>CAXIVR010000008.1:58668975-60161475 GCA_964035755.1 Teleogryllus oceanicus
TTCCCGCAATTTACGTTTTCCCGGCATTTACAACATTTCTTGTCGGTCCCATCAGTTTTCGTATATTCATCATGATATAAATACCCCCCCATTTACGTTAGTATAATTTCAGTTTTCCCGCAATATACAACAGTTTGCTTGCCACAACACAAGCCGTTTTTCCGATTTCCGGTCTCGCAAGGAGCGCGATTTTTTCACGTCGCGTCGTTCTGGGTGGCGTCGGTCTGAGGGAGACTTAGGCCATTCAGTACTGCGTTCATTGTGGCTTGTGATAGTGCGAAAGTGATAGTAATTTTAAGTAAATTGCGGGGTGGAATTGTGCGAAAACTTCGAGCTGTAGAAGTGGAGTACAATGGAGAAGAAAGATAGAAGAATTTTTCTATTGAACAGAAAATGGAGATTTTGAAGAAAGTGGACGCTTTTTCAGGACCACGTGTTGTGTTGGCGAAGCAGTTGGAAATTTCTATTTCAACTCTAAATACAATCATGAAGTGTCGAAAAATAATCGAACAGAGTGCAAAGGAGTGCGGACAACAATCTAAAAAGAGAAAGTACGTGAAATACTCAAAATATGAGAAACTGGAAGAGATTTTAAAAAATTGGTTCGAGACAACAAGGGCATCCAATATACCAATTAATGGTACAATTTTGAGGGAAAAGGCTAAAAACGTGGCAGATATGCTAGGAATAGACGATTTTGTTGCATCCAATGGTTGGATTGATCGTTTTAAGAAACGGTACAATGTTGTATATAGGGCAATTTGTGGAGAATCGAAGTGTTGATAAAAGTATTGTTTCTTCCTGGAAAGACTCCACCCTTCATGAATTAATTAGTGAATATGATGCAAGAGATATTTTCAATATCGATGAAACCGGGTTATTTTTTAATCTTCTGCCGAATAAAACGTTTGCGATGAAAAATGAACCATGCCATAGGGGCAAACATAGTAAAGTTCGACTCACGGTAATGTTGGGGACAAACGCAAATGGAACGGAAACCTTGCGTCCGTTTGTTATTGGCAAAGCAAAAAAGCCACGTTGCTTTAAAAACATAAGAACATTGCCAACATCGTATGCCTCAAACAAAAAAGCATGGATAACTTCAGAGTTATTTACTCAGCAAGTTCATGCTCTTGATGCTAAAATTGGAGCACAAAATAGAAAAATCCTTCTATTTATAGATCAATGCCCAGCACATCCCAAAACGTTGAATTTAAAAAACATAAGAATGGAGTTTTTCCCAGCCAAATGCACAAGTGTACTGCAGCCTTTGGATTTGGGCATCATTAATACTAATAAAGTGCACTATCGTAGAAATTTAGTCCAGAAATATTTAAGGTACATTGAATGTGGTAAGGATGCAGCAGAAATGAAGATTTCGATATTAGATGCCTTGCATTTTATTGCAAAATCATGGAGGGAAGTAAAGCAGTCTACTATTGCTAACTGTTTTAAGAAAGCTGGCTTCCTGGCAGATACAGAAGAGGCCGTGGAAGATGCTTCTGATTTTGAGTGTGAGGGCTGGACAAGTATTAAGTCTCAAACTTCATTTGAAGAGTTTGTATCTGTGGACAATGATGTTCGTACTGCTGATGAACAATCATCATTAGAAGATATTGTTCAAGATTATCTTCAAAACAATGCTGTTGATGAAGATGCTGATGGAAATGAAGATGACAGTTACGATTATGATCAACCTCCTCCCACTAGTGCACAAGCATTTGCAGCTCTAGAAACAATAAAAAAAATACCTCTCTGCTGCAGATGGTGGTGATACTACTTTTGATAAAGTGTATGAACTAGAGTCTCAAATTCAATCAGTCCAAGCTAAAAGAAGAAAACAAACCAAAATATCTGATTTCTTTTTGTCTTTATAATCTTATTTGTGTATAATACTGAATATTATAAGTCTTATTGGTCTGTTTAGTATTTAAATACAATTTATTTATAGTTTTGAAGAGAAAAAATCGTTTCCCCTTATTTACATTTCCCGCAATTTACACCATTTTTCCTATGGTCCCATGAAAAGTGTAAAAGAGGGGTTTTACTGTATATCTCTATGTCTCTCTATATATATACATACATACACCGGGTGATCAGTTTAAAATGCAACCCTGCTCTTCGGGCCTGGACAGAAAAGTGAAAAATTGCAACACTGCTGCTGGGACAGCTTCTTTGACAACATTTCTGCGACAGTACCTTCACTCACCACCCCTTCCTTTCACCTGCGCCCTTCCTGTGGTCTGGGTCATACCGGCTCAAAGCAAAACATGTTACGTCTTCATTCTCAGTTTTGAGGGTAACTTACGATGTGCCTCAGCATAGAGCAACGCAGATTTGTGGCGGAGGAATATTTCTTAATGCAATCTTTCAAAGTAAAATTTTAATCCGAGTATATTTCAAATAAGAGTACCATATTTTGGTGAGTAAAATGCTGTAATGAGACTGAGTATTTTTGATCGGAAAAAATGTTGCCAAAACAGTTCTCACACAGTGAAAACTAGAGGAACTTAGTGATGTTCTTACAACTTCCCTGAAAAAACGATAAAGGAGGCTTCAGCAGCAATGTAATCTTTCATATAGAAGTTCACACTGTGTGCACTTACGGTTCCTGATCGAGCTGGATGTATATGTTAACCAGCAAAAAAGACTCTGGGCTACAGAGAGAAAATAAAGTAAACAGTAGAGACCATTGCATTAAAAAGATTGGAGTATGGTATGCCATTTATTGACGCATATTAATTGGTCTGTTGTTTTTCAAAGAAACAACGGCAGATATGTATCAGAATATATTGAAAAATTTTCCATCTCATCTTGAAAAGGATTTAGAGATTTTTCAAGATGGAGGGACATTACATACTGCAAAGTTGAAAATGCAATTTCTGGAAGAGTATTTTGGAACAGAATAACTTCACGGAGTTTGTTGCCTCCTCGTTCGCCTGATTTGTTCTCACTGGATTTTTATCTTTGGGGGCCCTCAAAAGTGAAGTTCATTCGAACAAGACCACTAATCTCAGAGCTGCAAGGAAACGTCAAGGAAGCTATTCGTATGATTGACAAAGAAACTTTACATCGGGCAAAAGTTCTCAAGGGAGTTAATTGAATTGAATTGAATTTGCCTCATTTTACGTGGTGAGACTCAGGCAATGAGGCCTGGTCTTCCGTCTGACCACGCAAATTTCGTTACACTCCTTTCACCAATCATGAGAGAAAGAAGGTATTACTTGGGCGACGAAACAGGCGATTTGAATTTAGCTCAGAGGCGTCATTTAGGCTTGAGGATCTTTTACATGCGGTACATGTACTAACTCGGGTCAGCCAGCTTTACTTTCCCCTGCGAAGGAAGGCGTACAAAGGATTTTTTCGCCCTTAAAAATCCACGGCTTCGATCGGGTTTGAACCCGCAAACTTGGGTATAGCAGTCCGATACGCTAACCGCTACACCATCGCTGCCACTTAATGTTTGTTTGTTAGCTACTGGAGGGCATTTTGAACATTTTTTGAGAGGTTCGCTTGTTTCTGACTGTTTCATATTAATTCTATATTATTTGTCTTGTTATATACTTGTTCGCAAGGCCATAAAAAAAGCAAAGACAGTGGCAGAATGAAGACATTTTACTTTATAATTTATACAAGAATGCTATGTTTATGCTATGCTAATTCATTAGAATAGTAATTTGCTATAAAACATGTTGGAAATTATGCGTTGAACAGACTTAGGGATATATTATGCCAACATAAGCTGACGGCTGGAGTCTTCACATAAAACACATGTAGCAAAACAACATTTGATTTCCAAGAGTTCAGCAAACAGTTCTTCGGCATAAAATGCATAAATACAATGTTATTCTGCTTGCAGTCCGATGTTATTCATTAGCAAGTTTATTACTACAGGAGTGTATGCTGCGATTTATTTGTAGCTACCTTTGAAGTAAAACAGCTGTTACAGTGTCATCCAATTGGAAGGTTGAACACCACCAGTGACGTGTAAGATCCCAATTGGATGTCACCGTAACAGCTGATGATATGTCAGAGGCAGCATTAGAAAAAACACAGCATACATGCAGTGAAAGAGTTATATTGCTAACCCTAATTCTCCCGAAATCTGATCTACTAATATTGTATCTTCCACATACAATTACACCAAAAACAAAGAAGTATGTGCACATTACAATACTCAACAAAAAGTAAAAATTGTATTAATAGAAAAATGTGCTTTATTTTCTGATTACCAGGTGTCAATGTCATGCCAGAGGTACTCTGTATAATTCATGTAAGCAAAAACATACATACCCAAACTGACGAGATGGAAGAAGATTATTTGTCCACTTCTCAATATCATTAATGGGAACATCAAATCTTGGTGAAATCACACCACATTTGTTCAGTCTACCAGTGAGATTGACAACTATTTTTCCAGCACGATGATCATCAACAATTTCGAATTCACCAATATAGCCTTTGAAAAGAAAATGTATACAACTCAAAACTGATTTACTTAAGCTCTAAAAGAATCAAAGTATCAATTTTACAATAATTGTAGGTTTTCAGATTTACACATGCCAATATTCTATTACACTACATCAATAGTCCATTTCAAGATTCTAAGTTTTTGAAATATTGCTTTAGAGTTTAATATTCTTCTGGAAATGTCAGCTACATCCCTAGAATTAGAAATGCATTATTAATTTTGTACTGTTTTCATAATCATCAAATTTAAGAGAAGTAAACGACATTTTCAAAGTGTTATTAAACTTGGAAAAGCAGCATCTCAAAACTTGGAATTTTGAGTTGTAGAATTTTGGAACCGAGGCCATTGATAAACTCAATCTATGCATTCCTTTAAGCAACTTTTCTCCTCATACTTTCACTTGAATATAAGAACACAATTTTATTACAAATAAAATGTAACAAATTCAGTGACAAGAAAACAAGTTAAAGCATCCATCTTACTGTTAACACGTTAATGAAAAGTTCCGAAAGAATTCTTACTTACCATGTTTCATCATTACAGTAAGGAATTTAACTATGACTTTGGAACATGGTCTAATCAAGACCTGCCTTTTGCCACGTTTTTCTGCATTATTGATGGACGTTAGCGCATCACTCAATACATTCATACGCACCATGGCTGCAATACAAGTGAAATAAGCTTTAATAAAAACGTAATACATTAATATGAGTACGGTGAAACTGTGCAAATGGTTGGAATTACATTACGTTATAAATACTAAGGATGTAAGTATATATCCATACAAATGTTCAAAATAAGAACCATGTGTGTTATGGGCAAATTAACAATGAAAACCATAAGTAATTTAAGCCACACAATGAAAGATTGAGATCCATTCGCATAATGTAACTTAACATCCTCTTTATAACGTATACAAAACATGAATTTCCAGTAAGAATGAAAACTTGCTCTAGAAAATTAGGGTTACGGCATGTAAACATAGAACACATATGTTCTATAATTTTAGAACCAACTTAACAGACTCAACGGGAAGAAAATAATCGAAATAAAACTTAATTTTACATTACATTACAAAATTAATAATAACGGTTGAATAATAAATTCGATTACCTCCGATTTATTCTATCCACCACCTCGCTCCGATGAGGCACCAACACAATTTCACGGAAAAGGAAATGGAGACATCCCGGCGTGACGTCATGTTCTAGTGAAGCCAACTCTCTAGCATAAATATGATTAACTTTCGTTAAAATGGCAAATTGTTTCGTATTGTATCATCTCCAATAACATAGAAACAAATTAATAAAATATTTTACATAAATAATGATTATAGAGAAGTATTATTATTAATAAAATTTCCTAAACGTTAAATGTTGCACTTAATACTGAGTTGGCAATAATGAAGAAACGAATATGGCTGGTATTGATGCGATCAGGTTATGATGCACAATAAGCGCGTTTTCTGTTGTGTATTGTAAATGTAACTTGTTATTGTGAAAAGTAGACATGTATGAACAGTGAAAAGGCCGGTAAATATATATGCCGTGAATAGCGGATTTTTTTAAACATTTATATCTCTTAGAACACAGTGAAACCATGGAAGAAAATCAAGAAAATGCTGAAATGTCCGATCCCAACCTTCAGCATAGGATTCAACAACAACAAATGATGATAGAACAGCAGAGACAAGAGGAATTACTAAGGCTCCAGCAAACTGCCCTTGTTGAGAAACAGCGAGAAGAACAGGAACGCCAAATGATTCAACGTCGCCAAGAAGAGGAGTTATACCGGTTACAACAAGAAGCGCTGATGGAAAAACAAAGAGAAGATGATATGATGCGCCAGAGAATGGGTGGTCCTCCTCCAGGACCTTCACCTGCAGGTTGCCTCCTCCTCCTCCGGGAGTGACTGTGCCATCTCCAGCACCAGGAATGATACCTCCTGGTATTGACATGTCTGCTCCGCCCCCTGGAGCCATCCCAGCCCCTATGTTAGGACAACCTCCTCCTCAGCTCACTGTTCCTCCTCCATCTGTGGCAATGCCACCTCCTCCTGGGATGGAATCTATGGGGCCTCCTGGTTTGGGACCACCAGGTGTTGATCCTGAAGATGACACTCAGGACCGCAAGTTGCCATCATTGTTGTCACTTAAAGTTGATCCACCTGTAGAAGTTAAAGAGGTGAAACTTCCCCAAGCATTAGAACAAGCCCTTGCGTTTAAAACAGAACGTGCTAAACAGATTGGTGTTCAGCCTGATCAAATTACTGAAGCAAAAGAGAGTGAATTAATTGAGCCTCCTCCTCCAGTAATTAGTCGAGGTGGTCTTGAAAATATTTATGATATGGAAGATGAAGAAGAAGAAGAGCAAACTCAGCAGCAACAAAAACAACCACTTCCACAGCAGCAACAACTGCAGCAGCAGCAACAGCAACAGGATGGAAAGCCTTCCCAACCTGCACAAGAACGACAGAGTAAAAATAAACGTAAGAAGAAACGCAAGAAACGTGCAAAGACCAGGCAGCAAGAATTATTAAAGCAAAGAAAAAAAAAAAAAAAAAAAAGAAAAGGAACCAGAAGTAGAAGTAGAGTATGTTCAGGAACAAATTACTGCTAATGAACTGGATCCCATATACCGTCAATTTGCTAGAATATTTGAGGCATTCCGCATTGCAGAACCAGAGAAAACAGATGATGGATCAAAGGATGCCACTCCAAAAGAACCTTTAAAAGAGTTAGACTTAAAGAAAGTTCCCAAAATAGACGTTGAAGTAGAAGATGAAGAGGAAGAAGAAGGGAAAAAAGAAGAAGAAAAAACAAAACTCTCAAAGCGCAAATTGAAGAAACTGACTAGATTGAGTGTTGCAGAATTGAAGCAGTTAGTTAGTCGGCCTGATGTTGTGGAAATGCATGATGTTACTGCCCGTGATCCAAAATTGCTTGTGCAATTGAAGGCACATCGTAACACTGTACCAGTCCCTCGGCATTGGTGCTTTAAAAGAAAATATTTGCAGGGAAAGCGAGGTATTGAGAAACCTCCATTTGATTTGCCTGATTTCATAAAGAAAACTGGCATTATGGAAATGAGGGCTGCTTTGCAAGAGAAAGAAGACCAACGAACCTTGAAAGCAAAAATGAGAGAACGTGCTAGACCAAAATTGGGAAAGATTGATATTGATTATCAAAAGTTACACGATGCCTTTTTTAAGTGGCAAACTAAACCTCGTATGTCAATTCATGGTGATCTGTATTATGAAGGAAAAGAATTTGAAACTCGTCTCAAAGAGAAAAAACCTGGAGACCTAACTGATGAGCTTAGAACTGCCTTAGGCATGCCAGTTGGACCAAGTGCTCATAAAGTTCCTCCTCCATGGCTGATTGCCATGCAGAGATACGGACCTCCCCCTTCTTATCCTAACCTCAAGATTCCTGGTTTGAATGCACCTATACCAGAAGGTTGTTCTTTTGGTTATCATGCCGGTGGATGGGGAAAACCACCTGTTGATGAGACAGGACGACCACTTTACGGTGATGTTTTTGGCATATCAACTGTTGACTACCAGTCAGTGCAAGAAGAGGAAGAGATTGATCGTTCTGCGTGGGGAGAACTGGAATCTGAATCAGAAGAAGAAAGTGAAGAGGAAGAGGAGGAAGAAGAAGAAGGTGCTGAGAAGGAGGATGAAACGGGACTAGTGACTCCTGCAGAAGGTTTAATAACTCCTTCTGGCATCACTTCAATTCCAGCTGGTATGGAAACCCCAGAAATTATTGAACTTCGAAAACGTAAAATTGAAAGTGAAATGGAAGGTAATGAGACTCCAGTGTTATATCAGGTGTTGCCTGAAAAGCGTGTAGAGCGTGTTGGTGCCGCAATGATGGGTTCCACACATATCTATGATATGACTAATGCAGCTGCACCTCCTGCTGCTGTTACTCCAAGTGGTGGTCGTAGTGTTGGTGGTTCAGGAACTGTTGAATTGGCTCTAGATCCATCTGAATTAGACCTGGTTGATACCGATGCTATGGCAGTGAGATATGAACAGCAAATTCGTGAGCAACAATCTCAATTGCAAAAGGAGGATTTGTCAGATATGTTGGCAGATCACGTTGCTCGACAGAAAAACAAGAGGAAACAAAGACAGCAACACCAAGACAACAAACAAGCAAAGAAATACAAAGAATTTAAATTTTAGTTCATCTGTGAAAAAGTGTACTATATTTAAATATATATAAGACAATATATTCAGAACATTTTGCACTGTATTTTTTAAAAAATTGAACATTTCTGAACACACTTCATGCCATGTTCACAGCAGCATTAAAGTAAAGGTAAACCTGAAGTTCAGAAATTTGAAGTGTGTTGTGAATGTGATGAATCTTTCAACTAATCTTGAAATTGTTTTGGTTCATTTTTTGTATGTATGAAATCAGTGTTATGATGCATAGTTCTTTATAAATGTGTTCAGTCATTCAGAATAAATTTATTTCATTAAGGTAAAGTATTGTGAATAATTGCTTGTGGATAATATGTTAATTGTTGACTCTCCATTCACACCAGAATGTTTGTATATTACTCAAGAGTAAGAAGATTTTTATTAAGATTTACTATGCTGAGGACGTCACAAGGGTTCATTGTGAACTGTTTTCCCTTAACTACGAAATGGTTGTTGCTCTTTTTGTTCAAGATAACACTCATGAAATTTTTAGTTGAGTAAAACCTGCCAAGCGATTTGTGATTTGACTAGTTAATTTTGTGTTACTAATTAAGTGATTTTATTTGTTTCATCGATGAATTTTGCAAGACTTATTTCTGACTAATTTTTTTTACCTCAAAATTTTATAAAACTATTCATACAATATTTGTAGACTCAAAAGATACCCAGAGAAATATTTTTAAAAGATGCTGATTCCAACTACATGAAAACTTAAGTCCTCTGAAGAGGACAGTGGTATTCGGAAATACATTGCTGTTAAGAACAATTTTTTAAAAGTAGGTTTGTATTAACTTGTCTTTTATTGTCATCTCTTAAAACATAGACAATGTAAAAATAATGAAAGACATTAAACATATTAAAAATGAAAATAGAACTTATGAAACAAACGTTTAAGAACTCTGATACATATCAAAGCAACTAGTGCAAAGACAAATGTTACATTTAGTTCAATATATTTTTGGTTTATTTGTATGGGGTTTCGATTGGCATTTCCTCTGTGTTTCCAGTTTGCAAAGAAAGTATTGTTTCCATCATCCTGTACAACTGCTGCAGTTTTGGTTCCTTGTGCTCTTGGGCATCTTAGGTCTTGTATTAATGGTTCATTCCTTCTCTAGGTAGCTATGGGAATTGTTCTCCTAAATTACAACATTGAAGTGGCTAGTCAGGAGCAACCAAGGCAACTTCTTGTCCCGAATCCCAACTTGAGACATTGATAACAACCAATCATGCAACTCATCTCCCTTATTCCTGTATTGTAAGAATTTACTACATTGAGCTGAGAAATTTGGACTCGTTTCTTTGCGTGGCATAAAGAAACGTGCTAAGGAAACTGGATAATTAGAAATTATAATTTGTCACTAGCATTTTGCGCAGTATTTAAATACTTGTATTTGAAATACATTTTGTGTTTAAAAAACTGTATTTTTGATTTTTTGGGGCATGTATTTACATCCATAAAACAGGTGTATTTAAAAAAAGAAATACTTTAAATACAGATGAAGATAATGAGGAAGGGTTTCTTTTTATTTCATTCTGTGAGTGAATGCACTTCACTGAAGGAAAAAGGAGAAAAGTCTTGTGCAGCTGTTGAATTTGAATTCATTTATGTTCATCTGCCGTTCAATGACTGTTTTCTCTTTGCAGGTTTTATGCATACACAGTTACAGTATTTTGAGTATTTCCAGTATTTTAAATATGTATTTAGGAAAGCAAAACCTAATGTATTTTGAGTGTGTATTTAAATACTAATTTAAAGTATTTTGCCCAACCCTGGTCACCAGAGTTCATAATTTCTGAAGAATTTTCATTAAAAAGTTTAGAAGTCAACCGATCAGCTGTGCTTGGAGTGTGAAAAGACTAATCAAAAGGAAATGATTGACTTATTGATTCTGTATGAATCTGAACACTTACAGCAGCAAAAAGTTTTAAATTTCCAAATCCCCAAATTTCCTTTAGAGGCTTTCACAGGCTATGTATAGTTATCTATTAGTACTATAGCATCTTGCAGGAGCAAAAACACTGTTGAACAAACTATGATATTGTTTTGTATTTTTCCCCAAGTTTCTGGATTTAATGAGTCACCATTTAAATGCATAGGTTTCCTTCAATATCTGTACACATTGGAAATTAGCATTAGAGATTGAGGGAATATGAAATATCAAATTATAAATGATATATAAAACTAGTATTTAAAACAGTTTTCATTCAGCTGTTCTACTAAACCAGATATTCCCAATCTTTTGCTTGGGTTGACCTCTTTCAAAAGTGGTCCCCTTAACGTTTTCTAAAATAAACAGCATATAAAATAATCATGAACACAATTATTTATGCATAAATAATTAATAATTGAACAAAGAATGTGAACAAAAGTTTTGAAAAAAATTGTTTATTAGGTGAATATTGTATTATTTTTTCAACTATAATAATTTTAAAATTTTTAGAAATGTGACATGTATTTAGATATTTTGAACCTTCTAAGAAAACAACTTGTATAATTTTTCTTGTAGTCAACAGGATCTTGATTGTACCGATCTGTTGCTGGTACATATTCATCTGTAATTGTAACTACCTTATAACAATATGCGAGTTTTGAAAGATAATACAAGGAAATTAAATATATTGATGATGTGGCACTGCCATCAACTGTCACATTATAGTACTTTTTATCACTCATCTTTAGAGGAAGCTAAATATTTTCACTTGTCAGCAATGCATTACTTCTTACCTTTGAAAACAAAGTTATTACTTAAATTAATTAAGGGAAAAAAATCCCAAAACCATGCAAATGTGCGGCGGCGATGGTGTACAGCGGCGGCGATGGTGTACCGGTTAGCGTATCGGACTGCTATACCCAAGTTTGCGGGTTCAAACCCGATCGAAGCCGTGGATTTTTAAGGGCGAAAAAATCCTTCATACGCCTTCCTTCGGAGGGGAAGTAAAGCCGGCTGTCCCATGTTAGTACATTTACTGCATGTAAAAGATCCTCAAGCCTAAATGACGCCTCTGAGCTAAATTCAAATCGCCTGTTTCGTCGCCCAAGTAATACCTTCTTTCTCCCATGATTGGTGAAAGGAGTGTAACGAAATTTGCGTGGTCAGACGGAAGAGCAGGCCTCATGGCCTGAGTCTCGCCACGTAAAATAAGGCAAATTCAATTCAATTCAATTCAATTCAATTCAAATGTAACATAATAATAAATTGGTAAAAGTTGCAGATCCTAACTATCAGAAACTGTTTAAAAAACAACTGTGGACAAAATGCTTACTCAAACATAATTCATACTTTTAGCTAAATTTGTCCAAATTTTTAAATTTTAATAATGTTTGTAATAAAATTTTAATAACTGTTCTTCAAACATGACAGTGGTAAGTAATAGGTTAACATGGAATTTGAAAACTTATCTGTAGGTTTGGGTTCTAACAGATGACAATTTTTCTTAAAGTATACTTTTATTTTATTTATTTATATATATATATATATATATATATATATATATATATATAAATATATTAGTACTAATTTCATTCTGGTGATGAGAATGTCAATTATAATAGGTATGTAGAAACTTGTACTTTAGAAACTCATTTAACAAATCTATTCTAATTTGTGTAAATAGAATTTACATGAAGGGAATTTTTATTTTATTCCTGTAATTGTAAATATCTATTTACTGTTAAACATTTTAATCAATTCATTGTGTAGAGTGAAATTGAAATTCTGTTGTGTTCCATGGTGGTCTCTTCAATATATTGAAAAACATAGATCAGTGTTTTCGTATGAAACCTCTTCCTATTTCTTCAGTAATTGACAATTTGTTCATGTCTGTTTGAAACTTGCAAAGAAAACTTGTCTAATGCTGTTTTCTTTTGGAATTCTTCCCTTAAAAATTATTTTCTAGATCATCTCACATGTGAACAAAATTCTTGAGTGTTAGTGCTATTACATTAATATTAGGACTCTTCAATAGGAATCAATAATAAGCAGATGCCCCCCCCTACAAAGCAGAAGAGCAATTAGTGGAAAGAATGTTGAATTCTTTTTAACAAACTTACTCTCTCTGAATTTTTTATATTAATTTACAATGAAGTATCTTTGATATATTACCCAAGGTTTACATAATTCAATATAATGCAAAGGTTCTCTTTTAATTTTGATTTATTGCATAATAAATTGTTGTACAATTTTAAATATTTTTTATATATACAGAGACAGACCAGCTCAAATTGTACGCTATAGAATACTCAAGTCTAGAGAAATATTGCTCAACGAGTTATCAACATTTACAAAAAATGTAAACTGCATGCAATCACAGAATTGTTTTAAAAGAAAGGGGCAAATCTAGAGTAAAAACAAGAAACAAAACATCAACAAGTATTCAAATGGTACACAAATACTTTTTTTTTTATAGAAGTTTTTGTATGCCAATGAAAAAACTAATGTGGTTTCCATGTGAGAATTAGCAACTACATTTTCAATAATACATGCATCATTCAATGAACTCAAAAGGCATTGATTTATTCAGTCTTCTTTCAGAACAATATTTGAATACATCAAAATATTTCATTCAGTTTTCTGATTGGAGCTTGTTAGCGGAAAATCATTTAACATTAAAATAACTTCTAACCAGTAAATTTCATATTCATTTTATTTTGTGAATCTGAATTGAAGAGGAGCTTATTATTTGTTAATTAACTCTTCTCAAATACACATTTAGGGACTGCCCCTCTTACTTTTATTTTTACACAGCCATGTTTAAAATATCCCAGTCACATAATTAACACCAAATTCAATAAAAAACCTAAATAACTTCAGTACTTTCCTTTTGATATGCAATGTCAAACAATATTTTTATTTTGAACAAAAACTGTTGTAGATGATCAACATCCCAATACCCAAAAGTATTTACTAAATCTCTGGAAATACTTGTTAATCAATTACAAAAAATTGTTATGTAATGAAATTTTCCACACAACTGTTGCTGCTTTAGTAAGAAGATTAATAGATTTTGTCAACGGGCTAAATGACAAAATTCTCAAAAAATATAAACGTTTGGAATAAGCTTTGCTTCAAACTTTCATTCTCTTAGAATTCAAAGACACATACTTATATTTTTGATATTTTTAAATTCTGAAAACTTAAAAGGTCAGTTCAGAGGCATGAAAGAAAATTGTTAGTTTTCTAAAATGAAATATATCCTTATTATGAAATCTTTTAGTCTCTACTACATTAAATGCAAAACTGCCTGCACAGCAGTGTCTCCAGTATCTTCCAGTCTTCCTATTTGAATACTTATGCCAATTATGTAAAAACATCTCCTCTACATCTTGCCAACAGTACTTCGTAACTAGTAATACTTTTGAAGATCAATAGGTATAATACAAATATGTGGTACAAAATTCATGACTACAATAAAGGTTTCTTTAAATAATTTGGTTTGAACACATGTCACTTTCACTACAAAGTTTGCTCTGTACAATCTAAATACACCCAAGTGTATCTGGGCAGGTCACTATCCACTGTCAGATTATATCTAACAGGTTGAACTCCCAGCCAACGTACATCTGTAGTGATAGTGAAAACAGGTACATTTAGCTGATAACTACCTCTTATCAGCCTTTAAAACTTTTACGACTAGAAAACCAACTACTGTCGCTGCTGCAATGCCTAGTCCAGCTTTCCACCATGTAGTTGTATCTGTAGGAAACAGTCCTAATTGCTTGAGATGTCTGCAACAGAGATCCACACTTTATTTTCCTCTTTGCTCCTAATTTTATGAATTTTTTTTACCCCTATACAATTTGATAAATCATTTAAATTTTATTGGCAATATTTAATAATATATCATTAACAAAGAGAGTTCATAATATTCTAGTAATCAGCTCTGTGCTTAGGGCTAAACTTCTGCCAATAAATGCAACAAAAGAATGTTTAAGCTCTTTAGGGAATTGTACTATTAATTCCATTAATTTTTTAATACAAAATTAAAATAATAATTAAGCGTGTGCTAAAAAATGTAACTTGCTATTTAAATTCAACACGCTAACAATAAATACAGCTTGACCATAATAATAATAATAATAATAATAATAATAATAATAATAATAATAATAATTCAAATGTAATACAGCATGATGGTGCTGCAACCCAATGAGTAAAAGCTATCCTAAAACATCAAAGAAATTTCCTTTTTTCATTAATAAACTTATTTCCTGGATGGTTTGAAAGGGAGAAATACAATAAAAGTACTCTGGGAAATTTCAATTGATGTTCTTTACACTGAACAAACATTATTTGCAACCCATTCTGTTAATTGCATGACATTTGGAACAAATGCATATTTCAACCACACAAATGAAATCACAAATTATGATGACATGCTGATGCACAGTCTGACAATATTTTTTAACACTACATTCTGTCAAAATAAAGCAGGCACAGAAAAACAATCCTTAAACATTTTCTACTTAGCTTCAATAATCTCCCATCAAGCCATTTTGTAAATGAAATACATCAGCACCTACATAATTTCAAGTCTTGCTTTTGCACATAAATAACAAGTTAAGGTTTCATCACCAAATTATGAATTGTGCTATATTACAAAATCTGCTAAAGAATGTGATTACAAAATTACCAAAACACCTACGATACACAAGGGACAAACCACCTCTACATATTTCAAGATAAGAAACTAGTGAAAGAGGCTGTAATTCGTGCAGTTAGTGGGACTTAAAATGTAGATATGTAAAGAGCTACACAATACCATAATATCAAAATATTATTTTTTCTCAACCATGCACTAACTCGATGAAAAGAATCAATATAATGCAAGAAAAACAAAACAATGCAAAAAACACAAGTAACATAAATCAGGAAAAAACGTGAACCTGACGCATCGAGAGACCCATTCGCCAGGTGATGGACGTAATAAGAGAACGTGAACCAAACGACGAAGATTGCTGCAAAATAAGGTATACTTTCATCAAATAATGCTATGTAAATCTACTGGTGGGGAGTAGGGTCTAGAGGGAGGGTGTTTTACAAACCTGTGTTTGTAGAACAGAATCCATGCAGCTTGAAAACGGCTATGGAGGCAAAACAAGGTATGTATATATTAAACTTCAAAAATTAAGATAAATCATTATCAGATGTCATGACAACTGAAATATATTAATTATATTTAGGGTTGAAAATATTTAAGAAAAGTGATTGTATGCATAATTAATTACGCTACCTAAAGACAGCTAATGATTTTCAATTAATCGATCAATAATTACTATGAGAATATTTCATTTAAATTAAAGTATGCTTTTTATTTATTTTATATAATTAACATGAAGACAATGTAATATCAAAAAATAGTTTGTTAAATGAAACAATTCTGAAAAAGATTCCTCAAATGATAAAATTACTAGAACGTTTTTGTAATATACATCAAGATTGAAATCTATTGTATGTATGTAGGTATAAGGGAAAATAAATTCATTGAACAAAACCAATCTTCATAGGAGGGGCAAAAAAATTAAATGTATATTAAATATGTGCGTCGGATGGTTATTCAACCTTGACTTGAGATGCACTTCAGTTAAAAAGTTTTCTTCTTCTAATATTCATCATCTTAAATCTTTTCCTACACCACCATCACCATCACCACCACCACCCACCACCACCACCATCACCATCACCATCACCACCGTCTTCATGAAGCCACAAAGTCCATAACCACATAAAAGGTTATATATTAATACACTTGTTAATTCATATACTGAAACAGATATCCAGCATCCTCCTGAACACAGTAATGTCTCTGGAGTAAACCGCTGTAGGTATTGTAAGCTTCAATTCAGCAACATCAAATTGGGTTGGCAGTATTCTTGAGCACTGAAATTAGTGCATCCCTATTTCGTTTTGAAGAATTATCTCCTTTCACTTCTGGTATTATATTCAGACATTAACAACCAAAATGTTTCAATCTTGTGAAACAACGGAAAGTTTGTTTTGACTTGAGTAGACAACAAGAGGTAATTAATCAATAAGATGATGGAAGAATTAATAATCCTCATAGGGTTCTTTACTTAAAAGCTTTTATGGAATTAGGCTTGAATCTGCAGCTCTTGCAACCACCACCGCCAATGCTCTAAATTGTAAGATTGGGAAATTATTATTGTCCATATAATAGACCAAAGGAATATTAATCCTCCATGTGTTCCAGTGAAATCAACTTTTCAGATTTCTTTCTTTCTCTCTCTCTTTTTTTTTTAATTTAATATTCTACCTTTTTGTCTATTTTTTCTTATAAGACTTAATGATCATTAATACACAGATCTAAGAAAATAGATTATATTGCTCAATATATTCATATTTACATTAAAACATGTTCAGATCATTTACATATTTAGTGTATGTAGTCACAATGTTTCAACTCCTAGAACTGGGGTAATCTTCAAGTGCTCATGAGATGACAGATTAGAATCTTATCTGGAGAAATATAATATTACGATAGGCCAGGTAATTCACGCAAGTAAGAATTAGTGAAATTATAAACTGCAGCTATATTAATAAAAATACAACCAAAAATTCAGATAGACTAAAAGAATCCAACATTTGTAGAGAATGAGATGTTAGAATTTTTCAATTTTTGAAAGTACAAAGATTTTACTGAAAATCAGATTTACGTCAGTTTGTAAGCATATTACTGGCCGGCACACAATTTGAAAAACCCTTTTTCAGCTTCAAGGACAAACAAAACTTTCACTTCCATTAAAATCAAGAATTTATTTTTGCAACATTTCAATTCTTTCTGAACTTTACAAGAGGAAGTAATATTGAGTGAACCAATGAACCATGGTCAAATGGGAGTTATTAACGAACATGTTGATTTACAACATGTTCTTTATATATATATTGTAAATCAACATTTTTGAGCAGAAAAACTCTTACTACTGGGCTCGGACAATGAAAAAGTGGATAAATCCATCCATTAAATTTAGAAAAAAATCCTCTAACACATGGTTTACACAGAATCCATGTTTTGTGGGTCCTTGATACTGAAAAATCGATTGACGATAAAACGTCTATCCGTCGGTCTGTTTCAGAACAACGCTAGCGGCTAAACCATTCAGCCGATTCTCTCCGAAATTGATATTCCCCAATCGATTTGGCTGATGTCGCGGCCACTTGAATTTGAAACCTATATTATAAACCTATATTCTAATTTTCGAGGTCCTTTACATGAAGTCCCTGAGACATTTTCAAAATTTTCAAAAAAATGGCTCCAACGTTATTGGATAGTATGAAGGACGTTTAAGAGAATGGCGCAGGTCTCATATTCGTTGAAAACCCTGCTTTTTTTTAAATCGAAAAAATTGAAAATTCCTACAACTATAACTATGAAGATAAACAATATTTCTTAATGAAATGTGATCATGAAAAAAATCTAAAAATAACATGTTAAATTTTTCAAAAATTTGGATATTTTTTGCTAAATTTTCTGTTCATTTATTGTTCTGAACATTTACTGTTGTTCAGTTCGACAAGTTGCAAACATTGTGTTAATCATGCGTTTATGATATCAAGCAGCAAATTGAAAACGTTACCTCTTGGTGAGAAAATTAGAATAATTAAAGAAAGCGAACAAAGCAACACTTCTGTCAAGGTTTTGACAAAGAAATTTAAAGTTAGGAGAACTCAAGTGTACGACACCTTAAAAACAAAAACAAAATCAAAAAATATGTGGGTAGAAGACATTTTTATAGGTGGTCGCCACAATATTTAACTAGATTTAGCCGAAGCCTTAATCAGCACATAAACTCATCTGTTTCTACTAATATTGAAGAAAATATTTCTTTTACTTTTTAAAGAGTTCTTTGTTTCATTAGAGTTTGTGTTGCGTTCCTTTATGACATTTTCTTTGTGTCTCCTGGAACAAACTTGCTTTGTTTGTTTTAAATCTAGTTCTTTAGGTGAGATAAACTACTCATAAACCTATTCCATCTTTGAAAAATTGTGTTTTCTGAATAGACTATTTTTACTTCAAACCTGAATAAGCCTGAAACCTCTACAAGATGGAAGAAAATGTTGGATCTAAACGATTCCGACTTAGACAGGTTTTACTGTACAAGTAATTCACATCTTTCTTTAAAAGATAGTCTCTTCTACTCCTAATCAATGATTTTCTGATCCTAAACATAAAATATACAAGAAACCATAGTTGGATAAATAAGGAAATGTTACTAAAATTGTAATATTGTTGCTATCTGCTCTGTAGTAACAAAAAGGTGCAAAAAGGTTTTTTTAATACTCTCTGGATCTTTATGTCACCTAAAGAAGGATAAATTTGGCAAATTCTTCTGTTACTATAATTTATAAGATCACAAGAATTTTTGCATGTTGTTGTTATCATGTATCGATATTTGCCGAGAAGATAAATGTCCAAACAATTTGTCAGTGTCAAGTGAAGAGCACATAACAAATTGATTTAACTCTAATTGCATCAAAATTGAAGGATATAAAGTAAACCACATGTAAACAGTAGTATGTAAACAAACATGTGTACCACACTTGACTGAATTGTTCTTGTGTCTTGCTCACTACTTGGTGTGTTGAGATTTTAAAGCTTTTTAATTATTTACGAAGAGCAGACTATTTTCAACTACAACTATATAAATAATCTAAAAGTATGTCTGTGTAATATTGATAAATGTCTGTGTAAATATTGAGAATTAATATACTGGTTCCATCCATGATAGAACTGTCTGTAGGTGGTCATTAAGTCTTAAAAAGAAAACAGGAATACCAATACAGATGATGAAAGTAAAGATAAGGATCTTTGATGAAAACCTACTATGTTCGAATAAGAGATATTGTCTTATCGTTTTATTATTCCATTTTATCATTTGTAGTTCTTCAAGATCATGTTTAAGGGTTTTCATTAAAAGCCTACTGTCACAAACTCTTCCAAACTTTGTGCATTTAAATCTCTGTATCTGTTGAATTTTGAACAATTTATTGACAAATTATTTGTTTTATCACTTTCAAACATTGGAAAATTTTATTCTTCTCTTTTCATTACCTTGAAAAACCTGGATTGCTGAAGGAGGATTTTTATATTATAAGTTACTCTTGTAAATTCAGAATCAGCTCTACTTTGGCTCTTTCATTATTTTTGTTAACAATAAAAATGTAGATGAAGGTAATTAACCATACGTTGTAAATACAGAGGGACGGAGCCACTTAATGTAAGTGTAATAGAATTTCTTTCTTCAAAATATCAAACACTTCCTTGTACAATTTCCAATTTTTTGAGCAATGTTGGGCACTGAAGTTAATGGTATCATGAAAAATTAGGTAATATGGTATTCAATGATCTAATCAATGACTCTTATCTAAGACCCTGAGATTGTATAGGAGGACACAAAAAAAATCATCACGAAAAAATAATTCATGTGAAATACTTACGGAAATGCAGCCATTGTTGCAAGTTTAACAAATATATCTCTTTTAGGTTTCTCTGCAGCTGAAAATGCCTGAGGTGGAGGCAACTTGTGACGACTGCAAAATGTAGTAGGTTGAAGCAAGTAATCTTGCCTTACTTCTTCTAAATCACTTTTGTTTGATACAATAAGTACTGGGATTTTGCTTTCAGCAAAATATTTCTGTTGACATAAAATAAATTATTATGGTTAGACAAAAACAATACATCAACCTATGATTACATTTAAGTATTAATAATTCACTAAAACTCACCAGGTATATACGTGCAATATATTCGAAAGATTTTGGATCATTAACATCATACACCAAACAAGCAACATCACAAAGAATTTCTGCAGGCATCAGAGGTTCTGTGACATTTCGCACATCAATGTCTCGTAACACTAGATATTTCTCTTGCCCATAAACTTGTACCATGTTTACAGTACACTGAGTTGTGTTCTCCATTCTTTTAGATTTCATTTCCTAAACACAAAACAATCTCGCATCTGATGATGTTTCAATGATATCTTCAAAACAAATTAAAGAAAATACTAACTTCCAAAGAATATCCTAGGAAACTGTGACAGAATACTGACTTTCCACAACCTTTCTGCCCGATAACATGACACTGATAAACATTCCTACTTGTCTGCTTTTTCACTAAATCTAATCTCTTCTCTCGTGTTACTGCAATAAAAAATAACAATAATGTTAAAAAAAATTTCAAACAACAATGAAAGGCACTG
Organism: Teleogryllus oceanicus; assembly: GCA_964035755.1. Classification (NCBI taxonomy): domain Eukaryota; kingdom Metazoa; phylum Arthropoda; class Insecta; order Orthoptera; family Gryllidae; genus Teleogryllus; species Teleogryllus oceanicus. The sequence goes on from CAXIVR010000008.1 coordinate 58,689,879, forward strand.
GCTTAACTTATATATTTGACAAACATCTCTATTCATACTTTATTAAAAATGTATTTCTAACATAATATAATGGAATTTTTAAAAATTAATCATTTCTACAATTCAATTGGGCATATCATTTGTTTAATGTTAAAACAAGGATAATTGCGAAAGAACAACAAGCTTCAAGAATTATTTTAAACTGAGTGACCAAAGTTCAGCAGAAATTGTATTCAGTGAATATAACAACATTCAGAAGGAAAAGTACATGGAGATCACTGTACTGGTGTCACAGACTGCAGGATGTGATGTACCATCACTTCTTCGCTGTCTGGGTGACGCCGCGTAGTGGGCTGAGAGGCCGACGTTTCGCCTGACATGTCGCAGGCTTCATCAGGGCATTGAAGCCTGCGACATGTCGAAGCGCTCTCAGCCCACTACGCGCGTCACCGACGCGAAGAAGTCATCGACTCGAGCCGCGGAAGCCTATGCGTACGTGATGTACCATCCTACAGTAAGCAGGTAACTTGGGTCAGTCAGTTGCTAATTCATTGTGTCAGTCAAGTCATTCATTGTGACTTGGTACACATATGAGAAATTGACCATTTTCCCCTGGTTCCTTGAAGAACATTCTAAGAGAATTATAGAAAAACTCTGTGGTTTCAAGCAAATAAAATGAATTTTTGGAGGGACCAATGGCTCTTTTGATTCCTCTCAATACAACACATCAATTGACACGATTTTCAGTCAGATCCATTCCAAATACTCTTGAAGAATTCTAGAAAAAATAACAACACGTTTTTGGGCATTTCAACGAAACTAGTGGTGAAATATTATGGACTTTGTGACTAAAATGCCTTTCCAGCATAACATGAATCACTTTGTCTCACATTAATAAAAATTTACAATAACTGAATCTCAGTTTGTAATGTGAAGTATAAACATTGAAAAATATTTCTATCGATACATTTTCATGAACTTTCCATGCCCCACAATGGACATGCTTCAACTGTATTAGGTTTCAAATTTCTTTTAATTATGAATTTATATTGCACAAATACATTTTCTTTATTTGAGAATACCTGTCAATGGTGCCATGGTGAGTTAAGTTTTCATGTATTCAAGAGCACTTCTTCAATTTGAGTCTACTTCATATACATGGATGGATTTGCATAATTAATTTTACAAGATAGTGTTGATGTATGATTTTTATTGACAATCACAGAATTTCAATATTTAAAAAGAAGGAAACGATTGCAATCCTTGCTCCTAGCAACAAGTTATTAAGAGTACAATAAAATGAAATACTTTTGTTACTTTAAATCTTTCATAAACATTGCAACTATATTTTTTACAATATTTTGTTTTTGAAATTAAATTTTAATTTACTTCTATTAGTTTTCATTATCATTGTTAAGCAGATCCTAACAGAAATCTTAAATACTTTGCAAAAAAATATTATTTCTAAGAAACTGACGAGATACTACGCATTTTATGTAATTTAAGATTATTTATTCAGCAAATATATTTATATTGGGTTCAAAATCCATGGTGACTAATAAGATTTTCTTTATATTTCTGTCATTCAAATAATAAGTTTATTAACAAATAATTCAGGAGCAGACTTGCCAAGAGATTAGAGATAGTGTGCTCTGTGCATAAAAAAAAAATAAAGTACTGAAGGAAGGCGGTTTGAAAGCATTTCATCATACATTTTTATTTACATTCGAAGGAATTATCATTGTGAAATGAATTAAATGTACATTTAAGAGATTTTACCTTGAATTGCTGTCAGTTGATTTTCATTTTCAGTAATATTGTAACCAAGATATGCCAGGTACGCAAGTGTTTTGTGAACTTCCAACAAAGTAGTTAATACCCAGTAACACATATAACCTTGAAGTGTAATCCAACCCTTAAAAGAAACAGAAAGAAAAAAGCAAATCATGATATTTTTATGACTATCTTGGACCAATACTTCATTACTCTGTTAAACTATTGTATAACAATAATATTAAGGATTAGATAGAGAAGCCCTCCAAAGAGGGCATTTTATAATGAATGGAAGAAGAAAAAAAAGAAAGAATATACATTTTTACATAATTATATATTTAGCAAAATAAATGATGATACAGGTGATATATATAGTAATGTTCTCAATGAAAATTATCATTTTTTCTGTTATTATTTTCAAAATTTGGACTGTTCCAATATTGGAACACCAGGCACAAATGGGTCCATGGTTTTTCAACAAGTAAGGCCACCTCTATAATATTTTTTTATTTAAATAAACGTAAAAAATACTACAGTTTGGTTGATTTCTACATCAAAATAAAAGCTATATAATTAATATGGAGTATGAAACGGTCTTCATGGAATTTTGGGTTACATTTTTGACATTGATTGGTTGTGTTCTATTTACACATTGCACATCTTCCGTCTATTGTGGCTGTTAAAATCCAGTGTCCTGTACTATCAAATCTGAAGTTAATATGCAATATATCATTAATTTGCTAGTTTTAGATCTTCCACCTGATGATGGCCCAAATAATTAAAATGTTTTACTTGCTCTATTACTTTGTCTTCTATTATTATTTTAGTTCTGATAGGATACTTGCCTCTGAATGCCATCACTTTAGTTTTAGAGACAGATATTGAGAGACAATATGGTTTACATATTCTATTTAGCTGGTACAAGGACTTTTGCTGACTTATTTTGTTCTCTTCTATAATTATATGATCATCAGCATACAGTGCTTCAAGAGAAAATTTATCAATAACATGATGGAGTTATTTGCTGAGTAAGAATGCTTTAAAAACTTGTGATAAAAAATTATTTTGTGGTTTCCTAGGGTGTACACTGGGAACCTTAAAATTAACCATATTCAGCAAAAGTGAGCAATCAATATTACCTTTCAATAATTTCCACAAAAACAAGACATCCACAAACAGTAGACCTCGGTGATAATGAACTCGGATAAAGTGAACCCTCGATTATCATGAACTTAAAGTCACTGTTCCCGTTTCACTTACTTCACAAATAAGCAAAAGAATATGAATATGAATATATATATATATATATATATATATATATATATATATATATATATATATATATATATATATATATATATATATATATATTTATTTTTATTTATTTTATTTTACGTCAAAAACAGTTAAAAACTGCGTATGACGTGCTATGGGAAAAGTGAATTGTGTGCACATTTTCAAAATTCTGTGATCCCTACACTTAGTCATATACTACTTAAATTTTGAATTTCGAAAGGCAGAAAAAAAAACAAAAAAACTCCCATGCAATAAAATCTATTTTCAAGGATAAACAAGCAATAAATTTTGAATTTTGAAAGGGAGAAAAAAAAAAAAAACAGAAAAAAACTCCCATGTAATAAAATCTGTTTTCAAAGATAAATAAGCAATAAATTTTGGCTCTTATTACTTCCTGCCGCGACAACATGGAAACGATAATTTGAATAATTGTATTTCCCACTGAATTCTAGAAGACGTGCACAGAAAATGAAGTTACATTTATGTCCAGAAGCAAAACAAGGGGCCATCTCAGCATTTGCTCAATGGATTAGGGAAACTGGACGAAAAACCTGATCGAGATGGGATTATAATCGAATAAGATAGATAGATATAATCGAATATAAGATAGGTATAATCGAATAATATAGATTATAATCGAAGAAGTCTCCCCTGAGGTGAAGGTGGACTGGGAATCAGCACCTTACTGACGACCGGAGAATGGGATGTTGGTCCAACAGTGCAAGAGGCACTGAAAGGTGTCAAGACTGCATTATGATATTTAGGCACACAGGACAATGCAGAATCAAGTATGGAGAAAGCACAAATTCTGGAGAAGGATCTATTGCAAAATGTACGAAGCAAACAATTCAAAATAATCGATTTTTACATACAAATAAAGATATTGAAATTTTCAGTTCTTTGCTGTTAATGAATGAATAAAATCAATAACTTTATGAATAAGCTACATTTATATATGCTAGCTATATCAATAAAATCAATAACTGTGTAGAAATTCCATTTAATTTTGACATCATCGGATATAGTGAACTTCTGATATAGTAAACATGTTACAAACGTGTTAGTCCCCAGAAGTTCACTATAACCGGAGTCAACTGTATTTCCTATATGATCTAAATGAAAGCAAGTTCTGGTGCAAAGAGATATCTCGAAATTCAGGAGTTGTTTGATTCATTCATAAAAAGATCCACAAATACCGAAGCATTGAAGTTTATGAAGAGAAGCAGATATCAGTGTATACACTGTCATCTTGGAAAGAATCTTCCATTGCATTAAGAATATAGCAACAATAATACATAAAGTTAGACTCTATATTTCTCCTATGCATTAAACCAAATTGTCTATCTGACAGAAAGGGGTAAATAATAACTTTCTGTTCATCAAGAATCAAAGACTCAAAACAGCTTTCGTATCACATTTAACATCTTGTTATAGGTCTGAAATTAAGATATACATTCCCTGCTACCAGATTTAAAAATAGGTACTATAAATGAGAACTTTCAAGCTCTTGGAAACCGTCCTTCAAATAAGATTTTAAGTAATTGGGAAAAAACATAGTTACTGTTTTTTAGCAAGATGGTAGGGATTCCATCAGGACCCATTTTCCCAACCAGATCTAGCCTTTCTATCTTCTGTAATGTATTCTGTTATGTTGCTGAATTATACTGCTAGACTGCTTCAAAGCTCCAAACTGATGATTTTAAGAGTGTTTTTTTAATAAAAAGTAGAAGAACCTTTCATCTTAGCCTCATATGCCCCGTTAATTATTTTGCAAACAAACCACCATTTGCTTTACATTGACCTTTACCTTTGCCTTATCCAATGGCACTAGCAGTTAAGCATGGTTTTAGAAGAGATTCAAACCATCACAAGTTATGAATATGCCTTATCCTGGAGCATATAATACATGATTGACAGCTAAATCAATATCTAGCTTTCAGGAATTCTGGAAAGCTTGTTTATACATTTATTTCTAATTTTTAAGACTACTTATGAAAAACAAACAAACAAAAAAAACTTGTTATAAAATTGTATGTACCTTGCTGTTGGTGACAACTATTTGACTGGCCTCTGTGCCCCAGAGGGGGCTAGGGCATGTTGCAAAAAGGGACTGAAGTTCATTCGGGTTTAGAGCACCATCACCATCTTCATCATGCCTATCGAAGAGCACAGAGAGAAATTGGTGACCTCGATGTGACAATTCTGTTGTGCAGCCTGGAGGTACTTTTAACCTGTATAATTACATTAACAAAACACATTATTTTGCAGCAAATCTTAATTCAAAGAATTTCAGAATACATTTAAGTAAGGTTTAATTTGTGGACAAGAAATTGAAATGCATGTGTTTTCTTGAACATTTTACATTTTTTCAAGAATGCAAAAATACTTCCCCAAATACAATGTTTATAAATGTTTTTCACTTATTTAAGGAAACTTGCAATATAAAAGAAATCCCACATATATCAGCCTAGTTGCACAGGGGGCTTGAGGCATTAACAATATCAGCTATGTTACAGCTTGGTTTGCATTCCCAGAGGATCATGCATCAGATCTAAACTCAAATCCTTCCTCTCACTCCCATCTCTATCCTGGTAAATTAATGTCGGGAGGAAAGATTGAGCAAGAGTGAGAGCGTGTGTAATATATGTGACGCACAGGGCCTACGAACCACTGTGGTCAACAATCTGGGTTTGTTGTAGGCTCTGTACCATTAAAAGAAGCACAAGCACCCATGGGTTCAATAACCACAAAGGACTGTCACAGGTTTATAATTCACAATGGTATGAAGTTTGAGTAGACTTAGTAAGTAACTAAGTGGTTGTTTAAGAAACAGTCTCAGCTGGGGTAGACACAACCAATAAATTAACAGTTGCATACCAATGCCATTCCAGTACCTGGAGAAACAGAGAGAAATGAGAGAGAGGAGAGATAGAGGAGAGAGAGGAGAGAGAGAGAGAGAGGAGAGAGAGGAGAGAGGAGAGGAGAGGGAGAGAGAGGAGAGGGAGAGGGAGAGAGAGGAGAGGGAGAAGAGGAGAGAGAGGAGGAGAGAGAGGAGAGGAGAGAGAAGAGAGAGGAGAGAGGAGAGAGGAGAGAAGAGGAGAGAGAGGAGAGAGAGGAGAGGAGAGAGAGAGAGGAGAGGAGAGAGAGGAGGAGGGAGAGAGAGGAGAGAGAGGAGGAGAGAGAGAGAGGGAGAGGAGAGGGAGAGGGAGAGAGAGAGAGGAGAGGGAGAGAGAGGAGAGGGAGAGAGAGAGGAGAGGGAGAGAGGAGAGGAGGAGAGGAGAGAGGAGAGAGGAGAGGGAGAGAGAGAGGAGAGGGAGAGAGAGGAGAGGGAGAGAGAGGAGAGGGAGAGGAGAGAGAGAGGAGAGGGAGAGAGAGAGGAGAGGAGAGGAGAGAGAGGAGAGGGAGAGGAGAGAGAGAGGAGAGAGAGAGGAGAGAGAGAAGGGAGGGGGGGATGACAGATTCCAAAATAAATTGCAATAAAATTGAAGAAAAAATTGTCCATATTTATGAACTATTGACATGAAATTAACAATACAGGACAATAAATACTAAAATAAGTATTCAATGTGTTTTGTGGGCAGATTTGGCTGTAAGAGATTGCCAGACTTTCCAAAAAGTGATTACACATGACAATAGTTTCCAATTTTGGTTTGAAAAATACCCAATAATTGAAATGTGATATTATCACTATGGGTTCAGAAAGTTTCTCATAATAAAAGCCCTAAAAATTAAAAAGTAACTCCTCACCTAAAGTAAGATATTGAAAATAAAATCTTGGGATTTGTTGTTGACACCCACCCCCCACCCCTCTCTCTCCTCTCTTTGGTATGCAACTGTTAAATAATGTGAAGGATGTAACAGGGAATCCATCCATCCTTGTAATCATTCTACATGGAAATTACCCAATATGTACTGCATTATGCATTATTATACAATCTTTTTTCTTTGAAAAAATTGAAGGGCAAAAAAAGTACACGAGAATCTGCCAATTTGTTTTACGCATTTGTACAACAGACTTAATGTTAAATTTCCAATGGAACAAAGGACAAAGTTCATTAACTTACGAAGGATAGAGGTAATCCTTGGCTACTTGTAAAGTATTGTCATATCCAAATTTACGAAGAACAGTCCATGTTGTCTCATTTCTTCCTCGTTGAATGAAAAGGCAATGTAAAAAAAGAAAACCTAAAAAGAAGATGATTTAAAATTTAAAAAAATATTATGTAAATGCTAATTTTATAATATTATATAACAAACCTCTCAATGTGATACTGTCTCTGCAAACTCCATCAGGAAGATTTTTTTGTAAAACCGCTTTCACTCATCTAGAACTTGTGGTTGTAAAGGAGCATTAAAACAACGTTTTTGGAAATTATTTAATTCAACATCATTTAAAAGTCCATCATTATCTGTGTCACAAATCTTGAAAGAAAAAAAACAATTAATAGAATATTTATGGAAATTGTTTAGAAAATTAACCAATAAAAATACTTCTAGAAATGAATACCTTAAATATTCTATTAATGCATTTTGGCATGCTTCAGTTAGCTGAAACAAAAGAAATTAAGAATCATAGTACTGTACATTGAATTACTCACATTTACAATTAAACTTGCATACAGATGACTACAGTTACTCACTTCTCTTTGATCTATGATGTACAAAGGAGATGTTGGATGGAGAACAGCTTTCTGTGCATAATAAAACATTTCAGAAATGTTTTTTAGCGTTTTAGCTGAACACTAGAAAATGAAAGAAATGTTAAACATTGAATTCAGTTTTCATCATAAGGCAGCAAAAATATTTATCACAAATTGTCATTGTCGTAAAATTCTAACCTCAATACAACTTTCAATTTCTGGATATTCTTCCATTATGCTGTAAGCAGCCTGGAACATAAACGGAAACATTATATAATAACATAATATACTTCATATTATAATTGAGCTATATTGCTACGTACATCAATAAGTGAGTAGTCCACTAGATCTACTTTGTTACCCACTAACAGGACAGGGCATGGCTGTCCTGGAGAGGCAACTCTGATAAGGGGCAACCACCTTGTGGTTACTTTATCCAATGTTTCTTCATCTTCTACAGAGTACACAATACATATCACATGAGCACGATGAATCTCTTCCATTAACATTTCATCAGTCTGTTCAGCAGCTGTCAAGAAGAATAAGAACCGTTATGAAAAATATTCAGTTCCAAGCATTTGAACAAATATTTACTTTTTACCTGAATAGTCGACTATATGGGTAGGGACTTGTTCAGGGGTAACATCCGGTGGTATGGTAATTTCTTCCGCTTTCGCTGGAACATCGTCTGGAAATTCTTCGCTGACAAGTGATAAAATTAGAGATGTTTTGCCGACACCTCGTTCACCAACAAGCAAGATGCGCACATTACGATTCATACCCATACGAAACACCATCCCTCAAAACCCAGTTCTATGTTTATCAATAGTCACTATATTATGACAACATTATATTATTAACAGTGCAAAACAAAAATAAATTAGCAAGTCACCACTCAAGTCTAAATCTGCCCGGTCAATATTTGCTTCGCAGGCCTGACATCTACCACACACTTCGATAATAACTTAAAACGACAACTGATATTTATAAAGAAATGGTTCAATTAAAAACTCGCTGGTATAAAAAATTCACACCAACACAGCCGTTATCAATGCAACATTGAAGAAATATAGTTTGAAGAGTCTCAGAAGTAATAGTAATCCTCTCAGCCCCCAGCATTGACAGCGTACCCCCAAGGACGAATATCGAAAGAAAAGCGAACACTAGATTCGATTATCGAAATATCATAGTGCTGCTCTCTATGAGTGAAACAACAAAATGTTCAATGAACTGCAAAGCCTTTTTATCGTGATTTGGGGTGTTGGAAATACTACAATACTATCTCGAATTTTCGGTCGTAAAATCCGTATTTAAGATTCTTTTGTGTCGTAACATTGCACACACGTGAGGATTAAGATATATTAGTGCTATGCGAAAGATGGTTAAGGCAGGTGTTGATGCCAAGGAGATACGCGCAATTTTGCATCTGAAAATCGGAATGTCCTTTTTTTTTCTTTCTTTTTTTTTCCTTTTTTTTCCCCAACGAGGGTAGGTGGAAATCTTCAAAAGACACTTCCCGTTTCACATGGTAGTGTGAGATTTTTACTCTCTAAAACCACATCCCTAGGCTCCTTCACTTTCCACGGAACCGCCGTTAGGCATTACTTCGCGGGTGTGAATAGGGCGTGCGCCCCCTAGCCTTTTGGCATCATCCTAGGACGCCATTCTCATCCACTCGTCGAGTCTTAGCTTCTTTATTATTTGGGCCGCGAAGGCCTCCACTGCTTCCCACTTGTTAAAAACCAGCATTCCCCTTATGATGTTGTGCGGCTGCAGTTGCTGTCTGAGTTGCCGGCAGATATGTGTCCTCTCTTCATCGAACCGAAGGCAGACAAAGAAAACGTGATCTGCATCCTCCGCTACTAGGGGGCAGTGAGGGCACACTGGGTCTTCAGTCCGGTGGAAGCGCAAGAGATTCCCTCGGAAACAGACGTGCCAGTCAACAGCTGGAAGTCCACCTCGCCATAGCTTCGGCCTTCCTATACTTCTGTTTGTCCATCCCCTTTTGCGAGCTGTCCTATAATCTCTGCCACTGAATCAGGAGTCGCGTCTCTCTTCTGCGCGGCCTGCGATGTCTTCCTTTCGTTCGTTCTGTCCGCGGCGTTGACAGCCTGTGTCGTTCTGCCACTAAGGGGCTCGATTGGAGCCATGCCTGTCACTACACACATCGTACGAGACCGTGCGGTAGTGCGATCCACCTTCAGTGCGCTTCTTCTGTAAATACACTATTTTCTGACACCACGCCGTATTTATTGCTGCTGCCCATACTGGAGCAGCATATAACGGGATCGAAATTGACATTTGACAACAGTCGTCTCCGCTCCTGTCTCGGTCCTCCAACATTCGGCATGAGTCTCGCCAAGGCCATCATCGCTTTTGCCGCCTTATCGCTACGTACTGTAGGTGATCGTTAAATCTTAGCCTTGGATCAATCATGATTCGTAAGTACTTCAGCTACGGTCCCAAATGGATGTTTTGTCTCCCACTGAACTGGTGATGGATTCTCTCACTTTCCTACTCGTGACAAGAATTGCCTCAGTTTTGTGGTCCGCTGAATGCAAGCCGAGAGAGATTAACCCTTGGGGTGACAAAAGGTATGGCTTTTTTATGGTGATTTCAACCACCTCCTCTATATGTTTGGCCACTGTCGTCCACATAGCGCCACTCTGTCGTCGATGATCTCGGCAACTTCTGGCATCTGTATTCTGACCACGCCGTCGTACATTATATTCCACAGTAGGGGCCCAATACAGAGCCTGTGGAGCTGTGGAACGCCTTCGGTAACTGTGGGTCCATTGACCATTCTCGGTGCGGTATAACAGCGTTTTTTCCGTAACTGACGATGATCTTAATCAGATACCGTTGCCCTCTCAAATGCTGCAGAGCTCTTAGAATGCAGTTCCATTTCTCCGAATTGAAGGCGTCCTTAACATCAAGGGTAACAATAGCGCAGTATTGTTTCCTACCCCTTCTCTATCTTTTGCCTTTTATTGCCTTCCGGACTATGTCAACTACATGTTGAGCGGCGTCTATTGTAAACCTCGCCTTTTCAAATCCATATAGGTTTTTCGCAATCCCTCCTGTGCTCTCCATCGCTTGTTCCACGCAAGTGCATATTAATCTCTTCAGTACTTTCCCAGCTGTGTCGATCATGCATACAAGCCGGTAGGACGATGATTGATCTATTGAACCTTTCCCCTTTGAAAGTATAACTAGTCGCTGCCTCTTCCATTTGTCTGAAAACACGCCCTCTCGTAGGGACGATTCGTAAACGTCTATAAAATGACTGGGGTAAGTTCTAATTGCTGCTTTGAGAGCGATGTTTGGGGTGCCGTCTGGACCTTGAGCCTTGTTTTTCCCACCCTTTCACAAGCGAGTTGGAGTTCTTTCTCTGTAACAGAGGGTATCTCGTAGTAGTCATCTGTAGGTCTCGCCTCGAGCTTCAGAAGCTGCTCTTGGACTACTGGGAAGGGCGTGGTGACAATTCTATGAAGAGTGGTTGCGCAGTGGGCACAGGCGGGTTACTCATTTTGCCCATTACCGTTCCGTAGGATCTTACCCATGGATCATTGTTTACTTCATTGCTGCCCTTGATGGCTCTTTTGAGGTTGTGCCGGGCATCTGCGAGTTGTTGACGTCGGACAACCGCGGATTCCCTTCCTCGTGGTCGTTGGTGTAGCCTCCTCGCTTGGAGACACGTCTACCTTCGATGTGCAATTTCTTCGTTCCAGCAGTACATTTGACGGCGGCAGAGCTTTCCCGCTCTTCTAGGCATCGCGGCATCGCATGCTTTAGCGATGGGGTCCATCAATTTTAGCGCTTTGTTGTTGGGTGTGCCTGTTAGATCAACAACTTCCGCTAGCATGATACTGAACGCATCTGCTCAAATTCAGTCGCTTTCCACCCTTCACTTCTCAGCTTCTTATACATTCTCACTGAACCAAATTCCTGCACTTCACAGAGGATTGCCTGTTGGTCACTGTGAGTACAGCACTCGCTGACCTCCCATTTGATAATCTCCTTACTAAGGAATCACTCACAAACATTAGGTCCACGATAGATCCCACATTTCCTCTGCAAAATGTGTTAATACTTCCACTGAACGCCAAAGCCATATTCAGGGGTGAAAAGACTTCCTTCCACAGCTCTTCCTCGGCGATTTGTCATTGGGCTGCCTCATTCAGTTGCCCATGCATTAAAGTCACCTGTGATTATGACTGAGCTGCGTCCCATGGCGTTCCTTTGCAGTCGGCCAAGGAAGTCTACGAATTCGACAGGTGCATTCGGTGATGCGTAGCAGCTATATATAACTATTCCCCTATTTTTGCCTACACGAATCCTGTTTCGTGTGTTGCCATTTTCTGCTGAAACGAGCGTTGCCCGCAAGTCCATATGGCTGCCTTTCCCGTAGTATCGGCCATCCATGAAGAGATATCGAGTTCGCGGTACTGCTCACACAAAATGGCAACGTCCACATCAATTTCCCGTACCAGCTACGTTAGCAAGTCTTGCACAGCCTCACAATGGTTTAAGTTTAGTTTTAGTATCTTCATATTCTGCGCTTTTTCTCAAACTCCTGCTGGAAGGCTGGACATTTCAAGCTGCCAGCCTCGAGATTAGCATTCGCAATGTCTCTTTCGGTGCAAAGAAAGCAGTTCGGGCTTTTCTTGCGAGCCTTCCTGAAGTGTCTTTCTTTACCCCATCTCCAACAGTTGTGCGATCTGTCTCTGTTTTGACACATGCGCAGGTGTCAAAATGATGGCCGCAGTCACCGCCTTTGTAGCGACAGGTCACTCGCACCTTCTCGTGCACGTGGCAGTCTACCCAGCCAATCCTCGCTTTGCGTGCCTCCAAGATGTTGTTTGTTGCTGCTAGGGGAAGACTGATTATCGGGGTGTCTGCTTGGTTGGATGCGTGGATGGGTCGCAGTGGGAGTGTCACGCGTAACTGTCAGATTGAAAGCTTTTGAGCAGACGGAAATACGTCAAGAGTAAGATCTAGTTATGCCGTTTCGGAAAGCATTACTTCGACATTTTTTTAGACAGTTACTAGTAAAAGCGGCTATTTTTAAGACGCACGGAGTGCTAAAAGTTCAATTTTTAGCACTAGTGTTGAACTGCGACGATGCTCAATGTTCGGATAAAATTGTGAATGCAACAAAGAAAAAATACTTTCGTCTGACCGCATCACCTGCTATTACAACTGGTAGTGATTCATACACTAGAATTAAAATAACAATTAAGGCAATAACGCTGACTAAAAATAGTGAATGATACACATGGAGAGCTAGCGATAAAGCCCACAGACAACATAATCGTAGAGAGACGGCGGTAAACCATACAGCCGAGATCCGTTCTTTCGTACAAATGTCAAATACTTATGACAGCGTAATTAAGTTTTTCCAAAAATTAACTTTGAATATCTTATAAATTTACAATGCTGTTATACAAAAATTGTTTTTTTTTTCAATTTCATCCTCTCCATTTTCCCTAGAGGGGCGGTACTTTATTCGAATATTCGGGTACAAGTGAGCTACAGCCGGTTAGGCTTTTGTAGCGGGGATCGGGCCCGACTTACACGATATATTTTACACTTCAAAACCATTACAGATGGCATCTTTCAGTCTTCTTAGTTTTAATATATTAAAGTACAGTCGACTCCGGTTATAGTGAACTTCTGGGGATTAATAGTTTTGGTTCACTATATCCGATATTCACTATATCCGATGATGTCAAAAATATATGGAATTTCTCCACAATTATTGATTTTATTAATATAAAAATGCAGTAAAATACGTTAACATCACGAACTGAAAATTTCAATACCTTTATTTTTCTGCATTTAAAACTTAATTATTTTCAATTGTTTGCATCGTACATTACATCGTTCTCCAGAGTTTGTACTCTCTCCATACTTGATTCTGCATTGTCCTCTGTCTCTAAGTATAGTAATGTAGTCTTGACATCTTTCAATGCCTCTTCCACTGTGGGAACACCTTTCCAATCTCCGAAGGCCCTTTTAATCGTCTAAAGTAAGAGATCCAGTTAATTTCCAGGATTTTTTCCTAAGTTCACTATTGGTGGGGTTCAGAATCACTACTGTCGAATCTTCTAATGCTTATTTGTAATGTAAGTGAAACGGGACCAGTGACTTGAGAGGTTCGCTATAACCGGCGTCGACTGTTTTAATTGTTAATTTCAAAATTTCTTATTATTGTTCTCTTTTCTTTTTTTTAAATTTTTATCATTCACGCTCTCATTCATCACACATCTCATTTTTGTCGTGCATCCTTGTTGTTCACACTTTTAAGATATATCCTAACGTTCCAAGTCATTTTCGACCTCATTGTTTCTTAGAATTTGGATTTTGTTTCATAAATTCATTCAATTATAGTTCTTTAAATAATGTCATGCTCTTTTTTAAAATTTGACTAATTGTTGAGTACTAACCGTAAGAAAAGGAAACTTTTCGTTATGTTGCGCATTCCCACTAGTTAAAGTAGTAGAGTGAAATCCTTCAAGCGGTCACTAAAGGTCTCAACTAAAATTGGCCATGTAAAGAGGTTTGATTTTATTTTATTTATTTCGTCAAAAAAACAATAAAAACTGTGTATGACGTATGGGGGAGAACATTATCTGCGCACGTTTTCTTGAGAACCAGAATCCCATCCAACGATAAATAGTTAAAAGATGAATGAAAGTTAAAACAACAACAACAACAACAATGATAATAATAATAATAATAATAATAATAATAATAATAATATTTTTTAACGCGCGAGATTAGCAACATTTGAAAACTAGACATTTTGTTCCCGAGTTATAGAAAAAGTTATTTGTTTTGGTTCGGAAGAGTTATTTGCAACGGTAAACAAACTGCAGATTTGATTTTTGCTAACAATATAGCAATCCCTCAGCTCTACTCCTACCACTACAAGCAAAAGGGAGCCCAACAAAATGTGCGCATAGTGAAGCTACATGTCTAGAAACCAAACAAGGGGCCATCTCAGCGTTTCCTCAATGGATCAGGGAAACTGCACAACAACCTGATCGAGATCGGGGGGCATTGATCCGCAAGCTGAAGTACATTACCTATTACAGGCACATTGCCTTTTTCTAAATTACACAATACACATGTAAACTAATCCATTACATATCATTTTTTATTAAAATAAACATTAAACTTTTGGTGGTTTCTTAATCGGGTTTATGTGGCAACCCTTGGCCCCATCTCGATGCTTGTACCATTGTTCTGGGTGTAAGGAACAAGTTCCATAATTACGCACTGAGACATTGCCTACAGATTTCTCACACGGTCTAGGTAAGGGCTTACGGAACGATTAGGAGTCGACATGTTATTCGAAGTTCATGGGCTGCCCCCCCTTCCCACGCAATAAACAAGTGAAAACGTGTCTTGAGCGGGATTTGAATACACAGCCTTGGTGTCCACATACCTGTTTTATAATTTCTACACCTATTACATAACTTGTATAATATACCTAATATAATAATAATAATAATAATAATAATAATAATAATAATAATAAATCAAAAAATATTATAACACAAGTAAAACTGTCCCTTTTACGAATGTGTGGCCTAAAATGAACTTTGGAACATTGAACATATAAAACTAAAGGACATTTTGTTTTAAAAACAACCAACATCACTCTTAGTCATAAAGAAATTCCTCAAAATTAAATAAATTTAATTACAGAAAACGTAGAATAAAATATTGCATTAGTTAAGTTAATGGTTTAGCTGTTCCTGTAACATGTGTATTGAGGAAATTGTATTTTATAAAAAAGTGCATGTTTTTCATATTTGTTTCAATTTTAGGTCATGTAGTTGTACCACAGAAGAGGAAAACATATTTTCAGTCGGATTTTGTTTGAAAAAATTGGAGATGTTTTGAGAAAATATTCTTTGAGCGTTTCTGAAAATGCCCAACATGGAGGATATATATTGTACCTGAACCTTATTGTAGATGACGCTACACGAATTTCCTCTCCTATTGTATATTCCTCCATGTGCGCAATTTTAATTTATTTACACAGAAAAACATTTGGGATTTCACGAAAATCATTAGCAATCATTTGAATGATTTATTTTCACAAATTCATTATATAAAAACATCTGAAATATAAATATTAACAATGTGAGAGATATTTAAAAAATACATAGGTATGTGTACTTTTTGAAAAAACCAAAAGTAGTATTGAAAACGGCGAAAATGTCGTGTGATTAAGTATATTATCCATTTTCAAAAGCTCAAAGGAGAAATATGGAATTGTTTTCGAAAAAAAATGTTCACCCATTTCTTTAAAAATGCCACAATTTCACATTAAATATCTAATTAAAAAAAATAATATGAAACAAAAATCTCTATCTCTAAGAAATGGATTGTTTTAGGGGTCAAACAAATTTAAACTTGCAACATTTGAACATTTTAATGGAAATTGGATCGTGTGCATCGTATTAAGCTGTAACGAGAAAAATAAAGAACAAATTTGGAACAATTTATGAGAACATTTTTGCGATGTTTAGGAGCTTCAAGAAGTGAATCGTGAAATTAAAACGTTCCTTTCAAATTCGAGGACGATAATTATCAATTTTTAGTGCAAATAATATGTACAATTTAGGGGCTAGTGTTGTTCACAGATTGCCGACAGCAGATGGACAGATAGACATTTTCGCAAGTTAGCGACCCTCAAAATGTGTGAGGATGCGTTTTGTTCACTACATTGCCAGGGCACCTCAGTCAACTGCAAATCCCGGTCTCTGGTTCTAACATTTGAGAAAAAAAACAACACTTTTTCCGACCCACAAAATTAAAATCAATAAAGTAAAAATTGGAAGCAGTTTTTGAGAAAATCTTGTGTATGCATTCTGTAATTGTCCAGATTTTACTCAACATTACGGAAAATCTTCATATTATCGAACTATTGTACTTGACATTATTTAAAGATCCAATTTTGAAACTCTTCAACAAAGAAGTTGGTTGAGGGGATCGAAAAAAAAACTTTGGAAATTTTCGAAATTTTAAAGATTTCATTCAAAATCAGACTTGCGGAATTTTTAAAAGCAAATTATTCCTGTTAAAAAATATTTTAAAAAATTTTTTAAGATAATGACATGGGAAAAATTAAAATGTTTCAAACTCAAGAAGCCGCTACGTCTTTCAGATCGATATTGGAATATGAATTTTGGTGAAAATAATTGACCATGGTTTAGACGCTAGTGTTGTTCACAGACGGACGGACAGATGCGGATAAATGTTTTTGAAAATTATATTTTTCGGTATTAGAGACCATCAAAACTTGTTGGCATACATTTCGTACTCTAGTAGGCTGACAAGTCTCGTCAGTCGACCGCAGTTCTCGAGGCTTTGGTTGTTACATACGTTTAGAGAAAAAAAATTGAGTATCAAGGATCCACAATTTACAAAATGTGTGTGAATTCTAACTACACTACGTATTCAAGGAAGTCATTTACTACATATGAACAGAGGAACATGAAAAATATAATTGTTTGGGAGTTACAATTAGGGTTGCGACATCGATATTGACGTTTTCGAAATATCGATGATTTTATAGAAATCTCGATGTTTTTACATTTTCTAAGTTTTGTTTGTAAATGAAAAATTGTCATTATCAAAATTTGGTAAAAGTTAAAATATGGGGGGAAAACCCTGCTGGTACCAATGTCGGTCTTTGCGTTCGAACCAAAGGAAGGCTGTTGCACTATTTTCGTTGAGCAGACAATATCTCGCCCGGAATGATCCCGATGTCCTGGCATGTCCTGGCACACATGTAGTGGCGTCAATGCATTCGAAGTAGTTGTAACCCTTCTTCCCGCACCGTTCTTCTATGAAATGAGGGCGAACCCTGTGCGATAACCCTGGGCACTCAGGTTTAATTTTCGCCATTGTTCTTATATTTGTAAATTTCTGTTTGAGTTAAATCTTAATTATAAGTTACTATACATGGCATTGTCAAGTTAAGTTTTGTTGTGAAAAAAGTTACTAAACGAGCTTTAAATCACCGATATTTAAAAACATTGGTTTGGGTTATGTTTTTTTTATTATCAGCGATCATTTAATTTTGAACATTCATGTTAGGTAACATCCATGTTTTGTTATCGATGTCGCATTACAATACGACATACTTTGGTACGGCGCATTTTACTGCATCATTACAATACTTTCTTTATGCTTTGTATAATAGATAACGTAGCATAGAGAAAGTATTTTAATGAGAATGAAAGAAAAAATATGAATATCAAACATAAAAAGTTTAAAACATGCAATTCAAAGGAATGGAACTCCAAATTGTAATAAAAAAAACCGTGCGGAAAGCTCCATATCCACCAAATACCTGTCCCTAAGAATGGTGTAGAGAAAAAAGTAGGAAATGCTGAGGTACTGCCTTCCTTTACGATATGAAGAACCTAAGTTCATTCCCTTCCTCTTATTTTATTATTATTTCTATCTTGGTAGTATTTTTATCTACGTCATCAATTCTTAGTGCAAACGTGGAGAAAGCTGATTTGCGATATACTACCAGGTGTATGCATAAGTTTTCGTCGGTTTCTACGGTAAAGAAAACACGTAATTTTCAAGGAAAATTCATTATTTGTTCATTCAAAATATTGGCGATCGCCTTCCACACACTTTGCCCATCTTTCAGGTAAGTTATGAATACCACGCCAGAAAAAAACTGCTTGTGTTTTGCGGCAAACTGTTCATCGAGCCATTATTCAGCCTCCTCGAAATTGCTCAAGTGCTGCTCCAGAGCGCGAGCACCGTTGATGCGAAGAGGTGGGTTTGATTGATTGATTATTTCGTGAAAAGCTAGAGTCGAAAATCCTGCCGCCGTGGGGAGTGTAACCTAGGACCTCCCGGTGAGAGGCGCTGCAGTGACATCAGTTGATGCACTGAGCTACCACACCCGGTGCGAAGAGGAGGGAATGAGATGGGGCCAGGTCGGGGGAGGACGCCGGGGTGCGGACGGATGTCCCATCCAAGCGATTTCAATGTGTCTTCAACTGATTTTGCTGCGTGAGACGGCGCTCTGTCGTGCATTTGCCTTCAAACCGTGTGGGACCCATTTGCCGAGTTTATTGATATTCCTCATTGCTCGTAAACGTCTGCTGATTGTTTCTTGTGGCACGTTTAATGATTTTGCCAATTGCTGTTGAGTTTCAGTGGGGTCATCATCCAGTAACGCCCGCAATTGCTCGTCTTCGCATTTTTGTGGTCTACCAGATCGCGCACTGTCTTTCACATCGAAATCACCAAGTTTAAATTGTCGAAACAATGTCTCACATGTTCTAATCGATGAAGCGTGTTCACCATATATTTCTACCAGCAAAATATGATTTTCCACAGCCTTTTTCTTTTGATTAAATAAGAAAAGCAATGCGTGCCGCGAATGTTCTTGTTCTGGCAGAAACTTCAACATGATCACTGAACGATACAACACACGCTAGAGTTTGGCCGATTCCACTTGTGTGGTTCGTAGGTTTATGTCAGACGAACAAACTAACGTAGTTTCAAATTCATACGCTGCGTACTGCTCGATGGTGCAATCTCTTAGTGACACCGGAAAAGACTCATGCATACACCTGGTATTGTGTATAATGTGTTTCCTTCAACGCCATAGATCCGTTTGACAAGCAAAGAAATCTATTTGACGTCGAACATTTAAGACATCAATCGTTTGAAAGCAGGAAGACATATCATAACAAATTCAAATACAAAAAACTGATATTTCATTTTAATTCCACTGTTCTTATTGATTTATAATACATTACATTCTACATTCTTTGAATATTAAACACAAATTTGAAAGCTCTCTTCCCTTTTTTAGGTGGTCGGAAACAAACTGTTTATTGTCGATGTCGTCGCAAGTTCTTCATCAATTTCGGGTTTCTTTGGCTCGCTTGTCCTGAAAATAAGGTAAACAGTGAATTCAAACGTTATTGGCACACAACAATAATCAATTATACATTTACTCTATGATAAGGGTCAAGATCGACAAGGTGGCTTTTGTTAATCTTGCCTTCCCCAAGAGACGCGACAGAGTGACAGAGCATGAGGACACTAACAGGAAGCCAGCAGCAGCGAGGCCAGGGTTATCAACAGCGGAAGCGAGACACTAATCGTGGTGCCAGCGTCAGGCGTGGTGCTTTGCGTTGAAGGGTTAGTCGCACTTGGCCCTTCGGTTGGTGTTGATTGCGTGTCCGGCTCTTCCTCCCACTCGTTTTCTGTTGAAATGCATGTTGGATGAATACAATTTAGTGTGATGTTGGAATAAAAATATTCGTAATGAAATATTAATGAATACTTGTAATTGACTGAAAAAGTAGGTACGTATGGAAAATTGTATTTCGGCTACTAATATTGTATATCATGAAAAAGATAGTAGCCTAAGCTTTAGATGAAATGAAGCATAATTAAACTGTTTTGTAAGTGCAATAACTACCAAGATTTGAACGTGTGATAACAGCTGTTCTTATGGATGTTGATGAAGAAAAATACAATTAGATGGCACATTGGTAACATTTAATTTTATTATCATATTGTCGGGTTTCAACGACTTAAATTCTTGGTGGTGAACGTTGAGGTGGAAAAGCAATGTGTTTGACCTTTCAAACAATTTAGTTCGCCAATTTTCGCCGCAGCATTAGAATACTTACTCTTTACTATGTAAACGCACTAAGGTGAGAAAGTAAAAGGAAGCAACTGTAGATTTTAGAGACGGATTTTTGCCTGATTCTTGCAAAACTTTCAACTTTCTGTGAATTCATTTAACTTTAGAGATATTCCTTGCATTACAGGGAAGCAGTTAGCGGCTATTTTGACTTCACTCACCCATTAAATTGTCATGCTCATTCATAAGGCAGTGACCAAACATCTGGTTAAAATAATTCATACACTGAGCAAAACGTATGTAGACTTATGTATCAGGAGATGTTGGGATTAACAAGTGCATTATTTACACAAATGACAAATTTAGCGAAAACTGTTTTCTGCATCTTCTTTTTGAGGAAAGGAAACTAACTCTACACATGGGCAATTGCATTAATGCAATGGGAATGAAATTTAGATGCTCACATATTATGCTTCTTGGAGCGAAAAAGTTATCATCATAAGGGAGAAATGAGATGAAATTATTCTAATAGAACTTGATTGTACTCATATTTGCACACTATTAAAACGAAAGTAAGTAAATTAACAACATTATTGTCCTTTAAAGAAACCTTTCTCATCCGATATTTTTAAAATTATTATATATTACTACTACAAAAATCAAACTTATGTAATACAATTTAAAGCTTTAATGTGTGTACAGTACCAAAAATTAATTAAGAATAATAATAATGTGGTCACTAATAACCACACAGGTTGATGTAATTTTGAGTAGAAAAATACAAATAATAAAGAACGTTAGTGTTCTAAAGGACCCTTTCTATATGACACGATGGGGAGCTGAGGTGTTATCACAGTGCACCTTCAAGTGCTATATTACAATGTATTGGAAGTGCACGAGTAAGTGATATCTAAAAAATCGTCACTTTGTAGAAAAGTGAAGAGATGAAAATAGTGCATGTTTACTTGAAAGAAGGCCATAACAACGGGTTCCAAGAAAATCAGTCTTGGGATGCAATATAAACGGGGTTGCTTCGGATAAAACCATTCTGCTACACGACAATTTTTTGGAATGGTCACTTCGGTTGTACATTGCTTTTACATTTTCCCAACCGACAAAAATCTGCCATTTTCGCAAACGTCGTCTATCTTCCAATGAGTAGCGACCAGAGACATCAACAGCACAAGCGATGCTTTTAGAATTTAGTGCGGACATTTAGCTCCGATATTAGACGTGCTCGGAAAAAATATTGGTTATTTTACCTAACATGCAGTATGCTCATTCCATACTAATCAAAACATTGAAATAGCCAAAGTAGCGAAAGTTATCATGCAGTGCAAAATGCTAGCAGTAAGCCATAAACCATTCAGAATAGAAGAGCGGGGTGAAGTTTGAGCATTGCACAGAAGGATGCCAGAGCGCCTCCTGCCGTTACCTTGCCGCTCCTGCTCCATGATGTAGAACATGTCGGAGAAGCGCTCCCGCTCCTCAGGCGGCAGGCGCACCGCCAGGTAGTAGTCGTCGAAGGTCGTGTGCGGCCGCCAGTTCACGCCCTCCACGTGCGGTTTCCTGCATTAGACGCAACCTCTTTTAGATCAAAGGAAATTAGCTACAAATGCAGTGTCTGATACGATTCGTTCGCGCGCGCTGTCGATTCCTTGTCGATTCATTGCGTCGGCGATGGTGTAACGCTTAGCGTATCGGACTGTTATACCCAAGTTTGCGGGTTCGAACCCGATCGAAGCCGTGGATTTTTAAGGGCGAAAAAAAAGTCCTTCGTACGCCTTCCTTCGGAGGGGAAGTAAAGCCGGCTGTCCCATGTTAGTAGATTAACTGCATGTAAAAGATCCTCAAGCCTAAATGAAGCCTCTGAGCTAAATTCAAATTGCGTTTCGCCGCCCAAGTAATACCTTCTTTTTCCCATGGTTGGTGAAAGGAGCGTAACGGAATTTGCGTGGTCAGGCGGAAGAGCAGGCCTGATGGCCTGAGTCTCGCCACGTAAAATAAGGCACATTCAATTCAATTCAATTCAATTCCGAGAATGAGTCACAGCTAGTCCTCTTGGGTCACTTTGAGCGCGGACGACGCACGTTTCCGCGGAAAGACGACTTGACGCTTCGCTACGTAGTTCCAAGTTGAAAACGAGGCTCGGGCCTTCGGACCTTGCGTTAACATAATACATTCTTGTGTCTATCCAGCGCATAATTACCAACGCATTTTATGATATTGCACCTTATAACTAATTTGGCGTGTATATTTTCTTAATGTTTTCCAGGAAAACCTCCGTTTTCTTGCATCCTACAAGTTTCTTCCTCCACGTATACTCGAGCGTGAATCGTACGCGTGAGCGAATCGTATCACAAACTGCATTTCAGCCAAATATTATTTCAGAATGTATTGTGTGTGTGTGTGTGTGTGTGTGTGTGTGTGTATGTGTGTGTGTGTTGGCTAATTTAGTGTCATGCAATTCGCGACGCGTATAGACATTGCCGGGACCTCGGTGGGTGAGGGTTTCGCTTACTGGCCTCTGAACCCTCAATGCGTGGGTTCGATCCCGGTCGAGGTGCCCGGATTTCCGAAGGGAGGAATATCCTCAGTAGCCAAGTCACACTTGTGTCATGTAAAAGAACCCTGGCGTTATGCCCTGCAAAATTAAATCCCTCCGACAACATCCCGCCCAAACGAAATCTCACTTTCTCCCAAACAGACAGTTTGGATATAATTAAATGAGGCCGACATCCGGCAGAGAAAGTGAGAGTTAAATCCCAGGCGCATTTAGGGGACCGCCCACG
Organism: Teleogryllus oceanicus; assembly: GCA_964035755.1. Lineage (NCBI taxonomy): Eukaryota > Metazoa > Arthropoda > Insecta > Orthoptera > Gryllidae > Teleogryllus > Teleogryllus oceanicus. Next base: position 58,713,011 of record CAXIVR010000008.1, read on the forward strand.
AGGTGCGCCTGCGGTGCTCCCTAAAGGTCCCCAGAGCTGCGTAGGCTTCCAATGAAGCCTGGGTCGACCAATCTCCGGGCCGGCACAGTCTCCCAGCTAATAGTCCCACACAATAGCATTGTTGCTGGGCGACGCGAGTGGGATTGGGAGTGACAGGAAGGAGCTTGTAAATTGGTTTGTTTTTTTCGTGTTTCCGGGCGCGTCAACTGTTTTGGTCATTAGTCCCGTTAGTGTAGTACATGTTTTTTCTCGGGAGATGGCGGTGATTTTCCCCTCGCTGGATGGCGAGATCCGGTACCAACCTACCGTCGGCTAGTGGGGTTTCCCCTAACCAGGACTCTCCCACCAGCGGGGCACCGCCCCAGAAGGGACAAGCTCTAAGCTCCCGACCGGTCTCCCGGAATATGTGGTAGTGTAGTGCATGTTAGTGTTAGTGTGTGCGTAAGAGGAGATGATAGGACAATGAAGAGGAAGGACAGATCGCGCGTGGCCCGTTTGTTAGGGTACTGCTCCGGCATTCGCCTGGTGTTGATCGGAGAAATCACGGAAAACTACCGATCAGAGCAGCCGGCCGCTAGAAGTCTCCTCCAGTCAGCGACTGAATCCGACCTAGCTGAAGAGCTAGTGCCGAAAATCTTGCCGCGGGGAGTGGGAGCCTTGGACCTCCCGGAGGCGCTGCAGTGGCATCAGTTGATGCACCGAGCTACCGCTCCCGGTGAGCTTGTTAAAGAAGCGAGGGAGAGGGGAGAATGACACGAGCGAGAGGAAGGAGCGGGTGGGAGTGGCACGGCGTCGGTTGGGAGGGGTGAGTGGCATGTACTAATCGCGCACTTTTTCTTGACACTCCGCAGCGGACGGTGCGGGGAGAGGCGGGTTCTGTCACGGCAGTGCAGGGCTGTCAATTTTATTGACAGAAAACTCAGCATAATAGCGCATCTTGGATTACATAACTAACAAGATTCTGAAGGAATAATTAATTGTTATAAAAACTATTGGGTAACAAGAAGGGGCCCCATACGCACAGGTCATAGAAAAGGAAAGCGAAAACTGAGAAGTCCGCATTGTAAAAGACGAAGGTGGGCAGCACTGCAAACTAAGCCGTGAGGTTCCGAATGGACCTCATACTTTTCTAGCTGGCTGTGCGAGAACTAGGGAGTTGTAGGCTAAAGAGAACATGCGCGCATAGCAGTCGAGTGCAGAGGCCGGAGCGTGCGCGAACGGCGGTTGGGCGGAGCCGACAGGACGGACGGGGCTGCTTGATAGAAGATCCTGATAAATAAACACCCAGGCAACGCCGGGTATTCAGCTAGTGCTTGATATTACATAAGCGATTAACCGGTAGCGGTAGCTCAGTGCATCAACTGATGCCTCTAACCGGGAGGTCCTAGGTTCGAGTCCTGACGACGGCAGGATTTTCGACACTAGCTTTTCAGCTAGGTCGAATTCAGCTGCTGTCTGGAGGAGAATTCTAGCGGCCGGCTGCTCTGATCGGTAGTTTTCCGTGGTTTCTCCGATCAACACCAGACGAATGCCGGAGCAGTACCCTTCCAAACGCGCCACGAACCGCGCGCGATCTGTCCTTCCTCTTCCTTGTCCTATCCTCTCCCCTTACACACACACACTTACACTAACATGCACTACACTACCACATATTCCGGGAGACCGGTTGAAGCTTAGAGCTTGTCCCGGCTGGGGTGGTGCCCCGCTGGTGGAAGAGTCTTGGTTAGGGGGAAACCCCACTCGCCGACGGTAGGTCGGTGCCGGATCTCGCCATCAAGCGGGGGAAGATCACCGCCATCGCCCGAGAAAAAACATGCACTACACTAACGGGACTAATGACCGAAGCAGTTAACGCGCCCGGGAACACGAAAAATCAATCAATCAATCAAACGAGCGATTAATGCAGGTGCGTGGCCTGCCACTGCTAAACGGTCCTTCAACGACCCTGCAAGTTGAGTAAAGCGCCCGCGTGGCGCAGACATTAAATGGACCAATGCAAGGCTGCTCAATCGCAAGAATTTGAGCCAAACTCTCTCTCAAGTAGAGACGATGCGCCCGAGCTCGCCCCCACTCACGGTGGCTGGCTCGACAAGCAGCGACCACTCCGGTAAGCCTGCAGGCGAGCTGTCGGCCAGGGCAAGCTAAATGGGCCAGGGCATCCCTAGCCCGGTGATGGATTCCCAAGCCCCCATCTAATTTATTCATCAGGCACGAGCTCACAAACACAAGAATTCCAAAGAACGTGAATTGGGCTGGCCTGCCTTTTTATTATTAGATGGATTTCATGTTTATTATTGTTATTATTATTATTATTATTATTATTATTATTGTTATTATTTCTAAAGAAAAATATTAGGCATTTAATGTCAAATCCTTAAATGCTCTCGTTCTGAAATAACATTGTGCAATATTTATGAACCAATAACGAATCCTAAACATCCTTTTGTTCAGAATAAGTCGCTAAATTCCACACTACTTATTTTTAACGCACTTACAGATTTATAACGAAGGAAGCGACGAGATCACAGTAAATATTGACGATTTCGTGATCCCGTTCCGTGAAGTCGGCGTCTGAGCCGAAAAGGAAGTACTGGTCGCTGCCGTGGTGGACCGTGTCGGCGTCGCCGCCCATCAAGTCGCTGGGCTTGCTGTTCTCGGCGGCGTACTCAAGGAGAAGAGGTAGGAGTCTCCGCCCCGCGCGGCGTTGAGCTGGGCTGTGCGCTGCGCAGGCCCCTTGAAGAAGCCCGCGCCGGTGAACTGCAACCAATCGAAGCTTTTTTTATTATTATTATTTTTTTTATTTATTTAGTCAAAAACTGTATGTGACGTATGGGGGAGAAAATCATCTGCGCACGCTTTCTTGAGTTTCAGAATCCCTTCCCAACAATTTAACTATTAATAGTTTAAAGATGAAAAATCATAGTAATAATAATAATAAATTTAAAAAAGCGAGGGATTAACATTTCAAAAACTAGATATTTTCGTTGCAAAATTACAGAAAACTTATTTTTAACAGTAAATTTTCCCGCTTAACAACGTGTTCTACGGTGTGAAGGAATTTGCAAGTCACAACACTACGTCCCTTAGCAAAACATAAATAAAAATTCGTATCCCATTTGACTCTCTGTTTCGTGTTGGACTGTTCGAGCTGAAGCAAAGAAAAAAGAACTGGCACACCCAGTCCTCCCTCTGTTAAATTGCAGTTGGACTGATGTAGAAGGAGAATGCCAGACCAAAATTCTACTTCCTTCACCCTGAATTTGCTAGATGCATTAGGCAATGTTAACAATAATATTGTTAAATCATTTCTAAATTAATATTATTGTTGTTATTATTAAAATTGTTATTTTATTATTAAACAATAATAATTATTATTATTATATCATTAGTAACTAGTATTGTAAGATCAGTAACACCAACTCAATCTGGGGTTTTATCCAGTTTCCCTTGATCTTTTGAGCAAATGCTGAGGTGGTTCCCTTGCTTTGATTTCTGGACAGTAAATGTAACTTCACTCTGCCCAAGTCTTCTTGAGCTCCCTTTTGATATACATGAGATGACTGGAGGGTTAAAAATTGTTAGTAGTGTATTCAAAATCAAAACTTATATTAAAATACTGCTTTACTACTCATAATAGTGAATAGTAAGAGGAAACTAAAATCTGGAGCCCAGGAAAACTTGTGCACCTGCATAATCATATCTAACTCGTCATACATTGAAATTGTATATAAAAAAGGAGTCGAAACTTGTTATCAATCGTCTACGTCAGAAACAGTTTTTGTCTACTGATATTTAGAGGAAATAAAAGCTACGTTGCTCCCCCGGTAGCTCGTTGGTTAGAGTGCTCGCTTTCCGAAGCGCAACCGGGTTCGATTCCTGGCCGGGGCATATTATAACCGTGCGCTTTCCGTACACAGAATCTATTGCTGTGTGATGATGAGAAAGCCCACCCTAAGGTTATGAAGACCAGCGTGTACGGTGAAGGGCTCACCACACGGACCCCTTATCCCATGGACGAGAGGCACGGCCACCTCTGGTCGGCGAAGACACGTATCGGGGTGTCGAGCCAAAGAACGGGAACAATCAGTCATACCAAACTGGTAGATCGCCAACCTAATAACACCTTGCGCCTCATCGGTCAGTGTCAAATCTACCCCAGTTAACTGGCTTCATGTCCTAAATCATATACCACCTCCAGACCTCCGTAGGCAATTGGCGCTTCTAAAGGAGTGGAAAAATATTACATATACCACAACGTCCAGTTAACTACGATCAAAAACATCTACAAATAAACAGCCTTCGATCTAGACACCTCGCTGAGAGAGATATTTAAAAAACAAAAATTCATAAAACTAGAAAAGGAATGAATTAATACTTTTCTATAAAAAAATTAATCAACTAATACATGTTAATCGACATTTATTCCCGAGATTCTAAGAAAATAGCGTAATGATGAAAATAAAAAAAACGTAATTGCCTAATAATGCAATTCGTGTCTTGCACAAATAATGGATAACACAAAAATATCTTACTTCAGATTCGAATACCTTCACATATTTCGACAAAGTAATGTGGTTTGTTCTAGTTTTCTTATCAATGAGGTACCTTTTGGCAACCATACCAGATCCCTTTTATTATCAGTCAAAAAACGAAAATGGTAAAATTTACGAGGATGAAATATATATGTTTTCTAGCAAAGAAGGCTATGACCAAAATAATATTTTCGAGAAAAAACTGGTTGTAAAATTTTCCTATCTGCACTACTGATTTAATATCCAATGCGAGCAAAAATTGAAAGAAAATATGTAGCCTCTGGCGATGTGAGAGGTTTCTACGGTTTCTTAATAAAAACCATGATTGAAACCAATGATTTGGATATCTGATGTCGACTGTGGCGGTTGACCTTTAGAGATGATTCCTATTTGTCTGATTTATCTGATTTGTTTTTACTTGACAGTTTTTAGTTACTGAATTTCTAAACATTATTGTTTTTCTATAAATATTTTTGGCTTTTTTGACTGAGACAACCTGGTGATGCGGCTGTATTGAGTTGAGAAAGGAATTGTTTTGAGTGCATTTAATTATAATGAAATATTTTTGTTTTTAATAAACGCGTGTTTTGATTGTTATATCTTTAAATATACTGATGATACCACTGTTCTACAAAATTCTATTGTTTCATTAGAAACTCAGGGGCTCGAGAAAAATGAAAAAAAACAAACTGAAACAGGTTCGATTTTGACTGAACATTCAAATATTTGATTATTGTGTCGGTTCTCATAATGCGCGTACCGACTGAATTCTCATACTCAGTGCGTTGCTGCTACTACACATTTGACGTCATTCACAGCAAAGCCTGCAAGCAAGAGGCCACCTGCCATTAACTCTTTGCAATTCACGTGTTGCGTTAAAGAACATCATTTATTTTTTGTATTCTTGCTCGTATGTAAAGAACAGTTGAACTGAATAAATCTACTAATTATTTTATTGCAATACTCTTAAAGACTTTTTGTTAAAATAATTTATTGCACTCTTATATGCGAGTATTTTATTTTTTGAACTTGAGAAGTGTACGTTTTACTTTTTGGAACAGCATTTTTTTATGGGTTTGTTCAGCAGCATTTCACAATTTTTTATTATTTATTTCCTTTTCTAGTTCTTATATTCTTACACTATATTAAATCTTTTATGATAATGATTTGAGAAGAGAATGTTGATACGAACCATTTTGATATACCATACTATTACATGCCGAAAATGGGACGAATTTGAAACATACACACAATTTGTCTTTACAGATGTTATAGTGCAATGATGGTTGTCTTGCAATGCAAAAGAACATAATAAATGAATGTAAACGCACTGTAACTGTGTCAGCGGATTCCATATCAAATAAAGTAGATTTGAATTCCCTCCTTTTGGTCCATTGGATTAGCATAAGCAACTCCGAACCAAGGTTCGTTGCATCACAAACGCGATAAAGCGCGTGCCTCGCGCTTTTAAGTTTTGCTGTCCCCCTCCCCCCTCATCCTCCGCCAGCCTCCGTGACGAAGAGCTCCTTTGAACTGAAGCATCGGAAAGCCCCTCTTGCGACGTAAACACGGATCACAATCTGTCCGAATCGTCTTAATACGCGCGTCAAGGAAAGGCAAGACGTCAGTAGGAGAATGTGCCTCGCGATTTCTCCTCAAACGACTTCCTTGGCATTCCAGTTTCCCTTGAAACGTCTGGCCGACGTGGAATTTACCTTTCGACAAAAACTAATGAATTAGTTCGAAAAAGAACATCCACACCTTACTTTGGAATCGAAGAAATAACCCTTAGTTCAGCCTAGCATGGCTTTCTTCGCATTTGTCTAGGACAGCTGGATCAGCGAACGATAAACTTACAATGTTTACAAGGATATTAAGTGATTGAGGAAAAGAAGCGAATGTCTACATGTATGATATGATGCAAGGCGTATGCGGCGATACATTTGACGTCAGTTGTGAAGCAACAACAAAAAAATCATGCGAATATTGCCGTCACAAAACAAAGTCCAAAACTAGTTACCTTATTCAATATTCAGTCTCATATAAAATTTTGGAAGTTAGTGTGAAAACATTTTAATTCCTGAAAATATTCCAAGATTATAGTCAGTGATATTTCGCGATAATTGTAGAAGGAATTGAAACAGCTAATTTGGGAAAGAAATTATTCCTAATTTCACTCTCAGTCAATAATAATGGACTTTAACAATATTTCAATTAAAAGAAAATTAGAATAGTAGTTACGATTTGGGCCACCAAGAAAAACGCAAAAATATAAACATCAATCAAATAGGAAACTGCTTCATTTCCAATGTAACAATTCATATTAATACATAACCGCAGAGTAACTATGAACAAACTAACGGCCTGCAGCAACAAAAATTGCTTATTTATTTGGCAGTTTTGTAACACACACACACACACACACACACACACACACACCACATACACACAAATACCTCTGGAGGTGCTACAGCTTTTTTCGTGCCTTCATCAAACATCTCACAACAAAGTAGAGTATTTCGTGCTGTTACGGTTTTATATAATATATAAGAGTGAAAATGACACATCGGAAAACATAATTGAATTACAGAGTGCAATTTGTAACGAGACAATGCTATTCATTTTCCCACGTTCAAATGTAAAAGAGTTGTATGAGACTGAGTGTTAATATTGAAGTACACAGTGATACTTGTCTTAGGCAACGCTACAATTGTCCATCTAGAAACCAGGTATTAATAAAATGATATTTATAAAATGGTTTAAGACTTTTCGGGTTAGATCAGTCGTATATGCTCTATTCATTTTAATGTAAAACAACGCTGTTTCACCACTGAATTGCATTCTATTCGTTTTCAAAATATGTACACCGGCTGAGAATGTTTACACTGGTAGTTTTCCGTTGTTTCTCCGATCAACATCACGTGAATGTCGGAACAGTACCCAAACAAACGGACCACGGATCGCGCACGATCTTTCCTGCTTCTTACTTGTCTTATCTTCGCCCCTTACTTAGTATGGAAACTAGAATAGAAACCTAACTTAGTACAGTACTAGTATAGAAACTGGGCTGCTCATTTATAAAATTATAATAAGACCCGCAATGACATATGCTTGCCCAACATGGCGCAACACAGCACCAACCAACCTATCCATTTTGCAGAAAGTTCTAAACAAATATCTAAGACAAACCTTGAAAGCCCCCTGGTTCATTTCAAACTCACAAATAAACCGAGAGCTTCAAATACCTCTCCTCTCAGAATTCATCTCACAAACCTCTCAAAAATATTACTCTCTCCTCCCAATACTCCAATATTGAATCTCGGTCAAAACGATCATCGTTCTTCACGCATTAGATCCAGATTCCCCAAAGACCTCTTTCGTCCTCCCTAATTCATAAAAATCATTCGCCACAATTTCTCACAAAACACACCCCTCCACTTCTAAACAATAAATGCAAACTATCCTTAGTCAAGTTATACAAATATGAAATTTTAAAGATAGTGAAGGGGTTATACCGAGACCGGCATTTGCCTGAGGAAGGCCAAGTAAATGCATTGTATGTAACATTGCACCCGTCAAAATCCCCGAAAGACTAAAGTCGAACGGGAAGAAATGAATTTAAAAAAGCCTTACTTACACTCACATGCAGAGCACTATCACACAAGTGCAGTAACTACAACTTCCAAGTTTAGAGGCCCAATTCTCTGTGTAAAAATGTTATCGTACTGTTACCCAAATCTCTCAATTCCACTATCACGAAATATTTGATTATATCAGTACGTGTGCCAGGGAATCACCAGTGAATGGTGAACTGCTTACCGATCACGGGGAAATGTAATCTCTGTACCTTCGTTAAATGAGATTTCCTACTACATGTTCACTTGCTGTAATTGATCATCTTTGACTCCCCGACATGCCCTAAAAGTTTGTAACGTTTTCTCTCGAGACGAAACTCTCTATGATTTACTTCCTTTTTTAGAAGAAGGATGAATCTCTATTAGAATACACTTACGTCGACCAACCCTGCGAACATGGCAGTATAGTTCCCGATGACTTCTTCGGAGAAGTATAGACGTTTTACAGCATCGCCCAAAGTGAACAAAGAATCTTCGACATCTGTAAGAGAAAAATTCGATACATTACATTTTGCTTCAAATATTGGCACATACACACAAGTTTGAATTGATCGATCACTTTTCTCACAAGATGTATCGCAAAATTGGAAAAAAGTCGTTATTTCAAGGTGACAACCTGAGCTAAAAGGAGTGCGGACAGATACTTCGTTAATGCTTTTGCAAGTTATCAAGTAGTTCACCCTATCAACCTTTCTAATGTTCTCGACAGATAAAATGCATTACATATAAAGTCGTAAAAAATAAAATAAGGCGTAAAATGAAAACAAAAAGGACAAAATTTAAAGAAACAATTTGAAGACTTTTTGGGAAAAAATAATTTTTATTCTTTTACAAAAAAGTTTAATTAAAATAACATTAAAATTATCGTTATTAAAAAAATCTAAATGCAATCAAGTTTAGTCCCAATATTGAAGAATAGATTGTGTTAGGAAACAAAACATTTAGCTTTTAATGTTCTCATGAAAATTAGATTTTTGCCGTAAACTCACCTTCCTACTGGAACAATACAAGACATAATAATTTGAAGAAACAGATCCTGTAGCTTTCAGACATTTAGATTACAGAAAAGAATCGTAGAACAAATAACAAATCCCACCCACATGATTCCTGTAAGGCTAACATTGAAATTCTACCATTGCCTTTCCTCTCGATTTACGAATGAGAGGTTTTTGTCAAAAATGACTTACTCAAGGGTAACAAATATTTTCAGCCAATACAGACATCTATAAATAATATAACACTCGACATAAAAATAATATTATTCAGGTACCAGTATGAACAGCTCACTACAAACAATTCACGCACAATTAATGTAAATTATTTTACAACACCATGCCAAAAGACATTAAAGGATTAAAATCGATACACAAGTTTAAATGTAATTTTTTTCTGCTGCTCCACTGGACTATAGAATTAGAAAATATATTGAGAATCAATAAGGAGAATAACATTGATTTTAACAATGATATTTAATTATTATTTGAACTAGTTACTATTTGTACTGCATAAATCTAAAAAACTAAATATGCTTTTAACAAGATTTATTGTACCTCAGCTTTTGGGTCAATGACCCCCATCTCGATCAAGTTTTTCGTCAAGTTTTCCTAAATATTAGAGTGAACGCTGGAATGGTCCTTTTTTGCTTCTAGGCATCATATAGCTTCAGTACCTCTGACGCTTTCTTGATCTCAGTGGGGAAGGTAGTTGCTCCAATAATTTTTTAATCGTTCTCCATGTTCTCGCGGCAGAAAGGGTTATTTCGTTACGAGAAGCAGGATAAAAAAAAGTACATTTGTTTCCTTTACAGATAATTTTCATTACACAGGAGCGATTGTTTTCTTACCAATTCTTGCTAAAAACTCTTAGTTTCCACCTGAATTCATGATTTAACTTAATAAGTACAAGAGTTAGGGGTGGGATCGCATACCTCAAAATATCGCGCATAGATTGCACTTTTCCACTTAATACGACACATATAGGTTTTAACCGTTTGACCATTTGGCTTTAAAAAGGTAATTAAACAATATATTTAAAGAAAAAAGTCTCCCTTACTGGGAAAAATACTGGATCATAGATATATGTCCTTTAAGATCTCGGTGAGCGAGTGTATAATAAGCGGCTAGAGAGCATTTGGTGAGCCGCATGCCATGTGTTTTTGACCAAATAAATCAAATCAAATCAAGCTACGGACGGTGGTTTCCAGTAAAATCTCGAGAAATATATGACAATGATTATAGTGTATTTGATAGTTATATGGAAAATAACATTGTGAATTGCGCTAATGAAATGGTACTTTTTGCCTCTATGACCAAAAGTTATTTCGAATATTTCATAACATCAATAAACCACATTTCAAGGATGTTAGCCAATGTGCCTTATAAATCTTTTTTCTACGAGTAGTACTGCTTCTCATGAAGCACACTGTCTCCAAAAAAAGGGTGATACGTAACAATGAAATGTGAGTGACTGGTGGTAATAGGGAACATTCCCAAATTGCAATTTTCTTATCAATTAAGCATAATAAGGATTACAACTAGTTATTTTGTTTATTTGGGCATTATGCCATTTATTTATTGTATTTGCTTGCATCTTAATTTTAATAAATCGAATTCATAATACGTTTGAGTTGTATTGGTATTAGAGCGGGCCACAAGGTACTACCTATTCAAAAGTCCCCGGGGCATAAAGAATCTGAAATGCCCGCAAGGGTATTAACAATACCGCTACGTATTTTGTTTGAGGTTCTTAAACACACAACAATGGACCAGTAAACTATAAAAATAGTTTTGGTAGCGTACTCTTAAACCTTAAGTAATAATACGCACAACAAAATTTCTATTTTGCTTCAATTGGTCAAAATTTACGACACAGTATATTAGTTTGCAGATTCTATGCAATTTAACGTGTGTGTTTTGGTTTAAGTCTTTTTGTTCGTTTATAAAATGTTTAGCAATATAAGAATGTTCACGCACAATATCTGGCCTAATTGGGCTGTTCATGGAATACCATTATAAAACGGAATTTCCATTATGAGGCTGCTAGTTCTCTATTAAAAGAAAAAACAACGTGTGAAATGTTCTCACAAGAACAACTAGTAGCTTATAAATAATATCAACTACAGAAATGTTCATTTCGAATTTACACGAAACGTCGAGCTGTAAGATAAAGGTGTACTCACCAGAAAATTCTAGCATTATATTCCCAAGTTCCTTGTCCAAAGTTTTTTGATCCTGAGTTAGTCCTCGGGCCTTTATATACATCAAATCCATCTCTGAAAAGATAAGCACACAAATAGAAAAAAATGTTATTGGACTTCAACACCACACAGAATTCTCATACTTCTGAAAATTATAATGTGTGAAAAACCACCAGGTAAATTTATCTCAATACTCGGTGAAAAGGGGTCCCCAATAGTTTTTTGAACAAAACATGTTACTTTATGAACATTACAGACGTTTTAATATTAATTACATATAATATTATTTAAATACAAGATTGTAGTTTTTAGTCACATTATTTTGAATACATATATTCAAAATTTCAATATTATTAAAGAGTCCCATTGTTTGATGATTCATAGGGAACATTTAAACCGACTCGGACTAGAATACATACCGTTGGTTTTGGTGTTTGAATCCATCTCTAACCTTACATAATTACGAAAGGAATAACCTTAAATCATGGTTTGATTTGAGCGAGTTAGAATACTACCCAATATATTGTAAATGTTGTTCTTTGCTTTGATGAGTTACTATTCAGTAAGACATGTGGTTAAATTCATGTTCGAAAAAAATATCCTCTGATGCGTTTCCTTTAATCTAGTCCAGTATGTGCATGTTGGAAAATGCTACAACTTTTAAACGTTTTTATCGTTCTTCACGGTATGTCTATTTACTACTTTAGAAATATGCATTCGTGTATATTATTATGTTAATTAACTATTCTAAAATTCATCTGCATATTTTATACATGCGGATTATCTGATGTCATGCCAGATGATATGATAGGTTTGTTTAATCGGTTCATGCCGGCTTTACGTTTTACGCAAATTCACGAAAACGAGTTATGTTTTAGACCTCATTCACAATGCAAACTTAAGGTAACTGTGAGTCAAAAATATTGATTTTCTGTTTTTGTGTAATATTGATAGTCTGTAGTTTGCTCTTTCATAATATATTCGGTTTTTCGCCTAATTCAAATTAGAAAGGATTTAAATGTCCATTAAATATCCACGTGCGCTCGATTAACTCGCTGACGGGCACGCCCACTTTTCAAAGTACCTAAATTAGATTCTAGTTTTTGAGGAAAACTTTTCTCAACTGAGACGATGGCAAAACAGTTCGTTTTGTTGACGTTGACATACCTGTATAAACTCCAGATATTCGCTTTGATTTGTTATTGGAGCTTTATCAGATCCCTCACTTTAGAAAAGATATCACACGACGAAACCCAAAACGTGAACGAATTCTTCTATAACGTTATTTATTCAAGGGTCCCCAAATCAGTGTTTGCCGGAAGAAAAGGGGTTTGGAGGGCTTGGAGACGCGTTGGGGGCTTGGAGACGCGTTGCGTGAAAGTAGACGCAACAAATTTAAGAAAAAAGAGAGAAGTACTGTCTCTTGGTGTGTATGATAGTGTTTTAATGTTTAATGATGGAAATATTGGAATAATTATAGTTTTACTAAAATTGGGAATCAAGCCAGGAAATAATATGATTATCCTATGTCAAGCAATTGATGTTCAAAGAATTAACTTAAGTGACAAAGACAACCAATTGACAAAGGCTAAAATTGTTTCAAAGGACAAAAAATAAAAAGAAAACATTAGGATCTTGAAGACAATGGTGATCCAGAATATGCAGCTGGAAAGCTTTGTACTACTATCAAATACTTTACTAGCTGTTTTCTGTAGCTTCATTTTGTAAAAGTTACGTTCGTGTTTCTCAAAAACTATTGTTGGCAAATTAATGAAATTGTACCACTTAATTAATAGATTGTTCTGGTTAGACTGGCATTTTTTATTGTTGTAGTCTTATTATTAGCAAAGTTCTTAATAGGTATATGCTTAAAAATGTGTGCAAGATTATTTAAATATTTAAAAAATATAAATCAAATAGTTCCTTGAACTTAAGAAAGTTACAAAAACGCGCGGACATGTAAAACAGTGCAAACAATAACTGTGCAAAATTTCATTCTCTTATCATTAATAGTTCATTACAAACAGGAATATTAATTTGTAAAAGACCTTTCAGGGTCCCCTTAAACGTAACGTAATGTCGTAGACTTAGCAATAACGTTTACATGTAAAAACAAGCATCTACAATGACGAACGTATGCTGGAACGTAAGTTTCGCCTAAACCAATCAGATTTCAACGTATTGAAGCTTGATCGATTAATTTCTAGAGCCGTGGAAAGATCTTTTCACTGTGCTTTCTAGGGTTTTTCTTCGATTTTCCCATCTATTTGCCGTTATATATAAATGGGAGCAGCTAATGTATTAGTGCTCGCATTTTCTTTATTTTATAAATAAGGATTCTCTTGTACCATTTTCACGAGTAATTCGTCGAACGTAATTATTTTATTCCCCACGTCAAGTTAAAATAACAAGAATAATGACCCAAATTCTTACTTTGAAGTCACTTCTCGCATCAAAACCGTACGCAAACTAGTTCAGTAATACATAACAATAATGAAATGACATAACCACAAACCTGAACCCAATCTGAAATCCATGTTTGTTTTGTTCATGCTGCTCTCTGATTGATCTTCGGTAGAATTCCGACGTAAACTTAACGTAAAAGCTTGGTGCTTGTGAACTCTTTAAGTTTACGGATTTACGTCTACGGTTACATCAAGGCGTTGTGAATGGTCTCGCCAAATAACTAATTTCTAGGTTTTGCGTATACGTTTCGTTTACGTTTGCATTGTGAATGACCTCTTACTTACGTGTCATGAGGAAGGTGCCTTCGTGCTTGGTGACTCCAACGAGAAGCGGTTTGCCCTGGAAGTCTTCGTGCATCATTTCTTCCAGCGGCGCCCGAGGAAGGAGGGGAAGGTCACTGGTTGGGTCGAGAGACGGGATGACGCCGCCCATTCCATGGTTCATGAAGTACGTCTCGTAGACCTGCGCAAAAGCATTGCAATTAATAATAATAAAAATAATATAATGAATATGAAATGAATGAATGTAGAAGTGAGAGTAGTCCCCAACATCTCTCCGCTACCCCTCAAATCGATGTTTTGTTGGCACCTCGGCTAGCAAATATTGCTACAGGACAATCAAAGAAGCGCTTACCATTGTCAAGCACTATGAATGAAGATTTGATGTGCTGTTACTTCAAAGTTACATGCCTAGAAACCATGCGAATATGATAAGGCGAAAATTGTATAGGGGATTCAATCTATCTATCCAAATATGAATACGAGTGACGATATAGCAGGTGAATATCGTATTATCTTAAAAAAAACTAATATCAACAGCTAGAATTGATGCAACCAGGGAAGAAGTAGAGAAAGCTATCAGTTCTAGTGAAGAGGATTTGATGGCGCAGCCAGGGAGCAAAGCGAAAAATGATGAAATAAACATTGAAGGAGCCCAAAAGTGTGTGGAGGCAATAAAGAGATCGCTTGCCAAAAGTAAGAAGAACGAACGGAAGACTATCTCGACACATTAATGAGCACTGTTATTACAGAATTTGAAGATACATATCCAATCAGCCGTCCAAAGATACCAAAATTCAATTCCTCCAAAAATCTGGAAAAAATAATTGATTTGATGCTTACTAAGATCCTCCGAGCATACGTTAGTAATTGCCATAGTATTGAGCACCTTCACTTGATTGTATACTGTGGTGCAGAGACAATCGTGAGAGCTGTTGGAATAGACTTCAATTCTGAACGACGGACTTCAAGGAAAAACCTGAATCTCATTCCGAAGGAAAAGCCGACTGAATAATAAAATCAAATATTTGAGGCAGAACACTGCTCAATTGGCAGAATATATAAAAGGGGTAAGATCTACGAAATTGATGAAGCAATTGAAGATAATATAAAGGCATTGTACCCACACGTAACGAGAAGAACGCAACATCTCTCTTTGTGAGTGCTTCGATACAATGAAACAGAAATTATCAGTATTTTCGTCTCGCCTGAGACGATACAAACTGAATGACAAGCGAAAAATCAACAATTGATTCTTTAATAAGTCGGAAAAAACCCTTTACAGAACAACGAGACAGAGAGAAAGCTCAACTACCCCAGGTATCCAACCTTACAAAGTGTTCAAAAGACTTTTGGGAGAGACAGCTCTCAGATGCCAAAAACTACAAATCAGAGGCAAGCTGCGTGGTAGGAGAGCAATAAAAGTCAGAACAACTTCCACGGATGGAAAATGTGTCATTCACAGACATTAATGTTAAGGATGCTGTTGGAAAACTAATGAACCGGAAGTCACCAGGACCGAACAGAATTCAAAACTTTTGATATAAGAGATTGACATGCATACAAGAAAAAATTAGTCAACTCATTAACGATGCTTGATGTCCAATAAAAATGCCTGTTTTTCTCATGGTATCACTTACTTGTTACCTTAAAGCATATTGAATGCACAGGACTCGAAAAAATATCGACCATTAAACTGTCTGCCTACGTTATACAAAATTATAACATCGTGTTTAGCTAAGAAAATGTGTAGTCATTGTGATCAAAATAAAATTATTGCCCCTCAGAAAAAAGGCTGCAGTAAATGATCAAAGGGTTTTAAAGAACAGTTAATAATTGACTCAGTTCTGTGTGGTCAAGCATAGGCGAACTATCGAAATATATGTATGTTACATTCATTATAAGAAGGCGTTTGACTCGGTACCACACAGCTGGCTTCTGTATGTCCTCAAAATATACAAAATGGACACAAAAATCGTCAACTTTCTGTCTCGTGTTGTGTCAACGTGCTATACAAGAATGACTCTGAATACTCCAAAGCAAACTATTGAAACGGATGAGATTGCTATTCAGCGTGGTATATTTCAAGGTGACTCGCTGAGCCCGTTATAGTTTGCCTTGGCAATGGAACCGTTGTCGAGTATGCTGAATTCTACTGGATATCGCTATGCCATCAAAAACGGGACACAAGAAGCATATCGATTAAAACATCTTTCGTACATCGACGACTTGAAGCTGTATGCTGCAACAAATATGCCACTAAAACACCTGCGAATTGTTAAAACGTTTTCGAGGGACGCATCAATGGAATTTGCAATGAACAAATGTCGGAAAATTAAAAAAGTAAGAGGAAAAATCCGCTCGTCAATTCAGAAAGACAGGCTTATTGGACTGGACATACGACCACACAAAGTGCCATGTCTTGCCCCTGCACAATTACATTAATGCATAAATAATCTTCAAAGTATTGAGTATCCAGATCCGTCATTCTGGTAAGGCAATCGTACTGAGAAAAATTACTAAGCTGCTGGCCAGCTAAAAAGTCGAACTAACGGGACAACTTTTGAAAAATGTCACTGTCGGATGAGAACATACATTTATACTCGATTTAGGGTAGTTTCGTTTCGTTTTATGTTGGTAAAAGTTGTTGCCAACCGTCACACAAATACCCTATATATATTACCTTCAAGCGGTAGCGACATTTTTTAAAATTTAAGTTTGCAATGAAACAATGACTACTTCCGTATTTTCTGCCAACATTCAAAGCCATCCAAGTGAAGTGTTAGTTTACGAGTGTTGCTAAAGATTTGCATTTTGCGTTTCGGTGCTCTTCGTTCTTTGCGTTTTATCGTTCAATTTATTTATTTAGTAGTACTAGGCGTTTTTGAGTTTCATTTATTATTTTCCAATTTTTTTCTTTAGTAATAATAATAAAGTTAATTGAAATAGTTATAGCAGTTCATTATTTGTTGTTGTTAAGTGTCCCTTTAGTACTTCTTGTTTTAAATTAATTATATTATATTTATAATTATTTTTTCTGAATTCATTTTAATTATAACTGGAAAATAATGGATAGCCCAACAACATCTGGGTCTATACTTAATATTGAACCTTTGGAGATAACACGTATCCAAAGACTGTCTCTGGTAACAATGGATAAGTTATTGAAGACTTACTTACACTAATGATGATTTTCATTATTTTTTTAACTTACTTTTAAAAGCTAATGAATAATTGAACTGATAAATTAAATGGATGCATTTGCATTGATATTGACATAACTGGACTATTAGGAACAATTCATTAGATCACTTAAAAACTACCATGAATATCACGTTAATTGACTTCAATAATTGTGGTATTTATTTGCGTTCAATAAACCTCATTACTACCCCTTCAAAACGTGAAGGAACTGTTGACACACATCTCAAAAGCATTAATAACATAGAAGTATGACCGCAGATAACTTTTGAGGTTGTATTTTTCATTTGCACTTGACACTTTTTAACACTTCTTAAGCTCGCAATAGTTGATAATGATAATTCTTAATTAACTTAATAATGATTCACAGAGTTAATATTCGTTTATAGATGAACATCTCTTTTTAATTCTACCGAAAAACGAAACATGTATTATTGAACAGTGGACAAGACTCGAGACCGCGCGAGGATTGTGAATGAGATAACAAACAAAACAAAAGCGAGAGACTTGATCAGAGTTATAGTTTCATAAGTTGGCTATTCCAACAGAAAATCTTTCAAGCTGCCATATTGCTAATATAGTGCGGTCTAATACACGACCTGGAGTCTAGGTAATCTTTATCGATGAAATGTAATTTGTGAAATAAAAATCCACACAAATTTTTATATTTTCTATTTCTTTCGGTAGACCAATAGTTTAATAAGTTAATAATGGTTTATTTTTCAACACTTTGCCAGATGACATTAAACGATTAAGTTCGATAGAAAAGATTAAATCCCAAGTAAAATCTTTCTGCTGCATAACTTTTTCGATACAATTAGAGACTATACTGAACATCAAAAGGAGGGTAACACTAATTTTAAAAGTGATATTTAAAGCATTATCTACCATTTGGACTATATAATCCTAAACAACTTGTAATAAGTATTGTACCATAGCTTCTGGGTCAATGACCTCCATCTCGATCAGGTTTTGCGTCCAATTCCCCTGATCCTTTCAGCAAATGCTGAGATAGTCCCTTTTTTTTTTTTTTTTTGCTTCTGGACATAAATGTAACTTCATGATCTATGCACGTCTTCTAGAATTCACTTGGAAGTATAGTTATTCAAATTATCGTTCTCCATCTTGCAGGAAGTATTATTCCTTTACGAGGGACATGATGAAGGATAAGAGCTAAGAGCTCAAATTTATAGCAGATTTACCCTTGAAAATAGATTTTATTACATGGGAGCGAATATTTTTATTTACAATCCTTGCAAAAAGCGCTCATTTCTTTTTCAATTCAAAATTCAAGTAGTATATGGATTAGGGTAGGGATCACAGAATTATAAAAAAAGTGCAGAGAATTCACTTCTCCCCGCAGGACGTCACATACAGCTTTTAACTGTTTTTTATGTAAAATAAATAAATAAATAGGATTTTAAAATATTTCATAAGAGAACAATGTCTTTTCAGAAGGACATTTTCAGTAATTGGGAGCCTGTTTTGAAAATGTCATTAGATCGTAACTGAAAATGCTCTCTTTGGAGCTCATACACTTACAAACTTTTGAGATTTCGAAATCATTTGACTCTTTTGTGTTAAAACGCATTAAAGTACAAAATACACTTGTAATGTAAATAGATACGACGTGTGAGATTTAAAATGACATAATTAGGTGAAATTTTGGAAAAATGTTTTTAATATTTTCATTATCACCTTAGCTTTTCTAAATTCATAGATTCTTATTAGAGCAAACTCGGATATAGTGAACTCTCGGTTATAGTGAACGTAAGTTCTGGGTTCTGTTTCAATTAATTACAAATAGGTATAAGAAGATTGGACGATAGTGAAGAACTTGGGTTATAGTCAACGTAGGAAATACGTCCGGGAAAAAATATATCAGCTCAGTGCCACAAATTCCAACACTAGGCAGATTGAAAAAAATATCGTCGGCCAAAGGTCGTCATCGAAAATGTCTTTCCTGAGATGGAAGTAGCGGTCTCGGAATGGTCACCTCACTGATGTCCTTGTGCCACTCAGTTGAACTGTGGAAACAAAGGCCGTGTCCAGCGTGGGCTACAACTGGCGTCGGCGAAGTTCGATTGCTTGCTTCAGTTTCAAACATGGCGTTTCTTGATATTCTGCGGGACAAAGCGCGTTGTTCTTTGTAGGCGACAGGTAGCAGGCGACTGTCGCAGCCCCACAGCCTGGCAACACCCGCCGCGCGGAAAGGCGATCAGTTTCATTGGTTGCTGGCGCCGTGCCATCGAGAGGACTTCGAATGAATGATATCGTAGGCTTCCGCGGCCAGAGTCATGATCTGTACTGCCAAACAGTACAGCACTGAAGAGGACTGCGAAACATCGGCACCTCAGTGAAACGGCGTCACCCGGACAGCCCAGATCCGGATCTCGTGTGTTGTTAGACGAGGAAATGAGCCTCCGGAGACTGGGCGACACATAAGAGGCGCGTCCTTAGAGGGAGTAACGTTTGCGGTGAAATCTGAACATTGCAATTTTCAGTTCATGTTGTTAATGTATTTTGTTGTATCTCTATATTAATGAAATCGATATTGGAAATTTTAATTTTGACATTTGGAACCGAGTGAACCAAAAATGTTAGTCCTCAGAAGTTCACTATAACCGGAGTCCACTGTAATTGGAAATTGGTCACTTACTGACTTTAAGACAATAAGTGCTGACAATATGATGTTTTATAAACTCAAATTACTCTATGAAGTTGGTCAACCCCAGGCAAAACAGAGAATCACATATGCACAAACTGTGATTATAAAATGTTACTCTGATTTTTAGGAAGCATTTCAGCAGGAATTTCATTCATACGAAGATTTTTTCACGAGAATCAGCGCTTCCGAGCCTTAACAGACACTCAAGGCCACAAGCCAATCCTATTTCCTCACAATCTAACGTACGTTTAAGATACGTGGAATAGTGCGAATCGCGCCCACGGCTTGCAACGTGCCCCCACCCCTGATTTTGGAGAATCGACCAAAGATTTTAATTGCCTGAGGTGATTTGACTTTTCGAAGCTTCCAAAACATTTCAAATACGCTCATTTGTTTGAGCGATCAGTCCCCACCTATATTCACGTACCAAAATTCTTGCTTCTCGCAGCAACAAGATGTTCCAGAATGAATTTGGCCTCCTTTGTGCAAGGGTGTGCCGTCTGTTTGCGAAATGATTTACTTGCATTATACATTTTTGAAGTCCTGTTTAAGACAAACACGATAATTGCATAAGTGTTCATGTGGCTTTAAAGTATATCTACGATAGTGTGGTAATCGGCTAAGTATATTGTTTACATTGTTCTCAAGCCGAATATTACGATTTATAAACTGTGAACTGTACTCAACGGCCGTGTACCGCTTTTCACAGCGTGACCTCAGTGTCAGCGATCAAATTGACTTTCGTGTCGCAAAGCGTTGCAGACGCCACCTAACTCCACTGTGCCTATCAATGATGTATTTCCTGGTTGCGTGTCTGGGCCCAGGCATGTTCTGCAAGGTTGATCGGTCTGCCAGTTAGACGTGTCGTCAAACTTCATTATCAAGGCCATCTTTGTAGTGTCATCTGTCTTCTATTGCAAGAAATATCATACAATGACTGCGAATAAATGTTCTTTTATCCGTAACCTTCATTTCATTTCCACCCCACCCCCCTCTGAACTATCTTGTGGTTTCATCTGCATGTGTGAAATCACCTTTTTATACAGCCCACTCTTTTAATATCCATCGCATTAAGCTGAACAGAAGATATTCATTAGGGTCAAGATAAGTCGAAATAGATAAGGAACAAGAAACAAGACTATTTAAGTGGGTTATTTAAGTACTATGTGTATAAATGCCGATTAATTTCCTTTAAAATGGACTTACAGTGTTAGGATATGTGTAAAAATATCTTTCAAACACTTCGTTGGACATTTTTGGACGCACTGCTACTTTCTATTTCGGTGACGACTAATCCCTGTGGCTCACAAAAGCTCTCCTCTACAATGGTAAGTACAAAGCATCTTCATGTTCCGTTCACCTTGATTTTTCTGGTGTTTCAACTGCGAGCATTTTATATACCACGAAATACTTTTAACTACCATAATCGCACTGCATACGAATCTTATTCACAATAGTAGGAAGTGGTATGGTATTTTATGATGGTTATTTGGAAAGCTCAGTCACACTCCTATCATAGTTCTTTAATTGCACTTAAAGCATTTTCATTGCGACAATTTTCAGAGTTATTCATACCTTCTAAGATTGCTGCAATGTGATAGAAAAACTTTAAGCCCATTTAATAACTGTAATGAGACTACCTCTAAGCTTTCCAGTGCCATGTTCAGAAGAAAGTGTCAATTACCTACTTAAGTTACACCAGTTTATCATTAAATTACTATTATTGGAAATGTCATAGGCAAATGCTGAAGAACTTTAGACTCAGATAAAAAGTAAGATTAAGCACTATGAAGTTGTATTTTGTGATATTTCATTGATCCATGGCATTTTTACTCGCCGTTACCGTAGGATGAGAAACTATTGTAATAAAATAAAACCACAAAAATTAAGGTTTTCACGGTAATTCACATTTGGAAGTTATTTATGAAAAACTGTTGTTTTTTTTTTCGTTTTTCAAAAATTTCTGTCAGTCTATCTGTTTCAAAGAGTGCATATGACGATGATTTTAAGCTTAAAATGTTTTAGAATACATTGAAATTTTAACACATTCTCGTCCAGATGAACAATAAATGGTACTTTTAGAAAACGTTGGAACTTTTTTAACATCGGCTTTTTTATTTTCCCCAATTCAAATATATTTTTATTTCCATTTACAAATGAGAAGAAAATCAGGAAAAATCTGTGCAGCTTATTGTGTTTTGCAACGATCCAAAACTGTTCCGTTTCTTCTTGAAGTTCAAGAAGCGTGGAAGATTAGCAGATTGTAGCACATTAGAGGACTTCTTGAATTAACAGAGGGTATTACTTCCTCCTTTCAATGTTTACTCTACGGGAGATACTTACACAATTACATTTCGAATTGCACAACCAAAATAATGTTGAGCGTACGGTGCTTAAACTGCTCGTAAGATTCCTAAGAGAGAACAGGGAGTTTTAGCGCCACGCGTAAGGTAGCGACGTTATGTACTAACAGTCACGTGACGGACCTTGAAATCATAACGTCTTATCTTAGGCCTAAGGTATGACCTTATACCTTCATAAATAGTGCACGCCTGTAGGAGTCTCTACGGACACCGTGCAACGGCAAAATGGCTCCCTAAAACAGGAAAAGTTGTATTTTAACAACTCTAATAAACCGATTCCCGTATGTAAGGCAGTTACAATTATTCCTTACCAACTCCACAACGCTGCCAGGAATTAACGCAAAATGTTGGAGAGATGAGAAGTTTGTGATAAAGAAGTTGAAATTATGCCCCTCGGGTTAGGTTATGTCTCATGCTCATAAACGAATGCTGTTTTAATATATTCCTTACATTCTCAAGAAAAGCCGATTCAAAATTCCAGATTGCGTACTCATCGCGGTGGGCAATAAAATTTAAAACTCCGTGCACAATGTAGATTTGTTAAATTCTTGTCTCACATCGTGGTTTAAATGTCTCACTGCTTAGTCTACACTCTTTGATATATTATGCAACTTCTTTGTTCAGAGCTTGAAATGATTCTTTTGTTATAATGCATAACGTAATGTCGCAATTGCTAAAACTCTTCTGAACGTTGTTCATTACGACCGTATAAACTGGATAGCCACGTGATCAACAGAGTTTAAGGATGTCTACTTATGCCTGGTGGCAAAACTCCCTAATGTCCACAAATTGGTAAGATTTGCCAGCGCGACCTTAGAGGGGAACACGACCAGTGACATACCATTTATCGGCCGCATGCGTCTTTAACCCCTGTTTACATGCAACCTTATAGGTATGTTAAGTGCACTGGTACCTACTACCTGGATGTTAAAAAATTTTACTTATTTAGCAACGAGTTTTAACATTCTTAGCGACGTAAATAAACAACCATCGATTCATCGCAATTCAAATACTTAAAAAAAAACGTAGTGACGCACAAAACAAATCAGATTCAAACAATTCAGAATAAAAGTAACTCTTTTTGAGATAATTATTGTTAATTATTATATTATTAATAGTACCATTAGAAAAATGTATGTTAGGTAAATTAATCTCACTTTCCTGACATTTCCGCAAATGAAACTCTTCTCGGGTAATGATATTTACTGACGATGTGAAGGTGTCCCCACTGGAATTCAAAGTACCAACTTCCTCGCCTAACGTCATTTCTTTACGTATCTTTAGGTTCAGGTGAATTATTTTTATCTATCGTTCACGAACCACTATGTATGTGGTATTCATAATATTGTGTGTTGAAATAGATATTCCGCTACTTCCGCCTCGATTTTTATCTTTTGGCCTTTGCAGTAATAACACTTATAACATTAATAGGTATGTTAATAGCTATTCTTTCTTGTAATTTGTGTGTAACTCTTGCTGTAACGAGTACTACGTTTTCCTTATGTAATTATCCACGGCGTAGCTTGTCAAAAAGTTTGGTTGCACAAATGTAACTTGCAAACATGTACCTCCCTTTACACGAACACAATGTGCGACCCTTAAAACTAGGAAACTTCCGAATGTGCATAGCATAGAAGAATCCAATGATATACATGTTATAATATGTTAGACAAGCGTTTTCTTGAGGTATTTTGAGTTTTGTGACTCGTATGTAACTTATATTTTAACGCCCCGAGCACGTCCTAGTATGCAGAGCGCTGCGCGGCCTTGTTGGTGGACTGTTACATTTAAAATATACGTTAAACACGAGCCGCAAAAATCACAGTTACTCAAAAAAATGCATGTCACATATAGCAATATGTATATCATTAGATTCGTCTTTTTACATTCGTCATGATAGACTAAAAAATAGTATAGTTCCACTTGAAAAACACAAATTACTTCAATATCTCTAAAATACAAGTGATAAAATCGAAACGAATACATGCATCAATTAGCCCCATTCCCTCATGCACTTTCGTGAAAACGGCATTGCAATACCTTGCACCGTTCAATATTTACAGGCGGTGCTAAAGTTACGTGACTCACTCTGTATATATGGGAATGAAAATCCTTAAGGAATGGGATAGCCCCGGGTCAAGATGAAATATCTAACTAGATGAAGTATGGAAGCGAGAGAGTAAAAGAACAGCTGAAGAATTATTTAATAAAATATTAAACTTGAGATGTATCACGAGATTGCAAAATCAGTATTACGATACTATATTTAAAAAAGGAAAGAGAAATGAAACTAACGACTACAGAAGTATAACCCTCATGAGTACCATATTAAAATTACTGACGAAAATAATACTGGCAAAATTGCAACCATACTTCAAAACCAATGAGGAACAACAAGTATTCCACACAAACAGATCAACAACAGTCGCTATTTTTATAGTCCGTCAGATAGAAGAGAAAGCCATCGAATATAACAAGCACGCCTTCTTGTGTTTTGTACACCTCAAGAAGGCATTTGATGGAGTAAGGCTACGAGCGTGATCAAAATGTTGAGGAACAAACTAGTGCCTAAAAAATTGACAGAGATCATTCAAGCTATATATGCAGTCAAAACTAAAATGAAAATAGGAGACATGACTACAGATGAAATAGAATGTACATGTGGAATATGCCAGGACTCCTTAAGTCCAGTAATCTTCATCTTGATAATGGACAAACTAAATGACAGCGTAAAAACAATGCAACGCTAGGATGGGTAATAACCAGTTAAACGACGCAGTGCTTAACAGACCTGAAGAAATCTGCAGCGACTATTGTATAAATTCATAACGACAGGAAAACTATTTAATATGATAGTTTCAACAAAGAAAACAAGTAAATCGATAGTAATATCCAAGGAGCCTGTGTTATGTAAGTTGGAAATAGCAGGTAAAATCATCGAGCAAGTAATGAAGTTCCAATGCCTGGGAGTGGACATTTTCAGTGATCGCCATACATGCAAACATGCAAACAAGCTGAAAGGTGCTCGCATATCAGGATACTTAAGAGATATAACTTGGAAAATAAATACCTTGGCATAAAAGGTAAAGTTAAAATCTACAGGACAATGGTAAGACCAGTTTTGACATCTGGAGCAGAAACCCGAGCTGATACGAAGAAAACAAAACAACTATACCGATCAGTAGAAAAAAAACAATACGATCCATAGTACGGAAGACCAGGAGTGACAGGTAGAAATGGGGATGTAAGAAAAAAATGTAAAATAACTGAAATAAACAAATTTGTGAAATGAAGGAAAAAAGAATGGAATAACCACATCACACGCATGAGTGATGATAGACCGGTGAAGATAACCAAGAGATGATACCATTAGGAAGAAATACCCTGAAAAAAAACGCAGCAAAGACGGAGAGAAGATCTGCAGTCAACTTGCAATGGAATCCCGGGATGAAGCGTCAAGAAAACAGGTGAAAAACCGACATAAAAGAAGAATAAGCATGACGCAATGACGCAATTGCTAAAACTCTTCTGAGGATCGCGCCGCGATCTCGGCCCGAAGGGTCGCGGGTTCGAGTCCCGCCTCGAGCTGTTCGTCCTTTCACCCGTTATCATCACCGCATCGTTTCATCTTGACAGTTCCCATAGTGGTGGCTAATGCCCTTGCTCACCGTCCAGACGCCCCAAGCGCGCTGGAGCGCGGCGGTGCTGCGCGCGCGCAGGCAGTCGGCCAGGCCGTCGGGGCGCAGGCAGCCGGCGAACACGCCCACGCCGCGCGTGCTGCGCCAGGGGTCGGCGTCCACCGTCCACGGCACCAGCGCGCCGCCGCTGAACAGCGCCGCGCCCGCCCAAGTCTGCGCAGGCGCCACCGCCACACACACCCATTACCCACTCCGCCCGCGCCAACGGCTAACGTCAGGACACCCGTAAGTGGAGTGCGTGTTTTTTGTCGGGAGATGACGATGAGCTCGCCCCCCGATCCGGCGCTGACCGACCGTCGGCTAGTGGGGTTTCCCCTAACCAGGATTCTCCCACCAGCGGGGCACAGCCCCAACCGGGACAAGCTCTAAGCTCCCGACCGGTCTCCCGGAATATGTGGTAGTGTAGTGCATGTTAGTGTAAGTGTGTCTGTAAGGGGAGAGCAGACGACAAGGAAGAGGAAGGAAAGATAGCGCGCGGTCCGTGGCCCGTTTGGTAGGGTACTGCTCCGGCATTCGCCTAGTGTTGATCGGAGAAACCACGGAAAACTACCGATCAGAGCAGAATCCTTCTCCAGACAAGCGAGATAATTGGACGTAGCTGTCTGGCTAGTGTCGAAAATCGCGTCGCCGCCGGGATTGGAACCCCAGAACCTCCCTGTCAGAGGCATCGCAGTGCCATCAGTAGATGTTTATCAGACTGTTTTTGTTCCTTATTTTAAAGACAGAAAACATTTTTTAGGATAACTATTTTTATCTACATATTAATTTGATATATAATAGTAACAGCAACCTTTCTCAAAACAATTATTTCCATCTTTAGGCTTAAATGTCCAAACAAATAAATATAATGTTTTAAACAATAGATATAAACAGAAGAATTACATGATATTCATGTACACAAGTCACAACGAAACGCACCATGATAAAAACTTTTCAAGAAATTTGTGACTTGTGTGCATTAATATTATGTAATTCTTCTGTTTATATCTGACTTATGTTTAAAACATTATATTTATTTGTTTTGACATTTAAGCCTGAAGATGGAAATGATTATTAAATTACTTCAAAGAATTTGTCACCCCGACCGGCATTCGAACCCGGGCCTTCTGGTTTACGCCCAGCTGCTCTAATCCCTAAGCTACCGAGACAACCAACTCTTTATTTATTAAAATTTTAATTATTAAAAATACATTGTTACTCAGTAACATGGTCACAATTTGGATAGCTGTGCGTCTGCGGAACATATTCTCCGAGCGTACGTGCATCCAACAAGGTCACGGGCAAGGTGTCCATTATGGAAATGATTATGTTGAGAAAGGTTGCTGTTATATCTCGTACTGCTCCTGAAAAGCAATCGACGCTCACCGCGCGTGGCGGGGCTGACGGAGAGCAGGCCCGCGAGCGCGGCGCCGGCGCTCACGCCGCCGGCCACGATGTGCTGCGGGTCGCCGCCGAACAGGCGCACGTGCGCGCGCACCCACTGCAGCGCCCAGTGCAGGTCGTGCAGCGCCGCGTTGCCCGGCGCGCGCGCCGCGCTCGCCTGCAGGAAGCCCGGGCCCCGACACCACCACCAGGTCGCCGTGCTCCAGCAGGAAGTCGCCGTTCGCCATCTGCGACGACCCCATCACGAACGCGCCGCCGTGGATGTAGAACAGCACGGGCGCAGGCTTCTCCGGGTTCAGCTGACAAACCACATTTATCCCTTTTTTATTTATTCATTTACTTATTTATTTATTTCTTTATTTATTCCACAGTTTTACATGGTTAATAAACAATTTCTGTTACCCAAAAATTCTAATATTTCATGTTTTTTTAATTTTATTTTTCCACTTGTCCCAATCTTCATAATCCTGGTCTGTTAATTTTTTTCATTCAAAATTCTTTCAATTTCTTCTCATATGCAATTTTTTCATATTTTTAAATTTATTATTAGACCATCACTCATATATGACTGTCAGGTCTGGAATAAAACTGCTAAAACCAGCTTTAAAAAACTTCACATAATGCAGAAAAAAATTTACGAAAATATGTAAAGGCTCCTTGGTTTATCTTGAATACACATATTCAAAGGGGCCTTCAAATAGAATCCCTAAATAAACATATAAAAATGGTGACACATTTTTACACTTCTTCCATCCCCTTCAGGCAGGATAAAATTCACAATGGTGAAAACATTAAACAATCCCAAAAGAGTACGCTCACGATATACCAAAGACATGTTAAAATCCCCATTAAAATCAGAATAATAATGTATGTTAAATATGTTAATTTTCATCTAAAAATAATGATAATTTCTGAACGTATGTATAAAGAGTATCTAGATTTAAGAATATATAATGCATTGCAAAATTTGTGTATTGCACGTGAAATTGTTTAGAAGTATATATTAGAAATATAAATATGACATTCTGTAAATTAGCTAGTAATAAGAAACCAGAGTTAGAGGTTGTATGCCCAAATGTTATGTATTAAAAATAAAAATGTACAAACCCCTGAAAGGCAAAACTGTCAAGCAGGAAGAAAATAAATTTAAAAAAAGAAAGGAAACCGTGTGCAATTTGGAATTTACCTGGTGATGCTCCTATATTAATGTTCCCAATAATGTCTTATATTAACATGTAATGAGCAATATTTTAAATGACTTATGAACACATACAAGTGTCCCATTACGTTCTTAAAAGCTGTGATATATGAAAGAAACAACAAGTATAGCTGATTACTAATAAAGTATACATTCCCCATAGTTTTCTCGCAATCGCGTCTTGAAAAGGATACAAAACTTGTCCATCTCCTTAGTGAAGTGAACTTCGGTCACAGTTTGTTTCAGCTCATCACAACACTTCACAGTCAATTGGGAAACCTTTGAAAAATGTAGTTATTCAAAGTGTAGCTTAAAAATTATTTTGCGAGTGGCTTTAAGGATATACTGAACCAATGCCGGACTGCTTCACCGCGAGTTTCCACGAGACATTGTTCACCAGATGACAAGTGAGCAAGGTTACCGAATGTTCCAAATTCACATCATCGCAGTTGTGAAATTAATCTCTCTGAGGAAAAGGCGTTGAATATTTTTTTCACATTGCATTGTAATTTACTTCATTCATTTCCGGAAATAGGTTGATGGAATTGAACCAACATTGTCTGGAGAATTCAAGCGACCAGTTGCTGTGATTGGTAGTAATTTGTTAGGGCAATTCCAGGTGAATACCTAAGGCGCCACAGATCGTGCGCGATATTTCCTCTCTCATGCTTGTCCCCTCCTCTCCGCTTAAACACACACTCACAAGCACTACCTATCACTCATTTCGGGAGACCAGTTGCGAGCTTCACAGCTTGTCCCGACTGAGGAAGTGACCTGTTGGGGGAGATACTTGAAGATGGAAACCCAGCAAATCGACTGTAGGCGGCTGTGAGTCCCACGCTGAAGTGAGGGAGTAACTGCCACTTCCAGGGATATAACATGCAATGTACACGGCGAGAGATGTATGAGAAGTAGTGTTATTGTGGGATAATGTACTGTATAGAGCATATTTTATTGAATATTTTTAAAGTTATTAGTGCACAAATGCATACATATTCCATAGATTATTAGTGCGTTTAAATCTGTCCTCTAGTATTCACACACAGAAATTTCAAAATCAAGCTTGATTTTATTTTCACATAAAATAGGTTCCCGCTTTTTCAAGTATTAACTGAAACATCCGTGATTTTCCTCTCTCTCTCTTCCTCAAATTAAAATTTAATAGTAATACGACTTATCACATCGAATTCCGTTTTCAAAATAAATTTAAAAAATCTTATTCTAATTATGTTTTATTTTAAAATTTTAAACTATAATAAAATCTACTGAAAAGAAGAGTCGTTTTGTTCCTAAAAGGTTAATAATAAACGTTTCAAATTGTAATCGTCCCTTGTCGGACAATGCAGACGGAGAGAAAAAAGAAATTCAAAAAGGCCTGATCTAATTTATACATCGAATTGTTATTAATTTCAATAATCTTTAATATCCAGGGTTACTTCTTATTCATAAGTGGAAAAGAGAAAATGCATGTTCCAAAGATGAAATTAATCTAGGAACCGAAAAATTTGAAAAAAATATACATATTTCATTTTGTAGAAATATCACCAAGATGTTTCCATTTCCATTTTATACATATGAGTGTCTAGAAGAAGAAAGGAAAAAGGAAAACTAAAAATTGCAATCCTGTATAATTTTGCATATTTTCGTGCAATTCAAATGGAACAGATACAAAACACAGACTATTAATATCCCTACGAATTACGAGATTAGATGTGTGTGTGTGTGTGTGTGTGTGTGGAGCAAAATACTCGCAAAAACAATTGATTAATTTTCTACGTGAGCATATACCAGTCACCCAACCGTGATTGAGATGGGAGGATTGCTGATTAAGTGCAATATAATCCAGAAAACTACTACCTCTTATCAGCCGGTGTCGGAAAGGGATTTAGTATGAGAGGTCTTTACGAAGAGTTAGAAGTTACACAAGGTCGCCAAAAATTATTGCTCTTATGTTTCAATATCCTCAAGATGTATGTTTCTAGCATTCTTCCATTAGGATATTACCGTATTTTCAAGATTATTATTTCTGGAGACTGAACATTCAGTTATTCCAGATACGACAAAAATATAACTAATTTTATTGAATGAAATGTATTGTCACCTGTGGTTTCTTTCGAAATTATCGTAGCGGTTAAAATAAATACATTGGTACTCTGTGGTTAGAAATTATTCAACGATAATATAAATACGCTTTTTCCTAGATACATTACGTGATATTGATCTTAGGATTGTTAATAAAATGATGTGAAAATTCCTGTAAAAGTGTTGGAAGGGTGACAAAAGACGATTAAATCAATTGATAAGCTACAGAAAATGCTGTCTGTGCAATAATTATAATAGTACTATTCTATGAAGCTGTTATTGCTTCTTCTTGTTGCCAAATATTAACTAATCAAGGAGCCCGCGCAATCAGTTTCCTCACCAGCGGTTGAAACCAAGGTCATTTGCGAAGTTCGAGACACGCTTGGCAAAAAGAACGATGTCTCGCAAACGCATTTGATCCACAATATCTCAAACGATAACCCCAAGCACATGGAAAGAACTAGCGTTGTAGAGGCCAAACACTAACAAGCCATTCATTTAATTACTACATTATATCTCTGGCACGGTTTTGTATATTTTAAATATCTTTATTACATTGTGTAATACAGCAAATTGCATACTATATGAAGTTCATATTTGCCCGAGTTTAATGTCCTGTTATAGATCTTCAACTTTATTGAAAATATAGTCATCTGAAGTAATATGATTTATGTTTTTGTTCATTAATATGAAGCAAAATACGAACATGTCATTATTAAAAAAGTTCAACCTCCAGACACGTATTTTCACTGGTCACGCAGACCCAGTGCACAAAATTCAATTTTAGTTCCTTTTTTCGCTTATTCATGAACTCTCTTGCCAACAGTCGTTTTATTATCTCGTTTACTACAAAAATGACAAAATAATTGAATGCAATAATAAATAGAAATGTTAATATGGAATTAATTAATAAATTTGAAACGAAATGTGAGGAAACGAAAGCATGAGAGGTAACAATATTTGTTCTGAAGAGATCATGCGTTAACGAAAGCCAGGAATCACTATAATTACTTCTCATGAAAAATGAGTGATTATTTAATCTTATATTACGAATAGGAAGTTTTGAAGTAAGCTATAGTGAGCATGGAGATACACCAGCATTGTCTTATGACAGACTGATATTACACAGGATTTCATTTTTAGTTTTGGTTTTCTTGTTTGCTCTATAATATATGCATTATAATCGATGAATGGTGCTGCGAAGACTCGACAATTCTCAAACTATGACATGAAACTGCTTTGACCTGGAAACCCGCATTTTCCCCTTGGAATCGCCGGCAAAACGTTTCACTTTTTCGAATTCAATCAATCTCTCGTTATTCGAGATATCAGGTCATGGATTGATTGATTGATATTTTAGGGCTGCTGAAAAGCTTCGGGAAATTGATGTGGCAATTTGTCCCGTTTGTATAGTGAATGTTTTATCCCGGGGAGAGACGGTAATTCCGTTACGAGTGGATGATGAGTTTCAGCGGCAATCTGCAAGTCGAGAGCAGGCGGTCTGGCACATCCCGCTGCAGCGGGGCACCGCCCTGCCGAGACGAGCTCTCGGCTTCCGGCTGGGCTTCGGACATGTGTGGTAGTGTAGTACATGTAAATGTAAGTGTGTGTGTGTGTGTGTGTGTGTAAGGGGAGAGAAGAGGACAAGGTAATAGAAGGAAAGATCGCGCGCGGTCCGTGGCCCGTTTGGTAGGGTACTGCTCCGGTATTTGCCAGGTGTTGATCGGAGAAACCACCGAAAACTACCGATCAGAGCACTGAAAAGCTAGAATTCTCCCCCAGGTAGCCGACTGAAGTGGATCTTGCTCTATGCAGCTAGGGTCGAATGCAAGGACCTCTCGTTCAGAATCGCGGCTGAGACAGCGACAATGCTGGATCAGAGCTTAAGTCAGCTCCAGCAGACTCCAGGTCAGGCTTCCTCTGTAAACTCCATGCTCAATGAGCTTCCTATTTCACATTTTTCACTTCATGCCTTTTCTATTATCGTGAAATTTAACCATTTTACAACTTGTACAAAATACGAGTGTATTTTTTAGTTTTGTTTTATGAAAAGTATTACACATTGGTGAAACCCTAAACGAGGTGAGAGACCCAATAGGTGCCTAATTTCGACCAATATTAATCACGTATCGCAATCTCAAGGTCATTTTTTTTCAAAGCAACGCGTGAGAGAACCCGATGTGAGCGTTGCTCCCACCCCGTCGCTTTCCCCGCGCCCCAACTCACATTGTGCGTGTAGATGTCGAGCGTGGGCAGTCCTCCTTTCAGCGTCGGCCGCGCCGTCCCGCGCCGCCTTCTGGGCGAAGGCGGAGGCGCCGGGGTAGAGGGCGTCGAGCGGCAGCAGGCCCTGCAAGGCCTCCGTGAGGTCGGGGCAGCCGCGGGCGGGCTGCCGCACGTCCCGCGCGCCGCTCCACCGCGCGAACTCCGTCGGCGGCTGCAACACACGCACACTCAACAACACATGCCCCATGGTTCATCTCTAACGCCCAACTTCATAAAGAACTGAATATATCACCGATCATCAAACATATTGCCCATCTTTCCAATAATTTTTATTCCAACCTAAATACAATTAACCGAGCCGTCCACTACAACCTGGCCACTACAATTGACTTCCCTACTAGAATCAAGAATAGATTTCCTGCCGAAGCGTTCTTGAACATTTTCTCTTCTAATTGTCCACAGTAGGGGCTTTTGTAGTTTCCTACACCTATAGTAAGGTAGTTTAGTTTTAAGTTTTTAGTATTAAGTTTAGCATAAGTAACAATGTAAGCCAGCAAATGCACATGAGATAGTAATTAGTACTGATCTGTGTAATTTCCAATCACTCAATAAATAAATTTAAAAAACAAAACACGCACACTCAACAACACTTATCACCGGGGGGGGGATTCTGATGACCCGAAACATTGCCCGAAATGATCAATAAAATGCTCTTGAATTGTTTTGAAAATGCCCAAAAAGCAATGAAAAATGACGTATTTTTTTTTTATCAAAACCCGATCGGATAAACAACTGCAGCTGTTGGATATGTTACTGAAGTAATCGAGGATTCGTCTATTCGTTCAAGTGCACTCAGCTTGCAAACTTTTGGTTTAGTCTCTTCTTTACCAGGAAATCTCAATCTTTTTCGACAATACCGCTGACAGGTATCACAATCTTACATTTCATACAACGGCTGACATTGCAGTTTCTGAGCCAAGAAATCGAATAGGTGATTAGGAATTCTGTGGAGAATATTTGTTGCATCTTGTAAATATTATTTGAAGGAAGTGCCATTAAAATATATTAAAACCGATGAAATGAGCGAAAAATGCATTAAAAATGACACTTGGGTAAGTAATAATTTTAAATAAATATTTTACTGTTCATTAGTTGATTATATATTGTATAGATTATATATTGTATAGTATTGTATAGTTGATTATGTATAGTATGATTTTATATTTAGGTTGATGTTGATATATGTGTTAATTATTTTTTGTACTTAAAATTGTAGAACCACTGAGGATGGGAAGAGTGTTCCCGAAACATGTGTTTGGCTAAATGTAATCACATTAAAATTATAGTTAATACTATTGTGGTAGATACCTCATTGACCCCAGATAGTTTATCATGGAGTACCACAAAATCTCCGCTGCCACCACAGAAGTTATTCATGTTTTGTACATGACCTCATTTAAAGATCTAATTTCAGAAAACATATTTCATTACGAAAATTCTCTATTGTTGTTGTCCTTGTTGTAGAAAGACCAACTATTATACTTTTGCAAATTTCGAAAATTTACAAGTTCAACGAAAATCGGTCCTGCCCCACTTTTATTACCGTCCTTTCCCCTAAGAAAAAATTAAAGAAGAAATTAAGATCGAATTTGGAGACAATTTTGAAAATGTTCATGAGGCTTCATTAAAGTACTCCCAAAGATCAAAATATCCGTTTCAAATTGAAGGGGCCGCGATATTAGCGAGTTCGAGTAGAAAATGTCTATTTCATTGAAATTCTTGCGACGAACAGGCGGGAACTCTGCTGGACAGAGCGACATCTTAAATGTTCAGTGGCCCAACATTCCGAGAAAATGTGGACGAAACCTCTTAGATTAAAAATCTCCATGTCGATGGTCATGAAGAAAATTGATAGACGATAGTAATGACACTTTTTTTCTAGATCTGAAACACTAGCATTGCACAATGTCATGGTTGTGTCTGACTAAGATTACTCTCCTCGAAATCTTGGAGACCAAAATATCTACCAGAATTACATCACAGCTCATGACAGAATACAAACATGGAAATCTAAAGTTCTCCATGGTAGATTTCCCCATTATCTCGACTGTGCCGAAAAGGACGCATCACGCGTTGGCTCAGAGTCGGGTTTCTGGTTGGGGGCACTGAACGTTTCGAGATACATTTGCACGAACACAAACTTTCTATACAAATACACAGTATTATATTTTCTTGTAGATACTCCTATTTTCTAGGCTGATTCGATGATTTATATCAATGAAGTTTTAATAAAGTTTTGATTATTTAAGTAGGTATTTGTTAGTTTAACCCCAAATGTCATGTTCTGTTCGAAATGACACAACTTGTGAACGTACCCTAACTAATATTGAATAATACTTTATTTATATACTATAACATTTTATTTTAAATAATATTTCGTTTATATTAGGAAAATTAAAGAATTTTGCAAATAATGACTAATAAATAATTTCTCTGTAATCTCAGGTTGTGTGTACTTTAATATACAAAATAGTGCAATTTTAAACTAATTGTTTCCCTTTTTCTTTTACTTTTA
Organism: Teleogryllus oceanicus; assembly: GCA_964035755.1. Lineage (NCBI taxonomy): Eukaryota > Metazoa > Arthropoda > Insecta > Orthoptera > Gryllidae > Teleogryllus > Teleogryllus oceanicus. The sequence continues at coordinate 58,748,509 of CAXIVR010000008.1, forward strand.
GAGCACAATGTTTTTACAACTAATAATGGCGGCGGGGATGGTGTAAATATTAGTTAGCGTATCCGACTGTTATACCCAAGTTCGCGGGTTCAAATCCGATCGAAGCCGAAAAAATCCTTCCTTCGGAGGGGAAGTAAAGCCGGCTGCCCCATATTAGTAGATTTACTGAATGTAAAAGATCCTCAAGCCTAAATGAATCCTCTGAGCTAAATTAAAATTGCGTGTTTCGCCGCCCCCACTTACTTGGTAGGTGAATGGAGCGTTACGAAATTTGCGTGGTCACACGGAAGAGCAGGACTCATGGCCTGAGTCTCGCCACGTAAAATAAGGCATTCATTCATTCATTCATGGAGTTGTGAATAATGTGTACTAATAGCGATTGTAAGGAAATGCAAGTAAAAAGAGAGCTCTTGCACCGTACCTGAAATCGTTCGGGTTTGGTGACGTAGGGGATGCCCAGGAACTTGTAGATGGGGAGGCTCAGCCTGGTGGTGGTGCTCTCCTTGCCGACCAGCGTGCCCACGCCGGGGATCTCGAGCTGCACCGGCGGGCCGTCCCCTCGGGGGGCCGCGGCCCCCGCCGCCGCCGCCAGCACGCAGCCCAGCGCCAAAGCCCACAGCAGCGCCTTCATCGTCGCAGCGGGCAGCCAACCTCCTGGCTCCTGCGACATCGCAGTGTTATACACACCTTTTGCGGCTCTCACAGGCAACCCGTCTTTATAAATGAGTTCTAAAGAAAGAGAATTTCACGGAGACGTGACGAATTGCACTTTCACTTTAAAAATATAAAGGATTTGTTTAAAAAACGCAGCTAAATATTAATGTCCAATGCAACCCGCAACACTCTGCAGTATTTTTTATCTATATCATTAAACCGCTCCTGAACGAAGCGTTTTAGAGGCTTGAAAACCAAAATATTTAGGCCAGAGGCCTCAAAGGAACTTTCTTTAGTCCGAAATCTACACGATGCGATCTTATTGCACATTCTATTACATTTTTGCTTGTTTGACGTTTCTCGATTAAACCCCACCTGTTCAGAGCTTGTAGAATATACAACTGTATGTGAAATTAAACTAATTACTTGATATTCTACGCCATTAAACTATACGAGGTCATCTCTCTGCTCGGTAATAACGTTCAATAATAATAGTTTTTATTCACAAGTGTGTATTGTATTCTTATCGATTACAAGGAGACATATAGAACAAGTGGCGGAGGATATGAGGGTCTAGAAGAAAAAGATATATTAGTCTTAATTTGGAAATGTAAAATAGGGAAAAGGGTGGGGTTTAACATGAAAGAGGTCTCGCACAGGTACTCTAGTATTTTAAAATATAATTTATTTCTTGGTGGTGCTGCATTCGATTAATTGAACGATGTTTCCCAATACGTCAACGGTCGTTAGTCCTGTTAGTGTAATGAATGATTATTCCGGGAGATGGCGATATTCCTACCCCGCTAAATGGCCGTGCCCGGCGCCGATATACACGCCGAGATGCAGGGGATTTCTCCTTCGGGCATCCCCTCCTGCTGGGCATCGTCCCAGCCTGGAGAAGCTCTACCTCTAGACTGCTCTACCAACATGAGTGGTAGTGTAGCGCTGGTGTGTGTGTGTGTGTGTGTGTGTGTGTAAAGAAAGAAGAGGGACAAGGTTGAGGAAGAAACGATCGCATGAGTCCATAGCCTATTTTGTAATGTACTACTCGGGCATTCGCCAGGTATTGACCGAACAAACCTCAGAAAACTACCGACGAGAATCGTTGGAAAGTTCTAGCTGTCCGCCAAAATGTACCTCTACATAGCCGCTGAAGTATACTTATCTCTATAGCTAAAGTCGAAAATCCCCCACCGCCGGAACTCGAATCGTAAGACTTCCCTTTCAGAGTCGATATAGAGTCAAGGTAATGCTGCCGCCGAGCCAGCTTATCTAGCGCTGCAATGAAAAACAGTTTATGCGAACCCCGTTTTCATTCTAAATAAACTACATGTTTGTGTATTGTATTTTGATAGTTGATTCAGAACTACTGAGTGACATAATGTTATTAATATTCAAAATTACGACTACAAAATACTACAAATTTTCTTTTCGTGGGTTATTTGCATAAAAACCCTCTCCAGGTAAACTGAAGCACTAGACACTTTATGAAATCGGCACGATAGTACTCCGTAAAATGTCTAAAAGAAGTGCAAAACAAGTTATTGAAATGATTGAAGTGTAAAACAAGCAGAAAACAGTTTAATTATTTACAAAAAAATAATATGGATTTACTAAAAACTGTATATGGACTTTCATCATCTAAATTTGGGGATAGCAAGATAATACAAAGATTTTAATAAAAAATGCTAGGAATTAGCACAGTAGCACAGTGGTTTATCTCAAAACACATCGCCACATAGACACAAAAAATGCCTTTAGTCTTGGAAAGAATTGAAAGAAACTGCTTGAACAATCTTCAACGTCTGGAAAACCACCCAAATACATAAACCATCAACCTCCTATATAATAGACAAGAAACGTACCGATTAACCAGAAGTATACTCATACAACTCAATTACAGATTCTCAAATTAGTCCCCCAATCACTTTCCAATAAAATATAATATAAATTTAGTTTGAAAAATAAAAAATAAGAGCATTCTTCTGCTGTAAAATCGTCTTCTCGATGTCCAGGGACGTTAAACAAGTCAACACAAGATAAACATATTGCCTGCGCGCGACGTTAAACGTCCTGAGCTTCCCACACACGATGATACGGTACCCACGGTTAGAGCGTTATCATCCTGCGAATTGCTCCTGACCACCCACAAGCTGTTGAAACCGTTTCTGAAACATCATACCAGGCAGGGAATGAGGTACCGGGTAGCAGGCGCGATGAACTAGCTGCATTTGGGGTAGCTGAGAATGTTTAGGTGGTGGAAAGTCGAAGAATATTGTTTTTACGCGAAACCCTACAATGAGAATAAGAAAGAGCTATACATTTAAGAAAGCCAAACATGTTTGACCTGCGTGACCTCTTTGAGGAGAAGGCCGAGACAGGATTTTTATTGATGTCTAAACACGAGTATTTTGGTAGGAGCAGATACTATTGCTTAGAAATATAATTTATTCTTTGAGATATCATGCAGTTCAAGTATTAATTCGAAAGAACTAAATTGAATTATAACACAATATTTTAAACATACATTTGAAGAATGCAAAACATTTCCTCCATGACAAACAATCCCTTAAATTGATATCAAATGAATTAGTGCACAAACTATAACTTTTAAACAGACACTTGCTGCTCTTCACCTATGTCAGACAATGATGATGCACAGCTTCGAATGGGCTGGCCTACCTTCAAAACGGCTGCGGCGTCGTGGAGGTTCACTTGCCAGTGGCGACGGTGTGCGGGCAGCTTTAATAGTCGCCTTATCAAGGGGAGGAGCGAGGCTGACGCCCAAGGTATTAAGGAATTCTTATCCTAAGGTTGAAGGACTCTTGTTGTTTAGATTGAAGGCGGATGCTTCAAGTCGATTACTACTGATCGAATCTTTTTCTTCACGGGGAAAATTGTTTTTACGACGTTGAGATACTGCATCTTATCGATTATAATGCATCTCCTAAACTGAATTTCATGCATCACATTGGATTTGAACTAATTCGTATAGAAATTTATTGATAATTATATCCAATGGAGTAATGTACGAGTATTATTCAATTTCTTATATTATTAAATTTCCGAAAATTGTCTGCTTTGGCCTATAATTGCGATTATGTTGCAGTAATGATTTCATTTCTGATCCTAAATACTCCATTCACTTTACTCAAAACTGAAAGGTATTAAGGCAGGCAATTTCAACATACTCATCACAATCGACATTGTAGTATTCGTCGCCCAAGAAGGCGATATTATAACTGGATGCTACATGTGGATTTGAACATGATTCAAACTAGATTTGCGATGGCTTAGAAACCGTCAGAAACAAATAACGGGAAGTTTCTGAGAAGAAATCAATACTATTCCTTGCTCAATTTTAAACAGAACTGATTTGTTGTTTTTTGAAATTGTGGCATGTTCTACTACTATATTATATATTACTAGTTTTATGAGCGGGCAGAAATGGAAAGAAAACAATGAAGACTCAGACCACGTGGGAGATGTCTATGATCTACCTAATCACCTTTTGGTCTTGCAGAACAGCCTCATTTTGGCAACTACATCACACTCGACAGTTTCAAAAATATTTTAAATCAGTATTTTAACTCTTTTGATTTAAAAAAATATTCTCGTTTTTTGGACCGTTGAATATGTAACGTCACCATTTTTTTTCAATTTTTAATAAATAGAATTTAAACTTGTACTAGACGAACATTGAAAAGTAGCCGGTTGAGGCTACCAATAAAGAAAAACATAAATCTTAGAAAATTTTGAAACAACTCTTTAGAGAACTGAAAGTCACTGGCACAAAAAGTTAGTGTGCATCCAGACCACTAAGTTTAAGTCATCTTTATCGTAAAAGGAGAATCTGGACGAGAACCCTTTCTCCCTCCTGGTTGCTCATCCGTGCCACATCCCCGTCCGACGGCTACGAGCCTCACACAGTGCACGAGCCCATAGCACATCACTAAACGAGAAATACCATGAATCTGTTGGTTCGTTTTGAACAGATATGTTTCATCTTTAGACTGTACGCGATTTTAGCGAAAATTTATTTTATCAAAATGTTCGAAGTAGATGTGAATAAAAGTACCAGAAGATAGTCACATTTAGTAGGGCTAGTTGGCAGACAGAGAATGAGGGTGGTTCGGAATGTGACATTCAATCTGATTGGTTGATTGATTAGTTTCCCGGCGCTTCAACTGTTAAGGGCATTAGTTCCGAAAGTCTAGTGCACGTAGATACACGGAAATTTTTTATTGTGGGAGATGGCGGTGATCTTCCCCCGCTGGATAGCGAGATCCGGGGCTCACCTTCACGTCGGCTTATGGGGCTTTCCTCAGCCGGGTATCTCCCAACGGGGCAGTACCTCAGCTGGAACTAGCTCTAAGCTCCCGGCGCGTGTGATAGCGTGTGCAGGAAAGTGTGTGTCGTAAGTAAGGGGTGATGATAAGACCAGAAACAGGAAGGAAATACCGCGCGCCGTGTGGCCCGTTTGTAATTCTCCGACATTCGCCTGGTATTGATCGGAGAAGCCATGGACAATTACTGACCGCAGCAGCCGGCCGCTACAATTCTCCTCCTGGCAGCGACTGAATTCCACCTAGCAATATAGGTAACGTCGAAAATCCCGCCACGCTGTCGGGACTCGAACCTAGGAGCCTCCCGCCCAGAAGCACCGCAATGACATCAATTAGCCCTGAGTCACATAAGCTGGAAAGAGCTTTCTTGAAAGCTTCAGCTTTAAACGAAATGAAAACCTTTTGTTTCCTTCTCAACTTTACAGAATCAATGAACTATGAAAATATAATTTTCCAAGCTCCAAAACTCATTTAACATAACGATTCTAATATTGTTGAACTGATTATACTGAGACTTCTATGGGAAGTGGCGTAGATCGTAAGGATCAATGCTAGAGATTATAGAAACTATTCGGCAAATATAGAAACCAATCACACCACATGCCAACCAGCTTCCATCTCCACAATACTACGAATACGTAAACATAGAATATGACAGAATTCGCGTGAGGGAGTGAAAAACGTAATATAATAGAACATTATATTTCAAATTTTCAAATAATTTCTTTTTAAGTTGTTGACTCTTTTAGTTATATCATTTCGAATTGTTTTCCGAAAATAACTGAGATGTAATTGACCAGTCACTCACATATAAAATGATTTCCGAGTAAATCATTGTTTCTCTGTTTTTGTTTTCGCGAATGTTTTTCCCCGATAGCTGGAAAAACCCGATCAATGTTCTATCGAAGATAAAAATTGGATTAAACGTATGTACCTTAGAAAGGTTCGTGACTCAGTGTCTTCAGTGAGAGTGCAATTTTCCCCCGCTGGGATCGCGGCATGCCTCCCGGTCAATTCGTGTGAAACAGTCCAATGTGCAAAGAGCGTGTCTGTTCAATCAAATTGGGTGGATTGACGTAGTTTAGTGTAATAATATTAAATAATTTTTTAGGCAAGAAAGTAATTGAGTCAATAAGATGTGCTTTGTGTTTATTAAATTCTCAACAAGTTTCTTATTTTTAGTATATTGACGTGAAACGGCGTCGGTTCAAGGGAGAGTGTTTGGAAAACAGACGGAACGGAAATGTATTATGTTATAGCTTATTTATTTGCATCTGTGCTGGAAACGCGGATTACGTTGGTGTCTTTTTGTAGGCGAAGGGGCCATTATTCAGTTCAATCAAACAAGACGCTTTACGAAATTACTGTGGCTGATTGCACGGCACAACCAACTTGACATTTTTTGGGAGGAGAGGGTGAGGTGTCTGACTCTTCGGATCCCTTACTGGTGGTGTGGAAATGAGGTAGAGAAAGTGGAATATTTCAAGATTATTTTGTCGTGGTTGACCCATTTATTCTCCTTCTCCTTTGGTATTTTCTGCCTAATCATTCAACACCGTCATCATTCATTCATTTAATCCATGAATCATTCATTTAATTCATCCTAGAGTAACGCGTTTGAGCTAACGTGTTCTCCTCACCTTTGCCACAACACATACACATTCGCCTAGATGCTCCCGTTAGGAAAATGTGCCCCAGGTTTTATTTTAGATTTCCTGAAGAATGGCTGATCCATTTTTTAATTTTTTTTGAGAAAAAATTAAATTATCTTCGAGAAAATTGAGTTTAAATGTTATTTACGAGTGCGAAATTCAAACCGCCTTCCGCGTCACAGGGAAAATCGGTGTCGGTCTCGGGCTGAACGTCATGATATTTTTTCGGTGGAACTGTTGAGTGAAGAAAACATTGCTTGCCGCATACTAGAATATTTTAAGTGTACCAAGTGTTTTACATGTACTATTCATTCAATCTATTAAATCTACTTAAAATGCATTTTTGTTAATAACAATCACGGTATATAGCGGCATATCGGTGTGCAACGCTTCAGGATGCAAGACATTAGAGAATCGTACGCGGCTGTCTAAAGCATTAGGCATTACTTCACACTGTAACTAAAAGTAATACTTCGAATATTCTAATATTTCGAGTATTCCAGGAGTTTTCTTAATTTTTAAACATCTTCGATCGTGATCAGCGTTGCATCTACATACATCGCTGGTCACCACGATTTTCATTTATAACAAAAACGCGTTTTAAGTAAATTTAATAAATTGAACAAATAGCACACAGAAAACACTTGATACTACTAAAGTACTTAAGTGTGCGGCAAGCAGTGTATTCGGCACAACAGTTTCACCGAAAACGCAGAGAAACGACGCAACGCTCATCTCTACCGCACTGGAGCCCACTGCGTGTCGCAGCATTCGGTTTGAAGTTCGCGCCCGGAAGTGATATTTAAACTCAATTTTATGGAATACTTTTTTTTCGAACTGGAAGCATCCGGACACCCGTATAAACATTGTCAACTCCGGATTATGGGCGTAATAAAAGTCATAAGAAAATGTAACTTCCAAAGGTAAAGAATAATTTCATGAATTATTTATGGCAGGAAGTTATATTAAAAATGAATTTTATGCTGACATGCACGTGAATAAAAATTATTGAATTAGACTCTATGAATTATAGTATTTTCATTACCTTTTGTGTCAGTGAACTATGATCACTTTTTACAAACTTTCTTCTGATTCGTTAGTCTGAAAGAAGTTTGTTGAATGCGAAGATGTCTTTTCTACGCATAATAAGATGTAAGCGTATACACAAAGAATGTACTTTTGGCCAACCTGAGGACAAACTATGAGTTTTCTGTGTACCGCAAATTCCGTTGTACTAATGGGACGATGTCTGATCACATAATTTACAGTCATTTCGCGGAATTCCATTGCATCAAATAATGTCTCATGAGGAACTGCGACGACGCGGCATGCCGAAATCTGGCTTCATTTTTTCCATCGAAAGTACATAAAATTTTGATCAGAGATGAAAATGGTGACTGCCAATACACACTACAATTCAGTTTTCAAAAACCCTGAAATATGTCAATTGGTTCTAGGCTTTCGCCTGTACAAAAATTTTCAACCCCGTTAAACAGGTGATACACTAGCGCCCTTGCTTGCGAGTCTGCGACTCCTATGGTCGCAAGCTACAGACTCTGCTTCCAAGGAGAATCCAGAGAAAGGCAGGGAGGACAGCTGCCTCTCCTAGCAGCTAAATAATACAATATAATAATAATAATAATAATAATAAATAATAATAAAAAATAATGAAATAATATAGTCAAAACTACTAATAAATTTAATTAAAAATAAAATTAACAACAATTTTGTTCCTGAATTCTATCATGTTCTGCTGTTAATTTTTAAAGGTGTCTTTGTAACAACTTTGTCGACCACTTTGACTTTTAATATTGGGGTAACTGTACGAGAAACATGTAAGGACAACGTGAACACACACAAACATCAATGCTCTGGGCGGGATTCGAACCCGCGACCCTTCAGCCTCACCGACCTCGGCTATTTAGGCCGGGGTCGCTAGTGTTTGTGAGGTAATGAAAAACCTTGTCGGAAACTCTCGGAACCGCTTCGATCGAACACGATTTGCCTTCCCTTAACGTAACCTCCTTCCCTTTTCTGAGCCATTGTTTGCTTCTATTGCAGATTATTCAGCTGTTTCGCCAGTCGCAAGGGGTCAAAGGTGCAGTAAATGTCATTTATGAACTTTCGAATCAGATATTAATAATGAATTTATACGCACAAATAGGTTTGTTGCTCTAAAACCAGGCATGTCGAGGTCGTGGGCAAGGGAACAAGCTTACTAGAGCTCACTGGCACTGCGTCCAGAGAAATTGGCGCGAAGTTTAAAAGTAAGGGGTGTACAAATTGTCCCGGAGTGGCGGTACGTATGACCTAACTTTGAGGGAAGTTATATGACAGTTATTGTCACACATTTAGCTATATTAATTCCCATTTTCTCCCTTAAGGCAAAGAAATTATCCTTTAAAATAAAATAATATAGGAGTCCGCTTTCAAATTCTCAATTGAAAGTAAAATTTAAAAGTTTGAATCTAAAGGATCTTAATTTTGTAATCCTTTTTACTTTAAAGTGATATAAAAGTATGACATTTCTACGTTCAGGTTCGAAAGTTTAACAGACAAAGATTCTTGCCTGTTAAAAACGCTGTCCATCCGTAAGTGAGAATTGTTAACTTAAAGAAACTTGTTAATTTATTTCACATTATTGCTATATACAATAAATAATTGAATGATTTAATGACACAACACAAAACGAAAACAAGGAAGAAATTCGCCACTCAAACATATTCCTGTCACTTAGCAAAGATGTTTATGTTCGAGGGAATTTAGTAAGAAAATAAATATCACGTAGTAATAAGTAGTGAAGAATATAAACGTAAAAAAATGTCGGTTATTTGATAAAAAAAATCTCACAAAAGATATCGTATGAAGCTGCTTTGGCCGCTTTTCACCACTTGGGTACCTTGTACACCCCTTTCCGGACGTTAAGGGGAAATGAGCGCATAGTCAGGGGAAGTTGCCCGTGCCCGCAAGAGCGCGGGGCGGGCAAGTTGCTCGGGCGGGGTGTGACGAACCAGCTCCAAACCAGCGCTGGCCCACTCAATGCTCGGTGACGTCACACAAATCTGCTCTCCTGCTCCGAACCGAGCCTCGGGGCAGAGGAAGAGGCTTTTTAATATACTGCAGTCCTTTCAAACACACTAAACACTCCACCATTGCTCCAGTATCTACAAAAGAAAACCTTTCTTCCCAAACAGAAAGATAATTAACGGGTGTAGATGGCTTCCCATTCTTGTAACCAGAAACACAGACAATGGCCGCGACCCGCGACCCTTCGGTCTGAGATCGCTACGACACTACGGCCTTAGCGATCTCGGCCACCTGCTCGACAACTGATTTTTTAGATTTGAAACAATAATTCTGAAATCATTGCCATTTTTTGAAGTGGTTTACATTTTGCGACTCACAATTAGATCAGCGCCATAAACAGCCTTCTCCGGATAATATTGTCAATGATTTCGTCTCGTGTGATCTGGGTTTTTTGACGCTTCAACTAACGATGTATACCTTAGTTGGAAATGTTAAAAATCTGTGGATATTCTGGAATGAGAGAATGAAGAATGTGTCAAAGATGTATGAAAAAGTTTTACTGAACACTTTTACACTAGCTTTTCAGCTATGTCGAATTCAGTCGCTGTCTGGAGGAGAATTCTAGCGACCGGCTGCTCTGATCGGTAGTTTTCCGTGGTTTCTTCGATCACCAGGCGAATGCCGAAGCAATACCCTACCAAAGGGGCCACGAACCACGCGGGATCTTTCCTTCCTCTTCCTTGCCCTATCCTCTCCCCTTACACACACTTACACTAACATGCACTACACTACCACATATTCCGGGAGACCGGTCGGGAGCTCAGAGCTTCTCCAGACTGGGGCGGTGCCTCGCTGGTGGGAGAGTCCTGGTTAGGGGGAAACCTCACCAGCCGACGGTAGGTCGCCGCCGGATCTCGCCATCCAGCGGGGAAAGATCACCGTCATCTCCCGAGAAAAAACAGGCACTAAACTTACGGTACTAATGACCAAAGCAGTTGACGCGCCCGAAAACACGAAAAAATCAATCGACAGCGAGAATGAGCTCTGAAAGTTGCCGACGAAAAGAAATTAAAAGATTTCAAAGCTTGCAGGAAATGAAAATAATAGATTTAAGAGTTTGTAAAACTCTTTTCAAGCCAATGAATAAAGTTGGAAGTCAGAAAATTGCAAAATTTGCATCCAGAATGCATTCAGGGCAAAAAGATATGAATAATATTATAAGTGAATTTCTTGTCAACGTGAAGGATAAAATAGGTAGTTTTCGGGAAACGATCGTATACAATGCGGCCATTCTCATTGTGAGGACTAAATGTGTGCGAAATTCACATTGTCTCTTTGAGGCGAAAAGCGCTCAGACTCAATGACGCAATCAATTAGCGTTCATTTGCATTCCTATAGAGTCATGCCTGCGATAAATATGAATGGAGATCTCTTCCTCTCTCTTATATATGTATACAAGGACAAGGACAGTTCAGACGACCAGTCAAAATAACATTGTTTAAAGACATTTTTCCCATTGATCAATCTTCAAAATCTGGGGAAATGGATAAAAGTGAAATGATATTTTTCATATGCAAAGTATTTTTATCCCATTGCGAGGACAACTCACTAATTTTGCTAATTCGTGTTGGGGTCATAATAACCGTTATAAATCCCATGAAAAGGCAGACGAGTGTCGGCATAGTGGAATTCCTTCTGAGTTAACGAACTAATTGTGAAGGACAAATTTGAAGACGAAAATCTCTATTTCCACTAATGTACTTCTAAGAAATGTAAATCAGCAAGTAGTGCTACAATGACACATCTTTCTCGCATCTTTTGCAATTTTCGAATATTCGGAGAGTTCATCGAAAATCGGTCCTGCGCCATTTTTATAAACATATTTTGAACTATCCGAAAAAATAATTAAAAATTGGAGCGGTTTAAAATTTTTTTAAAAAATTGCCTTTATTTCAAGCAAAATTACATGCAAACTACTCATATTTTCAAAAAATTGTTCATAACCTTATTCAAAATTAAATTTTGATAAACAGCCTTTATTACGAACATATCTATATCTTCAATGATATAATTGTGGGAAGTTGCTGAAAACTTTTTAAACATTTGCAATTTTTGAAAATCCAAACAATGTTACGGAAATTGCCCTGCATCACTTTTACAAATTTACTTGGCTCTATCTGATGAAAAAATAAAAGAAGTTGAAACCATTTTTCGGAAAGTTTTGAAAATCTTGAAGTCTCAATAAAATACACCTCAAAAGTGAGATACCGTTTGAAATTCAAGATTTTGCGACGTAAGTAATATTTTCATGAAAACATCAACGATAATTATCTATTCTATTCTGTTATTCAGTTTCAGGGACAAAAATAACGTTTTTTTTCTCTTGGGAAATCCCTGGTTTTTACTGCAGCTTTATCAAACATTATCTGTACTTCGTAAGTGTATGCGATGAAGTAACGAGTGGTGCTACAGAACGACGAAGACTTTCTTACACTTGCTAGTTTCCTCATTTCTTCAGTCTGAATCAGGTTTTCGATTTGCCCCATCTTTTTTTCAATTCCGATAACTTTTGAGTTTTCGAGAAACTTCATAAGAAATCATTAGAAGCATTTGTTCTCACAAACGAAATAATGCATAAAATGCCCTTATTGTAAATATTAATGACGCGAACAACTTAAAAAAATTACATTTATGTAATTTTTGAAATATGTAAAAAGTACATCAATATTATTTTTACATCCTGGTATTCAGTGAATTTATCAATATTCGTACAAAAAGTGTAAAGAAAAAATGGAGTCATTTTTGTGAAAATTTCATTTTTGTGTTACGCAATTTTGAGCTCATTTTCACAGAAACGTGTTTTTTCGGGGATTTTTATCAGGAATTATATCTTACTTTCGTAATGTCAGAAATAGAATAAGTATAAAAATGCAAAAAAGTTTAAATAAAAGTTTGGAGTCGTTTTTTAGAAAATCATAATATTAATATGGTCCTTATTTTACTCTGAATTTCGCAAAAATAGTAATATTTTCAAAAAAATCACAGTATAGAAATAAAAAAATGATCGCGAAAAATATATTTTATTTGAAAAAAATATCATTAATAGCGTACGAAGGGGACCAAGAACTTAATCTTTTGTGATTTTCAAAAATTCAGAATTAACGATGGAAATCGGACCTTGCCATCCTTGTAAGTTTATTTCACTCTACTCTCACAGGAAATTCAAAGAAAAATATCAAGCCATTTTTTGAGAAAATTTTGAAAACGTCCTTCGGCTTCATGAGAAGGTCCTCCAAAAATTCAAAAAACACTTTTTGAAGTGGCTAAGCTTCGGACCAGAGGGACTAGGAAATATTCTTTTCGCAAAGAACATACGAATACTTTAGACTTTAGTGCTTACAGATGGTTCACAGATTGACTGAAGGACGGAGAGACAGACGCAAGTTTTGAAACAATAAAATATTTTTCGGCATCAGAAGACCCCAAAACGTGTATATTTTTTGAAATCTTGAAATCGATTTTCTGCATCATAAAACTTTTTCTGTACTATATATGTGTTTCTGTACTCCGTAAATACATAACAAGAAAGTAACTAGTCGTGCTCAGAATGACACAAATTTTCTCGTACTACTTAGTTTCTAGTTCCCTGTGTTGAATAAAAATAAAAGAGAAAATCTAAAAGAAAATCAGGACCTTTCGCGGGGTCACCCACTCCTCTTAAAGATGGTGAAGAGAAGATGGTGATTCTACGATATATGGATCCAACTACGAGTAATAAATACGTTTGAATGCCAACATCATAATTATTTTAATCCTCGAGTAAGTGAGCACACATTTCTTAACAATGTTACACTGTGTTTGTGTGTACTGTTTTTGTCATGTAATTACATATCCCGAGAACGTGACTATTTTACGTCCACAATTCCCCTCTTTTCGAGTATATATATTACATAAATTAACAAATGCTCATAATGATTTTAAATATCACGCTCAATGATTTTAAATATTTTCTCAAAGCCTCTTTGTCAACGTTCTTATTCATTGTATAGCTACTGTACCTGCTGTTTTTAAGTGACAGAGTTCAATTTACCCATTTTTAACATCTTATTTTACAAAATTGCATTTCCTCATAATATACTTTTTCTTCGCTGCGATTTTGAAATTAATCGATCATTCTGTGACAGATATACTACCCGTATAAACCTAATCGGTCGTTCTACAATCTTTTTAAATCCCTAATCTTCAATAACAGCCGTGATCCATCTCTCTTCAGAAATAACATCACATATTTCTAGTAGCCTCTAACGGCACAAGTGTTGACAAAACCATCTCTTTTTTTCTTTCTTTTCTTCCAACAAATAAAGAATTTCCCATTTTTAACACCCCTACGGCGTACGACTTCACTGTCTGTTCCTAGCCCTGCACTAACTTGCATGGAATAATTACCTAAAATACCGGAATATCTGTAAATTCGCAGTTTATTCTTCTTGTATCATATGTATCTGGGCACTCGTTTGATCCCTCCTATACCTGGTCGTGTAGCTGTTACTAAGTATCTCAAACATCCCTCAAATATCGAGTTTTACAGACTTTTAGTCATCGTTTTATTTCCAATGGCTGCTGTTATGCTAACACTAGGTAAATCCGTGCAGTTTACGTCCACAGAAGGAAGTGTTGTAGAAAAGTCACAACCATGAATGTACATTATGTTTTCAATTTACCAAGATCTTTACACCCATACATGTGTATGTAACGCATATACGTGTATAATATGTACGTGTGTGTGTGTTCTTCGGCGCAATTGCCTCTGCCGACCAGCGGAAACCCGGCCTCCCTTCTATGGGTTAAGGGGCTACGTATGGTTTACACGTAGGCGTCCCTACGCTGCATTCTGGTCTTCTCAACCTGACAAGTGCGTGTTCCCATCATCACACATCCACATCTTGACATTTTCTCCACATATTCATGATTTACAAGGCACAATCTCCGACGCCATAAATTGATAACATGATAAGTGATAATTCATATAATCTTCTTTTAACTTAAAAAAATCTCTTATTTTTCTTCACATCTTCATTTTTCATGTCACAATCGATGTCTTGTATATCATACACAATCATTTTGAAGATAAAACTCCCCATCGAAATGGCTCTATCACCATTATTAGAACTAGAAATTCTAACACCCATTTTATTCAAAACTATTTTCTTGTTTCTTTTGGCTAAGATCGATACTGACAAAAGATTTGAATCTAAATTTAACACATGTAGCACTTCTTCCTCTTTTATATTAACCACTTCATTTTTGTTCGACAACAATAACCATTGATAGTATCAACGTAGTTCAAATATAATTTTCTTCCCGTTTCCGTTGTAGGAATTTCCACATTCATTATAAACTTGTTTTTCAATATATCGTCTCCAGATATCATCTGAAAAATAGAGCCCAAATATAACAGCTATGTCATATTTTTCCTCACTGTACTCGTATTTAATTATATCGTCCGCTGTTATCATAGCATGTCCCTTTCTAATTGTGTTATGTTGTGATTTGTTGGAAAAACCTAACTTAATATTCATATCAAATGCTACCCTCAAACAGTCGGATAGCGTTGTTAGCCACTGATATATATATATATATATATATATATATATATATATATATATATATATATATATATATATCAGTGGCTAATCCTGAACATTATTTTAAGTATACCGCAGTTCATGGAGGCTACCTCTTTAAAAATACGGGTTGTACAGAAGCTACGGAGTGGCGGTACGTCACTGGATACCTGATCCATGAGAGTTTCTGGGCTAAGTTTTTTGACAGTTATTGTCACAAATTTAGCTATATTAATTCCTACATTCTCTTTATGGCAAAAAATTATATTTCAAAATGAAATAATACTCAGTCCGATTTCAAATTCTCAATTGAAAGTAGAATTTTAAAAAAATGAATTAAAAATTATCTTGGATTCGTAATTCTTTTACTTAAAGTGTTTAGAATTTAAAAGCGCTGTTCTTAAGCAAGATTTGTAACTTATAGCGACTTGTTATTTTATTTCACATTATTGCTAAATACAATAAGTAACTGAATGATTTAATAAAACTACACAAAACGAAAACAACGAAAGAATTCGCCATTCAAACATATTCCTGTGACTTATCAAAGATGTTTATATAAGGGAATTTAGTAAGGAAATAAACATCAAATAGTAATAAGTAGTGAAGAATGTAAACATAATACAATTCTCGGTTATTTGATAGAAAAAAATCTGGCAAACATATTTTCGTATGAAGCCACTATTCACCGCCTCGCGCCGCTTCAGCTTGCGCATGTACATCCCTTTCTGGATTTGGGGGCAATTGAGGGCGGCGTCAGGGGAAGTTGCCCGTGCCCGCAGGAGCGCCAGGCTCCTCAGAAGGCAAGATGCTGGTGCGGGGGCGGTTTGTCGTGTCTGATGTGCTCGTGCAGGGCGAAATGGGCTTGTGCGATTGCTGGTTGGTGGGGATCGATGGGAGCGAAATGCGAAAGTTCTGTTCTCTGGGAAGGCCTTGGGAAGAGTGCCGTGGGGGGCTCTGGTAGGTCTTTCAAGCGTCGGATGGGGCAAAACCAAAAAGCTATCAAGATAACAGGAGTCAAGATAACAGGAAACTAACAAGTATGTGCAAAACTGTGCAATTCTGTAGGACTACTAGTTCTGCCGAATAAGCAACCTTCTCCGTTTCCCTATGCCACGTCAGTAGTATGCGAGAAAATAAAATGTTTGAGTCATTTTTAAGAAAATTTTGAAAACATCACGTGGGCTTCATGAAAAGTACGATATCCCAAAAAATTTAAATAATTCCTTTCAAATTTTCAGGATCTCGAATAGAACCAGATAGTTCAAGGAATATTCATTTTGACAAAAATCCTGTTAATGGTTTAGGCAGACAGACAGACGTTTTGAAAAACTTCCCTGTATCGGGAAATCACAAAACTTGTATTGCCGTTAAAATATTAAAATCGATTTCCCGCAGCATTACATAACTTTCTCTTATAAAACCTCCTTTGTAAATGCGTACGTGTGTGTGAAAATTAAAATTTAACTTGCGTCTTTGTTCTTAAGGAGATACGATTTGTGCGTTGTCAGATTCTAAGAATATGCAATATATGCATTTACTACGCATTTACGTTAAACTAATTTATGTAAAAAAGTAATTAAGAGTATTTAACATGCTAGATGAAAGTCCTAATATGTCTTTTTATTGGGGAAAACTTATAAACGTGCATTGTGCATGAATTTCATCGAAAAATCCCAGAACAACGAACATCAATATTCGGAATGACGTCAATAATCACGACTGCGGAATGACGTCATTTTGCTTTCAAAATCACCTTCGTATGGAATTCGTGGAATTGTTCTAGATGAGACATTTTCTTACCTTAAGCAACAAAATCAGAGAGTGAAAATTCGTTCTGGAATGAAGTTTTGGAAGTACTGTAATTAATAAAATATTTCCTCTTTTCGATTTATTGCCAATTGCTCATGTTAACCGATGTTAGATCTGCAGGGTTTGAATTTAGACCCTGCCCTCTTTCTTCCCTACCTAAGTGGCTCGTCTATTCGAAACGGAAGAACAATTCACCTTGCTAATGATATTAATTTTCTTTCCAATAAATAAGAAAAATATTTCAAATTTGTTGCGTAATATCAGTTAATAAATATGTAAATTAAGGAAAAAATTGATTCCATGCAGTTTTCTATTTCAAACCAACAATTAAAACACTATTGAAACTGAGTAATGTGCAATTGGTTTACGCTATCGCAACAAAAGTTTGAGGTCTCTCAATCCAGTTGAGCCTCAAAATTGAACCTCATGAATTATCCGATTAAATAAATTAAACACAAAATTGAGTTTATTATTGGTACTTCTCATTCAGAATTCTTTCAAATTCAGTCGGTTTTTATGCAACTCTGTCTGTGTTTATTACACGAATGTTCATTTCTCCAGATATTCCTGCAATTCTGCATTCATTTCCAGACAGACCTGAGACATGGCGTAATATTCTGTGAAAACACCTCCAATATATCCCAGACCTTTAGAGTATAGAAAAGAATTGTACGAATAATAAGCAACTCCCACCCAAGAGATTCCTGCAAGCCTCTCTTTATTCAACTAGGAATACTATCATTGTCTAGCCTCTTCGTTTATGAATAAGTTTTTTGTCAAAACTGAGTAACTTAATGATGGGAACATACTTTCATTCAATACGCATATCTATAATCATTACACATTTCTATGCAATTAGAAAGTATAATATCAAAACGAACGTCTATTTTACTAATTTCCAATGCACTCAGAGATTGAAAGAAAATTATTCAGCCTCGGCCTATTGGCCGGTGTCTGTGGTCTCCTTCGATACCCTGGGCATCAAGAAAAGTTCAAAGTTAATAAAAAAAGCTTCGGTTTTGAATGCAAAATTCTCATGCTATGCAAAATTCTCACACTCACTGCGTTTCTGCTTACGACAATGCTTGCGACAGAAAGCCTTCGAGCTTGAGGCCTCAACATTAAATACTTGCTATTCGCTTGCTACGAAGAGCAACGTATTTTACATTTTCTTTAGTATGTAACGTTGTACTGTTGTATCGGTATATACAATAGCTATTATGTTATTTCAATATTCGTGAAGATTGTTTTTGTTAAAATATTTAATTTATTGTAAGAAAGTTTTTCATTTGTTCTTCTCGAGCAACACGCGTGCTACTTTTTTTGAAATCCATTTTGTGGTTTTTTAGCAGCAGAACTTTTGCATCTGCAGGCCACCAGCAGTATTTATTACTAGTGACTACTAGTACAAGTTCTAAAAGACTAACCTGTACTCATAATTCAACTTAATACAATATAAGAGCTAGAGTAGAAATTCCAGAGCTCAAGAAAATGTGCAGGGATTGGACTTCACCCCCATTGTACGTCACAGACTGTTTTACCTGTTTTAAACGTGAAATAATAAAATAAATACACAATTTACAATCTTCAAAGTTTAACGTAAGTACCGATTATTATCCTTCCTCGTTGTTATTTATGTTATATCTGCACCCCTTTTGCAAATGTCAATGCTAACATTTTTAAAAGAAACGTGTATACGCATGTAACAATTTTATGCTACCTATGTCTACTCGACAATAAAAATCTCTTCGAAAAAGAGGCGAGTTGCATGACAAGCAAATAGTGAATTCAGCGCCAAACGTCAGCAAAACATAAACTGAGATTATCCTCTCCAAATACCATCAAAACAAACTAATATAACATTAAGTCTATCCGATAACAATGAGAAGACAAATTCACTGAATGCAGGGGTTTTTATCGAGATTTCTCGCACTGCGCCTAGGATTACTACAGCGACGATACCCGTTCTCTAAAAGGGATATAAGTAATCCGCCATAAATTTTATCTGAGTTATTAGCCTTGCAGCACGTTCGCGCCGAGCCTCTTAGATAAACGGTGATGAGGGCGAAAACTCCGCTCCACCCTTCCTCCGCTCCTCTTGGACGAGAAATTGATTTTAAAGGTCGGGGAATGTTTTTCAGTTGTGAAGACACGCCTGAAATGGCGTAACGAAGTGCTTGACTTTTAGACAGGTTGCTCTTGCATGGATAACTGTACTGAGTATTTCACATCCATTTTCTTTCTCGCCTTACCACATGCTTACGTAGTAAAAGAAAATATTGTAATGCTGCGGTGGAAATTTGCGATTTTTTCCACAGAAACACTTTGTCTGTCCATGCGTTTGTCTGTCTGTATGTGGGCAACTCTAGGGCCTAAACCGTTCAGACGATTCTCTCCAAATCTGATATTCCCCAACCGATCTCAACGACGTCAAGGCCCTGCGAGTTTGAAACGGATATTTTGAATTTGTGCGGATATTTTACATAAAGCATATTGTCAATTTTTCAAAAATGGCTCCAACGTTTTTTATTAAACTTTGTCTCTAGAGAGTGTAACCGACATTTCAAAATGGCGCAGGTCTCATTTTTGTTGATATCCATTCAATTTTAAGAAAATTGCAAATGTTTAATTGTTTGGGCATCGTTCTACAACTACAATATTCAACATTGAAATTTCATCACATTGAAATCTGTTGTTCTCTCCTATTATAAGTATATAATAGTTTTTTACCTTTGTAATATGCTTTCGTAGTTAACAATAAAGATAAAAATTGTATTTAGGTTATTATATTACGGATACAATGTTAAAATGCATAATGTTATAATTTGTTCAGTTAAGGACTTCGCATTAAGTACTTCGCAAAGGTTAAAGCTTTTTTGCAAACCCGAAATCTCTGTAATATTTTCTTTCTGTACTCTGTATAAAATTTCCCTTTCGCTATTTTTTCCTTCTTCGGGAGCGTAAGTACTTATTGCTAATAGATATCAAACTTCAATATGGTTATCGAAATCTTTCGTTGGCAAAAGTCCATTCTCGAATGTTGTTCCGTGATTCGCTGTCTATTTGAACTGTCACTGCGCAGTATATCCGTTTCCTTCATGTGCCCCACTGTTAAACATCAGTAGTTATTTAGTTCTTCAAAGTTTCTTGTTTCCATTACCATGGCCACATTAATTTTGTGTTTCTTGAGAATGTTATTGATATCAGTTTCATTATTATAAAGACCTTGGCCATTCCATGCTGCAACATTCAATGTATCCGGTATTCCCGTATTCTTAGCCAATTTGTTGCGTGGTTCTCTTCTGAGGCTTCACATGAAGCGTGTGATTAGGGTTGGTTATTGGCCATCCACAAATCCTCCTACCCGTAGGATCAGAGGCATCTTATTTTATCAGTTCCTAGGTTTGTTATATTCTCTGAAGCTCTACCGCTCCCATGAAGCACCCCACCCTCCAGGAAAGCAAAGAATAACATCAATAGAGATCCTTCAATAATATAAGAGTACACAAGAGGGTAAAGAAAGAGAAAGTAAAGAAGAAGAAGAAGAAGAAGGAAGGAAGGAATGACTCCTTAGCCCTGGAAATTTAGGAGCGTCGAGCTCGAAAACACAAGGGATCAAATAGGATTGTTAAAAGTAGTATAACAAGTAAATAGAAGCAACGCCGTACTAGAAATATACGGACCCTCCACCTTTCCCTCGGCTTGTGGCTGGCAGCGTTTGTAGTTATGCTGCTCGCTTCATCCGTTCCGCAAATGCTTCGCAGGCCGAATAACCCGACAGAAATTCCAACAACCGCAGGTGGAGTTAGATGGAGCCTTAATCTCAGAGGCTATCTTGTGTTCGTACCTGTCCCAGAAGAACATTTTGGTTGTTCTTCTCGTGTCAGTGCAAGTTACAAAAGGGGAAACGTCCTCTGTAAAACCGGAAATCACATTACAACAAAATACAATTGGGCGTTGAATGAAAGGACAAAAGTCAGTACTTGGAACAAATCCTACGTATGATATAGGCGGTAATGATGTTAACAGACGAACGGACAGAAGGACGGACGTTTTGAAAAAACAACACGGTATCAAATCCCACGATTTCTGAAATCTGACTACATAACTTGTGAGAGGGAATAATTTACTACATTTTAGAAGAGGTTTCACCTACTTTTTCTGTTTCAGGGTCTATCAATACGAGATTTGCATTGCTGTACCCGCCCCGTCTTCTTTTTCCCCTTGGTTCTCTAACCTGTATCTTTGCTCTTCGGATTTCTTCTTCAGTGTCTTCATAAACTTCTTCTAATGAATGTAGTTCGTAATAATGGGCTGCATCACTGTCATGAGTCAAACTCTTCCTCCCTCAAATAATCCTCACGCTTGTTTATAAAATTTCATCATCAAGCAGTAACATATTTCCTCATCCGGCTGTCTTCTAGCTATCGTTACAAAAAAATACATGCGATTTGTAATTGTTAGTACAGTACTAAGTAGATCTTACAAAACTACCTTCTATTACTAACGATGAGTACGATCGACTCACACTAAAATAGTTTCTTATTGCTAATCATGAGTACGTTCGCCTCGCCGGCCTTTGAAGATGATAACGCCACACGAGCTCGGCAGAAGTCAGAGACACAACCTAGGTGGGATCACAAGAAGTACTAAACAGTGGAACCTTAGGTGACCGGTCAGAGAGCTAGTGCATCATGCGAGCTGCGCATGGGCACTTATGTGTACCGTATGAGTCGATTCGACTCATGATTAGTGTTCTAAGGTTAAAAGTTGTTTAAATGGGTGTTAGCAGCATTACACCAAATTGAACTAGCAACAGCTAATGTAGGTCTAATGACTGCTTTATGTTTAAGAGAATACCACGATCAATTTTAAGGGTAAGTTTTTGATTATTAAGGGGATATAATTTAATAGTTTTGATGTATGTTTTGTTTGAAACATATTCTAAATACGCTTTCCAGATGAGTTTGGAGTCTAACATCACATCAAATGTATATAGGGAGTGTTTGTAGGAAGCCCCAAAACCACAGAATTTTTAACTCAAAGAGGGGGAGGTAAAGTATAACGACGAACACCAAACACATTTGCCTGCGATTAATTTTTATTCGTCATTTTTCTTTCCGTTTTTTGCCCATATTCGTTCAGATCGTTCTCTAAGTTGTCATAAGCCCAAGATATATTTGCATGGGACGTAAAGATAGATGCATCATCTGCGAAGAGAGCAATTTCAGTATCTAAAAGGAAAGGAATGTCTCTTAAATACACTGAAAAAAGGGGGAATGATGCGATTGCTGAAGATCTGTACCATTTGGCACCATTCTGTACCATTTGGCACATAGGTGTACCATTCATGGCATGTAATTATCAGATATATTACTATAATAACATTCCGTGATTCCCTACATCTTCAAAAACACTTCAAAATGTAATTTGTAAATTTATGTATTGTGTATTTTATTTCATTATAAGGGGGCGATCACAAATTATCTTTAGGTTGAGATAGCATTTGGCGAAATCCTTTGAAAAATACTCGTCCAGAAGTCCGATTGTGTTTCGATTTTGAACGCTCAGTAGCTGAATAAACCTTAGAAAGGTAACTCAACGTAACGCGAATTTTTTGCAAATAAGTTGATGAATTAAAGATGAGGTCAAATAAGACGCTATTGTACTCTGAAATGTGATGCAAGTGAGCACACTATATTCACATATTAGTATACAATCATACAACGGACATCATTATTCGTCCTGTAATGAGCGCATTGGTCACAATGCAATGGGCTCTCGAAGGAACATCTGACAAAATCGTTCGCAATTTCTAGAGGAGAAAGAAGCAATTAAATAATTTTATTAGAGAAAGATTTTTTTATAAAAATATGAAAGCATGCGAAGACTGTGAGTTATGGCTAAAGTTGTCACTTTAAGAAATTTGCACTTCCGAAAAATCTTTATTACAGATAAATAGAGAAGGAGGAAGTAGAGAAAATGTTTGAACAAATACCGTCTTGAGATTATTACTTTCTCTTATAAGTGGTATACATGGAGGGTAGAGAAAGTTACGTAATAATGCGGTAAGTCGGTGTCAGTATTTTGGCGGAAAACAAGTTTTGCGTTTTCCCGAAGCCAAAAAAATGGATCTTTTCAAAACGTCTGTCCTTCTACTGTCCGCCCGTCTGTCCCTTCATTCGTCTGTGAACAACACTAGCACCTAAACCATACATAGGTTTTTCCGAACACCTACTCAATTCCCGATCAAGTTCAATCTACTACATTCCCGAAACCCTGCGAATTTGAAACGAATCTTTTAATTATTGGGGACACCTTATATATTTGGGGGCCCCAGAGACACTGTCAAAATTTTCTCAAAAATTACTATTGTTTCTTTAAATATTTTACTCTAATAGAGTGAAAGACGCTAACAACGATGGTACAGCTCCAATTTCCACTGAAACATCGTAATTAAAAAAATGCTATAGTTAAAACTATTGGGCGCCCTTATACAACCACAATCCTGAAAATATATTTTTTCTGAATGAAATTACTTCTTCATAATTACATCTATAATTAATGTCTTGAACATGTTTACACTCCTTGTGTACTACGTTCTTACGCAGTAAAGAGAAAGCAGAGACGGCTCGTGTCCACAGAAGTTGATGGTTTACAGAATGATATTAATGAGAGGGGAAACAGATGCTGAACAAATTTAATAAATTATATGTACTCTGTTTCAGAATTACATTGTACTTGCATACTTCGCGTGCTGATTTGTCTTTGAGATATCGCCATGCTCCAACATAAGTTAATCTTATTTAAAATTATAAATAAAGAACTAGTGTTCTGTGTGAGGTTGCGATTACCTCGTACACACACCGAGCGGTGAGGTAGCGGATAGGGGGATGCCCAGTCACAAATGTGTGGTGAGTGCCGGGAAAATTAAGTGACCAGGGTGGATCAAAACCAGCGAAGAAACAGCAGAGGACGGCAACGGCTCCGAAGACGGAAGAGAGTGCTTGACAGCACTTCAGTGTTGGAAGAGGCGAAAGACACACAGAAAACTGCTCATAAAAAATTGCTTCCTTGCAGAAGATGATTCATCAAAGATTAAGGGGGTGGAACCACGAGAAAAAAACATGTCTTTCAGGTTGGGGGTTGAAATGTTTATCCTCCATCCCACTGCATAGAAAACTGAACGAGACCCAAGTGAGAAGCCGTGGAATCGACGACGACTTGGCCTTCGAAATTAGTACAGTTGACCTCGATTATAGTGAAATTCTAGGGACTAACATGTTTTATTCACTATTCAGAGGTTCACTGTATCCCAAGTCAAAAATAAATAGTAATTTTTCACAATGATTGATTTTATTAATACAGAGGTACAGAAAAACACATAAGATCATGAACTGAAAATCTTAATATATTGTAGCGTCTCGTTGGCGGTCGTGGGTGAGAGGAGGAGCGAAAGTATGTCATATCTGCGGGCTGAATAGCCTTGGCGCCACGGCGTTGGGATATATTTAGACCAAGTGGACGCCAGCTTGATATGGAAGGTCACGTGGTAGACGCGAGCCTCCCTCCTACAGCAAGGACGGTCACGTGACAGCTACACTCGGTATAAAATCGAGCCGACGAGCTCACACAGGGGTTTTTGTTTTGGAAACCTCGCACGATGCGCAAAACTTTACGCCCAGGCTGGAGCGTGTCGTGCCTATTGCACGGGTGACGAGGTCACGGTAGTGGCGCGGGAGTAGCGTCAGAGGAGGCGGGGTCTCCCTAGCTATGTGGGGTATCCACAAGGAAATACTTAGAAGGGTGTAGTTTCGGAGCAGAATCTAGTTATTGTACATGCGTGTAAATAAACTTGTACATACTTGTAAATGTCTGTGTTTTTCTCCATGACGTCACAATATATATTTGACCTGGAATCAATTATTTTCAAATGCTTGCTTCGTACATTTTTCATTAGTAATTTCTCTAGATCCTTCTACAGAGTTCATGCTCTCTCCATATTTGATTCTGCCTTGAGTCTGTCTCTAAGTATCGTAATGCAGTCTTGACACCTTTCAATGCCTCTCGAACTGTTGGAACACCATTTCACTCTCCGATGTCCCTTTTACTTGCCTAATTATATGCAAGATCCAATTAATTTCCAGGATTTATTTCCTAAGTTCACTATAGCCGAGGTTCAGGTTCACTATAGCCGAATCTTCTTATTCTTATTTCTAATGTAAGTAATACGGAACCAGTGACTTAAATTCACTATAACCGAGGGTTCACTATATCCGAGTTAACTACAACCGGAGTCGACTGTATATGCATTTTGGAATTTGGAATCGAGGTACGATATGGATGTATTTGCTAAAGGGATATGGTTGTGTTGTCCCCCTTAGACAGAGCACCTGGTACTGAAAAAGTATTTTCTTACAAATACAAATAAGACAAACTTTCTGGATGAAATTGGAAACAGAAAGAAAATATATTTAATCATTGGCTTCAATGGAAAAATGGGAAGGCAATATGGAAGAAACAATAGGGAAATTTGTAAAAGAGGCAAAGAATGGAAATTAAAGACTGATAGATGTGTGCGAGCAATACGAATTGTAGATATGAATTTTTTCAGCACTAAACTAACCATAACCTGGTCTCCACTATCAAGGAAACTACACTCCGCAATTACATTATTGGAAAAAGCAATAGACAATGGAGGAAGAATGTTGCGTGTAGAGAGCGGAATCTGTTTTCTCCCTTATCCGAGCGAAATGCATTGAATCTACTTAAAAAAGAAAAATAGAGATCAAAATAGTGTAGATTCAGGAGAAAGAGCCGTAGATTACAAGCACAAATCGAGATTAATAGAA
Organism: Teleogryllus oceanicus; assembly: GCA_964035755.1. Classification (NCBI taxonomy): domain Eukaryota; kingdom Metazoa; phylum Arthropoda; class Insecta; order Orthoptera; family Gryllidae; genus Teleogryllus; species Teleogryllus oceanicus. The sequence continues at coordinate 58,774,476 of CAXIVR010000008.1, forward strand.
GCTCCATCAATTTTGTTCCTGTAGAAGCTCAGAGTAAGCGAGAAGGTGAAAAATGTTGACGTCACCTCTCTGGAGGCAACGGACAGAGATACAATCTAGTATGTTGACGAAGCGGCTTATGAGAGTTTGGTTGTAATTGAAAGGAAGTAGAAGAGATTCTGTACTCAATCATGGTATTTCATTAGATATTCTCCAACTTTTTTTTAGATTCTAGGGCTTTGGTGTAGTTCTGAATGTATCTACTTGGGGAATATTTTTAAGTGGATGAAGCCAGTTAATGTTACAACAACTACAGGTATTGGTGAACCATTGTTTAGAAGTCTTGTGACTATTTTAACTGCGCCAAATTTTCATTTTAATTCCCAATGAATTTATTTTTTCTGAAATTTCAGTATGCGCGTTTTTTACAAAGAATTGTTTGTTGACACGATCGGCACAAAGAAGGACTTACCTTTGATTTTCAAAAAAGTTTCGATCCGTACCGCACCGCTTCAATCGCGATCATCTGGATTTTCAGTTTGTTCGATTATAGTTCAGTAGAATAGTTACTTTTAGCTATTAGTGTAACGGGTATCACTAGGTCCCTTAACGTCGACTTTGCGTCTGTGTACAGGAAGATAGGAGGAATTTTCAATGCTTCAACTGGCGAAACATAGGGACTTCGTTAGTTATTTAAATCGCTAATTCTATCGGCAATTGTAACACGGTATAAATTTTGCAATGACTCTGTAGAGTTCATCGCCTCACTTATTGAATTAACTTGTGTCGATCCCGATGAGAAATGCGTCACACTTGATTTTTCTCTTTCACGCACCGATACACCATTCGAACGATTGCTTTCGCCGTCGCATGCACCGTCGCTTGTTTTGCAACACTGATGCCTGCGATCCAAGGTCTGCGGGGCTGGATGTTCCCGTGGGTTAAAGCGAGCCGTCTGCTGATTGGGCTGGCTTTTATTCTCTGCCTGAGGGGTGGTGAAGACGCGTAGCTGTGCCGTTGAAGAGGCAGGGTTGGTGCTGCCTCGATGCTGGTCCGGGCTGGCGGTGCCGCGAGGCTTGTATCCATAGCCTCTCCGCGTGTTGGAATCGGCCAAGCTGGAGGGACGTCGCAGATGTCTCCAATGAAAAGGGCTTCGGTTAGTGTCTGCCGTGCGGATGGGTAGATGGCATAAGACATATACTTTTTCCTGAGCGGTTGCATTCACACACTAGAGATCTGTTAGAACTCTAAGACACAAACACTGCACACCGAGTTCCGTGCTCGCCCTGGTCGCTGAGCAGCATCTGCTCCGTTTCTTGGAAACATCAGCTGCTGTGAGGAGATACCCCTAAGCTCTCGGCTCTTGCTTGTTCACCTTCTGGAGCGCAATTGGCCCTGGTGTCGTTCCACTGTCGTACGCTGTGTCCTAATCTGGTACAGCCTGCTACCTCTGTGTCCCATAACTATCCCTCGCAGGAGCAAATAACTTTTCTCCTACCTTGTACCTCGGCGGGCTACCTTACTCACTGCCCGACCTCAACAAAGATAGCAGCGTCCTGGGCTGCCTGCCGTGTAGTAACTCCGCTGGACTGCGTCCTCCCCTGTTGGGCAGAGTGCGGTACGTCTCCAGCACCCGCGTCACTTTAATCTGCATTGATTGACTGATTTTTTAGTGTTTACGGGAGTGTCAACTGCTTCGGTCATTAGTCCCGTTAGTGTAGTGCATGGTTTTTCTCGGGAGATGGCGGTGATCTTCCCCTGCTGGATGGCGAGATCCGGCGCCGACCTACCGTCGGCTAGTGGGGTTTCCCCCTAACCAGGACTCTCCCAGCAGCGGGGCACCGCCCCAGCCGGGACAAGCTCTAAGCTCCTGATCGGTCTCCCGGAATATGTAGTAGTGTAGTGCATTTTAGTGTAAGTGTGTGTGTGTATGTGTGTGTGTGTGTGTGTGTGTGTGTGAAAGGGGAGAGGATGGGACAAGGAAGAGGAAGGTCAGGTCAGGGCGAGGAAGAGGAAGGCGCGGTCCGTGGCCAGTTTGGTAGGGTTCTGCTCCGGCATTCGCCTGGTGTTGATCGGAGAAACCACGGAAAACTACCGATAAGAGCAGCCGGCCGCTAGAATTCTCCTCCAGACAGCGACTGAATTCGACCTAGCTAAAAAGCTAGGGTCGAAAATCCTGCCGCCGTCTGGACTCGAACCTAGGACCTCCCGGTCAGAAGCGCTGCAGTGACATCAGTTCACCATTCATCAGTGATACTGAGCTACCGCTCCCGGTTTTAATCCCGGAGGTTACCACGGAATAATTACTTATAAACTTGTAAAAACTTGAATTTGTTTTTCAAAGCTTGCTTCAAATTGGTGGTAACTTTTTATCACATCTGTATGATGCTATGAGTGCAGGGTTGCCAGATCGGTTGTGTGAAAATCCGCCATCGGAAGGATAAAAATCCGCCCAATTCCGTCAAATGACTAACGGTGAAAAACGGTGAAGACATCAATATTTGTACAACATTTTTTAAAAAACAGTGGGTCCTATTGATGATTTAAGCAAAAAAAGCATCGTATCGCCCCAAATTCTCCTGGGAAACAACGGATTCCGCCCATTGGACAGATACTTGGGGAAAGAGGAAGCTGAGCCAGCCAATCGATCATTAGGTTGTACTATGATCATATGTTGTATTGCGTCTTGCTGATCAACTTCTGAATAAAGGAAGAAACATTACTGCAGACAGTTTCTTTGCGTCACTGAGGCTCTCCAAAGAATTGCAAAGAAGAAACACGTTTAGTTGGTACGCTGAATAGAGGAAGGAAAGAGGTACCGCCTTCTGTAATGAACCTTAGCGACTCATTACACACCTGTTTTTTATAAAGAAGGAAAACAATGCTAACACATTGTCACGGCAAAGTGAAGGTCAATATTCTCGTTCCGAATACACTTCACGAACCTTTTGATGCCAGTGAAAAGAAGACTCCAGAAACTGTTCGATTCTACATTGATACTAAATTTGGAGTTGATGTTATTGACCAAATGGCCCGAAAATATACTGTACGTGCATGATTGATTGATTGATTTTTTCGTGTTTCCGAGCGCGTCAACGGCTTTGGTCATTAGTCCCGTAAGTGTAGTGCATGTTTTTCTCGGGAGATGGCGATGATCTTCCCCCTCTGGATGGCGAGATCCGGCGCCGACCTACCGTCGGCTAGCGAGGTTTTCCCTAAACCAAGGCACTCCCACCAACGGCGCACCGCCCCAGCCGGGACAAGCTCTAAGCTCCCGACCGATCTCCCGGAATATGTGGTAGTGTAGTGCATGTTAGTGCAAGTGTGTGTGTAAAGGGAGAGGATCGAACAAGGAAGGGGAAGGAAAGATCGCGCGCGGTCCGTCACTCGTTTGTTAGGGTACTGGTCCGGCACTCGCCTGGTGTTGATGGGAGAAACCACGAAAATCTACCGATCAGAACAGGCGGCCGCTAGAATTCTCCTCCAGACAGCGACTGAATTCGACCTAACTGAAAAACCAGTGCCGAAAATCCTGCCGCCGTCTGGACTCAATCCCAGCACTTCCCGATCAGAGGCGCTGCAGTGGCATCAGTTGATGTACTGAGCTACCGCTCCCGGTTGTAGGTGCAGGAACACGACGATGACCAGTGCATGTCATTTACATTCCCGATCTGGGGATGAAAAATGCACACACTTTATTCATAATCGTTTCAAGAATAAGTAAAACACGCAAACAATTTGTTCGTGATGTTCCGGAATAATTGGCAACTTCATATCAAAAGAGCAGAGAAAGTGCCGTCGGAATGCAATCTGCCACTACACTATCCCAATCCATTATCCTACTGTTAAAGTGAATAAAACATAAATTAAATCAATATATTGAGAAGAAATAGAAGATGGTCAATTGACCCAGAGCCGTCCTTCTAAGTATGGCCTTTTTTCCGTCTTTCTAGTGATAAAATTCCGACAGTGCAAATTGGTTGTACTCCACATGTTGTTTTCCTCGTTCCTACTGTCGTTTTCCTCGTTCAAGAAATAATTTGAAGGAGTAAAATGTATGCCCCCCTCCTACTTTGCAACCCATCGGCCGCCACTGATTGCTGGTGCACCTGGGTCTCGTATGGGTCCAAACTAAGTTAAGTGTCAGCATCTCTTGTGTATACTAGAAAGGCACCTCTTACTTGCCGAACTGTAAATCAGTCAATACCATGCTTTATCTCTTATGATTTAACAATCGGTTTTCTCTGTCTACCTACCTGTCCTCCATACCATATTTTCTAGTTTTTCTTTCTAACTTGTTTTTCCCACTTCAGTTTTTCTATTTCATGTCCTTAGCCTTCCACAATGATAGTTCTCACTCTGCCGTGTCTGAATTAAAATGTTTCTGTATTGTGAAATCTAACAATTTTTACATGATTTACGAACTTTTTTCCGCTACCACTTCTACTATCAACTCTGCGACGATCGCTGCATGCGTCCTTGCGCTACCTGCTATTTTCCTTATCAACCTAGAGTTGTCGAAGGCCCCTAAACGAGTCCGGCCGTCACTACGCTAAAGGCATACTCTCTCCAATACCACGGGGGCCTGGAGCCAGCAAGAACAAACGCCTATGATAAGCTCTAAGCTAAAACATTTTGAAAAGTTAGTCAGTAAATATGAATAACAGGGGAATTCATGGTGGTCTACAGGTATCGACGTTGCGCTGAACAATTTTTTGATCCACACTAATTCTAAGATGTCAAATTTATCTCTAGGCCATGAATGATAGATACAATTATGGCGGTACGTTTATAGGACCACATGGTCAACTTTGATAAATAGATCGAATACCGTACTGATTAGACGACATTAAATACCCATCATACTGAAAAACCTATTTTTACTTTCTCGCTACCGCTTACGCAATAGAGAGAAATATATGTAACGTTGCGCAAAAAACGGCGAATTTTCGGCAGAAAAACCTTTATTACAGGGCTCTGGTAACGAAAAAGTAGATAAATCAGTTGTTAAATTTAGGTGGGTATCCACTAACGTGTGGTATAGCCAGAATTCATGTCATGTGGGTAGTTGATACTGAAAAATCGAATGACGGCAAAATTTTGTCTGTCCGTCTCTGTTCGTGCGTCTGTAAACAAGGTTACCGGCTAAACCGTTCAGCCGATTTTCTCCAAAATTGATATTTTCAAATTAGTATGTCGCGGTCACTTGAATTTGAAACCGATATTTTAATTTGGGGGGTACTTATATGAAGACCGTGGGGCATTTTCAAAATTTTCAAAAAAGTTGCTCCATCGCTATTGATTAAATTTTGCCGTTGGGTAGTGTAAACGACTTTAAGAGAATAGTGCGGGTCTCGTTTTCGACAAAAAACTGTTTTTATTCAAAAATTGCAAAAATTCAATTTTTTCAAGGTCTTCCTACAACTACAATGGAGTACTTTTCGCGTAATTTTGTATGAAACTACGGGTGAGAAAGTACGTGCTGTTTTAGCACCACTAATTTCTAAAAATATTCCTACAATCATTGGAATCAAGCATAATTCTGGAACATAATCCTATAATCTTAAAATCAATAGAAAATTGAAGTGAATGATTGATTTGCAACGTTTTATGACAAAAAAAGACAGAATTTATTAAAAGAAATAAAATACAGTATTTTTAGATAGATTTATATTATTTTATTTATTTAATAGGTAATTATTACAGCCAAATTAGAAACTTGATCCAATGTGGCTAGGCCGAAGGCCTTTAAGCCATTACAATACCTACATTCTACCGAGTTCTAACCTTTCGCCTTCTGGTATTCACCCCAAATGGTCTCTCCATCGCCTCAAAGCCGCGGAAACGAGACCATAAGGTACGGCTGAGGGAAAACCCTGAAGGGGAAAAACCTGCCGTCAGAGCCGAGTACATGCTACTCTATCCGGTTTTAGACTATTTATTTATTTGGCGCGGGCGTCAGGCATTCTCCTTCCAGTGTTTGGCCTCCACCGCACCTGAAAACAAACAGCACCACAGAAAATCGTCCGCACCAACGCCTCTGCCCTAACATTTCCGATTCCACTTCCTTCGCCCTAATGTGCTTTATTTTAGCCGTTTCCTTTTATTTAATATATAAACTTTTTTTTATTGACTTTTTTATCAACTTTTTAATTATTTAATTATTTTAAGTTAATATATATATATATATATTTTTTATTGACTTATTTATCTACTTATACTTAACAATTGACTACAATTTATAACTTTTTTTTTATTTTTTTTTTATTTTATTTTTTTTTGTACTGTTTACTAACCTAACATAACTTACTGACTAACTTAATTATTGTTAGTTTATTGATTTATTACATATTTCTCTCCAGTCTAGGCTCTGCTCGTACTAACCACTGCTGTTTTCCCACTCCTTAATTTCCGTTTCTCAGTGGTCCGAACCTTTCCGAGAAATGTTCCTAATTCTTTCATGAAGTTAGCTCTTTTATCCCTAGAATGTTTTGGGCAAGCGTTACGTTCCTATGTTGGAAGTAGTAATTTCCATTCCCATCCATTTTCCTCCCAAGTTTCGGTCGCACTGCAAATTAAAAGGATATGGATCCAGTCTTCCCTATCACCGCAAAGCACACAGATGCCATTACCATTCGAGTCCTTTAATCCGTTGCATCCACCCCGACCTGAACCAAGCGTATCCCCTCTTGCGTCCTTCTGCAGTGTGTTTACGTAACGTTCGCAACCCCATAACGGACTCGCGTGAATTTGCGCAACTAGCGAACGTTTTTCGGCCGTTGCTGCCAGGATCTCTTGCCTTTTAATATCCGCAAGTCTATCCGAAATTAACCGTTCTATGTCACGTGTTCCCCTATCTCCCACCATTTCCGGAGAAACGTTTCCCAGACCTGAACGTTCCAGTAGCAGTTTAATTTTATACGACCAGTAGCGTTGGTTGCTTCCCTGTAACTGCACCCGAAAACATCTATTTATAAGTGAGTCAGCCTGTTCACCTGCTAATTTAATCCAAAGTTTAATGGGTTTCATTTAAAATCTTTCCAAATTCCTACACTACCGACCTCTCTTAGGACTCCGGCATTTGCTGCGAATCTAGAGACTCGAGAATTAATTTGAAATAATCTGTTTCGACGCTTTCTAGTCGATCTATCCTATCCACTCCCAAACTTCTGCCCCATAATTCATTGCTGGGAGAACTAGCGATTTAAACATCGTCTCGCACACCTTTAAAGGCAATTCCGGAACCCTGCGCACTGCGCAAACGATTTCTTTGAGCGCAATTCTTCCTTTACTGTGCGCCGCCACTATGTGATTACTCCATCCACCATTCATGGAAAATTTTGCCCCAAGATATGTAAATGTTTTAACCCGGTCAATCTCCTCCTGAGCGTAAAACCATCTCTCCTTGTTACCCCAGATAAATCCATTCTTGAAGACAACTACTTTGGTTTTTTGAATATTTACTTTTAATCCCCATGTTTCACTATACGTTTCTAGGATATTTAAACTTTTTTGTAAGCCGTCAATAGTCTCCGAACATAAAACTAAATCATCAGCATATAGTAGTCCGGGAATGTTCAGGCCCTCAATTTCCGGCGCAGATGTATCCGCATCCTGTAACCACGTCAATAAATCGTTTATAAACAAGATAAACAATAGCGGTGAGAGAGGACAGCCCTGTCTTACTCCTACTGTCGATTTTATTTTCGCGTTGTACTTCCATCACCGCACCTGACACAGAAATTTACGTCTTCGTATATGCTCTGCAACACTTTTAAAACTTTACGTGAGACGCCTAGCTCATTAAGTTTTTGCCATAAAGCTTTCCTATTGATAGAGTCAAAAGCCATTTCGAAATCTACAAAACTGCAATATAAGTGGCCCCGTTTACGCGCAAGCGCCTGCTTTACTAGGGTATCTAACACAAAGATATTGTCGGTAGTCGCGAAGCCTCTCCTAAAGCCTGCTTGCAATTCTGATATTTTACTGTGCTTTTCCGCCCATTCACTCAGTCGCCCGTTGAGCATTTTACAAAATAGCTTGCTCAGCGCTGGTAAAGACTAATTCCGCGATAATTTTGTGAGGCAATTCGTATTACCTTTATTCTTAAAGACTGGTTGGAGGATCGCTGTACTCCACGTTTCTGGATACGATCCAGAATCAACTATTGCATTAAATAAATTTAGAATACTCTCTGGGTCTATGTGCCACAATTCCGAAATAAATTGTGTCGGAATGCCGTCCGCGCCGCCTGCCTTCTTATTATTCATGGCTAGCATAGCCCTATTCACTTCATTCAGGTTATCGGTTCGTCTAATTCAGGGACATCCCGGTCCGTGATAATATATATCCCTGTTTCAATATTCGCTATTTCGAGCGCCCGTGAAAAGTACTGCTCCCACGCGTCTAGTGAAATTGCATTACTTACATTTCTTTTATTACGCAGTGATCTTATAACGTCCCAAATTGATTTATTATGATTGTTTCTTAAAATTGCCTCTATTCTTGCTGTCTCACTCTCCTGCCAAGATTTCTTCGATTTCTTAATTGTGGCCTCGTATTGCCTGCAGTAGTAACAAGTAACTATTTCTCGCTTCCGCAGTTCCACTGTTTCTGAACATTCTTAAGGCTACTATTGCTTCACGCCTGCTCACCCGACACTCCTCGCTAAACCATCCTTGGGTCAGTACCCTTCCTCCTCTCCCCCACATTCGCATGCCCCTCCCTGCGCGAAAGAGTCTCCTTTCTAAATTCTTTGCTTGCCTTTCCGGTGACCGCTCCTCGCGCCCACCCTACCGAGTTAAGAATAGCCTCTGCAAATTCCTGTCGCTTTTCCTCTTTCCATATAAACCGTCGTCTTGCTATTGTGAAGTTTGTTGCTCCGCCCGTCCACTGCCTGTGGCAGTTCAGTAGCATTACTGCTAAATGAACGCACACAGGCAAATGGTCGGATTCTGCCCGTAATTCGATTCCAAAATCTAATAAATTGTTTATTCTTTCATGAGACAACAGAGCATAATCTATTACACTACCTCCATTCCCACTAATAAAAGTTAGTTCCCCTTCAGTATCCTGTCCATAGTTGCCATTTAAGATTTCGAGATTAAATCTCTCGCATAATTCTAACAATTCCTGACCCTCATTATTGATGACTGAGTCTTTGCTTTTTCTAGAATTAGCTCTCGCTTCTTGCCGATCGAACTCCGAAAATACTTCCTGCTCATGGCCAATTCTAGCATTCATGTCACCTAAGACTAGTAAATCAGTATTCGGATACCTTTGCTTCAACGAGTCTAAGAAATTATTGATTTCACCAAAAGCTTCTGGAGAATAATAACGCGAGCCCTGTGGGTGACGGTATATAAATACAATTGCGAGGTCTGTATTTTGCATTACTAGTCTAATACAAAGAAAATTGTCGGAGTTTGTTGTAATTTCATAAATAAATTGCACTAACCTATCCTGAAATATGCACGCAACACCTCCGGGTACCTACCCTTTCCCTCTACGTTTTTAGTTTTGCATATGGCTGTAAACCAGACACATTTAAAGTCTCACCTCCTTCCACCAAGTTTCAACGAGACCGACAATATCAAATGTGTTTATGTACCCATGGAAGTCTTGATTTCGAGCTTAGAGCCTAGACCTTTGATGTTCCAACATCCTATTCTTAAAGCCTATTCCTGCCTATTTGGCGACCTGCTGGTCCCGACTCACCGCGAGCTTCCTGCTGCTGCAGTTTGCCGCAGCCATCGCCCTCGTAAGAGGTCCTCGCTCCAGGCTGTCAGCCGCAAAGCGTCCGGGACTCGCCGAGTGCCGTGGCTCCGGCGGGAACGTGAACGCGACCGCCGACGCGAACGCGAACGAGACCGCCTCCGCCGCGATGCCGCGGGGTCAGAGGTCGTCCGCGCCGCCCCAGCACGAGGCGCAGCGCAGGCGGCCGCGGCCACGGCCGAAGGCGCGGGCGGGGGCGGCCGCGAAGAGGCGCCCGCTTGCCCGGAAGGGGTTTCCGCCCTACTGGGGTTCTGCCCCCTCGCCGAGTTCACGGGACCCCGTCGCCCCGCCCCCTCCCACGCCCGCGGACGGGCCGCCAGCTCAGCCAACACGTAGCTGCGCCCTGCCACGACAAGCTTGTCGAAACAGATCGACGCCTGCTTTCCGCTCGCTTTCGCCTCCTGCAAATGCGGAATTAACGCCTTACGCGTTTGCCGCACTGCCCAGCTGAAGTCCTCACGGACGCGCACCTGCCATTCCGGGCGAGATACTCCCGGGCTGCCAGCAGCTCCTCCCGCTTCCTGAAAGAGGCCAGCTGGCCACAATCATACGTGGCTGTCCTCCGCCGCCGCCCGGTCCGGTGCGCGCGCTCGATATCCTGGAGCTCCAACCTGACCCCCAGCTGCTCCGCAGATCCAGGATACACCTCTCGAGTCCGCCCAAGACTCGTTCCGCTTCTCTGGGATGCCAGTAACAATGATATTGTTACGTCGCGACTGGTTCTCAAGGTAATCCACCTTGCGAACCAGCCGCTCGTTGGCTGTCTGCAGCGACTGCACTGAAGCCTCTGCCGACGTAACCCTGGCCTGCAACACATCGATTCTATCAATAAGCTCCTTATGGTTCCTATTGATAGTCTCGATGATATCGACGTTAGTAGGGGGGCCGGGATTCAGCTCCACCCCACCGATCGCCAATAGCACCGCCATCACCCCAGATAGATTTATAATAGTAGTTACTTTGAGATTAATTTCAATATTTTCTGGGTTCATTATTCAAAATTGTTGGGAAATAAAATCAGTCTCGTTACAGATAAAGAAAATGTACTTTTTGCCTTAAATGTCATGATTTCTCTATCTCTTATGTGGAACAGACAAAACGTGCTCTCAAACAAGGAATTAAAGAACATGTTCATAACATTATGGAGATAGGCAGAAAATTAAAATGAATTTCTCGCCATCGTCTTGACTTTGCTCATCTTTTAAATTTGACGTTTTGAATAATGAACCCAGAAAATATTCAAGATTATCTTGGAGACTTTACGTATAAGACACATTTTTTAAAATTTATTTTTTCTCGTTTCTGTCTCTCGAGTAGTTTTAAAATAATACATTTTATAACATTCTGGAACGAATAATTCCTACTCGTGAACATGGTCTAAGTTGCAAAGGTTTGTTCAGGCTTCAGGGTTTGGTCTGAGGTGTAATGTTGAAAGTTGAGGTACCGCTAGGAAAGGTGTAATATACAAGGTTCGGTGGTCTCTGTCTCTCCTTAGGGAACCTTGATTTAATACGGGGCCATGAAGCACGACGACCCAGATTAAAAATTGTGGACCACGGTGAAGATAGATTTTGATAGAAATGGTCGGCTATTTTACTTATCTGTTCGTTCAGCAATATATTTAGCTCGCGATGACTCTGGGAATTTGAAATAAACCATGGTGCCTTGAGGGTCTTTCTTAGGATCTTATTTAGGAGTGCAACTAACTTTTGGAGGTTACTAGATGGTACGCCACCCCATGCTGAACATGCATAGGCTAGAATGGGTTGAATAACTGATTTGTACTGTAATATTCAGTTTTCGATACTTGTGGCAGATCGAGAGCTCATTAAGGGGAAACATTTTTGACATTTTGACCAAGGCTTTGTTAGCAGTTGCATGGATGTGGGGTTTCCTCGTTAGTCTTTGGTCAAATAATACTCGTAGGTACTTCACCGGTGAAGAGTTCCACGGGATGAGATTTCCGTTGATGTTAAGTTCAAGGGGATTTTTCGGTCGGCGTAATGTGAATATTTTTGCTTGGCATTTTGTATGATTTAATTTTATTCTCCATTTCTGAATTAATTTAATATAATTGTTTAGATCGTTTCAATATTCTCCTTCCCTATTATGATATCGGTATGAGAGGTGAATAGTACAATATCATCAGCGTATAAAGCAACGTTGGAGTCGCCTTGGATTGGAATGTCATAACTGAAAATGTTAAATAGTAAGGGAAAGAGAACTAAACCTTGTGGTATTCCTGCGGCAATCGTGTGAGGGGTAGATGTGACTGTTTTGACTTGAACTACCAACGGACTGTCCGTGAGGAAACTTTCCGTGATCTTTAGTAGATATTCGGGTATACCTAAAGTTTGCAGTTTGTATCGGAGGCCTTGATGCCAAGCTCGGTCATATCCTGACTTACATCAAGGAAAACTGTCACGGTCTGTTTCTTTTGGTGAAACCCGTTAGCTATGGCTTCAATGATAAGCAATAATTGATGAGTGGTAGAATGGTTTGATTTAAATTCGAATTGTACCGAGGGGATTGCTTTTATATTGTTGGTAAATTTTATTAGTCTTGTTTAGATTAGACGTTCGTAAATTTTTGATAAAATTGGAAGGAGACTGATAGGTCTAAAGTTTTCAGCTATCCCTCGTTTTTCCCTGTTTGCGGACTGGTAAAATGACAGTTCTTTTCCAAGCGGTAGGAAAATAATTGCATCGGAAACATGCTGAGATTGTTTCCGAAAGGGAAATGAATTTGATGGGAAGTGCCGCAGACGGGATATTAGTTCTGAGGTAATTTACAATTTCCGTATTAAATTGGGTATCGGAAACGGAATGCTGTTTGAGGTGTTCTCTAGACGTATAGCAAATATTTCTGATTTTTCCTTTGTCAGAATAAATTGTTTCCGAGCCATGTAAAGTAGGAATCTTTACTATTTCTTTAGTAAGTCTTTTAACAGTTGACCAGAGGTGCCTTGAGTTGGGGTGGATTTTCGCAATAAATTTATTGTAGTTGTGTAGACGCAATTTATCAAGAAGGGCAGGGTGTCTAAGGTGATAGTGGCTGCACCTTGTTGTGAAAACACATCTGGTAGGGGCTGATGGGGTTGGAGATGAAGATTTTGCCACTGCATTTTCGGTTGGAGTTGATGATAATGGTGATTTTGGTTTCCTAAGGTATGCTGGAGATGACCGGTTGGAAACATTGGCAAATCCAATGCTTATCATTAACAGCTTGCAACGCTTCGTTAAAGTTCCGTCCGAGGTCAGAGCATAAATAGTCACTGTTTGACAAGATACTGCTAGTTTGGTTGTATTACTTGAAAACACTTTGATGAGTATCTATTAGGTTGTAGATAACCAACGAGTACTCTGGTTTAGAAGCACTGTTGGCATACGGACGTAGCGTAGCACTCGCAACGGAGGAGGAGCACACAGTACCATTAATGCCACGTCGGAATCGATTTTACACTTTATGATATGTTCCGTTTCCTTTATTTGCATAAGTGTACTCCTGTTTTGATCCATTTCTTCCCCTTTACATGTCTGTTTATTCCTGTTTTTTACTTAACTTCATTATTATCTTTTTCAAATTTTAACGACTATTTCTTAAGTTAATCTACTCAGTCTCAATTCATACGTGTCCCCTTCCCCTTGAAGGGAAGATACATATACCTACAATGGGAATTATTTTTCTTATTTGTGTTTATTTTGGATTTATCTGTTCAGTTTTTTAAGTTTTTATTAATAGTGACATATTTTGGTAATCTTTTCCATCCATTTTTTACTTATTACATATTTTTTACATTTACTTGCTTTATTCCATAAATTAATCTCAGATTAGTGTGTAATTTTATTTTTAAAACTTTCATTCTAAACAATGTCATCAACATTTGTTATCATTTACAGGCATAAATATATTAATTTTTTTGTTCACACCAAATGATGCTTATAATTATTCCACGAAACGCTATGCTCCAGTAATATATGAAAAATAAACATTTTTAAAACTTGTATATTGATTGACTAAAAAGAAAAAAGTGTAAATAACCAAGTGTTAAAAAATTGTCATAGAATTTTCGCAATACCTTTTATCAAATATTAATACATTTACAAACGTCAGCCTGATTACGAATTAATTATATTCACCAACATTTTAAAAACATTTTACAAATATACAGGTTTATTTCTTGCCTTAGAGACATGATATCGGCATGGAACATATATATTCGTATTTCACACATTAATAATAACTGAAAAACATAAGTACGACTCAGTATACAAAGAATGACTATGATCGGTAATAATATTTTAATATATATTCAGCTCATTAAGTAATTTAACAGCAATAAATATTGTATTTGTTATTTGTAAAATGGCTGATTAAATATAATATAAATTGCAGTAAAAAAAATTCCTTTCGTCAAATAGAAACTACCCGAAATCGCCAATCCGTACGGACAGTCCGTCTGCATTCGATCAGGAAAGCTATAATCCGTTGCATGTCGACGCCCGCAGGTAAAGAAATATTTATAAAAGGTAAATGTTATTGAAATCACTCATCAATCTCATATTACTATGATAAGAAGAAATTATTAATTATAAAGTGAATACGTGAACAGAGCAGGGCAACTAAAACTACGGAAAAAATATATTTCTTCCACAGAAAAGAATTGAACAGAAATCGTAGTATTGATATTAATTATGCGTAATTCTAGCCGATTATATCACGTAATTGCGAATTTATTGTCAGATCAAATTAAATAATTAGACAGAAAGACGTATATGTTTGTTTCAATGGCATGCTCAGGATGCGGCGGATTAAATTAAAAATATTCAGACAAAAATTGAAGGTTAATTTCAATGGTAGACCCAACGTGATGCAGATTAAATTAAAAGTATTCAAAAGAAATACCAAAAGATTGTCTCAACATCAAAGTAACGTTTATATGATGTTAATCAGTGCATTTAGCACTACTCATAGAAAATATTTTTATTGGAGCTGCTTTTTTAAAAAAAGTTGTTTTTAAATTGCCCATATTTCTCTCAAAATTGCGCGGAAATTACTAATATATTTTTAAATGCGCGTGACATTAATTAAAGTACTACTAGGGGAGAACCAATTTTATTTTAAGAAAATTTATCTATCTTCAATAATGTTAATGTTAAATTTAGAGTTGACAATGAAAAACACGATTTCGAAAGCAGCGTTTCAGAGGGCAACTGAAAACTAGAATAAACGCTGGAAGCGATGTGTGGCTAGCCAAGGGATGTACTTTAAAGGTGATAAATTCTATTCAGGTGAATTTTTCAATATAAACTTGTTATTTGGAGAGTCCATTTTTTCACAAATTATATTTCCATAATTCCATAGCTAAGTTATGACACTCATTTAAAAATAATTTATAATTGTTATTATTAACAGAAGTCTTATGAAGTCGTTTAGTAATGCTTACCACTTAATACCCCAGTTACTAAGCGTATGATATCTGTAATTCAATCACCACTTAAAACTTTAAAGCGTTTATCTCGTAACATTTTTCGAGTTGTACCAATATTGCAGCCCATAAACAATTTTAATGAACCAACATTTTAGTTGCAAAACGTTGTTAACATAATGTATCGAGGAAATGATATTGAGGAAAGGAACTGCAGGGGACTATTATTTATCGTATGTGGCTTTCTAACCACAAGACCGTTCACACTAAAAGACAAAGTTCGCATTGAAGATATGCAAAACATAAATCGACCATTCTAGGAACTGTGTTAATTTCTGTAAGGGTTGGTTCATGTTCAGCTACTGCATACCGTTTTTATAACATACATCAAAAATGAATTTTATTAGATTAAATAAATAGTACACATAAATTACTTGATTGGTTGGTTGGTTGATTATTGATTCCGGGCGCATCAACAGCGTAGGTCATTAGTCCCGTAAGTGTAGCGCATGTTTTTTTCCTCGTGAGATGGCGGTGATCTTCCCCTGCTGGATGGCGAGATCCGGCGCCGACCTACCGTCGGCTAGCGGGGTTACCCCTAACTAGGAATCTCCCACCAACAGGGCACAGCTACAGCTCGGACAAGCTCTAAGCTCCAAGAACATGTAATAATTTATGTTAGTGTAAGTGTGTAAGTAAGGGATGAGGATAGAAAGATCATGCGTGGTCCGTGACCCGTTTGTTAGGGTACTGCTCCGGCATTATCCTGGTGTTGATCGGAGAAACCACGGAAAACTACCGATCAGATCAGCTGGCCGGTAGAATTCTCCTCCAGACAGCGACTGAATTCGACCTAGCTGAAAAGCTTGAGTCCTTGAGGTTACTAAAGTACTCTAGTGTGCGGCAAGCGATGATAGCCTCACTCCACAGTTTCACTGAAAAGGCAAAGAAGCAATGCTACGCCCTGCCCCGTTGGCAGACCCCGCGCCGATGTGGCGTGGAAGCCGGTTTCAAATTCGCGCCCGGAAATATCTTTCAAACTCAATTTTATCAAAGACATTTTTTTCGAAATAAGTGGATCTGCCATTCTTTATAAACGTCAACATAGAGTATGTGTGAATGTGTGCGTGTGTGTGCGTGCGTGCGTGCGCGCGCGCGCGTGTGCGTGTGTGTGTGTGTGTGTGTGTGTAATGGGAGCTCCTGGTCATTCTGTATACATATTATCTTGAAGCGGACGAAATATCGCCTCAAATTTCGACTCGTTATAGTTCCAAGGTATTGTCAGTTGATAAGGTAATTGCAAGGTATCCCTAGCCAACATCGACTAGGGGCTTCCTGGACTGAGTTCCTACGTATTTGGCAGCTGGCACTCCCGCCCGTTGCACTAGCGCTTCAACCGGTGACCACATCGCAGAGCGGTACGGCGACGTTCAGCAGTTCAAATTTGGATTACCATAAGATACCTGACACCACCCCGAAAGTTGAAATTACCTCGAAATAATCGTTCACTGGCCTAGATGATCACTACACATAACAATTTTGCCCGCTCCATTATACTTATCCCGGCAAACACGAGCGTCTATGGACAAAAAACGGCGGTCTAATAGGTTACGAAGGAAACACGCCGGCTGCTGATGTTCTTCAAGAAATGCGATTGTTCGAATCCTGAAGGATATTTCGAGAATATTGTCTTGGATGCAGAGCGTGATTTCCAACTAGCAGACTGCGAGAAAGTTTTGATAGCACGAATTAAAATGTCATTATTGGCATTTTTTAAAAATATTTCATTAATAATAAAACAATTAAATAATTGCGAGATTCTGAAAGAAATTTTGACATTTTGTATTAATAAAATTGATAATTAGGTATTTTACGATTATTTGTCTTACTTATTTGGCGACCACTTATCTTAATTGCATGATTTAGATTGGGCCTAGCTTTCAATTGAACACTAACGCAACCTTGATAGGTATATAGGGCCTACTTGTTCAATACTTTTAACAATCAGAAAATGTAAATAATTCTTAGAGTTTTAATGTCAGTGTTTTTACTTGCTTGCTTTCTAGGTACTTACGCACCAAAGAGAAAGATTTGTAATGCTGCAACGGAAAGCAGTGAATTTTCGTCACGAAAACCCGTATTGTGGAGCCGTAATATTGAAAAATTTGAAAAACTTTGTTGCTAAAACATGTTTTGCGGGTTCTTGATACCGAAAAATTGACAGCAAAATGTCTAACTGTCCGTCTGTAGTGAACGATAGCGCCTAAACCGTTCAGACCATTTTCTCCAAAACTGTTGTCCCTCGATCTATCTCCACGAACGTGAGGCCCTGCGAATTTGAAACATATATTTTGAATTTTGAGGGTACTGTACATGAAGTCTTAAGACCATTTTCAAAGTTTTCTCAAAAATAGCTTGAAATGATTTTTTTTCTCAAATAGAGCAAAGTACATTTAAAAATCGCGCAGGTAACATTTTCGTTGAACCCCTTAATTTTCGAAAATTGCAAAAGTTACAAATAATGTGAGAAAGTAGTATGTGCACCATTAGTTTGAAGAGTTAACGCCTTCAAATATGGATAAATACATTATCAAAAAATGTCTACTCTTCACTTAACTCTTCCCAACGACACAAACTTTCCAATTAGGTCAGTCAGCTAATATTTTACCCTGAATTAAATCTCGTCATTTAAGATTTATTACATCCTCCTTAATTCCACTGATTACCTATTCAATACTACTAATGAATTATGAAAAATTGAAAAAAACTGTTCAGATGTCTCTTCCTGGAACTATCTCTAAGACTATTATGTTTAATGTATTATAATATACAACAAAATTAATGTATTTTATGTGAAATATTTTCAAAACCTTGAAAGGCATTCTAATGTCAAACAATAAAATAAATAAATAATGAAAAAATAATTAAAATAAAAAAGGCAAGTTCACAATTTTCACATCGCTACAATGAAAAGTAAGACGGATTTCCCTGACAGCCAATTACAGCCCACCTGACCGGTCGTCGGTTGGGAACCGCACTTGACGCGATTATTATAAGTAGAATCGCTTACAGAGGTAGTGGTAGGATAAGTGATTTTTGATAATCGCTCCAAGAGTAGTCCCCGCAGGGCAGGCGGACTGCGACTGGCTGGCGGAGAGCCTGTCTTCCTTTCCATAGCAGCGATGTGAAATCGAAATATGGGGCAATTCGAACGTCGCCTCGCTTCGCGCCGTATTCTGCGACTGGCTGGCATGCAGTAAACTTCTCACGTAAAAACGAGCATTCACAATGGCAAACGTAAGCTGGAAAACCTTAGTAATGCCTCATTCACAATGCAAACTTAAACGTAACGTAAGCCGTAAACGTATGCAGTAAACTTTTCACGTAAAAACGAGCATTCACAATGGCAAACGTAAGCTGGAACGTAGGTTTTGCCTGAACCAATCAGAATTCAACATATTGATCGATGCGTTTCTAGCTTTTTTTTCGACTCTCCTATCGATTTCACCTTTTGCATTTGCGAGCAGCTGTTGCGCCCCTACCTATTGAGGTTATATGCGAGCAGTGAGCTTTAAATTGTGTACCGCAAATATATTTAACGCCACGTTCAGATTTTGTCATGGAGAGAGATTTGGGCGTGCAGCTTGTGCTGTTGCAAGCTTCTGCAGCATTAATTTTAGGGGCGCTTTATTTAAAAAGAAGAAGGAGGCGCTTTATTTGCCATTTCGAATCAATACTTCGCAACTCGTACCAAAACTCCACAAACTTCTCTGCTCTACCTTTCAACTATACACACCAACGCACACCAATACACACGCATGAACAAGAATCGATCTGGAGTCGACCTTCCTTCTCGCGGATTTTGTTGTGCATTTGTTTTTTTCATGCTGCTCTCTGATTGGTCTTCGGTAGTATTTCGACGTAAACTTAAACGTAGAAGCTTGGAGCTTGCGAGCTCTTTAAGTTTACGTCTCACGTCTACGTTTACGTCAAGGCATTGTGAATGATCTCGCTTTATAACCCATTTCTAGGTTTTGCGGCTACGTTACGGTTACGTTTAAGTTTGCATTGTGAATGAGGTCTAAAGGCGCCCCTCAGAGAGCGTAGGCCTAGCACGCTACATTCACCCGGCACATGCGGGTTCTGCTTAGGCAGGCAAATTCCGATATTGCCCAACCAGCAAACCTCGGTTTCCACTCGAAGCAACGTGACGCATGTGTTTAATTGTCACGTAAACAACTGACGAAAGTTATTAATATTTAAGAGGTATTTATTGTTTTTGAATTAATTAGGCGAGTTACTTCGTGTTTTTAGATTTAAACCTGTTTATGCGACATTATTCCTAAGGGAGTGTACGTCCACCATTTTATCGATTTATCGTATTTGATAAACGATCAATTTTACACAATTGTATACGTAGCCGTAAACTCAGTGTGTTGCACACACACACAGTGCTGGTAAGAAATATGTCAAAAGACATTCTCAAAAGGAGCGCAACGAGAAAGTATTTCAGTAGGGAGCAAATTATATTTACAACCAATAAATGTTGTAAAGAAAATTGATCGTACTCTAGTGTAATGATCCTGAAAACCCTCCCGCATCAAGATAAATATTAAATATTTCTTATTATGCTTTATTTGGACATACAGAGGGAATGCAGACAACGCGGACAGGTTGTTATGGTAGCGGACGTAAATAATGCCATGGAGAAATAATAGGTCATCCCGTGGCACAGAGCGAAGTCGCTCGCCTTTCACCAAGGAGGTCCGGGTTCGAATCCCGTCGATTCCTGGACAATATCATGTGAAATTTGTTTCAACAAAACGAATTTGGCTGCTTCGCAAGGGCTAGTCCAACCCCAGTGAAGTGTCCTAAACCCTACCCCCATCCTTATTCCTTCCCAATTCTGCCGCTGGATAGTGATGTAGGAGGCGCATACGCGGAGAT
Organism: Teleogryllus oceanicus; assembly: GCA_964035755.1. NCBI lineage: Eukaryota > Metazoa > Arthropoda > Insecta > Orthoptera > Gryllidae > Teleogryllus > Teleogryllus oceanicus. The sequence continues at coordinate 58,794,604 of CAXIVR010000008.1, forward strand.
GCTATCTGGCAACTTGACAACTGACTGCGACGTGACGTGACATATGGCAGATACAGTTAATGGAGTTTTACTCCACAGCACAAAGCACCCATCGCCCCAAGGGACTTGGAGGCACGTTGCGTCAATAGACACAACGCCCCCATTGGGGAGAAAAGAAAAGAACGCTTACAGTTGCATAACGCATAACATAGTCTGCATTGGAGAGGGCGAAACAACACCTCTTGAAAAAATTTTGCAAGGGGCTTTTATTTCGCCCTCCTTCCTTATTTGATTTCAGTTGATTGTATAACGTCTAGGGTCAAGATTAACATTGATAAGTAAGCTCATTAAGTAATGTGTTACCGATTTAGCTGTGAATAAATGCGTTATTTATTTGAAACAAGGGCTGATTAACTATATTAGCTTGCAATCAATCAAAGAATTCTTTAGCTAAATAAAATTTCCAGAAATAGCTGATCCGTTTGGACGGTCCATTTGCATACGATCAAGTTAATAATACTCTGACGTATGTTGATATCCACAGGTCGAAATATTTGGAGGATAAATGTTATTGAGATTTGTCAGCAATATCTTAATATTAGTAATAAGTCATATGGTTTATTAAGGAAATAAATATGTGCGCAGAGCAAGGCAAGTGAAGCTATCGAAAAAACTATTATTTTACAGAAAAGTATTGATTAATAATGGTATTGACATTAATAATGCGCACATGCTAGCAGATCACACTAAATAATTACAGATTTAGGAATAGTTGAAATTAAAAATATAGATACAAGTCCAAGAATCATTACAAGGGAACGGAATTTATTGTAATAAAAAATGCAAAATATGTACATACAATATATATGTACTTTTTTGAAAATATGTCAGAAAAATAGGAAATATATAAAATAAAATTTCATTATTGTGTTTAAAATTGTTCTCTACAAGCATTTTCCGAGCATAGAACGTCGCCAATCAGTTCTTAACAAGCATTCGGAGTGGCTGAAAGTAGATTCTACCTCTGCGGAAGTAATTCTACGCTACATTTCACCACACAAGAATTTTATTCGAAATACAAAGTACGTTCATAGTATATATTCAAAGTTTAGGAGAAGCCAGTGTTCCTATGAATACTATGTACCGTGTAGCCAGTGATGGATCGCTGGCACGGGGATTTCCCCCTCGCCAATGGAACAACGCGTAAGACAATTTTCTGTAAAATATATTTGTTAGTTTTCTATCGAGTAACGAATGTGCTCTTTGAAACATGAGCAAAATCGTGGTTGAAATTACTTTGTTCACAGAAATCCGCTTATTCTTGACTCCGAGTACGCAATAAGCGGGGGGGGGGTGACTATTATGGAGAATATATGGTGGTCATAGAAGCCCAGAAGCATTATATTTGATTTTTAAGTAAGATGATTCCGTAACATATAATGCAAACGCGCTTCTGAAGTGTTCCGTTTCGACGTATAAAGATATTAAAATACAACGAAGTGTGTAGTAGTAGATAAAATATGTAAAAATATGTAACTATACAAAAATATGTAAAAATATGTAAAAACAAATAGTTCCAATTCATTGCAAATGACTTGTGAGCTCAAAAAATATTATTGAATGCAGGTATCTAGTTCCTGTAAAAACATGTTATTACATGGAAATCCGTTCCCTAATCATTACAAATGGCATGCCCCACGTGGGGCTGATTAAATTAAGAATATTGATAGAAGTCAAACTTTATTACAAATACCCAAGGGGGCAGATTAAATTCAATATTCATAGAAAATAAAGGCATATTACACCATAATGCTAATTTCGTCTTGAAATGACGTCATTTTGGGGGTTAAAAGGGATACTCCTTTGGATCAATATGATGTGATAATCCCGTATATGAATAATTTATAAGGATAGTCCATTGTAATTAATTTATGGTCGTCAACTTCTAACGTACGCAGTATAGACATATTGCCCTAGTTACAGATTGTAAATAAACTAGTGGTGCTAAAACAGAACTTTCTCGTCCGTAGTTTCACGCAAAATTACTCGGAAAGTACTCAAATTTTTGAAAAATTGTATATGACCTGATTTCAAAATCTATCTTCAAGAAATAGATTTTATTAAGGGTGTGTGTGTGTGTATATATATATATATATATATATATATATATATATATATATATATATATATTTGTAAGAAGACTGAAAAATTTTGAACTTTTACAATTTTCAAAAATCAGAGTTTTCTACGAAAATGAGATCTGCACCATTCTCTTAAACGTTCTTCACACTATCCAACAACAAAATTTAATCAAAAAGTGGAATAATTTTTTAAAATTTTGAAAACGTCCCATGGTCTTCATGTAAAGTACCCACGAAAATTAAAAGATCTGTTTCAAATTCGAGGGTCCGTGGCAGATCGATTGGAAAATATAAATTTGAGAGTAAATCGGCTGAACGTTTTAGCCACTAGCGTTCTTCAGACGGACGGAGAGACTTTTTGTGGTCATTCGATTTTTCGGTATCAAGACCCACGAAACATAGATTCTGGCTATACCACGTGTTAGTTTTTCTTGTAAATTTAGCATTTGGATTTATCCACTTTTTCGTTAATAGGGCCCTGTAATAAGAGGTTTTCTGCCGAAAATTCCCCGTTTTTTCGCGCAGCGTTACATAACTCTACTCCGCGGCGAGAAAGTAACAACAGACGCAGAGGCATATTAATGGATATGAAGTTAGGTTGTACAGGCGGCAATCTCGTCACCGGAAGATTCGAAAGAGGGGAGAAAAAACTTCTTTCTGATCATAGACGCCGAACTGGTTGAATACATGTTAGTCGCCGAGTTGAAAGGATCATGATAGCAGACATTGTATAGATTGTATAAGGAGTATTATGATGTTATGTTTCATGATAGTAATCTCTATAATATCTCTATTTTTAATCTGAGAATTGCTCAAAAATATTGGGTGTTGTGCCGAAAATTTTAAATAAATTAGTATTTCAACAGTCGCCAAAAGTAGATTCGCAAGAATATAATTTTAGTTGAGAAATTTATATGTTTAGTTAATATGGATATAAGGGAATGATTTGATTTATATCAGGGAATGTAATAGAGGTTGAAGCACCCACCCGTGGTGATTACAAATAAATACGTGCAATTTATCCGGAATATTTTATTCAATTATCGTTCAATAGAATTGTTTTATAGTTAAGTGCTATCAATGTTATATTCATTCGTATGAGTGCATGTAAGTAATGTATTTTATAATATATGGAAAAGGCGAGGGATATTTGAGGATAGAAGAAAGAAGACGTCTAGGACATTCGCCTCAACGGAACGGGATCACCCGATAAGCACGAAGTCATCGGCGTAAGGGAGAAAGCTATTCTTCTCGATTTAAATTAAAAGAACTTTAATGGTCATAAAATAATCACTTATTTGAAATGGCATAAAGAAACCTGTTATTGTTAAATGTGATAAGGGATCAGTAACAAGTTATGTTGGTTAATATGGATGAAATAAATGTTATATTCTTTTTTCCGTAAAAGGCTGATTATTTAATAGAGATATTACAATCAATCCAAAAACATTTATTGAAAATAAGTTTCCAGAAATTGTCGCTTCGTTTGAATGGCCGTTCGAGATATGACAATGTAGCTGGTAGGTAGTCGTATGTCGGTATTTCACCCACACGTTTTCTTGAGCCCTGAAATACCTACCCCCGCTCCTTTGCCAATACGTGTTGAATTAACAATAATTGATAGCAACGAGCGTTGTACACAAAATTTGATAACCAGAAATGTTCGTTCCAGTGTAAAAGAAATTATTTTGCATCGATAAACAAACTCAAATTTGATAAAAAAAAAAGCGTTTTGTCAAAATAACCAAACTGCTCTCGCAACTAACGAGCGAAGGTTCAAGAAAACGTGCGCTGATAATACCCAGGAATAATGATATTCACAACGTCAAATATAGTTTAATACTAGACGGCATAATAGCAACATTTGAAATGATACATTATTACATTATTTATATTATACGTGAGAAAATTAGTGCAATATTTTTTTAAAAAATCCTCGAGACCGCAAATTTGTCAAATATATTACAATGTGACCAATTTGATCAATTTGGCTCAATATCTGGCCGATCAAGATGTATTAACTTCTATCTACACGTTTTATTGAGTTCGGTGGTAGTTATTCTATCATCGGTCTGCATATTCTCGTGGCAAGAAGTAGATTTCTTTAGGTAGTGTTCGGTAAGGTACCATGTTCAATATCTGTAACTCATTTGACTTTTCAAATAGTTTTAAGTACACGGGAGTGAATATTTTCTTATCCCTACTTGCAACAAAAATAATAAAAAATTAAAAAAAAATAAAAACAGCAGCTCGTTCCTAACTCTCTCTCTCTCTCTCTCTCTCTCTCTCTCTCTCTCTCTCTCTCTCTCTCTCTCTCTCTCTCTCTCTCTCTCTCTCTCTCTCTAGTGTACGGGTGTAGGGACGTTAGAGCTGAAAAAATGTTCACAGATTACACTTCTCCCGATAGTACGTCATAAAAATAAATTAATTAATTAAAATAAAAAGAAACATTTTATTGACCCGCCCCTCCCCTCAAGATGCACTCTTGCCACCAGATTGTCGTGAGGAGTTGGACGACCGCCGGCAGGCAGAATGAAACGGACCACATCTTGTCACCCTTGCAGTAAATTGATAAACACGTGCGTGTAGAAGCTAGACAGGGCAGTTTCTGGTCCATCTTTCAATATAACGCGAAAACTACTCGTATTTGAAAAAAGGGTAACGATATAACACAAAAATGTAATATCGAGAAGATTCCTATATTCCTTGTGAAACTGTTAGCTGCCACAAATGAGTTTAGTTTACGTAACGAAGCAATAAATAACCTAAAATAAAACACAAAGAACAAGATCACAGGTACTCTGTTTCCAAATTCCTCACATAAAAACCGCGGAAAACGAAAGTGAAGGATACACTTTTTTGGGAACTTCTATATTAGAATATTGGCTGCATCATCCCGTGTTGCAATTATTTTGTAGTAGTTCGTGTAGCAGCTACCAGATAGTGCAGTACGCTCAAATTGAAATGTTCAGAACATCACAGAACAAAACACGATAGTCAGCCTCAGCCGGCAAGTGCCTAAGGCGGGCACGCATGGCGTAATTTTGCTATCGCGTGTGCGCGTATGCCGCTGCTTTCGTTTCGTCATTCGTTTCATCGCATCCAAGAGCGGGTATATGGTGTGTGTTGCTGGTTGTTTTCTTCGCCTATACTTCAGTTTAAGATATTTTTATTGTTTGGAAATATTTCATTGCAGACCTGCTAGGTTATGCTAAAATTGTCCACCCTTGCCATGAATGCTTGCAAATTTTCATGCATTGCATGATAACTTGAATATATTTATAGTATCACATGATTGAACACTTTCGTAATGGTTCAGTTGACGTGCTTGTCAAGGTTATTGCTACGACGTAAGGTATGTACAGTATTATATTCTAAATATATTTTGAAAATACTTATGTTGTTTTGTGCATCATCCTTCGTGAATATCTTGCAATCTGTGTGATTAGCCACATTCTGCTTTAACCTGCTGCAATATTCTGTTTACTTTCGTTCGCATGTGTGCCGTTTGCTCGCGTTGGCATTAGAGTGTTCTCCCCTTTTAATGTAACTTGTAGTATTTTTATTTCTGTTTGCTTATCGTTTCTTATTTTGCCATTCTTGCTTTGTAAATAGTCCTTGCTTTTAGACACCTTCTTGAGCAGTTGTGAATCTTTTTTTATTATTATTATCACCCTGTGAGTAAGAGATTGTAGAAGAAAGTTGCATTGTGCATAATTCGCGAAAACACTTATTTCAAAAATATTAAGAGCTATTTTGCTTTTAGTTCAGTTTTTTATAATTTATGAAATTTGCAGTTTCTTTCCAGAAGTGTTGTCAGCTATCAAAACATTAATGCAGCTCAGTATGCTATTAAAATACAGACAACCTTTAAGGTATGTAAGGGTAAATTAGCTTGATTTTGGAACAGCATGTTCTGCTGAATATCTCTTAGGATTTTAACAACTCACATGGTTGATCACTAACAAACTGTTGCATGCAAATAATAAAATAGTTCTTGCTTTGTTAGAGTGAGCTTTCTTTGCTGTTATGTTTTGTATGGCTGTAATGATTTGTGTGAATCTTGCTTTGGGTTATGCCTTCAATGATGCGATCTGCATCATTGTATACATTTTTATTTATTTTTGAAATACTGTTTGTTCCTAATTGTATCTTGATTCATTATATCTTATACAATTCTTATTCATTTTCAATATCTGAAATCATGCTGGTTTGGAAGTGTCACATTCAGAAGTAACATTCTTTTGCAGTTTTATAGTATCTTATTCAAGAAATAAGACCTTTTTATGTTATTATATCAAAATTTATTAAAGTGTGTTCATTTTGGTAGCCTAAATAGGTTTCATGATACAATTATAAGAGCTTACATTCATTATATTTGTTTGTAATGTATATTAAATTAGATGCGCTTGTATTAAAAGTTGTAAATCGCTAAGCATTTAATCAATTATAGCTTCTTTTTTATTGTCAACTCTCTTTCTCAGTTTTCTGACCTGGGAGTACAGTTTGCTTCTCCAGATCAGTTACAACCAAAGCCAGATGTAAATGCATTGCAATTTGGCAAGCACTTCACGGATCATATGTTAAAAATTTACTATCATGAGTCTTTAGGAGGATGGCAAAAACCACAAATTACTCCAATGGAAAATATTGCTCTCCATCCAGGTGCCAAAGTGCTTCATTATGCAGTTGAGGTAGTATGAATGTTCATACTTTTATAAATTTATCATTATTTTATTTATCTATTATAACTCTATTAATGTTATGTTGGCCATTATTGTCATTTGTAGTTGTTCGAAGGAATGAAAGCATACAGAGGTACGGATGGCAAAATTCGTATCTTTAGACCTGACCTGAATATGGATCGAATGAATAGGTCTGCAATGAGGTTAGGACTTCCTACATTTAACGGGACTGAATTAATTAAGTGTATGTGTCGACTTGTGTCTATTGATCGAGAATGGGTGCCACATTCGGAAGCATCGAGCTTATATATCAGACCTACTCTTATTGGAATAGACGTAAGTATATTTACGAGTGTATTTAAATTCTCATTAATTTTTTAAAATTATTTCTTTATCTTGATTTTTATTTATCGTATTTACTTTTATTAAATTCATCCTAAGAATTAATTGTATTGTGCATTTTAATTTGTAGAAGAAAATATGTTTTTCAGAATACTGTAACTTTCATAAATTTATTAATCATATTTTTTTTCATTTTCGTGTATTATGGAATTTTATAATTTTGTTTTTGTAACGTTCTTTATATCTTTATGCTGTATTTCATATATTGTTTAACTTGCTTGTAAAAGTAAGTTTCTCTTTGCACTAAAGAATTGAACTCTTGTGTTCTACAGCACATCATGTCCATATATATTCTAACTTAATTTGCATTTTAATTTAGTTTTTAGATTGATAACTAATTCACATTTATAGCAACATGTTTTATTGTTAACATGGCTTTGTTTAACGTCTTTTCTAAAGTAAGGAAATAAAACAACAGCGTGAGATAACATTGCTAGACCATGGTAAGGATGAAAATATGTGATGTAAGCATATTCGTTGCTCCAGATAAACATTGTGACCTTTGACATGAGAGAAAAAAAAGTTTGGTCTGCCTCAAAACGAACTTTTGTGTGTGTGCTGGATCAAAGAGAAGTGTTCTCCTTCTCACTATCTTCGCGGCCTTAAGTTTGGTTTGACTTGTTATATTATCACAAGTCAATTTGCTGTTTATTTCTTAGTGACTTGAAAGGTATTTGATAGATCCATAAATAGGCCTCATCGAAACACAAGAAATACAGAAGTAGGCTGTAAGTTTGAGCTATGAAGCTTATGGTTCATCGTAGATAAGGAGGTCAAGGTTGTGTTGCAGCACAGAGGAGAGAGATATAATGTTCTTACGATTTCAGTCAACTAATAAGTTTAATGATCTGCTACACTGATATTAATGTTTTCTTAGAATTTTTTTTCATTTTTGAAAACTAAAAACTTGTGAGAAAGTGTAATTCTGTGGCTGTACCTTAACTTTCTTTCCTTCTTGGGAAATATCTCTACGAAAAGCGAAATTTGTTTATTTTTTCGGCCAAGAGAAACTTGCTAAGTCAGCTTTTTACCTTTTGTAGTTATTTACTTTGCTAAGTCATGTGTTTTCTGTTCTTTTAATTAGTGACAGTAAATTTGAAGTTCAGATATACAGTTATCAATAATGTAATTTGTACCTAAATCTCAGAACAAAAACTTTCAGGAAAAATATTTCATGTGATCTGATTTTTTATTTCTCTTAAAACGATATTCTATATGAAGGTGTGTAAAAGAAAATTAGTTTTATTTCTTATGTAGCAAAAGATGTTGAATAGACAAACTTTACAGAATGAACTTCAACTTTATTTATCTCAAAACAACGTTTTTGGACCTAGTGAGTTTCACATGTAAAATGACAATTTGTTAAAATTGCTTGTGAAGAATTAAACTGTATCTAACAAGTAGGTATATCAGGAATATTAGTAGTTGTTATGTGAAGAATTCTGGAATGGAAAGGTGCTAAAGCTTTTTGATAGTAGAGTGCAAATGCTACGGTTTACTTGAGTGGGTGTTTATTGTTCGGATGTTTATTGTAAATCCTAGATGGAGGATAGGGGGGGGTAGAATAAATTATGTTGATTTAATTTTTTTGTATTGTGTTGATTTCATGACCAGCGTCAATATATTATTATAAATAGAGAAAAACTGGTTATTATTTACTTTGTGTTGATATTTTATTGGAAAAGACAATGCCAGTTTTCCTTCTAAACATTCTTCCTACTACAACTCTCCAATACATCAATTACAAATTAATTGTCTTTATTATTATTATTATTATCATCATCATCATCATTACGTTTTGTGCATTGTTTGCAACTTGTTATAGGGTTGGAAATTCCTTGTTCACATTTGTTGAGATAACACTTCAAATCTTTGATTTTTCATTTTTAAATGAATGACAGAAGAGCTATCATTGCTATCTGAATGTTTGAAGCTGACACTTCAAACTCAAATTGAAGAGAGGTGATTTCATCTCTGGTTCTTGGAAATACCAACTGCCTCTCTTTTTATTTTCATCAACTCAAGGACTCAGATTATGAGTTGAATGCTTGTGGTGTACATGTGAAACAAGCAGTAATGAACGGGCTGACCAAATCTTTGTGTTTCTCATTTTATTTGAGGATGAAAAGGTTGAAGGGAGAAGGAAGAGAAAAGACCTGGCTGGGTTTTCTCTCTCTCCTCTCTCTCTCTCCTCTCTTTTTTTTTTATAGAAAACTTCTTTTTAACGGTAAAGGAACAAACAGATTTGATTTTTCTGTATTTTCAACAAAATAGAAACTCACCCTAAGCTCTACTACCACTACAGGGTTGGTGCCAGTAGAATGGACTGTTGATATTTCCAAATGAAACATACATAAATATATTTCCAATGGTGATGAAATTGGATGCTTTTTGAAATTATGGCTTTCAGTATTCGGATAGGAATGACAGATCAGACGCTTGAATCAAAATGGCAATTTTTTGCTGCTGTTTGTGTAATACAGACATCACATGATTACATCAAATAAAATAATCAGTATTATTTAAGCATATTTAGATATCTTAAAAACCTAACTTTTTGGTGTTTTTAATTTTTCTTACTGGTGTACCTTATCAGGTGTTTGAAATTGCTAACATGGCTGTGAAGATGATTCTTCCGCTTCCTCCTCTTCCTCGTCCTCCTCCTCCCCAAACATGAACTGCTGACATTGCTGAAGATGTTTGATTTCCCTAGAATTGGTAGTTTTAATTATAATTATTTCAACATTTAAAAAGTGTTGTTGTTTTTTCATTTCAGCCATCGCTTGGTGTGGCAGCATGCGATTCTGCCATGCTGTATGTTATTCTGTGTCCTGTGGGGTCATACTTTGATACAAAAAGTAAAGCCATCTCACTTCTAGCTGATCCCCAGTACACCAGAGCATGGCCAGGGGGCTGTGGAGACAAGAAATTAGGTTCCAACTATGGTCCCACCATTGCAGTTCAGGTAGATACCAGAGAGATCAGAGAACTTCAAATTCTCTTTTAGCTTTATTATAAATTTGTACGCTCCGTCAGGCTAATACTCTTTTGTCTAAAAATGATTGTTGTTAGGTTGCATGTATATTGCATTTTTGTTAATAGAAAAATTAGTTGTAAAAAGTAAGATAAGTAACAAAGAAATTGTAAGATAACTTGCAGTTTTTGTTTTTCTCAGCAAGAGGCTAGTCAACAAGGATTACAACAGGTGTTATGGTTGTATGGAGAAGATAATCTTCTGACAGAAGTAGGCACCATGAACATCTTCATGTTTTATATTAATGATAGAGGAGGTGTGTATGCAAATTACTTTTCAATATGGACTAATAAACAAATGTAAATATCATTGCTCTCAAAGTTCTTTGAGCTTATATAGTATAAAGCTTTGATTTGTGTAGTCTGTAGCAACTAGTTGATTAACCATTATTGCGTGCCCTAGGCAGTGTTAACCTCAAAATATTTTCTTCCAGATTTTGAGTAATTTGTGCACAAAGTTGGGCTGAGTGTTGGTCATGTTCAAATATACATGCAGATCAGTTTTGTAGAGAAGAGATTCTGGGTGAAAATGTGCACCCTGTTTTATTTATAATTTTTGTAAATAATAGAGAAAAAACAGGTCTTCAACAGGCTGGGAGCCCATATCTGTACTGTAAAGTAAATGAGAGCTATAACAGATAATCGTCAGTGTAGTGTCCTGTTTTAGTTTCTGGGAATATAATAGAGCACAAGAGAGAGAATAAGAAAGCTTTTAAAAGATGATTGGTGGATGTTTTGTGTAGTATAGCCTGTAGAATTAAAATCATTCTTATTTATTTTCAAGAAATATGCATCTTTTTTTCATTTGTCATTGCTTCTGTACATTTCTTTAGACAGTGTTTCTCAACATTTTAAGCCCAAGGATCGTTCGGTAACAAAGATTTTCTGGATAACAGGGCTCCATTTCTTCAATGTATTCCTATGTAGTCATAATGTACGCAGTGCAGCTAATTGTACAAAATTGCAAACAAAGAAGGAAGCATGAAGTAACAATATTTAAGATTCTGTGCCTGATGAGTTACTTTATTGTTCTTGAATTTATATAAACAATACAGTTCCTTAATTGTAATGAGCTTGGAGTTGCTAGAAAGAGGTGGTCTTTCATTTGTAGGATCTCTAAATGTATATAAGCAATTACTTTGAAAATCATGAGTCCAAGTTGTGATTTATGTTAATCTTCAATGCAGCAGTTGTTGTTCATGGCAGTTCTTGAAAAAGTGAAATCTGTAGCTTTTATGTATATAGAACATATCAGTCTTGACATTGAAGATTTATATATTGAAGGACATCTGGTCCCAGCAATGTGGACAACCAATAATTCTTGGAATGCATGTTGAGAAATACTGCCTATGATGGATTAAATTCCCAATGGATGCTCAATAGTTTCTTCCCCCAAATAGGTTGTGGGAACCTCTTTTGTTTTGGTGAAGTTGAAACACAAATTAGAATTACTCTTTTACAGAGCAAGAATTGGTTACACCACCTCTTGATGGACTGATTCTCCCAGGCATTACCAGGCAGTCTATTCTGGAAATATCCAGGGAATGGAATGATTTCAAAGTTTGTGAACGTCATATAACAATGAAAGAAGTAATTCAATTGACGTCTGAAAATAGGGTAAATATTTTAGGATACAAATTGGAATTTTAAAATACGGATGTTATTGGGCTGGTTTTTCTACCCAGCCATTACATGACCATATCTGTGTTTTTTGAGAGAGAAAAAATGGACTGATTTGCTTCAATTTAATTAGATAGAATTGAAGTACAATTTTTTCTCTGAAATTGAATTCAACCATACTTGTGCAAATGCATCTACTTCATTTTTAAAAGTATTATTGAGTTATCTGAAGTAGTGACACCATCAATGGGGTGACCAGATCCTTAGTGATGAAAAGGAGGACATTCAGGGGGGGGGGAGAAAGAAAAGACCATGCTCTGAGACGATAAAGTTCCAAAAAGGAGGACATTTCATGAGTTTTAAAATATCCACCCAACTCGAGACAAACGTATATGGACATGTCCAGATAAAAGAGTTTACCTATACCATCAACAACTGTTTAAATATTACAGGCTAGAAAATGAAACACTGAAACACAAACCTAAAGTAGTCTTCATTACACTAAATAGAAATGTGTTTGATGATGTAAAAATGATAACTTTTGGTGTGCAGCATGATACCTCAGGACAGTACACTGTCATGCTTTATAAATTGAATTCTGGACCATAGAGAGCAAGTCAATGGAGCAACTCAACATGAGGATGTTCAGTTTTTATTTTATTTTGACATTTCATGGGTGCGTAATAGCTCACATGTTCAGGTACTGGAATGAACATCAACATTGTAAACTAATCGAACACTATGTAACTTTGGACAGAGCAACCAAATTACAATACTATATACTTAATCCATGTCCATTAATATAATTAGATTAATATATTAATGGACTTGGTTTAGGTAAGTAATATTGTAATTTGGTTTCTCTGTCTGTGAAGTTGTATAGTGTTGGATCAGTTTTCTATCTTGAAGTTCATTTCAGTATCTAAAGAGTAAGACCTTAAGCACCCATGAAACAAATAAAATAAAAAACTTCACCTCCTTGTGTTGTCATTAACTTGCCTTCCATGGTCCTGAAATAAATTTATAATATTAATCAAGGGCTTTCAGGAAATACTTATCATCTTTTATTATTTTGATGATATAGTATTATTCATTTATATTTAAAGTACTGCTCTTTCTCAGCAAGAAATCCCTGAGATGTAAACATGTCTCATTTTTTAAACATAGACTAGTAAGACGTTATCTTAAAAAAGAGGACATTGTTATACACGGTTGAAATTTGAATTATTTTGTTTTAATTTCTTCAAGGTGCTGGAAATGTTTGGAGCAGGCACTGCATGTGTGGTTAGTCCAGTGGGATCAATTAGTTACTTGGGTCTAACACTGCAAATTCCAACTACTGAATGGTCAACGGAGCCACTGTATGGACGAGTGTTACGGACGTTGACAGATATTCAATATGGACGTGTGTCTCATCCTTGGGCTGTGCCTATTGATGATTATGCTTAAGTTAGTGTTGTGTGAATGTGAATATTTTAGAATATAGGTACGATACATATTTTTAAGAAGATTCGACTACCGTTTATCAATAGAAACAATCCTTGTGCAAGTTTATAAGCAAGAGTTGTACTTTTTGTGCATTAGTACATTGTTTAGAAACTAAAGACTGGTTTACTGTTTCATCATCTAACATCATCAACATAATTTCACTGGAGATTGTGGCAAAAGAACCTAGGTTATTAAAATTCTGCCAAGTTTTTAAAGTAGATTTTTTTATTGTAGTTAGTCATAAATCTTGTGGTAGGAGAAATTAGGTAAGTAAAGACTGATGTCTGATATCAAGAGGTTTCATTAAATATTAATAATAGATTTTCTGACAACCTTCTTTGATAATTTTCCTGCCTTATGAAATATAATTGCCAAATTCTTGTAGTTCATGTTTTGTAAATGGTGTGTTGCTCTAACATAATCTTCCAAGTTCCTATATCATAAGCCAAAGACTCTTTGCGTAATCTCTTTTCCAGCATGAGAGGTGTTAATTTTGATTTGTCATGAAGTTTAAACAAATAATTTAAAACCTGATACATCATAATTTCAAGTCCCTTCACTCTTAAAATTCATAAATCTGTTTATCCTATTATTAATTTAATTGTACTAATTAAATGAAATATTGGCTGTGTTTTTTTGCATACATTGAAACTTCAAAATGTATGAATAAAGTGCATCTTTTTTTAAGATAGACTAGGGTTACTGCACCAAGATTGCAATTTTGTCATAAGGTAGTTGTGATATTTTTTAGGTTTGGAAGAATACTCTGATTTAATGATAGTAATTTTTTGAAGTTTTGAGTTTGTATTGGTTTTGTTGAGTAGTTTGTTTTAACTGTACTAGAATGAAATTTGGGGTTCCGGAAATGAATGCTAAATTTTGAAATTAATTCTGCTCTTTTTGGCATGTATTTGTGTTTTATATTGTACTGATTTTTCATATTTTTGTATGAAATTAATTTCACCTTTAGATATACTAAGTAAAGTATATTGTAAATATAAATTGAACCATACTTAAAAATATGTTTAGATTTCTGAGTTTTAAATTAAATACAAAGTGCAATGAAAGTAATTCTGTGATTAATAAATTTGTACAAAAATGAATAGTGTTTTAAAGTTGTTTTTTGCAACATGAAACAGATTATGATAGCCGAATACCAATTTATTTTGTATACGCCTGATTTTATAAAAACTATTTAAGTGTAATGCATGTTGTACATTTTAAAAGCACGAACTGAAATATGCTTACCAAAAATATACAAATATATAAAAAATTATGTAAATTTTTGTTTGAATTTTCTCACCTTCACTTGCATTTATTTATTCTGAATCTGAGAGAGACCAAAGAAGTGTTCCCTTTTTCCCCATAAATGTCAATCCAAATATTCAGAAAGAGGGAAAATATAGAACATTATTGTGCTTCAAACAATTGAACAGTGTTGGTTTTTCTATGCTTCCCTGGAGCTTTTAAATCCCCCTCTTTATTTTGTCTCTGAAGTTCCCTCGTTCAAGACTTAACTGTTAAGTAAAATTCTAGTTTCAGTAAAAAAAAAAAATTACAGATTACAATTGAGGGTAAAAGCATTGACACCTCATGTTCACATTCTATTGATTATCTTAATTGCACATTACAAACTTTATTTCTCAACCGTTCAGCGTACATTTTCTTAGTTTTGTGTTTATTTCGAAAACTACTTTAGTTTAGAAGAGCAGGGTACTTGTAACTGTGCTGGTTCATACATTTTCCTGGTTTAAACTGGATAAGAAGGTGTCTGCCTAGGGTCTTCATGCATTTTATTTTTAACCTATAAACAAGAATTCGTGTAATGTAGTATTGGTATTGCCTTCAATCCAGAGAATCTTTAATTGTGATCTGTCTTGTCAATTTAATTTTTAGATTTTAAACTATTCCTATCGAGTTCATTTTTTAAAAATTAATCCATGTTACATGGCTGATGTGTAATAACTCTGCACAATATTATAGAAAATAATTTTTTTTTTTTAAATTGGCTACAGGTTTTATATCTACTAAAATCTGGAACAATAACAGTAAAATGAAAGATTATTCCTATTAGTAATTGAAGCTTTAACATTGTATCAAATCCTCTAAGAACATTTATATTTTTGTTCTGAACATCATAGTGGTTTATACTAAAGAATTTCAGAATGTTTTAAGAATATGAGGCCCTTACAAGTGACTTTCTTCACAGTTCTATGGAATTGTTAATTGTATTAATTCAACAACATATTTGTTTTCTTTTCATTGTAGAATTGACATTTTAGGTAATGTGCTACAAAACTCTGGCACCTTTTCACATTTTCTTCATGTTTTGACTCCCTAGTAGATCAAAAGGAGCATTGAAGAAGAACAAACCTTTTCTAAATAAATATTGTTTAGAAAATGTTTCAGCATTTTCAAAAAAGTACTGGTGCTCACCAATACATGAAAACTTTTGGGATAGCTAGAAATTTTGGAGAGATGATTTAAAGCTTTTGTGTTCATAAATGTTGTAAATAAACATGCATAAAACGTTTTTAAAAAAAAGGTTACATGTATATAATTGTTGAACATTCAAAGAGTTTAATAGAAATGTCACTTACGTAAGGTAATTCAGTGCATTATGGTCTAATTCTTATCGAAAATTTTTGAAAAATGTATAAATCGAATAAAAAACATTGATAAAGCTTTTTTAGGACATTTTGAAAACCTGAAATAAGCTGTTCGGAACCCCTAGCCTTCCTCAAATCTCCCACTGATTGGAACCTACCCTTGTTCCCATGTTTCTTGCCTCCCAGTGTAAACCTGCATTGCTGTTGTATGTATACAATATAATAATTTACCAACTTAAAGATAGTGTCCCGTGTAGTGTCTGAAAGTGATAGAAGCATTCTGAATAGAAAAGGGACAATCAAATTTGTCCCATTGATAAAGACATATTTACTTTTGGCATCGTCAAATTTCATATTTTGTTAGCTCAAGCCAAAAATTGTCAAAAAGTTATATGAAAATTGGTAATCTTTCAACTTTCAAATCCCAAAAAAGTGAATTTATTCACTCAAGAATTGTTGAAACAAGTAATAAGTTGTCAAACTTCCAAGACAATCTAGAGCCATCAATTTTTTCGTCCTTGACAGTAATAAGGCAGCATTTACAGATCACCCAGCACATATACTTTTGTAAGTTCCTTCGCTAGTGTGTGTGTGTGCTTCTCATGAAGGCATTTGAGTATTATAAAACTTGACATTTGTAACATTGGACAAAATGTGATACTATTGTGATACAACAATATATTTGCAAGTAGTAAAATAATATTCATTGTACTGAATGCCACACTATACATTATTTAATCATCTTTCTTCTCAAATTGCTTGAAGCAGACCACCAAGCAACCTAACAATTTCTAAAGCCCACTACTCAAAGAATAAAAAACCTTCAATTTTTGTTTCACTGAAAATATCTCAATTGCAAAATACTGCTGCTCATTCAATTGATCTTTGCCTCACAATCCATGAATTATAAACCCATTGCACTTAATGAAAATAAAGACACTTGGAATATCCTAGAAAGTCATGGCTTAGATGAAAGCTCAGAAACAATTTGGACCTTGTTATTGAGCAAATTCACTTTTTTTGTTTTGTTTTTGTAAATCAGAATAGTTAAATCACATAACGCATCAAAACCATGCATCTAACTGGTTGCCTGCAACAGCAAGTATGCTGTTGAACAAAACCACACAAAATGGTTTATCAAAAAGTACTTTGCAACCTGGTCGAGAACATCAAATAAAATACTCTCGTCTTACACAGCGATAAATTAAATATATTAACAAAAACAGTCTTCATGTATCCTTGAATATGTAGTATTGTATATATCCAGTTTAACATTTCTTTACCTTATCAAGAATATCAAACCAGTAGTGTAATTGAATGTAACAAACTTTCAAAAACTATTTAGTTTTTTAATTATTTTAGTCTGGGCTAGCTTTTGTTCTTGCCCCTTCCTCTTGCCAGCTCCCATTGATCTCCACCCAAAGTATATTTTTTTGGTTTCCTAATGGTTGAACCAAAATATTACTGTAAGAATATTACAAAAGAGTAAAATCTCATCCCAAATGGAAATTTTTGTTGAAAAATTGTGAGCTGTTTTTAAGAAAATATTTAAGCATTACTGTAAATGCAAAATTTCAATCTCTTTTTTACTGAAAACGAGTTTTCAAACAACTTAATTGGAAGCCATTAGAAGCACCTCAACTCACAAATGCAATCAAATTTTCATGTTTACAAATGGCTGGAAATATGGATATTAATGGTGTGAGAGACATTTTAAAAAAAATACATTTGCATAAATTTTGAAAAATTAAAAGAATAGAACAAAATGGCTTGTGTACCACCTTATATAGTACAATTAGTTCTATCCCTACTATAAGTTTAAAGAGAAATTTTTTTGTTTTTAAGAAATTATTGTTTTTGTTATTTTTTAATATTGCTTATATTAAAATATCCCTCAATATTGTGCGAAAAGTAATACATTTTTTTTATGTGCATGACGGTAATGAACTAATTAAGGAGAACAAATTTTATTTGAGATAAAAATGAAAATCACACCTATGGCACCTTTATAAGTCTATTTCACTCTATTCTTACAGAAAATTTTCAAGAACAAATTTGTAGCAAATTTTGGAAATGTCCCAGGGGCTTCATGTACAGTACCCACAAAAAGTGAAAAATGTTATTCGAAATCGCTTCAGATGAAGCCAAATTAACCAAGAACTATTCAGCTTGGAAAAAATCCAACACAGTTTTGGAGCTAATTTTGATCACAGATGATAGAAATTTTTTAACATTATAGTCTTTATGAGACATTGTATAAAGACCTTTCTTTGCAAAATATGTGATCTAGAAGACAATCTCTCTTTATATCTGCTCAAATACAGGCTTTAAAACATCTTTTCCTTGTATTTGCATCATGTCTCAACACTGGAGTTCATGAAGCTTTAAGAAGTTAAATATTTTTAATTTTCAAAAACCTATAAGAAAATGAACGTTTATTCAAGCCCGAATTGATGTATTGAAACAAAAAAATTTCAGAAAAATATTCAGGTTAAGCTTCATGTAAAGGACACCTAAAAAATAATTATCTTTCCACATTCATTGCATATCCAGTTGACCCTTAACACCAGCAATTTATCCACTTTGGAACCATACTGTCCTTTCTCAGGGTCAGGGATCCTCAAAACGTGTATCCACCAAGCTCTCAAGATTGATTTGTGTTCTTTTAATACTTTCCATACAATGTGAACAAGGAAAAACAATGTACTATTCCATTATTTAAAAAATTATATTTGAAATGCTGTCTGATATTTCTTCTTTGTTTCTCATCTTGAATAGAAGCAGTCCCAGTACATCAAAATGAAAAATATTATAGTAAAATACCGGTTTTCCTGGCTGCAAATAATGGAGGGAAGAACTTATGTTAATTTATCACCAGGTAACACACCCACTCACACACTTGTACCACCACACAAATAAAACGAATAAATATATATTTGACATTTTTACTTTAAAGATCTTACTTTTTTCTTTACACATGGCTCAAAACACTTCATTTCCTACTTACAGATCTCGAAACAAAAAAATAAAAATTATAAACCTTAAAAATAAAAACCCTTTTCCGAGCCTCAGCATAAGTATAAAGTCCATGTATCCACTTGCATGGCCAAGGAATGAGTCAGAAGGACTAGCAGGTTCAGTCCACGGTCACCTTATTGTACATGACAGAGAGAGATTCACAACAAAAGAACGATTACGGAGGTCAGTTCACCTTGCATAAGATCTTGAACACATGATCGGCTTTTTATATATTTTTAAATTATGCATACAAGTGAGTGACATGAAAAGGCCAACAATATAATAACTTGTACTTCATTGTGTGGAATGAGTTGTACTTGCATATCAGATGCTTTTTTTTCCATTTTTTTTTTAGATCATACGTTTAAGAAAACTTTAGCAAAATGAGCTGGTGTTACCGCAAAGGCCTGTGTCATGAAACCATTCTGTCCAGCCGCGAGCTCATTGTTGTGGTCATACCACCGCTTGGGTAGGGTGGAATGATGGAGGGAGGTGTGGTCGGCCTTCCAGCTTATTGTAGTCAAGATGAAACTCCTTGGCTACCTTCCGCCAGTTCTGTGCATCGAAGAAGTAGTAGGTGCCTCGCTCATAGGTGGAAGTTTTTTCAACAATGCCCATGCCTGGGGCCTGTGTTATCCATACTTTCTCTTCTGTATGATACCGCCATTCCCTGCTATACCTTTAAAATAATAATATATTTAAATATTAACAGATACTATTATGTTCCTTAAGGGTCAAAATTAAAAAGAGTTACAGAATTTACTTACAGCTCAGCTGCTGCTGCCAACTGCAAAACATCTCCAACATTTGTGTAAAACATATAGAATAGGAGGTCGTCTTTATACCGATTGAGTTTTACAGGGGCAAGTTTTTCTCTAAAACAGAATTTCCTAAATGCATCTGAACATTCGTTATAAGAAACATATATCAATTACAATTTCACTTATACTACCTGATAGCAGAGTTAATGAGATATTCAGGTGGAACGTGGAAATCTATATCCTGGGGCCTACAAGGTGTTTCCGCCCATGGACCTCCAAAGTTGGGATAAAGATTTTCAGGTGAATTGAGATTAAGGCCCAGCGCTGTTAGATCTTGGCCCAATGCTAACGATACAAGATTTGGATCCGTTTCTGCTGCTCTGATGAATGTAAGGAGGCCAACCATCCCAAATTGGTCTTTCACCATGCTGCCTGGGATGTGTGTGACTTTACCTAATAAACCAAAACAAAAATAATTAACTATAAACATGCTCTCATGATGGCCATAAAGTATTGATCAATTTTGATTTCTTAGTGGCTGTTTTAGAGGAGTAAATTTGATAAACATCACTGGAATATCCAGCAATACTTTTAATCTTTTTACCATCAGGTGATGTCTGAATCCCTCTCTTCGATGCTTGTGACTTTTCTGCTCCAGGAGCTCTATTGGCAGGTGTTGAGTCTTGATTGAGATCAGATCCTACCCCTGTTAGTCCTTTATCTCCAGAAACACTACCCCCTGGCGATGGCCCATCAGTGTTCTGTGTGCCAGGTAACGCAGGAAAGTCTTCTGAACTCATGGTAAACTCACTCGGTTCTGCAGTCGGTTGCTTCACCATGCCCACTGCATACACAAAATTTGATGCATTAATTGCAGCATTTTCAAATATTTATATTACACTTAATACAAATTTTCCTTTCCGCAGAGTAATACAAAATTTTTGATAAGATATACTATTATAGAAAGAGAAAGCAAAATACATTTAAAAAAAGGCTCATTTGATTACATTAACGTAAGGGCTGTATATCAAATTCTTGACACAAAATTTCTAAAAACATTTATCTCAACAAGTATTTCTTTAAGCAACTTAAGTGTTCATTCTGAAATCATGCACTTAATCCTATTTTTTCACATACTTGCATGTTGTTAAGTTAAACTGGATATCTGAGAAGAGAAATGGATAAGATAGCTGAACTATCTTACCGTAAGGCTGTTTACCAGGCATGGGGCTAGGCTGAGGCATCGAGTCCCCCTGCCCTCTGTTGGTGAGGGAAGGGAACTCTGAGAGGTCCAACAAAGGTGGTGTACTCGTGTCGCCTCCTCCTCCGAACACAGAATGGAAGTTGTTGATTGTGCCTTGCGATCCATAGGCTCTGCTTTGTGGCATTCCAAAGCTGCCCATGCTACCCATTGGGTTGGAATTCCTATAGGCAAATTAAAAAGTGAAAACTACTGAAAAACCTATCTTTATTTTACTTGCAAAATAGAGTAACACATTATAAAGTTACACACCGCAAATTCTGGGACAAACTTAAGTACAAGAGAAAGAAAAAATGACCAACCAAAATATAGGTTAGGCATCACCAACAACAAACACTTATACTATATAGCAAATATAAGGACATCTTACCCAAGGCCAGGAATAGGTCGCCTTTCTGCAAATGCTCGTTGACCAAACAATCCCCTATTACCCATTGGTGGAAGGTTTCTATTTGGTGAAAGTGGCTGAGGAGTAAAGGAATTAGTGAGGCCTGTTGTCCCCGGGAACATTCCTGATGTTGGAGTGACATGGCCAGACAGAGAACTTGAGCTAAACCCGCCTCTAGTCAAGCTTTGACTTGCTATACTACGTGGGGGTTGCTGAAAATTCAGATTTGCCATAGCATATGATAGACCTGTGACAAAGAAATGTCTACATTACCATAATTTTCTGAAAGAACTTCCTATTCAATTAACACAATCACTTCAGAGGTAGAGAAAGGTTAAAATGAACATATCGTGTCAAGTTGCAAAAATTAATCAACTCACAACACAGTAACAACTTAAGAGTATCTGTCAGCAAAGAGTGCTGTGTACTGAACTGTGTTTTTCGCGAATTGTAACTCTTTGTTACTGTCTCTTCATTGCAGTAACTAGGTATCGGAGTAAACAAAATTGAAGCGAACGTATTTTTTCAAATTATACGGTCTACAATTCACAGAAACAAAGAAGAAAAGCACTGTTATCTTAAGTTACATGGACAAAATATACGCATACATAAAAAAATTGATAAAAATTCACGATCACCACACTTCTTTTGAAACGTATTCACAAAAGTACAGAACACTCGCGGAAAATCAATGTAATAACTTACGAATAAAAGAGCAATTCCGCCTTATATTTTTCTTGGCAACAAATAATAGGGAAAATAGATTTCTGCCATATTAGCAACCTGAATGCCATCTAATAAAATCCAAATGAGAATCAACATTCATTTCAGTTCGTTTAATTAAGGTCGAGGAAAATCTTTGTAAATGTTAAACATATTTCACAAAATAAAATAATAGGATTTTTAATTATAAGTTTTATTCGACATATGTAAATTCGATTCTTTCTCATATTATTGAACATTTTCACTTCCGTAGTATCACGAGCGATCATATGATCATCAGATCGTCTGGTGCAGCAGTGTATGCGGAGTGTGCGTTTTGCAGATTGAAATAATCGTTATTTCATTTTTAAAACCTCAGGGTACCTTCTTTTCAAACACTTCATCTTAAATTATATCTGCTGCAAAATGGCTCTGAGCGATGCGGATGTACAAAAGCAGGTATGATTATTCTAGTTTCATGTACCAGTGGGTGTGACCACCAGATTTTCCTTTCAGTTAACACTCCATTTCTTGTTCATTATATTTACCCTACAATTTGAGTTTTTAATTGTAATAGCGTTATTTAATAGATTTTTTGTCAGATTCTGAATACCAAACTGCTGGAGGAGCAAAGAAACAATATGGGTCATGTTTGGGCTCCTTACACCATCCAAGAGTTGTTCAGCCTTTGATGTCAGTGTGTTTTAAAAAATTGCAGATTAAACATATGATGGCCTTCATCGAACAAGAGGCCAATGAAAAAGCTGAAGAAATTGATGCCAAAGCCGAGGAAGAATTCAATATTGAAAAGGGACGTCTTGTGCAGCAACAACGTCTCAAAATTATGGAGTTTTATGAAAGGAAAGAGAAGCAGGTGGAACTGCAAAAGAAAATGTGAGAGCTAGATGATTTTTGTATAAATTCATTATACCATTTGAATAATTTGTATAAAATTGATGTAATTTTTGTTTGCAGTCAATCTTCCAACATGCTGAATCAGGCTCGACTAAAAGCATTGAAAGTTAGAGAAGATCATGTGCGTAATGTTTTAGACGATGCTCGAAAACGTTTGGGAGATGTGACTGCAAATCCAAGCCAATATCAAAAAGTATTGCAGCAGCTTATTATTCAAGGCCTTTTTCAGGTACACTTCTATCTTAATGCAAATAATTATTACTTTTTGTATTTTTGATACATCAAATTTTAAATTATTTTAAGTTATCTATAAAGGTGGTTTTAAAAAAAAAAAAATACAATGATTATTTAATTTGATATAAGGGCAGATGATTAACAGTATTGTCTTTTGGCTGATGGATTAAGAATTCACTAATTCTCAAAATATAAAGGTAGTTTTGGATAGGAGAATAGTGATGACCGTAGATGGACATGTTCCTATAAATTCATTTATTCATGTTCACAAAAAATAGGTAGTAATTGCATTTAGAGCTTACTATTTCAAAGCAGGAAAAAAATTACCAAAGAAACCTAGAGGATTATAGAACACAAGTTTCTAGTTTTAAAAAAATTGCAGTTATATGTACAATGTATGTATGTAACGATCACTGTCAGAATTTGCATTTAGATGGAATTATGTGGAATTTAACTCTCAAAAAGAAAATAGAATATTAGGATTTATGATTGTTAGACGAAGAATACTTCTTCTCATAGAGAATTCTCCTCGCATTCATGGGTTTCTTATATGTAATTTAGTAAGGGTGGAACTGAAGAGCATGACTGGGGTGTCAAATTATTTATGGTTCCCTCTGAAGTTGCTTCAGATATATAATTTGTTGTTAAAAAATTGTGGGAGAGAGTCGCCAATATTAGTGATTACAGTGAAACTTTTCATGAACACCTCTCAATAGCAAATGTCTTCCATGACTTGTTTTCTAATGTACAACAGTAATATAACATTTTGTGTAAAATGCAGACATGCAACACCACGATTTCTTATGATTAAGTTCTCTTGGTGGCTAGCCACTGTTCCAGATGTTCATTTTTTTTTTGGTTTCTGGTTGATTTGGTCACATTTTTCATTATATTCCACAATGCATTTGTTTTGTTATGTGAGTCTGGAGTTCTGTTTAATCTTAAAAGTATCACATCAATCGTGATTACATTTCAATTGAGATTCTGTGAGTTCTGCCCAGTATTTTCAAGCTTCTTGTTCATATTCAAGAATTTTGGAGCATACTTTCATTTCAGTGTGTAGTGAGGGTTTGGTTGGGAGTTCTTTTTATTTTGCCTTTCAGATTTGTTGAAACACATGTGCTGATCAGTTGTATGGTAGCTTTATAATACACTATCATCTACTGCTTAGTAAGAGTACATAGTATAAACATAAGAGTTGGAGCTTAAGCCACAACAACCATTGTTTTGTTGTTTTTATTCCCCATTTCTCTTTTTTGTTATCTTATCATGCAATATTATTTGTCTCATTGAAGACTTGCAGATGTAGTGTGTGTTCTGTTCACCACACAGATCGCATTCTGATATTAAAAGCTCATAGAGCAATGTGCAGTCTGTTGTCTGGCAGGACGGATGTAATATTGATTCAGTGGTGAGTTGTAGTTGACATTTACATAATTGAAATGATTGAAGGCGTCATTGTCAACAATAGTACAATACTATTGTTGACAATGACAATGCCTTCAATCATTTCAAGGATGGATGTAAACCTTAGGGCTTGAGATGGCAAGAATTGGTGCACCCACCATTGTTTGTGGGCCTTTAATCATGTGACTTGATCTCATATGAAAATGTAAACGAAGCATTACATAACAGATGATTTGTGTTGCATGAATGTTTCAAACGCTCTGCTACAAAAGATGACCAAATTTGCTCCGGGTGGAGAGAATTGTGAAGCACATTGTATTCTGTGCCTCCCACACCATGGACAACTTGTGAACATTGCAAGGGAGTACTCTGAGGGCCTTTAGAGCTGGTGGGTGTGCTGAAATGATTCTGTAACCTGTACTGTTTTATTGACTATTTTCATAAAACATGAAACACACATTTAGTAGGTTGTTAAATGTCTGTACATTTCGCCCATACCTTGATCTTTTATCTGAATTTTTTTCGAATCCCATTTTTCCATCCATGCTGGTATTTTCACAACAAAACAAAGTTGCCATGACTTGTGCCTTAAGCCATATAAATATGATTAAATCCATAACTTTTACTAAGATGTTACACACTTTTTCTTTTTACCTTCCTGGACCTTTTATTAGTGTTAATTTCTCTAACAAAAAAATCTCCTTCCTTAATAACGTTCATTAACCCTTGCACGGCCGAGGTGATATTGAAACATAACCATTAGTGTGGGGACCCAAGTGATCCTCATGAAAAGTTGTTACAAAAATGCTGTTATATTGAGTTTAGAATGGTATTTTCTTTATTGCATTTATTGTTTATCATCTTACAATATTCTACACGAACATTTGTGTAAATTTGGCAAATATTTTGCAATATATTGAAAAATTGAAAAAACAATGCTTTGCTTACTCATCGTAAGTCATTATCATCTTGGGAATAACTATTGTATTAAATATTTGCAATTTACATTATTATTTTATTATTATTATTATTATTATTATTATTATTATTATTATTATTACAAGATCACTTGGACTCGTGTATAGAGAACTTTTAGAATATATGGTAAATAAATATCGTCCTCTGAAATCCACCGTCTAAATATCTTGCTTACTTATAGCTGGCATAAAAGCAATTTCTTACAATTCATGCAACACAACTGACAATGTAAAATCTTGCCTGGATAGTAAAACAGAAGACAATCGCTAGTTACCAGTACTGACAAGTTACTCGAACGATAGTGACATATTAGTCATGAAACAATCGCCAAATACACCAGATAATATGGATGTGAAGTCAAAATATCATTGAGAAAGAGAAAAGAGAGGTAACTTGAGTCCTCTCCAAGTCCTCCCAAATTCTTATGTAATCCAAAAACTATTACCATAAAAAGTGTGTTAAAATATTTGAAATAAATGATTATTTACATACAGGAGAGAAAAAAATTCTATTACCTTAATTAATTAATTGTAAGGGGAAAAAGAGAATTGGGGGACCTTAGGTCCCCCGCTCGGCCATGAAAGGGCCAAAGGGAAGTTTCACTGTTGGTAGAAAATCGAGTGTGACTTGTAAGGAAGTTTGTTTTCACCATTGTTTTACATTAGAAATTGTACACTAGTAATTTCTTTTAATTTTTTATTATCTTTGGAGTTCAATTAAGAGTGATAAAAGTTCTTAAATCAGTCTCTATATTTTTTTTTTTTCTTGTGACAACCACAAAAAGGAAACTTTGTATCAGTGGAAAGAATGAAAAAAGAAAATGTAATGTGAATTTTGTACGCCTTTGAAATGTTAAAATATTTACATTCAAACTACTTGCAGATATTTAGTATATTGGTTAGCAGGATTCCTGTTTACAGGGAGGTTTTACTGCTTACAGTATAAATGTGTTTACGATATGTCGTTCCTTTTTCATACAACTTATTTCAATTGGAAATAAAGTGTTAAATGTAAAGAAGTACCTGGATTGATCTCTATAATTCTTCTCTTTGAACCAGCTGACAAAATTTAAACAATATACTTTGTGTTGATATTGCTTACTGGGTTAATGGGCTGCGAGCCAGTCAGAATATTTTTTTCAGATATTTTGTTTGAACTAGAGGCAGTGACCTTCAGTAGTTACTGTAGTGAAAGAGCCAACTCTGCCAGAAACCAATTGTGAGGGTATTTTGGCCTTTGTTCCATTGACACTGAAGATGTTTGTCTCTAGTGCAGGGAAAGTGCCTAAAAAAACTATTTCAAAGGACCATGGCCTGTCAGCTTCAAAAGCAATTTCAATAGTAAGAAATATATTAACATCGTTATCTTGTTTAACCTTTTGACTCTTGTTTCTCAAACTGGGAGTGGTGGCTCAGTGCATCAGCTGAAGTCACTGCAGTACCTCTGACCGGGAGGTCCTAGGTTCGAGTCCCAACAGCAGCAGGATTTCTGACTCTTAGCTTTTCAGCTAGGTCAAATTTAGTCACTGTCTGGAGGAGAATTCTAGTGGCCGGTTGCTCTGATCAGTAGTTTTCTGTGGTTTCTCCGATCAAAATCAGGTGAATGCTGGAGCAGTACCCTAACAAACAGGCCACAGACTGCGCGATCTTTCCTTCCTCTTCCTTGTCCTATCCTCACCCCTTACACACACTTACACCAACATGCACTGCTCTACCACACATGCCAGGAGACCTGTCAGGGACTTCGAACTTGTCCCCGGCTGGGGCAGTGCCCTGCTGATGAGAGATACATGGTAGAGGAAAAATCCCACTAGTCGATGGTAGGTCAGCGCCGAATCTCGCCATCCAGTGGCGGAAGATCATTGCAACCTCCCAATGAAAAAACGTGCACTACACTTGCAGGTTTAATGACCTCAGTAGTTGATGCACCCGGAATCACTAATAATCGATCAATCAATCAATCAATCTGCTTCTCAAATACATACTGGACTTTGTTTGTTTGTTTTTTTACCCCAAACGTTTTACACAATAATTTACAAATATATGATGCAGGAGTGTTATTTGGAATTATTCATTGAGAAAACGATACTATTTATTTGCTTTATTATATTGTACTAAGTAACAAAGAATGTTATTTCCAGAAAAAAACGTTCTATCATATCCGCATTACTTTACATAGGTGTCTATCTTACCAGCATGAGAATGTTTGAAACAGGGCTACCAAACTGTAGTACACAAATACACTAAATTATCACTCAGAAACCACAACATAATATTACAAAACCAGAATGGACATGATTTTAGAATTTTTCTTGTAATTTAGATGTCAAATGTGGTATTTTTTACTCCAACTTTAAATAAAAATCAAATTATTTCCAACAAAGAAACAAACTTAGGAAACTGAAAAGATTACAACACATGTAAATAGCATTTTTAAAAGGAGAAGTTCATGTGAATAATTTCCAGAATATTTTGAAACATTACCTATCCCTGGACAAGACCCCAAACAGGGGGAATTGGGGGTCAATTTAATCGTTCAATTGATTAGTTTATACGAATATTTTAAAATAGAAATTGATTATTTTTAAACCGATTAATGAACACATCGAATAATTTTTCCATTTTTATCTTAAATAATTTCATGTTAGTAAAACTAATAAAATGAAGAATCACTGGGTATGATCTAATATTTTTAGTGATGTATTCAGTATGAAATATGACAGAGACAGAATTACCACTTTTTCTAAAATCATCAACTAAGTTCATTGTTAGATCACAATTATTGGTGTTACTGTATGTATAATTCTATGACCGTTTTCCTTTTAAACTGAGTTACTGTTGTTTATTATGAGGTTGTGTGGAATGAATATTAGGTATTTAAATAAAGAGTAAATAAATATTATTTATTAAATCATTCCATACTTCTAAAAAACTACTACATGATTAATTTACAAATTAACAATTTTACTCATTTTACACATTATTTAAAACATGAAAAATCGAATAATGGCAAGATGCCTGTCTGTCAGTCTATGAAGAACGCAAGCAGTTAAACTGTTTAGCCGGTTTCTCCAAAATTGATATTCCTCATCAACCTGGCTGATATCACGGCCTCTTGAATTTGAAACTATATTTTAATTTTGGGGGTTACATGAAGCCCCTAAGGACGTTTTCAAATTTTCAAAAAAATGACTCCTTTGATTTTTGTTACATTTTGTTGTTGGATAGTTTGAAGGATGTTTAAGAAAATGGTGCAGATTGCATGTTGAAAACCCTGACTTTTCAAAAATTGCAATGATACAAAATTTTTCCAGCATTTTCCTACAACTACAATGATGAAGATACTTTTTCAATTTTTCTCCTTAATGAAATGCATTCATCAAAAACAGATCTTCAAATAAGGTCATGTTGAATTTTTTGAAAATATGAATATTTTTTTTGAGTAATTGGGGGGCAAACTTAAAAAAATCCTGTGCTTTGTGATCGTAATTTTAGAGGGTCGATGCTACGTAAGTTAGAATATGTATATTATTTCAGATTTCTTTGTTTGTTTCTTACATTGGAGCTTTTGTTCTATGTTTACAAATTAATCTTTAAGAAATTATTTAAAACCTATTTGAAATAATACTGTTAGTTCTATTATTTCATTGTAAATTGCCTCCTTTAATTGTGTAAAATAAAAACTAATAGATGTGCGGTCATATTTGGTTGTTGTAACCCATTGTTCCAATGCCGCACTGATAATGGAACACAATAATGACTGCTCTTATAGCAGTAATATAAACTAATATATGTGTGTGTGGTCTATATAATATATATATATATATATATATATATATATATATATATATATATATATATATATATATATATATATTTGTTAAATATTACAATACCATATTTTTAATAATTACTATTATATATTTTTCAATCTATTTGTATTTGTTTGCTAGTGCTATAAGCTATTATTTATTAACTTTTAATTGTTTTACTTTCTTGTGTACTGTTTATGAAGAATATTAAAAGGCTGAAAACCTCATCTGATATGTCAAATGAGTTTTACAAAACAGATGACTGAAATGTGTTAATTGAGAGAGAGAGAGAAAGAGGGAGAGGGAGGGAGGAGAGAGAGAGAGGGAGAGAGAGAGAGAGAGAGAGAGAGAATAAACAGTATTACATAACCATTACTAATGGCGAAAAAGTAGGTGCTGTTTTACCACCACTAGTTTACAAAGCGTTTTCAACCAACTTGGACTGGAGACTTGTTGAAAACGACTCCAACTACGGTCAAATGGTGAATGAAATATGTATTGGTGTTATTAGGGGGGTAGTCTTGACTTCGCCGGCCAGCTGCCGGTGTCCTCCATGCCAGGGCCTAGTTAAATTGCCATGTTTGTGGGTAAGAGCGACATGATGCGAACATTACGTATTCTTTTCACCGTAACTAGCAAGATCCGCCTGCTTGAGCTTTTCTTCATCGCACAGCTACAGAAACTGGGATGATTTTTAAGGAAAGCTACAACTCTATTTTGGCCTCGATCGGGAATCAAACCCAGGACTACAGCAAGGGGCGCTAGTACGCTACCCATGAGCCATCCCTGAGGCTTTAATAAAATAAATTATTTTTAAAAAATGTTTAGAGTCTGTTTTAATGAGGTTAGAAAACTATTACACTGTCACTCTTACAGTGTCAATATTGATGTATGAAAGTTTTTTACTTGCTTTTTTACATATTTTACTACATTAAATTTACGAATGTAATGCTATAAAATTTGTTTTTGAGACTAATTATTCTTCAGTTCAATGATGATGTTGCAGCTATGCAATTTTAATATTTAGGGTGTAAATTTTCCAGAAAACAATCCAGCAAATTGTCAATTATCCATATTTATCATGAATTTTTCAGGTTAAAGATGATTTTTTTTTTTAGATAAGCACAATCACAATACAATTTATTTATTATTACATACAGAATCCTTTAACCAGACTAGTTTCAGAGAGAATTTCCTGATCCTTGAGGTGCTGCAGCTACCTAATCCACAAACCCTTGTGTAACTTGTGTAAATGAAAAAACATAAAAAAATGCTTTATTTTGAATCTGTTCACTTCCTTCCCACCTCCAACCCTTAACCTCTGACAGTCTTCTTCCTTTAGGAAATTTGTGTTGAGAATTGAATACTTGGCAGACCTTAGCCTGACAAGGCCAGAGCTCGTTCAAGTACATACATATACATTGTTATGACAGTGTTATTAATTGTTCTGATACTTTCAATTTCAAGCTATGTATAATTTATTTGGCTATCCTATATGTTTTCTTTTAAAGACAAGGGTTGGCATTGATTAGTCTGGAAAATCAGTGTTCTGAATTTTTAAACTGTGGTTTTAGTTGTAAAAATAGCAATTATGGACCAAATTGGAAAACCTGTTTAAGAACATATAAAAAATAATTGTTTATTTTCAGTTGCTGGAGCCCAATGTGACACTTCGTGTTCGGCAAGTGGATCGCTCTCTTGCTGAGGCTGCTGTTGTAATAGCACAACAGGAATATGAATCGAAGACAAATCGCAAAGTCCAGATTAAGATTGATTCTGATACATATCTTCCTGCTGAGACAACTGGAGGGGTTGAACTTCTGGCACAACAGGGACGTATTAAAATTGTGAACACAATGGAAGCAAGGCTGGATCTTATTGCTCAGCAGTTGGTGCCTGAGCTTCGATCAGCCCTGTTTGGCAAGAATCCCAATCGCAAATTTACAGATTAGATGGTCTTAGCTGCACTCTCCACACATTCCAGTTTGATCCCCGAGTAGAGTCCAGGTTGTGACACCCTGTTGTCTCCTATGTGTATGTACTGTAGTGGTTGTACAACTGTTGAATGTTATATCTAGCAAGTCCTGTTGTTTCGATAGTCAATCTGTCTTCATCATTTGTTGTTCAAAGAAATTAAAATAATATTTTCTTTGTTAATAGTGTGTACACATACTCAGTGCTAAACTTTGTAAGATACTCGCAGTAATATCATTTGTGGAAGTGTATTTGTTTGCTTTCAAGAAGAGATTGTACAGCAAGTAATTCATGTCACCAAATTAACACTTTCCAAATTGAATTGCACTGCTAAATATAGCACAGAACTTTGTGGCATGTTGTATTGTCAGATTTCCATCTTGCCAGGACATCAGAAAATGTGTTATATTTGATCATGTAAATGTATTACTGAGTGAGCAAATTCTTTTAGATAAACTCTACTTTATGTTGCCTTGAACAAAAATGCGGTGTATAGTTGGTGTAGGTATTATCAAAGTGTTCAGTAAACAGATTTGTTCATTTAGTTGTAAATATGTACATGGAAAAGGGACTTACTGTATCAAAATAAACTATTGCTGTTAAATGTACAAACAGTTGTTACTGATAAAAACAATTCGAGACAGAAATTACCTACAAAACTTGTATTTACCTTTGTAAATAACAAACTGATTAGATGTTACACAACTTGTGTATATTATGTGGTAGACATACTACATAAAATTAATTTCTACAACTGTAACTATCACATATTGGGATTGTGCATGCACGTGTGCGTGTGTGCTGTTTAGTGCTTGTCAATTCTGCTCGATTTGCTGTAGGATAAATTCAAAGAAAACCATTACCTCCACAGATCCTTCTATTATTTAAAGCAAAAATGTTAAAAAGTAGATACATGAAAAATAATGATTTTCACTATCAACACAAAATAAAAAGAGTAACATAAGTAAACAATATTCTAGAGTGAATTTTATCTATTATATTCAAGTGACTAGGTACTCTAGTTTCACAAAAACTTTTGAACCACTGCAGGAATTGCTTTAAGACTTTTTGAATAAAAAACACTTTTGAATGGCAGAAGAAAAATCTGGGAGGTGGCGATTCCGAAATTTGCCCAAAATGTGTTTTTAAACAAAATTTTGTTAAATAGCTCCAGATGGAATAGTTGTTGGGCAGGTGAACCATTGGGAAATGGCAGAGGGGTAATTGGTACAATGTGTGAGGGAATGAAAGGTATATTGCCATTCTATGCTAACACTGCAATTTGTTGCGGGAACCAGACCCCAGCAAAAAGGCCATTTAGGTATGTTGCAATCACCCTTTTTGACATAATAGCTAGAAGTTGGTTTTGTCTGGGTGAAAATAGATGGAGTCTACATCTGTAACTGCTACATTTGACGAATTGAGCAAATAAAGCCTCGACCGTTTAGTCTTTGATGCAAGAGAACTCCTCCTCGTGATAGTGGGGGGCTTCCACTTGTGGGTCACTGAGTGGGTTGACAATGAACAGACAAGTTGACCTATACTGGAATCTCTCTCGCCTTGTGCTCAACACCAGTTACACCTCGCACAGTGGTGCTGATGTACTTCTGTTGTAGTTTTAACGTGTGACAGCTTGCTGAGAACGCGAGTATCGTGGAGTCTGATCACTACACTAAAAGCGTTTGCCAGGGAATTGTGTACGAAGTGCAAAATCAATAAGAGTTTTTTTCTGGCGAAAATTCGCCGCGTTCTGGCGCACGATTACATAACTTTCTCATCTTTCGAAGTATTCGCAAGGCAAAAAAGTAAAAAGGAATTAAATGTTGGATTAAGATATAAGGGAAGAGGATGGAAAGCCTAAGATTTTAATGAAATATTCGGCCTTTGAAGAAGACGGTACCATCAGCGACTGCACGGACAAAGGCTGGCCAAAATTGGAATTGGGTAACCAGGGCTGGCGATGCAACTTTGCCCAATCGAAGACGTTCCCCAGTGGAACGAAGATATTGTTCATCTGCGTCGACACCTACTTCAAACAGCAATTTGACCAGCGATTTCGTGGCAAGGATTTGTGTGACCTCTTGCCACAGCAGTAAAAAGCGGACCCGGAATCGGCTGAAGTTCGTAATTCGGGAAAGTAAACGCATTTTCGTCGAAACGTCTGTACGACGACATGGAAAAAAGATGAATGGAGTAAGTCATACAAGAGGGTCGTGGGAAAATTGAGAACACATCACACTCCGACTATCCCTAACATTCTTTTCAGAATTGACTCTTATTCCCACCCCAACCCCCTACGAGCTGACTGTCATTGTGTTACTACTTTTGACCGAATCTGTCTACTTGACTGCTAGCTGCAGACAGGGGTTATTAAATCAGAGGCTTCAAATTGTGATGTCACTACAGCCGAGGATAATTTAGAAAAAAAAATGAAATCTTAGCGCGAAGCTGTTGAAAATTGAAGAGGCAATTAAATGGCCAAGAGCGCCACATCTTGTTTGGCTATCCATCGTGTGTGCGGTTCTGAATTGTCTATTGTATACTTCGATTGCGATTTGTTTCTTTCTACTGCCGCTGCTGTTGTGGTTTGGTGCAAGAACGACCACACGACAGTAAGTGGCAATATCGTTCTACCCTACCACCAGCTATGAAGTAGACCGAAACATTCAGATAATAGACACTAAAGAAGAGTTACTGAAAGCAATGCATGCTTGAGAAAAGCGATACGTTCTGTGCGAAAAAAAACTGGTAATTTCAGGGGGGGGGCTTCCAAACAGCTTAAGGCATTTCTGCAGCTGTGTACTCACGATGGAAAAAAATGTAGACAATGGAGGTGGTCTCAGTAAAATAGTGTGGCTTCCGTAAACCCCGGTCAACATTCGACACGGTTCTGCTTGCGGGCACTGTCCTACATGCCATTAGTGGAAGCCGGTGGTGGTAACAATTGACATTTAAAATGCCTTTAAATCTGCAATGAGGGGGAGGGTTGTCATAAGGCCCTAAACCAAATTAATGTGGAAACGTACTTCAGGATAGTGGCTGTATACCTCAGTCGCTGAATCCGAGTACAATACTATGGACAGCAGGTACACATCACCGTCAGCCGTAGGCATACGCAGGCTAAAAGGAGAGGGGGGCTACTTTTTTCTGGGCTCCATTAACCTTTTGAACAAAGAAATAAAACATGAAAAGGACAATGACGCAATTAATAAATAATATTGATTTTATGTCGCACCCAGTTACAGGATTTCCCGATGGTTTTGAGACTCTCTTCTCAAGTTGTCAGCTTAAAAGAGCGGAAATCAGGAATTGGATTAATTTACGGAAATAAAACATTTTATTTTATGAGGAGCTACGGATCCCTGTCTAAATTATCAAGCCCCCGCGCGACACCTAAGACGCCCGAGTTCTAAAAGTTTCGGTACTTGGTTCACTGCTCTGGAATACTATGGATGATGAAGTCCTTGGGCACTCCGTCGCAGAAGGAACCAAATTATGTTTCACAGACATTACATTCATCACTGTCGCGAAATTTATAGATGGTGTGTGCAATCTGCGATGGTTTTGTCATTTATTGGCTGGAACAAGATTGAAATGGCTCTGGTGACTGGAAAGAAAAGAAACTCAAGGTTGTGTTCAAATCACCCGAAGACCATCAATCAAATACATCCGTCTCTTGATCTTGAAACGCTTGGCAGACCACGTGCATTATGCTACCAAGAAAGCTGCGGTCGCAAATGGAGGATGTAGTCACGTCAAAGCTGCTTGCACCACCTCTACAGGCACAAAGAGCTAGTATAAGGAATTGCGTCTGGGTATCTGCGCCAAGGCATGTGCGTTCCGCAGTGTGTCAAGTGAAGTAGTATGCACCATCGCCGTGCCCCCTATTGATTTAATGGCTCGTGAACGACAGAGGCGATACGGGAAAAGAGACAAGACTGCTTCGGGCAACGGCACTGCACTGCAAAACGGCGGCAACGATGGGACACTTCTACCAAGGGAAGGTAGACCCACCGCTTGATTTACCTGGTTGAAACGTGGATTCGTCAGAAGGGCGTCCAGGCAGCTTCCAAAGTCCAGGCACAAAATTCTCAGTTTCTGGCGTTTCATGGATGCATCTCCGCCAGAGGCCAGATTTCCAGTTATTGTATATCCGGCGATGAACCTAACAAATTAATAAAAACTTCAACAATACATATTTTGACGCATTATTTGTAACTTTTGCTGTCTTCTAAAATTCAGAGAGTTCGATGAAAATAGAACCTGCACCATTTTTATAAACGTACTTCACACTCGCAGAAAAAATTAGAGCATTTTTTTTTTTAGAAAATCTTGTTTTTAAAATTACACTTATTTCACTCAAAAGGGAATAGCTGAATAAGGTGGTGAAAAGTGCCCTCAAACCAAATCGATAATAATGATGCTCATATCAAAGAATAAAAAAACCTTAGATTCACAAAAAAAAAAATCAGCCTCACAGGGCAATGTTAAAAGATACGAGAAACGTATTTTTCATGTTTTATTTCTTTCTCAACTTCTATTCAATGTTTCAGGCTGGAAAAAAATAGCAGAGATGAGGGAAAATAGTTTAATTTAACGGTAAATTTGTCAACCAATTTTGACGCCAAATTCATATAGAAAATAAAAATAACTTTCTGAAATTGATTTTCGACGTGATGACGTTGAAGTACTCTCTCTCTCTCTCTCTCTCTCTCTCTCTCTCTCTCTCTCTCTCTCCACCCACACACACACACCGAATATGTCGTCCAACATTCTACAACATATATTTTTTCAGGTTTTTAAACAATGTTCGGGTCAATGACCCCCATCTCGATCAGGATTTTCGTCCAGTTTCCCTGATCCATTGAGCAAATGCTGAGATGGCCCCTTGTTTTGCTTCTGGACATAAATGTAACTTCATTTTCTGTGCACGTCTTCTAGAATTCAGTGGGAAATACAATTATTCAAATTATCGTTTCCATGTCGCGGCAGGAAGTATTATTCCGAAGCACACGTGATAAGAGCCAAAATTTATTGCTTATTTATCCTTGAAAATAAATTTTATTACATGGGAGTTTTTTTTTCAAAATTTAAGTAGTATATGACTTAGTGTAGGGATCACAGAATTTTGAAAATGTGCACACAATTCACTTTTCCCCATAGCACGTCATACGCAGTTTTAACTGTTTTTTGACGTTAAATAAATAAATGTGGACGATAGCGAAAAAAATTATCAGTTTAAGAAATTGAAATTCGCGCCAAAGTGTGATTGGAAAAAAATCATTTTAACCGATATTTAAACACAGATTTATCCGCGACATATGAACTCGAAATATTATGGGTGTTACACCGATTATCTACCAAACTCAATCAGAATATTCTTGGTGGAAAGAGATGGGTGGCCTCTAGTATCCGACTTCAGCAAAAGAGCTTCAGGTACCAGTGTGCCTCATAATATTAGCGGAATATAATATGCCAACATCACAAGTCATTGAAACAAACAGATATGCATTTTTTTAAAAAAAAATTTGACATCTTTAATTTCAATTACCCCTTCATTTTGTTAATTTTGGTTGGTCACCGGTGAATATTGTCATTTTATGCCACTTAAAAAATGTTTCTCGACATTTCTTGCTCTCCGTGCAACATGGCGGCCGACGTCTGGTATCGGTTCTCAAACTTAGTGGCCACATTATTATTGTGAACGTGCGAACGGAAGTCTCGGTCTGGGATGCTGCTCCAACATAGTTGCGATTATTTACTATTTAGCACACGCTCATTACTTGCCGAAAATTGTTAAACAGAAAGTTTCAGTTGATTGTTTATAAACGAACGCGTGATCGCAGTTTTGGAATAAGACAGTGTCAAAGATTAATGTCTATGATTGTCTAAATATCAATTATTAATAAATTAACAGCTGAGTAATTTGATTTATATTATAAACTTAAATGATTAATAAACCTAAAACTGAGAAATTTGATTATCATTAGAAACAATACATAAATCTAAAAACAAAAGGGATTGAATGATGATATTTCGATATAAATACTTTCCACATAAAATAAACATTTGTCAGTAAAAAGTTGCCAATCATTCTGGTAAGCGAGACCTTTCAACAATTCTCTGCAATTTTTATCAGCCCAATACATGCAATAGAAACTGAGGGGGGGATGAAAAACACGTTTATCGTATTTCTGCAACAGATTGCGCTAGAAGGCTGATTTTTTTAAATCAACGGTATCTTTTATTCTCTTACATATGAGCATCGTAATTATTTATTACTAGTAAAGTTGATTATTACAATTACCACTAATAAATAACTTTATTTAATTAAATAATAGCGAATGATGAAATAACTCCCGCAAGATTCAAGGAACAGAATTGTGGCAATTTCGAATTTGCAAAATTACGTTAAACTATACTTGGATTTTCTTAACGTGGCGTCCCAAGGTCACGCGTGAAACCGGGAGAGGGAAAGTAGACTCTCATAGAAAGCCGCAAAAATCGGAGCTGTAGTGACGGTGCAGCTCCCCATTGAGTCTACCTTCCCTCTCTCTCCTTCGCGAGTGACCTTGAGACGCCACGTTAAGAAAACCCAATTATACTCATACTTTTAAAAGTGTACCTTGCAGTTTTTAAAGAACTATTTTAGAACAGATTTCTGTTTAAAAAATCTAACATAAATATTGTACTTTTAAAATTATTTAAAATAATCTTTCAGGCAGCGTTGCTAAACAATGTGAACGATGCGACATGGTAGTTCGCAACCTCCTTGACTTCATGAAGCGTAGTTAAGGAATTCGGCTGAGGATGCAGGCCATTGCTAATAATGCGAGAAAGTATGTGCTGTTGAAGCACCTCTAGTTTCTGTATTTGACGATAATTGTGATCATGCACATCTGAAATTACTCTCATCATCCAGCCTTGATAGAAAAGTGTTTGTTGACCACTTATCAGTTCCATTATATAGTTCAGATCAGATATATCACTTCCAGATATACTCTTTGATCAGTTCCTGATACAAAGCTTCAAGAGCTCTAGTATTGAGAGCACTGGATTTGACAAAGTTTACAATTTTACTTGTCTAAAATAAACTTAAGAATTCTGGTTAAAAGCTTAGGCTTATCCGTGAATGACATAATGAGAACCAATTACATTAGGGTCCTCTTTCTTAGATCCTGAAATCCAGTTCGGCGCCTTATCAGTGCATATTCCAATAGCATTCTCCCATTGAAGATTACCCGGTGCCAAAAAGTTGTGGAGAGTAGAAAATACAACAGCTTTCATCGTTGTTTGGAGACTGTGAATATAATATTTCTACCTTAAAACGTTTTCTGTGAATCCAAGGGTTTTCTGTAATTACAATAAAACAAAAACTTAGAAAGCCTTGAAATGTTTGTCTCAACATTTCAAGGAAAAGAATAAAGATCTCTTCATTTTACTATTACTTGAGTCTTCAAATCGAACCATTTGAACAATTCTGCTAAACGCAAACTGCCTCATTTGATAATGATACTTGTACAATTTTATTGCAAATCCTTTTACCATAATTCAGCACTACAAGCAGTTAATAAACATGGTATTATAAGTGACTCGCCAATTGAATGTGGTTTCTTGTCTTGTTATCAACAACGCTATCTGATAAAAAAATTTAGACAGTTTTTTCGTTCTCCACTTATAAACTTCTAGTCGAATCAAATTTGTTTTCAGTGAGCTGTTCTCTGCACGAAAAAAATCTGGTTTCTCTTTCAAACCTGGGCGGGTCGTTGTCAAATGGCGTTTCAAAATTCTCAGACGCTCAGAGATGCAGATCCGAATATGCAATAGTTATCACCTTGGGTTATGCTTTAAATGCAATAGTGTGAACTAATAATTGAATAAAAGGATTAAAAGCCTGATAATAATGTATTAATAAAATGTTTAAATATATAAATGGAATGGACAATGAACTTAATTCGCTTATTGAACTTATTAGCCTCAGAATAGGATGCAATCATAAATATTATATACTTGCCGAAATTAACTTTTCCTTTTTTCTTCGTATGTATGACTGACTATGTATTAATAGTAGTAATATGTACTAATGTAGAGAGAGTATGACTATGTACTAATAGTAGAGAGACGAAAAGTATTGGAATCACCTCAATAATTCAATCTAGAATTTTCAGGCGTAAGATCCGTTTAAAGGTTATTTTGAATTGTTACTTCGCAAACATGCGCAATTTGTGAGGGATTTGCAGTATTGTTACTTTCTCTTCTCTAACTTTTATATTATAAAGTTGTTTAAGGTTGCATGAAAGAACGGTGAATTTTCGGTCAAAAAACCAATTACAGAGCCCTGGTAACGAAAAAGAGGATAAATCCAGTTGCTAAATTTAAAAGTAAAAATCCTATAACACATGGTGTAGCCAGAGTCCATGTTTTGTGGGTCCTTGATGCCGAAAAATTGAATGACAGCAAAATGTCTGTCAGTTCAACACCACCCAGAGAGTATACCTGCAAGGTCTGAGCAGTCATTCAAGATGGCCGCCTAAGAAGGCCACACAAACTGAAATGCGAAAAATTGTGGTTACCAGACAAAATATATAATTAATTGCACTATCAAATAAAAAAAAAGAGGTTTACTTTCTCCAGCTGAGTGACTGTATATAAATATAAGTTATTTTGCAGGCGAAACAAGCTGCATACACTACCTACTAATACTGTTCTCACAACGCACTGTACATGAAATCCTATCTGTTCTAATCCCAATATACTTTTGTTTTCAAAATAGTTTGAAAGTTCTGATTTTAAATGCATTTCATCCATCACGAGTCACTAATTTATCGTTATCACTTAATTTATGTAAGTAGTTCTTTCTTGTGTACTTTAAAAATTATTTTCACAATGTTCCAGTTGAGGTTCTAAACCAAATGAACACAATCTCCTAATTGCACTACGAAGAGGAAATATTATGAACCCTAAATATTTGAAATATTTATAAGAATATGGCTGTGTGGTAAATAGTGTATCATACAATATGAAAAATTACGAACTGTATTGATATGCACTTCTTTCATAGAAGTTTTATTTATTTTAGCGTAAAAGCAACAGGTTTGCCAAATTGTGAATTTGTGGTATCGATTTGAAGTAAGATATCTAAATTAAAGTAAAACCACCATGAGGACTTTTCCTACTACTTTTATTAAAACCTAACTTTAACCTAACCTTTTCTGAAATCTGAAATGTATCACTCATTTCATTTGTATTATATAGGTACTATCTGATATTGTAGTGTCTCCAAGTTTTAATACTCGTTTACAATAATAAACACTGAGATTCGATTCCTTATCCACCACAACTGAATCGATAATTTTAGGACCAGAATTACAATCAATATGTTGAAAAAAAAAGTCTTCCTTATTAATAATCGACCAATAATCGTCCAAAATAAGCAACTCGAAAGCTGCTTCTTAGGTCATCAAAAGTACTGGAGGATAATTCATTTAATCTTTCAATGTTTTCTTTTGCACTTTTTTTCAATAGCAGCAAGCTGATACACGTTTTCTAAACTCAATTTCTTTTCTTGAAGGCTTTCTCTGTGGGAAGTGCTTGGGCGATTCAAGTAAGCAGGACAATATTAGGCAACAAAGAAGGCATAGCTCCACGAGACAGTCGTGTATATTTGAAAGGAAGACCGGTTTTTGGTCCATTATCATAATCGAACACTGAATTTCCCACGTTCGCAAATGAAATCCACAAAGCTGAAAGTAAACACTGAACTTAGAAACTTACACATTTCACTTTTTACCATAATTCCCTACCTGGGGACACTGCCCTTATTCACAGTGATTCTCACTATTTCAACAACAGACCACATCTACACAACCACAACTCCAGAGCTACACGTGCTTCTCAACGTACACAACTGGATCGCATCAACTCTAACAAGTCGTCGGCCTCTCGCCGCCAGCTTTGAAAAACAGCAGTGCTCAGGCCTTGTATGTCTAGACGGTGTTGGTATATCCGTCTGCGAACAACGCTAGCAGCTAAACCATTCAGCCGATTTTCGCCGCAAGTGATATTCCCCAATCGATCTCGCTGATGTCGCGGCCCCTTGAATTTGAAACCCATATTTTAATTTTGCGGGGTACTTTACTGGAAGCCCCTGGGACATTTTTAAAATTTTCAAAAAAATGGCTCCATTTTTGATTAAATGTTGTTGTCGGATCGTGTGAACGACGTTTAAAAGATTGGTACAAGTCTCATGCTCGTTAAAAATCCTAATTTTTCGGAAATTGGAAAAGGTCAGAAATTTCCTACAGCTAAATTCTGCCTTCCTTCAACTAAAATATTAAAAATACAGATTTTTTCCCTCATAAAATCTATTCCTTAAAGATTGATTTTGAAATAAGATC
Source organism: Teleogryllus oceanicus (assembly GCA_964035755.1). Taxonomy (NCBI): domain Eukaryota; kingdom Metazoa; phylum Arthropoda; class Insecta; order Orthoptera; family Gryllidae; genus Teleogryllus; species Teleogryllus oceanicus. Next base: position 58,836,407 of record CAXIVR010000008.1, read on the forward strand.
ATGTACAGCTTTTCGAAAATTTGCGTAATTCTGCGCGAAAGTGCTATAACTATGCACTACTATAGTTTATTTGGTCGGAACTGAAAGCAGTGGCATCTCCTCCCTCTGGACCTAGGGCGTTGGCAGCGTTAACCCTCACACTACTCTTTTCACTTATTGAGAGTAAAATTGAATTATGAAACAAAATCCTTATTTATTTTAAATTGGAAGAATGAGGGAAAGATAGCCGCAAAATAACGAGGATGTTGTATTTTCTTTTGAAAAGACTGAAACGTTTTAACGTATTTAAAAACACATTCTCGACGCTTTTCCCATTCTTCGGTTCCCGTTTTAAAAACTAAATTCTGAAATATCAAATTAAGACACGATCACCTATTATTCAATTATTTGTTTGTTTTCTTCATACGAAAGAAAAGGAAAGCAATAATTTAAAACTATTCTTCCACTGTTTTACTATCCTTACCAAAAAATTATAGTAATTCCATGACTATCGCTAAAGGCTGCAAAACGCAACGGAGAATACGACAATCATGGACGCTCGCTTTCCATCAGGCCGTTAAAAAATATGCAACGCCTGAGCACGCTTTGTCCTGGAGTGGGGGGACGTCGCGCGCATGCGCTGCCGTCTCCGATCCGCCCTGAAGACGTTGGAGGGATTCGCCAACGGTCTGAGCAGCGCTCGCACACTTGCTGCGTTGCATGAACGCGCTGGTGCCCATCTATACCACCGATCGCGCGGAGACCGAATAAATGTAAAAAAATATCAATAAATTCAAAGAAAAAATTTTTTTTTGTATTTCTTTGGGCGTTGCCATACGACTTGCACACCCAAAGAAAACGCTACTGGCTGAAAGCAGAAGTTTTAAACGAAACCGACATGATTTTCAAGGATAATCTAAATAAAATAATTGAGAAGATGGGACATTTACCATGAGTTGGCAACTGGTAGAGTGCAGGCAAAAATAAAATGACAATAACTTCACGCGCTTCTTTTGGAGCTCGGCCACGCTTCCTGCCTTCTCAAGACCCCACACCGTTTGTAGTACATGAAAATCACGAATCTCTTAAACAGCGTTTTCTGGATCGAGTCTTCGTGATCGATGAGAACAGTACAGGAAGCAGGAGCTCTCAGATATTATTCGAAGGATGACGATTGTACGTTTTGCCTTTTCTTTTTACTTACTCGCATAGAAAGTTGTGTTATGCTGCAGCGAAAAACGGTGATTTTTCGGCAGAAAAATTCTTATTGCCGATCCCTGATAATGACCACGTGGTTAATTCTTGTTCCTATATGAAGTAAAGTACTTTCTCTAAGTCTCTTTAGATGAACTTTATAGCGGGGAAGATGCTCCGGAAATCAGACACTGTGGTGTCCACGGAAGCCCCTTTCTCCATTGCCGAAGGAGACTCAAGCCTGACCTGCTAATAAAAAGCCGGGAGGGGGGTTCACGTGGTCGATGTGACTGTCCGCCACGAGGATGGGTCTAGCCTTCTAAAAGCGGGGAGGAAAAAGTGGTAAAGTACCAACCATTCATTCCCCTCGCAGCCCAACGCCAGAAACCTGCCAATGGTGGTTGGAACCTCTGGGGCTATGCCACGATCAACAGTCAGTGCCCGCAAGACGTTGGGGATCATGTCTCGAGGCGATCTACTGACTCTCGTTAATTGCCCTCAGAAGCTCTACACACAAATTGTAAATTACGATGGAGCAATTTAGCATTGCAGGTAGTAAATGCAGAAAATGAATTTATTGGTCCCGTGAGGAAGTCTATGGAACCCAAGACGATCCGATACCACGACTTTAAGTGGGAAGTGTATGTTATTTAATGTAGCATATAGAAAATTATATAGTCAAAATTCACGTTTTGTGGGCCCTTGCCACAGAAAAATTTGTTTACAGCAAAACGTCTGACTTCTGTGCATAACGCTAGCGGCTAAACCGTGGGTAGGATTTTCATTAAAATTGAAATTCTGCGATTTCATCTGACTGATGTCGCGGTCCATTGCCTTTGAAACCGATGTATTAATTTTGGGGAGTACTTTACATGAAATCCCAAGACTATTTTCAAATTTGTGCGAAAAATAGCTCAAACTTTTTAAATTAGTATCCTCGGATAGCGAAACGGACGCTTAAAGAATGCTGTAGCTCTCAGTTTCGATAAAGTATTTGGAACTTCGAAAATTGCAAACGCTCAAAACATTTTTCGGTGTCTTCCTACAATTACAGTATTGAAGAAAGATATTTTTCCTCTGAATAAAATCTGTTTTTAAAATTAGATCTTTAAATGAGGACATACAATTTTTTTTACAATATGAATATTTTTCGAGTAATTTTGCGTGAAATAGAGCGTATTAATAATTTTGCGTGCCATTTTAAAAACAAGACTTCTCAAAAATGGCTTAAATATATTTCTTTAAAATGTTGTATGGATTATGTTATATGTAGTGAATGACACGATATTAATGTCATTTTGAAGTATTCTTTAGATTTTTCAAAAATTACCAAAATCAATTTGTATTTAATTATTTATTATTCACATTGTTAATATTTACATTAGGGAATTTTTTATACATAATTGAAAATTGAAATTATTTCCGATAAAGTTTCTCGAATGTTTTCAGTGAAAACGAGCTTAAAGTTGAGCGAATGTAGAAATGCTCAAATATTTTCTCGAAAATTGATCCAAATTTTTTCTTCAAACTTTTGTGCGTGATAGTGCTAAATACACTGAGTTTCATAACATATACGCCATTTTGATGAATTCTTTTTTATTTATCAAGAACTACAGAAATGTAATTTTTTGGAACATCTCTCACGTCGTTAATGTTTAAATTGCAGTAATTTTCTATACATTATTGCATTTGAAAACACACGTGCTTCAAATGACTTATGAAGTTTCTCGAAAACTTAAAAGTTTTAAGTGAAAATAAGTTGAAAATTGCGCATTTTGATTTTCAGAAACACACAAACGACATTTTTTTCAACAGTTCCAAATTTTTCAATGAAAATTTGTTCATAGCACTGTTTCACGTGGATTCGTTTGGTGACAAATGTTTGTTTTATGGGGAAAGTATTTATATTACCAAATAAAAGTATCAAACTCTTTTGTTTTGAGATTTATGTATTGTTTCTAATAAAATTCAAATTACTTGGTTTTAGGAATATTAATGATTTGTTTATAATAAAAATCAAATTAGTTGTATATTTATTAATCATTGGCAATTAGACAATTAATCATTGTCACTGTCACTTCTTCAATAACTGGGATCACGCGTTCATTTATAAACATTCTATTCAAAATTTCTGTTTAACAATTTTCGCCAAATAACAAATGATCGCAACTGTGTGGCAGCAGCATCCCAGGGTGTCATTTCCGTTCGCACGTTCACAATATGGAGTTCGTGCACCCTCGAACGTTAAAGCACTATCGATCTTCTGCGCATGCGCAGTTTAAGTTTCGCATCACTTCAGTGCATATGCGCATGCGCAGAAGATCGATAATGCAGTCTGCACAAACTCTCTAATAATATCGTTTCACTCCCGATATTCCCATGGTAGAAAGAGTTAGGAGGGCTCCTCCGGTCCACCGATTTTTGCTCGTTCTGCGCAGCACCAGTTGCGTCACGAACCATTTAACCACTTTGTTTGAAAAGAGGGAGCAGACGTCGGTCGCCATGCATGGAGAGCTAGAAGTGTTGAGAAACATTTTGTAAGTGGCATAAAATGACAATATTCACCGGTGACCAACCAAAATTAACAAGATGAAGGGGTAATTGAAATAAAAGATGTACTATATTTTAAAAAATGCTTATCTGTTTCGATGATGTGATAATGTTGGCATTTAAAATTCCCGCTAATATGAGGCAAACTGGTACCTGAAGCTCATTGACTGAAGTCGAATGCGCAAGAGACCACCCATCTCTTTCCACCAAGGATATTCTGATTTAGTACATAATCGATAAACGCCTATAATATTCCGAGTTCATATTTCGCGATTAAATCTGTGTTTAAATACCAGTTGAAATTATTTTTTCCAATCACATTTTGGCGCGAATTTCAAATTTTCAACTGATAATTTTTTTTCACTATCGTTATTGTTTAAAAATCTGAAAAAAATATGTACATATTCTAGGGGGAAACTGAGACAGTACTCCCGTTATCACGTCGAAAATTAATTTCAAAAATGTATTTATTTCCTGTATGAATTTGGCGTCAAAATTGGTTGACAAATTTACCGTTAAATGCAACTATTTTTCGTCTACTATTTTTTCCAGCCTGATACATGCAATAGAAGCTGAGAAAGCGCTCAACGCCCCTTAAGGGGGCTTGGAGACGCGTTGCGTCAAGGAGTGGACGCAACAAATTAAAAAAAAAAAAAAACATGAAAAACACGTTTCTCGTATGTCTGCACATTGCCATAGGAAGCTGATTTTTTGGGAATCTTAGGCTTCTTTATTCTTTCATATGAGCATCACGATTATCGATTTGGTTTGGGGGCACTTTACACCGTCTTATACCCTTTAGTCAATTTTTAAATAATTATTTTCTTTAAAAAACGTTTGTGGTAACATGGTGTAAACGTAAGCTTCTGCGGCTCGAGTCGATGACGTCTTGGCTGTCCGGGTGGCGCCGCGTAATGGGATGAGCGGCCGACGTTTCGCCTGTCATGCCGCAGGCTTCCTCAGGGCACTGACTGCGTTGCTGTGCGTCGGGTATTATGAATTGTCCGGCCTGGGCGCCCGGGTGGAGCAGGGGCGCCGTAATTGGCGCCTCTGATTGGCTAGCTGTCTGTGCCAACCCAGGTCTCGCGAACCTTAACCCGGCTTGGTAATTCCTACTACCACCAATCCGCGACTAGGAGGGGGCTGCCCCACACCGTCCGATCACGAGGACGGCCGGCGCAAGACCCGAGTTGGCACAGACCGTTAGCCAATCCAGAGGGATCCTTCCGCCAATCACGGTCAATTGGTTATGTTTTTATTATTATTATTATTATTATTATTATTATTATTATTATTATTATTATATTTCAAAACCGTATCATAATTGCAATTAGTAAGGCAAAATGATTGGGGTTGATGAGTCTGGCGGAGACGAGCGAAAGTACGTGAACACTAAAGCTGGGGGGGGGGTGAAATCCACAAAAGATAAATATTTTCTGTTGTTTCAGGCATGGGGGGGGATTCCAAACCTTCTACCAGAACGATACAAGTACCATGGTAGGGCCTAGGAATACCATGGGCAAATATGTAAAGGACCAAGATAAGTCTATCTGATATTTGGGTGCAAAGGTGTACCCGACTGCCTTTGAGGTGGTATTTCAAGAGGCTCTGGGAGTGTTTTGGACATTGAAGAGAAAAGGAAACCACTACAAGAAAATCTGTTCCATTCTGTAGCAACACTAGTTTCAATTTTTAGGGTGTCAGCTTAACCTTATGTAGCACCATATCTGGCACTCGGGTCTTCATTTTACACCTGTTTGCTAAATTAATAGTCAATCAATCAATCAATCAATCAACCAAAGATACAAAAATCCAAACAACCAAAATCAATTTTCGGAAGTCCATATACTTTCATTTTGACTCATTGCTTCTAACAATAGGATAAAAAGGTAGAAAAATAACAAACAAGAATTTGAAGTAACTCTTTTTTTCAACAGCAAATATAGACAACAACAGTTTTTCAGCTACATGCTACTTACATTTAGGCCTCCATGCTGAAGCATATGTAAACTGACAAGCTGGCAAATTACATGGTAGAAACCAACTTTTCCTGTCCTGGGGCTGGCATATTTTTGCTTGCAGGAAAGCAAGATGCAAAAGGAGACCAATCAATTATTTTCTATAGAGGAACTCCACAATACTTATTGAAACTATTTAGTGCCTATATCATAGGACTAAATCCTAATTTTTCAATGCCTATTCATTTCTCAAGATATGTATTTGTCAAATGTTGATGCTAGTTTCTGACAAAAAAAATAATTACAAATAATTGAGGAAAATATATCATTCCTCAGACAAATTAATTACATACTCTTTTACAATATTCCATGTGAGGCAAGAGAAATGATTTATAAAAATATTTGTCCAACTTTCATCTATCATCACTGTTCAACTATTGACAAGAAATTTTTTTATATATATATAAAAAACGATTTCACTATTTCAGGCTGTTTAAGAAACCCTGATTTATGAAGGTGAAAGGAAGGTTTTGGCAATATTAAATGTTGAAGACATGTTTTGTTCTCATTCAACAATCTATACCTTCATTTATTCACCAATATTTCAGAGCCCTTTCTGAGACGGGTTTGATACTAATTTTATGTATTTTTCCATTTTCTGCATGAAAATGTCTTCTAAATCTGGTAAGAAATGAATGTTTCATGCACTCATATCCTGGAAAAGAGGAGTTTCTGTGAGTTTTATTGGTAATATTTTACTGGCCTGTACAAATGAAAAGACATCTTACCATAAAGCAGTTTCGCCATAGAAATACGGATTCACACTGCTGAAGATCAATGAAATTCTGCAAATGCTCAATGCCACAGCACCAACTACTCAAGCATTAGGGCAGGAACTAGAACTTGAATTAGGACTGACAGAGTCAATCTTGTTGTTTCCCAGACTTGAAAAACAGAATGGCATGACAAGTGACAAATTGAAGGTGGTATACAGCAAATTGCAGTTGGAATAAAACATGTCTTGAATTACAATGATCATTATTATATTGCCACCATCTTCCCGTCTCTTAGTTTCAACTCTATAAAATAGATCATGTTTGATATCTGTAATTTACACTTAGTGCCGAATAAGCAAATGAAAATTTGCACAATCATTAGTATATCAAAGCAGGTGAATCCCACAGGGAAAATTAATGGAATTAAATAAACATAACAGATTTGGAAGACACTTCAATATATTTCCACTGTGAGCTGGGAAATATAAAAATCAGTTAATCTGTTCACAAAATATTGCTAATTTGAATTCTATTTCTTTCCAGACCCTGCTGATAAATGCAGCCCTATGGACAGAATGTGCTCACTGGAATGTCACTGATCCTAAATCAGTATCGAATTTGTTCGTTCTCAAGTGAATTTTTGTAGCTACCTCTAAGCTTCTTAATAGCTGCACCAGAACATTTTTTATGTATAATATATTGCTCTCAGGAAATTGACATATTTGTTAATCATTATGTGCTTTCAATGCCATGATATAAATGTTAAGTTTCCTGTGTTTGACTTCACAAATAGATTAAGTATTGTTTACTACTATTACTACTTCTTTCAATTGGCCTTTGTCATACACTTTCAGTGCTTGCCATGCTTGTTCCACATGAAAAATCTAGCATGATAAAACTAGAAATCCTTGGGTTAAGTATCTTAAGCAAGACTATTTGGCTGTTTCAGAAGGCAATTGCAACAACAAAATGGTTGGTAAGCTTCTGCTTTCTTACTGTGCATGAAGTCACAGTTCACATATGACAAAGCACCTCCAGAGGCCAACACAACCATATGCACAGAATGGAAGATACATTCATCAGAACCAAAAATTGACATGACTATGGCTGCAGTACAGCCTTGTTGCTTCTACATGAAATCTAATATCATTGTTTTACTTACACAATTAAATTGTCATTCAACGACAAAAACGACAAATTCATTCTATTTTTAAAATTTTTAAGTATCAAGCAACATTCAGTAAAATCATACATTTTGGATGGTGCAAGTCGTTTCAAAACCAAGCCTTATTATTTGGAATATAAATGACCATCCAAACTGCTTTGTTCTATGCCATTACATTCACATTTACAATTGAATAAAATCAGAAATTGTTGAAAAGACCAATTAACACTGTTATACAACTAACTGGACTACATTGGCCTAAAATCACACCATTTATTGTCATAGTTATGGCAGCAGAAGTTGCATTGAACTTTAGTTTTTACCTTATCGTTCAATTCCCATAAGTTTCTCTGCAACTCCCCAGAAGTAAACCATTTGGGCAATACCAAACAAAGGTGCTATCACAATCATACGACAACCGCCACCTTTGAAGAATGCAGTAATTCCTTCATTTTTGAAAGTTCTCCTGAAACCACAAAAGGAATAGGTTTGTTTTGCGAGAAAAATGGCTTATTTGTACAACAAAAACTCTAACTATATACTTACACAAATGCATCCATTATGCCAACGTAAGTTGCTTCTCCTTCAGCTTTCTTCAAAAGCTGCAGGCGAGTTTTAACAACATCAAATGGATTCACAGCCAAGGCTGCAATTGACCCAGCAGCACATCCCGCAAGGAATGAGCACCAAAATACTGCTTCACCTACGATAAATACGCTTTTAAATAAATTTATCCCTAATAAAAACACTTGAAATATAAAATATGGTTAGTTACTGTTACTGTTAAAGAGAAGAATCTCACCTGAACCATCTTTCTTACGAGGCCCTAATGCGTTGAGATGTGCAAACAATGGAAAGTAGACAACTGAAAAGGACACATCACGAAGGGCAGTAGCACCAATTCCCTTATACAGGCCAAAAATTCCTTTTGTTCGCAACAGATCCATTGTAATCTGTGTTGCTGAAACCTTAGGGACAACTTGCCCACCTGTTAAAAAAAAATAATGAAAATAGTAATGAAAGTGTCAATATTCTCAAGAATAAAAACTAACATTCTGTCCTATACCTAACATTTAATTTTAACTAAATAATTTTCCTATTTCATTATTTTGAATTCAGGAATAATAGTTCAATTTGGAAACCTGGATTGCAAAACGAGGAAACGAGATGCCTTTTCAGATGGCTCAAATGCCTCTTAATTCTGAAGAGTAAATAAACTGATTTCTAGAAATGCCTACAATGTTTTACATTTTATTTTTTCTCTCATGATTTAGATAACATTTACAATATTATGAAATTTTTTTCCCTTTATCATATAGGTTTTATATTCAATAATGATTTTAGACTGCAATTCTAAAGGTGTAATTTTACTAAGACCTTTAGTGAGAATCCAAATGAAAAGATTGCATAAAGTACTAATTACTTCATCCACAACTTGAATAATCTATTAAGCAGCTACTGTTAAAAAACTGAGCTAGAAATAAATCTTTAGTTGCTAGGAGGGAAGAATGCTTAAAATATTGTGTCAGAGAGTTTTCCAAGAAACATAGAAAATTGAAAATAGGAGATGGAAGCACTAAAGTATTGCTAAGTTTTTGAGTTATCAGGTGACAAATTACTGTATCACAAAAGTTAAAAATTGCAACACATTTATGATTTGTTTAAGTCCAAGAGACGTAATTCTGATGTGAAGATCTATTAAGAAGTTAGTATATCCACTGAAACCAACAATTGCAAATTTTGGAAAATATGGGTTGACTATGGCCAAGAAAACTTATGTTTTCTTTTCAACAATATATTTTCTCCATTTCAAATTTGTGCCATTCATTATTAGGAGGTTTAAATGGATGAAAACCGTTGTTCTTGTTGTTGTTTGAAGGGTGGTTGATTAATAGTGTTTTAAAAGACATTGGTTTTGAAAGCTTTAGAACTAGGTTCAAGCAAATTATCTAAACAAGAACAGAACCCCCCCCCCCAACCTGATATACCACTGTAATTTTAAACTTACTCTGTTTGGACTGAGCAGCCACACGTCCGGCATCTTGAAGTTGTATTTTAAGTAGTTCCATTGGTGTAGTAATCACAATTTGACAGAGTCCTGCCAGTCCTCCAGAAAGCATTTCTCGAGTCAATGGTAACTTCTTTCTACAAGAGAACAAAGAGTTAATTCACCAACCAAAATTTACATAACGTGTATTATTTTAGTTTTTTTTTATAAACATAATCAGGGCAGATGCCATTTTATGTATCACCAGCCAAGCATCCATGTCATTACAATTCTAAGAAAACTAATTAAAAGTAAATCAAATTAAGAGAAATTCAATGATCATTTTAATTCTAGCACAAAATTATAAAAAAAAAGTTTCCAATTTCAATCCATTTGATCAGCAAATTCAGCAATAGTTAATTTGAGCAATCAATAAAGTATTTATTGGCGAATTGTATTTTATTCGGCAAAGTCCTTTTTAACATCATTGTCAGTACAATAGAACTGCATCCTATCAAAAGACCAAATATGAGGTGACTACTATCATATATCCACCCTTAGAATCTGTCCTTGTAACCTGAAAGTTCAAAACTTAACTAAACCATAATATCCTCTGAAGAGACAGGGAAATATAAAAATAGAAAATATAAACAAGAAATTTCAAGTGATTAAACAAGAGGGTTTCACAACTCACCCCTCTCCAGGAGATAAGTGATGCCGAAAGAAATCATTTGCTGTCAACTTGATGGCTTTTTCAGGAGTAATAAGCAAAATGTTAACTCCAGATCCTGAAAAATGCATGAATTAGAGAAATATGGGAAACCATAATTAATAATTAGCAATTGACGACTTCTTCACAACTTATTCATGCATTTTTCTCACACACTTGCAAACTTTTTTGATGCACTTTTGTTTCTTTTAAAGAACACTTTCAATAAGTGTATTTTGAAGAAAAGCTTATATTGCTCTATGTGCTCTAATTTTGTACTTTGCCCTCTTTCAGCAAGTAAATTAAATAATCCATTTCAAAGTGAATTTTGCCGAAAAAAACAAAAAAACTACTACATTATTCAGCATTTGATACTGTCTTTTCAGGGTTATTTTGTTATTGTACAATTGTTAACATTTTTGTTATTGATGTGCATGTTACTCATTACAGAGAAAAAACAACAAACGTGAATTAAAATTTATTTGAGTAACAATAAAATACTATATACACTGGTAGTTACAAATTTCTTTGTAAGAAAACTGCACATGCACATATGAAACAATATTAATCTTTATATTATTACTACTCAGATGTTCACGCCATGCGAAAGAAGCTACTTGCTCATAGAAGTGCAGAATTACGGAGTTAGATTGTAGTATAGATTGCATGAACAGATAACATAAAGCACACCTACGAAACTACTCTACAGCTACAGATGCAGCCTAAAGCTGAGAAGTGGTGGCTAGCGATGCTCGCTAGTGTCTGGAAACAAAAGCAACATAGTCTACACTACAGTAACCCATAAAGGACCCCTAACTAAAAAGATGTTCAAGTGAAGCATTATTCTAGAATTATACAAACATTTCCAATAAATGAACATTATTTTATTTTATTGGAACTATTGTACATAAAAGTGTACAATGTACATCTTACATAAAAATGTACATCTTACCTCTGTACATTCCAAAATATCCTTCAGCTCTGTAGGTTTTGCGGAAGCAATCCAGCCTTGAAAAAGAAACAAAGAACAAATAAAAAACAAAATAAGAATTACAAAGATTAATTAATTACTAATAAAACTTAATTCTTTTCGCATCAATTTACAGTATTTAATGTTTAGAGCTGAAACCTAATTTTCCTTTTATCTTTGTATTCACATCAATATAATGTCATTTTGTGGTCTCGGAATGACATGGTTCTAGGTGACATTTTTGGTGAAAATGAAGTTTTGCAATGTTTGAAGTATTTACTTATGTACACTTATTTGAAGAATTTTTAAATCCAATATTAAGAAAACCGTCTATGAACAAAATGACATAGCATTTCATGTATCATTATTAGACCCCTTCAAACTTTCAAAATGCTTTCCTATAAAATTTTCTCAAAACCAAATAGATCCTTGACATTCTGAGCCACGATTACAAATATGTAAAAACTGGTTAACCTCAAGATGCTTTTATTTATTTGTTACTGTTTTTTCCATGATTCTCAGAACAAATGTGAAGAAGGTCCCTCCTTTCTCCCAAATACAAGTCTCTTTGATATTAAATATTAGACTTTTTAAACTTTTGATATTTATTGACTTTATTAAACTTTCAACTTCCTTTTTACGCACAATGGGATTTTTAGGTTTAGCATACCACCCACCCACATTACCCCTACACCACCACGCTCACAGGTAAACACAAACTTCCTGACACTTTAAAGACAAAGTTGATCATTTGAATTTGCAATTTTCAAGAAGTTAGGGTTTTTCATTGTTGACAAGATGTAGTTTTGAGGAACAGATTTCATGAAGAAACTAGTGATGCTACAACAGCATACATTTTCTTGCATCATTTGTAACTTTTGGAATACAGAGAGTTTAAATGAAAACAAGACCTGCCCTATGTTTTTAAATAGCCTTCGCTCTTTTCAAGAAAAAAGCTCAATCAAAAAATTTGGAGCCATTTTTAAGAACATTGAATGTCGCTGAGGCTTCATGGAAAATATCCCCCTTTTCCTTCTTTCAAATTTGTAGGATGTTGAGTTCAGTTAAATTGTTCTCATATTGACCGGTCATGGAGACCAACAATGACAGAGATCGACAGAGGTAGACCAACACTCTCACACACACAAATACATACTAGGTACATAAACAGACAAACACACAGATATTGTCAGTCAATGACTGGATTCTGCAGGACTGTTGCTCGAAGAATACAAGACAGAAGCGATGCATGTAACTAGGAAAGGAGAAGAGAATCCATCACTTTAAAACTTGGTCACACAAAATTTCAGCACAACCTATGATAAAAAAAAAAACCCTTAGCATCATGATAGACATGCACTTGTCTTTTAAAGACCACTTGGATAATATTCCAGCCCGAAAACAGTTGACGAAAAATGCTACATTGACTGGATTAATTCCGAATACTGGTGAGTTCAGTCATGAAAAGAGAAAGCTGCCTCCTTCGGTTCACACACTGGTTCTGTACTATGGATCCCCAGTTTGGGCCACCTTTTAGATGCAAAGAGTTAGGTAAGAGGTGTCAATACATTGGCCATCTGTGCTCAGGGTAGCACGTGCGTTCTGCACTGTCTCAAATGAAGCAGTGGGTTGTGTGATGACCCCAATAATGGCTCATGAAATGCAGAAGTGTAATGGCGGGTTCCAAAACTGCTTGAAAACACTAGCGGGATGGCAGCAGCGATGAGACACTTCCATCAAGGGAAGGTGGACCAACTCAATGATTCCTACGGTTGAATCGTGGAACAGTCGTTAGCACGGTACCAGCTTAGGAGGCTCAGGGCATCAATTGATGTCACTGCTGTCCCTCTGACAGGGAGGTCCTACCGAGTCCCAACAGTTACAGGATTTTCAATACTAGCTAGACAGTTAAGTCGAGTTCAGCCGCTGTCAGGAGAAGAATTCCAGGGTCCGGCTGCTCTGACCCGTCGCTTCTCTGATCAATACCAGGCGAATACCGGTGTAGTACCGTAACAAACGGCAATGGACAGCGATCTTTCCTTCCTCTTGTCATATCCTCGCCCGTTACTTTCTCACAATTACTCAGTACTCTGGGCGCACCGCGCTGACTTCGCATTCGGGAGGCTCAGGTTCATTTCCCTGCCGGCCATTCTGACCGGGGTTTTCGTGGTTTCCCTCGTTCATTCAGGCGAATGCTGTGATTGTTCTATAGAAGGGACACGACCGCGAAACCGGCGTCACCAGCCGAATTCGTTAACTATGTGAAGTCACGGAAGTTAAGCTGGGTGACCGACTAGGAACCCTTCGATCCAACGGCACCGAGGCTAATTGCCATTTGTGGGACATATTATGGCTCAATGCAAATACATTTCGTGCACTACACTACTACACCTATCGAGAGACCAACGGGGAACTTAGAGCTTGTCCCGGCTGGGGCGGCGCCCCGCTGGTTGGGGGAAACCCCTCTCCCCTTCCGCGATGCAAATGGCTAATGGCTTACGGGGCTAATGACCTTAGCAGTTAACGCGCCCGACAACACCAACCAAAGCACGGTGGGGTCAATTATCTCACGCAACTTCTTACGGGTCATGGATTCTTCAGAGCCTACAGGTTCACTCGATGATACTCCGTACGTCTGTGTGCGAACCTGCAGTCGAGGACGCCGAAGACCGTGCTTTTAGTGCTCACATGCCGACCCTCAACTACAAATCATCATTGAGATGCTTAGGAAACGCCTGCTTCTGAAAACAGTTGGAGGACGGTGTGTACGTTTGCACCAGTAGTACTGCCGGCATTACAACTGGAGAGCATACAACTTGTCATGGATGGGGCGATGTCTCGCTGGAGGGAAATACCTGGTTGGGGAAAACCCGCCAGTCGACGGTAGGTCGGCGCAGGATCTCGCCATCTAGAATTCTGTACTTCGAGGTCTCGATTATTAAAGAATAAAAGTATCACGTTGGAACGAGAAATAATGAAATTGTGGATATTTATATAAAATAATCGCTCTGACGAGTCATGTCGGTACAATAATGACAAGAGCCCGGAAATTTGGCAAATGCCTATTTGTTATTGTTTCTATTTTATGCCTTTTAACAATAGGAATTGCCTTTTGCCTTTCCCAATTAATCAGATGCCTTTTTTTTTTTTCCTTTTCCTCATTATTTTTCGCTTACTTTTTTCTCCTGGCACCGATCGCGATCAAGTTTTTTTTTTACATACTATATATCTGCAAGGCTGGAGAACTCGGAGGCACAGTAGTGTTTTGTGCTTCTGTGGAAGCAGACACTGTGATAAAAATCTGAATGAAAAAGGAAGAAGATACCAATAATGATTTTTTATTTTTTCAATGAAACCGTCAGAATCTTTCGCTCATGAGCAAACCCATTCTAATAGTGAGTATGACCACCGATCCTTAAGCGGACAGCTCTCTGTATATGATGCTCAGAAATGGCGATAACACAAGTGAGAAAAATATATTTCCATTTCCACCGATGCATTTCAAGATAGATATTCGTATAGATAAGAAATTCGTAGCGATCATACGTCCTGGTCATGCGGAATCAAGATTACAAAGAAAGGATCGGTTTCTTACACGTGAAGTGATAATGTAAATTTTAGTAGGAATAAGTTTAATTTTTACAGTTTCTTTTACTTGTGAGTTTTCATTGTTTGCATGTTTCTTTTTGCACCCCAGATAGAATAAATGCCTTTTTCGATGCCATTTTGCCTACCTATTTCAGGTAAAATAAATGCCTGAATTTGTGAATAATGAATTTTACGTATCTCAAATACATAAATCTTCTTTACGTGACATAACATAAAAACTCCAGGTTTATGTACGCTTTCCATAAACCATCGTGTTTTGGCAATTTCTAACGAAGCTAGAAAGTTACATTAAAGATGAGCGACAGCGAAAATTAAAGAGTTGTTGTAACAACACAAACGAACTAGACACTAACGAAGCTAGAAAGTTACGTTAAAGATGAGCGACAGCGAAAATTGAAGTTGTTGTAACAACACAAGTTGTAAGCTCCCGACCTGTTTCCCGCCTTGTGTGATCGTGTAGTGCATGTAAATGTAAATGTGTAAGTAAGGGGTGAGGATAGGACAAGAGGAAGGAAAGTGCGCGCGCGGTTCGTGGCCCGTTTGTTAGGGTAGTGCTCCGGCATTCGCCTGGTGTTGACCGGAGAAACCACGGAACAGCCGGCCGCAAAAATTCTTTTCCAGCCAGCGGCTGAATTCGACCTAGCTGACTAGCTAGTGTCGAAAATCCTGCCGCCGTCGGAACTCCAATCTGGGACCTCCCGGTCAGAGGTACTGCAGTGACATAAGTTGATGCACTGAGCCACCGCTTCCGGTACTAGGAAAGTACATAACGAAATTGTTTAAACGAGTATTTGATGTAAACGTAGGAACTCCGTCTCGTTCCTAAATACATTAATTAAATATTTTGTAACCATTTTAATAAAAAATACTTGAAATATCAATTTCGAGCACAACTCTAAAACGGAGCGTCCTAGGCCTTTAAATCCAGAAGAGTCCTGAGTTATGCATCCTAAGCAGTATTCTTGGAGATTCTTAGGTTTTAAGCGTGATCTTTTAATAATAATAATAATAATAATAATAATAATAAAATAATAATAATAATAAATAATAATAATAATAAATAATAATAATAATAAATAATAATAATAATAATAATAATAATAATAATAATAATAAGAAGAAGAAGAAGAAGAAGAAGAAGAAGAAGAAGAAGAATCCCTTTATTGATAAGGCGAGGCTCGGGCCTTCAGGCCCGCTCTTCCGCCTAACCACACTGAGCATCTTATTTCAGTTTTGATGGTTCGGCTATTTTGAGTTTTATAGCAATTGAGAAATTTCGGTTCCATCCGCCCGGGGAGCCAACGCATTGTCTGCTGTAAGGTTGGTATTTCGTACAAAATAGTTATTTTTTTAAAGTTTAATTAAAGTTATACGTGAGGAACATTGAGGAGCAGGCGAGGGAATGGATGGAGCCCCGAGCTAAGTTTCTGATGCCGTATTCTATACTTGCGGGGAAAGGGACCATCAAAAAGAAAAATAGTATTTATTTTAACAATAGTTAATACATGTACTGTGTAGTGTCAAAAAGACAAAATACGCCTATAACAATGTACGTCAGTTTCTGGGTCAACGAACCCCCATTTCGATCAGGTTCTTCGCGAGTTTCTTTGATTCATTCAGCAAATATCGAGACGGGATTTGCTTCTAGACAAATGCAACTTCAGTATGCGCACGTTTTGTTGAGCTCTCCTTTAGCTAGATGTGGAGTAGAGACGGAGATTTGTTTGACGATGAACGTATGTTTTCTGTAACTCGGGAGCGAAAATGACTAGTTTATGAAATGTTATTACCCTCGCTTTCTTGGTACCGTTACTCATCATTCAACCTTGTATAGTAAAAGGGCGAGGAGATTCTAGAGCACAAGAACAAGTGCGCATATTTTACTTCTCTCCCACACGTGGTATACAGTTTGTACTGTTCTTTGATAAACCTAAGTCAAAACGCGAAGGCCCGAGTTCAGTTTCTTGCCCATTTGGGTATCATTCGATGAGGCAGATGGGGCTAGGGTTAAGTGAGTCGCTGCAGGCCTGCGAGCCAGGCTCTGAAGCTAATTCTGTCGGTTAGCGCACGGGGTATTCAATGGTACCAATGTACACAGACACCGAAACAACGTGCGTTAGAAATCTTGCATAAACATAATTAAGGGGGTGGCTCATCTTTTTTGGACCAGACCCAATCCAGTTATATTTTTTATTACAACAATACTCTTGTGGTCTTCAAACCGCTCGACTCTTCTCAACCTTCATCATATCGGGTTGAATCCCAAATTTCGGTATTAAACTATCACCAATTTGGCACAAGACGCCACCGACGCTGTTTGTTTCAACCTTCTGCAGAAAGTAGTAGAGAGGGTGAGCAAGAAATGACGGGTTCGCTTCCTATTTGCTTTTGATCCGACTCCGGTTGATACTATGTTATGAATTTTTGAACTCAGTGCATTGTTTTATATTGTCTGTATTTTTAATAGCTGTTAGTACGCGTTTCGGTTGATAGTATATAACTTAATGCTCTAAGAAAATGTACGGCAATGGCGAGTTTTATCAAACTCCAGTATGTTTAAAGAAATGTAAAAATGAGATCTATCTCACTCTCTCTTTCTCAAGTCAGATTGCTCCATTAACCTTCGTACTGCAAGTTAAGTTTGAGAAGCTATAGTAGGGAGCGCAGGAACGCATATTAATGAATTCAGATTTTTTTTCATCACGTAAATACAGTTTTCACGTACGCAAACATTCTGTTATGAGAATGATAAGGAACGAACCTATTTTATAGCTATGTATCCAAAAAAAGTATATAACATTATTTTCAACTGAGAAAAGGGGAAGTCAAATTTAAAAAAGAGCAAAGAAAGAAAGAGCGAAGAAACAAGGGAAAGAACATTTCAAAATTTCAAGCCCGCTGGGGTTTCTGAATTGAAAACCCCTTACTTTTATTATTTGGTTTCATTTTGTCCGTTTATAAAAAAAATTAAGGTCACCCTAACATACGTGTATACTATTTTAATATAAAACTATCCGATTGTGCGGGTCTCTTTCGTAGTAAAGTAACTTATTCACTGACATATCGCTCTGAAATGTCTGAAAAAGTATGGTGACAGTTTTCTCTATTTTCACCCCATAACTTCGTAATAAATAAAATATGAAATTTCGTTGAACTTTGAACGGATG
Source organism: Teleogryllus oceanicus (assembly GCA_964035755.1). NCBI lineage: Eukaryota > Metazoa > Arthropoda > Insecta > Orthoptera > Gryllidae > Teleogryllus > Teleogryllus oceanicus. The sequence continues at coordinate 58,854,471 of CAXIVR010000008.1, forward strand.
GGTTTGGCGTTGCCATGCGACCCGCGGCACACGTTCGCATGTTTCCTGACTCATCGATCGTGCACAACTCGGAAGACTTGAATCCTACGCCCTTGAAACCTACTTCTCGAACACATACTAGTTACGTTGCTTGGGCCCTACTCTACAAAATGAGACTTTTGTGCACCTTATATACCCTATCTGGAGGGAAACTCACGTGTACGCCCCCACGACATGGTTCAGATAATCAGAAACGTGCTGTGTCGAATTTAAGGTCAAATGAAAGAGACTGATTAGCCCAGATCTATTTGTTGATAAGCCAGTAAAATTAAAATACTTGTTCACGCATTGAACCGGACCTGCGCGATATAACGCACATTTGAAGGCTTGGCCGTGCAAAGTGCGAGAAGTTCGCACGGGTCCAGTTAATAGGTATTAAAAGATGTTTATCCCAAAAGTTTTAAACCAGGAAAAGAAAATAATGGGGGAAAGTTTATGGGACATTCAGAGAAAAAGTCAAAATGTGGAAGAATCTCTGAATCGATGACACAATCTAGAAGATGGGGATTAAAAAACGTATTATACTTAATAGGGGATTGGGGATTACGATGGTTTGGCGACGTTTATGCTACAATGGCCAGGATGTATCCACGTATGGTGAAAATCTAGTAAAGAAAATATAAAGTGGACACTAGGGCGTTGGAAAGGTCAAAAAAGGCGGGCGGAAGATGATATGAAGGAATTAAAGAGCAAGGAAACTATGAATTGAGCATAATTAAGCAGATCAATTTTACAAAGTTCAAAGCTATTTCACTTGAATGGTCTATTGTCTAAGATTTCTCTTTAGAAGTCGCACTATCCGGGAGAAAGTAGTATCGAAGTGTTTCTCTCCCTCAGTCAACCCCCGGTACGCATGCCTGTCTAGAAGTGCATGGCTTTGCCTCGTCTGACCGAGACAGGCTCGGGAACAGACCGAGTCGCACCAGACGAGCCCCGACTCGGTCAGACGAGGCAAAGCCATGCACTTTTACTAAACCATTTTTTGCACACGAGATTATGTAGCAGCCGTGTTCTTTTATATTCCCGGCAACACGAACCAGAAGGTCCTCATCTGGTGCGCATGCTTCTGTGTCTGTGTCAGAGCTACCATGCGCGCACCTTTTCTTGACCGATGACCTTGCTTCCCTCCCTGGAGCCATAAACAGCTGAAGGCAAAGATCACAGCGAGTACTGATGACAACATTCCCAGCATTAAAACTTCGTTGGCACGAAACAGAAGCTACTCAAAGCTAGTTGCTTTCATAGTCGAGAACTTCTGTTCAGCTTTATTACCATTATCTAAAGAAATATCTGAGGCAGGTACAGGACCTTCAAGGAAGGCACCTAAAACTCCTATGTACTGTCCCTGCTGTTGCCTACCCAGAGCGATGACCTGCCCGCATACATGACGGGTTTGAGTTTCATCTACCAAAGGTTGGCATTACTGAAAATACTCTAGTGGCTGTCTTTGTAACTAATACCCCACTCCGCCCGCATTTCGTCAAGGGAAGGCATGGGTGTCTACATGTTACGCTGGTAACTTAAATAAGTTGTGTACAACGCACATAGTATTTTTGTTTTATGTTACCTTTACTGTATGTTACTGCACAGGAAGTGGGGCGGAGTGGAACACAATGGGATGGTCCGGGGTTCGGCGTTGCAGGGATGTAAATAAAAGGATTTCTGTTTTACACAGCAGATAGAATCATTCTTGTTTGAGGTTAATAGACGATTATGATCAGTGGCGACCAGAAGGGGGCAGATGGAGCCGTTTGCCCTAGGCTCCAACTTAATTGGAGCCCCGAACTTTTTTTCATTCAAAAGAAATAAAAAAGTATTTCTAATCTAAATTTAACGCTATTTCTGAAGCACAGATAAATGAATTCTGCTTATGAATTGGGGAAAGAGGGAGAGTTTTGTGTGAAATTACCCCCCCCCTGGATCCACTGCCCCAGGTTCCTGGCTTTCTCTGGGCGCCCCTGATTATGATAAACGTCCAAACAATAGCAGATTATTCCCACAAGTTACATAAGCAATTGTCAGTTGAATCAGCTTCCACACTCTCCTCATTCACCTAAAACTACAAGAGTCATTTAAATGTCATTAATTAAAATTGTGCTCTGAAGTCCAACACTGGTTAATTTATTCCACTTCTTCGCAATGTAATTTTATGTCTTCCTTACAGAACAAAAGGTAGATGGTCTGAAGAGTTTTCTATCAAGTTTGTAACTTTGACCAGAATGGTTACGAATATGGGTTACTGTTACACAAAACAACAATTGGGCTTATTTATTGTTTTGAAAGAAGCCATGACAAATAGGGTATTTAATTTTAATGCTTGTTTCTTATTAACTGTAATCGAGATTTGCATTAGGCTTTTGAGTGTGGGTAGCTCAACTATTTTAGTTCAAATTTTATTTTCTTCATCATCATCATATAGTATTTGAGACTGGAAAATATTTTCATTAATCATTGTTTGTAAGATATATTTGCTAAATCAAGGCATAACCACAAAAAATTGCGAGGCAAGAGAATAAATATTGCAAAATATTAAGCAAACTCCATATCAATTCCACCAATTTAATATTATTGATATTTTGTCACTTAAAAACACAAAATTTAATTTATTTTCCACTTTCAAACTAAAAATGTTTTAATTATTGCAAATCTCTTCTTACTTCTGAAAAATTGAATCCTTTTCAGGGAGGGGAGAGGAGAGGGGGAATTCCTGAATATCTCGCCTTGGATTTGGGCTGCTATGAGATAGGAAAGCACAAAGTTAACATATCTCTCCTTCACTTTACTTGAAATACTTAAATAATAACATGAAGCAAAACTAATAATGATCAGCTCAATTTTATCCTATTTAGCTAACTTCTTCAAACCAGCAATACTCACCGAATAAGTAGAGTATACATTTCAAAAGGAACCAACTTGAAAAATAATATTTTGGTGGATAAATTAACGGGTAACAAATATCAAGAGCACTATTACAACTAAATTAGATCCCCATATTGCGGGTTTACAGAAATTAAAGCATACTCATACTAACATTTATTGAAGTTAAATGGATTTAATACTAAAAGATAATTTTCAGTGTAGTTTGTCAATAAGAGTGTACTCTGTATACTGGCTCTCCTTTAAACCATCTTTATGAATTTTTCCTAGTACAAATAAATTGTCTTTTACAGTGTTAGTGAAGTGGAACTAAAATAACAACTTCACTAAAAAATAATAATTTTTTAGATGTATCACTTTTTTTCTGCAGCGACGCTATTCAAACATAACCCTTACCAAAATATTTAATTGTTTATATATTCAATATTGCATTTATTTCTTGCGGTGAGATTTCCAATTTGCGGTAAGAAATATACATAGATCGCCAGCAAATTTGAAAGGAACAATATCGTAAATTTATGTAAATCTTGGTTTGAGAGTAAATTTTCAATATAATAGTCTCCGAATACTGAAGTGGTTATTTTGCCACGAATTTTTTAAAACTTCATTCAGATGTCATACTTACATTGACGTATACTGGCGTTCGCCATGAGGTCCGATCTGCTGATTCTGAAGACGTGTTTTCACCAAATCCAGAGGAAATACTACTGAAACGCCGATGATCCCGGCGATTCCTCCGTTGACGATTTTAGGCACCAGCCTGCGGGCAAAATCGTATTGGCGCCGAAGGTTCGGGCAACTTAATACGACAGGCAATCAACAAGCATCTCTGCCTCACGCACTTGGTGACATTGTGAGCCAGTTAAGCAATGACGTCTAATAAAATGTTTGTGCGACAAGTCCACAACATTTCTACTGTACAGGCGGGTTCTAATCAACTGATAGTTAAATACGATTATGCCTGATAACACCCTGCCATGTTGACATATTTTTACTGTCACTTATCATTCGTCTTCACAATCTATTTATCATTAAATTTGTAACCTTGCTTTTGAGTTGCAGCTGTGAACATGTCGAAATAGCCAAGAACAAGATTTGACGCATCTATGTGGAAACTTGCCAACATGCCTTAAGATCCTTAGATCTATCAATCTAGTCTCTACGCATGGAATTATATAATTATTCGTAAACCGGTATCAAACCGTGATTTGAAATGTCACAACTAAATAATGCTACAAGTTTGTGGGTAAGCTTTGTAAAAATACAAGAATTCAAATATTTATATAATATGTTGGGAGTCCCACTCACGCAAATTTTGGCTGCTTCTTTTCTGCCATTGATTCGACCAGGAAACTCTGCAAAAAGGCATGCACACAATTCTGTACTAAACTAAATACAATGTTAGTGCGGATTAAGCAATATTAGTGCAAGTGATATTTTCAGATTTACACATATACTACTCAGCACTAACATCAAACATTTAACATTGAAACTAATATAAGCCATTGCACAATAAGTAAAAGCAGTAAAATAAAAATAGGCAATGGCAGAGTTCTTTACCGGTCAGCAATTCAACGATTCGAGCACTATGATGTCACGTTTTACTTTTGCGCCACAAAACATAGAAAATAAATTTAATTAACACAAAAATATTAGTGCTGACACGATACACCTTAGAAACTTTTAGGATAATCCAATTTTGTTACCTCTGTCAACCGGATAGGACAGAACGTTCAGCACACTCTATCCAGCCAGCAGCTGTCGTCGTCTGTCGCGAGTGGGCGAGTGGGTCATCAGAACTCTTAACGTATCGACCGCTTCGCTCTTGTCGACTTGCTCTGTCGATATGTTACTCTCAGAGACACCTAGCGGTAAAAGAAGAAAATGTTAAAAGTTGGCATCAGTTAATTTCTTTACCTGTTATACAAGAAAGTTAACTTTTTGTAGAATTTTATCCCAAAGGTTGGAAAATTCAGATGAAAATGTATTTTCGTAAAATAATAAGATTTATAAATGAAATAATAATGTATTTTCGTAAAAAATGAAATATGTTTTTTGTTTGATGTTGGCACTACCCAAGACCTGTGAACACTAAGTAGAACATCTTTCGTAGTTAGTTATCTTTGGCCTAAGATCGATGGATGATGGCTTCCATAACACCGAGGAGCCATATTAGTGTGTAAAGAGGAGTGGTTGTGAACAACTGGTCTCTGCTGTGCGTAGATGTGTGTTCATCGTAGTCATCGCACGTGACGTTGTGTTTCATCTGTGAATCTAAGTTTTGAAGCGTTAAAAATGTCGCGGCCATCTGATCGTCAGAGTTATTCGCAAACATACAAACTAGTAGTTGTTGGTGGAGGCGGAGTGGGTAAATCTGCAATTACCATTCAGTTCATACAGGTTAGTATAATGTCATTTTGTGTCGAAAATTATCGTTTCTTTATTGTTTGTCATACATCGTATTAATGCGTTGGACATTTGGATTGTTGTAGTAGATGTCATTTTAGGAGTGATATGTGTGTATAAATACTATGACCCATTAAGGGTGACGTCGCAAAGTCGGAGAAATGACATTTGATTTACGCAACCCCTTGTAAGCCCCGACTTGCCCGAAGAAGCTTGTTGTCAAGTGCGGAGTGGGCGCCTGGCGTGGGCCGTGCCGCCGCCCGCGTCGGCGGCTGTCTGCGCGCACGCCCCCGCGCTGTTTGGGCCAGCCTCGAGTGGGAGGAGTTGCGAGGGGAGCGTTGCGTGGATAGCGCGATATAAAAAGCGTTGTTTTGGTCTCCCGCGGCGGGATCTCGTAAGAATCCCTCGCCCGCCGGGGCTAAATTTATCCCGCGGCGGCTCCGCGGCAGAACTCGGCCGCTGATTCAGCCCGTAAAATGGCCGAGCGCGGAGCGTGACACGTTTGGCTGTTTGCCCCTTGGCGTCAGGCCGTCGCCGTCGCCGCCTCCCGCTGTCTTCGCGGGACACTTCGCTGCGGCCAGCGGAGTGGTTCACGGCTGGGCAATTGTGTTCTTTGTGTATTGACGTTTGCGGTGGCGGAGGAGGCGTGTTTGTTGAGTAGGGAGTGTCAGGCGTTTCCGCGTTGCGGCGGTCCAGCCTATGCCGTAGCCGTCGCGAGCTTTCCATTGCCTTACTAGGCGCGGGCCGCGCCTCCCGCCTTCGCATCTGACGGCGCGAGAGAGGTCTTGGGCGGAGGCGATCGGGAGCGGCGGTGCACCGAGCTTCCCCGTCTGCAGCGCACGCAGCGACAACCAACGAAATCGAGTCTCTTTTCGCACTTTTCCCCCTTCGTCTGATATAAGCTTAGCGAAGGCTTAAGATCACCAGGAACTGATTCTTTAATTTAGAATTGACATTATAGGCGCGATAATTAAGGTAACAGTGACAGGTACCATGGTCGGAAGAGCTTACTAAAAAAAAATTTATCTGAAAGCGAATACAAAATTGAAAATTACCCCCAAAACCTAAATCGAAAGAATACCTCAATCAAACATTCCAGAATTTCGATTTTCTGAAATATCGAATTTCTGCTGTTTTAATGACATTTTCTAAAAAGATTTTTTGGAATTTGTTTCAACGCCTAAAAATGCTTTTGAAATTAGTATATCAATGCAAATGCCAACAAATTCACATTTCAATGCGAAATGTTTAACAATAGGGTGGGTTAGGATCTTCTGTATCGACTTCAGGACTATTTAAGCACAAAGATACTTTCAGTTTGAAAGAGAAAATTATAAATGGTAGCGAGCAAGCAGAGGGAATTTTTAATTAGTTCATACTTTTATTATTCCCGAAGAAATGCATGACAGATCGTACAAAATATGTTAAAAAGTAATTTAATAATAATAATAATAATAATAATAATAATAATAATAATAATAATAATAATAATAATAATAATAATAATAATAATAATAATAATAATAATAAATAATGAAAGACAACGTGAGCAAGTGCTCTAGTTCGTGATTGCATATCCGATCTGCTTTAACTCCAAGTATTCGTAGGACTATGGGTTACAGAATAATGAATTAGCCTAGCGGGGGCCCTTTTCCTCCCGCTGCGCGCCGGGGGAATCGCGTAGGGAGTGATTCATTTCCGCTTCCTCCCTGACGCATTCGAGTTGGTCATGAGCTGTTCCCGCGCGTCAGAGCCATCCGACCTGAAAAGTCGCCCGCCCGCGCTCTGCAGGCTGCAGTGCGCTTCGCAAGCCGCGGTTTCCACTTCGCGGAATCCCAACTTATCAAGAATACGTATCCCCAAGGCGTATACAGGAGGAGGAAATTACTCGCTTTCAGGGACGGGCACAATACTTTATTCGATATTTAAATACTTCGCAGAAATACTTTCTAAATTTGTAAATACGTACTCGAAATACATTCGGTTTTGATTTGCTAAATACATACCTGTTTAAAATATTTCTAAAAATTATTTCTTTATTATTGACAATATATTGTAAATGTCTTTGACAATAAATTACTGATTGACAGTCATATAAATTTCCGTACTATTGTACACACACACACACACACACACACACACACACACACACACACACACACACCACACACACAAACTGTTCAGGGAGGAAACGTCGAAACTTCGATGATAAACTCTTAAGACAATTGTGCCTAATAAACGTAGATTTTCCACATGGCTGAGCCACAATAAAAATTCAAAAGTTGGGTTGAAAAAAACTTTCTATGTAAAAATTTGCATTTCAGAAGCATAATTTACGATTTAAATACTAAAAATATAGATTACATTCTATATGTGCAATGTTTTGATAACGTCCGATTTTTTGCAAAAACCAGAAATTCATAAATAAACAAAAAATAATCTTGATTAATGAAAAATTGCTAGTCAACTTGTTAATGACTACAGAACAAGAAGGGTTGACTTGTACAATTAAGTAAAACGTTAATTTTTTCAAGTATTTTATCCCTAGCACTAAGGCAAAAAGATTCGTATCAAAATACGAATAGATTGTGTCCATGAATTTGTCATCACTATAAATTTTAAAATGAATCATTCCATAAGTCATTTTTGTAAGGGATTTAACACGTGTACGAAAATGGAATGTTTGATTACGTGAGCCTACAGGTTCCATTCACAATTTTCAGGAATCCTTTCCCGTGCGCACGACCCAAAAGTATATTTCAGCTATGTTCATGTCACAGTGGTGTTCACCGATTACACTAATCAGTGCTCTAGTACCTGGATGTTACGCGCTCGGAATTTAACGAAAAAACGAAGGTGGTTGCAATGGTTCAGCCGATTGTTAGTTATGATACATTTAAAACTCCCTCTTAAGCAAACTCATTTTTTATCAACAGTTTAAGCTCAAAACATCTATTTGGGTCGTGAGATTAAAGAGATGCCTCTTTCAACCCGATTCTCTCGCTCCGAATCGCGACTGAAACAATTAATGAGGAAAAACCTGTGTAGTGTCATCTTCTGTTCGATTATCTCTGCTTGCAAACGCACCGATAATGGTCTTTTTCGGAGAATATACAGAAAATGCTAAACGTATTTGGAACACTTCACTTGAAACCTGTGAACTGTTTCAAGTTTTCAGTTTGAGAAGCAAATCAGAAAAAAGTAATAAGCCAAATGACGCACCATTTGCACAAAATGAAATTATTGGGGAAATAAATATTAAGAACATCATTATTAAGAACATCAGTAAAATTTGTGTCTATCATTACTTCCCATGCTAATGGAAAGAATCTTGACATCTTAAGTTATATGTGATATAACAACAACAAAAATGTAGTATGAAATAATTTCCTTTGTTCAACGCTGTACTTTTATTTACAGTGTTTTGTCTTTCGTAATTTTTGTATCTATCTCGAAAAATCGTCTGGGCTAGAAATTGCACTCGTTAGAGTACTTCCTGGCATTCGCACCTGTCGTTGCTGGCGGCAGGTACTGAGCGGAAATCCCTCGTAGCTTTTATTTATTTTTTTTTATTTATAAAAAATTTGAATTTTTTCCCTCGTAGCTGATGGGAAAACCCCCAGTCAGGGAGCACGTTGAGACCTAAGAAGTGCACAATAACTTTGACAGTATACGCTGTTAATAACGTAATCACCTCTTCAACATTTGATTTTAATTGTTTGCAATGGCAATATGTTACTCCTCTCTTCGGCATTCTTTCTGATCTTGTATATTTACATATAAATAAAAGGAAATGTGCGTGTGTATCGCACATAGACGGAAAAACTACTCGACCGATTTCGCTGAAATGTTCACACCTTGTTCTTATTAGTAATGGGAGTGTTTAAAAAGTGGTTTGAACAAAATCGGACAAATTGGGACGTTGATGATTTATTCGTTACTTTACGACGAATCAAGCGCCTCTGTACTCTATGCAACCCGCCGCACTAGGATGAAGCGCGTCTTCACTGCTTATTCTGCCCCTGCGAGTGTGAAATGTAGGTCTGAATTATTACTTGGACAAGTGAATCAAATTTCTCCTTGATAGTTTTATAGCGAACGTATGCCCAAATTTGAAGGAGAACTTTTACAATAGGATACTTGACAACCATGTCCAAACCAGGACGTAGAACTAACACATATAATGTAACATTAGTGGAGTATGGTCAATGGACTTAACAAGTATTAGTTTACATAAATTTATGTGATTTTGCCAAATGTTCACAAACAAATTTCAAAATAAAATATAATTTTAAAAAATATTTGCCAGAATGACTTCCACTATTATAATTTTTGCACAGCGTAGTGTAAATCGTGATTAACAATCGCGTGACCAGTATGTGTGTGATTGTAATGCATTGCAATATCGAAGCATTACCGAGCCCACTGGTTTTATGTAAAATAAACTTGTGACAAGGGTGATCGGGAGCCCAGTGGCATAGCGGGGCTACTCGTAACATGTTACGAAATATTCGGCAGTAAAGACAATAATGATTGTTGTGCTTTTGGACATACTATTCGACTAGGACTATCGTTTATCGATTGGAAAATAGACTTTTGTGTAATTCGTAATCATTTGGCACCGTGGCCTGAAGGAATTTCTTGTAAAACTAATTCCGAACACAAACTTCCCTACCGTCAACTTGTACATTCGTCATACCATTCGATATACATCTCGCATTTAAAACAAAACATTTCTTTAGCTGGAAAGCAAATTTACAATCTGTACGAGACGTTTGAATAACATGTGTCCTTTGAATCTCACCTCTTAAATAGATGATCGAGTTTACGTATGTCGCGGGGCGTTGTGTTGGAATGAAGCCTGACAACGAGAGTTTTAACCCTTTAAATTAGCGTTGGGCGACTTTTTGGGGGAGAACATTTGTTATTTTGTTAATAACTCTTTTTTAACAAACACTTCCAACTTTTCATTTTTAGATTTTGTTTTCTGTTATACTTTCGAATTGAAAATTTGCAAAGACCAATTTTTAGTGACAATGTTTTGTGGGCTTGATTGCTGTTGTTACTGACGTAAAGAGAAAGGAAAAGTTTAGGCTCAAAATGGTTTTGTGAAGTATGTAGTGGGAAGGAAAAAGTAATGGCAGGAGTGGATTAGACTAGGCACGTGTTTAGGAGCCCTCAGTAATATTTAAATAAAATTCTGTTCAAGCTCACAATTTGTAAAAGTATAGTGTTTTTTTTTATTTCAAAAGTTTATTTCATAGTTGTGCTTACATATGTTCAAAATTTCAAAATTGTAAGGGAGCCCCATCATTTAAACATGCTTAGTTTTTCGTAAGGTCCCGTTTGTGATTGCATTTGAATTGTAAACATCTTAGATTATGTATACGTAGAAACGATTATGTACTTTCGAAAAATGTAATATTTCTTCCTCCAAACTAACAATGAATTACGCTTGAGATAATTTTTGAGCTTAAGGATTTAGAGGCTAAGTTTGCCTCTCATGCACAATGCAAAAAATGATCGGTATAGGCGTCTTCCCCTACCTTTTAACATGCATTTATCGTATTGCATTATATTTTTGACTGTTATAGCCAAAACTAACCCACATTGGAAATTTAAAAAAATGTTAGGATTGTTAATTAATTTTGGTTTATGTTGTGGGTGAAACCAAAGACGCTGGTTTGTGCGTCTGTGGTTCACAAAAGCTCAAAAACAAATGTAAAAATAATAAAACTGATGTTAAATGATGAGCAATAATAATAATAATAATAATAATAATAATAATAATGATAAAAATAATAAAACATGTAAATATAAATTATTAATTCTCAGATTGAAACTAAATTCTCAAGTATAGAACTCCACTAGTGTCCTGTAGCAACAAAAATGCTGCTGAACAAATCCTCTTGAATTAGTTTTTCAAAAAGTGGCACGCACGCTGTTAAGAGCAACAAATAAAATATTCTTATAACAGCAATAAATTAAATACTGTAGCAAGAACATGCTTCATTCTAATTCAGTAACATAATCAGTGTAGTGTGTACAGGCTACAACATTTTTTTTTATATCAAGACTATCAAAAAACTTGCTGTTCCGTAACGTAAGACGTGAATAGATAGCACTTAATGGCTCGCTGGAACCTTGTTGTGCGTGATGTCAGCAGCGACTATAAGCTGTGTCGTAAGCGGTGACGATATGAATATGGAAATTCTGTCGGTATGCGCAGTATGGGAATAGGTGGAATAACAGAATCAGATATTTGCATTTTTCAATCAAAATCGAAACTGTTTCATTGTTTTTCTGGGCTCCTGGGTATCAAAAGAAGGAGTACAGCTACTTTCATTAGGCAAGAGGCTACATAGTTTTCTTTCAGTTTCTGCGTGCATTGGAAATTGATAATACAGACACTAAAAAACGCAAATATGGAGTGCTGTATATTCACTGCTCCTCCTTCATAGCTCCACATTTATTCGTGAGTCAAACCTTTGATAATATATAGCATGTGGGACTACTCTACAAAAACAAAACAAAAAGAAAAACCTCCACAAATGGTACGTAAGCAAGGTAGTTAGGCCTTGAAGTTGCTTTTTACCTGCACTGACCTACCGCATCAAGAACCACCACTTCCGCGACCTACGCGGATGAAACAGCTGCATTGGTCAGCAACAATGTACAGAAGGATGCAAAATCTCAGAAAAGCATCTGAATGACATGTCTATATGATTAAAAAATGGCGAATTCAACCAAGTGAAACTAAATCAACACTTGCAAACTTCACTCTTAAGATAAGGTAAATGTTCTCCCCAGAAAAGAAGACAAATAAGGCACAATTTGAAACGGTGGAGAACTTACGCCATCATCATTTGCATCTAAAACTAAATTGCTGAACTCACATTGTGAAAAACGAAAGAAATTTGATCTAAAGTTTAGAAAAACAAAACGAAGCAAAAAAGATTCGAAAACCAATACGAACTTAAGGATTGCAACTTAGGGGAACAACTAGTCATTTAAACATCGAAATTCAACAGATATACTTGACAAAATCCATACGAAACATAACAAATGTCGCACAGAATGTTTTTAATAATAGATTTCGTCCATCTGGATGACCATTACAAAATGCAGCCAGAATAAGAAGGAAAGTAGCTAGGAAACCTAGTGGTGCAATAGCACGTACTTTGTAGTATAATTTGTAGCAGTTTTACTGTACTAATATTGCAACTTGTATCTAACTAATTTTGTAGTTCTCGTGAAGAAAACCAAAACCCTTGAGCAAAAGAAGTGTAGGTGATTCGAAACTGCAAAGTTTTCTAATATTTGCAGTTTACGAACTTTCAGACATTTTAATGAAAATCGATTTTATAACAAATTTATAAGCACGCATTGCTCTATTCCGGGAAACAATTCAAGGGAAAAAATACCTTACCACTTCAATCCCGTTGCGTATCAGGCCACAACGCACACTGCTCGCCTACGAGAACACACAGTTAATACATCTATTTTTACGTGCCAAGATAAAGAAAAATTTACACTCGAAAACGTTTGAGATTTCGAGAAACTAATGAGCTTTTTTAAGTAATTCGTGTTCACCAGAATGAATGACATTAAATTACATGAAATACGCCTCTTTCGTGGAAATTAAATTGCTCATTGTTGGAAAAAAATACAAATGTTTCATTTTTTGAAAATTCTAGTGTCAATGAAAATAACTCTTTTGCCATAATGTTTAGTGTATTGTGTTTTATCCTTACACAAGTTTAAAGAAACTTTAGTAGTAGTGTAGTATAAAAAATCTAGTTTACATAATTGTGGAAAATGATCCGATTCACTTCAAATTATGCGAAAACTACAGTCATTTAGAAAAAACTTGTATATGGCACCATTGAAAGATATTTTAAAGATAAGATTTAATATAAAATGCTTTAATAATATAGTAGAGAATTTCAGAAAGGTTTGAATCGTGCAATTTTCGAAAATTAAGAGGTACGTGAAAATCACAACGGTGTAATATGTTTAAGTTAGCTTTGCGTTATTGGGGCAAAAATTTAAAGAAACAATTTGGTGTCATGTTTGTGAAATTTTCGAAAATATCCCGGGGGTGGGGGTGACTAGGTAAAGTGCCTCCCAAAATTGAGATGTTTCAAATCAGCTGAGCCTCCGGTTCGCAGATTGATCGGGGAATATCGAGGAGAAAGGTTGAGGCGTCCGCGAACAAGCAGACCCAGGCATTTTAGATAAATTCAAGACGGTTTTCATTTTGGATCCATATCCTCACATTTCCCTCCATGCCATATCCTCACATTATGGTAGAGCAGTGGTTGTCAGACGTTTTTAGAAATGACTCCTTTACACCAATAATGCTTGCCTTTGCACTCTTGTTACATACATTTATGTCTTTTTTCATATCGTTTATTTTTTGATTCACCGAAATTTCAAAATCACGCACAAATTAAAGTATTTCATTTGAAATTGTTTCGATCACGTGTAAATCTCATTCCTTTTTATTAAAAAAAATGAAGTTAATTGCATATTGTTAAAGTTGTGGTACAATAAATATTTTTGGATCATTTTATATTAATTTTTATTTATGCATTGATAATATCATCCCACTGTCCGCGTTATAATTTATTAAAGAAAGAAAGAAATAGACGCAAGAAAACACGTAGAATTTTATTTCTCCTCCTCCCCCGCATTCGCCACAGTGTTATTTTGGTTTTAACCCAAATATATAACGTGTGTAAAATAACGATTTTGCACTCGATACTCTTTCTGTATAAAGTAATGTATTTTGTAGTTCCGTTTGTTTTGTGGTATTCGTTGAACGTATTACTCGAAGTACTCCAGATGCCGCCAACATGGCGTTCGGCCTAGCCACTCACTTGCGACGCCTCCAGTGATTGCTCGAGGCGCCCTCAATGGAGCCGCAAGGACTCTGCGCCAGGGAATGCACTTCGAAATGAAGAGCCTTTCAATTGACTTGCTCATTGATTGGAATACAAACTATTTCTGCTCCCGGATGGTTTCTCATTGACCGCCTGCAATTCTCTCAGATTAGTAATTTAGTCGGTGGCGTTTATTTACCTCAAAGGCTGTCGACATTGAATGGATAAAGACATTAAAATATTCGCGGTACCTTTGAGCGAAGAGTTTTGGGCATGTCTTATCAACATGTAGAGAAGGAAGAAGTGCACTTTCGTCAGATCTGCGTGTATGCGTACTCTTCAAAACGGTGGAGATGCGAGTTCCAGACTCGTCTCGTAGTAAAACGTAAATATAAACTTCCTGTCGTGTGGATGAATCATTCTGGAATGTAAGCAGATTTCGCTGCGAAGAGACAACGTGCGGTTTTGGAATTTGAAGTACGCATTGGACAGCAGGAACACTAAGCGAATTTCAATCGAGGAAAACCTGAAAATTGTCCAATCTACACAAAAATTTAAGAAGAGTATATTGTAAGAAGACCTCGAAATATTCTGAAATGAGAAAGTAGTTATTAATTTAGGCATTCATGAATATTGGAGAATATCGACTCTTAGTTTAAGTAAGAGTTGAAACTCTTTGCGTTAAGAGCGAGGCGGTTATATGAGCAGTGTTTACATCCAAAGATTAAATATCAGATTACAGAACGTCTTTTCAATGTTGATGACCGAGGTAAAACGTTAATGAGTGTTACAAATGTCACCATCGAGAGTTCTAGATAATCAAGTGAACAATGTCGTTTGAGATTTAATGCATCCAAATTGTTTCAACTTCACTGCTCCTTTGTGATTTCGGTTGTTATACTGCTAATGACGTTGCCTTCATTAGTTTTTAATGTTTGTCCAGAAATTGGAAATGCTACGCATTGGAAGAGTATTTAGTGCGCGTATTAACTAGCATGGGGCCTTTGTCTTTCGGGAACGCCCAGGTGGTCCCTCCTAAAATTGTCGTAAATACTTTAAACGAATCTACGATTACTTGGGTATACTACATACTCATTGCAAGATCGACGTGTAAGTATTGTCAAAGAGACGCCAAACAAGTTTTTATTTTCCTGTGTAGGTGTACTTTAATTGTTGATACCTAACGTAAATGTTAAATTTATATCGGCTATCTTTTGTGTAATGTCAACAGACGTCTTGTGGAATTTCATCGTGGTATATTTAATAACTATTTTAAGAGATGAATACGAGAAAAAATAGAGGTTTATATATTTTTCTTAGAATGTGTCAGTTTTTTTCCTCGTAATTTTAGTCTGTATCGAAATTGACATGGAGCGTCTGGGGATCGTCCCGAAACAAGTTTGCATGCTAAACAATTGAATTGCTGTTTGTTTGTAGGAGATTATTACATTAATCGTACTATCACTCTGCTATTTCGTAGCACATAATTTGACTATTGTAAGTTAAAATTCTTTATTTTTCAATTTAGTTCACGATAGGCGTAAATTCAATTTCAGAATTTGAACTTTTCGGCATTGGGACTATTTGTTTTACGTACTGTAACGGATTATTATTTTTTTTGTTGTTGTTTTTGTCGATGATTATAAAATTTATTAGAGCAGAGCACGTCAGCAGCCCGCGTGCTCATCTGCACCTGCACAGTACACCAACTATCTGTCTTCATTCAGCTGGGAAATGTGACAGGTTCGTGTCGGTGCAGCCCCGCCCTTTTCAAAGCGCAGCGTCCAAGCGGCAGGGGGGAGGGATAGGACGGGGCGGGGCAGGCGTCCAGCCGACGCCCGTGGGCGGCGCACGCGCTGCAACCGTGGACAGTTCCCGTCGCGTCGCGTCGCTCTCTTCGCTGCGAGTCCCACCGCGCCACACGGACGGACAGACATCGCGCAATCGTCGCCGTCCGCTCCGCTCCACCACCTACCTCTCCGCGCGTAGCGGCCGCTGTCGCCGCGGGAGGCGTCGTCACGCTGCCTTCTACTTTCCGTAAAAGGCGGCGGCGCGAGCGGAAAGCTAAGGGCGTGTTTCTTCCGACGAAAAATTTGGTCAGGGGCACGTGACGCGCGGGTGACGTCAGCGGCGGAGCGCCCGCGGCGCCCTGCCCACCACGGTGACGTCGCGGCCGCGGCCGGCGTGGGAGAGCCAGCCCCCCCCCCCGCGCCGCCCCCCCGCGCCGCCCCCGCGCCGCCCCGCCCGCCCCGCCCGCCCCCGCGCCCCGCGCCCCCGCGCCCGCGCCCCCGCGCGCCGCCCCCCGCGCCGCCCCCGCGCCGCCCCCGCGCCGCCCCCGCGCGCCCCCGCCGCCGCCCCGCGCCGCCCCCCCCGCCCCCCGCGCCGCCCCGGCCCGCGCCGCCCCCCGCGCCGCCCCCCGCTCGTCTCAAACGCCCGAAAACCTGGCTATAAGCTCACATGCGAATGGATTCGTGTTGAAATAGGTTTGAAAAGGTCGCGCCGCCCCGTCAACCCATTTGATAACAAATTATTTAAAACCTTTAAAAATAAACAAAAAACCAAATTCTCGTGATGGTTTTCGAATACAATTATGAAATTTCAAAAATTAAACGGCAGCTTGCTTGTTGATTATGCTCAATGTCTGCTCAACAAGATTTGATAACTCAAAATTCCGAACGCCTACGTGCATTTTCTAGCTCTTGGTCGGTTTGTGGCGTGCCCGTGCAGCGTGTAGCGCGCAGCGGTGGGCGCGCGGGAGCACCGAGTGTGGCGGCGAAGGAGCTCGCGTCAACGCGCTCGCTCTGCGCGGGGCGTGGCCTGGTCTATTCGCGCTCTGCCAGTACGCTCAAAGTGTCCGTTCGTCGTACTAAACGTGAAGCTGCCGCGTGTGGCTTGTTTGTGTGAATGGAATGAAGCTTCGCGTCGACATCGCTATTGCCATGTTCGCGTTTTTGTGCTGCATCGCTCATATTTTCACGAACGCGCCGATTTTTAGAGCACAGTGATGGAATGTGGAGCATGTTCTACAATAGTTCCCGTGCGAATAATTTGCACAGCGTTAAATTCTTTCCATTAGGCTGTATTATACCTAAGGAAATATGACTTTTGCAATTTATAAGCAATTGCAACCAATTTATAAGCATTTATATGCAATTTATAAGAAACCATCGACAAAAAACTAGGAAGTATGCTATTGCTGGACTGAGAATTACTGCTCAGTCTGCATCAAACAGATGCAAGATAAAGTGAAATTTTGCCAATGAAGACACAGGGAACATGTTATTGCAGAACACATTTCAAGCAGATTTTCTGTGGAAATTAATCTTATTGCTTAACAATATTAGTGCGTTTAATCATACACAATACCGGGCGTATAATGCTGCAACGTATAGTTCAGGGAGTGCCAACTCGAAGTTACATTGTTAAAAATTGTTAATTGATTAAATTGTAAATTGATTAAAATTTTTCTTTGAGAATGTCGGTAGTCTAATTGTGTAGAAACAGTTAAAATTGTACCTGGCTGTAAACTTTGTGTATCGATCGTTTTAATCGTTCATACCATCAGGCCGTGGTTTCAAGCAGTTAGACCCCAGACAGAATGTCTGAAAATCAGTAGGTCCAATGTAAGAGGAGGTCTATTGCGCAGTAGGTCTAATGCGAGAGACTAGCCTAGGTGGCTCAGGTTCGAGTCCCGGCGGTGTCAGGATTTTCGACACTAGCTTGATAGCTACGTTGAATGGCTGCTTTCTAGAATTCTAGCGGCTAGCTGCTCTGATAGGTAGTTGGACGTGGTTTCTCCCATCAACATCGGGTGAATGCCGGAGCAGTGACCTATCGAACGGGCCACGTGCCGCGCGCGATATTTCCTTCCTCTTCCTTGCCCTATCGTCACCCCTTACACACACTTTCACGTACAATTACTATATTGCCACACATGTTCGGAGGCCGGTCGGGCGGTGGAGCGTCGGTGAAAGATACCTGGTTGGGGAAAACCTCGCAAACTGACGTGTCGTCGGCGCAGGATCTCATCGTGCAGCGGGGGAAGATCACAACCACCTCTCTTGATAAAACAGACCAGACTCGCGTTCGAGAAATCTCCCAGAGTAACTCGCGGGCAGATTGGAAGAGCGAGACCCTTCTCTTCTGGTTGAAATTGGAATACTTTTCCCCTGAAGGAGAAGGATCCCTAATAGACATTCAAGAAGGGGAGATATCAACTCGTAAAATTATGATAAACGTATTGAAAGGATAAGTGTCAAAGATGCCTGACATGTATGACCAACCAAATGACACCATCGATCATGGACCCGTAATTGCAGGATGCCCAACGCTGTCCCATACTGCATACCTTAGTGTACAATCGAGTACTGGCTAAAATCATCCATAGACAACTGGCATTAGAGACTATTTAAGGTTCATTCTCCGATTTCAAATACACACCTTCTGCAGTTCTAGAAAATGATGTAGTACTTTACAACCCATGAATGAATTTGTCTTTCCGTCTAAGTTAGTCTATGAACGAAAGTATCGTTGGTTCTCCATATCCTAGTTTCGTGAATTGGGCACTCTCAGCTGTGATAAGGAGTGGGGGGCGTTAGACAAACTGTATCTTTCCAACCTGTGATTCGGTTGTAATAAATACAAACTATTTTGTGAGCTCGGACCAATTTCTGTTCTCTATTCTGTGATCATGGAGACTTGTAATGGAAATCCTGTGTTGCAGATAAATACGAAAATACGAGTTTAATAACTTCGTGTTTCGCACTCCACAGACGACTACGGCGAAACTTTCCAAGACTGAAGTGTCACGAGGGTGAGGAAGCCGCGTAGAAGGCTTCCCTTCCGCAAAACGTGTGCAAATTGAGTCATTTGAAACTGACTTAGAGAGCACATTATAAAGAATTAAGAAGTAGGAAACTGTAAAGGATCATACATCCTAAAAACATCTCATATTATTCAGAATTAAGGAATACGTCATAAATAATTGCAAAAAGTTTTTATTGATTGTTTACTCCAAAAAGTGCCGAATAATTCAAGAGGTTTGCCGTAAAATATACACGTTATAAATTACACAGCAGTGTGTACATCTGAACACCATGCAAGCCGGTATTAATAGTTTCACATTCAATTTCAATTTACTTTTACATTTTCATTACCATGGTTCTTCGTGTCATTATAATTTCTACCTTCCACTTCCAAATTTTGGTTTATACGGCCATTTCTATGGATTGTTTTAATTTTTAATTTGTTAGTTTCATATACTGTCATTTACCCTTTCCACATCGTAGAACTATTCGATTCTCTGTAATGAAACATCGCACTTTGATATTCATTGCGTGATTCTTTACGCGACCTGCGCAACAAGTGGCGTCATTGTTCTCCATAAGCGCCGTTCTGCAATCAATCAGCTGCTAGTCGCGCTGTAATGTAAAAGGGCCCAATATTCGAGAAAATCTTCACTATTGCAATAGTGAGGATTTTCTCCGAGCCAACAGTGAAGTCGGCTTAGGTGGTTCAGAGGATCAGTTGATGTCACTGCAGTGCATCTGACCGGGAGGTGCTAGGGTTGGAGTCCGACGGGGGCATGATATTCATCAGTAGCTACATAGCTAGGTCGATTTTAGCCGTTGTCTGGAGGAGAATTCTATCGGACGGCTGCTGTGATCAGTGAGTTTCTTTCGATTCTCGGATCAAAATCAGGCGAATGCCAGAGCAGTACCCCAAGAAACGGGCCACGGACCGCGAGCGATCTTTCCTTCCTCTTCCTTGTCCTATCCTCACCCTCTCCTTACACTTCAACTCACATCCACTACCCTGTCGCACTTGTCGGGAGATTAGCGCTTATCCTGGGTGAGGCGGTTCCCGCTGGAGGGAGATACCTGATTGGGGAAAACCCGGAAGCCGACGGGCAGGTCAGCGCCGGATCTCGGCATCCAGCGGCGACGACCACGGCCACCTCCCGCACTAAAAGCACGCAGTACATTTACGGAACTAAAGACATTAACGCTTATCAATCCGCAACAACAGTCAGCAACAACGCTGCATTCTGACTATCACATACACAATCAAGAATCACAATCGTGAATATAAATGAAAGAAAACTTATATATTTCGTGATAACCTCAATTTTAAAATACAAAAAGTAGACTTCACAAATGTACGCAAGATGTGCAATGTAGTATGTTGGTGTTATCTTCTTAGTTCAGACACCGCGACCCGCCAATTTAGTGCTGCCCGCTAATGTTGCGACTTATTTGCTGAAAACTACACGAGGACCGTATAAATAACGATGAGTTGTACAAATTGAATAATAAAATTAATTCCTAATGAATTGTAATGTCGTAGAAAAAAATTGGGTTGGTGTGTTCGCATAAAAAACTGCGGCAAACACGTAGTTATTGCTAATTAGGACCTCTGTTTTCGGAGCAGATGCAACAGGCCAACGCATTTCGTGTTTTTTCTTTGTAATGAATGTTTCTTTCCCTGGAATTATTTTCGGAAGTACGAACAACAGCACTGGATCTATAAGTTGCCGTTTTGGAAACAATTCTTGTTCTTTTACCCAATTTTTAAATTCACCATCCAATGGCAGTTTCCTGCAAGAATCGCAACTATCAATTGGATCTTAGACTACAATAATTATTGTTGTGGGTGATCTCCCTCTCTCATTATGGATTAGCACAAGATTTGTGCTACCACCACGGAATTTATAGATTTTATTGTTGTGACGTGATAAATAACTGATATAATTTTGTTTGATTATCCATATGCAAAGTGTTTATGAAACACTAAATTATTTCAATTTTGGTGTGGTCATTCGTTTTGTAAGGAATGTACTTTAATTGGTTATTTCAGAAAGGCGGAATTCCATTTCGGATGCGTCTTAATTGTCGACGTTTACAAAACGTCGAGGTTTTTTGCGTCGATTTATTGAAGCCGATATTTTTTTAACATTGATGTTGTGCTGGATATCATTGTAGTTTTCTTTTTGAATGAGATACAGATCATAATAATGAGTGAAACCTGTCATACTTTTCACATATATAACTAATAAATAATTAACACATTAATCTTACAGGTCACTAAACCAGTTTTATAACATCGATAATAGAATTTTTGTGGCGAAATATTGACATCGATGTTTTCTTAACTATTTCACTTTCGTAATCTCGATTCGTGTGCTGTGTTGGAAAACGCCGGATCTCCGGGGAAGTGGCACATTAGAAGTTCGCAGAACACAACGGTTCCTTAAATTGCATAACGGACAGCGGATGTGTGACGTTTTCAGTATAACAAAGCCTAAAACATTCTGGATCAATCGGTGAGCTTAATTGCTTTTCGCCAAGATTGGAGGTGCGGCCTTTTGGAAATAACCTACTCTGTTGTATGTGTGTTTTTTAGGAATTTTCCAATTAAAGTACTTTGACAAATCAATGGCCATTATCGATCGCGAACCAATTTAAAACTGACCATTTCGTCTGGCGCGGTGTACGTTCTTTTGGTATTGCCGCTGAAAACCTAGTGAACTGCTTATATTTCACTGTAGTGTCCGTGTTGAGCACGCCTCCATTTCGTCGTCAGGTTGGGCGTAGTGAAGGTGAGAGGCTTCGGAGCGCAGCGCGTCCATCCATGTTGAGCAGATGGACGACTGCGCTGCGCCGCGGCCTCGCGCGCTTCCAGCCTGCCCCCTCCCCCTCCCCCCTCCGCTAACCACATCCGCACCGACCACTGTTGCAGAGCTACTTCGTCACCGATTACGACCCCACCATCGAGGACTCGTACACCAAGCAGTGCGTCATCGACGACGTGCCTGCCAAATTGGACAGTGAGTGCGCCGCCGTCGCGACTGCGTCTTCCCCCTCCCCTTTCACTTCCCCTTCTCTGTGGCATGGCGCTGCATGAGAAAAGCTTATGCACTTGCGGATGATTTTGTTATGGTCTGTCATGGTCTTCTTTACTGGTCTGCTTTCTCGCTTTCTTCTTTGGTTTTTAAATCGTGGGAAAATATTAACCCGTTTTCTGGATATCTTTTCTTTATGCTTTTAATATTATGCTTCTTGCTTATGGTTTAACGTTAAGTTTTAGTTTTATTTCTAATTGTTAATCTGTTTATTTCGATGTCATTTCGTGTCTGCCGGAATTTTAATGTGTAAATATTAAATTTTTAGTAATTGATAAAAATACAAATATCTTGTTTGTGCTACCTTGTCGTTCTAAAATATCAATTTCGCTTCATGCAATAATTACTTGCAACAGGGTAACTACTATTAGTATTACAATTATCGTTAAATTATACGAGTGTTTCTATTGTTCACTCCGCCCTTTGCCTAAGTTATTCCACCCACAAGGAAACAGTCATAAAACTTCTAACTGACTTTTGTGTTTTCACTTGGCTATCTGATATTTTTTCAGAAGTCAAATTATATCAAGTATTTTTAGGTTTACATTTTTTCAATGTTCAAAAATATTAATCCGTAATAGAAATTATTTCTTATCCCACGTCTGTAAGACGAGGAATGGAATTCTTTTCGGTAAAATATTGGAATGAACTCGTGTGATGACTTGAAAAATGTGAATTAATGTTGTGGTCGATAATTTTTCATCGGACTTAATCCAGTTATAGTAACGCGTGCAATTAACCAGATATCTATACGGTAGTTAAATTTCTCAGAATATCAAGTTCTTATTAAAATTTCTTGACGTTGTTTCTGAATGAAATAGAAATTTGAAATTTCGTCACAGTGCTAATATCACGGTAGTACATAGGTCAGAGAGGATGTGACGGAGACGCGACACGGTTTAGCAAGATAAAAAAATAATGACAATAAATGTAAATGCACAGCGAGGGGCGCGGCGCGCTGCAGCGAAATTTGGAAAAGTCTATTTTATTTATTCGAAGACGATACAAATACCACGATGAATGGGGAACTACTGACCTAAGAAGTGTTTCCTTAACCCTAAATTTGGCAACACCACCTTAATAGAGATGTGTTCAACAAGATGTGGGAAGAGCTAGCACGGTTAATGGATTCAACAAACAGGTATTTATTTTCTATTAGCTCGTAAATTTGTCAACCTTAAAAAAATGTATTGTGCCTTCCCCTAAACTTCTCCGTTGCAAGTATGGATTCTCACATAAAAATGACACCCTGTATCGACGTCAATCAACAGGTCAACCGGTCGCGTCGAATCCCGATTGTAACGCTGTCGCCTGCTGAGCCCGCTGTGCCGCCTCACTGTGTGTCCCAGTCTCTTTGCACCCGAACGTGTTTCGGCTTCTGTAATGACTCAGCGAAGAAATAGTTCAAGAACGTTCAGCATCTCAAAAAGTGTAAAAACGCATGAGTAACACTCCTGGATAAAAACGTTTGCGGTGAACTGCGTGCTGCAAATGACGCGTTTGCGCTTCTGGAATCTTCCGCTGCGTGCGGTGTTCATGCAACGAGCCGCTTAAAAGGATCTTGCGGTTACATCGAATTCATGCCCGTTCTGGCGATAGCAATCCAAAGTTATGACGATAAGAATGTTAAAATAAGTTTAATTCAATACCGCTATCACGGATGGTGTATCTATCGTATGCAAATTTCCCCATGTTATTTCACCTGAGAAGTAATTAAATCAGCGAGTTAATTTTGCAGATGTAAATGAACAAAAAGCGTAGACTTTCGCTGCAATACATTAGACCTCATGAAATATTAGATTGGGAAATGGGTCCGTGTACGAGGTCGGATTTTTGATATATGGGTGCCCATGTATTAGTCGAGAAATAAGTTTTTATAAGTCAGTATTTCCTACTACAAAATTACACGGAACCCAGGAATATGTCCAGACGTGACCTCGTTTTCTATCCCTAACAAGACCATAGACGGATGACCATTTTCTGAAGGGAGGGAACAAAATCAGGGTATTTCCCTGGCTCTGGAAAAGACAGGGAAAATTTTGTGAGGGTTATAAAACTAGATATTATTCCTTAAGAACATTAGTATAGCATTACAACCACTAACATTATGTTGTGCTCAGATTTTATGCCGTGAGAAATTATTGTTAATTTGTACCGTGCCACGGTGAAATCAGAGAACTGACCAATTAGAATCAGGGTAGATTTTATATTTTCTTTAAGTAGTGTAAAATTACAAAACTTATTCAGGAAAAAATAAAAAAGAGGCACGGGAAAAGTCAGTGAAATTTGTTCCAGGAAATTAGTGATTATCCTGATAGATTTAAGTGGTGTGAAGTCTGGATCTGCCATTCTATACGAGGCAAATCTTGTTCACTGATGATTGTTGCTAGTCACCTGAACGTATTGAAATTCCGTGCGCAGCGAAGTGAAGAAAGAGAAAGCCCCGCGGCCGTATTGGTCTCCAAGGATACAGAACATAATAGGACACTAGCGAGTAAGGCGTGTCACTGCTAGTGTGCCAATGCGGAAATCGTTTTCAAACTAAATTGAAGGCGTTCCTTGACCAGTCCCGACAATTACTTTAAAAAATGAAATAAAATCAGCGTTCAGCGAATAGGAATTTCCCGAAAGTCCCCTCTCGCCCATGTACTCTTTTCAGTGAATGACAGCGAGGTTTCCATTCTTCAGAAATTCGCCAAGCATTCTCGACGATGAATATATTATAAGCCAAATGTATTGCTCCATTTCATTGATGCACCAGTGGAATCACTCTCAGTAGATTTAAAAAAGAATAATCGTAAATTGAAATGGTAATTTTCCTGGAATAGAAACTGAAAATAAAACACTCGTATGGAAATGTGTAACATGTGTTGTTGAGACTGTGAGTATCTTTGGTAACGATGAAGAACCGAGGTATTCACATCAGTCACTATATGTATAGAATGTTGAAATATTTATCATTGTTTTTTTAAACCAAAGACAGCTCATTTGAAATTAATCATGAAGTAAACACTGTTAGAGGATAAAGCCAAATAAGACGGTGAAAAATGCCCTCAAACCAAATTGATAATTGTGATGCTCATTTGAAAAAGATAAAACCGTCTGTAGATTCCCAAAAATATCAGCCTATGCAATACAAGCTGAGAAAAAATAAAACCTGAGAAACACGTTTCTCGTATCTCTGCAACAAATTGCCCTAGGATGCGGCTATTTTTGGAATTACGGCAGTTTTTTATCTCTTTAATACGAACATTTCACAATACATACTTTTCACCGCCTTTTTCGGTTATATCCTTTGCTCGAAGTTTTCCCTGTAATGTTTCTGAAAATTTTAATGGGTCTTTTAAAGAACTCAAATAATTTCGCTTCCGTGCACCAACATTGAAAGATCTAGAAGAATATTTTATCTCGGAGTAAAAATAGTTTTGTTTTCTAAAGTTGAATTGAGATCGTGAATTCCGAATCGGGAGTGTTTGAAATTCGGAAGAATTGTGTGGCACATGAAACGACATGTACGCAAATCCACGTTTGCTGATCTAAATTCAAAACTTAGATCAGTAAATCACTTGAAAATTAGGATATTCGAGCGGAGACTGGGTTATGCGCTGTGCGATGTTCATTTGTGTGTCACCGCAGTGGCGAAATGCAGGGTAGTGAACGTGACCATTAAAGTGCATTCTTGTAAAAGTGAATTGGTAATTATGCGGTGGATAGGTTTAAGGTTGTTTGGAGTGAACGCGAGGGCCCGAGCATCGTCGTGACTTGGATCCGCGCAAGCGAAGCGAGAAAACTTGCCTTTGAATATAATTTGGCATTATAATGTGGCGGGAACAAATTGTATGCGAATATAGAGTATGGACGAGTGTGTGCCCTATCCATTCCTGCTTCATATTTCTTACGCTTAGGTTGGCAGTATGATTACAGCTAGTGGTGGGGATGATGCCAGTGAACAAATGCGCATTGCACTCGGCTCGTAACCAAGTCTGCGCTAGCATCTCCGAAAATTATTTCGTGAAGGCATTCGGTTATTTGCTCTCGACGGAAATCTGCGATGACCTGCTCAATTCAAAATTACATAAAACATGAACTGATTGCACGCTGTTGTTTCGGTGTTAATCTCTTTGTATTAAGCAGCCTCTTCATTTTTTCGTTGCTGAAAAAGTGTCCAAATCTGGACTGAAAACAAATTTTGTCTTGATATCTAGAAATATGTAGTATTGATCCTTAAAGCTGTTTTAAATAATTGATGTGTCATGATAAAAAAAATAATGTTAATGAACCATATTCATGTATAAGTATTTTAGTTGATACATACAATCGTAACAATTAGTTGCGTCGACGTTTTACGAAAAATAGACTGGCCATTTGGAGGTGGTTTTGTTGCTTTTGGGACATCGTGGCAGCTTGTGAAACATTTTGGGCTTCGGAAGAGTAAAGAAGCAGCTAAATAACTAGAAATGTTGCGGAATGCACACAATAATAATAATAATAATAATAATAATAATAATAATAATAATAATGAAGATGATGACAAAACGTCAACCAAAAATGATGTAAGGGTTCCTCTCCTAACAAATATACGATTATATTTCAAGATTTTGCAGAGCAAAAGAAATCAGCTGAAATCAGATTAGCGTAACAGGAACGGCTGAGATCGCCCACTCATTGAGAAAGAAGTGAACGATTTCTTTGTTCGAAACTAGAGTCGACCAACTTTTTCTTGATTTGGAAAGGCCATAAAAGTTCAATGCCTTCGTCATGCCTCGTCTTAAATAACCCAGGAGAAAAACATGATTTCGCTAATCAGTTTCAGTCAATAATTCAAGGTTTGTGTCTATCAAGCTTTGTGGTTAGGCGGAAGAGCAGGCCTAATGGTCTGAGCCTTGCCACTAATAAAGACATTTTTTTATTATTATTATTATTATTATTATTATTATTATTATTATTATTATTATTATTATTATATCATCATCATCAAGTGGGGTCCTGTCTGCTGGCTCAGAATTCCACTGCTGAAAGGCCTCGTGGAGCTTGGAAGGGGGGTGGGGGGAGAATCTGAGAGTTGTAAGAATCCTTCTTTTCTGAAATGCAGCAGTTCCAGTCGGTGTTCATCGTTTAGGAACAAGACGGTCCGCGTCAACATCCTGCAAAACATTTCTCACACTTTCCTGACTTTATGATCACCTTGAATCTACAAGTGGCAAATACCTTTACTTTTATTTTATTCAAGTTCAAACCCGAAATTCCGAATTAATTATTCACTGAAACACTCGTGCAATAAATTCAATCTCCCTCTTTTATTTTCTTTATTCACTCCCATTTTGTTGTACATTCTATATTATTGTCTTACCCAACGAAGAAATGGAATTTGTTAACCATAAACATTACACTGCATTAATGTATGACCACATTGATTGATTGACGTTTTCGTGTACGTCAACGGCTTTGGTAATTAGTCCCGTTAGTGTAGTGCATGCTTTTTTCTCGGTAGATGGCGGTGATCTTCCCCCGCTGGATGGCGAGATCCGGCGCCGATCTACCGTCGGCTAGTGGGGTTTCTCCCTAACCAGGACTCTCCCACCAGCGGGGCACCGCCCCAGCCAAGACACACTCTAGGCTCCCGAAATATGTGGTAGTGTAGTGCATGTTAGTGTAAGTGTGTGTGTGTGTGTGTGTAAAGGGAGAAGATAGAACAAGGAAGAGGAAGGAAAGATCGCGCGCGGTCCATGGCCCGTTTGGTGGGGTACTGCTCTGGCATTCGCCTGGTGTTGATCGGAGAAACCACGGAAAACTATCAATCAGAGCTGCCGGCCGCTAGAATTCTCATCCAGACAGCGACTGAATTCGATCTAGCTGAAAAGCTAATGTCGAAAATCCGGCCGCCGTCAGGACTCGAACCTAGGACCTTCCGGTCAGACGCACTGCAGTTACATCAGTTGATGCCCTGAGCTACCGCTCCCGGTACCACATTCATATTATTGCCTTTTTGAAATGCATCCACATCCGTACCATTTCTCTCCTTAGCTTCACTATCATAATATTTGTAAACTTATTATCTAATTTTTTTTTTTTTGTACTTAACGCTTTTTTTTCCGGAAAATTTGTCTCGTATCTGATACCATTTTATCTTTCTCCTTCATAACTCCTTCGCATACTTCCTTTACCATTTATACACCATTTACCTAGAAACATATCCAAAATTTGTATTTCAACTTCATTCTGTCTTCAGCTTCCCCTATGCATATCCTATTGTACAAACACGTTTTAATTAAGAGGGGGAGTCATACTCCTACACATTTCTTTTTTCTTCTACTGTAGCTCTCATATTCATTCCACAATTAAGGGTTTGGATCAGTAACAGGATGCCAAATGCACAGCAAGCATGTCGTTATGTGCAAAAACTAATAATTTGGTTTTGTTGAAAGAATTATATACTATGTTACTACACGTATCTTGTCCCTATCTAAGAAGAGCATGGGATAGTTACAAGAGGTCACATATTTGGAATAAAACTTAGTAATTAAAATTAGATGCTTGCTGAGGTTAATTCGGCTTAATTTGATACTCCCCAAACTCTTTAATTGTATCAATGCAATTCACTTAAATGTTGTTATACATTGTTTCCTCTTTTAGCATTTTTATTCCACATTCATGTCGTCTATTACATCTAATTCATTTGTAACTTTCCAGCCTGAAGTTTGAAACTTTTCGTACCTCAGTCTGTAAAAATTACACATCTTAAAAATTATACTTATATTTTATACTTCTAAACATCCCGTTGTCCAAACCGATCGACCCCTTATTCCAAATCATCTTTTCTTCCATTCGCCAAATTCTGTCTATTCATTAACGTCTATTTTATAATTTCCATCGTCTTAAAACGCATAGTTTTCGGTTTATGTTCGACATGAGTGTGTTGCGGGTTGCATCTGCAGTTAGCTTTTGTGTGCGATCTCGTATCCTACCGCGACGTGAATTTCATTTCACTGTTTTCAAGTCTTGTTTCATCTTCTTGGGCTGTTCTCGCAACCTTACAGTAAAATGGAAACCGATATCTTTTTATAAAATTGTATGAGGTTGTCGTTTCTTGCTTCCTTCCAAATATCGAGAACATGAACTAAATTTGTATATTCTTCTGTTGTTTTTTTTTTTAAATATCTTCTCTGCAAGGCTGGTGGCATTATATCCAAGATATATGAAGCTTATTTTTGCTGTCATGAACATTCGCATATGAATCTACGAGACGTATTCTGCTTCGCGCAGGGCGTCTGTACTGACGCGTCAAGGTTCGCCTTGTGAGTGCGGCGCGGCTAATCCGAAGGCGCGACGGCGGAGCAGGCACGCGCGCACCCGCTCGCTCGCCGACGCGCCGCACCTGCGCCCCGGCCCGCCCGCTCCCCCGCCCGCTTCCCCGCCCCCCGCTCCACCCGCCGCTCCCGCCCCGCCCCGCTCCACCGCCTCGCCCGCTCCACCCGCCAGCTCCCCTCCCCGCTCCACCCGCCCCGCCCGCTCCCCGCCCCCGCTCCACCCGCCCGCCCCCGCTCCACCCGCCCGCTCACCGCCCCCGCCCGCTCCGCCCGCGCCCCGCCCCGCCCCGCCCGCCCGCCCACTCCCCGCCACCGCCCCGCCCGCCCCCGCCCGCGGCTGTCGGTCGCGGACCGCTGATCCTCCCTAATCAGCTGGCGGCGCGCGAAGTTCAGTGCCGCCAGCCAGCCCGCGTCCGCCGCTCGCCTTACGTAAGGCGGCGATAAGGCCGGCCGCCAAAGCAGGCGGCGCCGGCGCCGGCGCGTGCTGCCAAACTGTTTGGCATAACGTGGCCTTGCACTGCGCCTGGCTGCCTTCAGGAAAACCGGCTGACGCACGATGTGCGCGAAGATTTTTCTCAGGGCGCAGATGGATAGGCGTTTCACGAGGTTTTTTTCCACTCGTGTGTGTTGGGAATTGCTTTATTTACCTCGGCTTCACTTTCCTTCTTTTTCTGGCCACTTTGCATGGCAAGTAGTGCTTGTAACTGTCGCCCTCAACCTGTTAGATGTCTTCAGCCACTTGATTCTTCTTGTTAAGGGTCTGGAAATGCTTTCGTTTTCTTCGTGTTGTCTTTGTGGCTGATTTTATTAAATGTATGGACAGTAGTTTTGAATTCATTTCAAGTGTGTTTACGTTTTTTTATAAATCCCTGTTTCCTAGCGTAGAAACGCGCTAATTGCCACTTACTACCCCTTTCGTTATCATCCTTCCCGGCTGATTTAGTTCGGAGCCAGAATTGCCGCTGTCTGTGCACAAATTCTGGCAGGTCTCTAGTCCCGGGATTCGCGTCTCAACGGTGTCGAATTTTCGAAAGTAACTAGAATATAGTTGGGTTGAATTCAGTCGCTCTCTGGAGGAGAATTCTAACTGCCGACTGTTCTAATCGGTACTTTCCCCTGGTTTCTGTAATCAATACCAGGTGAGTGCCAGAGCAGTACCCTAACAACTCTGCCAAAGAGTGGCTTTGTCCTATCGTCTCCTCTCGCGCCGCACACACACACAGAAACACACACAAATACACACACACAAATACACACACACAAATACACACACAAATACACACACACAAACACACACATACATACATATATACATACACACATACATACATACCATCATACATACACACATACATACATACATATACATACACACACACATGCATACATATATATACACACAACATACATCATCATACATACATACATACATACATACATACACACATACATACATACATACACACATACATACATACATACACACACACACATACATACATACACAATACATACATACACACATACATACATATACATACATACATACATACATACATACATACATACATACATACATACACATACATACATACATACACGCACGCACGTGCTACTCTACATGTGGGAGACCAGGCAGGCAGGACCTTAGTGTGTTCCGAATAAGTCAGTGCCGCACAGGGGATGCCTAGAGGGAAAACCCCATAGAACAGCCGTTTCGGTCGGCGCCGGATCTTACCATCCGGCTAGGAGAAACACCTCCTCCTCCTGGGATGGAACTTCACTATTTTTCTGAAAACTTCAGTTGGGTAGCGTTCTCATTTGTTCGGTTATTTTGCGAACAACACTAAGAAATCCATAAATGAATTCTACTCTTGACTTCAGGTCCTAAGGTTGAGGAGTCTCTTATTTCCACTAACGAAGTCTTGTGTGAGGTTCACAATCAGCAGAACAAATTAATTGCGTATGTCTAGTGGACGGATTTTATAGGTTACTTAGCAATTCTCACAATTTAATACATTTCACGTTCTTGTTCATTGAGCAAGTACGACGAGGTCGTAGACAGACTATTCATTTTTTATTCTTGCCTGGGTTCCCTTGAAACGCTTACGTGTTTGTAGCTGTTTGGAAACTAACCATGATTAGCACTTCAACATTCATCATTCTTCGTTCGATTTTTATGTAATGATGTTTAATGCGATTAGTTATATTTTACGGAGATAGTTTTCAAAAACTCAGGTTGACCTGAAAGTATCTCTTAATAACAATTGAATAGAGACAGGGAATAAAAGTATAGTTCTTAAATTGAAAATAATTTAAAAATTGTATAGTTAATTATCAAAAGTCTCTGGAATAGATACTTTGACAAGTAAATCTCATTCCGATTATGCATGGAAACAAATCGACGTGCAAAAGTTATGTACCGAGGAGAGAGTAATGCAGGGTGAGTATGTTGGTATGGTGAAAGAAGCTAGTGTTTGTGCAAAATATTAATTTGAGTTAAAAATATGTTGTATGTTTCATTTATAAAAGTTATATTACTTGTTAAATGGATTTTCAAAACGTGCCAAAAATTAGATCAGCTGACTCCACTTCGATAACAAGTTACTTATTTCTGTCTATGCGTGCGAAAAGGTTAAAAGCGAAAAATCCGAAATAGTCGTTGTGAAGTGTGTAATTTTGAGGAGAGCAGAAATGTTTTCGATAATATAATAAAACTGCGCCAAAATTGGGGACTGATTTAACGTACTTATGAATACTGGTTGTAAGTTCGCAAAGAAAAAGGAATAATGAATTTTCACGTTCGTGTATATCAACAGTGCGAGTCTTCAATAAATTGAGACTGGTAAAAATGGGAATGCAAAATTTATTTTCACATTCGAATAGGAAAAAAAGTACGTATTACTGCGCTTTGAAGGAAAAGTAGTATTTTTCAAATTGAAAACAATTCTGGAAAAGAAATAATAATTTTAATTAGATGCTAACAAGAAAAGAAAGAAATGTGATGACTTTTGAAACGTTGGAAAACATAATTTAGAGAACAAGTAAGTAACAATTCAGTTTTATTTTTCTGTTATCTTTTTTGTGGATTCCTAATTCCCATAATTCCATGGTGTCAACGTAGTAATCTTGAACGAAATGTGAAGAATATAAAAGCCGTTTATTTTGGTTTGCCTTATTGGATCCGCAAGTCTGTTTTTAAAATATTTGGTTAATTTCTTATTCGTAATCTGTAATCTCTAAAACCCTTGCATATAAATTTTTCCCGCAAATCAAGCCAAACCTGTATATTTTGGCCAGGTTTTTCGCAGTTGGGACCAGGTGCGGAACGTACAGTCGTATGTTCTTTGGAGAGTTCGTCTTTTATGTTTCTTAATCTGCCGATAATCTGATTGTTTCTGTGAGTAATGGTTTCAGGGTCCACAATTGATTTAAAAACAGTTTCAGAAATCTTTGTTAAGGATATCCTTTTTCTCAGGCATGGCGTCACCAATCCTCGGGAACAAAAACTGCTTTATTTCAATGAACTTCCCAAAATATGAATCCTTTCAAAAAACCTCTGCACGTAAACTTAGGCCAATGCCCTCGTTTTTCTTATCGTTCATTAACAAGTTCTTGAGGAATAACATTTCAAAATTCGATTCCACTTGTACAAATATCTCTGTATTATGGAGACGGGAAACCCTTAAACAAGAGTGAATGGTAAGACCGAATTGGTGCTAAACTTATAGAAATATCCACGCTAAAGAAGTGGTATCGTTAATTGACATTTGCTTGGCAACGACTGAACTAATCTAGATTAACCTTTTACTTCAATGTAACTTCGGGTACTACCCTTGTGTAAAGAGCGGTTGATTCGTGTGACAAAACTACTTTAATTCCTTGTTGTATTTGGACATAGTTTGCACAACATTTGCTCGATCTACTTTTCATACTTCTTGTTATTCGATGTTACTCCCAAAGAATGCTTGTGTGGATTACTTCCAATCCGAATTTCTTACATTTCTTACACGTGCATTTCCAACAATCTCTTGCACTTCCATCTTAAAGAATTTTGGCTGTTCTCTTTATTAGAGAGAGTTCATTAAGACTTGCATTAAGCTTTTAAATAGTTTGCAGAACTTATTTGGGGCAGATCATATGACGATTTGATGGTCCTTTTTGATAACAGGAGGTACTTCGAAGCACGTTCAACGAAGTGTTTTTAATAGAAGTTACAACAGTATTATACAATGAGGACGATTAGATTGTGTTCTATGTTATCTTCAGTGTGTTTCTCCTACGTGATCGTGTGGTAGGATACAAGCAAATTATAAAACGCAGCTTGTCAAGCATCTTTATAAATATATCGAAGGGAATCCTTCCGTTCGTATCTTTCCGGTACCGCCAACGAGGAAAATTGTTCGCGTTTTTTCCAACAACCGAACTTATCGTTGTAGTCTCGGATTTCCTCATTTCCTCAAGCTTCGTCATGAGCAGAAATTGAAACGCAAGAACGTATTCTCTCTCGGAGAGAGGAAACTACATCATCACCCCCAATATGAACCTCAAATCAGGCAATATAAACCCCGTTTAAATTTAGCGACAATGCGAAGAGTAATGCAGAGGCGATTCCCAAGAAAACATTATAAAGAAATATATTTTGTTGTTACACGCCATTCGCCTGACTTCATCTTTTTCGTTATTTCTTCAAAGATCTGAAAACTCGAAAATGTCTCCTTTAGAGACTTGAAATACTAGTTCAGATAGCAACTTCCATCATTGCGTTTATCTTTCTAGAGAAGCTGGAAATAGTAAAATCAATACAGAACAGGTATTAAATTCGCAGCCATGAATTAAAAGGATTCAATCAACCGATTACATGAATGTATATGTTACGACGAAGTGGTTAATTCCCGAATCAGCTGGTAGGTGTTCAAGTTATCCAAAATGAGTGGAAAACATGATCGAATGAATATACAATCAAAATAAGCGGTTGCTTAGGGAGCTTCTTCCATGAGAGGTCCCGCGTCCTGAAAAGAATCGAAAAAATTCGAAATATTTATCAGTAAAATAACAAATACATTTTAATTTATATTTCTACAAAATGTTATTCTATTATAATTAGTGTGTTTTTAGTAAATCAGGAGATTTTTTCCGGAGGGAAGCCCTAAAGATTTTGTGGAGGGGAGGGGGGGCGCAGTACCAAAATTTGGCTCTGATGGATAACGTTGAAAGTAAGATCAGCTCATCTCGCCATACACCTCGGTTGTTTCTTCGTCGCCACGCCTGTCAGCGCTGGCGACGAGTCTCCGGCTTTCGCCCTTCGCAATTTCTATAAAACAATCGTAAGTCTGCGCAACTCATAATTTCCAATTGCGAACAACGTAGATGCCTCACACTCGGACTTACTTTAGCCAGCGCTCTTTGGCTAATGTCAATATTTGCCGGATGAAGTCAGATCCGTTTATTCATCAGCTAACCAATTGTAGCTAATGCAAATTGACGGCTCTAACGTTACTTTTCGATTTACAATCAATTTTTTAATTATTTATTATTAATAATAATTTTAATTATTTACTTAAATTAAAGAAATGTTGGTTTCTGAAAATATTGAAAAGCTGTTTAAAATTGTGAACAAAACCTTTTTTCCTCGTTAAAAGAATATCATTGCAAATGAACGCTTTCATTACAATTTTATCAATCAATTATTATTTTATTTACAATCAATTTTTAATTATTTATTATTAATAATAATTTTAATTATTTACAATCAATTATTTACAATCAATTATTCTAATTATTCAAATTATTCAAATTATTCAAATTATCGTTTCCATCAAATTATCGTTTCCATGTTGTCGCCGCAGGAAGCAATAAAAACAAATTTTATTACATGAGGAGCTTTTGTTGTTTTTTCTCCTTTCAAAATTCAAAATTTTGCTATTTATCCTGAAAATAGATTTTATTACTAGGAGTTTTTTGTTTGTTTTTCTCCTTTCAAAATTCAAAATTTTTGTATTATCCTTGAATAGATTTTATTACATAGAGTTTGTTTCTCCTTTCAAAATTCAAAATTTAGTATATTGACTTAGTGTAGGGATACAGATTTTGAAAATGTGCACAAAATTCACTTTTCCCCATAGCACGTCATACGCAGTTTTAACTTTTTTGACGTAAAATAAATAAAAAATAAATAAATTATGGTTGTGAAAGTCCGTTTTCGGGGTCCTGGTGGCCCAAAAGCGTGAAACCTAACACGTCTGTTTGCACGCAGTCCTGGACACGGCCGGGCAGGAGGAGTTCAGCGCCATGCGCGAGCAGTACATGCGCTCGGGCGAGGGCTTCCTGCTGGTGTTCGCCGTCACGGACCGCGCCAGCTTCGACGAGCTCTTCAAGTTCCACCGCCAGATCCTGCGCGTCAAGGACCGCGAGGAGTTCCCCATGCTCATGGTGGGCAACAAGGCCGACCTCGACCACCAGCGCGTGGTGAGTACGCTCGTGCAATATACATAAATACAAATTACAATATCAATATGAAGTCAGTTGATTGCTCAAACATGTAAGCTTCATCAAATAAAATATATAACGGTGAAACCAAAATACACAAAAAATAATGTTTTTTTTTTTTTTTTTCATTTTCAAATTTTCTTTTGTAAAACTAAATTACTAAACGCAATTTTAAAAGGAAACAAAACTTTTTAAAAAAATTTATTTAAAAAAGAATATCTGAGTGTTTAATTTATACGACAATATTTTATATATGTTTGACTGTTCAAATAATTTTCCTAATTTAAGTAGAAAAAATGCTTCTATAAACTGTTTTTATCTTCTACTTAAACATAAGGTTCCTTCACGAAAACCACGAATTCGAATGGTTCCTAAAGGTGTAAAAGGTTGAAGACCCCTGACGCAGGTCATTACTCCCGTAGGTGTCGTGCATGCTATGTCTCGAGAGGTGGCGGACGAAGTTCGGCGCCGGATCTCTCCAGCCAAAGGGGGGAAATCACCGCCACTTCCCGCGATAAAACATGCGCGACACTCACGGGACTAATGACCATAGTAGTTGACGCGCCCGGAAACACCGATCGATCGAGAGGTGGCGGTGTTTCTCCCCAGTTGGATCGTGGGATCCGCTGCCGAAATACACGCCGGCCTGCATGCTTTCCCTCCCCAAGTATTTCCCTCAAAGGGCCACCGCCTCGACCGGTCCACTTCTAATCCCGCGTCATGAAAGCGTTAAATATGTGTGGAAGACGAGCAGGCAAGGGTGAGGAAGAAACATCGTGCGCGGTCCGTGTTATGATATTGACTTGGCTTTCGCCTGGTATTGATGGGAGAAATCGCGGAAACCTGCCTATCTGATCAGAGCGGCCGGTTGTTAGATGCCGTTTGAGTTGGACCCAGCTCTGTAGCTGGTGCCTAAAATCTTCCACCGTCTCGAACTCTAGGGCCTCCCGATTAGCGATGCTGCACAGGCAGCTGGATTGCTACTGTTTTCCGCAACCGGCGCATGTGCTTCCCTCAAAGCGTTTCAGATAAGTCACAGGTATTTGGGTATAAAGTCTAGAGCCTTCGACGAAAACCTCGATAGAGAAAATTAAAAGGGAAAGAACAAATAAAAGCTAATTTTCGAGTTGTTGGTTGGTGTCTTAAGATGTAAACAGAGA
This sequence comes from Teleogryllus oceanicus, assembly GCA_964035755.1. Classification (NCBI taxonomy): domain Eukaryota; kingdom Metazoa; phylum Arthropoda; class Insecta; order Orthoptera; family Gryllidae; genus Teleogryllus; species Teleogryllus oceanicus. Next base: position 58,891,534 of record CAXIVR010000008.1, read on the forward strand.
AATTTATCGCGTCATTTGGCTTCTACAACCTAATGGAAAAGCTAGGGAGAGCGATGAATTTAGCTCAATTGCCACCCAACTCTCGTGCATGCAGTGCTCTTGGCTATCCCAGCAACCACAGTAATATTTTTACTTTTCGGAAATCACAGTAGTTTGAGAGCAGAATGAGTCGAAACAAAATTGTCACTTTAAACAGGTTACTTCGGTAAAAAGGGTTTTCTGGTTAGATTTACACGATCAATAGTAAATTAAATTATATTGTAACATCCTACTCATTGAACATCACGATAGCTCGTTCATATAAGATGGAAAAGTAACATGTTAACAAGATACACAGAGGCGTGAATTTGACTCGAGTACTTTGATGTGCCTTGAGGAAATGAAGTTCATTGAGCATCCCAAAGTACCATCTTCCCTGAGCGGGGGGAAATGAACAAGTCATTGGATTTGGTGAGCGGACGGAAACACGGAATCTCATGTTCACTAGAGTTCCTAAACGACAATATATAAGAACCGTTAATTATTGAATATTTCATTGCTTTCCATATTTCTTGCGCTAACTTAAAACTTCACTTTTTTCTCTCCGTTGCACTAATGAAGTCTATAAACTTGGACCTAAGAAATGTGTAAGGCTACCTACGCCCGAGATACAAAACACACTTATTAAGCGTTTCACTTATTTACCCTTATTTGAAAGTCATAACTTCAGGAAATAGCTGTAAAGTATGTAAACAACCTGTTGAGAAAAATTCTGAAAGGTTTTTGAGTTTCATAAAAAATACAAATAAAGTAAATGAGTTTAGAAGTAAAATGTTAGAATGTTCTTGTGCGGGATAATAATTAAGACATGCACGATATTAAATGCAATACGAACTCATGTTAAGTAATTATGGTCTGCATACTTATTCCACCGTGTTTACAAAACAGTAAATCGAAAGTTGTAACGTTTCTCATTTCAGAATAAGTTAACGCATCATTACAAAACGCCTTTTTTAATCTTTTACATTTCCTTTGAAAAGAAACTGCTTTAACTGGCTGTATACACAAGTTCTGTGTAGGAAAATACAAGTTAAAAATAAAAAGGAAACAAAAACAGTACCTCTACCTTAAGAAACAGTTCTTCTTTCTCTGTTACGAAACCTCATTGTCAAGTCGCAAACTCGAAGCGTCCGGTGTGTTCATGTTCTTGTTTACACGTTCCATTATTCGTGAGGCACCAATGTCAGGCTGGTTGCATACCCTTCCTGGCGAATGCGCGGTCGGGTGTTGCTGGAAATTTCCTCGCTGGGCGATAATGAGTGGCTTGTACCCTTTAATCGCAAGGAGGGAATGTCTGTGAAGCCGTTCAGAGTTAACATTTTCTCCAGACACTTCGAACGCTTTTATGATTATGATTTATTGATTCTCTTTGAGAAACTGCGCTCACCTAACAACGAATTTTCCCTTTCAGCTTCTCCCTCGCAATTTGAGGCATTATTCTACATTGTACATGCCTGGAAGAGAATTCTAGCGGTCGGCTGCTCTGATCGGTAGTTTTCCGTGGTTTCTCCGATCAACACTAGGCGAATGCCGGAACAGTACCCTACCAAACGGGCCACGAATTGAATAAGACAGTTCATTGTTGTTTTTTCTGTACCTTTAGCATAGCGCTTCTAATTTGCCTTAATCAAAAACGTCAAAGGGAGAGTTCAATTAAATATTTCTTGTGATATTTTTTCTTATAGAAATTCACTATTTCAAATAATATCAAACTAATATCTCATTGCACTTCGTCAGTTTGGTTTTTAATAATTATTTATCCTAATTTTGTGGTGAATAATTAAATTATAATGAAAGAAATTGGAGCATTGCGAATGAATGAACACTCGTACTTTCAATAATCTATTCGCCCATGGTTGGGAATGTTCAGTTGAACGTGCTATCTGTAGGGCTTCAGTGAATATTGTGTAAGAGTAAAAGTAAATATAAACGAAGGTCGAAAACTGCACACGATTGCAAATGTTTCCGGCTAATTATTTAAAATTTCTACATTAGAATTTGATTTCATTGAATTTTCTGAACTATTTTAGGGGCGATATACGAAAATGTTTTAATTGAAAGGGACAGAATAGTAAGTTTAGAAGTTATTACGGCGCTGGAATTAAAATATTCTAGAAATTTTCTTAATCTTTAAAATTAATTTAATATTATTGGTCATTGTGTTAATGGCTTTAGTGTAATTGTAAAAAGTTTAAAGATTAAGAATGAGATTGAACATGCAAATGAAGGATAATATTAAATCATGTTGATCCGTTACCGCATGTTAGAGGGCGCTACATGTCTCCCCTGTAAAGTAATGTCTTCTGGATCGTTGTTAGAAAGTAAAAGTCCTTGTCGTGATGTACCTGTCGGCGCTTGTCGATTGGAGTGCTCTGTTTGCAACTGGCCCTGCCCTCGTGCCGTAGGTGTCGCAGGCGGAGATCCACGGGCTGTCGCGGCAGCTGAAGATCCCGTACATCGAGTGCAGCGCCAAGCTGCGCACCAACGTGGACCAGGCGTTCCACGAGCTGGTGCGGATCGTGCGGCGCTTCCAGCTGGCCGAGCGGCCGCCCGTCAAGCCCAACTACAAGAAGAGCAAGAAGAAGTGCTGCGTGCTGTAACCGTCCCCCGCCCCGCCCCCCTGCCTCCGCCCCGCCCCGCCCCGCCCCCTGCCCATGCCCAGCAGGGCGCGTTCAGATGGACGGCACCTGCCCCCCTCGGCGCCCGTTTACACGGCCACAGCCCCCCGGCGGTTCAAAAGCACTGCCGCGGCAGCAGGAGCGGGCTGCATAGGCCGTAGGCGGCGTGTGCGCTCGTTGCTGCTGTGATAGCGACTTTCTGCAGTCACTGTCGCCGTGTAAACGGGGCTCGAAACGACGGCCTTACTAAGAGTAGTGCACAGGGTTCGACGAAGTGAAACGGAAAGAAGAGAGCTGGAGCTAAATCGGAAGCACGGGAAGTGCTGGCGCCAGGCACACGAGAAGCCCTCTTCGCCACAGAGCAGTGATCTGGTCTTCCTGTCGCGTGCAGGCCGGAAGAATTGTAATCCAGGGAAATTGAATTGAAAGCAACTGTTAGGAATGACGCGCAAACTAATCGATTTACTAGTTTGTCTACAAAAGATTTGAAGGAGGGAATGGCAGTTAAAATATTCCCAACTGTAGTAAATTGTTTACTTCGGGTGGCACAATAAATGAATAGTGTTAACTATGTTTATTTGTTCACCAATCGATGCTCAGAAACATGTTTTAGACTTCTGTTGTCCAGAAATTCGCTGTAAGTATCTGTGAACACCTTGCACAGGGACAGTTGCATTACGCCAGCGATGCGCTTGGGAGAACATATGCCAAATGTCCTTGACTGAATGAGCTACAGCACCAAAGACAGGAAATGCAACATTCATGATGTGGGAGTCATATGAAGTTAGTTACAGATGACTTTTGGTGACAAGGTCCAGGAAGAAATAAAATTTCCTCAGGCACAGAGCAGGATGAAGGTTCTCTTGCATTTTCTGTGATTACATTTTGATTTCTTCCTGGAACCTTTAAGGGCACACCTGTCTGTTGCTTTTGCTTTAGCCAACCTTCACAAAACGAATATTTTATGTTTTCAGGTACACTGTGTTAGGATTTTTGCCCATGTTTTTGCATCCACGAAAGAGTTGTGGTAAAAATATAAGAAGTTCATAAAATCATTTCCTGCATTATTTTATCGATTCATCAACCAAGGATTTACTACAGAGCTGGGAAATAAACAAAATTTGGACTCTTACCACTTTCTCCAAGTCTTGATCTTTATGCTGCATTCTGTCCACTCTCCCTATAGCTCTATTTGACTAGAATAATGTGGTTGTGAAACAGACACTTTGACAAACAGGCATAAGTTTCTTTGTATCACTATAATTTATCTTCCACTTCTCTAAAATTTCATTCACATAAAGACTGAAGTGAAGAGCATGTTGCGTTTACTTGAAAACAAATTTTGCAAGTGTCCTGAGTGCATAGCATCCACCCAAATGTTTCAACGGCCAAATATTTCAACAATTATAGTAGTATAAAAAAGAAAATATATTGCAAATGATGTACTTTTGTACATTGTGTTCATCTAAGATATTATCAAATGTAAAAAGTTCTCAGTTCAGTTACGTAGATGCAATAACTCTACAATTTAACCACACACACACATACACTAACCCCTTGCTGAATTTGTCATGAACTTTTCACTATGTCGACTACAAATACAATTTGACATTTTGAGTGACTTACATCTTTTCCCTATGAACACTTCAAGGAAATGAATTTTGACATGTAATCAATAAATGTGAAATGTTGAATAACAAATTAAATTAACATTGATGAAGTGCCACCTGATGGAGCAAACATTGTGGATTAAAAACTTTGCAAAATTATTGTATTCTGCATATAAACATTTAATTATCTTCAGATAATTTGGGTATGAAGTTTGAAGAATTTTAAAAATGTTTAGACTTTTTTTTAGGTGTTTTAATGTTGATATGCTCACCTATCTGATTATTTTCTTGGGCCTGCAAGAAATAGAGGTTCAATATTACCTTGTTGGATGAGACCAGGTTACTACTCTGGCACATGACAATCAGAATCTCTTGGAATTCTTTAAGGCATTACATTCTATATAATGAACTATGTAGAAGAGTGTTTGTATGCATGAAAACTTGTCATAAACACAAGGGAATTCAAATCTAAAGTTAAATTTCTCATCTGGACTTGAGTGAATGCTAGATTGTGTTGCCTTGGGGAATATCTAAGATGATATTTATTAGATGAGAAGAGTGTTTTACAATGATATGTTATACATCACTAGGTCATTGTGATATGATAATCAACATCGAATGTTAAAAGTGAAAAGGAATGAAGAGAGAAAATTAGCATGTCCGTTAGTTTGCCGTTCAAAGCTTTTAAGTTGTAATGTTTCACGCATTGTGCATTTCAAGTTGTTCAATGGAATTGAAGAAATTTCTGTTTGTGTATTCAACAAAAACAGTTTAAGGAATTTACATCATCTCTGTTAAGAATTAAATTATATTACATCTGTATTATCATGAAAGAGATTGCTGCATTGGGTACCATTTCACCATTAAAGATTTCTTCATTACTTGTTCCAGTGTTTTCTAAAATACTGTAAAATTGAAAGTATTTGATAGAATTGATAAATCATTTGTAAAGTGTGAAAAAGTAAATATTTTTAAGAGTTGGATGCCGAACATAACAAAATTTTGTTTCAAGAGGAGCTCAACAAGTGGCATAACAATATTGACATTTAAAATCATGGAGTGCATTCATTTGCAAAACTCATTGCAGAATTTTGTTAGTTTTCTTTTGTCTAGAGATGAAAGATGATTTCACCCATATTTTACATGTTTGTGAAATAAATGTTAAATTCTTATTACATTAAAATTGTTTCTTAATTAATTGCATATGTCTACATGGAGACAAGTACAATAATTCCAAATTATAAAATTTAGTTCAGGGAACTAAGCAAAGAGAATGTTTAGAACATTTTGACCACAGAGTTAATTGTATGGTACAGAGCCTGTAAAACTAGACTGACAGAATAGCATTGTGTGACTTGCAAAATATAAGGGCCATCTATGGTTCTTGGGGCATTGTGCCCAGTATTTCCCTTAAGGATGTAATTTATTTTTCATCTACCAACACTAAAGGTTTAGCCCATTTGGGTCTTCAGTTGCAAATGAAAAGAAATAAAAGTATAATTCACTACGTCATTACATTTTTAATGGTAATTTGCCACGTGTTTAGATGCTGACTGTTTGAGAGTGAAATTTTGTATAGTATCAGAAAAGAATATTGTGAACATCTGTTGACAACATTGTTTTATAAAACAGTCATATAAAGATGTGATAATGTTGTAAGTAATTAAGTAAATTTTGAATTTGACAACCCGAAGAATTAATTTGATTAAGCAAGTTTTTGGATAATTAATAAAGCTTGTGTGCCATTTCATAATGAGTTAATTATAATCTTCAGAGAAATCTTACATATTTCAGAATGACAATGTACTATTTTATCCACTGATTTATGGATTGCATATTTTCCAGGTATTTAATATAGCTTTAAATATTTTTTTCCAATGCAGCAAACCTCTTTGTCATTTTTAAATTGATTTGAATTTATGTTGTTTGTGTCATTTAATTTGTTTTTTCATAAATTAGTATATCATAGTGGTACCTATTTTGATAACTTGGTTGTTTAATCTCGTGTCATGTTGAACTAATGTATAATTGAAAGAGAAGACGTTCTATTTGTAGATAAAGGATTATATTTCTTAAACTAATGTAAACATAAGTATTTGCATATTAAATTTTGGTTTTAATTAAATTTAAGTATATCAAAAAACTGTTGTATTATTGATAATGACAGTGAAAACACTTATTGCAATCCAAAGGAAATAGGAGTTGTTAAAATTATTTTGTTTTTAATAGTAAGAGAAGAAATGTAAGGCATTAGGAATATTGTCAGTTGTCCTCCATCTGAACAGAGACTATGATGAGTGACGTCACGATTGAAAGAGCATATTCATGCTGAAGCAAGGCTTTCGATGGTATGCATATGGGTGATCTAATGTTTGCACCCATTAATATTTATTCTCCAATGTTGCTTACAGCCAAACATCATTAATTTGGAGAATATAATCTGGTGCTGTGTTGTTGCTGCGTAGAGTTCAGAGAGCTGACGGCCTACGCTTTTATCATCATAATCATCACCTTCATGAACAAGTGTCATCAAGTCACTTGAACATCACACTGGTTGTGCACTGGTTCTGTGGCTGCATACGTGAAAGGTTTTATGCACCCATTATTTTATTAGGCTTAACTAATACTGAAAGATATTATTCATTTTAATGTTATTGTTCAGATAATGTTTTAGATTCAGAAAAAGCAGCATTCATTTATGGTAGTATATGAAGGAAAGCTGTGACACAGCCTGTGCCACATGCCAGAGGATGGAAGAGAAAAGTGTTGTAAGCCTTGTATCACACCTTCTTTTTTTTTAATTTTTTTTTTTTTTTAATCCTTCTGAGTTTCAAATATTTGAAGTTTGTGTTTAACTGGGGGCTCATTCTAACAAACTAGACATTTCTCTGTGATAGACACAACTTCCTATTTGGTGAAGTAGCATGTATGTTGTATTTGTCAGTGAACATTTTCAACTGAAATTTTTGTCAAATATTGAGAAACATCTTAGTGGCCAAATTATGCTGGTAATTGATATAGTAGGTTTTACAAACTGCCTAGGGCTGTGGCTGAAGGCATTAATATAAGGTAGCTGCAGAGTGAACATGTGAAAGCAATGAAGTGAATTTTGTTTCTGATATTAAGTTCGAAGAATAAGCAGTATTTTCCATGTGCCAACAGATCCTTGCCTTGAAGTCTTAATACAGAGACTTTGAGTCTGTTCCACACGTACAGAATGTGATTCAGGTGGGACCAGAGTGCAGATTTGAGCTTCTTCCATGAAGTTTGCAGTTGGAATTTAGCAATAAGCTCTACAAATTTTGTCTAGCCATATTTTCTTTTGTAATTCCATACGTATATATTAACTTGTTTCTGCCTTTACATTGTATGTTATGTTTATTGCTGTTCTAGGTACATTGAACATTAGTAACCGAGTACAAAAAGCACTGGAATTTTTTTAATATTTTTGAAATTTAATAAGAAATAATTTGATTGTCAATCACTTCTTTTCGTGTATTAGATGAAAATCTGTCAAAATTGCCTTGATAATAGATTATATTGTGAAAGTCATTTGAAATTAATACTTAATTATTAAATTAAATTAAATATGAAAAGTTGAAATACAGCTAGGTCACTTGTAAATTACTTATTTTGCAACCTCTGTTCTAGTCTTCTAATTATTTCTTGGCAGAAACGACTTGTTTTGCACACCTATGGTTGAGTACTAGAAACTGCGTTTTGGAATAGGTGCTTTTTTCCTAAAACATTCTTGATTATAATGAGGTGGATTTTACCCTTTTCTGTGATTAGGTGTAAATTTTCAAACGCACATTTAAATGTATAGAAAAGAATATTCAAATCTGTACACTATCCCTGCTAAATACTACCTCTCTCTCACATGTGTTTTATTGAAAGGAAGGTGATTTTGTCAGTAAAGAATTATATTCGGTATTATCGTTTCACAGGTACTTACTGGCAACACATGCACATTTTGTAAGCACAAATGTGAATTGTTGGCACAATCATGAATTCTTTTTTGCACATTTTTGTGTGTTTATTACACAATACACTTTGATGAGGAGGGAGAGAGATAGTTAAACATATCTGTGAACCCTGCCTATTGTGAAAAATATGGACTCACTTTCAAATACATACCAATGTCATTATTGCAACCATTTCATTAATAGTGTGTAAATATTCATGATTTTTATTGCCCTATTGTCTAGAACAAGTGTCCTGGTCACAAAAGTCTGTACATTTTTGACATAATGATATAGTTGTGTGATGAGGTTACATGTTAATGTGCTTATATCTAATCAACCAAGTGCCTGAAAAAGAATGCTATTCATGACCTACATGTATGTCTTGATTGATAATTATTTTCCAAATGCAGTGTATAGTAGTGGAAGTTGTCACTTGGGTATGTTTTGGAGATACATTTTTACTATTGTCAGCACTTACAAATGTTATTATCTCTGACTAACTCTGAATGTGGTTTAAAGCATAGATATGCCTTTTTTATGACTAAACATCTCAACCACTAATAAAGTGGGTATAAAACTGACAGATAAACAAAAACTATTTGCTAAAGAGTGTTTCAGATATTATTCTTAATATATCTTGTTAATAATTGGAAAAAAATTGTAATTACTGGTTATAATGTTAGTTCTTTTGTAATGAAATGTTTTTTCTAGATTAATAGAAAATACTATCTTGTATTTTACCCAGTGATGTGCTTCATTGTTTGATCTCATTCAAGTCTTCTGTGGTTTTTGGCCTCACGAAAGAGGCATTCACATTTTTGTGTCGAAATGATCTGGTTTGTTGTTCACATATTGCACATAAATGCAGGTCATGTAGTTTATTAAAAATATTCAGTGTTTGTGTAGATGTAATAAGTACTCTCAGCTGGCTGAGAAGGTGTTACAATTCTGTTCCAATAATTCAGATGCAAATATTTCACGAGTTGGAAAATAGGGAACTATATACATTTTAGAGCAGGTATATTTTCTGGGCAATGAAATTTTATGCTTCCTTGTTCAGTTTTTCTGGAATTTTTCAGTTTTTCTGTTCAACATTCACAATGTTAAGCAGTGAGAATATTTTATTCTTCGCTTTGGAAGAAGATAATTTATTGGGCCTCGTTTTGAATGCAGCTGGATTGGATACTGATGTCGCACTGAGAAGCGCATTGTGCTTTTGTAAGTTCTAATACGTATATATATAGCATTCATACTGAATTGTTGGTTGCAATTTGTTATTTTACATGTGTATAAATATATACATGTTACCCTTTTACTCCATAAGGCTTTTCTTTACGATATTTTATAAGCAGCTTATAACATAGCAACTAAAGACATTTAAGAAGTCCCAATGGAATGTATTTTTAACTCATGTTCATTGAAATGGAAGCGGAAATCAAAAAGAAATGAGAACTGCAACTGTGTGTGAAGAGTTGTCTACCAGTCAGGCCAATTTGTGTGCAATATTTGTTTGTCTTGCAGCATTGCTTGCAATCAGGAAAAATATGTTGCAGTTGTTTTACCAATCAAAACTATTGGTTCTACTTGTTCTATGAACAAGTTGTTCGGAAAACATTGAACTTACAGATGACTGTTGGTCTGAAAGAAAAGAAAATCGTGGAAGTGATTGGAATTACAGGTGTCTTCCATGAGCAATGTGCATGGAGATTTTATCAACTTTCAATGTATTCTCCAGCTTTCAACTATGAAAATAACTCATTAATAAGGTGTATAAAGAAAACTGTTAAATTGACAATAGTTTTATGGAAATGTTGCATTTATGTAAGTGTTTCGTATAAGCCAATTTTTGCTGTTATATATATTTTTATGACAAAAATAACAAACCTAATCTACCCCCCAAGTTTCTTTAAATACCCTTGTGAGGGGGTTGGATATGTGTGAATTTTTTTCTCACAAAAATGACTTAATGTTGCATAGAGTTTGTATGATATACATTATACAGCAAATATATACTATACAAATTTTTTTTTAGAAAAGGTCCATAATGTTTTCTATAGTTACATAGTTGCTTGATGTGTAGTATGAGAGTTTAATATTAAGAGAATACCAAGTGATTTTTCAGTGTTATTTTTGTAGTGGTGTTTTATGCAGTTTACAGATACAGGATAAGAATATTGAAAGTAAGGCATTAAACATCTCCATGTGAACTGGGGCCTGATAAAGCCATTGTGGTAGGTTATATTTAGACTTCTTGAAGATATTTGTTTTGAAGACAAAATTACAAAAATAAAAGGTTATTATCTCTTTTATTACAAAGGAAATCCAATATCTTGTGCTGGTCTTTCACAGAAAACAAAATAATAAAGATAAACAAATCCCTTGAAAAATGTACGTTGTATTTTAAATTTGGGTACCTTATACGATTAATTTTACCCCCCTCTCTCCTCCTCCCCTCCCCTAGGAGCCAGGTGAATATTATTCTTTTTGTATTTTACTATTACAATAGAAAAGTAGATATTCATTCCATTTCGTGAGCCATGTAGTACCCAACAAGTTTCTTGTTAACATTGTTAAATTTAGTAAACTGTGTAACATGAATGTGAAAAAGTACACATTGCAAACAAAACATTTACCTACTTGCTGCTTATGAATTGTAATAGATTAAAATGCAAGACAAGTAGGTTTTTATATGTATGTTGAATTTAAAAAATTTTATAATGTATAAATATTGCTCTTTTAAGGAAAATTTCTTTGACTTCTATTTTTTAAAATACTGTGCTGGAAATGTGAAATCGACTCAATTTGCACTTATTTATTGCAACATGTTTTCATTTTATTTTCTTAGTTAAAAACCAGCCTGGCCCTCTGAGTATGAAATGGATATTTTGATTTTGAGGGACACTTTATATAAACCCTCACTGATGTGAATTTTCAAAGTGTTTTCCAAAATGGCTCCAAATTTTGTGATTAAATTTTGTCCTCGGTTAGTGTACAGAACTCTTTAAGAGAATGGTGCAGGTCTCCTTTCTGTTGAAATCTCTAATTTTTCAAAAATTGCAAACCTCTTCCTACAGCAACAATATTGAAGAAAGATTTTTACCTTAATGGAATCAGTACTTCAAAGACAGAATTTGAAATAAGGTCATGTTCAATTTTTTGAAAATATTAGTAGTTTTGGTGTAATTTTGTGATTAAAATAGGCAATTTTTAAATTTTGTTAATCAATTTTTTCTCAAAAGCAACTCAAATTTTTTCTCTAAATTTCTCTTTGTGTTTATCAAAGAATAGTAAAAAAAAATGGTTCTAGTCCCATTTACCCTCTTTTATTATTGTTGAAAATTCAAAAAGTTAACATTGCAAAACTGCAAATTTGTAGATGGAGTTTTGTATTAAATCAGTTTCAAAAAATCAGATCTTTAAAATATGTTGTATACAATTTTTTGAAAGATTTTAGTTTTGCATTAACTTCAAGCAGAATTATGTGAAATTACAAAAAAAAAACCCTCAACAACTGCTCCAATTTAAAAACAATCAGGAATAAAACAAGGAAGACTTAAAAAAAAGGTCTCATTTTTATTAATTTCTTTTAATTTTCAAAAATTAAAAATATAGAAAAATGCTAGAAAGTGCTGTAGTTCATTGATTCATTTTACAACAAAATGTTACTTGTGCATCTATATATCTTATAAATATATCTCGTCATCATGATCATTATCATAGAAGAGTATCATTATGATCATCACCTTGCTACCGAAAAATCGTTTGACGGCAAAACGTTTGTCTGTCTGTGGTCAAAGCTGCGCCAAAAACGTTGTCGATTCTCTTCAAAATTAATATTACTAGATCAATTTAAAGGAAAGGCTCTCTGAGTTTGAAAAGAATATTTTGATTTTTGAGTGTACTTTACATAAAGTCTCAACATTTTCAAAACTTTCTCAAAAATGGCTCCAAAATTTTTAGTAAGGTATTGGAACTAGGTTTTGCTCTTCTATATTACTCTTAATTTCCTAATTCATCCTACTATTTATTATCCTACTAAAAGTTGAGAAAATGTGAAAAAATGTATTTTAGGTGTCGATAGCAGCTGGGAAGGGGGTGAGCCAAAACCGAAAAGCTAGCCCACATTGAAGCGCTTTGGAAACGAACACGAAAAAGAATGTAGTTCTAGTGGGTTATAGGTGTATTTTGCTCGACCTGATAAAAAAAAGCCATATTTGAGAAAATTTTGAAATTGTCCTTGAGCCTGTATGTACAGAACCTCCAAAATCACAATATTGTCTCGAATTCAAGGGGTCTGACACGAGTCAGATTTATCGGAGAGCATCAGTTTTGGTAAAAATTCTGTTTATGATTCAGTGTTGTTCACCGACGGACAGACAGATCGTAAACGAATTTTTCAGTGTCAAAGATCCACAATAGTGGATTGTGACTACACAGCATTAGAGGAAGAAATTAACTATACATAAGAGGAACACGAGTGGTCCTCTTTTCCTTCATCATGGTACCACAAAACGAATTTTTATAACGAACTGTTTCTTCCTGAAACATTAGAATACTTTCTCTATACTATGGAAGGAATATCCGAGGAAGTAATGTGAGGATTTTTTGAGAATGATAAGGATCCATGGATAGTATCTACAAATTAAAATATCCTTTTCAAATTCGCAGGGTCTCAGAGTTCGGCCAAATCGATTGAGTAATATCAATTTTGGAGAAAATCGTCGGAACCGTCTAGGCACTAGCGCTTACCACAGATGGGCAGTCGGACTGCCAGATGTTTTGCCATAAACTAATTTTTCTGTATCAAGAACCCACAAAACGAGGACTTTGTCTACACAATGTATTAGAGGAAGTAATTTACTACGCATAACAAGATTTGTCCACTTAGTTTATACTAGGGTCCCACGATGCGTTAGTTTCTGGCGAAAAAGTAGCCACCTCCCACTGCAGGTTTACAATTGTTTCTCTTGACTATGAAAGTACATCTTTGCTATGTAAGGCAGGAAATTAGATGCAGACAATGAGCTTGCTTTTCTGCGCACCTGGGACGAGCGACGAGCGCATTCACGGACTGCGCCAGCGGTGAGCAAGCGCGCATGCGCGGCGCCAGCAACATCCCGGGAGCATATCCGACCTTCGAATCTTGAGCAGTAGGTGAATCTATTGGCATGCCAATCGTTCGTCTGATCTACATGTGATGCATTGTGCGAGTGGGAACTTCGATGAGTTTAGATCACTTACCAAAGCGCTTGCAATTCGCTTGGTTCGCCTACAATCGGATTCAGAATATCAGAAATTGAAATAGTGGAAGTAAGACATTCGAGGTGGTTTGAGGCATTTAAAATAAAATAACTGAACAGTAAGAAACAACGTTTATTAAAAATGTACAAAACAGAGGTAGATACATTATTATGTACTACTCATTTAAGCAGTATTCATTTGTATCAAACAAATTTATTGGTCGAGACATCAACGTGTACAGTTTGTTACTCAAAAATATGAGTTTGTTAAAATTCAACACTTGACTCAAAGCTATTATCTTAAATCTATTCTGAATGTTTTATAGGAACTGTGAACTTGCACGCAGCAGTGAATTGATGGCCTTTTCTTTACCAGCGTTTTTGTTTATATTGCTATCCGTTCATTCTTAACGCATTCATTAATATATTATTATCAAATTCAGATTATTTCCCTACTTATTATATAATAGATTCACACAGAAACGCATTAAATAGGTCATAAGAAGTCTTAAAAATTGTAGCAACTTCTTGAGCATTCGTAATAATTGTGGAAGAGTTTGTGTTGGATTCATTACATTTCTTAATTGATATACCGTATTTTTTAAATACAGAATTGTTATAACTATAAACAGTTGTTCGTTGTCCTCAAAACTGAAAATAAAGATCTGCATTTATTTATAAAAGATTATTTTTTTAGTGCTTGGTTCAGTTCCCTAATTACTTTTAATTCTGTTCATTATTTTTGAGTAAACATTCATAAAGTAAAAGTACATTTACTGTAATGTAAGAGAACCTTCGCTAACCCAAGACATTAATTGAATGTAAACATTTCGTTGCTACATCGACTAATGTATTTTTCCAATCTTGAGGAAGACATGTTCATGGAGACTGGTGCAGTATAGGCTGTGCATTTCTTCAGCGACAGCTTGAAGATCGATAATGTCGAAAGGTCATAAAGGCATCGACGCCATGCAGTGTTCCGAGCAGCAATCCAAATGTCTGGAAAAGAAGAATTCCTTTAATTAAGTTAATAGAAATCTGTAATCTATATAGATTATAAACTATGATGCGGTAATAAACAATGCCATGGTCCCTAATATGAAAATAGAAAAGTATAAAATAGTACTAGATTTATACCGTGGAAATTTTCAAATGTATACATTTTTAAGATTTCATTTTTGTACTTTGTTTCGAAACAGGACTATCTACACACAAATTACCGCAAATGATTTTATTTTGTACAAAAATTAATCCAAAATCGATAAGTGGCTGATTAAAAATCGATTCACTTCTATTCATTCCTGCTTCAAGTTGTTCATGAATGATACTGACAGGAATGAGTTTGTACTAAAGAATGGGAAATGTATTCAATGCAAATTATCCAGGAAAGCATAGCACGCATTGCATACTTCAATTAAGTTCTACTATCGTTATTCTTAATTTTGATCGAAAAATATTCATTTTGCTGCTAGGTACATTGCTGTATTAGCTTTTTCCTATCTCAATGGTAAGTATAATAATACGCTAACGTGTACTGTAGCCGTAGTGTATTTTCAAAACTAGTGGTGCTACAGAATGGCACAAACTTTCTCGTAGTACAGTTTTCTAATGTCCTTGGTATGGACTGGCTTAACAGCTTTGACCCATCTCTCCCAAATTTGGAGTCGTTTTTGAAAAAAAAATTGAAAATGTTTGAGGGGCTTCATGTATAGTTTTAAAGAATGCTTTTCTAAATTTTAAAGCTTCAACTTCAGCTAGAGCCAACAGGCGTTTCTTCAATTTGAAAAAAACCTACTATGGTTTATGTACTAGTGTTCACAGTCGGACGGACGGACGTTTTGTTTTCAATAGGTTTTCCGGCATCAATGACCCCAACTAATGTCTACTATACTAATGTATACTAATGTACTAATATATAATAATATACAAATTATATATAAATAATATACTAATGTACTAAGGAGTACTCAACTAATGTCACTGCAGCGCCTCTGACCGGGAGGTACTAGGTTCGAGTTCTGACGGCGGCAGGATTTTCGACACTAGTTTTCAGCTAGGTCGAATTCAGTCGCCGTCTGGAGGAGAATTATGTCAGGAGGAGTCGCTGTCAGGAGGTCCTAGGTTCGAGTCCTGACGGCGGCAGGATTTTCGCCACTAGCTTTCCAGCTAGGTCGAATTCAGTCGCCGTCTGGAGGAGAAGTCTAGCGGCCGGCTGCTCTGATCGGTAGTTTTCCGTGGTTTCTCCGATCAACACCAGGCGAATGCCGGAGCAGTACCCTACCAAACGGGCCACGGACCGCGTGCGATCTTTCCTTCCTCTTCCTTGTCCTATCCTCTCCTCTTACACACATACTTACACTAACATGCACTACACTACCACATATTCCGGGAGACCGGTCGGGAGCATAGAACTTGTCCTGGCTGGGGCGGTGCCCCGCTGGTGGGAGAGTCCTGGTTAGGGGGAAACCCCACTAGCCGACGGTAGATCGGCGCCGGATCTCGCCATCCAGCCGGGGAAGATCACCGCCATCTCCAGAGAAAAAACATGCCCTACGCTTACTGGACTAATGACCAAAGCCGTTGACGCGCCCGGAAACACGAAAAAGTCGGAGTACTCACGTAGGCGGAGGTCATGGCCGGGTAGGACTCGAAGAACACCGTCGTCTGGTAGAGGGGCAGCAGGATGCGCACCACGCGCATGGCCACCCACGAGGACGCGCCCAGGTACAGCAGCGCCGCCACCGCGTTGAACAGCGGCTCCTGGGGACACGCAGCACGGTAACTATGCTTGAGCCAACTTTCATCTTACTGCTCAACCAAGTTTCATTCACTTTTTCGTAAATGAAATGTAGTGGGTCCTAGATGTGTTAACACGTGCTGTTTTAAACCGATTTTGTGTTATGAACGTTAAATTTATCTATTATTTAATAGTATTTTACAATTAATATTGTACAATGAATGATTATCTGTAGCTATTTACTTATTATTTCATGTGCGATTTATGATCAACTTATTGAAAGCAATTGCCTTTTCGTGGTTTTAGCACGAGCAAGCATTTGAGTGTGAGGTTACAATTAGTCAAGCGAAAATGGAGTTTTTTTGAAGTTCGAAGGGGGGTTTTAAATGTAGTGATTGGTGAGCAACATGTTTAACTCTGAGTTCATAGTGAATAGTGATTGTATTGTTCCAGAATTTGTAAACCATCCTCATTTCATTACTCAAGATTTTTACGGAACGACATGAAACAATGTATTGGGGCTTTTCACTTTTCCTTTTAGAGAATATCTACTACTCTTATATTTGTTCCACAACTCTTCCTCTTGTGCAATGATATTGCAAGAGTTCTTGGTTAATATGAAAGGGGGACAAAAGCAAATATTTTTTGAAAGAGTCGTTTATCAATCATCAGTGAATCGAGAGAAAACAATGCTTTAGTCTGAGTTCCGTTATATTATTTTTTGTAATTACAAGACTTTTCATGATTCTAGCTGGAAAATATTCAAAATATTTTGTTTAAAAGTGATTTTGGAGGCCTATTTCAAAAATATTTGTTGAATTGATCTGTTAAATTCGTTGTTTCATTGATATTTTTTGAGAAGAATATCAACCCAAAATATATCGCATAATCTTCTTCAATTAAACAATTGGCAAGATTAATTTAATAATAATAATATTATTATTATTATTATTATAAATACTTGTATATTTTAATTCCTTAAAATCTTCCAGTTTATATGTTATTTTTTCTAGAGTCTTTTATGAGGAGAGATTTCAGGTAAGAAGGGAAATTAATTTAATGAAATAGTTCTCCATCTGGGGAAATAACCACATTCAAAAATGAAATTAATGGCATGGTATTTTCTCGATGTTTCTTCCAAAATAGAATATGTGTAATGAGTTAAATGTTAGCTTTCATTGTAATTTAATATATTAATATCTCGTTTGTAAAGTTAATATCTGTCGATAAATATTTGCCGACTGCAACAGGCTACTTCAGTTTGTTGACGTTGACCGCGAACGAACGTGCAAACACACTTTTGCTGTAAACCCATTTTTCGGTGTAAACTATTCACAAAAAGTGGAATCTGACTACATAACGTGTTAGAGGAAGTAATTTTCTACATGTAGGAACAAGAATTATCCCCTTTTTTTGTTTCAGGGCTTCAAAATACGAGTTTTTGTGTTATACAATCGCTGTTTCTTGCCGCATTACAATACTTTCTCTATATTACGTAAGTAGTATACGAGAAAGTAAAACACAGTATCATCACAGTAGTTTTTGTTTGAATCAGAATCAAACAGTAATATGAGTTTTCCACAATTACTTTTACTATTTCATTACTATCATTAGTAGTGTCCTACAACAGATCACATAAACTTTTCCTCCCTTGAAAATTACTAGACATTGTGGGGAAAAGTCAAAAAAATAATCATGCAGTGAAAGAAAAAACTTTACTTGCTTATTCTCTCAGTCTAAACACTTATTCACATTCGTATTGCCAGTCTACGATACACTCG
Source organism: Teleogryllus oceanicus (assembly GCA_964035755.1). Classification (NCBI taxonomy): domain Eukaryota; kingdom Metazoa; phylum Arthropoda; class Insecta; order Orthoptera; family Gryllidae; genus Teleogryllus; species Teleogryllus oceanicus. The sequence goes on from CAXIVR010000008.1 coordinate 58,909,524, forward strand.
TCTCATACAGCAAGATACTTATATTTAACTGCTGTGTGATTTCGCTTGTCGGGTTGCTACAGTAATCACGATATTTTCGGTAAATAATAACCCATAAAATGGAATGGCAGTTGCTGAAGTTATTTGGCACAAAGACGTGTTTACAAAATAAGATTGATACTGATTCCATAAAATATACAAAAATATCTATTAGCTTCTGAAATAAATAATTCGATACAATGGAGTATTAATTTGGAGAGCACTGAGGAACGTTTTGATTCAGTATTCAGAAATGAATTAAACAAAGTTCGTAACCTTTAGTGCTGCGCAGATTGAGTTGCTTAATGCTTCGTAGATGTCAGTTGAATTTATCGTAAGGACTTCTCCTTACGTTAAAGTTTCAATGCAGCAAAAAATGACCCATGTCACATTGTGATTAGCTTCGTTGAAAAAACAAAACTTATAAATATGATTATGACAGAAAATGTTCAAAGAAAAATGATATAGAAGAAACGTAAATTACCAACAGAAGTTTGATGTTTATATTGTAATTATCTGTAACGAAATTGTTTATGAGATCTTATTAATAGAGACATGGAGGAACACCAGAACTGACGTAACCTTTCAACATTTGTGAACGAGTGTCACATCCCTAGAAGTATTCCATTTAGAATTTGGGGTAGGCAAACTTGGTTAGTAAATTTTTTCAGGTGGTTCTCCCATTTTCCATTTCCATTCCGAAATCGATTCCATCCTCATTCTTTTTACTGATCTCATCATGTTTCATAATAAAAATCTTGAGGGGCATCTGTCGCACTTAGGGACAGATGTACCTAGGAACAAAGCAAGTTTTCGAGAACTCCGTGAGAGAAATTTCGGATTGTTATTTTCTCTACATTGCTGTTGCAATTTGTGATTATTCAATTGATCGATTTTGTAGTGTGAGTTGTTTCCATGATTTAATGAGAGTTTAATAGAAATGACGAGTGAAAAGTAAAAATTCTGCATTTTTTTCATCGATTTTGTTATAACTACTATTATTTTACAAAAATTGAAGTAAACCTACACTTACTAGCATAGAACGTAGTTAATTGAAGGTGTACAGTTCTTTCCTACAGGTAATCTACAGGATGAACATGAGCCATGTGATGAACAGTAGCCATGTTCATTCATAAAAGCAGAATATGGTAGTACCTAGGGGCTGTGACTGTTGATATACCTAGGGACGTCTCTAGGTACATAAATGTAGAATTAAATTAAATTAAATTGGTTTCAGGGTGTAATCTGGCTTTGACACAAAGCAAAGGAAACAACAAAAGGCCTCTACCACCAGCAAAAATAATTAATACAGCAGTTTTGATTTTTGTCAAAGATTGTAATGCCAATTCGTTGTTCAGCAATAATTAATTTATAGAAAAGGACGCATCTGAAAACTTTAATGTGAAATATTTAAAAAATGCTTATATAATGATTAACTTATTCAAAATTGATGAAGGTTCTGCAACATATGAAGTTGACATGGAGGACATAAAAATTAAGCTTCCTGACCCCTCTGTGTTTGGTTGTCCTGAAAGGCAGCAAAAATTTGAATTCCATATTTCCTTTACAACTTATAATCTAGATTGAAGTTCTTTCTGTTTAAAAAATGCTGTTGTTATATCCTAAGAAGTTGATATAGAAGACAGAACATGAACTCCAAAACTTATCTGATTGGCTGTACTTAAGGGCAGCAAAATTTATTTCTTTTTTACGCGGTATTTACTTACTATAATCTAGGTTGGAGTCTCTTTTGTCCAACAAATGTTACTGTGATATTCTCTCCATGAATAAAGAACATACATTTATTCATAGTTTTTTCACTTTCCCTACATTGTCTTCAGGCACATCAATAGGATGTACCTTGAGACGCACTGTGCAAACACATTATCCCCAAAAGAACCTTATAGAATTTTCTTAAAAATATTATTATTATACATAAATGCTACACATAAATATGTTCAGTGTGTAGCATTACAAAAAGATGAACGTGAACAAGATCACATCCAAAACAAGAGAGGAAAACATTAAAACATGATAAGTGTCCCTAGGTACGACCGTTTCCCCTACATCTCAACGCTTATGCCATATCCATTGCTGGGTATCTCGATGACAGTCACAATGAGATTCTGGTTTTGGAACTGTGGCCATTGCGACGTCTCCCAAAAACTCAGTCACAATTTGATAGATAAATAAATAAATGAATATATAAATAAATAGCAAGCCCTACTAAGTGCATTTCGCAAATACGTTCTCTTATTCGGACAATTTTGTTAGGTGAGATGAAAGCGAAGTGAACATGTTATGCGCTGGTGTCTGTTTGGCAAACTGGCGCCACACTCACAAAGAGCGAGGCTCGCACGAGGCGGCACGAGTGCTCGGAGAAGACGTAGGTGACGAGCAGCAGCCAGACGACGAGGCCGCAGCTGGAGACGGTGTTGAGGAAGCTGACGAGCGCGAAGCCCAGGCGGTCGGCGTTGGTCATCCGCACAGCAGCTGCGCCAGCTTGAGCGCGCCGGGCGCCGAGCGCAGGAAGGCCAGGTTGAGGCAGGTGCAGCAGCGGCAGCAGCCGCAGTCCACGCCGCCGCCCCCGCCGCCGCCCCCGCCGCCCGGCCCCGGCCGCACCACCACCACGCGGGGCACCATGCGCGTGCTCATCTGCAATATACAGGTGACTCCGGCTAGAGTGAACTTCTAGGGACTAACATTTTGCATTCACTATGTTTGAGGTTCACTATATCCGAGGTTCACTAATCCAAGATTCACTATATCCGAGGTTCACTATATCCGATGTTCATTATATCCAGGTTCACTATATCCGAGGTTCACTACATCCAAGATCCACTATATCTGAGGCTCACTATATCCGATGATGTCAAAATAAATAAAAATAAAATAGAATTTCTCCTTAACGATTGATTTTATTAATATAGAAATACAGCAAAATGCATTAACAGCACGAACTAAAGAAATCAATATCTTTATTTGTTCTTAAAAAGTCCACTAAATTTGAAATTGAAGCAAGCAATCGTGCGCCGCCGCTGCCAGTTGTAGCCCACGCAGGACACGACCTTTTTTTTCCGCAGTGAACGAAGTGGCGTAAGGTGCCCATTCCGGGTTCGCTACCTTCATCTCAGAGGAGACTACTTCAATCATAACAATATTTTTTCAAGCTGTCTAGTGCTGGAATTTGTGGCACTGAGGCAATGTATTATTTTGCATTACGTTGTATTTCCTACGTTCAATATAGCCGAAGTTCAGGTTCACTATAACAGAATCTTCGGGACCAGAGACTTACGTTCACTATAATATAAGTGAAACGGGACCAGTGACTTAAGTTCACTATAACCGAGAGTTCACTATATCCGAGTTCACTATAACCGGAGTCGACTATCCTCTGCTCACAGATGGACGGGCAGAGAGAAATACAGTAATATCTGTCTAAACCGGAATCTGTACAAGCCGGAAACCTGCAGAAAATTTCGCCGGCCCGTGAAGTTAGATGGCATTTTACTTATCATAAAACGGAACCTCTCCAACGCGGAAAAAGGAACGGTTTTTCTTGTCCTGCAGGAAAACAAAAATCTTTATAAAATGGAATCCCTATGGATTTAATGCCATTGGCAGAGAGACGCGAGATGTTCTTAATGAACTGAATGCATCCGCAAGCTTGTTTTAAATCATCTATCGCTGTGACATGCGATTTAGTCGCGGGAACCGGACATTGAAGGAGAGGGACTTCGGCTGTCAGTGGGGGATTCGACCTTGGGGTCTCTTGTCCCTCAAGGCATAGTCCGTGTATTATTCCCTGTCTCCTGCCTCGGAGCGTGGGAGGGTGCGCGGGCATGGCTTCTATTCACGCGCCTCCCTGCCCCGCGTTGAAAATCATAACCGCACGACTCGATTGCATTGTTCATGGCCATGCGAGAGTATCAGAAAGTCATAGTTCTGAATTGTGACACATTGTGCGTTGAAAAAGTTATCAAGCAGTCCGAGTACAGCTAGTAAGGTGTGTATTTTTCAACTCAGAAGCTGTCAATGAAGCTGTCATTTAATATTCATTTAATGGTGATTTCTTCCATAAATACGTTTGTTAATGCATTTTAATAATTATAATAAAGTCATGTAATTTACTGCTTTAAGCACAGAAACGTCAATATCACAAGTGTAATGAAACGGACAACCTTGCTTAAAACGGAAACCTCCCTAAAACGAAACTTTTTTGTGACCCGATCGATTCCGTCTTAGGCAGATAACACTGTAGTACTTTGCCATAAACCAGTTTTACAGTAAGATGTACCGACAAAACGTGTATTCTGGCTACATAATAGAGGAAATAGAGGAAGTTAACGTTTCCGGTGCTAGGGCCTCTCCAGTATGTTTTTCGGACGAAAAATCCCTTTCCGTAGCACCATTACGATATTTTCTCTTTGCTACGTAAGTACGTAGTACGCTAGAAAGTACAAACAAAATAAGAACAAGCAAACAAGAACAATTAGAGGCACCATGAGGAAAGTAGCGTTTTCGTTTCCTAAACCAACTGAGGTGGTGTACATATGGCATCAGTTCCTATATGTGACTTCTTTTTGGCACCTTGAGAGAAGTCCTGATGCCGCAAGCAAAAATGCCAAAAACATTCCCGTATTTACAAAGCCAAAATTTCATGTTCCAAATTCCTTAATTTTGATTTCTTGATTTGAACGTTTTGAAGCGAGGATATAGGAATGGATTACGGCAACTGGCAACTACAAATAAATTCTTTTCCAGCAAGGGACATCCAACTCTAAGAGGGGATGGAAAGATCTTACTGTGAAACGAGTGTTTCAGAATAATTTAAAGAAAATTTAAGGCTATTTAATGCAATAACTTTACTACCTTAAAAGTTAAGAGAAATGAATGAAAATGAGAAAGCAGATTGTAACTATGTTTTATTGTATTGAAATTTATAGTATTAAGAAACCGATTGAAACATAAGTTTATTGTGTTTTATTTTCATTTGTCTATTTACACACAAAAATTGGGGGGAAAAAAAAAAATTTTTTTTTCATTAATGTTCATTATTATTTTTCATCATTCATTTCTATTATCATTTTTAATTTCAACAAAATAACTGGTGTTTTTGATATCAAATAATACTAGTATATTGGTGATAAATCTTCCTATGTTTAATAACAATGTGACAGATTCGATTTGTGACAAATTGCTCAATACGATTGTAGATTTTTAGTAATTAAACATTCCAATACGTCATAAAAATGAATACATTTATTTCATTTGCTAGTGGCGTAATATTGTACTAATAGTTACTCATATATAGTCGAAGCAATGTCATGTTCTGAGTAAAGTCTCGCATGATATCTATCCATGTCAATAGAATTTACAGTAAACTCGGCATTTCCTCATTCTCTTTTCCGCTGCAAGTTCAGTCTCGCTGAGAATTCTGACCCCATGATCGTTCATTGTTTCTGGACTTCACGCGAGCAGTGACATCTGTTATGTGGGCACTGAACTCTATTTGCGAAACAGCTTCTATGTGCGGAAAGGATAGACATTTTTTGAAAAAATTAAAGATAATCATCTACAAATATTATCATATTTTGATTATCAAATCATATTCAAAATAATGATGAAACGCATTGCAATGAAAACGGACGCACAAAGTTGGAGGTAACACTTCGTAACACTGTGTTTTAACAGAGTTATCTTAGTACACTTCAAAATTAATTATCTAAAGTATCAAAAATATTTTTCGTGGTAATAAATATTTCTTATTGTGAATAGCTAGTAGATATTTGTTTCATGTTATGAGGAATTTAATTGGTCACGCCCTGACCTGTTAGAAATATTTATTTTAAACCATGTCCAAAAGTATATCCAAAGACAAATAACGTTCCCTGTGGAGTGTTTGCAAGAAGAATGCAGCATTTCCTGTAATACTTGTATCCCGTCACTCATATGGCACAGTATAACTGAAGTAAATTGTCCTAAGCAGCATCATTGCCCAGGTGCGCGTACTTACTGCTTTGCTCGTGAACAGCAGCAGGAAGGCCGGCGGCGGAGACGAGCGGGGCGGACCGGACGCGTGGCGGCTGCCGGGTCCTCGCGGTGAGTCTGCCCCGCCGCCAGCCCGCCCTCCCGCGCCGCCGCCGCCGCCGCGCCCGTCGCTATTTCTGGTGGCGCGTCCGCTGCCCCCAGCGTGGGGCGTCCGCCACTCCGCCCCGCCCCCTCCCCCTCCCCGCCCCGCCCCGCCCCCGCTCCGCCTCGCCCCGCCCCTCCCCGCTCCGCCCATCCCCGCCCCCGCCCCTCCCCTCCCCCACCCCGCCCCTCTCCGCCCTGCCCCGCAACACTCCCGCCCCCGCCGTGGCTCCAGCGCCGCCGCGGTCAGCGCCTCCTCGCCTCCCACGCCCCCAGACGGGCGGCGCGGCGTGGGGCGCCACGCCCCGGGTGAATTAAAATTCGCGACTTCTCGTAGAGACATGACGCCACCCATGGGCCGCATTAATATTTTAGGCGCCCTAAGCGGCACAATATTATGGGACCTTCTTACAGTGCTAATAACAGAAAGTATGGATAAAATTATAGAATGTACTTAACGGGTTTGGTCGAATAAACAATTAAATAATCAGTTTGCCAACGTTTCGGAATCTTTTAATTCCTTGATCAGGGCTAATGTACTATAAAGAGAAAAACAATAACATGAAGGCATCAATATGAATACATACACAATAACATATGATAAAAAACAAAAATCCAGGTATGTATATTTTAATTAGTTTTGTCTTTGTTTTCTTTAGCATAAATTATTATTGTGTATGTAGTTCATATTGATATCCTAATGTTGTTGTTTTTTAGTTTGTACTACATTAGCCCTGATCAAGGAATTAGAAGATTTCGAAGCGTAGGCAAACTAATTGTTTAATTGTTTATTTGACCAATCACGTGAATTACATCCCTTAGTTCATCATGGTCATGAATGCTACAATGATTAAAATCGTTAAAAGAAACTATATCACTTCCAATTAAAAACTAACATTAAATGTATTTGCACATTTATGAACTAATATAAAATGTTGCCTAAAAGATGATTGGGAGCTCCTGATGCTCGAGGTGTGGTACCTGCGAGCTCGGTTTGCTTCCACCGCTGGGCCTTGCTGTTTTAGAAACTAACAGACGTAACCAGGCAGAAATAGGCGTTTTATTAGACAGGAAAAATAATTACTTCTCGGCGCAGGGTAAAATGGAAGTAATTTTATTTGCGTCTTTGCCACGCCCCTTTCTCCAGCCACGTTCCGTTGCTCGTCCTGCATCTCACTCGCTCCGTACATTCATTTTTGCGTCAGTTTTACTCTAGAATGATCACTCGATATCTGACTGCAAATGTCTCACTCTGTACGTACTTTCGTTATTTTCTTGGAAGGATGAGTAAAAAGAAACGACGTAGATTTTGAATATCGAAGCTTCACGACTGATGTTACGAGAAACAAGGAAAGGAGGCTTCAGTGCATCATGAAAGACTGATTGGAAAGAAAGCAAGCAACAGAAATAAACTTCATGGGAAAAGTGAATAATACATTAAATACCATTGCTCAACATGTAATAAATTAGGAGCTAGGTACTCAGAATGCAGCATAGGTAAGCGGGATCATTCAACTTTTCGAAAAGTCATGCAAAGATTTTGCATTAAATTAATCGAGATGTCAGTGTGTTTTGTTTTCAGTGTCTCATTCAGATCCATGGCGAAATTGATCGAATCAATCTCCATCGACCTACGAAAGGTATAGGCTAGTGTATAAACAAGTCATCTTGAAAGTGTACAAGAAACAATAGAGAAATTTCATCATTTCCTCTTCTCAAACTCCAAGATTTCTGCTAATTAAACAATTGAAAATAATAGATTGAGCCAGCCGTGAAAGCCTGTTTATTCATAATATATATTATTTACAAAATTGCTGAAATTTTCATTAATTGCCTACGATTTTTGGGGCGATTTTAATAACAACTACGCCGATCATGAATTGCCAGAAGTAATTGAATTTCTAATAACACGACCGAAGCATTTCTAATATATACATGTTGATATATTAGTGTGACTTAATAAACTCAGTCAATAGCGTGACCTGATACCTCATACCTGTATGTAATGCAGCATAACGCTGCTCGAAAACCCCTCCTCCCAGCGTTACGTATGGACGATCCTTAGGTACAAATGCTCACCACGGAGAAGGCAGTAACCGCAGTACGGGAGGACTGCGGAAGGACTATGCAAAAGCCTGGATTCGCTCGCTTTGCAAAGAAAGAAATAGATGATTCATCAGGTACTTGCGGTACGACCACTCGTTTCCGAAAATGAGTACTGTAGCCAGAAAGGTGGACCACACTGAATTTGTTGGCCCTGAAACTTTTACTCGCTCAAGTGAAGGGGAAAAATCCTAAAATAAGTATTAAAAAGTACTAGCGGCACCCGGTAGAATCTGTCTTGTTCTCTCTGCCCTTCTTCGCCTCTCTGCCTCTCCGTCCTCTCTCTCTCTCTCTCTCTCTCTCTTTCTGTTTCTCTTTGTCTCTCTCTACCGTGTTTGCGAGTTTCTTAAACTCAGCGATGTCTAAGAAGGGCGTAAATTCGCCAAATATTTTCTGTTATGTATGTGGAGAGTTTACGACTAAGACTCAAAGACATCCCATTCTTCCGATCGTCAAAATGGCATTTCAGTTGTTTTTGGAATAAAAGGTAGCGAGGGTAAGTGTTGGACCCACAGAACTGTTGCTTAGGTTTCTCTCGCTATTTAAGAGGTTGGTTGCATGGAACCCATCCATCTGTGTCATTTGCCGTATCACAATTGTAGAGGAAACGTAGAGACCAAATTATAGATTGCTACTTTTAAACGAAAGTAACAGGAATCTCAAGTGAACCAAAACACAAAGTTTCTTATCCAAATTTGGTATCTGCAATACGCCCAGTTCCGCCTTCTGATTTTCCCCAAGTTCCAAAACCACCAACGTAATGGACACTAGAAGATGAAACAGACGAGAGTAGTGACAAACCAACAGATCACGAAGATCTTGACTAGACGCCATCTGCAGCGAGGCTACAACGACAGCCATCGTCGCAGGCGGAACTGAACGACCTTGCAAGAGATATACATTTTTCAAAGCGTCAAGCAGAATTACTTGGGTCTCGTCTTCAAGAAAAGAACCTTTTACAACCATACACTAGTATTGCATAATGAAAATCACTGCTTGATCCTTCCACGTTTTTCTCAATGACAGAGAGTTTGGTATATATAACATAATTGGAATGATTGAAGGCGTTGTCATTGTCAACATTAGTACTAATGTTGACAATGACAACGCCTTCAATCATTCCAATTATGTAAATGTCAACTACACCTCACCACTGAATCAATATATAACATAAATGGACTCCTTACAAAATTCGAGATCATTCACAATACGGAAGAATTGTGCCTATTCATAGATTTCTCAAAGGGTAGTCTCATAGTCGTTCTCTTTCACAATGGAAATGAGAAACCTTCGATGCCAGTTTCCTCCGATATTCCGTTTAGGAAACCTACGAGAACATGGGGCTACTCCGTAAGTCTATTGGCTATAAGTATATTGCTGTTTCTTGTGTCACTGGGATAAAAGGGCAAAGAAAGACCATTACGTAGTTAAAGAGTGGCATTTGAGGAATATTTTCAAACGTGGTGAAAAAATGTGTGGCACGAACTCTTTGTTGACAAAGGCTATGTGCTGTTACCAGCTCTCCATTTGAAATTGGTTTTTGTGAAAAATTTTGTTAAAGCAGCGGTAGAGTTTTCAATTTTTACTATCTAAATTTCCTGCGATTAGTACTGCAAAAATTAAAGAAGGAATTTTCATTTGGCGTCAGATCCGTGACTTGATGAAATATATTACCTTTGAACAGTTGCTGTCAGATCCTGAGAAGTCTGTTTGGCTTGCATTGGGAAAAACTGACGGAACATATGTTAGACTGTTACAAGGTTATGGGGTGCAATATGTCTCTGAAATTACATTTCTTTTTTTATTTATTTACGTCAAAAAAACAGTTAAAAACTGCGTATGACGTGCTATGGAGAAAAGTGAATTGTGTGCACATTTTCAAAATTCTGTGATCCCTACACTAAGTCATATACTACTTAAATTTTGAATTTTGAAAGGGAGAAAAAAAAACTCCCATGTAATAAAATCTATTTTCAAGGATAAATAAGCAATAAATTTTGGCTCTTATTATTTCCTGCCGCGACAACATGGAAACGATAATTTGAATAATTGTATTTCCCACTGAATTCTAGAAGACGTGCACATAAAATGAAGTTACATTTATGTCCAGAAACAAAACAAGGGGCCATCTCAGCATTTGCTCAATGGATCAGGGAAACTGGACGAAAACCTGATCGAGATGGGGGTCATTGACCCGGAAGCTGTAGTACAATAGTTGTTACAGGTGGTTTATACTCATTTATACTTAATGTATAATATTATAAAATAATGTTACTTTTCTTGTGATGCTCAGTATAGTCTCTAATTGTAAGAAACAGTTATGCAGAAACGATTTCACTTATTTTCTATTGAATTTAATCGTTTAATGTCATCTGGCAAAGTGTTGTAAAATAATGTACATGTATGTGAATTTTTTGTAATGAGCTGTTGATACTGTCACCTGATGAATATGATTTCTACGTCGAGTGTTATAGTAATAGACTTCGGCATTTTCTGAAAATATATTCCCGCCCTTGAGCAAGTCATTTTTTACAAAAACCACTGATTCGTAAATAAAAGACACGGTAATGGTAGAATTCCTAGATTAATGAAGAGAGGCTTACATGAATCACGTGGGTGGGATTTGGTTATTATTCGTACAATTCGTTTTTGTAATCTAAAAGTCTGGGAGCTATAAGATGTATTTTCCCCAGAATATTATGCCATATCTCAGGCGGGAATGAACATTCGCGAAGTATACACAACGAGCAGTATGAAGGCTGACTGAATTTGCAAGAATTCTGAACGCGTAGCATAATGAACTTAATTTTGTGTTCAATTCATTTAAATGGACGTTCCATTTAAGGTTTGACTGAATTGAGAGACCTAAAAATTTTGTTGCCTTAACATCAGTCAATGGTACACTGTTCATTTTCAATGGAGCACAGAATTGTTTATTTGAAATGGAAAACTGCATTAAAACCGTTTTCTTTTCGTTTACTATTAATTTGTTATTTCGGAACCATTTTTCTTTCATTTCCATTTCGATTTCTTCCCACCTAATCTTGGAGATGTGAGTGACAAACATGGTGAGCGATTTCATCAAGATGTCGCTGTCATGGAAAGACGATGTAAGGGAAAATGGTCACCAAACCTTCTTGTTGCTGGACTCTCCTACGATAAATTTCAGTATCCACCCTCAAACGCCAAGTTCCCAGGAAAGGTTTCTAATGTGTAAGTACATTTCATGTTTTTTCAGCTTTCCTGTACCGTTTTAATCTTATGTTTTATAATACAAAAAAATTGTTACATGATCTGTATATTAATCATCTAGAGATTCCTTCTGTATTTTTACTAAGTCATTTCCAAGATTCTCGAAAGTGGGATATGTGGCGTATCTTTTCCAGAAAAATTGGTACGCGATGAAACATTCCTCATTTCTTTTTCGACAGCGTATGGGAATCAATAAAGAATTCATACTTTCATCTTGCGGCAAGACATAAAGTTCAAATTTGTTGTTCTGTGTTATTATGAGGGATGTAGTTCTGACACACGTGATCACAATAGTAGATTCCCTGAATTTTCGAATATGCCATAGCGTGAAGAGAAACCTATGATCGAAATAGAACTAGCGAAAAAAGATTATCCACTTTAGCTTATTGAATAACCACTGCTTAGGGACATATGACACACACATTCATTTTTCGAAGAAAAAAAAACCAACAAACAACAACAACAACAATGCAGTATTTTGCTAGTCATGAAAAAGAAAGGCGTTTCGTTCCATTGGTTTCCGCAACTTTTGCAGGAAGCAAATTTAATTTTTCTGTTCTATGTTATTTACTTTTTCTTTCAATAAAATACTTCATGCGTGGGAGTGAATATTTTCTAAACATTTTGCGTTTCACGGTTGTGGTAACAAATCTCCTGTTCCCCGACTACTTTGTATGCAGTAGGGGAGGGCGAAGCTCGTTGGTCACTAGCATCTGCAGCTGCTAGCGATGTGATCACCATACGCCCCTGGAATTATGGTGTTATATTTGCTGTAATTTGTTGCAGAATACAATGGTACATATATTATTTCTTTCTAATATACGTACAAATTAAGGTGAAATTAAGTAGCCTATTATATAGAATTACTATTATACAGAATATACTAGCTGCTGCAGGATTCCAAGTTCACACATTCGACAGTAGAATTTTGCTGAGGCCATTAGTTCTGACGTTAATCCCGCGGCCATTAGTTCTGACGTTAATTTTCGTTTATCCAGAACCTAATGACTATAAAGTTGAGTCAATGAAGTCTAGTTTAATAAAAATAGAAAGTAAGAAATACTGAGAATCACTTCGAAATGTTTAAAACTGAAAACAAAATATGTTAAAAAAAGTATGTTTCTACCTAATGTAAGTCAATATTCAAATGAATTTCTAACAAATAATAAGCAGGGTCGAAACAAGGAAATGTTAAGAAACAGATAAACAGGTTCAGAAGTCCATTAGAAAGAAGAAAAAAACAATTGTTTTCTCTCTCGATTCAACGTCTCTTCATATTCACATACTTCGCATTGTTTGAATGTGAGAAAGAACATTCACAAAATTTGCAGACATATTAACTGGTAATGACCGCTTGTTTTCCAGTATTGTTTCCTCCAATTCTCGGGGTTGGGCAGTATTTAAATACTTCTATTTGAAATAGGTATTTTAAATAAATTGTGTATTTGATAACTGTGTTTTTGAGTTTTATGCAGTACATATATTTTAGAGATGCATTTAAATACATAAAATAGGTTATTTAAAAAAGGAAATACTTCAAATACAGATGAAGATAACGAGGATAGTTTATTTTTGTTTGATTCTGGTAGTGAATGAATCTCACTTAAACAAAAATAAACATCATTTTCAGCTGTTGAATTTGAATTCTGATTTTTAAATTATAAATTTAAATCATTAAAAATGCTGGACGATTTTACGACAGCAAAAAATGCTTTTATTCCTTAAAACACTAGTTTACGTTCATCCGCTCCAGTTGAACGGCTGTTTTTCTTTACCTGTTTATAGATTCGCCAAATAGGGGTTTAATGTCTAATGATTTCTTTGAAAAACTAGTCGGTTTAAAAAGAAATTTCTCTTTTAAGTTATTGTTGAGAAATTTATGATTGTCAATTAGTATTTATTGTAATTGACAATTACAATAAATTGTTGCAATAAAAAGTAATAATAAAATAATAAAAAATATTGTATTTTGAGTATTTTGACTATTTGAAGTATTTTAAATTCGTATTATTTAGCTATTCAAAACCTAATGTATTTTGGGTCCATATTTAAATACTTATTTACGAAATATTTTGGCGAAGTTTTTAAATACAAATTTAAAGTATTTTGCTCAACCCTGCCAATACTGTACATGCATGTATTCCATCAATGTAATATTTACAGTATTCATGTAGATGAAACATCGTCTTTTCAATTTTGTTTTATCATTTCGAACTATTGTATCATAATAATAGTAGTAGATCAATTAATTGTATATAACAGAAAGCAAAGTATATTCGCATTAGGGCATCTATACAATATTACTTATTTCCAATGTGCGAAGAAATTGAAAGAACTACTCGTATATGCAACCTCCTGCCATGAGAGAGGTGATAACAGGATAAAGTCCATGAGAGAAGTTTGCTATTCTGGAACTCCGGTAAAAGTCCAACAACAATGAAAGTTTCGATTTTGACTAAAAATGCACATATTCAATTGTGTTATTGCGCCTGTTATCATACTGCGCGAACAGACTGAATTATCATTCTCAATGTGCCATTCGTTACGACAAAGCTGACGTCATACGACAGCAAGCCTGCTAGGAAGAGGCCGTCCCATCTTACAATACTTGCTGTTCACATGTTGCCTTATGGAACGAAAGGTCTGATATTTTTGTAACGTAAAGAACTGTTGCACTGTATAATATACTGTATGATGTTATTGTATAATTAGCGAAGACTTTTATTAACAAATGTTTAATTTATTGCAGTGTTATAAGAGAGTACTTTATTTGTGATATTTTGATTCAGTAAATTTTCAAATAAAATTCTTTTAAAAAATCGTAGTTGGCACCAGCAATTTTAAAATTCTTGACTATTCACAATTCCTGTCTTTACTTTTGTTGTGTCTCGTTATTGTGGCAAGTGTTTTGTCATATGTATCTTGTTATCGAGGCAATGAAGAGGTCTTAGGTATGATACCAGGGTGGGTGCACGAGGACATTTGGTTCAACCTGGGGACAGACAGGGGTGTATTATATGTGGATGATTGATTGATTGATTGATTTCTTCGTGTTTCCGGGCGTGTCAACTGCTTTGGTCATTAGTTCCGTTAGTGTAGTGCATGTTTTTTTCTCTCCGGAGATGGTGATCTTCCCTCTCTGGATGGCGAGATCCGGCGCCGACCTATCGTCGGCTACCGGGGTTTCCCCCTAACCAGGACTCCCCCAGCAGCGGGGCACCGCCCCAGCCGGGACAAGCTCTAAGCTCCCGACCGGTCTCCCGGAATATGTGGTAGTGCAGTGCATGTTAATGTGTGTGTGTAAGGGGAGAGGATAGGACAAGGAAGAGGAAGGACAGATCGCGCGCGGTCCGTGGCGCGTTTGGTAGGGTACTGCTCCGGCATTCGCCTGTGTTGATCGGAGAGACCACGGAAAACTACCGATCAGAGTAGCCGACCGCTAGAATTCTCCTCCGGACAGCTATTGAATTCGGCCTAGCTGAAAAGCTAGTGTCGAAAATCCTATCACCGTCAGGACTCGAACCTAGGACCTCCCGGTCAGTATTTGGATGAGAAAGTGAAAGAAAATATAGATTATTCACATACATCGAGGAAATAGTATGTATTTATTTAGTACAAACAGTTACAGCAAATGCAAAAGTACATGGCTCACCAGGATTTGACAATATTGGTCCGAAATCATTATTTAGAAGAGTTTTCTACAATTCTATACATTGACCATTTCCGTACCTTCATTTTTAGGAAAATAAATTACTCGTATTTTGAAAAAATGTGTATTTTTAATTAAGAACTGTTTTGCTAAGAAAACCATGTATATCAACGTATATTAAAATATGTAAATATACAATGTTCAATAAATGACAGTTTGTCATTTGGCACTTCCATATAAATGGCTGCTACCCTGCACCAAAATTTAAGAGAAATAATTAAACTAAACTTTTTACTTTGAATTTTTTGAAGTGGATAATGCAAATGTAAGATTTTATTTCACATCTCTGTAAAAAATAAAACAATACCATTTTTTCATGTAGGTATTTTCATTTTCAAAGTTTGCCATGAGCAATGGAGCTTCTTTTGCTGTCGAGTGTATTATAACAGTTTTATGTAATCTCTTCTTCTTTTGTAAGTTCTGATTAAAACTATAAATGCACTGCCATCAGATAAGTATATCTTGTCAAAAAATGACTTAGAAGTATACAAGTTACATCACTTGATTCGATCCCGTTTTACGAATCTGTGACATATTCCTACTTAATCTAACCAGTCTTACGGAAATTAATGTAGCAGAAAAATCATTAAGAATATTAAAAGAATATCAATACAAACAACTGGTGCTGTATTATAGCAAACCTGGTGGCCCATAAGTACTGCGTGGAGTCTTTTCTTTCTGTTAATACACACAATAGAGATACGAACGTGAATTCGCTCGTGAGTCGTCACACGTAAGGCCATATGAAACTACATTTGCGTCCGGTCTGGGGCAAGGTTGCTGCATGGTACGTGTTACTAGACTTTATTGTTGAGATCACACTTTTTATTAGTGCTTCCAGTCTTCGATCTTCAAGTATTCAGACACAAATCCCCACTATACTAATTATTTCGGTGCTTATGACTCAGGCACGTTTAATTTCGTCTCTCACTTGTCTGGCAGTGATTGGTGCTCTACATTTAGATTTCGTGCAGGCCATTACCTTCGTGTAATGAATTTGTTACTTATACTATAAGAGGGATGCGGAAGTTTACACTGGCTTTAGACCATCCAATATGAACTGTTACAATATAATATGTTGCAAAATATATTTCCCCATGAAACTAAGTCTAATCGTAAAAGAAACTTATTCTATATATTTCCCTTTCAAAATTACGGCTTTTATCTTTTAAAAAAGTATTCCCTTAATTCAAAGTATGTCTTTCATAGTATGTGATTCTATCTCACGTTCGGAGTTCCAAAGTAAACTCGCTGCTTTCATTTGCGCAGGACGGCATTTTACCAGTGTCCGTCTAGCACGCCTATCAATTGCAGCTACCTTGTCCTAGATCAGAGAAAACGCCATTGAAATTTTAAAATATCGTACATAAAAAAGTTCTACATCTAACAGTACTCTATATAATTACAAAACACATCGCCTGGAAAATAACGCTTGTAGCAACTGTTTATATAAAAATACTCACAATTACAAAATATAAATTTATACTTGAACTATGACAGATTAATGCATTTGTGCAGATGAAAATGCTTCTATAAAGAATAAAGTGCGAACATAAAAATATATAAATTTTATTGCCATTTATAAAATAGATAATTGGCTTTGTACGACAAGCGAGCATAATGGTCTGCAGTAGTCATTCCTAGAAGAGGCAATCGACTTAGCAGGCAATGAAGAGCGAGGAAGGAAAAGTACACGAGACACTGACATCGGAATTATATAGACACCCACCTGCCACAATCTGAATTATTTGCTCCGGCAACATTCATATATAATGTTTTTCGAACTTTATACTCGTTCGTTAAATCATGTCATTGAGGTTACAGGCATTCCGTTGAACTACTTATTCATTTGTCACTCCAGAATCACTTGTACGTCTGTGCACTTTAAAACAAATGTGGAAAATCGAAAGCAAAAGTCATTCATGAACCCTTTACTGAAGGAAGGCCATTATCAAACCACGGAATATTCTCATGGACATAAATAATAGTTGAATGAGGCAGAAGGCAGCTCTGGACTAAGAAGAATCCACATTCTTCCACGAAGATTATCTGAAACCTGAGATTTTGTGGCATATAAATTGTAAGGAATTGTATTGTGGTCGAACATTTCAATTTTATAGATCACCTTAGTATTTGTAAATAATAAAAAATATTTATAGTATCAATATATACAGATTCTGGAGCTTTGAAATGACCAGAGATTTACATTTAAAACTTTTATGAAATAATATAAACTCTGTAAAATAACTTCGGGAAATTGTATGTCCCCAAGAAGGTGATGAGTTTTGTCTAACTACAACTGGATGTTGTTCCCTCTTCTGCATTGTGCAAGTCTTCCATTGACTAACCAAACACGAAGGCATCGCAGGAAATTCTTTTAAAGAGTAGCGCGAAGACACAGACGACAGGAAAATGAAAGAAGAGGGCCTGGCAGATGGGCGACAGAATGACGAACAGAGAAGGCGACTGAGTGGCGGCGGGGAGCTGTCCCGCTGCTGACGCTGCTGCCAGCACCGATTAGTGCTTGTAGGAACGGAAGGAGAACACGAAGCTCAGCAGGTACAGCACCGACAGCACCAAGCCGATGATCTGTGAACAAGGAACAAACTCATTACCATCATCACATCGCATTTTGGGGGAGGAATCCTTTGTGGGGAGACCTCAGGGGAGTTGCATTTTAGGAAAATTTGTAAGGAAGGAGTAGAAGGGAAATCTATTTTTAATACGTGTCGATGAGTGTGTTTTCGGGCTATCCGGAGGGAACGTATTCTGGAGATTTAAGGTAAACGATGGTAAAACTATGTAGAGAGATACGCGATGTGGGTTTCTACAGTTTCGAGTTGCAATTCATTGTGCAACTGTTGGCTGGAATTAAACCATAGTACATTTGTAATTGAACGGAGAAATTGGTTTTGAACGATCTGTAGTTCTTTTTATGTTCCATCTGGTGGCATTTATTCAAACTGGGCAAGCATATCTAAACTCCTTGCCAAAAATGATTCTGAGCAATCGCAACAGAGACCATTTTTAATTTGTTTGCTGTAACTGAGATAATTGCTACCTTAAAATTACCTTGAAAGAGGATCATTGATTGTTTGCAGAGTATTAAAAGTGCATGTTTAGTAATTATACTGTAATTTTTAAACAAACTATTTTAATGTTTTGTATTTTGTAAAAATAAATAGAAAATTGCTTTCAGAAATTTAAATTTTGAACAAGTGTTTATGAATTTAATGAAGACAAAATTAAATATATCTTCATTCATGTCATGTAAAATGCTCTTTAAAATATCAGTTTTTGATTTTTTCAGAAAGTACAGGGAAATTTCTGTTCAATGAAACAGTGCAAGTTGCGACAAATCCAGAACTAATTAATGACTTTTCAATATTTTATTTATTTATTATTTTTTTCGACGTATACTAAACCTAACCATTTAATTACGACAAAAACGCAAGTCAAAATCTCTTCAAGTCGGTGGCGAGCCAATGACATAAGGCCATTGTCACAAGGCAATTTGTGAGCCTAATAATACCCAAAATATTTGAAAAGAAACATTAATTTATGCATTTCACTTATCATACGTCTCACCTTCAATTATCAATGAAAATTAATTGATCTCAACCTCTCATTATCAACTGATGGCGCGCCTAATCCAATTCTTTCTGCTTCTAAATAAAGAGCGTTAATTAGTGAATATACGCCCCAAAAGGGTGCCTGCCAGGTGAGATTTGGAGATACACAACCGTTATCCGAATGAAATACCAGGTCGAAGTAGGAGTGAGGTCGTGATAGAGATATTTTGTTGTGTTTTTTTAATTTCAAGCTTTAACCGATACTTTTCATGTCCTAGAACCGAGAAAGTTCGATCAGTCAACTGTAATAGTTTTAAAATGTCTTTTTTAAATAGAGCTTCTTCAGTAAAAAACGATTTTCGGAAATGAAAATGCTTTCAAGAAATATTAAAGTCATCAAACTAAGCTAGTATGAATACAAGTAAGTAAAAAAGTAATTAAGGTAAGATATTAACAACCTCCTTCCCAATTAGCTCAGCTTCGCCACGACTTTAAATCATTTGTTATCACATGAACAACTGTATTAATTAGTGATACACTTACGGCTGCCGCCAAGAATGCATCCTCCGGATAATAATATTTCTTTCTTCTGTTGGACACCTCAATCAGCAGGTACAGCGAAGATGACAGTGTGAGCAGGAACGCGAAGAAGTGGTAGATGCATTCCTGCAGGGATTAGAAGTGTCACATGAGATACACACAGCATTGATTGTTCACCCAAAAATTGACAAAGTTTGTAATGCCATCCACTTCTCATATTTAAGCGATGTAGAAAGTTCATTTAAGAAATGGGTTGGCGAATTTTGCTTGAAGAATTTAAGTTTTTCATTGCACAACTACAATTTTGGAAGCCAAGAAACTAAAAAAGTTGTAGTTAATTTTTTTCTAAGATATTCTTTCTTAATAGACATGAGTGAAATGTTTAACGTATTTTTGTAGCAATCTATCTCTATTAATATTATAATCACTATTGTTGAATACATTTTTACTTTGTTGAACTATTAATTCTACCTGTCTTTACTTAAATTTCTCAGAAACTTTTTCTTTGCACATGGTGCATTTGTAGTATACGAATAATCAAATGAGCATTAATGAAAATGAAAGATTATGAAATGTTTAATCCAGCATTGAAGGAAAAATTGAATTCCCTGTACCCAACAATGTTTAGGCCTATTGTATTCAAGTGCAATAGAATTATTAAACATAATGTTATAATAAACCAAACTCTTACTATTTATAAAAACAATATTGCAATTACATACTGTTCATTTAAACTACCATTTCACATTAGGATTTTTTACCTCAGTCTGCGTTGGATTCGTTTCTTTCATAACTGTGATAAACAATCATGTCAAACAAACTTGCATGCGGCTAATAAACAATTAATTTTAATTTATTTAAGTCAAATTTCAAGAAAATAGAACGGACACTTGAAACTGAATGTTTAAAGTGTTGTACTTGTTAAGCTGAAGTCTGATAATGTTTATTATTAGGCAAAGCAAACTAGAATTTCATTATCAAAATGTTCGAACCCATTCACAACTTTATCTCTAATATTTCACCCTACTTAATTTCAAGGTTATACTTACAAAGAGCGTCTTGTTCAACATCGTTGCATCTGCCATCGACACAATGCAGGCGATTAGTAAAGAAAACGTGGCCAGCAGACAGGCAAACATGGCCAAAATGAAGTAGAAAATCGGGTTCTCTGAGTAGAGCTTGCCGTAGTAGAAGTGGGAGATGTAATATCCCGCGATTCCGACGCATACTGCCGCAAGAATCTGCAAGAAAAGAAACCCCATTCATGAGACATTTGTACTCCAGAACTCACGACTTGCAAATGTAAACTAATAATGTTTGGATGCTGATAGGCAACCGTCGAACATCATATTATTTAAAACATTTAGTTTTAGCTTCGTGTTCGGCAATTCTTAGATTTCGAAAATTCAAATTTAATTTTATATGTATTTCCGATATGATTACCGAGGTGCTTGTTTTTGTTTATCTTTCCTTCCTAAACTATTGTAAAGGGAGAAAAAATATTGGAATCACCTCAACAACTCGATCTCAAATGTTCGGCTGTGAAATCCTTGCTTACAATTCTTTTGAGTTGTAACTTCGCACATATATTAGAATTAAGGACTACAAAGATGATTAAGATTGGTTCAGGTGAAGAAGAGATACACGCAGTTTTGTACCCGAAAAATTGGGCGCTCGGTTGGAATTGATGGATGGATGTGTGACACGCTAAACTATCAGATGCTTCAAGCGAAATGCACTTTTTGAGCTAAAACTTGATGAACACATCAGGAGTAAGATCTAGTTGGGATCATTAAGATATTTATATTTTTTGGGAGCAATTTACACGAACCCTTTTTAATATTTTCTGGAAATGGGTTACAATGTTTTCTTTAAATTTTTGATGGAATACAGGAAAGTGCATTCATAAATATGATCTAGTTTCGATTTTCATTAAAATCTGATATTTTAAAAATTGCGAAAGTTCAAACAAGTTTTGAACCTTCCCAATTTTGAACCTGAGAGATTTCATTCTCGTTGTAATTGATCATTCAATTGTTGGTTTTAAATTATGTCCATGAACCTTTTTTTTTTAGAATAAGAGTAGTTGTTGAGTTGTAGCACCGATACGAGGAAAGATTTCGCTGTCACGCGGTACTATTAGTTTGTTTTGTTTTTTACATTTCTGAATCTAATAAAAAGGAATTTTATGCTTCATCATTAACATTTTTATTATTTTATAATTAATATTATTACATTATTACATTATTATATTATTCCAGGAATGAATTTACTTCTATGTTCTGAGTGTTATATCATTGGTTAGCAATTGTACTTGTTTGAACTTTGACACAACAGCTTTACGAGCTAAGACCTACCAGCAGCATCCCGACCTTGTGGCCATGGGTTGGCAATCGGTTGGTTAGCAATTCCTTGTCATAAATGTCATAAGCAAATCAGAATCTAGATCATGAAACCAGAACATTTGTTGCATTCAAGAATTGAAGATCATACATTTAACCAACACGAAAAAATTGAAATACAGAAGAGCATGAAAATAGAAAACTCGGACATATTATTTTAGATGTCTCTAGTAATAACAGTAATAAAAACGATTTGTCAAAGTGTTATTGGTATCCGAAGGTACACTAGCTGAGGCACTAGCGGAGGTAGCTGGTGTTGTCCAGATAATTATTCATAATAATAAACTATAAAACATTCACGACGTCCCGCTCGTTCTGCCCGCCCCGCCCTACGCCTACCACCCACCCCTAGAGGTCTGGGTGTGCCTTACCCCCAAATTATTCTTTTTAGATTGTAATATGTGTATGAAGGGTAGTGAAAATTGCTTCAGCGTTGAAAGGTTACGTTGAAACACACGGAACACATATTCGTATATATAATAATATTTACCATTCTCTTTTTATGTTTGGCTAAATGTTTTCGAATTAGTCAAAGAGGAGAATATTTTGAGTTTGAATACAACATTGCATTGTTGAATGCTTGACAAGAAATACACTAGTTAACACATTCTAAACCGAGGATTTAATTTTATTCTTCTTAAATCAACCTTTAATTAAACGTTGCCTCAAATTATCCTTCCGAGTCACATACAAAGTAGGTTATTGACAAAACAAACCAACTAGAAAATGAATTATTATTTTACATTTCAGCATTCTTTCCCAGTTTCCTGTCGAGATTACATCCTTTATACCATTACGAACTCTGTTCAATCTCTTCTGAGTTCGAACGCGAAATAGGTTGAATAAGTAGCCCCCAAAGGCGGGACGGACGAGATTCGAAGGAGGCGGGGGAGGGGGAATTCCGCTGGGTGGCGAGTGGGGGCGGCCAAGAATAGAGCCGCACCGCCAAAGCAAGTGGGTCGTTGGGCGTGGTCGCCGCCCACTGCGTCGAGACGAGACGGGACGCTTCGCCTTCACCACGCCGCCCGAGGCGCAGCGTCACTTCCGATGCATCCATGTTCTTACTCCGATAGGGAGTTTGTGCACGCCATTTTCTGCGCATGCGCAGATGCATAAAAGTGATGCGAAATTGAAACTGCGCATGCGCAGAAGATCGATAGTGCTTTAAGGTTCGAGGGTGCGCAAACTCCCTAATATCCGCGATAGGGACTATTTGCAACAATCTCGAGCCTCCACGCATGCGCAGGTCGACTTGCGCATGCGCAGATCCTCAAAAGGAGTAAACAGTCGTCGGGGGAATTGCTGTCGACAGCTTCACTGTGCGAAAAGTTGCTAATTTTTCTAGGTTGACCACGATTTTGATTAGTCGATTTTAACGGTGATTAAAACAAATTTTTAAAATAATAGTTTCTTATCATAATTTTGTATAATAAATATTGTCTGAAATAGAAATTAACAAAAAAATAGTTTAATTAGTGTTGTATTTTCAATAATTATTGAAAAATATTTAGTATATCTCTATATCTGAATAATTTACAAAATTGTTCATGAAAAATACTTCACAAATTAAAATCTAACTAAAATAAAATAATTGGCTGTAAGTAAAACATCCTATTTCAATACCAAAATTGAAAATCGATTTCGAAAGAAACAAGAAATCGTCGTACTAATAACCGAATGTTACCATCATGCAGTTGATATTCTAAGCACAGATGGACATCTCCGACATAATGTAGATTATAACATAGAAATAAAAACTGAAAAAAGAGGAAACTGTTATAGCAATTTGTCTATTTTCTTGTTTCAAAATAATACTTTCTCCCTTAACTATTAAACGTATTTACGTCTCAGTGAGAAAATTCAATAAGATTCACTCTTGAACATAGATCTACAACCAGATGAAATGATGACGCAACGTGGAGGAAATGCCAAGCCCGCGTTGGTTGGTTCTGACTCAGTCCATGAGATGAATAACAGCAGAACATGGATCATGAGGTCTCTGGGGCTTCTGTACTCCGCGGTTTCTATGATATTTAATTTTCTATGAAGGAATCAGCTAGACCGGCGCTGATCTCATGGAGATTATAACTTGAGATGCGCTTGACGCGCTATTCGGGCGCCAGAGCGCGCTGGCAAGGGAGGCAGCGCTCGCGGCACGCAGGACCACTTTCATCCCCGCACGCGTGCTTAGGCACTCGCTTCGCTAGTTGCTTTGGTCATTTTGACAAAAGGAATTTTATATTACATTTGTAGTGTGTTTTTCGATGCAAAATAGTTTCTACTACAAGGGAACGAACATTTCTGGTTATCACATTTTGTCTACAACGTTCCTTTTTTATTCTTAATTCAACTAATGTTGGCAAAGGAATGGGGTAGGTATTCCGGGGTTCATGAAAACGTGTGCGTGTACCTGGCGCTACAAGGACCTTGCATTTGCAACTTTTTCCCTTTTCTTTTCTTGTTTGTTTTTGACAATTGATTCCACACGAGTTAAGAAATATACACGTGATTTATTTTGGCGTTTTACATTTGGTGGAATGCTTGTGAACCTTATTTTTGTATTCATCGTGTTAGATAAGGAAGAGAACGTGCATGCTTCCTGCAAGACTTCTCAGGACATGAAACCCAATGTTTCGTTTCTGTTTCTTCAACTCTACGGTTCATTATTTGACTTTATTAAGGCAAAATTATGATTAACCAAATAGAGTAGGTGATAAAATATATGCGGAAAATTTCAGGTTTCCTTTTCTCAATATAGTATACGATGATTCTAAATAGGAATAAAACAAATAACTTTTCGTGAAACTAGGAACTAGTAATTGCCTTTCCTGAGCATATTACTCTTATGAATTGGTATATGGTGGAAAAGATGGAATGAAATGATTGTCCGTTGAAAGTTCACCATCTCCAAATTAGCCAAAACCGAATGTAGCCCTCTTAACTCATGACTTATAAATTTATTTTACCTTACAGAGTTCTTTGCTGTGATCTCGCTTACATACATAATCTTACCTAGGTATGTACAATAATAAAAACATTAACTTTAATAAATCAATATTTCTTTTTGATTGTCAAATATGTTTACAAATAAAAGTATCCAAAGTTTATGACAATATTTATTCAGCAATTTCACAACGTTTCGTAACTCGTTTTGTTACATCTTCAGGTGCTAAACATAGTGAGGGAACGCTATCCCATTGAATTACCTCATCAGCAGAACATTCAAGGAAACATTACGAAATACCTCACTCTCACTCAGTTGATACCACATAACTAAGTTATGTGGTATCAACTTAGAATGATCTGCTGATGAGGTAATTCAATGGGATAGCGTTCCCTCACTATGTTTAGCACCTGAAGATGTAACAAAACGAGTTACGAAACGTTGTGAAATTGCTGAATAAATGATTGTCGATTTCACTGTCTCGCAATTTAAAACAAAATCAAACTAAAGTAAATCCGCGATTAAAGTATTAATTAAGTGCGAATTTCCTTATGAGGCAGAACAATCGCATACGCAATACTAGACGATCATACGTGCACAAATTTCGTTTTTTGTACATATTTTTCAAATATAAGAAATCTTTGAATCACGCAAGTAAAATTTGCCTGTCTATTTTATTTCAACAGCACAGTTTTAATTGATACATTATTTTGCAATATTTGTTCATCCTTTGTCGTATCCAGTTAACTTGGGGGTATAAAAATGCGAGTAACGGTTATTTTAAATTTTAAAATGAGCTCATTGTATGAGTACATCAGATTCAAACGCCATGATCAGAATGATGACGTAAGCTTTCGACCACTTGTTAAGCTGCAGGTGCCCACCGATCTACTACTGTAGTATGTGACGTCATCTACTCAAATAGCTTCGACTGTCAGGTAAACGTTGCTCGCCGCGTAGCACGTGCGTGGGCGCGCTGCACGTAGGCAGCGGCCGGAGCTGTGTGTTGGCATTTGCGGGGCATCGCCAGACCCCGCCTGCGTCTCGCCTCTTCCATCAATCACAAACCATATATCAACCCCATTTGCTCAGTTATCGTTGCTAACAATACGTTCAGTGAAAGTTTTACTTCATTTGCTGCACTGCCACATTTCTTGAAGCAATTTGGTTGGTTCATTTGTGATATACCAAAATGACGAACCATTTTTATTATGGAAATGTCATTTTATATGACACAGAATACAGGGATGTCAATAGACGATCGTGAGGGGGAACGCTTTCTGACAAATAAACAACCGGCATTAAGGATCATTTTTCGTTAGGTTGAAATGACAGAGCAGAAGCGGCATAAGCATTCTTTTTAGAGGCAAAATAAAAATATATAAAATTCGGATGCTTCCGAGATTTTAGAAGAACATTCATTCGCTCGAGCAACGCGGTGATGAGCGGGTCGGCTCCTGGTGTATTTTACCATGTCGAGGAAAGACTGTAATTGACAGTTGTTTAAATTAACTAACGTTTATTTCATATTAGGATAGAGGGTTCTTGTAGGAAGTAAAATTCGTGTTTAGGCGTCCACCCGAGACGCAAGTGAGGGAAGTCAGGGATTATAATAGTATCGCCGGGAGAATTTTGAACCAGATCACGGACATTAGGCGAGGACTTTATCCACAAGCAACATTCTGCTGCGTCGACGGAGACGGTTGTACGGGGCGCCATCGAAGGAAGTGCAGAGCGCGCGAAGACCCACGAATGAATAACAAGGTTTATAATTATTGTAAAAGAGAGAAAACTGGTCATGACCAAAGAATGATTCATTTTTGATTATCATTATAATAAATTATAATTTGTTAAGTTGAAAGAAAGCTGATTATCATTGTTCGCTACGTGCAATCCAGCATTTTAATAAGATTTTCAGATCCTTCGCCACTCCGTATGGATGGCAGATTGAATAATTGGTTGCAGAGTAAGAAGCAACAATTATGAACTTCGAACCCCAATTAACTGAGCTATCCCAACATAATTTTGTAAGGAGAGATATTTAAATTACATAGGAATCATTAGGTTTCAAGTGTAACCTTTTCCTGGCGCCCAAATTACATTTGCCAGTAGTAATTATGTTTCAAAATGTCCCTCCAAGCGGGGCTTGTTTTTAAATAGAGAGACGAAGCTTGTTTCAAATTGGCACCAGTCAACGTCGGGCATGTTTTACATTACATTTTTAAAAGCAATACAGGCATTACACCATTCCAAACACTACCAGATACGTTTAAACAGCGGCTCAATAACCCTTCTTCCAATCAGTTCTCTTTAAAGTGTCAGTGTTCCTCCTTATTTTGCTCTATCAACAATAGGAAGCAATCAGAAAACAGACCGCGAAAGCTATTCGAGCGATCGCCTTGAATTAAGGAATTGCCCCTTTCGGCAAATCAGAAAGTAAATGTATGAGATTCCGCAAAGGACGTATGAGAACGAAGAAGCAAATTTTATGCTTTCATTCAGGGTGTTACCTTAATTTTCTTCTTGCATCTGTGTCCTTCCATTCACTACGCCTTTCAGCCCCCCAACTCCACCTCTTCCTCCCCTGTTACCTTATTCGTGCTCACCGCCTTTATTGTAGCTGGTCGCTGTTACTGCTTCTTTACCCACGCCCTTCACAGCGGCGTAGCTAGGCTGGTGCAACTGGTGCGCGGCACCTGGGCGCGGCACCGAAGCCATTGGACGCGAATGAGAACACCATCGTCTCCTAACAAAGATGGTGATGGCACGCAGGGGGTGGGTCCAGTCGATCACTTTGGAGGGGCCATTAAAGATTTTTGTAAAATAGTAAACATTTGTAATGATAGTGCATATTATTTCGTAGTGTGTATGTGATAGAATACAATATTTTAAAATAATTACATAATTATAACATACACAAATATTTAAATCAATTTTGCCAAATAAAAGAAAGTAACAAACGAAAACCCTAGGCCTTTTGGGGGGTGCCATGGCCCCCATCGCCTCTCTCTGGATCCGCCATTGATGGCAAGGGGGTCCTATCTGAACCCTCTGCACCAGAGCTGTCGAGACGTCGCTACGCCACTGGTCTTCCGTCGTTGCCTCCAGCAACTGCTACGTCGCAGCACCAACCTCCATTCTATCTCCTACATCACGATTGCCCCCAACACTAGCAACCAACACGGACCCACTCCCGCTCATCCCGGTGTCGTACGCCACCCAATCACATTGAGCTCTCATTCTTCCCAATTTCCACTGCGTTGCATCACCTCACAGTCCTCCCTCCTGTTTCGTCTGGCTACCTGCCCCCATTTCACTGCGGCTTCCGATCCGAGCTCACAGCCTTCCTCAGCATCCCCGTCGCCACCGCCACCTCCTCCTCCCTTCGCGCCTTTCGGCGCTGCTCTAAGTTTAGCGGAGGCGGAGAAGACCGAGCGTTCGCGGAAACGCTGCCCGCGCGCTTGGGCAACGCCAACCAACGCCCTCCGCCACGCCCCGCCCTCCGCCCCGCCCCGCCCCGCCCCGCCTCCGCCTCCGCCTCCGCCTCCCGCCTCCCCCCGCCTCCGCCCCGCCTCCGCCTCCCGCCTCCCGTCTCCCCTCCCGCCTCCGCTCGCCTCGCCTCCGCCCCGCCTCCGCCCGCCCCGCCTCCGCCCCGTCCCCGCCCCAGCCCCGCCTCCGCCCCGTCCCGCCACGCCCCGCCCGCCTCCCCCCCCCCGCCTCGCCGGCCGCACCGGCGCTTGCGCCACCGGCCGCCGCGCTGCCAGCGCCATGGACGCTTTACGGCCTAAGCATGGCGTTAACATAAAAGTTAGGACCACGTCCATAAGCAGACATTCACAATGCGTTCGCATAAGCATAACACGGAAGACTTAATAGGGAGTTTTAGCGCCAGGCGTAAGGAGGCATCCTTAAACTCTATTGATCATAATGTCATAATGAACAACGTTCAGAAGAGTTTTAGCAATTGCGACATTGCGTTATGCATTATAACAAAAGAAACGTTTCAAGCGTTGACCAAAGTAGTTGCATAATATATCAGAGAGTCTATAGGCTAGCTGAGAGACTTTTAAACCACGGTATGATACAAGAGTATTATAAATTACATTGTGTTTGGACTTTTAGATTTTGTGGGCCTCTGCAATGAGTATGCAGTCTGGAATTTTCAATCAACTGTTCTTGAGACCATAGAAAATATTTTCAAACTGCTTGAACGTAGAAAAAATTTTCATTATGAGAATAAGACATAACATATCCCAAAGATATGATTTCAACTGCTTTTTCGCAAATTTCTTTCCTGTCACTTCTCCAACATTTACCGTTACTTCTTGCGAACATTGTAGAGTCAGTAAGGAATAGTTGTAACTGCCTCACATACGAGAATCGGTTTGTCGGAGATGGAACAATCCCCAACGTTTCTTGTTTTTACGCGGCCATTTTGCCGCTTGCAAGGTGACCGTAGAGATTCCTGTAGGCGTGCACTATTTATGAAGGTATAAGTTCGTACCTTGGGCCAAAGGTAAGACGTTATGACTTCAAGGTCCGTCACGTGGCTGTTAGTGCCGTCGCTACCTTGCACGTGGCGCTAAAACTCCCTAATACCTTCGAGCTTCTGTGCTTATGCTTATGTCAAAAATAAGAAATCAACCAATCACAGTACGTTAACTCAAAATCGAGTATCGAAATAAGTCGATAGACGAACAATCCATGGCAAGAGCCCCCCCCCGTCATGGACACAATCGATATCTCGAAATGGATTCTCACATCCAACCAATAGTAAACTAGAATGTCTCATAGCCAATACAAACTCTTATTTTGCTTACGTTTATGTTCTACATTGTGAATACTTCAGTCTATCACTTATGTTAATGTTTACGTGTATGTGTTATGCTTATGTTTATGTTCGCATTGTGAATGGGCCGCCTCCCTCGAAATGCTCCGCGGCCTCCTTGGAAATTCCGGAGCTAACCGGCCGCTCTCCTCGGAAGTTATTTCTAGACCGTGGAGCTCTTTGCGAAGTTCTTTCTGAAATTTCACTAATGGATTCGTTCGACGGGATTCAGTTCTGTGTATGATGTGTTGTGGCTGGTTCTCAGCAGAGGGAGGTCGTCCTCGCCTACTTTCTTCTTCTGAATACCAAATTATGCATCCCAAAATAAAATATTTGCTTTGATATTTGAGGGAAATTAATAACTTTACTTATAGCAATGGGAAAATATGGGAAAATTTATTTTTAAGTTTTAAACTACATGCGTTTTTAAGCGACGCGTCGCCAAAAGCGATCAAAATCAATTGAAATCACTGAGAAGGAACTCTCGGCCATTACTCTTCTCTGCTGTTAATCGTCTTTACCTTACAATATTTTATTGGAGATAAACCAAAGGAGGGGAGAATCTTCTCCTTTGAACTGCCATCTAGAGGCTTCTCTATTAACTAGATGAACGCGTCATGTTCGGCGCCCTTCGGTACTGCGACAAGAGCGGACAAAAACAAGAGTAGACGTCGGTAGAGGATATAGAATTGAATGATTTCTTTCTCTTAAAAATAGGCACTATCAGCCACTCTTATAGTGATAATATACATTCATTACAGTAGTAAACTTTGTCCCCATCTTGTTAGCTTGCTGAAAATTAACGCCTTAACCATTGAAAAAAAAAGGATTAAACTATAATTTCTCTTTGCCTCAACCTCCAATAGCCTCCTGACCCCCTCCCCACACACACACACCTAAACACACACTTCTAGTTATTTCGGTCCAGGAACTCGGGCAGGGCGCGTCTCTTAACTAGAAGCTTCCAATTCTTAGATTGATTGACTGGAAACTAAACTAATTGGGGGTTAGAGCAAGTTCCCTACTCCCCCTTAGTTGGGGTAACTGGGAAAGAGACCACCTGGACGAATTTGAAACGTAATGGGATTCTCGCCCGCCCACCCACTGCTTCCTTTGGTGCCAATAGAGTGTTTGTGTACGCCATAGTGGACCGCACTATCGATCTTCTGCGCATGAGCAGATGCACTAAAGTGATTGCGAAACTTGAACTGCGCGTGCGCAGAATATCGATTGTGCTGTGCACAAACTCTCTATTGCCATGTGTTCTACCTGCCACGAAACTCAGGAAGCAGGGTGAACCTTTCTAACCAAACCCGGGTTTGGTCTCCGCCCAGTCTAACGATACTTGCCGAGTTCGAAGAAGCATTATCTCCGCGAATCGTTTTACACAGAAGAGGTCAATAATATGCCGATTAGTATCTGGAGAAAGAATGCTTTGACCAGAAAACGAAAACAATACCCTGTAATTCGCCGAAGTTCTTTTGCGGATCGAGAAATGAATGAGAAGATGGATAAAAAAGACGAGGAGGAGAAAGAATAGAAGATGAAGAAAAAGTAAGACAAGGTTGAAGAAGACGAGGAAATCCAGGAGGAGGTAAAGGAGCAGTGGAAAGAGAAAGAAAAAGTAGTAGGAACCGATCGCGTAGCGTATGGGGGCAGCAGGGACAGTCCGCCTCGGGCGGCACGTTTAGGGAGCGAAAACTTTCATAATAATAATAATAATAATAATAATAATAATAATAATAATATCTTGTAAAAATTTGAAACATTTGATTTCATATTTTTGTGGCACCTACGATTCGGACCGATGGAAATGAGCAGGGAATTTTTCATACCTTATTCTGTGACGACTTCTTTAAATGAATAACAATGGCATCCTGCTCATTGTAGGGTCTGGCAACTCCGTCTATACTGACTTGTAGGGATTCCCCGTATTTTATTTTGGGCTTGAATTGCTAATGACTAATATTTAGCGAGAATGACTTCTATCATATAAAGAATAGTGTTCAGTATTGAATAAAAGCACCTGCAAATTAGATTACAGTGCGGATAAGTCCCTTCAGGGATGTCCGTGAGCGATGCTTTGACACTTCAAGCATTTTACATTGAAAAGCTGAAATAAGTCGGCGGCATGATTTCCCTCCGCCCCGAGCGGCGGACCCCCCCCCCCCCCCCCAGTGGCAGGAGCAAGCGCCGTGCGATACCTTTCACCGCGGGAGAGCTCGTCGGAAAGTGTGATCTCGGGAGGGCGAGGCGGCTGCGGCCCGGTGACCTCCTTCGTGACGTCATCGCGCGCGCGTGCGAGGGAGGTCGATGCTGCTGCGCCGAGCATCTGTTGCATCTGCTGCTGGCTCTCGTCACAGCGCCTCGCTTGTTAGTGAGGACGTCCTGCGCCGAGGATATGACGCACAGATCATTATCCTCCCAGCCGACGTGCGAGAGCGCGCGCTCTCAGAATCCAGGACTCCCGCTTCCGTTTTCACTGCCGGATGCGCAGCTTTCGTTTTTCACAGTTGGCCTTCGTCTCAGGATCGCCGCACTTTTGCTTGCACTCGTTCATATATTCGCTTTTGTAACGAGAGGTCTCACTCCGGGTCAATACTTTTTCGAAAATACACTTGATTATTGTGGGAGTGATATACCCTCCCTACTGAATGTAAATCCGTATTAAAATAAACCCTGCCATCTCATTATCACACTTGTTGTCACAAACATTTAAACAAGACAAATTATGCAAAATGAGAGTGTCTTTATTATTGCAGCACCTTTGTTTGCAGTCCCTACCTCAAGATAGTGAAGAAATATTTTGAAATAAAAATGCGTTGGAAATTAAGCATTGGTCAAACTCAAAGTTGTTTCGTGCAAGTCGCTAAGGCTGAAGACCACAGTCTCGTCACCAATTCGGAAATGTGTAGCGAAGCGTCAACTAATATATACGGTGAGTGACGTGGCTTTAGCACCTCTTGCAGTTTTTGAACGGCTGAAGTTATTGCAATGCAGTTTTCACGGAAATGCATGAGAGAATGGGGCTAATTAATACGTGTATTCGTTTCTATTTTATTTTATTGGATTTTTCGAGATATTGAGGTAACTTTGCTTTTTTCAAATGGAAATATACATATTTTTTATCTATCATGACGAGCGTAAAAAGAGGAATCTAATGATGAATGTATTGTCATATGTTAGATAAGCAGTTTTTGGAGCAATTTTGATTTTTGCGACTCGCATTTAACGGATATTGTAACACTCCGAGCACGTGCTAGCGGAGTGAGCACGACCCAACTTTGGTTGGTGGACTGTTACTTTTGAAATATACGTAATATCTCTTAAAATACAAGTGATAAAATCGAAACGAATACATGCATCAAGTAGCCCCATTCCTTCATGCACTTTCGTGAAAACTGCTTTGCAATATCTTCAACCGTACAAAAATGACAGTAAATGCTATAGTTACGTGATTCACTGTATATAGAGTTAGGTAGGTTAGGTGTACTTAGAAATTTACGCTGACACGGTGGAATTTAAACCTACATAACCTGCCTCTCACTAACCTTAAAAAGTTCCCATTAGCTGTCTGGTTCCTGATTATCATCTTTTACAACATCTGTTTTTCCTCATTACCGTAACGTACTTCACATTCCCTAATCACCTCGTATGTCATCGTAATTTAACTTACTTCGTGTATATTTCGGACTTTATCCACTCATTTTGGATAACGCCAACATTAACCGGCGAATTTGGGAATTATGGCTTTAGCCGTAACTTGTACATAGTATACTGTGTTCATAGTGTCCGATGAGAGTTGATCTAAAGAGAACATGTCAGCGATAATGTCGAGGTTAATGATGGAGAAATGGTGGAATGAGACGCAGGGGAAAACCTGTGAACGCTGAGAAAATCCACCGATAGCTCGCTTTGCTCACCAAAAAGTCCACATTGACTGATCGGGAATCGAAGTGGGCCCCAGCGATGGAAGGCGTTTGCACCGGTTATTACACCACTTCGCCTTCCCCCCCACACACACACTCCATATAATGGGTACGATATACTTAGTATATTTTTTGAACTTGTGATTAAACCCATGCCGAATATGTAACTTTTGTGACTATTTATATAATTTTTTTCGTTACTAGACATAATTACGATTACAGCACAGATTAGTTAACTTATCATCTTTAAAGAAATGGATTTGGGCTAGAAAATTTTAATTTATAGAACGCATCACCTCACTTTTATAGAGGCCATAGAGTTGTATTGGTTATTCTACTGAGTGATATTCTGCTAAACATCCTCCAGGTTTTAACCCGCACGCCTTCTCAATATGTTATTCCAGGCCCGATTTCCGGTTTGGGTCTCGATTTATATATTCTTGTATTTGTAGAGCCATCAGGATAATTTACACGCGAAATACGAACACTTAACTAAACAATAAGAATGATAAACATCGTGCGGACGACAAATCACATAGTCAAACAATCTATCGGCCTAACAAGCTCTGAAGTTGAAGAAAAAGGATTGATACAGTATTCCTGGAATTCATATAGGAATATTTCGGAAGGGGAATACAATTTGAACACACGTTGACCTATCAGATTTTTGTTTGCATATCCCTCCCAACTTCATAATATGAAAAACTAGAACTTTTTATTTGAGTGACCCAACAGTGTCTTGAACATGGAAATTGAATTTGCCTTATTTTATGTGGCGAGACTCAGGCCATGAGGCCTGCTCTTCCGTCTGACCACGCAAATTTCGTTACACTCCTTTCATCAATCATGGGAGAAAGAAGGTATTACTTGGGCGACAGAACAGGCGATTTGAATTTAGCTCAGAGGCGTCATTTAGGCTTGAGGATCTTTTACATGCAGTAAATGTACTAACATGGGACAGCCGGCTTTACTTCCCCTCCGAAGGAAGGCGTACGAAGGATTTTTTCGCCCTTAAAAATCCACGGCTTCGATCGGGTTTGAACCCGCAAACTTGGGTATAGCAGTCCGATACGCTAACCGCTTCATCATCGCCGCCGAATGTGTTCTATTCTCACATCTCGAGAAGGGGGGGGGGGATATTTTCACGATTCCGAGCGTAGTGGTGTGCGCAGGTGGACGAGAAAGCAGTGCGCTCGGGAGCGACTTCCATGACGGCGTGCGCCGGTGGGCCGAGGCGAAAGGGGCGGGGCCGTCGCATGCAGGCCAGGGCCGCCGCGCCGCGCCGCGACGCCCGCAATGGGCAGGGCGACGCCGCGCCGGCGCTGGCACATCCTTGGCCGCGCACGCCGCTCGCAAGCGACCACACACGCCCGCAAAGGCAAAAATTTCTGTTTGCACTTGGGTGTCAGGGCGTAATGCCCTGAGGAAGGCCGCAGAATGGCGGCTGAAACGTCGGCACCTTCGTCTTGGACGCGGCGTCTCCGGGACGTCCAATTCATAGTGACTCCGCCCGCGGAAGGCTGCGCTCTCAAAAAAATGTTTGTTTACAGAATAAATTATAAATTAATAAATGTTTGTTTAAAAATATTTATTGTAGGTATTTAGAATGGCAGCACACAAAAATGGCAGAACTCCTTGAATTTGAGTTTGTCTGGTTTACTGTATTACTAAACTTAGACAGTTGCATATTTTATTCTCGTGACAAAGACAATCGAAATTGATGATTTCACGACTTGAAATCTAGGAACCACTTTTATAATGCCTTTACATTTTCTGTCACCATTATGAAGTACAAATTCCTATTCGTCAATTCCCTACAAATCTGAAAAATGATGTAATCCAAACAGCGGGAATTATACTCGCTAGCTTCCTTGGGAATAAATTAAGAAATTAGTGTTTAATTGAAAATTGCGGGTGCCCTAGCTGCCGGCTGTTTAAGAACAGCAAGACTCAATATCTATTATTCGAAGGTTAAAATATGCAACAGCTTCAAAAATGGAAAAAAATAAAACTATTTTCTGTGTGTAAAAAGTTGGTGAGCAAAAAGAAATAAAAGGGTTTTAGAGTTTATATTTCTATCTCCCTTCCTTCAACATACATACATACAACATACGTACATGTCCATGTTATTAGAGAATCTTTGGGAAGTAAAATGAACTTTATAAGAAAAAGTTACGTCATGCCAATTTGTAATGTCTATTTAAGAAATTATACAGCATATTTCCGTCGTTTAAGAGCCTGTCTTAAAGGCTCGTAAAAATTGAGATTTTAGAGCCTAAAAATCGTATACTACACGGTATATTCTCGAACAAAAACTAACGAAAGAAAATACTTGTTTCCTTCAGACTCGTTGTGAAGTTCTCACTATAGTACAAACATTTTAATATATTTTTAAATTTAAAAGATTCATTAAGTTAAACTTTTCGGTAAATAAACGTTCTTTCCCAAAAGAAAGAAAATACTTATACTTGTTGTTTAAAATGTTTTTGTCTAATGAACCTTTCAATTTGCATGAATTATGTAATTAATTTTTAAAATGTGTTTCAACTTTCGTAAAATATTTCATTCCTTACGTTGTTTTTTATATATGAAATAAAAATATTTTATATCGCCTCTCAAGAGTGTGCCTTGTTTTAAACACAATAAATTTCGACGGTCGATTAAGAAAACACCAAAAAACACCTTTTGAAAACTGAAGGTTTAAATGCACAATTATAACTATATCCCGATGACGTCAACTATTACCCCTGCCTTCATAAAATGGCAATCGTTTAACGTTTGTTTTACACTGAATGCGAAAATGGCACCAATGTCCACCGTTGTACGTAAGTGTGACATTATTATAAATGTGGTTGAAAACGTATATTATCATTAGAATTCAAATAGATATAAAAATATTTTGCTGTACGTTCCTAATTGTAATTTTTAGTGGACTCCTTGCGCGTTTCTTGTCTGTTTTTGGATCACTGTGCGTTGTCAAATGAACGCAATAGCTGCCTTGGTCACATGGAGCGAACATCAGGTTCAAAGAAATGATTCAATTGTTTCTTATCTGGATTTTATTATGAATATATAATGTATTCGTATTCAAGCCCCGTTCGAAACTTCTATTATATTTATTTATTATTCATCAGTTGCCTATTCCTTGAGTAGGCCCGTGTTTTCTGCATTCATTACTTTGTTTAGGTCCATGTAGATTTTTCCTTCAATCAGATCATCCGATATTTGAATTATTATCCTTCCTCCTCTAGTTAATGGCAAAAACGTCTAATCTAGTTATGAACATGAACATATACAAATAATTATTTCAATTTTTGAATACTAGTATGTGTTTGTTAAACAAAAAAGTATTTATATTATTCATTTTGCCTTGCAAGTGCAAATACATTCAACTTCAAGAAAATAAAAAAACAAACACACATTGTTAAATCTTAGGTTTCATAAACTGTACACAAATAATTTTACTTAAATGCAATATCCCCCCCCCTATTACAGTGTTCTCAAGACTTAATTTCCTTATTCTTAAAATGTATTGGAATTGTCTTGTTTGGAAATGATTATAAGCAATTTCGAGTACAGCATTAAAGGCGATAATTTAATTTACACAAATTTGTTGTGTTCGGATCGTGCTTTGTTACTATTACGAAGAATAATAGATGTAGCGTCAGTGCATTGTGAATTGTATTTAGTTGGCCTCGGTTGTATTCTAACTAGTACACTTGGCAAACGCCAAAGCACCCATGCTATCTTCACCGGATGACGCTAGCTACTTCGCATTTATCTTTTGTGACAGAATTCTTAAAAATACCTCTGCTGATATGCTGTTTGTCGCTGCTGAATGAGTCGTCTTAGATATTAGCATTAGTACTGAAATACGTATGCTTGAGCTGACGATGTTTTTCCTTGGAACTACTGTCTCTAGAAAGCAAGAGGAAAAGTGAAGTGAAAATGTGTTGTAATTGAGGAGTAAACTAAACTGTGTGGGACCGTTCTCTAAGTAAATGCGTTAACATGTGTATCATGCATTAACATTTCATGTCATCACGAAAACTCAACTTTTAGATAAATGGACCAAACTGATGGTGACGCATTTCGAATAAATAACGTATTAAATCACCTCACTGGATATAAATACATAGTATTTTGATTAGTCATTTGTAGTGCGATGAAGACGATGAGTGTGGTGATTAACTATCAAATAATTATAAACAATATAGTTTTAGTATTTATTTCGCATTGATCACATTTGTCTCGACGTGCTTAAATCCTTACGACATAACCTACTTTATCATTATTGGACCGACATTTGGGGTATGAAATTAATAGAACTAAAACACATACAAAAATGCATGAGTAGTACAATTTTCAATAGTAATGAAATCAAGTATTTTGTATTTTTGTATTGTTTTTATAGCCCTGACATGTGAATTGTACTATGAGTGTAACATGTACTTGTCAGTGAGGATTATCGAATTTGGCAATGGAACCACGAGAAATTTAGAGATATTGTCTCCGAATGCACTTTATATTTGTAAATCCCATTTTTACTAAGAGATATTTTGGAAATAACACAATTCAAATTAAAATATTTATGAGATTGACACTCGTACGAAATAAAATAGACTCGGTTGATCGCCTTATTTTATATCAATACCAATTAATTAATGCCTTAATAATAGTATTTGAACCACCCGTAGACAACATGAAAAATGACCTACAAGCTCGATAACGTAATATTATTAATTGTTTTGGATGCCTAAATAACATTCAGATGTCAAGAGTCACTCAGAGATACCATTCATCAAGAATACCAATATTGATATAAAAGTGTTCTTTACTACCGCGTTCTATAGTCAGAATCCACATTTTTTGAGTCCTTGATAGCGAAAAATAGTATTACGGCAAAACGTTTGTCTGTTTGTTTGTTTGAACTTTCGTTTGTCCGTCCGTTCGTCCAATAGTCTGAGTTTAGCTCACGACCTGCATTGGTGCTGTCTCTGCAATGACTCTGACCGGGAGGTGCGAGGGATCGAGTCCCGGATTTTTGAGACAAGCTTCATACTAGTTAGGTCGACTCCAGCCTCTCTCTGGAGGAGAGTTCTGGCGACAGGCTGCTCTGATCTGTATTTTCCATGATTTCTCCGACCAATACTATGAGAATGACGGAGCAGCACCTTAACGAACGGGCCACGGACCGCACGCGACCTTTTGTACCTCTTCATTGTCGTATCATCTCCACTTACAACACACTTACACTACACTACAAGTCGGGAGGTCAGAGCTTGTCCCAGCTAGAGCGATACTTGGAGACGGGAAATTCCCAACAAGTCATGGAGAGCGACGGCAGATCTCACGATCCAGGAGGAACACCGCCATTCACTGCCCTAATGGGACTAATGACCGC
This sequence comes from Teleogryllus oceanicus, assembly GCA_964035755.1. Taxonomy (NCBI): domain Eukaryota; kingdom Metazoa; phylum Arthropoda; class Insecta; order Orthoptera; family Gryllidae; genus Teleogryllus; species Teleogryllus oceanicus. The sequence goes on from CAXIVR010000008.1 coordinate 58,948,357, forward strand.
AGAAGTTGGCGTATCCGCAAACATTAATCAGTCAATCTGTCTGTAGCATAAGCATTTACACCGGTCAAACTATTTTCTCCAAAATTGATATATCCGGAACGTTTTGGACGAACTCGAGGTCCTGCAAATTTGAAACGGATAATTTGTTTTTGCAGGTACTTTCCATTAAACTTCCATCAATATTTTGGTTTTCTCAAAAATGTTTTTTTTTTTAATATGGCTAGGAACACTTATAAAAATGACTCCGGTCTCACTTTGTTTACATTATCTGAATTTTGGAAAATTGTGAAGTTCAATCTTCTTTCGGCTTCTTCCTATCAATTCAATATTGAAGAAATTATTTTTAAGAACAGAATTATTTTTCCTTAAATAATTCTGTTCTTAGAAATAAGTTCTTTAAACAAGGCCTTGTACAATTTTTCGAAATTATAGTAGTTTTCGCGTAATTTTATGTGAAATACAAATAATTTTTACAGAATTATTTTCTCAAAAATGGCTCAATTTTTTTCTTTCTTTCTCTCTGGTGAAAGCAAAGTACGCCTAAAAGCCCAGATTTCATATTCGGTAAAGTGTCTGAAATATCGAATCTTGCAAAACTTTTAAATAATGCGAAAATGTATGTGCTGTTGCAACGTCACAAGTTTAATTTATTTCGAGAAAAAAAGTTTCAGAGAAGTGTTGAGCGCACAATTCAAGAAAATCTCTAATTTTACAAATAGTTAAGAAGAAAATCGCCACCTATAGAATAAATACTTATTTATTGAAATAGAAAAAAAATTCAAACAATTATAGTATACAAATTCTCTCGTTACATCGCAACACGGTCAAATCTTGGATGAAATGTTCTGTATAAAACATAATTCCGACGATTTGGCATACCACAAAGGTGATAGGTTGGAGTCAATAACTGGTTACGCAGACAAATTTGCAATCATTGCATATCGTAAGCAGTGAAGTTAATTTCCCTGCACGACTGTAAATTCCATGTCCCGAAACCCAAACGCATTAAAAAAGATCTGCACGTCCAACCGCCTCCCGCCATACAAATATCGTTAATTGCCCTCGCCGCCGCCGGGAGTGTCGGTGCGCGTGCGCGTGTACGTGCGAGACGTTTGGCGCGCCGCGCCCTGCGGCCCCGCCCACCTGTCGCGCGCACGCACGCACGGCACCTGCACCGCTGAGGTCACCTGCGACGTCACGGCCGTGATGTCATGCCGTGACGCGCCCGTCCGTCCTCCGCCCGCTGGCAGACGCTGAGCCGCCTCGCGCCGCCTCCTCTCTGACCACACCCCGCCCCCCCCGCCCCGCCACGCCACGCCCGCCACTCCCGCCCGTCCCGTCCCGCCCTCCCCGCCACGGCCCCCCGCCCCGCCCCGCCCCGCCACGCCCCGCCCCGCCCCGTCCCCGCCCCGCCACGCTCCACCCCGACTCTCCTCGCCCCGCTCCGTCCCTTCGCCCCCCCCCGCCCGTTAGCGACGCGCGTCCGCGGTGGCGTGGCGTGGCGTGGCGCGGGGCGGGGCGGGGAGGCCATGGCGTCATCGCGCTCGGAGCCGTGGTGAGGCGTGACGCCAGCGGCACGCGGCCCCGGCGCGCTCCCCGCGGAATGAATCACGTGTTTATATTTGGCGATTGTTGGTTGGGGCAATGACTCAAGAACACCGGACTGCGGGATGATGGGACTCTCACTTCGACTGCAGCATGTGGGAAAGGTCACTTTCGATACATGCCTTCCGCTTCATATACATATTAAGATTCTCCACACTCAACTCCAATCCTCTTGTTTTACTCATTTAATTAGAGTGTAACCTATATTAATACACTTCATGTACACGAGTGTATGAAGAGTGTTTCCTATTGTGCGTTGCTTTTTAATTAATAATTACTCACTATCTACAAACAAACATTTTAAACGAACCGTTAGGAAACATTTAACGTACTTATTAACTTTCAGTTTAAAAGATGGCCTAACGGTGAAGCACAATGAAACAGGTGGTCCGTAATTCTGTGCATCATTTTTAAACTTTTTTCGCGACAACAGTTAAAACTTAGAATAATGTGCTTGGTGATGAAATTTCCTGATCCAGGAATGCTGTGTGGAAATGAGTACACACTTTCTCTTTCAATATTTATGTTCTTGATGAATGGCTTTGGTAAGGTGTGTATTTTGACATTTGAATGTTTTTTTCAACCTTTAGAGCAATTAAGAATATTACGTTGTCAATCTCTTTCCAATGATAATTTGCCTTGTCTGCCGCGTGGTTCAAATACATAATTCCTCATTAATGAATGTTGTTATAGAATACACTAATAAAAGTTATGTAATTTGAGAATTACTTTATAAAATGAAGAAGACTTACACTTTATAAACTTAAAATGTATCAGTGCAGTTTTCTATTTTTGAATGGGATATCTCTTTCTTCACAGTTCCTTTATCAAAACTGCCTTCAACATTTCATCTAGTTTCCTCTCTTGACCTTTCCTCGACATTTCAGTCGCGACCTTCTCGTAAGAGCGGACAGTTTCAGCTATGATAATGATCTGCCATTAAGTACGGAAGGGACATGGCTTTGGAGGAAGGCACTGTCGAATACACTGTAGGAACTAAAGATTTCACTTTCACTTGTTCACTTTTTCTTTCATTCAAGATCAAGACCTTGCAAGAATTTTCGAAAGAGATTTTAACTATGTACGATAACTTTAATAATATTTTTCGCACATTCTCCAGTTATGTCATTTAACCCCTAATTTTAGAAGGGAGAGACAACTGAATATTAAAACATACAGATTGTGCTATAAACATTATTTTCATTGTAATTTATAATGGCTCATTTATTTACGTATTTAACATACCAGAAAAAACGATTTCAACATTGCTATTCGATCGATCCCTTATTAAGTCATTGTGTCAAAATCAGCTGTTCCTCGTTTACAAATTTTAAACAATTTAGTAATACAAAGAGTTTGAGATTCTTTAGCACAATAATAACTGTACAGCACTGTTACTGTTTGTGAGTTTGACGTGGAAATGGCAGCACTTTTGCTTCGTGAGCTACTCGTTGAGCGAGCCACGATGTTCGCGAGCGCTGCTTTGGCTCGACCCCCGGCGCCACTTACCGTCTCCGCCAACTTGAGCAGCCCCGACCACCCCTTCACGTAGTGGGTGTTGAGCACCATGACGGTGCCACTGGTGGTGGTGGTGGTGCGGGTGATGGTGATTTGGTGAGACATCTGCAACATAAGACGGGCGTTTGGGCGTCAGATAAGGCATCTAACGGAAAATGATCTATCCATCTCCTCTGCATTCAACGTCCATGCGTGAATAAAATGAGTAACATGTAGGATAATTACAACGTGGACACAGCATTTGCCCCCTTTTCCCGATGACCCACATTCTTAACATCTTAGAAACGAAGGAATAAAAAAGATAATTAATTGTAGTTTTGACTGTGGTAACGGTGTCGTTCATAAGCATTTCTGCTCATCAGTCTCGTAGGAGAATATCAAATTGGAAGATAGTTTTACGAAATAGTAGAATTCTCAGTATATCGATCAAGTACAATCCAAAGAAGAAATGGAGAGTATTGCTACATGTGAACAACATGTTTATTTGAAAGATGGCATACACCTCCTGCGTGTTTGCTCATTCGCGTTCAATTGCAGAGCGCATCGATCGTTCGGACGCGACCGTGGCACATACCTCGCGCATCTCGGCAGCGAGCAGGCGGAAGAGGCGAGGCGCGCGTTTGCAGAGGGGGCGAAGGGCGAAGGGCGCGAGCGGGCAGGCGGACGAGCGGCCGGGCGGCGGAGATCCTGAGTGAAGCTGCGGCTCGCCCGCCTGCCGCCCGGCGCCGCCCCCGCCTCCGCCTCCGCCGCGAGGTATTGATCCAGTTCCACCCCCGCGCCCGCCCCCACCTCGCCCCTGGGTTTGGCCTCTTTTCGCCCGCGGGCACTCACCCCGGCGCCCCTCCCCCAACCCTCCCCTCCCCACCCCTTCCCTTCCTTCTCACTCCCTCCGTGATCACTCGTGTCTAAGCAGGACTGCTCGGAATCTCCACGTTAAGTAGACGCAAGCCACTTCGTTACCTTGTTCACGGGCTGCAATACTGGCTCAGCTCGAGAAATGTGAAATTTACGACATGACTCGATATTTCAAAAAAATTAGGATAATTATTATTTACAGAACTCCTATGCGTGTTATACCTGCACACAACCGGCGTCGAAAATATGATGATCTCCAAACATCATTTGTCGAGTTGTGCCAGAAATGCAGCCCAAGAACGATGAGGGTCACGTCTGTCTTCCTCTTGGCACTGGGAATGCGGCCCGTCGTTCATGAGCCCAGCACTAGGAGCCGAAGCAGTAAACAACACGAAGGACAAGAACCAAACCACCAATGCCATGCAGGGATGTACCCTTCCTGGAAGCAAGCATTTCTGTAAGTACGTGCTCAGATCTTGACCAACCATCCGCTGTGATAAGATACAATTTACTGCGATAATAAGTTACGAGATGTGATGAGGAATTAATTCCGGAAAAATCAAAATTGCTTTATTGATCATCAAACATGTATATTCAATAAATGTGAAATCATAGGAATTAATCTTCAAATCGTCAGATGATGATTATGTACTCTAGCTTTTGATTTTTGCTCCTTCTCATGGCAGCCCTTGAACCAAATTAGACATTAACCAACCGATGTTGCTTCGTCCCACTCGTCTGCGAGACTCTCACGAAAATTATGCAAAACAAAAGCTTCTGTCAGACTTATCGACCATCAACAGATCAAAGCAAACGATTATCAAATTTGATGATCTCTTTTTGCCTTTGAATATATATTATAAGATAATGATAATAATGATTGTACACTGAAAGAAACTTTTTTCTATAACATTAGGGATCATGATACAGATGTGAGCAATGATACTGACGGGATGAAAACTATTTCCACTCATTTTATTTATTTTCCTTCTCTGATGCAGTTCTTCCGCGAAATTGTGTTCTTGTTTAACGCCACTAACACCACATTGTCAATATTTAATCCATAAAATATGTACAGATTTCCCTCCCCTCTTATATGTTACTACCCTGTATCAATGTAGACTCAGTGGTTAGGCGGAAGAGCAGGCCCTATGGCCTGAGCCTCGCCATTAATAAAGACATTATTATTATTATTATTATTATTATTATTATTATTATTAAAATAAATATTATTATTTTCTTTTTCTTTGAAGTTTCTTCTGATATTGCATTAAAAGTGTTTTTAACCAAATGTTTTCAGAGCAAATATTTCGTAAGAAGTAATTTCTAAACATGCTGAAATTATTTACAGAATTGGGTTTCTTTGTTGATATCAAATGTTATGGCCTAGAACATCACGAATGTATAAAAACCACTAAAATGGATGTTGTATATTTCTTTATATCAGTGGTTCGCGGTTGATGTTGTAAGGCGCATGATATGTAAGGATTTAACGTAAACGTTCAGTGACTACCGTGTATTTGTGATACCGTAAGTCAGTGGCGCGTTGCCAGTATCAAAGTAGGTTGGTCACGTGGGTGGAAGAGACGGCCCTGCTTCCGCTTCCGCCATTTGGCCGTAAGCGCTTTGCTTCATTACTCAAAGAGCCATTACTTTAACGCCCCGGTCAAAGTACTTTTCATTTTTGTATTTTAGATTGTGTTATCACAGAGTGAGCTTCTGGTTGAAACCTATTACAGAGTCAGATATTCAACTACTCAGTAGCCGCCCTCTTCCATGAGAGCTATCGGTTCGATATGGTGTCGCGTGCCTGACTCCTACAGGTTTGAGGTCGTAGCTGCAGTCCATTTTAGACAGAAAACTAAACAAAAATTATGAACAGCTTTTGCAACATATGACTGTTTTTCTAACATTTCGAATAATATTTACTTTCTATAAAAACATCATCCGTCATGAGCGACATAATTTCGTTAATACCTCGTGATATCAAATTATTTACAATCATATTGAAGTCACTGTCCTCGATAACGATGAAAGTAAAAACTGAAAAATGTCGAAACAAACATTACCTAAAAGTTTCTCTGACTAAATTCCGGGGCCTGACCTTGCTACCACTGAATGAACGCAACCGGAGCTCTGGAGAACAGTTTAGCGCGGGCCCTGGCGTGGGAGGAGGATCCGCGGTCGCGTTTTTGTGCGCCCAAGGGGCAGCTGAGTGGGAGCACGAGCCCTCCCGGATGTCCTCCCCGCAGCAGAATCCCCGATTTGCATGCAACAACACACAGGGCCCCTAACACAAAATTGTACTGAATCTCACCCCCCATCAAATTCCCTCCATCTTTGTTAAATAAAAAACTTATCTTAATAAAAGCACGTTCTGTACAATTACAAACGAAAACTAATAATTTTTATATACAATTTTACACACAAGATCACTCTAGCACCTCCTGGAGTTTTTGAATGATTTAAGTTATTGCAATGAAGTTTTCAGAGCATGAGGGATGGGGCTAACTGATACATGTCTTCACTTCTATTATATCACTTGTATTTTACGAGATATTGAGGTAACTTTGTTTTTATCATTCACATATATATATATATATATCTTTAAATATATATATGAATACCTCAATATCTCTTAAAATACAAGTGATATAATAGAAGTGAAGACATGTATCAGTTAGCCCCATTTCCTCATGCACTTCCGTGAAAATTGCATTACAATAACTTCAACTGTACAAAAACTGGAAGAGGTGCTAAAGTTCTGTGACTCACCCTGATTATTATATTTATTACATTAAATATTTTTATGTTACAGAATATGTTATGCACATTTTTCCAAAGCGCGGGGCTCCTCATGGATGGGCTCACCCAAGCAACTGCTTGTTTTGCTTGTAGGTAAATCCGGCCCTGACAACACACGACTTGGCGTAAAAATTGGGGGCTGTAAACAACATGGCAATTTCAGGTACAAACATAAGTTTGTAGTTTACCCTGTGTCCGAAAAACTATAAAGACAGAATCCAGTGGTGAAAAAAATATGAATTCATGATGCTGTATATTTGTATTTTAACAAGAATTTTGGAAGTAAATTATTCATATTGTTAAATTAGTTTAATGTAATGTTCAAAATTAACACTATTCATGGGCGACGTGCTGCAATGCACGAATCGATATCCTTCGACACACTGAGAGAATGATGTTGTACATCACCAATGATAATTCAAATGTCCTTTCTAAAATTAATGATTAAAATGTAGGCTATTTAATCAAACAAAAATTGGAAATAAACAAAAATTGAATTTTTATAGTTTTTAAAATTATCGATGTTTGAATGAATTATGCGCCGTTGGTCGTTGCTGTTCGTAAGTGCGGAATATTAAAATGCAAGAAAATGAACACAATGTTGCAAATTAAGTTGATACATGTATGGAAAGTTTCTAGAAAATTATTGCTTCGCGCTGGCTTTGTTCGATCTTTTTTCCTCCTTCCAAGATGCTTGAATATGACCGGAACTGAACAGCATGTTACCATACATCCGGTTTCGCGCGTGCCTACGGATGCATTATTTTTCTCCTTGGAAATTGTTGAGGATATTATTATGAAGTTGGTTAAGGACAATGCGAGGATATCCTACTATTTTATTTACATCATACATTTAAAGTATTGTTTTATTTTGAAATATGTCAACGATCCTGACTAAAAGGGTCAGAACGTAGTAATTATAATGATGTTACTAATGTCATCTATCTTTCTCTTACGTGATGAACATGGGCATACACTGAAATGTTTTAAACAGAAACTCTTGGTGCTGCTCAGTGCAATGGCTTTGTATCGAATTTTCTTACACGGGTAATAAACTAAATGGCAAAAAAGGTAATTCTACAAGTTTTCACACATTTTATTTTTCGTAATTTAAAAGGAGGTTGTTGTACCTTCGAATGTCTCGCTAAAGGATCCCATACATATACACCGGCGCATTTCATTTAAGTGACCCAAAATATAACGAAGTATTAGAAATTATATTGAAGAGATATATTATGTTCAAGTCATTTAAACCAAATTACGAATGTTTTTCAAAGAAGATACGCATTTTAGGAGTAAAATATGAATGCATAATTGTGATGAACTTTTCGGGCTGAAGACAGCTTTTATGAAAGGTCACTAACACCCACCATAGGTGAGTACCGGGTACTTTTGTTAATTTTTTCATGCCACAACATCCACAAACAACATTCTGCTTCCCATCACCTCATTTTCGTTAGAGAGCGATTCCCATTGTAGATGTCGATCAGTGGACTACCTTTGCAGAAGAGCAGTGGACTCGCCGGAACATGAATTAGTGATCTCTTTCGCCAACATGCAGGAATGACTGTTGAGAATGAAAATTAGTTTTAGTTTCACAATTGTGTAAATAGACATTTTGTAATATTCAAATGAAAATATTTCAAAAGAAAGTTTCATGTTGTAGAAAGGTTCATGCTCTAGTAAGTAGTTTAATTTACGTGTAAGCTGAGAGCAGAAAATTGAGTAGAATATTACATGATACTCGAGTGAGCTATTTACATCCTGAAAATGTATACATGTAGCAAGAAAAGTAACGTAGTAAAGTAATATATGGTAGTATCATTTATTGCAAGATGAGAGTACAAAATTGAGTAGAAAATGGCAATCGGATGAGTTTTTTTAAGTGTAATGTTCGTTTATCAATGAATTTGTTGTGGATAATGATCCTGAGTTAGTATATACCGAACACACAAAGGTCTCCATGCGTTTACGAAATTTTTTGCATGGTGTCCATGCGTTTGATATTTATTGCATTGCAAATGACAATGAGAACAAGGAAAAGAAAATCAACTAGCGTAATGAAAACGTGAAAAGTGTGCGTATTTACACCAGTTACTCATTCATTGTTTCAGAGCGGTCAAAGACCCGTGACTAAAGACGTAATGGTTCGCTTTCTTGGACCGCTGGTGACCCCCAGTTATTCCACGACACTGGAAACGGGTTATCTCATCGCGGCATCCGACCATTTATCCTTAGAGCTTGGAAGTAGGTCAGCCACTAAGAGGTCTGGGCAGTGCACCGTCTCCGAAGCTCCTAGAAAAGGAAGGGCACTAACCGAATGAGGGAGAGAAAAAACCCTTTCCGTAAATTGGGTGCCCGCCTAATTCCACTGCCTGACGCGACCGTTACACTTCTCGGAGTCCAGAGAAGAGGAGAGGGCGTTGAAGATTTTTTTTTCGTGTAATGGTATTGTGACAGGAGAGTGTGACGTGTGATAGACGTGAAAAAGGAAGTAGCCGAGTATTCTAGTAAAAGAGAGCGGCAGATTCAGCTCGCCCTTGAAGTTGATGAATGCAAATTCAAAGAGATGTATTTAAAAGATTCCAATAAAATGAAAATGGTGATAGTGATTTGTAAATATTCTTCGAACAATACAATAATAAAACAATGTAGGCTTTCACGGCCGGAGTTGTAGTCAAAGTTTCCTTCTTCAGTGGCGATATGGTCTCGGACGAAGAATCCTCTTTGATGGTTGACTGACTCAGTCATCGAGGAACCACCAAAGAGGATTCTTCGTCCCAGACCACATCGCCACTGAAGATGTCTGCCGTAGTTGCGGACGAAACGTCTGGAAATGTGTTTTCCAATGGACCACGGCCCTTCAGCCCGGAAGAAAACTTTGAATACAAAAAGGGTTATAGATATTAATTTTTTTTATTGTTCTTTCATTGACTCACTTGGAAGCACATCGAATCGAGCAGGGCCCATGTCACTACTGCAAACGACCCTAAGGTTTCAAGTCTTCCAGAAAGGCAACAACCACCCACCCTGCATGCAGAAGGCCTTAGCTCTTAATGGGATTAAACCAGGTTAATAATAATAATAATAATAATAATAATAATAATAATAATAATAATAATGATTATAGCTAAAGCGATAGGAGACGGGTGCGCAGTGTCCGAGGTGGCCGCAGCGGCAGGGGTGAGAGATGGGCCGCCCACGGCTGAGGCGGAGCCCGCTCCGAATAGCGCTGACCTCATGGTGTCGCAACCACTTCGACGCCTCCGCCGCGCCGCCTTGACACGAATCGGGCAGAACGTGCTCGCGCGTACAACACGCAACATTGTGGATCAAAATATGCACTCATAACAGATGGCCATGATTTTGTATTTTTATGATGGAAGGAAGAGTAGGCATTTTATCTAGCTTCATTCGTGTGGCCCTCTTTCCACACGGCTAAGGAAAAACAGGTAATTGTTCTCTATTAAATCAGTGTAGAGTTGAATGAGTATACCGTGAAACCTGTATTATACGACCATGTTAGTTCCATGAAAAAGTAGTCCTTTTTAGGAGTGATAGTCATGCCTACCTACTATTTTTTGAAATGTATTAAATATTTATATCTCCACATGTTAAATTATTGGTCCCAAAACAGCACTTTCTCGCAAAATTACATGAAAAGTAATCAAATTTTCGAAAAATTGTACATGGCCTTATGTCAAAATCTATCTTTAAGTTACAGATTTCCTTAAGGGGAAACATCTCTATCTTCATAATTGTAGTTGTAGGAAGACACCGAAAAAATTTTGAATTTTTGCCATTTTTGATAATTCAGTTTTCAACGAAAATGAGACTTGCGACACTCTCTTAAAAGTCCTTCACACTATCCAACAACAAAATTTCATTAAAAACGATAGTCATTTTTTTAAAAATACCCCAGAGGCTTTTTCAAAATGTAAGTACCCCCAAAATTAAAATAGGGATTTCGAATTCAAGGGGCCGTCACATCAGCTAGATCGATTGAGGAATACCAGTTTTGGAGAAAATAGGCTGAACGGTTTAGCTCCAAGCGTTGTTCAGAGACGGACGGACAGACGTTTTGCCGTCTTTCGATTTTTCGGTATCAAGGCCCCACAAAACATCCATTCTGACTATACCAGGTGTTAGAGGATTTTTTCCCTAAACTTAGCTACTGGATTTACCAACCTTTTCGTTACCAAGGCCCTATGATACGAGTTTACTGCCGAAAGTTCGCCGTTTTTTCGCGCAGCATTACATAACTTTCTCTCTACATCGTAAGCGGTTGCAAGAAAGTAAAAATTAACGTTTAAATCGTTTTCATTTGTAGTATTCCTAATAGTTGTCTACCGGTAACGAAACTCAATTTTCTTACGTAGACTTTGGGTATGCATGACATATTTTATATCTTAGCAGTGTACTGCACAGTTTAATTATTCTGAAAGTGATCTTTTGAAAGGAGAGAATTAAGGGGCTAGGGGCAAATTAAGGTGTGGTAGAGTGACAAGCGGGAGGTCAAACAGGGGTACAATTTACACACAATGTATGTTTTAGAGCCCATTGCAAAGAAAATCAGTCTTCGAGAGGAGTGGTCGGTTAATAGGGGGTGGTCTTTCAGAGAGTTTTTCTAATGAAAACAGTGTCCGCAATACTGTCGCCTTGCAACTGATATGGTTAGATCGTGTTTCAAAGGTGACGCATCAGTGGGGTTTATTGTGATTCACTCGGCAACATTCAAAAGACACAGGGCTTAACCTATTTCAACGTCTCTGTCTGTAAACTGATACTCATTGTGGAGTAAAATCTGATACTACCAACACGAATATCGTATTACTTCAAATGGGTATTTTTTGCCATAAACTTTGACCGTCACTAATAACTTCGTCGAGAAGCAAAATTTAAAATGTCAACCAACAACAGGATGAAAATACTATCATTTTGTACAATAGTGACAAAATACTTTTATTGTTATAAATAATTAATTGTTTTTTCTTTGTTTTTCCCTGAATTGTATTCCAATACTCTCAATATAACAGTTTATTTCCTTCATTCGATTTGCACATGTAAAAAAACAAATATTCATGACCCTGATTTCATTCCACGTGCAAGTTCCGGGAAGGAGATCCCGAGTGCGCATCAGGTGGCTTTGTTGCAACACGGTGTTCCGTGCTGAGAACCGCGTGGTTGAATCGCACCGTTTGTCCCCTCGCCTGCGCTACGCCACCTGCTGGCGCGCTGCCTGCACGCCCCCTCCCCTCCCCGCTCCCCGCCCCCGCGTGCGCCGTTTGCGTAAGCTGCGTCGGGAGCCCCGGAGTTCCGCGCGCGCGGGTGAGTGTTTGCGCGCTAATACGAGCGAGCACGCTCTGCCAACGGCGCTCGCGGTACGCAACGCGTTCGCCCCAATTCACTCACCGCCGATCCCCTTCCGCCCGCACGGCCAACGTTGTTTCCGTCGAGTTTGCGTAGGATCGAAGAGAATGACAGCTTATAATAACTCCGAAATCCATGTAGGAAGTACATTGGCTCATTAGGAGTTTATTTTGTGGGTATAACGTAACACGTTCCTCCCTGTCTGGTGAGAGTGAAAACTGAATATCTTAGGTAGCGATATCAAGTTGATAGACATCTGTCATTGTAAGAGATCATAACATGGTCGCTTGACTGCGAATTACAAAATATTCCGTGATTGATGAAGAGTAATTTATTTTCATTGGGTGGGGGGAGATAACTTCCCAATGTATTACACATAGTAGGATTATATTAATTGATAAAGTCAGAACTGCGTCAGGGGTAGTAATGGGAATAATAGCATTATTACTTGTTCACTGCTTTTCCTGAGAAATTTAACGTATGCAAACGAACATCTAAGTACGTTAACTGCTTTGTGTTCGAAAATATAGAACTTATCCTTTGCTCATTTGCTAAATATATCCGCCTAACTTTCCGGGGAATCATTTTGTTCTTTCCCAGTTCCTTGCAGTCTCGCACCACGAGCAGTAACTTCGCTAACTTGTATTCATTCCAGTCGCATGAACAAGCTATTTCTGTATTCATGTGAAGTTCTTACAGTGGTGAGCTCACGACTTGTGACCTGAGCTGCACATTAAAAACAAAATATGAAAGGTTTTCATAAGTGAATGGATGCACACCATATTATGACAGTTTATCATATGTACAGGTATTCCATTTCGAGATGTCAAAATATTCAAAATAAACATGGAGATAGACTTACAGATCATCTTTCCTTTATTGTACAATAACCACGAAACCCTCATGTTTGAAACAAATGTGATAGTGTCTAAATACGTTTTACAATATCAAAGAAATAATGGGAAGGAAAATTGAAGATTGTATTTGAATATTTCCTTCTAATACTCTAAGAACATATAAGAAAATGCGGCGTTTTAAACATATGCAACTGATAATCTACATAATTTCAACATTAGAAAAGGTGTTCTAAAATGTGCAATGACAGAACTATATTTTCATAAATCATTAAAGCTTTCACATCTCCAAATTTCCGACTCTGGAATCTTAAGTCTAACAATTTGCGTCCTATTTTCACTGGTTTATCGGGCCCACTTGCTTGTGGCTAATTGTTTGTTGCGTCACCTTAGAGATCAAACGCAAATGAAGTAAGTGGGGACGTGACCATAAAGCAGATTTTTGCTGCGGCGGGTCGCGGACTCAGGTTGCCGGTGAGTCACTGTCGGAGGCGGAGGCGGAGGCGGCGGCGGCGGCGGCGGCGGCGGCGGCGGCGGCGGCGGAGGCGGCGGCGGAGGCGAGCGGGGCGGCGGCGGAGGGGGGAGGCGTGGGCAGTGAGCAAGGGAGCGGGCGGAACGCGTTATCTTCTTATGAAGTGACGGAGCTTCCCTTTCGGAACTTGCGGTAAATATTATCAAGGCCTCCCCGGGAAGCGTTACCGCAACAGATATTGTAGTTCCTTCCCTTTGCTTCCCCTCTCGCTGCAGCTTATTCATTCAGGAGACACCGCGTGATTCCCTTTCTGCACCTCAAGGAATGTGGGGGAAACGCTGATACCGAAGCTCTTAAAAGTCCGGGATACGATTCTGAAATGTGAAAGGGTAGAGCGCTTGCACGCATATTCTGGGAACGTGGAGTACATCCTGAACATACTCAAGCAACCACGTGCATCTGACTAAGCGGTATTTTGAGTCCGGTTCATTTTCTTCTGAGGCGTTGACAAAAAAAGTATTCCACTTCAATTACCATACAAACATACAACATTCATTGAGTTGGAAAAAATGGAAGTGCTAATCAAATGTCTTTTCTTACGAAAAACAAAAATAGCACGGACAGCACAGAATTACATTTCGTCATTGTTAAAATGTACCGGTGTGCATTTTTTTTTAATAATCAAGTACAGGGTAATACAAAAATTAAAACAAACAAACCTATTAAATTTATCTTATATTTAGTTTTAAGTTCTTGAAAATGAAAATTAACATGAAATAAAACACAATTTACAATCAAATATATTATTATTAACGACCGTTTTCAAAAAATAATAAAATACGTATTCAGGAGTGTCATTATAAACACTACAGTGGAGTTGTTTTTGTCTACATAGAGCTTTGTAAAATGGGGTGAGATGTCCCAGAGTGCAACTCTTACTTCTTTGCTGATATCTCGTCTTCCTCGATCCTTGGACTTCCTACATGCAAGGGCACAAAACAAAAATTTCATTTTTAAAGTTTTCTTTCTGTTTTACCAATAAATTCCCCATTGCACCCCACAGTTTGAGAACCTCTGTTAGAAAGACGTATTTCGTCCGTAAGGGAGTTGTTGATGAATTGCAACACTAGCACTAGTCCAAAAGTAGGAATTTTGAGTCATCTTAAAACAGTTTATAATATTAATAACTAACAGAATTCCTATAACGTCTTTTGGCAAGTCTTAATTCTTACAATTATTATGTGTGATTCCTGCAATTCAATCGCCAGTGAATTTGGTATTTGCTCTGCTTTCGCCTTCCCTCGAGGCTCGTGCTGCTGGCCGCGAAGCCGCTCTCTGACGCAGGCGCATCCCAGCGCAACGAATCGATCAGCGTGGGCGGAGGCCCAGGGGGCGCGCCCGAAGGCTTGGCCTTTAACCGTTCCTCTACCTGCATTCCTGATTAGCTTTATTTGTTTCGTTGCGGTAAATACGTAGTAGGTCACATGCTATTTTTGCTCAATGACGGTTCCGTGCGTTTGATGGAAATATCCTCTAACCGTTATTGATCTTGGAGGGAAATAATCGGTTTTGAATTGTGAAGTACGTGATGAATACCTGTCGCCTTATTGAGCAGATCTTCTATACCTATTAAATATTACATAAATTACGAAGTCAATCTTCGTTTCATGGTCTTAAATTTCAATAATGCCACGCAATGATGCTGAGCTACAATATTAAGCTTAAAATTAGCTCATTTAAATAAGTTCATTTAAATAATAATTTTAATGAATTTCACTTTTCTGAACTCCCATTTGAATGCAAATTTTCTTGCACACTTCGTTTCCAAAATGTATAAAAAAGTACAGAAAGCAGTGTTAGTTACAAGTTAAGAAGTTTTTCAGATCAAATACTGTTACAAAACTGAGAATTTCTATCCAAACAATGTAATTCATTCCTCAGTAAAAAGCGCGACCTCAATTGTAAATTACGAGCACTTCCTTACATCATCGCATCTTCCTATCTCCCAGAGGCGCGTTATTATCCCGTCTAACGAGGCAACAACGGTCCAAATGGAAGAGCCCCACGCTGCCTTCCCCCTCCCCTCGCCGCCTCAAGAATCTTCTCTCGGCTCCTTTGTATGAAACTGCCCGTAGGGATGCGATGGGGCCAGAACACAACGGGGAGGGAAAAAAGACGAGCGGCAGCGCGGGCGGGGTTGGAGGGGAAGGGGGGGGGGTTGGGGGAAAGGGGCGGAGGCGAGGCGATGGAGGGCAGAGGCGGGCGTTGGAGGCAGAGGCGGGCGGTGGAAGGCAGAGGAGGGCGATGGAGGGCAGAGGCGGGCGTTGGAGGGCAGAGGCGGGCGATGGAGGGCAGAGGCGGGTGGTGGAAGGCAGAGGAGGGCGATGGAAGGCAGAGGCGGGCGTTGGAGGGCAGAGGCGGGCGGTGGAGGGCGGAGGCGGGCGATGGAGGCAGAGGCGGGCGTTGGAGGGCAGAGGCGGGCGGTGGAGGGCGGAGGCGGGCGGTGGAAGGCAGAGGCGGGCGTTGGAGGGCAGAGGCGGACGATGGAGGGCAGAGGCGGGCGGTGGAGGGCGGAGGCGGGCGGTGGAAGGCAGAGGAGGGCGACGGAGGGCAGAGGCGGGCGATGGAGGGCAGAGGCGGGCGATGGAGGGCAGAGGCGGGCGATGGAGGGCAGAGGCGGGCGATGGAGGGCAGAGGCGGGCGATGGAGGGCAGAGGCGGGCGATGTTGGGCGGAGGCGGGCGACGGAGGGCAGAGGCGGGCCAGGGGTGGGGTCGGAGGGGCGGAGAGCGTGGGCTCGCGGCGGGCATGGCTGCGAGTGGGCGTCGCCGGGGAGCAACAGGCGAGCGCGCCCGCCGCGCGTCGCACCTTACCTGGGCGCCCGCCGGCACCAGAGAAATTCCATTAAAGAATGAAAGAACTGAAATGAGTTAATGAAAAAACAAGAAATATTAGATCTATGAGGAAGAAGGAAAAGCATGACAATTTTGAGGAATTTGTACACCTCAACAGCGGTGGAGGAAGAAATCGAATCATTAAATATTTAGCAAGTTTCCGAAGGAAGTTGGTGAGGAATCCATTTCTGGATAGAAAGAATTCGAATGACAAGTTGAATTATCAAATGGCATGGAGAAACTTGGTTCCTGACACACCCAATAAGTTGGCGAATGTATTCTACAACAGATTGATTTGAATGTATGTCTGTGAATATACAACGAAGTTGAGAATTAGAGGACTTGACGCCACAATAAGTTCGTTTGAATGAACATTTTCATTTGTCTGGATTCACTTTATGTTTACCGCCTGATCATAATCTCACTGAAGCGCACTTTCAAACAAAGTTAGCATTTCTCGAATTTTGATAAGTTTATTTACTCTTTCCGTATAATCTAATATAAACGCCGTGTAGTTCTCTCTGTAGATCTTCAAAGTGTCGGGTACCGTGGGTCCGATTTATATATTACAGCAAAGGTTCTACAGGTCACCAAAATTTGAAGGGCGCAAAGTGAAAATACCAATTATAAATGTATAAATAATGTAATAATAATAATAAAAATAATAAAAAATAAATAATGTAAACTATTAATATTATACGAAATTTTAATACGTTGAATTTGCACGTAGCAATAATTACTTTGCATCAAAATGCACGATCTACTTCGAAGGCGTGTTAATTAAAAAAGCACACGAAAGAGCGCGTAGCGCCGCCGTCCGTTGGTCGCAGCGCGCACTTTCTCCGCCGTGGGCTGGCGGCGCTCACCTCGGCTGCGTTGGGCGCTGGGCGAGGGCGAGGCGAGGGCGTCGGCGGGCGCTGAGGCGGCGTCGGCACGGGCGAAGGCGAGCGACGGACTGGCGGGCGAGCGTCCGCCGCCGCCGGCCGCGCCCAGCGCCCCCTCCCCGCTTCCGCTCCGCCCGCCCCACTCCCGCGGCCGCCCGTGACGCGAGGTACAGTCGGAGGGCGGCGCGGCGCGGGTGTGCGTTGGGACCTCGCGGTGCGTGTGCGTTGGCCCGGTGGGGTGAAAACAAAGGACGATGCGACCTCGTGCGATGGACTCGAACGTAAAGATTGGCACACAAAATGATGGGACATCTATTACCCATTACTGAGCTTCATCAAACGAACGTAATTCCTTTAAAGGCGATGTCCCCCTACACTAAGCAATCGACTACTATCTGCAGGAAGTTTTTATTGGAATTCTAGTGGGTCGGGAATGTTTCTATTGCAGTGAATTACACATCACATACTACTGCTCCTGTAATTGTTACTCACGTTTTACGATACGCTGTGCAAA
The DNA here is from genome assembly GCA_964035755.1 of Teleogryllus oceanicus. Taxonomy (NCBI): domain Eukaryota; kingdom Metazoa; phylum Arthropoda; class Insecta; order Orthoptera; family Gryllidae; genus Teleogryllus; species Teleogryllus oceanicus. The sequence continues at coordinate 58,966,127 of CAXIVR010000008.1, forward strand.
AATTCTAATTGATGAAAGACTCTCGCAAGTACGAGTTTGTTCTACATCCTGATTTCGACATGATTGTCAATTTCCTATTGTTCCCTCAAATTTGGGCACGCGTTCGCTATGGCACTATCTTGGAGAAATTTGATTTACTTGTGCGAGATTCAATTAATAATTCTGGCCGATATTTCTGCATCGCAGGGGCGGACTACTTCTATGCAGTGAAGAAGTGCTTCATCCTTGAGTTGCGTGGAGTTCAGGGGCGCTTGAGTGGTCATAAACGAACCAATCATCAGCAGCAGCACCCCTACAGGTCCGAATTAATTCAAACCACTCTATAACCATTCCCATTACTATTAACAACAAATTGTAAAAATTTCAGCGAAATCCGTAGAGTATTTATTGCGTTTATATGCGGCACACATACGCACATTCCCTTTTATTTATATATAAATTATTCATTTCTTCTAGATACACCAAATATAAATGAAAATGTACCTGCAATTACTCACGTTTTTGTATATTCAGTTGATAACAGTGTGCACATTTTATTTAATTTTCATCAGTAATTTTGTTTTCGTTCGTGAAGCGGTAAAGAATGTTTAAATAATAATAATAATAAATAATAATAATAATATTATTATTATTATTATTATTATTATTATTTTGATTCTTCCTTCAGGATTTTGCGGAAGTGATTAATTGTGTGTGTAACTTTCACACTCATTCTAGAGATCGGTCATAATTGGCAATACAATTCTTTTTTACGAATCTAACTGCGGCGCTTCTTATTGGGTCTGTTCTGTGAACATAGAGTAAATATCTTTAATGAAAGTTGTTAGTATTCCGAGTTGCTAGGAATCTAAGTTGTGCGTTAATCAGACACCCACTGCATTAATTTCCTATCAAAGTATCATAAACAAGGTTATAAAAAAATTGAAATTTTCAAGTGTATTAGTTTATTTGTGAACGAGCGTTTAAGTGAACACCATGGTACTTGTGGAAGGAAAAAATTGAGTTAATCTTGTCAAATGTCATATTTTCATTCTAATAAAGATCTCGACCTGACTCTCAATAACCCACGAGATAAGCTTCAACCGCTACCTGTAAATTAACAGCCACCCTTTTGGTATTATTGTGATCATTCTTAGAAACATTAGTATAAATGATTTACCGCTTCGTTATTGCCGATTATCTTATGAACTAAGATTCTAACTTCTAACTTCAGTAACTCTCGTTCGAAATCTCTAACTTCAGTATCTCAAATTGCCAACTCGCGTGAATTTTCGTGCTATCATCTTCCTTCCTCTTTGCTCACCCTCCTTCTCGCAGCGCCAACCCTGCACCTTTCCCTGCAGAAGCATCTCAACATCCACCGTGGCCTCTCCTCACTGCCTCACATTCTCATAGGAACTCCCAACGACAACACCCTCAGATGTCACTCCCACTCTGCGAACTCCGCGTAAACCAACGTTACATTCAGTAAGCCTGAGGCCAAAAACAATACCTCCCATAAATACGAATCCCATTCACTTTCAGTGTTCTGAAAAGTTATGTCCAAACTGCTGAACTCACCTTTCCCACGTATACATGTATTTACATTCTCCCTAACCTGCAAATCGGGTGAATTTACCCAGGAGATCGTCAGGCTGGAGTTCCGACGGTGGCGGATTTTCGACACCACCAGGTCAGTCAGCTCCTCTCTGGCGGAGAATTCTTGCGGACTTCGTTCAGAAATTTTCCGTGCTTTTTTCGATCAATTTCAGTCGAATACTGAAGCAGCACTCTAACGAACGGGCCATGCGAGATGTTCCCTTCCTCCTCTTCGTCCTCCCCTCTCCCCTTGCAGGCTCTACCCAACTACGCATCTCCGAGCTTAGAGCTGGGCCACCTCCCCGACGGGGAGATACCAGAAGAGGGAAACCCTCATCAGCTGACCTGTAGGTTGGTGCCAGATCTTACCATTCAGCAGGGAAGGAATCACGAGATAAAACATTCACTAGAATTCATTCGCTAATGAGACTAATTGCAGTTCACATGCCCAGATTCATCAATCAATGAATAAATCAACCTAACCTCCAATATCTTTTATCTCGATTTCTCAAGCACATTCAAAATATCACAGATATCTCATATCCAAACTTATACACCCAATAATAACATATCTACCGTTAATGCACATTAAATATAGGATTTCTCTCTTCTGTTGTATGCATTGTATGCATCCGTCTGTCATGCAACTGTCTTCGCATTTATATGTGCGTATGTCTGTTTGCGACTGTCTGTCTGTGCGACTGTGCGCGTCCGTCACTCCGTTCGTCCGTCTGTGCATCCGTCTGTCCGTCCGTTTGTCCGTCCGTTTGTCCGTCCGTCTGAGGACAAAATGAGCGCCTGAACCGCTCATAGGATTTTTTTGAAATGTATATTCCTTGTTAAATTTGGCCGTGAATTTGACACGATCTTGTAAGATTTGGGGAAAAATGTAGTACATAAAGTCTCTAGGACCCTTTTCAAAAGTTTGTTCAAATCTTTGACTCGAAACGAACACAATACTCTCTAAAAATAGCAAAGGTTTGTTTTTTTTCATTAAAACCTCTAAAATTTCTAAAATTGCAGAAGTTTAATTTTCAAAACTGTCATTTAATTATTAAAGCTAGATTTTTCTTAAGGTATGGTTTTCTTCAAAATTAGTTCTCTGGATAATATCAAAATATGAGCCGTTTTTACTTAATGTTGATTGATATCGTGTCAATTTTCTAAAAATAGTAAAAAATACGTAATAGTACTCAGTAACGGATTCAAATTTTCTTTTAAAAATAGCAAAATGCACTAAATATTTTGTAATATTTATAAAATGTAGCAACTGCTATAAGTCCAATGTCCATTAATACTTCTGAAATTTCGTAAATGGCAAAAGTTTAACTTCTTTTGAACCTGACCTACATCTTCAATATTAAGCTGGAGATTAATGCAGTTTATTTCCTCGGCATTAGTTCTCTAAATCAGATCATGTATGGTTTTTCAAAATATTTGTAGTTTTTGTAATATCCTCACACGTGATTTCACAATCATCTCTGAAACACTTCTATAATTCCTTTGGTTGACAATAAAATAATTTTTTGCTCTACACTGGATGATGGTGAAAAAGTATGTATCTTGTGTAAATGTGTTAACATTTTTATATCTATTTCGATTAGAATTTCATCACAATACCGTTAGAAATAGTGTTAGAATGTCACAGGTGGTTCGCAGTAAAAACAGATACACCTAAAGCTTTCATAAGTTTGGGGACTTCTCTCAACAAAAGACTATCACTGATTAGTGTTACCTCTAATGCTTTCTTTAATCTTAGTTTCTGTTAAGATAGCTATGTATTAAAATACATATATATTTTATGATTTCAATTCTTCAATATCTCAATTATACTTAGAGCCTAATACGTAAACTTTTGTGTTGTAAAATATCATAAGTTTCCAGTTGCTGAGACGCCTATTGGTTCATTCTTTGCAATCGTAACTACTGAAGATTGTCAAATGATGGGCTCTGTCCAGTCGCCTTCAACTCCATTGTGGAGAAACAGTAAGTTTCAGTCGAATCTGTTTGGTTCGAGGCGGATAGAGTTCTCGACGGCACGCGAAGCCCACATTCGTGGAGCAAATTGAAACTAGTGGTGCGACAACACACACTTTTTCGCATTATTTGTGACGGCTAAGATTTGTAACACTACAAAAACCTGAAAAAGTATTTCTAATCAGCAAATGTTTTTCTCCGCGATTGGATTGGCACTCACGTCTTTAGAGTTAACGCGCCAGTCATGTTTCCCCCAAACCATGAACCTTACAGCTTTACTCAATCCTCTCGTCGCTTAAAAACTAGTTGAACATTTGCATTTGCAATTCCCAAAAATTCAGAAATGTTCATTACGTTATTTCAACATCAAGTTTTAAATAATATATTTCATTAAGAAAAAGTCTCAATTATCAATATTACAGTTTAACAATATTAACTTTTTCTTTGCAATTTTTGAAAATGTAGAGAGTTTGCTGTAATGGAACCCGATACGTTATTTTAAGCGTCATTCAGTTTATCTAAGGTTACATTTGAAAGAAAAAATGGAAAGCCCTTTTTGAGAAAAAATTATAAATTGCATTAATTTTGAAGAAAAATGACGGGGAAACAACTCGTGTATTCAAAAAAATTTGCACGGTCTTATTTAAAGATATAATTTTTTAAAAGAGATTTCATTAAATAAAAAATCTCTATCGTATTAATTATTCTTTTGTAATAATTATTTAATAATTGCTTTATTTTATGCAATTTTCGAATATCGAGTACACCAAAAATGGGATTCACGCCAATTTTGTATGCGTCCTTTGCTCTAACCCAGGGAAAGAATTAAAATTAAATTAAAAAATTAAATTTAATTAAAAAATTTTAAAAAAATTTGCGCCGGCGGCGCTAGCCGAATGCGTTTACTATGCTACGTGAAGTCACGAAGGTTAAGCGTATTCGAGACTCGCGGGTTCGTGGTTGGGTGACCGGCCAGGAATCCCGGGATCTAACGGCGTCGAGCCCCTGGCCGAAGGGATAAAAGGCACTGACTGACTACGTCGTGTCGAGACTTGACAATTATTAAAAAGTAAAAGCACATTAATGGAGGATTACTCCCAAGTGTAAAGCGCCGAACGCCCCTTCAGGGGCTTGTAGACGCGTTGCGTCAAGGTGTAGACGCAACAAATTAAAAAAATTAAAATAAACATTTTGAACCATTTTTTCGAATTTTTTTAATAAATTGCTTTTATTTTAAAGTCAATTATGCGAAAACTACTCATATTTTGGAAAAAATGTACATACCTTTGTTTGAAGATGTGGCACTGAGGAGGAGATTTTCTCAAGGAAAAAATTCTAATTTCAATACTGTAGTTGTAGGAACACCCCGAAGAAATTTTGAACGTTCGCAAATGTTCGAAACTTTATATACTTCTACAAAAGTGAGACCTTCGCAGAAAGTGAAACCTACGCGTTCTTTGTGCTATCTAAGGACAGAGTTTAATAAAAAACATTGGTGCCATTATTCAGAAAAATTTGAATATGTGTTTACGCTTCATGCTCCCGTCCCCTTGTCAAGACCAACTACAATACAATTTTCAACAATATATGGCATTTGTGTTTAAGGAGAATATTATGCGCATTTTAAAAAATGTTTAGGAAGGAATGACGACAAAGATCTCTCCGGGTCGCCCTCTCGGCTCCATCCCCCTGAACTCTGGTGAACGACTCAGCATCCGAGTGATTCAGAAATGTTCCCCGCGCGCGCCCGTTTTCGGCGAAGGGCCAAGGGACGCGACAGGGGCAGTTCCCGGGAGCGTTTACGCGAACTGTGTGTACTCCGCAGCCCAGTAATCACACACCGCGACGGCGCACTTCCCAGCGGCGGCGGCGCATCCAGGAAGACAAGAGGGGGGGAGGGCCGCCTGCCCGCCACACCGCTGCGCTAGCCCATATTTCACGCACGTTTGAAGTGCGTGTAGACAAAGCCACCCGAGAAGGTTGGAGTCCTGAAATAGAAATGATCCCATTCACCTCACGTTCCCTGGGCGACGTGAAACGTCAACAGTTCGTCATAGGTTTGTGTATCCTACGAAGATTGGAGAGTAATATTACGTTTGTGATTATACGATGGATGACTTGCTCAAGGAGTGACGCATTTTATCGTCTCATTAATTCAACGGATTTTTGGCGATTTTCATTTGTTCGACTATATTTTTGCGGTCCTTGATATATTTTGTAATGTAGTTCAGCGGTGCCTTCTTTTCAATTCCCGAGGAAAATTTTGTGTGAAACAGTTCTTTGTTTTCAGTTGATTTTTATCTCTGTGAGTCAGATCAGTAACTAGAATATAAAGCACAGAATGATTCATAGAGGAAAACCAACTTTTTCATTGTAGCCTTTTGCCTATTCAAGAATAGAGGAAATTTTATAGCCTTAGATCCTGCTAGCTATATGAGTGAATCCGTTTTTTTTTAATCTAACAATTCAATAGAGATTGCTGACTTAGATTATTCAACTTCTGACTTAAAACTATTAAATGCTTTCTCCCAGTCTATTTCCGTAATACTAGCAATACTGCATTGATGGTGCTGAAGCTTTCCACTATGCTTGAAATAGAAAAAAATATTAATTATTACCGATTAATTATGCAAGTTTTCAACTTTCTCTTTTTACAATTTTGCTTAAATTACATTTCTTAAGATACATACATGAAAAAAAATATAATTCCACTGTAAGATGAGCGTCTTTGGATATTGTTTTTCGAAATAATCTGACAATGCATCCCGTCGCTGAAAAATATTATTGAATCAACAGAAATCACCACCATTTTCCCGATTCTTTCAATAATACATTTCAAAATTGCTTGAGATAACCTACTTAATAAAGATCAAGCTACGAAATGTGCCTGACTGCTGGCCGCTTCTATGGTGACCGCTGAATGTAGGGAATATTTACACGGACTTGTGGAAAAAGGAACCGGTTCCACGGAAAAATGCCCATCCCGTGAGGCGATCGCCTAATCGAGGTGCCGTTTGAGCAGACTTCACTGTACTTGCGTGCTCGAGTTTTTCATTTTTACTTATCACTGATACTTGACGTCCGTACAGGTCTCTGCCTGGGAGCCTTCATGAAGTAATTTCATGCGTATATCTATATCTCCCCAAGCTTCCATTGCAATTCGTCAGGTACAGTGAGCGCATTATCACACTGTCGCTAACACGGATGATCCTCTCACGCCCCCGAAATGACGTTAGAAGGCTGTCGCTAAGAAACAGGAAGTGTTTACAAGTGCGGTCAATACTCTGTTTGGGCAGTGTGTGTACCTGCTCCCCCCCCCGGCAGGCGAGCGGAACGCGTGGGCAGGAGCAGGCGGTGAAAGCGGTGGGGGGGGGAGGGAAAGCATAGGGGAAGGGCACGCTACCTAACAATGGACGCGCTTCCTGGCCGCAGCCGGAACCCTCCCCCTCCCCCGGCGGTAGGGCAGCTCTCAACAGGCCGAGTTAATGTGACACAAGAGCCTTTGATGCCCTTTATCTGGGCCAGGTGAGTTCGGTATGTGGGCAATAAAACTTGGTTAAAAACTGTGAAACGTTGCTCTCATAAACGACGGCTGATCACTTACCAAATAATTTAGGTATTAATTGGAGAAATGGAAACGAAATAAGTTTGTCACCAATTTTTTTATTCTTTAACGTAATTATTGATTGGGGACTAGGTTGGCTTTTCTTCTCGGATACTCTGAAAGGAAACAATTTGAAGACCTCCTCAACAATTTTCTGTCATTCACAATTAAATATTTAATCTTACTCAACAGATTACTTTCCCACATTTCTCGAATCTGAAGTCCTTGAATCGTCCTGCCCACAATTGGACTGTTCGACGATTGGACTGGTTGTTTGTAGGGCTTAATATTCATAAGTAGACATGTTTTTGTTTAAGTACAATCTAGGTCAATACAAATTTACACAATAGTGATGTAAACTAATGTGTTAGCAAGGAGAAATATCTTGAATTTCGGGGAATCGTTTTAGTATTAATTAGTTATTAACAATTGTCAGTTTAATTAAAATATTTCATTGATTCAGAAATTCAGTAGTTAATGTATTATAATAACGTATTATTATTTCCTCTTTCTATTTACTTAAGCAATTTTATCTATTGCTTCGTTTCCTTTTTACAATGTAGTGTAACTTGCAAAAGACATGAAAGTTGAAAGTTCATTAATCTGCTGTATTAACTTAATGAAAATCAATTATTTTCTGAGAAAATATCCCTCTGTTTTTGCCAGTAAAAGAAATCATTCAACATTGTCATTTTATAGTTTTCTTATGTAGCTTATCTAAGTCATTCTAAAACTATATTTCTTTCATTAGCTATTATTTGCTGTAACTACTGTAGGACATTACAAAATTCTTTGATATATATTTCATTATTATTGCAATAAACGCATTGAAAGACGCAAAGATGAAACAAAGAAAATTGGAAGAGAATGAAGCGACATTAATATTGCATTCACACTCATGACTTGTTGATAACTGATGTCACGGAGGGACTCATGAATGGGACAAAGACCTTCCGAGATGCTGGTCGTGCCATGTTCTATCGGGTCATCTAAATGTGTCAGGGTTCGCTCCTTGACGTTTCACCGCTCTTGCAGCAAGGACGAACTCTCCAAGAGGAATGTCAATTAGACGCACCTTTGTGGAAACTACTCGGAGTCCACCAATACTTCGCCGTTTCGACCAATCCTATTGGAGAAAGAAGCTGATTGATACTTAATTTTTGACGATTTACTGCAGTATTTATTGATAATGTTCTGTATACAATGTACACACTGTACACTGCTTATATAAATACATTTAAAATTTATGGGGAAAATAGTTTTGTGCAATATATGTAGAGACTACACTGATTGACTTTTGTTCACTCTACAAACTTGAAATCTTAAAATATTTTTATGTAATTGAAATTGTAAAGAGCAACAAGCAATTTATTTTAATTTCAAACCGGGAGCGGTAGCTCAGTGCATTAACTGAAGTCACTGTAGCGCTTCTGACCGGGAGGTCCTAGGTTCGAGTCCTGACGGCGGCAGGATTTTCGACACTTCAGCTAGGTCGAATTCAGACGCTATCAGGAGGAGAATTCTAGGGACCGGCTGCTATGATCCGTAGTTTTCCGTGGTTTATCTGATCAACACCAGGCGAATGCCGAAGCAGTACCCTACCAAACGGGCCACGGACCGCGCGTGATCTGTCCTTCCTGTTTCTTGTCCTATCCTCTCCCTTTACACACACATTTACACTAACATGCACGACACTATCACATATTCGGGGAGACCGGTCGGGTGCTTAGAGCTTGTCTCGGCTGGGGAGGTGCCCCGCTGGTGGGAGAGTCCTGGTTAGGGGGAAACCACACTAGCCGACGGTAGGTCGGCGCCGGATCTCGCCATCCAGCGGGGTATGATCACCGCCAACTCCGAGAAAAAACATGCACTACACTAACGGGACTAATTACCAAAGCAGTTGACGCGCCCGGAAACACGAAAAAATCAAAAATTTAACTTTAAAATGTCACACACTGCTATTGCTAGAGTAGAAAATAAAATACATCAGTGATTCACATACTATTATAGCGTCATAGACTTGACTCCCTGCTCCTGAGTTGCAAGGTATGGGGATGAGGGAGCCAAATATAGGCTCCCGAACAAAGGCCACCAATCACGGAGATCCCAGAGGGTAGGGGCTGGTTCATAGACGCCAGGCACAAAAGGCGGCGTCGGTGGCACTCGCTTCAAGACGAGTGCGTGGGGGGCAGATGACGGAGGAGATCATGTGACTCGGGCCTATAATAAGGTGCATCGCAGGACCCTTCGGGGGTAACGATTCTGGTTTCCTCGCGGCAAACACTGCAAAACTTGTCCGGCCAAGTCTGGCGCGGAAATACTGAAGGCACGAGTAGGTATTCGAGGTTCGGACACGGTGAAGTATGCCTTATACTTCAGGGCAGATGGTCTGCCAAGACACATGAGGTGCCCAGTTGCGAATCGGCCGAGTTGGCTACTCGCAGGCGCGGCCGCAAGGCGCTGGGAGAGGGGGGCTGCGGCAGGTAGCTCCGACAAACGCCTTAGAGTGAGGTTTTAGTTACTGTAAATAATTTATTGTAAATACCACTTGTGTCTGTTTCTTTGTGACGTAGATCCCTACCCGCGACGTTACACTATTTACCTGTCATGGGAAAAATATGTGGCCAGTCTTCGTAATGAAAATACATTGTTTCATCCATTAAATCTGATTATTCAAAATGAAACATGCAATCTCCCGACTGCTGTCACCTGATGCAATGGTTGCGAAGAGAAAATCACGTTGTATTCACTTGTCTATTAAGTATTAATCAACGTATTAATCAACATTACTTCAGTGGAAACATGCACAGTAGATATCTGTGGTGTAGCTCATTGGTGTCACCCTGAGCCAAACTAATGGTATCACCCCTCCCCCCATAAATTAAATATATTTATTACTAAATACTTTATACCTTATTTCTTAAAATTACAGTGTGTGTGCACATAACGTTATAAAAGGTGTCACCTGGGTCACACGGTCCCCCCTGCCCCCTCTAACTAGTCACCGGTAGATATAATAGATATTTTCGCTGTGTAAGCGGATGAACGACGACTGTTAAAGTATCCCTGGAGCAAATCGAAAGCGCGTTTCACCTTGGCCTGGCCCGGGCGGCGTGGGTGAGTCACCGCAGAAGTGCATTCGTACACGTGACGAAGAGGAAGCGCCCACGATGACAAATGCTTGTTCGTACATGTCATGACTACATATTGACATCTTGCGTGAACGATTCTTTTTGATTTATTAGAGTCGCATCACATTGTACACATTCAAACCCCATGTGCGCCTAACAACTACGGGTTTATGAGGAATCATGCAGGCTCTAAAACTAGTCAAAGAACTTAAGCGCCACTTTCTCATTGTAACTAATCCATCAAACATAGCATGGCGCAAGAGGATCCTGCGTTTCGTCCACAAACTCTCTTTCTTGCTTCTCAGTTAGTTGAAGAAACACAGGAATCGGTGGCTGCAACACCTTAACATATATGTACTGTCATCGTCCTTGACTGAATACTGAAGTGTAGTGTATTTGCCTTCTGCAATGGAATTTCAGGAATAGACTTCTTCTACATCAACCGGTTCTTCTTAAATCTTTTCTATTTTAACAATACTTTCTGCTAAGATATCGATCTCTTCAATCACTTTTAGTTCTGAACACAAGTTGCTATTTGCCAACCGGTAACTCACAGGAGGGTTAGATTATTTTGTCATTTTAGAGGCCTTATGTCTTCGGGTAAAATTATGTCTCTTATTACACGATCAATTAGTATTCACTGGATCTAGTATCTTCTGTTGACCTTGATCATTTACATACTTGGATTTTTTTAGAAAAGGAGAATAAAATATAACATTTCTGTTATTTTATTTGTTGACATCTATTTCTTCGTTATTAGCACAAATTCCAAAATATTATTATTTCACCATTTAAAACGTTTTCATTTTGTTTGGTTAAATAAAAAAAACCTTCATCTTCTAAATTATTTTTCATGTTTTGTAGAATTTTGGTTAAAATTGTACTAATGAATCTTCCGATGAATTTTATCATATACGTAATCTTTATTCTGTACTTTACAATTCAGGGCGATGAAATGTACTATTATAATATATTTTCCCTGTCTATCATTCTATATATCATCTCTGCCTGAATTGATAACTGGAAATGGGGATCATAATTGTACCTGATGCCGTACAAGTTAGTCAAGTAAAAACCCTTCAAAACAGAGTCTATGACCAAAAATATACATATATTGAAGTGTTACTTACCTTAACTACTTTCTTCTAAGTAAATGACCACTGGAGCCTGATGGCCTGCCCTGACGTCCGACAACTTCAATCAGGTTCTGTTTCCTTGCATCTTATATGTAGGGGAGAAGTCAGAGTGTGCGAAAATAAACACTACGGAGCAATCTTAATAGGCATCGCGTATTCTTGTAAAACAATATCGTCCGAACTGACCTCCTTAAAACTGTCACGATTCTCACCGGGAGGCTGTAGGGTTGGAATATCGACACTAGCTCTGGCTGGATCGGTGTCCCCTGGCGGAGATATCTGGAGGGGAGAACCATGCAAGCCTGCCAATCCGGGTGACTGAGATCGGTAAGGCAGTAGTGCCGTGGCGTTCGGGGGCCGAAGGATCGCGGGTTCGCGTCCCGCTACGGGCATAGTTGTATTTGTTTCCGTCCTTTCACCCCTCATCATCACCATATCTCTTCATTCAATATACCGATACCCCTAACGTTAAATCAATAGAGGTCGCTAATGACCTCGTAGTTAATGCGACCTTAAATGAAAAATCCTGCAAGCCGACGTAGGTTGATCTCACGTTCTGGTGGGGAGAGAACACTGCCACGCCTCGGGCTTCATCGTGCACTACACTCACTAGGCTAATAGCCACAGCAATACATTGACGCGCTCAGAAACACAAAGTAATCACACAATTATTACTGTAACTTTTATTCGTCCAATTAACTTTCATATAAAATATAATTTGTGAAGAATAATGCTCGTGATGAAGAATTAGTAGACAGCCAATTGTTTTTCGAAACGCACCTGTTCCAGATTTTCAGTATCTGTTCATGAGAATATTGTTTTGGCCTAATGAAACATAATTTTTTTTTTTACACTTTGGAACTTACTCTCAGATACTATTCTATAAGCTTATTACATTGACATATTAATATTGTAAACAAAGACGAGATTTCAGCCTCTCAATTGAACCTGTTGTACATTTCCGAAATGTGGAGCCATTATGAATAATCAGACGATTATTCAGACTTTTCGTGAAGAAGTAATACCCATTTTTCTGAAAGTTTTAAGTTGCTAATAACAATGCAGTATTAATTTTTGCTTTAATACATTTATTAACGTAAACGTGTTAATTTTACAAAATCATTACAAAAAGAATGAAGAGAAAGATTCGATAATGGCATCATATCGTGACATTTTTACAATTTGTGAGTAATTGAGGTCAAAATTTCTCATTTCAGAGAAGTGTTGAAATTGTATCTAATTGACGGAAGAGATAATTATATCGTACACAACAGTTTGTCCTTCCTTTTACGAATTAAAGTTTTATCCGAATGGATCTTTTTCACAACGCGAGTATCATAATTAAACGAAATTATATAATCCTAGAAAGCTTTTTACGTTTAGATTAAATATCTTCATATTTCATGCGAAGGGAGAGTATTTTCCTTTTATTAAATAATTCATAACAATTTGAAATTGTTTTTCAGATAAAAAAAATTCAAGGATATTACAAACTCGATGTCTCTAAATTAGCAATATTTTTGAGATTAAATTATTTTCAAAAGATTTAGTTTCATATTTTGAAGAATTTGGTTGGAATAATCTGTCTTTTTACCCATTTAATCACTTGATTCATTCGCGGGCTTTATCAACTCAACATGTAGTTAAGTACGATGTTGACGTCATACTGAATGAGATCACTTCCTCCATTTTGTGGGAATGGGCGAATAGCCAATAGACATACAATAAACATTTGTCTTTAAATAGTCATAAAATATAAAACTTTTAGGAACGTAATATTGAGTATAACAACATTCTGTAAAATGCTTAATATAATTCTACAACGTACGTCAGACATATCAAAACATAAATTGAAACGCTTATCCTAGGGAATGAAGGGGTGGTAATGTGGTCCAATATTGTTTTCTGCTTATGAGGCGTTAGGCGTTAATTGCATCTGAGACACTTTCATACAACACAACATAATCATACATGAAGGAAAGACGAATTTTCAATTTTGATTCTTCTCAATCTTTCTGTAAGGTAGGTAATTCCTCATCTTCGTATTTGTTGTCAAATATCTTTTTCAATATTGAATGGTCAAGAAATCTTCGGTCGTGTAATTCTCTAATTATAGCACAATTACCTGTAGTAGTTTGGCGGTTAACAGCATTGTTTTTAAGGTTGGGTGGCTTGTAATATGGACTCTATTAATTGGGAACAAATGAGGACCCGAGGTTCGTATTACTTATAAAACTTTCTCTCAGCTCTCCTCCAGATGTTCGCAGGACGGACCAAACAGATGCAAAGTGGAGGAGGAAGAAAACGGGAAAAAGGACAGAGAAGAAGTGGCTCCAGGTCTTTCCTGGAAATTAAACTTTGAATATCCGGATCCATCCAACCACTTAAAATGGATCAACACGTGATGTCAAATGTCGCCTTCTTGAACTCGAAATAACTCTGATGAATGTGGCTTACTAACTTCCAGTAGAACATCCAAAAGTACAGCATTCCCACTTCCACACGGAGATGATGGTCCCAAGATGAAGAACGCTGTGAGTCTGTTTTGTGAAAGATTATTCAATGATGAGTGCAGAAGGGAAAGATGAAATGGTTCTTTTAGATTTCCCATTTCATAGCACAGGTGGACAAATAAGCTTTTCGAATTTAATGCAGGAATAAATTCGTTATTCTGTGCATTCTGTCATTTATCGTACGTGCCTCAGAGTCTGTTGATAAATGCTTAGAAATTAGAGAATATTTTTGAGCACTTCCCAGTTCTACGCTGTAGTTCGCGGCCGCACCGTAAGTGCTGTGAAATATTCGCACGTGTCCAGCCAGTAAATTCTATTTTTTAACCGACAATTTAAATTAAATAGACTGGCTAATGTAACGTGTTTTTCCTGACATTTATATTTAATAAAACAAATGAACAGAGCAGATTCATGAATAAAGATCTCTTTTGGAAATTCAGTTTAGTATGAAATAAAATGCGTTCTTTTAATTCTGGAATTTGTATTGTTACAGAGCAATGATAATAAATTGTGGGGGATGTTTTAATATTAAATATCTTTTTAGGATTTCAAGGACGATTAATGAATGTAAGTCAGGATCGTGGACGCAGATTGAGCATTAAATTAAATTAATTCAAAATAATTAAAATAAATAAATAAAAATAGTTTTATAAATTTGGGATGAAAAATGGGAAAGAAGAGATTTTTAATTTTGGTTGACGAAAGTGGAAAATAGTTTATAAAAAGAGGTCAGTCTGAGGAATGATGAATGAAGAGTATGGAATAAAATTATAAGTTTTCGTGAAAAGTTTTAACTCTGAGAAATTTAAAGTTAGACAGTGAAGCTTTTGTTGCAGAATTTTTTCATTGAGCTTTTAGCTAAACTCGTGTGTGGTACTGTCGTGGTTCATTTATTCGAAATTGAACGGAAAGAAGACAATTCGAAACAGTATAACCAGAGAGCATACGAGTAATTGAAAAGAAACCCAAGTGTTAAAAACATTTAAAGTGCGTTAAAAAGACCAAATAAATTTTTAATAAAAGATCTCCGGTAGGGAAATTTTATTTAATAAGTAAATAATTCTAGATAAAAGAATCCTTAAATTGTACGTTATTCAATGCAATGTCCATTTGTTTGCAAATTACAGAATATTCTAAAATCATGAATGTTTATTAATTTCTAAAATTAAAAAATATATTTTGGGAATTAGTGTTTAATGAATCTATTGTCATTTAATTCTTGAAAGCACTCACAATGCTTCACTCCTTCAACCATTGTAGTGTTGATTTTGGTTTCGTGCCATGTAAATATTTTGTTAGCAGAAGTTCCTTAAGGTGGTTGAAGTAGAAATTATGGAAAGAAACAGAAAGGTACATGAACAAATTGGGTTCCTGATTGGCCACAATACTCATAAATCGTATCATTCGTTATTCATGTGTTCATAGTACGTACCCCGAGAATCCTTAAGCTTGAAACTTCACGATAAAACGTAATTTCTGTTTTATTCGTTTTTGGCATCCGTGAGCTAGCAGGCAGGATTTACTTATTTTGGACAGTTATAACACTAACGCATATTTATTGAAAGGGATTATTTTGTTTTCTGTACAGTTATAATTGGAGCCGTCCATAAATTACACAACGCCAATTTGGAGTATTTTGAATAACCCCGCTCCATTTGTAACGCACCAGTAATTCGCGCTTGAACTCTCCCTAAATAATTATGCACCGTTTGCGTCAACACCCCCATTTTCAATAAGTAAAATTAAACTCTATAACAGTGCAAACAATTGTATTACTAGATGTGTTATATATTAAAATTTATGATAATTTAAGTCAGAATTAGTTGGCGATGCTAAACCTAACAATGCGAATGGGGACAATTTATGAGAGGTAAATGAATGGATGTATACTAAACGAGAAAATTTCTGATAACAAGGCCTTCAGCCTTGTTGTCAGCGGCGACAAACGCCGTTGTGATTGGTGTATGGGCGACAGTATACTTCACCAGTTTTATTGGATTCTAGAATATACTACAGATCAGTTTTGAATGTTTTCTTCGTTATTTCGATTATTTGGAATGACAAGTTTCCAACTTACAATCGAGGAAATGAATTGTTAGTGTATTAAGATTGTATCTGACATCTGCTTACAAGCACACAGAACAAACTGGAGCTGCAATCTGTGGACAAATAGCTACCACAAAATCACTACTGTGTGTGTGGAGAAATGAATTCACAGATGCATAGATAGATGAAACTTTGACGTCATTTTTTCTCGAAACGACTAATATGTTAGTTGGAACCTTGTCATTCCAAAGGTTTGATCTAACAGTTTCAATGTACTGTTGATAAAAAATTTCAATTTATTATAAAAATGTATACTATTTGTAATTTGTAATTTATTTTTAAAAATTTATTTTGTTAGTATTTTAATGTTGTGGTATACGAATGAATAGAACGAATTATTTCAGCCAGTGATCAAAACTTAAAAAATAAACATTAGCACACGAAGCACTAAACAAACACCACTTACCCCTATGTGACGCAGCGCAACGCTGCCTCAATTTCTCTTTAGCTTGGGTAATTTAGGGACGACTCCCCATGTGAAAACGCAAACAATTCAAATATTGCACCCTTTCTGGAACTGCATACTTTCTGAAGCATTTGGCAATTTAAAAAAAACCATTTATTTTAGTTCCAAAACAGTTAAAAACTATGTGACATACTACGGAGAGAAGTGTATTGCAGGGCATAGTTGATTAAATGAATTATATAAATCGTTTATATAATTCATTTAATCAACTATGCTCTAATACATTTCTCTCCATAGTATGTCACATAGTTTTTAACTGTTTTGGAACTAAAATAAATAAATAAATTTTTTTAAAAACTTACGGAGAGAAGTGTATTACAGAGAATAGTCGATTAAATGAATTGGATGTTGCCTGCCAATTGAAAATTTTGTAAACGAGTAATCATCCATACTGATCAAATGTACTATCCACGTAAGTAATATAGTATGCCAAGTTACTATTTGAGATCCGAGAAAATCTTTTCCATTGGACAACAAGAACGAATAGTCGATATTTACTCTTCCGCGCAGTTCAACATTAAGACATTTCATAAGGAACCTTATTTTTATGTTTTAATTTTTGTTGGAATAAAAATTGTTGGTTTACGATTCATACAATCAATACAATCAATTTTCAAAGATTATAAATAAAAACATTCATTTATTGCATGAAGTGAGCAGGTTACAGAACTTCGTTGATACAAAACAATTGTAAATACGTTTAATACATAGTACACAACTATGGACAAGCTGGCTGCAATTGAGTTCGTGATTAAATAAGAAATTTAAGATGTCTTTTTTGAAAATAATTTTGGGCACGCTACACAGAGACTGCAGATCTTACCTTTCCAAGTCAGTCAATGAACGTAAATGAACTTCAAATATAGATTTGCAATGTCATGTACAGAACTCTACACAGCCAGACACTTGAATAATACCATTAACATTATTTATTCTATGTGGGTTACTTATAATGATTTACGTCAAGAAAACTACAAATACTTTCAAACAGTGAAGTAATGGTTCGCATTATAACATTTATAACAGAACCTCTTTATTTTGTACAGCGTAATTGTTATAATTATCTGTTGTCTATTTTTTAGAACAAGTGAAAACAACATCCAGAAAAAGTGTAAAGAACTTCGAAACGTTGCAGTTTCTGTATTAATAATTACAACTCTAAACACACATTTTCATTGTCCAAACTTTGACGCAGTACCAAAGTACTAGAAAATCAGATGTTACTATTTCAGACAGATGGAAAAGGTATGTGCTGTCTGACGAAAGTCCATAAAGTTCAGTCTAAACTTACACTAACTCTCCTATGGTGCACGACATAACACTAAGTTGTGGATTTACAAATAGTTGAACGAATCATTACAAATAACCCTGTACCTGGAGAGTTATAGCTATATTACAATGCCGCTACTTGCAAATAGTCCGTGTTCTCCTAAGCGGCGCAGACCTCAACTCCGAAACCATCGAAAAGGAAAATGAAAAGACAAAAGCGTTAACACTTTCGCTCATTAAGGCACTTTCACGCGTACTCGAATTCTGGATGGAGGGCCACTCTGTTCGGAGGGCACGTCACTTTCAGCTCGAAGAGATTCGCGATGTAGCACGATGATTCTCTCGACATTAAGTCGCGATATCGCGAGAAGTAAGTCGCGATATCGCAAGACGTAAGTCGCGATATCGCAAGACGTAAGTCGCGCTATCGCAAGAAGTAAGTCGCGATATCTCAAGGAGAAAGACACGATATCGCAAGAAAAGATGCGATATCGCCAAAAAAGAGTGACGATACCGGAAAAAGAAATCAAAGAAAAAAAAAAAGAATGGTTCCGGTGGTTGCATCCACGCGGCGGCGCCGACACTAGCAGAAGCAACGGCGGCGGCGACAGTCCCATGACTCGTTGAGGCAGTGATTGGGCGGGCTCCGGGGCGGAGGGCCGAGGGCGGGGCGCCCAGGGCGGGGCGGGGCGGCGCCCGCGATGCCCGCGCGCTCAGTTGGTGGGCGTCCGGCTGCTCTTCCACTGCACGAACAGGAAGTACGTGCCCAGGCCGTACGCGATCGTGTTCAGGATGCCGAACACCTGCGACAGCACACCACAGCGGCGTTAAGAGGGCTCTCTTCTGCACACACACTCTCAGATTATCAAGTTCCAATCGCATCCATTTTCACTACTTTGTGAGGGTAGGCACTAACTACTGTGTAAAATCATTATTCAGCATTATGAATAACGTTAAAAACTAATGCTGTCAATTTTAACATTTATTAATTAAGTTGATTCATAGATCTAGTGCAAACACGTTGTTTCCCCTGTCTCAAAGCGAGACATTTTGAAAACGCATCAGTGACTCGCCTTTTAATCATGGAAATTATAAAATTTATTTTTTCCTACGTGTTCTTATAAAAAAACTTTATTCCCAAATTTTATTAAATTTTTTTTATTTTAGCACAATCATTGTGAGACATTTTATAGGTAAGCAAAGTCAACATCTTTTAATCGAAACCCTTGACAGAAAATTATTTGAATAGCATGTACAAAGCAATGAATAAATAAATCCACTTGAGAAGCAGATTTCTATATGCGTCTGTAGGATCATGAGCATGAAAAGCAGATACCAAAATCTCCGACTGTGGGAACATCTGCCTCTGAGGCATCGTTAGCTTCAAAAAATAATAGTTTACATGCAAAGGTGGCTCGCCACAGCTACAATGTCCCTCCCCCTCGAAGATTATAAGCATACTGAAGCACTTCAAGAAGATGAAGGTGCTTGGCGTATTTATATCCCTCCCAGTGATAACAAAAGAGACTGTGTCTGCCTTGCAGGCAGATATTACCACCAGAGAGTTAATTGATATTTCTGGGTACGTCAACAGCCTATTAGTTAAAGAAACCGAATTTTGATGGAAGTTTTACACAGGAGCATATAAAGTAATGTATCACAAACATATCATCAGCAAGATAGGTTTCTAGATTACAAGATTTCAGATACAAAGCAATTAATTCAACCCACCGTCCATATAATTCAAAAAAATTAACGAGGAAAAAGGACGAACAACAGTTGTTCATTCCTTTCTTTGAAACGCATGTCCAAGATAATTTAAAATAAACATTAATTAGAAATACTGTAATTCAGTTCTGTTTTCCTCAATGAGACCATTTGGATTGTACTTTCCTGACACTGCCGGCAAGAGGTACATTTTCGTTAAAATACTCATAGAAGCCGTTTTAGAAGTCATTTTTTATTATTAGAAACATCCACGTGATCTAAAGGGTCATTTTTCCTTACAATGAATGATTTATGAATTGTCTAATTTCCTTTGTCAATATCATATATTATATTGAAGACATTTGTTCTGTGATTCTATATTTTATGGGAATTTTATTTGATTACTCAACAGTAAAAACAGCATGTGGCTTAATGGGAAGAATTCCAATATGCGTACGTTTTCTTGAACTCCACAATTTTTTCTCCTCTGAATGTATTTATTTTTTTCTAAAAATACTGCGAATGGTGACCAACATGTTGCCTCATTCGAACCCAGACCCATTTCAAAAGTAAATGCAGAAGATGCGTTTCCTTACGCCAGCGGTGATGTTGGCTGCTCTGTAGGGGTGTGACACCTCTCCCCACACGGCCAGCTGCACGATGCACGCGATGAAGTAGAGCACGGTGTCCACGCCCGTGTTCATGAGCTCCTGCAACGGGGCCACGGAAGCACGATTAGCAAAGGAACGGTGAAATTCACAATCAAATGCACACAAGGTAAAGGAACTTTTTAAAGGAATTCTAAATGTTTTTCCTCAAGTGTTTTTATTTATTAGAATGTCATTTATGTCTTTTATACCAGGAGTACCGTTTGTGTCTACTGCATTTTCTTTAAATTTATACGTAAGTTAATATGTAAATTTCAAATGTATAAATAAAAATTTTTACGTAAGTTTCAAATGACAAAATTAAATTTGAGTTTGGTTATGAAATAAATGAAAGCGTTTTATTTATTTTAAGTTGCATTACTTGTTGTAATATAATACGTATGTAAATATTAAATATTTTTGAACATACAATTACTTTCTTATTTTCTTACTTTTCATCCCTCACACTTTTAGTTTCAATGAAATATACTTGAATTTTAATTATGATATTGTACTAATTACAAATAAGCATATGTTATAATTTACATTACATTACGTAATATTATTCTAATGAAGAATCTCTAAGACGAGTCATTAAGTTAAGGTTGTCTTTCTGCTCGTTGCAGAATAATTTCAAATATAACTGTGATCTGTGTGCCGAGGTTTAGATGTTCAAGATGCCAGGCAATTGCTTTACAACAGGTATTGTTAGTCCCACGAGGCGAGCGCAGAATGAAGTGAGCAAAATATGTCACCAGCACAAAATGTCGCGCTCAGAATTGCGTTAATTACCTAACGCTTCACCTTTGGTTGTAGCTTTCCACTTGTGGATACATGTTCTAAATCTGTATTTCAAGGGGGTTAGTATCGATCCCCTTGGGATTGATGAAATTTTAAAAAGGGACAATGAAATTTTAAAGGGGCCGTGATAAGGGGACGATTCAGGGTCGACACGAGGTCGATTAGGGGACGAATATGCACCGACAACAGATTTATACATTTATTTGAACTGCAATTGGGTATGACCCGGTGGCAGTTAATTAACAATAGTTACAATAATAATAACACTTAACATTAATAATAACAACAATATTAATAATAATAACGATATTAATAATAATAACAATAATAATAAAGGAGTACAGTACAAGCCGAACATGCAATGATCATACTATCACTAATATTAAGTATTATAACAAATATTTCAACTCGTATGATATATATAATTATAATTATATGTCGGTGATGCTAAAATTTAATACAAGCTACATAAATATTGCTAAATTTATTGTTTTTAATTCATTGATCGCGTTCACTACAATTAACTGCACGACACTGCACTGCACAACACTACACTACACTACACTACACTACACTACACTACACTACACTACACTACACTGTTTTTGCTTTGAGTTACACTGACCAGCACTACATCGCACTTCACCGCACTTCACAGCACTTCACCGCACTTCACCGCACTTACAGCACTTACTCATTTAATGTCTATTACTATCATATTGTTCTAACTTATTTCTAAAACTTCGGACACTTAGAGGAAAGGCTTTGAAAATTGCTGCGGTAAACTGTTCCAATCTTTAATTGTTCTGTTACAAAGGAAAATTTCCCAAGATCTGAATTTTGTTTCCTTGTTCGAATTTTGTGAGTGTGATCGCTTCGGCCGAAATAATTTGGTTTTCTAGTCTAACCTGAATTTCCTTCCAAGCTGTTTGACCTACGTATGATTTATAAAGAGCGCAACCTCCCCTTGTTCTTCCATTTCTAGAGGTTCCCATGCCTTTTTTATCGCGTTAGTTCTGTAGGTAAACTTATTCGCTTTTCTCTGTATTCTATCTAGATTTTTCCGGTGCGACTTTCTGTATGGATCCCAACATGCCACTCCGTATTCCATGAGAGGGCGAACCAGCGAAAAATATGCTAATTCTTTTGCGTTTGCAGAGCTTTTCTTTAGAATTCGCATTACAAAATGCAGACTTCCACGTTTTCCTAACTACCTGATTTATATGCTTCTCCCACCCTAATTTACTATCTATATGAATGCCTAAATACTTGCATGATGAGACTCTTGGGATGATGACCTCACCTAAACGATAGTCTGGTTCCTCATAATTTCGTCCCCGCCCGAACGTTATTGTTTTGCTTTTCGATCCGTTAATTCCCATGTCATTTTTTTCAGCCCAATCACGTAAATGTTCTAAATCCTGCTGTAATATTTGTTCGTCAGCGCTACTTTTGATTTTTCGGTATATAACACAATCGTCTGCAAATAAACGCACCTTTGATTGTATGTTAACGTGGAGATCATTTACGTACGCTAAGATTTGTGTATTCAAGATCCAATTGATTTTACAAGAAGTATAAATGAAATTATTAGTTGTTTTTTTACACACGGTTTTAGAAAAACCTAACAATACTTGATAATATTTCTGAGAATTGACAATTATTATGGTACAAAAAATAATAAATTATAAACATAATAAACCATTATTTTCAAAACTTTGGTCGTATTATTCGAGTTTTTTGTTCACATTATTTGTCTATATAATCCTTGTAAAGGCACTTATGTACAATAATTTGTGTAATGATTATTTTGTATGCTGTATATTATAGAAAAAAGTTAGGGGGTCGATGAAGCACATCTTTCTTTTAAAAGGAGTCGATTCAAGGAAAAAGTGGAAATTCCTGTTCTAGACCAATCCACATATGACAGTATAGTGAAGAGAATTAGATTATATTGAAAATGGTCAAAAGAGGAAAGAAATAACTTTAATATTAAAGCAAAATCTTTGAATACCGTATACAAATGATCCTTTGGGTAGAATTTCCGCAAACGTTAACTCTAATAGCACAATCCTGCGCACCTGTGCAAAAACCTATTCTTTTCTGTGTCTGTTGGCCAGAAACCTTACAAAAGCAAATTGAGAGTTCGTGACTGCACTTACCGAGAGCACCCAGTTAATGGGGAGATTAAGCTCCTCGCGGACCGACAGCAGGTACACGAACACCCAGAGCAGCGTGGTGATGAAGCTGACAGTCGCCACGAACAGGAACCAGTGGTGCCCTGCAGGTAGGCGGGGGACGCACACGCCATGCAGATGATGCCGAATGCCTGGAACAAAACAGCGAACATCAAATATACAGGACCAGTAAACTGATGCATCCGTCAATTACGTATGGAAGGGATAAACATTGGTGTGATAAGTAGAACATTTCATATACAATTATTGATTTAGTGAAAGCGTGAAATTCTGTTCTATACGATTTAAAGCTTGTGCGGATACATTTAGCATAGACTAATGTGATCTCTTTACATTAATATTGTCCTACAGCATTTCTTCGAAATGAGTCCTGAAAATGGACAAAGGAAGTTTGTTTTCCGAGTAAAATATTATAATAATTTTTAAAATAATGATTTACGGAGCTCTTGTATAAATGCATAAGGTTCCGACAAAAAATTGAGCAACGTATGACTTGAAAACTACTTGAGAGTTGTCAGTTTTGTTTTGTCAGTTTTCTTATTTAAAAATATCACTTCTATTAAATACATTTTTTGGAAGAAACCTATCTACCATTTAAACCAATGTACCATTTAATCGCATCGGTTGCATACTACAATATTTGCTTCATACATCACGTTGAAAATGTTTATAATTCAGGGACAATTAAGTGAAAATGTCTTAAATGCTTTATATGACATTATAAGAGAAAGTGAGTAGTATTTCGATTGTTTTTCTCTCGAAGTTTTATTAATTAGAAAATGTCTTCTCAGTACGCTAATTCAAATTGTCACCACGTACCCGCTAGAGAAACGGAAATAGCCGACCAAATCCGAAGGTGACGAACTTCGCTAGAAGTTCCAAGCACCATCGCGAGAGCGCGTTCACACCAACAGCAAATGTTTCTCATTCGTGCCAACAGATAGGGCAGGCTACCACAAGCGCTCACTCCCAGTCCGGCTGAGCGCGTCGAATGCGGCGGGTAAATGCAGAGGGAACCCCCGAGCTACCGGGAAGAAAAAACACACTGCTGATGTGTTCCATTGTGAATGTTACCATTCTTTGTAGTCTTGTCTTGCGCGGGAGATACTAAACGCTTCTTTCCCACTAAGAATCCTTTTAAGCAAGGACAATGGCGTGTCGACACATTTCTTTTCTATTGTAAAGCTATTCCTCGGGGTCACGAACGGTACATCCATACTGTTGCCATTTAGCAATGAGGGGTGATTATTATAATACATGCTACAAATATATTATACAAGAGCATTATATAGTCCAAAATATTACGTGAAATATTACATTCATGTATGATTGTGGACGATATAAAGAATTTGGATGAGGTGGATCGCATGAAACCAAAATGGCTCGTTTCCTTTAGTTACCTTCCCGTAAAATGTGAAGTAGTCGACTTTTCTCTAAGACAATGTTTCACTTGCAGTTATTTTTTCAGAGTTGTGTTGTTTTGAATGTTCCATGACGTTTCTTGTTAAGCATATCAACTTCACTTATATATCCTTAATTATCATCCTGTGGTCCCAATTGAAAACTCATTGAAATACAAACGCAAACCCTTATTTCATGATCGCAGAACAAGCAAACATTTTCAGAGAGGTACTCATTACTTGTATTTTTATTCGAACCAATTATTTAAACCATTTGATGGGAACTTTGCAAAGAGCCTAGCTAAATAATCGCGTTCTACAAATTTTGTCACAACTGGTATCGTTAGTCATAATAGTTTTTCTTCGTTAATTTCGAGAATAATAAACATTTTTGCGTCTTTTAGTATAATTTATTTAATGGAAATGATTTATAATTATTCGTTGAAATGTTTCCTCTACGTAAAGTAAACGAGAATTAAATAATTTTCTTATGTAAATAAATGCATTGTTCCGCCCAAAATGAAACAAAGAAGTTGAGAAACATGTTCTAGCGATTGATAGTGACTAGTGTTGCAGAGTAGTGAAACATTATTTATTCTCATTTATGTTAGTTTCCACCCACAAATAGTATTGTCATCTTCATGGATCTTAAATTACTGCAAATTTTTGTTCGTCGGATAGTAATAGGTAGTACCTACGCTCAGTTGAGATATAATGTGCTCGTTTCTTTTTGGGATGAAATATGAGCATTAAAAATTATTTTAAAAAATAATACCTTCCGCGACTAGAGACAAATTCCACCCTTTTGGAATGTACAGCAGAACCGAGGTTTCCATCACATTTTATATTCTCAACAACAATCATGAACAGAAAAAAAATCATAAAAAGTATATTGGTTTATCCACAAATGCATTTACTCACAAATTCAGTTCAATACGCTGTTCTTTCTGAGTATAATGGTGAAGAGAAGTAGAATGATGAAGAGACGATACTTGGGAGATTGCGTTGACAGTGGACACTGCCATGTAATTTTATTATTTTATTACCCGAAGAGTTACCGGAAGGACCGGATAAACGAGCTCCTAAATTGGCGGACGTGACCGGATAGCTACCGATGCCATGTCTCAGACAACGTACAGCGATATCTCTGCGCGTAAAACCCTCCATTCAAAGTCTTCAGTGTATGACAAGAGATGGTATCCATTCAAAGAATTTACGAAGCAAAATAAAACAAAATTTTCATCGCCTTTCTAACATATAGGAAAGTTCTCGGTCAATAAGTGAAATCTACAACATTGAAGTTGAACCAGACTTTTCGCTATTCCTTTCAATGACGTAATGGAAAGGAGCAGGGAGAGAAGTATTCGCTTCTCAAAGAAAAACAATTATTTAGGAACAAACCTTCTTATAACAAAGCTTCTTTATCAAAATATCTTTTTCCTTTCCGAGTCTATGGTGCAAAATATTCCCTGATCTGTATATCTCGTAAATTAAGGAAGGCTCCCAAGATTATTTTACGTGTTTTGTTATTTTCTAATTGTGAAGGTTGACTGACAAGTTTTCGATGATACTCAGAGTGGCACGAGCATTGCATTTTGTGTCCAGTTTCCACAGCTCTCTTACTCCACTTCTCTCATAAGCGAGCTTAAGGGTCGAAAGGGCCCTTCACCCTGACACCAAATTTTGAGGTCGCAAAGTGAGCAAAAAGTAATATTTTAGTCGAATAATCTATACGCATGTCAAATTTGGTCGAAATTAAATTTCCTTGTTGTATATCAGGAAAAATACACTAACTTTAATTCTTTCCATTCGGATTCCATATCTCGAATTTTCTTTGATATCTTCAACTTTCTTAAGCAGTAGAATTCAGCAATTTCAACCTCGTTGTTTCGAAATATTTGACACCAACAAACTTTTCTTCCTTTAGATTTCAGATATCGATGTTTATGTATCTAAAAATTAACTATTAAAATTCTCTTTAACATCTATCGCTCCGAGTTGCGTATTTCATTTCATAGCATAAAACATATTCTGTATTGGGAGCGGCCCCAAAACCACGGCCAAAATCAAAACCTCCCGTGAACTAAAGCACCTTTTACCAGGGTAAGTTTCGGGTAAGCGAAATTGTTAAAAAAATCAATATATTGATTTGAATTTGTTCATTTGAGTTGATGTATTTGTTGTTATTCAATTATAATTGAATAACATAATTATGAAGTATTTTAATGTTGTAAAAAACCTACACATTGATTTGAATCTCCGATACGGTCGTTATGTATTGGTTGTTATTCAGATATTAATTAATATATCTAAGATGTTTGATTACATTGGTTTTCATTACTTTGCGCGGTGAATTCCTTAATATCTGGGCGGAATCGAACTGTTGTGCCGGCCTGCGGCTGCAGGCGGGGCGGCGGCGCGTTGCAGTTGTTTTGTTGGCGAGCGCGCGGCGACGCGTGGCGGCAGCGTGGGTCGCGCAAAGCGGGGCGATTTGCCGCGAGGGCGCCCGAGTCGGTTTCGCTATGTGCAATGGCGCGGGCCCCAGCGGTCTGCACGGCCTGCCCTCGGCTACTTTCCGCAGCACTGCGGTTGCACAACCACCAGGGATGAAACGTGTTTTCAAAACATCGATGTTTTTATGAAACCATCGATGGATGTAACATCGATATTTGAAGTCGACGTTTTTTAACGTCGAAGTGTTTGTGTTTTATGTTTTACGAGGTTGATAATTTGTTTTTGAATGATAATGTACCATCACAATGAAAAACAATAACAATAAATAATAATAATAATAATAATAATAATAATAATAATAATATTCATAAATTCAACATTCTTCATATCAAAGTTACAAAGGATGTAGAATAATTAAAATAAAGTTTTCGTCTAAAAATAAAGTCCATATAAATTTTTAATTATCCAATCACAAAATGAAAGTTTGTTAAATGTTTTGATTATTTTTGATTGTGTATTGTCTGTTAAATATCAATTAAAAATTAATAAACTTCACCACCGTAAAATTACCCTTCCTCGTGTCAACATTAAAGGTTTACTACAATTACACAATTTTAAAAACATCGATGGTTTCAGAGCAATGTTTTCGACCAATTCTTGATTTTTTTACCTAATTTAGATTTCTGTGTGTGTGTGTGTGTGTGTGTGTGTGTGTGTGTGTGTGTGTGTGTGGGGGGGGGGTCGACCCCGAATTGACCACCTTTCAAGGTTAAATTCGAAAGTTTCTTCAGGTTTTTCCCTTGAAAATGTGCGATTGTTTTGCAATTTTGAGCATTTGTGTCATTTTCTTGAAAAAATATAAAATATCCTACAGAAACAAAATTAATTTTAATTGTTGAAAAGTAAGGAGTTAACGAACACGTCAAGTGTTGACCAAGTAAAACGCGGACTTTTTTCAAATAGAATTTACCAAGGTAATAATAATTACTCAAACGTAGATACGGTAATAATATACCGATAGACAAATTCCACATGCTGTGAAGTTTAAAATGTATCTGTACGTTTTATTAGTCATTTTTATCAGGGATTGAACATATCTACGGAAATATGTTTTATTACGTAAGGCCAGGGGGGCCCTTCCAAAATTTTCAGGGGGTTCCAGAGCCCCTCTCCTCTCCCGAATGCGGACGCCTGAGACTGCACCCCTGCCATTCCATGGAATCGTCTTCGCCCGCAAGAAACAACATCGGTTGCAGCGAGCGTTGAGGCAACTCTTATGGCTCGAGCGTCGTAGTGTGTAGGAGGTCGCGGGTTCGTTCTCGGCAAGGAGCCAGGAATTGACTTGGTGTGTTTGTGGCGCCTGCTGGAATCGAATCTCTAAGCCAACTGCTCTGATCAGGGGTCTCCGTAGTTTCCCTCGCCACGTCCAGGTGAATATTGGACCAGTACTTTGAACAACGGGCCACGATATTTCCCTGTCATCGTCTCCCCCAGTCCGGACTCAGGCGCTGTTGGCGAGTACGGCTTCCCAACCCACCCCTTTATTTCCGGCACTCGGAGACAGGGAGGCCTTGCCGGACTCAGAGTTACACGGGGAAAAGAAAGAAAGTATACGGCAGTTCACGGCCCGGTTTACGGTTGTGACGTCATGGTGAAGTTCAAAGTGTAAGAGAAGGTGACGATTTTTTCTGTAACTTCTTGTGTGTGTGTGTGTGTGTGTGTGTGTGTGTGTACGTGCGCGTGTGTGTGTGTGCGTGTGTGTGTGTGTGTGTGTGAATTGCTTTCGATATTTTGATCGTGCTGGAAGGCAGACAGAATCAACTACTTAATGAAAGTCGATTCATCGAAAACAGAGAACACAAATAAAAACGTTGGGAAAGATAATTTCAGTTTTTTTCTGTCGAATTTAAAATCTTAAGCATCCCGTTTGGATGATTTGCTATTTTGATTTTTCCTTCTAAAGTTAGAATTGCTGAACCTTTCGAAAAAGCTTTCCACTGACACTTTCTAGAATGTGATAATTTCATAAAACATACAAATTAAATAAACATACCGAGAAATATTTTTGAACATTATAGGTTATTGCGTTTTGCACGCTTTCCGACAGAAATTTAACGCCAAATAGCGTTGAGCTTGTAGTCATTGAGCTTGTTTTTAATGCTCCTCTCGGATCAAGGGTTTCTATCAATAAAGGCTCTCAGTATTTGCAGGGACCTAAGATAAAAACTTCATTTTATCTTTGTAGAATACCTATAAACATTTTGATAAATTCGTAAAAATACGAATTTTTTCATTACACATTAAGCGAAATTAAAAACATTTTTGTGTTTAATCTGTAGTTCATGAGAACTATTCACTGTTTTGGTATAAAAAAATTACTTCCAATTGTTCAAAGCATTAGTCACTCCCAACGAGAATCAAAAAATGGTCTCCTGGTTTACCCCCAGTTGCTTTAACAACTACGATAAGTGATAATACCACTAAATTACACCCGAGTGCGATTCCTGATTGGGGTGTTAATACTTTGAACAATTTGAATAATTAAATACGTATTTTCAATACCATCATGAACGGCATTTACTGTGCGAGACGTACTTCCGACTCAACCCAGTCAGTAAGGTGCCAGGATGACAAAATAAAGCGTTTTTATGTTGTTTTTTTTCTGTGCTTGACGATATCAAATATTCTCATCAGTGAATATTTTTGCTCGTAGCCATGTCTTTCTGAAGTTCCAAACTGGAAAGGTAAATGCGATTTGCTTTGATCTGAGATACATCTAATGTAGGGCAATAGCAGAAGCTCTAGATGGCAGGGTTCCTAGGCAGTACCTATTTTGCTTGTCGTGGTGGCATCGCTTCTGTAATGCTTGTTTGGATTCCTAGTCTGATTCAGAATGTTTGAGATGTTCACCTCTCTTCATTCGCACAGTTCACACTAATCGTCTTACGACTCACGGTGAACTTCTCAGAATGCGAAAATAAGAGCTTCATTACCTACATATTACGTTATTCCTGTGCTACAACTATGCAGTATAACTTGCAGTCATTGTGTGCAAGAGTGTCAGACGATAGATCGATTCCTCTTTCTCATCAGTTAAATTTCTCATCCTTCTTAGATTGAGATATTCACACATGATTTCCTGAGTTCTTTGATATTCTTGGGTTCGTTAATAATATCTCGGAAAACCTTGTACCACTTTCAATCCGACTGCATTCCGACACCTACAAATGCTATCTAAGAATATAATTATTCACGTTTAGATGTCACAAATCGCTGCAAAAGGGAAGAGAGTTGCGTTAAATATCGGAATCCTCTAATGGTTTTTATACAAGTACATCTTTGTTCAAATCCCTTGCCAAAAAGAATTTGAGATATGAATTTAATTACGGGCTGCGAAAACCTGTTTGCTTACGCGAGACTCATAACGGTTGTGAATTTACAAATGGGAAAGCCCGTTCGTACTACCTAACAGGTTTAAGGAAATATTCGAAAAGATCCACTGAGGGGATTCGAATGGGTTACTTTCAGTGACAAATTAATTGCTGGCCACATGTTGTTTCTACCAAAGACTAAGTAGTTTTCTGATGTATCACAATTGTGGTCACCAATTTTCTAAGAATTATCGCCATTTTAGTTGTTACCACTATTTTTTAAAATATCCGTTTGTTATTACTAGTACATGAGTTGTTTAAGATTTTTCGTCTCATTTTCTGCCTTGCTATTATTATAATTAGAAGCGGAGACGTTGAAACTTCTGTTACTCTGGAACATATTAATCTTGGTTTAATGGTGACATCATTTATGTTGTCTTTTTCTTCTTCTTCTTCTGTAATATGATACACTTTCGTCTTGATTGCCGAGACTGACAAGTGTAATAGTCAAGCAGGTGTAATAGCAAGAAAACTACATGGGAAACTCTCACCGGTGTCCCCTACAAACACTATGTACCACTTTCCTATGTGGGTTTCTAGAAAAAATCATTAGTGTTCCGGCAATAGATAACAAAGGTAGAATATTTTAAAATTTCTGTTTACCTCTAAAGTTGTCATTAGTGAAATTCTCCAAAGTTGGTGCTTGATACTAATTGACATCGTTAACACTTTTTTCGTGCATTTAACTAAATAAGTGTAAATATTTCTTAATAAGTCCACAAGAAACCCGTTTAAAACTGTGTGAAGAGATCAATCTACAGAAAATATCAAGAGTTGTGAAAAATGACTGGTTTCGTTTTCTAACTTTCAACTTCCTATATTTCTCATATAATTATTGTAAATTTGAGAACTGACAGTAATTACATCTTAAAGTAAAGGTGGCCCACGGCCAATTTTAATCAAATACGGTATGAAATAAAATAGTTGAAAGTTTTCTTTTTGAAAAGGCAAACTTCCACATTTACACGCCAGTTTGTAATATACTGTACAATCTTACGTTCCCCCGTGGACCACACTTGTACGTTAGCACGGTTATCTTTTAATCTTTCAAGTTACATTTACGACCATCATTATTGTGTATAATTGTAGAGTAGACACTGCTACGGAAAATCATATACAAGTGAGGAAGTTGAAATTCCCACTAGAAACACACTGTTAACGAGCGTTGGAGAGATTAGTTTGTCGCTAGTGCGAATAACAGGCGCTGTCCGAATTGGGGCTTAGAAGATATCACGGAGATGCACATCCACGAGCGTATCAACCATTTGCACGTGCGGCCCGCCTCCGAGTGAATATTCATTGCAGTATAATGAACCAACGGACACCAGCGAAATCACGAGCCTTCACATCTGGCGCTTCGTTTACCGCTCGGGTCCAAAGATGGCCGTTGCGTCCGCACATAATAAATAGACCTTTCATTTAATAGCGTAGTCTGTATTTGCCGGAACCCGACAAAGGGCATTTGTCACAAGAACATTCATAACTTTTACGTAAATAATGCGAAATCCGGTTGATCTGACCTTCAAAAACGTTTTTATTATTACTATCGGTAATGTACTTGTAAGAGTCGTGAAGGATTTTCAAATCAACATCTACCGAGGAACTTATTTAAATCATTACAGAAATAATTGTTTTCTACCAGAATTTGAGTGTTAACCGCCTTGATATTGGGTTTTTCAGTTTTCCTCTGCTGACCAGTGAATGATCCAGAGAAATATTCCTCCTTAATTCTTCTTTTCAATGCAGTTTTTGCCCATCCGTTTGGTGGAACAATAAACGGGTGCGTTCTCTAAAGACTGTCTGTTGGTGGCCCAGCGACCTATTTTCTTCATCCAAGGAAAGTCACGAAATCATTCCTAAATTTAGCTATTACGCGAGATCGCTTGCAGTGGCGAAGAAGCACGATTAAAATAAAACGTGCTGTCAGAACCATAATTATCCAGTCTTCCACGTGTTAGCTAACAAATGAACGACGAGCTGACTTCAGAACAGTTAACCAAACCAACGTTCATGTCTCACCTCTCTGATCTTAGACTGACGTAATATGTCAATGAATGTCACAGTGACTGGAGTACAGAATCAAATTTACGAGGTGAATTTTTAGTGTCATAAATGAAGAAAATATTTATAGAGCATCAAACTCTTTTAGAGCTAATTGGGAGTAAATGAATCCTTTGTTCGCCTCTAAAAATCTTACTAATATTTCTGTCCCAAAGAGGCTTTAATGTCCACAATTTTGAACAGTATCTCTCAGAGATTGGTTCAGAAATTAAAACTTCAATAATAACTTATTTCAAGGAAAAATCTTCTCTCTTCGTTTTGACATATTCTCCGGCTCGTGGGAGTAAATGTGAACAAGTAACTACTTTGTCAGTGATTTACTAAGGGGCAAACGTAAACAAAGTTAAAACAGGTGAGCATGTGATGAAGCTTCAATTTCACCCCATATTGATTACGTCAAAGTTCATCGATTCGTGACATCTTATAAATCTCTATAAATTGTAAAAAACATCGTTTAGGTTTTGAGTATGCATGGTGATAACAATTAATTCTAATTTCTCATATGTACCCTCAATTAACCATATGGATGAGTCACATTTGCCACTGATCTCATTAACATTTTTCAAGGGAGATGCAACCTATTTTTAAAGCCAATCTCTTAATTTTTCAAGGCTCGAACAAACTATTTCCCAAACATTTTTGACATTTTGCGGAACGTACTAATTCGCTCATTTCTATTGATTTTGGAGTTTCAAAATATTTTGTTTAATTTAACAATTAAAAAACTGGGAAAAAAAAATGCGAATACATGAAGCACATTTTTCTTCTTAATAAATTAAGAAAATTTGACAAACCTTTAGAATTTACTCGCTCGGTTTTCTGTTATTTATTACTAGTGATTTGAAATGTATTACAATAAAATAAAGCTGAACTGCCTAACTTTTAATTACATTTTAAAAGAGAAATATCCTTAAATGTAGATTTAAGGACTTTTCGTTATTAAAATTGCATTAAAATTGTTCAAAACTCACTTCAGTGTTTTACTGAATAATTTAATTATGTATAAAATGACTTTTGGCGAAACGTCATTTACAATATATCTTAAAAGTGCCATTGCATTTCAAGATAACGAAAGTGATGTGGTCCATCGCATATGTTTTTATTTCGAACAAAGTTCAGCAGCTAGTTTTTCAGAGCTGGAGAGGTGAAATCTCGACCTGTCAGGTGCAGCCTGAACCCCCAAACTGGACCTTCTGACATCAGAGCTGGATGGAGAAAGTGAACCAAGATAAGAAAAAAATGAACGAAGAGAGAATTAAGACAGCTATAGGTGAGTTCACCAAACCTGTGAAAAAATTAGCTGATGTAAATGTGTGATGAGGCTTTGAAGACAGGAGATAAAATATTGAGAAGAGATGAGCATTTATAGGAAGATATCCATAAGGAAATGTGAAAAGTAGGAAAGAAACAAGAGAGTAAATACAATTTGAGAGGAATACTAATTCAGTAAATTCAGAGAGATTGACGGAAATGGAGAGGATATCATTTTTGTTACAAAGAATATTCTCAACATATGCTGAAAAATACAAAGAATTCTTTGAATTTAGCAATGTATTGAAATGAACTGCCTTTCTACACGTAGAATAAGAAAACATATAGTAATGAGCAGAACAATTTAAGGTATACACTGATAAAAGAGAAAGCGTTGAAAAGAAAATTAGTAAGAGCAAAGGCCAAAAAACGCACACAGAAGAAAATAGCGAAAGGGAAAAAGAAAATGAGTGGGAGCGGAATGAAGAAGTAAACGCCGTCGCCGTCGTGTCAGTGCATGAGTCGCGACGGGCCGCTTAACGTGGCAGGGGCGAAGCCGCTCCATCGGCAGGAAGTGCGCGGAGCGACCTGCACCGCATCGGCATCGTGCGCGCGTGTCCGGACACCGCACCGAGGCGGGCGCGGGGTCCCCGCAGCTCCACTCCGCCCCGCCCCGCCCACCGCCCCCTCCCCGCCTTGCCCCGCTACGTCCCATCTCATTCCGCCCCGCCCCCCACCCGCCTCCCGCACCCCCGCCCCCGCCCGCCTCCCCCGCAAGCGTCGCTCGCCCGCTTCGCTCCTCCCCGCCCCGCCACACCCCGCCCCTTTCTCTCCATCCCACATCGTCTGCACTCCATCCGCACCGTCCCGCCCACTCGTCCCCGCGCCGCTAAGCCCACCCGCACCGCCTCACCTCGCACCGCGTCGACTCGACCCGCATCGCATCGCTCCTCCCCGCCCCGCCATGTACCGCCCCTCCCTTCCTCTCTCCGCCCCGCCCCTCCCCTGGCGGGCCGGTTCCGGGGCGGCGCGGCGTAAGGGGGCGGACGCCGTCCACCGCACCGGCAGCGTGACGTCGGGCGAAAGTGCGCGGGGGGCGTAGGGGAGGCGCGGCCACGCGGCCACCGCGCAGCCCGCCACACGGCGGATCGAGTGGTTGCCGTCACACTCACCTCTGAGCCTACAGGAGCAGTCTCACGCCTTCAGAGGAAGAACTTCGAAATTCCACGAGCCGACGAATGGAGGGATCGATCCCTAATCGGAGACCGTATCCTAAATATGCTCTCTGGAGTGATTTCTTGTCTCGGATTTCTTCATTTGAATATTTCCCTGTGGAATTTATAAATAAGACACCTCATCTGGATTATAACCCTAGCAGGGAGAAATTAATGCGTTTCCAGTAAGGGACATCAAACTCTCTAGAGGGAGACCAATCCCGGCATCTCACCGTCCATTCGCACCTGCATGATGCTTCCCCCTTTCGCAATGGGGGTTTGCCTTTATCCTAAACGATCATGAGGACGAAATTGGAAATATTTTCAGGTGAGAGACCTGGTGGTATGAGAAAACATTCACGCCACTGCAACTAGTTGAAAACACCCATTCATTGCATGAGACTAAAATCCATCAGCGTTCGGCTTCGCGTACTTATAAAGAGCTCCAAGACACTGAGGCCATCCGAAACAACACAATTTAGCGAAAAGTGCCAACTTATTTAGAAGAAGAAGATGAAGTGGGAACGCCCGAAATGGTGGTTGGTGGTTCGAGTCCTAATTCTGGCTGGGGTGTTTGAGATAGAGCATTCACCTTCCTTCCTTCTTTTCGCCTCCCATTATTCACCTCCTCGGATTGTAATAACCACATTTCTAATACGGAAAGGATTTCTGAAGTCGTGTCCTCATAAAAACTGCGATTGAAAGAAATACGTACTACGTCTCCCCATCACCATTGTGATCGCCGTTAGTCATGGCCGAGAGCGGCCCGAAACGAATAAAATTAATGAAAATTAAATGAATGGTCACAATGTGCACTGAACATCTTAAGTCTCTGTTGGGTATATTGAGGAAAGTCTTCACACGTCGCACTACTAATGTCCGCCACAGGAAGTAATGTGATGTGAGAGAAGAATAGAGATTAAACTGAAATATGTTCAAGCGAAGAGGCAAAGAGAAAAAGAAATAAATGAAAAATATAGGATGAGCCACTCTCTTTTCTCACCTACTACAACAGCTGACAATCGTTGAGCCTCCAGGGCCGTCTGAAAGACCCAAACGTAACCAAAAGAGCAGACTAATTTGAAACCAATATTATCCACGTTTTCCGAGATAAGGGGAGGCCTTATTTCCGAGATAAGAAGAAGTAACTGATGTCAAATGTGTGTCAAAAAATGAAAGTTTTTCACGAGACATTGTTTTCTGTAACTTGTCTTTCTACGAAGTCTCTTTATATACATAATAATGTATTTGTAGACTAAATGGAAATACCTTAAATATTGTGACTGAAAAGTTGACATTCAATTTCATTTCCATAATCTCCAACTATTCCTTAAATTAATGTACTTTCTTTACTTCCTCAAATTCAATTTATTATAAGCTCTAATAGGAGCATATTTATATCTAAACCTAAACGCGTTTTAAACATTGCGTATGTTCGTCCATAAGATTTGTGTAATAGGAGACAGTGAGGAGAAGAAACGGAAGCTCTCGCTTCCGCATTGATCTGGATTACCGCGATTACGTAATCCCGTGCTGGACAACCTCCACGTCGTTGATTTGATCATGACCCTGCAACACTTACAATCTTTATGATCGGGCTTAAAGCACTCAAACTACTGGACACGGGCCAAAATTACTGTAAATTGATCCCCAGAGGCTGGCAACGATGTCGGCAGAGATTACCTGCATTGCTCTCTATCCTCTTGCCTTTGGAAGTGAGCGTGGAGATTTTTCTACCATGGACACCTTTTTTAATATTTATAATATTGAGAGTAATAACTTCATAAAAATGTTTCGTTACTAACGTGACGAATTTTAACTTTAAATATACAAATTAAGGACATCATTGACAAACTAGTTTTCATTGAAGTTAACACATTTTGAACGATTTAGTGGTTTGAAATAGGATTATAGTTTTAGTTAATTTATCATATTTTATATTTTATCCGTATGCTTGCAAAATAAACTTCATGAAAGAGAAGTTCTAAGGACTATTCGCTACATTAATCATTTATTCTGACCGATTTTAAAGTTGGTAGTGAAGTCGATGATCGTGAAATGATGCTAATATTAATATGAAAATAGCAATCATCCAATAGCGAAACATCAAGGAGTATTGTTACTACGAGAGATATGTACACAATGTACTCTGGAGTTATTTGATTTAATTTATTTTCGACAAAGAACAGTTGAAACTGTATGTGACGTATGGCGTACAATCTGCGCAAGTAACCATTCAATGGGATATTAATTGTAACTGTAGGACTGAAATTGAATATTTTGCTTCTATTAAATAAAATAATATTCAGGTATCTCAGTGACGGTTTCTATAAGATTCAATGCCACTGTTTATCTTCCGAACCTGTTACCTATTTCTTCCAAAGGTGATATCTCATATGGTTAATTAATTAATCACAAATCGATTCATCAATGTTTTAAGAAATCTTGACGTAGTATGTATCTGGACATTTAAATTGTGTTTGTGTTGACAGCATTCTTTCCACTGGGTCAATACTCCTGGCTTCTGAGATACGTTCAGTCGCTGGGCGCTGAATCACTGGGGGAGCGGGAGATAACAGGTTGTATAACGGATACCTACTCGTTCTCGAACCTGCGTCTAGCGCTTTGGTCTTCAGGAGAAACCACGTCTGGGAACCCTTCTGTTCACAACGTTATACATTACTGAAGAGGAACTAAAAACATTTCCAGAATATAATATTATACTTAATCCTGAGAACGAACCATTGTATTCTATACACTTCGGTACAGATAGAAGTGTCGATGAATAAAGTTAAGAAGTTATTTTTACAAGTAGCATACCTTAGAATACTGCAAGATGGTCAAAACAATTCTATAATTAATACTTCTTTATGGAATAAATTGGGGCTTTTATTTCCCTGGTGCAGTTTGGTTAATATAGGATTCTTTTGAGTAAACATGCGAACTGAAATTCATAATACGGAACCCTTCTTTACTCATGAAACGTAGAGGAATGAATCACTCACTGTACTAAACAGAGGAAAACGTTTATCTTGAGACTTTTAACAATAATATTTATTCATTGAGTTCTTAAATTGAGTGGCTGCTGTATTTATACAAAAGGTAGAGATACACATCTTTTGCGAATCTCAAATTTCAGTTGCGATTTGGTTCGTCACTGCCTCGAAAAAACAATCAAGGGTTACTAGAATTTAAGATATTAACAAATTTTAAAAAAGAATCAACGTACTAATTAAATTGACATAAATAACACAGATGGCTACTCCGGCGACCTCTTTGCGCTGATAGTTCAATCCCTTGTAACGAATGAATTCATATTGCGATTATGGAATGGTGGGCAACGGCAAAGGATCACATATTTCGTATACTCATGTAAAACATTTTCCATCACTTCATAATCGCTCAATACAGCCAAGAATCAGTTCTCTGAAGTTTTATCAGAATATTCCGCTAAAGATATTAAACAAGAGTATCAATATTGAGATTGAGTTCCCTTCCTCTCGCTTGTGGTTCCGTTCCAACGGATTGCCACAGACTCCGGTGCACTCATTTCTCAAGCATTGAAATGCCATTCGGAGACTCCGCCTGAAAGGGCAATCTTCCATGAGTGCGGAACATCTGAAGTCAAGTGACGATCATTCCAGCCCACCAAATGCTTTTACGACGTCCCGCGCGAATCATGTTCGGAGCTGGAGCAGCCTATTGCAGCAACTTTATGCAGCGCAACGATCGTCCGGTCTGCTCGTTCAAATTAAGGAATGCAAATTAAAGAAATTGGAAAATAAAACTTTCCAAAGAGTATTCTTAAAATATATTCGCATTGTGTTGTGCAAGCTAAGATTGTCTTCGTTTCACTTGTCAAATCGCCAATTCGATCTCCTTGGAGAAAATTGGTAAATCCCAGCTTTACTGACTGCCTCCTTTGATCCTTTAAATCTTACCATATTTAATGTTCTGTCTCTCGTTTTACGTGTTTCTCGTGTTATTCTACACAGCACTAAGGTCCGAAATCAGTATTGATTTCATAGTTCTGCCTAAGTTCATCACATAAGGCAGCGAAGGACTTGAACGTTTTAGTCTTGTGATTTTGGCGAGGAAGGCAAAAGTGTGTAAATGTAATTGTGTAAATCATTTTTCATTACTTCACATTTGCCCATGGCAGACAAGTAATTCATTCACGTATGAAACTGGTCATCAACATATCATTGAGGGTATTGCACTGCATACGAAGAAAAACACCACGTGTAGGTTCAGTGCCCTCATTTGTATTTGTATTCCAACAAGCGGCCCAATGCACTCATTCGACGATGCTCTACAATGCTTTCAGACGACTCCGCCTAAAAAGAAAACTGTTCACGATTCTGAAGCGAAACGGCGATTATTCAAGCCCCCGAGGAGCTTTAGTACGATTCGCGTGAAAAATGCGAGGAACTGGAGCAGGCGACTGCAGCATCTTTGTGCCGTTCCCGCCCCGCCCGGCGCCCGCTCAATGGGCGGCTTTGTTTCCGCGACGCGACGAGGCGGCGCGCCAGCGGAAGGCGTCGTTTTTGTCCTTCGCGCGCCCGCGACGCCGCCCCCTTTTCGCCGCCGCGGCGCGACGCTCCTCCACCCTGAGAAGCGCCGCGTCGGAGATGGATTTGTTAATCTGGGCCTCAAGTGGGCCCGTTGTTTTCCTGGAGTTACGTATAAAAAAATGATGTTTATGTGATGTTCTGAGAAAAAGATCATTTGGAAAAGTTTTGTGGCTCAAGCCCTGAACGAAATAAACATTGGTGGTGCTTGCATTATTTGGAACTTTTGCGAATTATCGAACGAAACGATTTTGGAACGAACGATTAACAAAAATGGAATCTGCTTCATTTTTATAAGCGCACTTACCTTAAGGAGAAAAAAAATTGGTGCCATTTTCAAGAAATATTTTTTAAAACATCATTATTGAAGCAAAAATTACGCGGAAATTACTCGTTAAAAAATGGAATGACGTTATTTAAAGATCTAATGTTTTAAAAAGATATCATTAAGAAAAAACAATATTTTGTTCTGCAATATTATTTTTTTGCAATTCTCAAAATACAGTCAGTTCACTGATAATAGAACGTGTCATTTTTATAATCTTAATTTGCTATATTCGAGAAAAAATTAAAAAAATTTGGAGGTGTTTCGAGAAAATATTTTTAATGCCTATATTTCACACAAAATTTTTGACTTTCCACATTATGAGTTTTTCTGACAAAAATCGTCACTTTCCTCTACAGTATCACAATACTTTTCTTTAGTACGCAAGTTTGTAGTAGGCGAGAAAGTAGAAATGTTTTTGCCTTCTGTTGTGACATGTAGGGATGCCCTTGTAAGATGCGAGTGTCAAATAACAATGTACGTCTACATAAATATCATACACAACATACAATATTTCACTGGGAAACGATCACAAAGTTTCACGAAAAGTGATTATGAGGTCATTGACAGTTCAGATTAATATTTTTGAGGAGCCTGTTGAGAAAAAAAGTCAGTACGGTCTTACAACACTAACATAATAAGAAGAGAACGTTTATTTACGGCGAAATATTAATGAAAAACGTGCGCCCGCCCGCTTAAAGATCTTCAGTCGTGTGATGGATTTTTTTTCTTTCAAAAACTCACTTTCAGCCTTTCATGTTCTTTAATTTACAGAATTTCACTGGTTCATAACATCATTCATTTTTTACGTAATTGGAACACTTTAAAACGTCATAATAGAATGTATGAAAATGAGTAGATATAAACAAAAGATTTTACATACTAAAATCTTAGAAATTGTTTTCAAATATTATACTATGTTACGAAAATATTAACTCGAAAGATCCCTTGGTTATGTTGACAACTAAGAGCAATGCAAATGTCATTCGAGTTGCCAGTCATTCAGATACTCCGGAGGAAATTGCTTTACTGCTTCACTTTTTGCTCCGCTTGGACGAATATCCGTCTGAACGACTAAACATTTCCGTGACATCTTTAACGGTTCTTCGATTCACATCATTGCCAGACATGCATCCGGCCGTTGAAATTTTCTGCTCAGGTAAGTTTTGTTTCCACAATAAAACAGTTTGGATTTATAAGCAAATGGAAGTATTAATCCCAGGGATAAATTGCTGCATGTTCTGCGACGAGACACATCTACAAAAGACTTTTCCTTTCTCATCTGTTAAAAAGTAAAATGAATAAGACGGTGTGAGGAAACAGACATATTACATCAACAAACACAGGAAACACTGCAGGAAGCAATATTTTATAACATTTTCTTACTCTTTTTTACTTAAGATTTTAAAAGGAACCGAAATTACACATTTTTTACGAAAAATTACCCCAAAACGACTCATATTTTCGAAAAATTTGTACATGACCATGTTTCGAGATCTGTCTTGAATAAGTTTCATTGAGGAGAAAAATCTCCATCTTCAATATTGTAGTTGTAGGGAGACGTGAAAAATCCTTGTGAAATTTTCGAAAAAATGAAGAATTCCAACAAAAATGAGACCTGCGAGATTCTCTTAAGCGACCTTTGCCCTATCCGAAGACAAAGTTTAATTTAAAAAATGTGGAGACAATTTGTAGAAAATTGTGAGACTTCCTGTAAACTACTCCCAAGAGTCAAAATATCCGTTTCAAACTCACAGGGCCAAGAGCCCGTTCAGATCGATAGGAG
Organism: Teleogryllus oceanicus; assembly: GCA_964035755.1. NCBI lineage: Eukaryota > Metazoa > Arthropoda > Insecta > Orthoptera > Gryllidae > Teleogryllus > Teleogryllus oceanicus. The sequence continues at coordinate 59,007,753 of CAXIVR010000008.1, forward strand.
AATATAAATTTTGGAGAAAATCGTCTAAACGGTTTATGCGCTAGCGTTGACCACAGATAGACGGACGGGCGAATGGAAAGACTTTTGCAGTCAATCGAGTTTTCGGTTGAAAACCCACAAAACATGGATTGTGACTACACAGCTTGTCGTGACCAGGACCCTGCAATAAAAGTTTTTCAATCGAAAATTCGCCATTTTCAGACCCTAGGTTTCAGTATTTTATCTTGTAACAAAGTAATGGTGAAGAAGTAAAAAAAGTCTGTAAAAGTAAATGTCCAAAAAATTGGTAACTGAACCAACTATGTTATAATCAGACGATATATCTATTATAGCGTCCGCTACTGAAACGCACGCGGCAGCGTGGTGCACAGCCGGTATCTGGACACTTTCAGAATGGACACGTGCAGAATGCACCACAATGGGCCTTAAGAAGGAGGCCGGCCTGGGGTGCTGTTCGAGAGGGTTCGCGCCAAACTTGTGCCAGGTGTGTCGCAAGACCCGGCGGGGGCGACGCTGCCTCAGCGAAAGGGGGAAGGCCCGAAAAGGGCAGCTTTGTTCCTCCAACTTTTGTCGCGAGACGCCAGTGTGCGTGGAAAGCCGCGAGCTTGCGCCAGACTCACGTAAACCGCAGTCAGCAGATGCGAACGGGAGGCAAATGCTCCTGTAGTAAATGGTAGGGCAGCTATGTATGTATGTATGTATACCAAAGCCATGTTGTCTGTGGTTTGTCCCACTGTGCAGGATTCTTTCGATGGTGCGCGTGTGATTCCGGGGGGGGGGCTGAAGGTGACCCCGGAGCGACGCTCTTCGCCCTCGTCCTTCCGGGCACCGCCCACCCACGCGCCGGCCCCTCTGGGCGTCGAACCAAGAGCGCCTCCGCCGGTGGCCGTTGCGCCCAGAATGGGTCTTCCCTCCGCGTAAACTAAATATAGCAGAACCTCGCTCCCTTGGCGAGCGTGCTCGCCTTCCACGGCGCAGTCGGGCGATTCGATTCCCGGCCGAGGCAAAACACACCTGTGCGCTTTCCTCACAAATGTCCCAGTATCTATTGCTGTGTGACAATGAGAAAGCCCACCTTAACGTTATGAAGACCAGTATATACGGTAAAGGGACGTCTTCGTGCTAACCACACGAGCCCGTTATCCCATGGCTACGTAACCGAGAGGCTGGGTCACCGCTGGTCGGCCAAGGCCCGTAGCGGGCTGTCGAGCAGGAACAGTAGAACCACAATAATTCGAACTTCTTGATCTCGAGTTTCTCGATCTTCGATAAAAGAATGTTATCGAAGCATTTTTTTCATTTTCTATAAACTTTTTTATATATTTTAAAATCGATTACTAGAACCTCATTTAGTTAAAACAGTAAACAACAATTTTTTTCTCCTTTCGCTTTCGAGCTACAGGTTCCTCTAAAACTCCATCTCGAGGAGAGGACCGTGAAGTAATCGATAAAATAAGCGCTCCCTGTTTGACTTTTCAGCAAATGATTTTCAAATAGGACACATTGATTTGGGTTACAATTATTTTATTTTAATTGGACTCAAAATAAAACATAACTTTTCCCATGAAAATACATGGAAGTGCTTCCAATGCAGAAAAGATAAATGATTTTTGATTTTAAAACATTTTTGTAATGGAATCAAATGGATATACATGTTTTAATTTACTTTTACTTCCGAAGATTTAAAGCAGGTACGTCTCCTTGGGAATTATTTATAAATTATATTATTAATTGTTTCAAGAATTGTTTTTAATAAGTTTGTATTTAAGGTTTTGGGAAAATGGGACATCAAGCACAGCGACATGAATAATAACAATTAAGGACAGCATTTGCATTCCATTGCTTTTTGGATTACGAGTGAATAATTCCATTCCAATTCCAAGTGTTTAAAATAAATATAAGCCAAGTTATATACTTCCAATAAGCATATACATATTTAGTATTTGCATAAAAACGCATTAAGCGTATTATTATTATTATTATTATTATTATTATTATTATTATTATTATTTTAATAATCCAAAAAGAATATGAATCATTGTGATTTCTATTTTTCAAATTATAATGTTCTTTGCTCCCATTTTTAAAAACCAGAGGGTCTCCGCGAGGCCGAGCTGTGGCGCCGCCTGGCGGTGGCGAAATCGCACCTGCGGTTCACTTAATGGGCCCGGGGTTTCCGCGCCGCTGCCTCCAGTGCGGGGGCAGCCGCCGCCGCCGTCCCCGTCGCCAAATATAGTAGGCCAGCCGGGCCGTTGCGTAATCTGCGAAGGCGGCGGTGGGAGGGGCGACAAAGGCTGAAGCGGAGGTGAAGGAAGGAGAGATGCTGGACAAGACGAAGAGTAGGAGTACGGCCTGGAGACGGAGGGGAAGTACACGCTTGAGGAAAATATCCTGATTACGGTAAAGTGGTCTAGTGTGTATGTCATTTCTTCTAGTAATTTTTGGTTGTGTAATAACAAGGAACTCCACTCTTCGAGGAACGATTCGGCGTTCAGTTTGCCTTGAAGCAAAAACAAGTAATGGAACAGAAAAGGTGGGAGTATAATTTGGTATAAATGGTAATGATGATTTTTAAACGTTCTTTACCGTGCGGAACAAAAAATTTTTGTGTAAATATTGATCTAAAAATTGATGGTACACAATCATTGGACCTTCAGGAATCTTACAAATAACCCGTAATACTGTTCTGAAATAATCGGAATATTTATTCCGTTGTACAACTGTTTTTCAAGTAATTGAATCTCATCTGAATTCAGGAGAAAAGTGATGGGGAGGGAGAGGGTACAGAAAAGGGCGTTTAGACAGTGGGCGAGGGGCGTTCACTACTATGAAATAAGGGGCAATGACCTTACTCATACACAGTCCACCGATCCCCGCGATAAACTTCGCTAACTAGTTCCGGATACTCTCGCTCCTAATTAAAGGGCGGATGTTTCCAAAATAGATACGTTAACCACGTGCCCAGCCATATCTCGTACAGTCGATCGCTAGATAAATGAAAATATGAGAAACTGTTCCTCTTTACAGTTGTCTTATCACTTCATCCCGTTGAGAAACTCAACCACCTCTCAGGGACGAGGAACTGAACTAACGACCATCCGAGGTTTAGTTTGTAGCACTGGGCCTAATGGCCTTTTTCAGCACAGGAACATGCCCCCTCCATTTTAAAGATTTAAACTCTCTTTTGAGTAACTTTTTGTCAAGGGTTTTTATATAACCGGAAGACAGATACCCTTTACGGCTCAATTTACGCATATTCGACCATACACTAGACACCAACACACTTGCGGGCTCTTCTGATCTGGGGTCAGCAAACCTCCGTGACAACATACATGAAAGACAAGGGGCAAGCAACCATGCCTAAGCCGTGACTCGAACCCGCGACCCTCCAGACCGAAGAGCTGAGTCAGTAAACGCTCTTAGCCATTCAGGTCGGCTTATAAGTAATCATAATATGTTTTTATTAAATGCAATTGTTCACTTATACAACAAATATAACACGTTTAAGAAAGCGTATTGATTATATCGTAAGAATTCATTTTTTCATACAACAGGGGGTGAGCACAGTAGTTGTAACAACCGCGCTGTCACGTGTTCCGCTGGGAGTAACAATCGCTCTGTGTTGGAATATACGCTTTCTGATAGTTCTCCTGTACTCCTTCACCTGAGTATTTCTCTCTTGAGCAGTATTCTTGTAATTATTTGTACCCATTACCTTCGCCAAATTTAACCGACTGTTCTGAGGAAAAAAAAGAGTACCACATTTGACGTCACTGATGCAATTAGTCACTGTGATACAAGGTAAACTTTGCACGCTTCCCATACAACACCGTAGCATCCGCGTGCCTTACTCCACCCTTTTTGACCAATCGCCCACAACAGGGAAGAACTACTTCTCTTGAGAACTATTATTTTTTTACATACCCAGAGCTTCTCGCAACTACGGAAACCTCAACGGTCGAGAGCCTCGAAATGATGCTTCTAAGGATGCGCAAGGAAACAAAAAGTTGTGAAACAAGTCTCACATTCGGATAAATGATGAAAACAGGTTGGGCTTCTTTTCGTGTGCTTCCAACAGGTACCTCTAGCAGCTAGAGTCTGGCATCTCAGGTTTTGTTTCAGAATATTTGGCTGCTACCTAGTCTTCGTAAGCGGTGTAATTCTGATATAACAATTTCAAATTATTTGGGGCTCAGCATCCAAATCTCATATCCATTAGCTCCAGACCTTTCAAAATCGTTTCCTAAGGATCATAACCAAAGCACCTTAGTTCATACCCAATGATCTACTACATCTCGAGCTCGGCATACCCCTCATTACCACTAACATCAAGCAAAGCGCCCTTAAGTTTTACCACAAAATCCCTTCTATCCCACAAGCCCTCCACTTCCAATTAGGGAAACATACCCCCGATTAAGCACGTATCCGCAGGAAACTCCCCAGACAGTTTTTCGACCCACCTTAAGCCCCTCATACACACAACTCCTCTAAATAATCTTAACCAAAAATATAACTTCTAAATGAAACTCAGTTCTGTAGTTCTGTATCTATGTATTTCAACCCACTGTAAATGAGGCTGTACGCCTGAAAGCAAATAAATTTTTTAAAAAATTTCAAATTGAAAACGTTCCCACTGCATTTACTTTAACTATGTGTGCAAGGTAATTAAAGAAGTGAAGTCGACACGTATTAGATTTCTTTTTCATTCAAAATTCAAGTAGTATATGTACTTAGTGTAGGGATCACAGAATTTTGAAAATGTGCACACAATTCACTTCTCCCCATAGCACGTCATACGCAGTTTTAACTGTTTTTGACATAAAATAAATAAATATTAAATAATAAATAAGAGTAAGAAAACAGTGTCGAAAATTCAAGCTTATTTAACAATCACAAGCATGGCCTAAGAAACACATCAAATGTACTTGATATCTGAAACTTTTGATTGTCCGTCTATGGACGTATGCAAAGAATGCACATGTTTGTTTGGAAAATAAAAAACACACATTTTTATAATCCAACGATTTTTGCAGAAAACCGCAGAGATCTATGGCAACTGATATTGAAAGTGTTCCTGAGGAAAGTTGCTCAGGCTAACAATTTTGACCTTAACACTGCGAACGAGAATGAGCATTCCTCTAGGCACTGTAAACTGTGCTAAATAGCTCTTCTCGAAGCGCTTAAAGTTTTGCTTGTCATTGCATTTAGAGCTTCCAAACTCTGATAACAAAAAACACGACGCAGAACAAGCGTGAGAATTTTCGTTGAAATAGGGAGTCAGCGTTCAAAAATAAATTTGCTGAATCATAATTTCACCTAAGCGTGTGATATTCTACGAGAATCTTTTGATCAATATTACTTTTGTGCAACTTTACAATAACAAAGACCGCTCCCGCCTTTACCAACATTTTATCGTCAAATTTGTTAGCTGCTTTCCTAGGCTTTGTCATAATCACCACCATCATCATCAGACCTTAAACACAATATGAATTAACCAATAATCAATATCGACATCCACCAAAAATACCTCTCCAAACATTATCAGAACACAAAGTAAGAAATACTTTCGTAGGTTTCCTGGACCAAAACATCGTTGTTGATTTAGAGATATTTATTAAAATCGTCTGCTGTCGGAAAGAGGAGGTAATCCCCTGGCGAGATAGACTCTGGATGTCATCAATCGAAGTAATCTGGCAATGCGTACAGTCGCTGGAAGAGATTAATGAAGCAATAGTAATCACCATCACTTTTCCTCTTCTTGTTAGAATTCAGTTCAAAATGGCTTGAGGCGATCGCTTAATAAAGGTCAATCAATGAAATGTAACGCCACTCACCCGTAAGTTGGATGGCCGCTGAAAAGAGGGGATATTTTCTGGTGTCTTATGGAAAAACCATATACTATCGGTTTCACAAAAAAAAAATGCCTGTTGGTCACCACATACTTGAGGAGGCCATCCGAACAGATTTTACTGTCAGTAGTTGCGGGGCTATGCTTTGTAGTCAAGGCGGATTAGAATAAAGCAATGGTGAGTCACACCTCGGGTCATTCAGCTGGGTCGCCGGATGCCTAGAATTCTAGCGGCCGCTTACTTCCATAGTTCATCTCACATGATTTTCTCTGAACATTTCCAGGAGGACGACGGGAAAGTAGGCGGCCAATGGGTTAGTCGACGAAGCGCGATCTTTTCCCACCTTGTCCCCAACACCGATCCTTAGAATCAGGCGTGGACCGGCCCCATCCACTATTCCCTACGATCCAGAAAGACTCGGTTCTCAAGGCCAAACCTGGAACGGATCAATCAGCATTTGAGTCAACCGCCCGGAATGGGTTAATCAATGGTTTTGAAAGGTGAGTGAATATAAAGATATGACGTGAATGACAATGGTGCAATGGTGGAATGTGAAACGGGGGAAACGGGAGAACCTCGAGAAAACCGGCCGCGAACAAACTTCATCCCCCACACATTGCACGTGGATCGACCGGCTTTTGAATCCCGGTCCCTCCTCGGAAGGAGAGCGGTGTCAAGGCTACAAGGTGTGCGAATATAGGAAGAATAATGGTCATTGTGTGTGGCTGCTCCCCACTGCCCCACCTGGCGCAGGGAGCACCTTGGCAGCAAGGTGAAGGCCGCCGCCAGACTTCGAATTGCCCGGGGCGGTGAACTCTGAAAGCGGCCACTGAGAGGAAAGCGGCTCGCGGGGGGCGGGGCGAGAAGCCGAAAGATGCGTCGCGCCTCGCCCACGAGCGGAGGGGGGCGGGGCGGGGGGGGCGGGGGAATCGCGGTCAGCGCCCCGGGCGGCCGCGCCCGCGCCCGCGCCCGCGCCGCACTGTGGGCGGAAGGCGATTTCCAGCGGGCGAAGACCGAAAGCTGATTGGGAAGTCCTTTTCCAAAATACGTCGTACAAGAGAGAAGCAAACACATTAGAGTAAAAGTCTTCCAAAGTCCAAACAAACTTACAATTTCTAACCAGAAAGAAGTTCAGTGGCCATTACTTCCGCATGTAACTTTTATGTTAGAACAGGGTTGGATGGATTCTGAACAAGCCTACAGACGTGCTCAGGTCTCATAATGGTTAGGGTCTCCATATTATATTTTAGATATTTTATATTAATTCATAAATATAGACACATAATATTGGAATACCTTGTATTGCAAAGGTTTATTTTCATGATCATTTTGATTATATTATTATTTTTCATACTTCAATTCTATATTGGTCATACGGCTAGATCAGGCCTGGCCAATACAAGTAGTTTCACGGGCTACATTGGCGTAACGTTACAGTAGGGCCGACTTTAGGTTAATATGACTTAAAAGTAATAAATACACAAAATGAATACGATTTCATTGATATATTATCAATTAATATAATTTATACTTGAGTGTTAATTAATGAGAGGATTATTTCTCTTTGTTTCAACTACGTAATATGTATGTATTATAAAGTCGATACATAGCGTGTATTTCATCACCTAAACATTTTCACACTAAAAATGTGGAAATTTTTATTACTCTATCGTGTCTAGTTGTCGTTCTCTAAGCTGCGTCTTCCTTTCCTCAGGTTGTAGATGCTCTTCGACAGTCTAACATGAGGATGCACATTGAACTCAGGATGAATGAACCGCACACTATTCACAGACGAGACAGCAGACGCATCTCTCACGGACGCTTTGGACGTATTTTCCTAAATCCTAAAACTACAAGACCGTGTTGAACAGAACTCTAGCGTCATATTTTACTGTGTGCGTTTGCGAGAAACGGGAAGAATCTTCATCATTGTTTCCTATCTAACAGTATGCTGCTTCCACGCGACTGTGCATGGCGAGCTCCAATTAAAGTGTTTTCTGGTTGTGGGAACATTTCATAACATGGTCTACTTCGGAGTTCCGGACCTTTTAGTGTTTACGAACCAAAATGTCCTTTTTGTCACGAGTTCTGAATCGCGTTTCCTCAGGTCTGGAGAAATGTACAAGTACACATGAAGTACCGTGTTTCGCGGAGCAATTCTTTTGACAATTTACTTGTGTTTAAAGAACGTTTTATGCTTAAATGACTTGCAATTTATCAGTGTTGTATTTGACACATTCTGTTAGTTCCAAAACACCACCTTGTGCAGGTAGAGTCGAGTAGGATTGTGGCCTTAGACCAACGTTTCGTCAGTACACAAGACACACATACAAAATCTTATCAATTTGCAGAAGAACAGTTTTATTGTGACACCAAGCGACAGTATTTATTTCGTGGTCAAAGACGTTTCCCTCTTCTTATCGGATGTATTACCGGGAGAGGTGGCTCAGGGTATCGACTGATGTCACTACAGTACCTCTGACCGGGAGGTCCTAGGTTCGAGACCCGACGGCGGCAGGATTTTCGACACTAGCTAGGTCTTGTCAGCTAGGTCGAATTCAGTCGCTGTCTGGAGGAGAATTCTAGCGGCCGGCTGCTCTGTTCGGTAGTTTTCCGTGGTTTCTCCGATCAGGCGAATGCTGGAGCAGTACTCTACCAAACGGACCACGGACCGCGCGCGATCTTTCTTTCCTCCTTGTCCTATCCTCTCCCTTTACACACACACACACACACACACACACACACACTAACATACACTACACTACCACGCATGCCGGGAGACAGGTCGGGAGCATTGAGCCTGTACCGGCTGGGGCGGTGTCCCACTGATGGGAGATACCTGGTTATGGAAAACCCCGCTAGCCGGCGGTAGATCACCGCCGGATCTCGCCATTCAACGGAGGAAGACCTCCCTAGAGAAAACATGCCCTACACTTAGGGGACTAATGACATTCTTGAAGTCGTTAACCCGCCAAGAATCACTAACATCCAAGCAACCATTATCGAATGTATTGCGAATACTTCACTATCTAAATTTCTATTTCTCTTCGCCTGCCAGCGTACGACGACCGCTGTCTCGCGCGGCGAGGACGAGTGGGGCGGGGTAGGGCGCGAAAGCGGGAACGCCCCCCGCAAGTGGAGCGCCCGCCCGCCCCCCTCCCCCTTCCGCCGGCGCAGGACCACGCGCTCCCGTTCCCAAGTTGGGCTTCGGCGCCGAAGAAACCTCCGAATCCGACAGAGCGAGGCGTGGCCCGCTCGCTTCTCCAAACCGCGGGATGAAAAAGAGCTCTAATGAATGGGCTGGGCGGCGGATGTTTTTACTTTCTCGAATTACAGAGAAAGTGGATACCAGACGTGTACAAACGAAGGCAATGGGGGTACAATATGTCCCGTGCATTATTGGAAAATAGTGTAACTGAAAAATCGCCAGGTTATTATGTAAAGCAAGTAAAATACAAGCCAGTATTGTACATTTTGATTTTAAAAGTGCAGAGGAAAATACAGATTCTGATTTAAAAGTTACAAAGCTGTAGTGAGGCTCAAAAATAAAAATTTTAAAAATCCTGATATCACGAATGAGGGCAATAAATCTTACGATACTTTTTGTTTTAGTTGAATGTGATTCATTACAATGTCGCTTATGAAATTTAGGTTTATAGCCCATCTGCGTGAAACAAATAACCACAAGCACGTTGAATGGGATTCAAACGGATTAGCTTGTTACTCATCTCAACAGACATCGTGATATTGGAAGTGGGATGTAGAACTGTTACTTTCCTTGAACGCTACGGAGGAGAAATTGAAACTGACCAGGTGTTTACGCTTGGTTTAAAGTCAAACTCACCGAGTTAAGTAGGCGACCGGTTTCAGAATGGATTGCCGACGGCTACACTTTCATCGGGCTTTGCTTGTACCACATCAGGCTTTGATTGTAAGTGCTCACGTTTATTACCAAATTATATATCTTTTTTTAGAACAATCAAATTAGAAATGTGAGTAAAAAATCCCAATATCTGGGAAGAAACACGCTTTCCTTTCGAAATAGACGTAACGTTCTCTGAGTCATTGAATACAAATAATAAAATAAGAGGTGTATTCCAAAAGTACTTCAGCTGAAAGATGTGGTCAGACGACTTTCTAATAACTTTATTACTACAACTCCGCAAAATCATGGAAATGCAGTCTGTTGAGGTTGTCCACCAGAAATTATCACACAGCAGCGGTGTCAAAAGGCAACGATTGCCAAGAAGCACGAATGACTTGCTTGACAGCGAGAGAGTTTCTTGGATTTTGGCACACTCCAATCTGAAGATGTCTCTGTGAGAAACGAACGAAACCCCAGGTGACGGGAACAGTTTCGGATCTGCAAATTGGAGCTGCCAGATACTTTCTCGACTTTCTCTGATAGTTAAATCAGTGCAATCTAAAACAGCTGGAATGCAGCCTAGACTCTGTGTGAAACGTATTGAGTATTAATGTTGCCACTACCAACAATATCGTCAATATCTAAAATAATAAGTGAATGAGTTACAATTTGAATGTTTGAAAACTATAACAAAAATTGTGATAATAATTAGTGGATTCGTTTTCTCCAGATAATTTCTCTGAAAAACGGAACAAAATTCGACGATGACATTTATTACTTCGAGTATTAACTTCTCATTCTGACAAAGCATCTGTACGATCGATGATATGGAATATTAAAAGAATATTCGTATTTATATTTTTCTGGCACAGAAATGAATGCACAGTAAAGGAATACCTGTTGGTAATATCATAATAGTGTAGATGTAGAATATAATATCTGGAAGAAAGAATGAGAAAGGAAGGAAAGAGGAGAAAAATCAAAGAAAAGAGTGTGAGTGAAAAAAAGGGAAAAGAGAGGAAGCAAAGAAAATGTCAGAATGGGGATAAAAGTAAAGAAGGAAAGAGAATGGAAAGAATGAAACATATAGAAGACAAGAGGAAACAAGACAAGGACTGGAAAAAACTAACGAAAGAAATCTGTATAGAGGAGTCATCGCAGGATGAGCGATATAAAAAATAACGAGCAGCCCCACAAATGAAGAGGTCGAAGAAGAACCAGTGTGGGAGAAGGTGGGAAGAACAACCCGGAGGAAAGGGAGAGGAAGGAAAACAGGAAAGAGCCGAGCGCTGGCGCGCGCCCAGGGCGTCTGCTCTGCCTGCGAGGAGACCGCCGCGCCGCCGCGCGCGCCCGCGCCGCGCCGCGCCGCGCCGCGCCGCGCCAGCCGCCGCGGGCCGAGTTTCTCCGGCGCAGTGCCAGGGCGGGCGTCGCCACCGACGGGCCTTCCCACCTCCGTCGCCACGCCCCCTACCGCCATCGCCACCCTCCGTTCACCACCGCCCCGCCGCCACCGCCCCGCCGCCATCGCCCCCGCATCGCCCCACCAGCATCGCCCCGCCGCCATCGTCCCGCCGCCATCGCCCCACCAGCATCGCCCCACCAGCATCACCCCGCCGCCATCGCCCCGCCGCCATCGCCCCACCAGCATCGCCCCACCAGCATCGCCCCACCAGCATCGCCCGCTGCCATCGCCCCGCCGCCATCGCCCGCCGCCATCGCCCCACCAGCATCGCCCCACCAGCATCACCCCGCCGCCATCGCCCCACCAGCATCGTCCACCAGCATCACCCGCCGCCATCGCCCCGCCGCCATCGCCCCGCCGCCATCGCCCCACCAGCATCGCCCCACCAGCATCACCCCACCAGCATCACCCCGCATCGCCCCACCAGCATCACCCCGCCGCCATCGCCCCACCAGCATCGCCCCACCAGCATCGCCCCACCAGCATCGCCCACCAGCATCACCCCGCCGCCATCGCCCGCCGCCATCGCCCCACCAGCATCGCCCCACCAGCATCGTACCAGCAGCATCGCCCCGCCGCCATCGCCCGCCGCCACAGTCGCTACCATTGTCCACAGAGTGGACTCTACATACGCATGCTCCTCCATCTCCGCCTCCACCAACAGCCTGCAACGTCCTCCACCGCGCCTCCGCCACACGTGCCGCCCCGCCACCTCCTTTGCTGTCGCCGCCACCGGCTCCACCTCCGGCACCTCGCCCCCGCCCCGCTCCCGCCGCCGTGCTCTTGAGAGCCGGCGGAGGACGCGGCCTGGCCTACGGAAGCGGCTGATGGGCTGATTAACCCTGGGAGCGCTCGCTCATTATGAGATGGTTGACGGACGTGTTTACTTTGTCGGGGAAAAGTTAAAATCGACTGAGAGAGGAATTTCCTCGTTAAAGAGGTCGTGAACTGGTTAACCAATGAGTACACGTCTGGATATATGAGCTATAAATGCTATTTGTGACCTCCGCGAATTTTAAATCGAGTAATTGTGTCTTTAAATCAGGTACGCTGAACCGAGCTTCGTTCACAAAATAAGCATGTCGATGCAATTCTGTTGCCTTCCTCGTGCATCGTCGCCAAGCCCAGAGCGCGCGCATGGGCGGTGCGTGAGAGCGGTGTCGTGAAAGCACAGCTGCCTTCGGGGTCGCATAATACCTTCTGATACCGCACGTTTCACCACATTATTGTGGCTCTCAATAATATTAAATATTGAAAACGTGTAACCAAAATCAATATGAAAAGAAAACTAGAACCCCTCAATTTACAAATTTAATATACAAATAATAACCATAAACTAAAATACATTTCATCTAGTTTTCAAAATCCGAATTAAATTATTTCCTTTTGTGTATCGTTAATAATCTTTTTAAGTTTTCATGAACAAATATTAATTAATGTTTTACACTAGTTATTGGGGACCTCCAAAGCACGTTCTCTGTCTGCTTACGCATAGTCGGCCAAGTTCTCCCTTGGTTGGTGAAGGAAGCGTAGCGAACTTTGCTTGGTCAGACGGAAGAGCAGGCCCCATGGCCTGAGTCTCGCCACGTAAAATAAGGCATCAATTCAATTCAATTCACTTGATAGTCCGCCCAGGCTGCCGTCGTTGCAGTGGGCGGCGCGAGGGCGGACGCCGCGGCTTCGCCCGCGCCCAGCCGCCCCATTAGCGGCGGGCGCGCGCCCGTTAGCGCGTGGCACGGGCTCGGCCGCACGCGCCAACACCGCCCGGCGCCCCCCCCCCCCGCCCAAGGACAGCGGCGCACACGACCACCTCACGGGGGGGGGGGCGGCAATGTCTCAATGCTGGAGGTGAAGCCGAAAATAAAACGGTGCAGCATGTCCTCTGTCTGATGCAATAATGTTGTACCATCAAATTGTTTGCTTTTTGTTGAGAGGTCGAGAGGAACTTACTGTCTGGATGCGTCGCGTATTACCAAGAGGTAATGTTGCTTATAACTGCACTGATCTTGCTCTAATCTATACTATTGTGCCCCTCGATGGGTGACTGGTTAGCTTACTGGTCTCAGAACCCCCAGTGAGGGTTCGATACCGGCTGAGGCGCATGGATTTTCGAAAGGCACTGTCATGTTTGTGGGCATGAAAAAGAACCCTGGCAAGTTCCCGGAAAATTAAATCCCTTCTGCAATTTCTTTCCTAGCAAGATCTCACTTTGTCACAACCAGAGAGTTAAGAACTGAGAACAACATCTGGCGGAGAATGTGAGTCACACCTCGGCGTTTAAGGGGAAGCCCATGGGGCGCACCTGTTGGAAAAAGGCCCCCTGAACCCGCGCAGGAAGTTCGTTTTAAAGGAAGCCTGGGATCAAAACACGAGTGCAGAACTAAGGTCAATTGCATAACCGGCAAACTACTGCACTAATAGTAGGGTACCAAAAATGTTCTTTATAATGCAAGATAGCAAATAAAACTGAATTGTGTGCAAATAATCTACTAGTTGTATATTATGTGGATAGGTAGCACCAACCCGTGAAAAAGGTATTCCACAGACATGCGCGAAGAATTTTTGTTCATGATAACTAGAAAGTTATTTTGGCAACTCTTTTTAATGGATAATAAAAGCTAACTTCACATGCGGACATCGATGCACAAAAAAAGTTGTAGAAAAATATTTATGAACTCAACTGGTGTGAAAGAACAAGATAAACGTCAAAATAACTAAAAAGGGTTGGAGAACAAATCGATTTCTCCAGCTGCATTGTGATTGTAAAATTTTATTTCCGAAGACTTACAAATAAGGAAATGTAATTTTTGATCAGATCTTCATTTTTTTGTCATACCTTCCTCCTAATACTTTTCCCTCTTCTGTGTGTTTGAATTTCTTCCAGAACAGGCAATTTTTAAGCAAATCGAATAGCACTATAATGGAATTACACTATAGGGCAATTTAACGTAACTTACTTCGATACATTTCTTCTTCACAATCTTAGGTCATTCGTTTTGAAGTTTTGCTTTTGTCAGCCAGAGTCGTATTCAGCTTAGGATTCGCTCCTAAACATAGACTTGCAGTCGTGGCCATCCGTTATCTAGGACGGCGCCGTCGCTGCGCTTTGGAGAAGGCAACGCGAGGCAGAGGCACACAGCGCAGTCTGTGTAAGCTGGAGAACAATGAGAAAACTTGTATCCACAGCATTCACAAGAAAAGGAGATTTCTGAATAAAAATGCCAAATCGGATTCGCTGAAGAACGAGCGTTGCTGTTAATTTTTGTAGCGCATTGTACCCTCGTGTCTATTCAACGGGTGGACGATACGTTTCAAATATTATGCCTCATTACGAGAAAAGTTCATTCCCAAATAAGTTGCTTAAAGGTTAAATATTCGAAACTTCTGCGTAATCGAGAAATTTCGCTTATATAGACCCTTATCAATTGGACTCTACATTGGAAACTAATAAAAAATTAGTTGGACAGCAAAAACAGGTGCAAGCAAAAAAATGGTATTATTATTTGGACTTGCATGACTATACCTAGTTTTTAAAGTATTTCATTTAACAGTACATTGAAAATGAAAACGTAGATTTTCAAGTTTTTTACGAAACTTTCCTACTTTTGTAAATACAACGTCGTGAAAATGTTGTTACAAATTTGTAAATGTAGTACACAGTGCACGTCTTCAAGAGATCTCTTGGAAATATATTTGTTCAAGTTTTTGTTCATGTTCTTGCGGCAGAAAGTTGAAAAGGCACGATGGGCACAATGCCACAATGAGTGATAATAACCAAAATCTACAACTGATTTGTCTTTACAAATAGTTTTTATTACATTAGACCGAATTTTTGTCAGCAATTCTTGCCAGAAGGGCTCATTTCCATCGGTATTAAGAATTCAACTTGAACATGGGTTAGAGTAGGGATCCCATAATTTAAGAAAACGTTCACAGAATACTTCTCCCCATAGTACGTCACGCACAGTTTTACCTGTTTTTTGATGTTTAATAAATAAATGAATGTATTAATTAATTAAAATGTAAAATACGCTCTGTTAAAAAGAGTTCTTTACGGAGATCACGTGCAATAACGCCGGTACTCATTGAGGACAAGGGAGGTCGGATGTAGGCACCGGAAGAGACAACGGCAGAGAACAGAAGAGGAAATTTACGCGGGTGGCCGGTTCCCGCGATTGTTCCGAATGAATGGTGTTCAGGGCGTGGAATAGACGTCAGAAAAAGGGTCATCTCGGCCAGGACTGACAGAAGCTTCCTTCATTTTCACGCTGTCTGAAATTCTGTCTTCAAGAGAAACGAATGCCTTTTGGATTTCTGCCAGGAACGTTTTCCGCCTTTCATCTCTCGCCGTCCCAGAATCTCACTCATTTGTTCGGGTGCTCCTCAAGTTACTCCCCATTGGCTACCGAGATTACGAAGCAGACGATTGCCTTCATACCGTTACATCACTTACTAAAATTACAGCGTTGGCGAGTCGTTCGAATTCATAACATCGGGCCCAATTGAGGAGATGGGACGAGATCGGCCTCCCAGGCGGATGATCATGTTTCATTTTCCGGCCGCTCGACCCAGCGCCGAAATGCTTGTTGAGCACCACTTGGGTGGTAGTTTGCGAAGTTGTTGCAGCTGCTACGGCAACCTCGGTTGAGGAGGAAAATCGTCAGCCGTGGGACACCTCAGAGCAACGGGTTAAATCTATTCACGTCTTTTCGTGAATAGCTCACTCAATGTTTCTTTTTCAGCTCCTTGAATGCTCGGAAACTTCAGAATGCTCTGTATACTACTAAACAACAGCTCATTGGTTTATTTGATTTTTAACGTAAAACACACAATATCGGTTTTGAATTAACATATCATTAGCTGTTATGAATGTTGTAGTCGAAAATTAATCAAATATTAAATATGAATTTTTTTACCAATATATCTACATTTCTACTGAGTAAATCTGTACTATGCTTGAGTGTCTCCGCAAGTATGCTGTCTGCTTGCTATGCAGAAGCCCTGATGACCACTTGTTTCATCGTCGCGGGTCAGAGGAAGACCACAGGCTGGGAAACACTTCATTATTCCCTTATTCTTTGCTTCCATTTCCTCCTCATACTGAGGGAAGGAGTTGTAGGATAATGGTTCTCCCGAAATAAGAAATAATTCTGCGTAATATTGTGCCCTCCTTTGTTAGTGGTCACTTGGTGGTTCCTTGTCCTTAGTCCATATTGCTTGACAATTGTGAATCTTTAATTTACTACCTTTTCATTTACCATTTAAACCAAATCGGAAATAAATTATAATCAGTTCTTTCAATTTGATTATAGAATAGCGGAATAGTTTCGTAAAGTACTTTCGTGAAATGTTGCTTCATTAGATTTCAAGTTAAATATTGACTACGGCACTTCCTGGGATTCCGTGTATTCAAAGAATTTTGTTTATTTTAATGAAAAACTCGCGCTTTTAAAATGAAATTCAGAGTATTTCAGAGTGATATTTCAGAAAGAAGTGTGGAAAGTGTCAAAGAAAAAAAATCAATCAATAAAAAGAAATATATTTTAATTTTCCTCTTTACAGGATAATAATAAAAATTAGTATTGGATGATATTGGAATAAAAACACAGAAAACATATTATCCTATCATGAAAGTAATGTACTTATGTGAATAGGTCGATTTGGAACAATCGAATACCTTGCAATCGACCTATCAATCCGAATGGACGTGTTGCCCGTTATCCAAATATTCCATTCACCCTTCTTCGTAACCTTCTTTCTCACAGTTCTTCTAGCACGAGGGACTTCTTGCCCAACCAACTGTTCCCATCGAGCTCCGCCGCTTGTAGTTCCCGAAAGCCCTCTCGCAGCGCTCTCCCGTCAGCACTCCCATTCATTTTCGTCGCTCGCTGCTTTGTGCGGCGGCCTGTGTGAGTGCCCTGTGAATGCCCGAGCTCCACGCCCATCTGCATGAGCGCCGCCCACGAGCACGAGGGCACTGGGCCGCCGGGGGCGGGCGTCGTGGGCGTCGTGACCGGCCGTGACCCGCGACCCGCGGCGCGGCGCGGCACGGCAGGCACGGGCGTCGCCCGAGGACGGACAATCGTGCGCTTGTGTGGCGCACGCACACGCCGCGTCGCGCGTGCTACGCGACCGCCCCGCCGCCCCCCCCCCCCCCGTCCCACCCACCCCTCCCCGCCCTATGCATTGCCGCCCCGCCCCCCTCCGTCCTACCCCGCCCTGTCCCGCCCGATCCGCCATGCTACGCCACTCCCCACCCCGCCCGGTCATCCCCCGCTCCTCTCCATCCCCGTCCCCGTTCCCGTGCCTCCCAGCCTTACCCCGCCCCGCCCCGCCCCGCCCCGCCCGCCCGCCCGCCCGCCCGCGCCCGCCCCGCCCCGCGGGGACAGGGCGCCGCGCCGTGGAGGTTGGCTTCCGCAATCGCCCCGCTCCCTGTGCGCTGGCCCCGCGCCCGGCGTCAGTGCTGCCACTCCCACTCCGCTGCACCCGTCCCTCCTAGTCTGCTTTCCGAGAAGCATTTTTCTCTCTCCGTGCTTCGCTCTTGACTTTCTTTCACTTTTCGCCCCTACCAGCTTCCCCTCCTTATTGGAAGAGTAAATCAAATTTTCTCGAATATAATCCTGAAAGATCCATTAACTGCAAGAGTCCTTTTCATATAATACCTTTAAAACAATTATTTATTGTTGTTAATAATATGTAAATAACGACAAATGATTAACTGTTAGAGCCCAGAAGTTCATGCGTTTATTTTACCTAAAGTAGACGTGCAAAAAGGCATTTATTCTCGCTGAAGTAGGGGTGCCTAAAGGCGTGTAAACAATGAAAAACACGTTCAAAAGGAATTATTGAAAAAAAAAGTAAATAAAAATGTTTACTTTTTAATTCTAACTCTAAAATTAACATTAGCTCTTAACGTGCGATGAAACGATCTTCTCTTTGTAATCTTCATGACACATGACATCCGGTATGATGGCTGCGAATTTGTTTTATTCGCGTCGCTCTCTCTTCGAAATGACATTGTGAACTCCTTTTTGAACCTTGAAAAGGCATCGGAGGATACACAATTACATTTCTCGTTCTTCGCACTAGAATAATCACCAGCACCGAGAAGGGTACATCTTAAACAGAGATTCGAGACCACACTCGAACGCAGGACGGGATTCTTCGTGAGCGATTAAAGCGTGTAGGCATTAATGAAAATATATCGAAAATAATTTTTATCACAGCCTCTGCTTTCACAGAAAGGCAAAAGGAAATTCTACTAAAACAACGCTAGAAGCACAATTCGTTGATTTCTATTGTCAAAAGTCATCAAATAGTAGCAATAATAAAGCGGCATTTTGCCAAACTTCCGGGCTCTATTAATAACATATAATAAAATTATTCGGCTTATGTTCTTATGAGAAAAGAAAAGGGGTAAGATACTATGGTATGAAATATTTTATGTTCTGTTCTCGAATAGTTAAGGAAGGAACGTGAAACACGACCTGAATGCTATGTGTGAGGAGTATTCGTCAAAATATAATAGTAAGAATGACGAAAAAGTCATTCGAATCCTAGAGGATCCGAGTTTAAGAATCTCTTTCAGAACTTAGTGAATTTGTTATTCCAATTTCCAATGTCCAATCACGATTTTTTTAGGGACGGGGACTGTTTATCCAATTAGATATTTTGATACAAAATAATTTTTCATTATTTTGAATTAAAGGATTTATTTGCTGAGTTATAATTATCTAGAAGGCATTCGATTGAGATATTGCACAGCTACTTCGTTACTATAAAAAATTAGTAAAAACTATATTTGTGACTGTGTCGTTTCTGTGGGAGGGCCCCTTCCGTTGGCCTTCGCTAATGTCCCATTTTTAAGAAAAAGTCTCTCTAAACTGTCACTTTCTCCTACACATTTTGAAATCCATTTCCTTCGAATTAGGGAGAAACATTGTAATATGTTTCTAGAAAAGTTTCTCAGAAAATTCTGGTAACAACTTACAAGAATGTGACTCTAGTAATTAGTGTTATATTTATGGTTCATTAAGTAACTGAGACTGGGCACTGAAAGTATCGGGTCTTTAGAGCGCGTCCGTTTTCAAGGTTTCCCTGTCTATCATGGAGAGGGATTCCTTCGCGGCGGAGCTTGTTACAGAGCGTTGTGCGCTGTGAAGAGAAGTCACGGTGGTCGTGTTATTTCTGAAATTGTGGCCAAGGCAGAAGAGCACAAGAAAATGAGTGTATTTTAAATTATGAAGGGGGAATTCCTTCAAGGAGTCCGCTCATTGAAATTTACATCAAGTTACCGCATCGCTTAAAATAACATAGCGGCAGCTCTGTACATTTAGTTCTTTCTGTTCATCTTCACGAATTTGATATTGTTAACTCCTAACGCATCGGCAGGAGTCGGTGGCCTAGGGGTGTGGGTGGCCACCACGCATTCATATAAGAAATTAATTTAAAAAGTTTGAACAGTTTTTCAGAATTCTTTTAAAGTCTTCATGTAAAGTGTCCCTCAAAATCAAAATATACTTATCAAATTCCCCCAACCTCGAGTTCGGCCTGATCGATGACGGAATATAAATTTGGAGAAAGTCGTTTGAACGTTTTAGACGGAAGCGTTGACCATGCAGACGGACGAATAGACAAGTTTTGTCGTCAACCAATTTTTCGGTTCCAAGGATGTACAAAACGCGGATTCTCACTACACAATGTGTTAGAAGGTGTAATATACTACATATAGGAACAAGCTTTGTTCACTTTATCGATATCAAGGCCCCACAATAGTAATACCATAATGAATAGTAGATGAATCTGATGCCTCTGAAAAGACAGTTCTTAGGCTATGAAAATATTACCGTAGAATCTATCAAAAATCATACCAAGAATTATTATATCATTATCGTATCAAGAATCATATTCTTTCGAACATCGCAAAATACAAGAAAACAACAATGTTAACCATTTGCATATTAAAGAACGTGAAGTTACCTTCTTTTTACGAGAAAACTTTTGTAAGATCCCAAGGAATCGAGAGAATTATACTTGAAACAAAAAAAAGTATCTGAACTAATTGCTTTGGATATTCATTATCCTGCAAATATGCCGGAGAATTAGATCAGCATCATCAACAGATTTACTCTTTAACTCGAATGAAGACCTTTGTGACACATTTATTTTAGAGCAGAATTTAAATTATAGTAATATCTTTGTAGGCTGAAATCTTAGTTTTCATTACTTTTTACATTATATTTCTAGAGAGACCCTTACAGAACACATTTCTTGTAAGAGTAGGTCCGGATCAATCTTGGCAGACCTTGTTGATATTGAATACATCACGGGCTATTGTGAAGGCATAGTGTCTGTTAAAGCGGCACTCAGCGGTGAGTAGAACATCTACGAAGTTGTGGCTAACACGCTCTATTTACATTTTACACTAAATCTTTGATTTAAGGAAAATGCGGGGAGTTTGCTCTTACCTCTTAAATACAAAATAGTACAAGATAACTCACTGCAACCCCCTCCCACCTAACTCACCAGAATTCACCAAAAGATAATGGAAATTGCTCTGTACAATCACTATCTTCTTTCGTACTGTGCTTCTAATTAATTTTAGGGAATTCAGGTGCTTCGTTATTGAGAAGACATTTCCATTTTCTTCAAATTAATTTTACGTTTTCTTTAAAATACTATATGTAATATACAAATATTAAAAAATACTATTTTTTTTAAAATAGAGAATATAGCATTTCATTTGTAAATCTTTGACAATCAACTGAGAATATTCATTAGAGCAAATTATAATATTAATATTCTCGCAAAGGAGAATCCAACGCGCAGTACGTTTCTGGAGGAACGCATATTATTTTAAATTACATCGTTCTTAAATTTATCTGCCCAACATTCTTGACGATTTTTAGCATAATCAAAAGCATTATTTCATATATAGTAATCTTACTGAACTGACAACGTTCATGGGATTCAATACTGGCAGAACTCGCAAATTGAAGTTACAAGATAAACGTATTTAAAGTATTGAAAATCAAAATGCAAAAATTACACCCCTAATTCGATAAAATATGATGATGGATTAATGAGTAAGCATAACCAAAAGAAGTTCACAGGAGTTCTGTTAATAAAACGATCTTATAAAATGTTATCTAGCCCGAAATCCGTAATTTTCGAGTTGTGCCGATGTTGCATCACAAGGCCGATAAGGTAGTGGTTTCACACGGATTCGTGGAATGTTCCTAGCAATTGAAGGTGCCTGGCCGAGCAGCGCCCTCGTCGTCTCCCTTTCGTTGGCCTGCTCCTCGCATTAGCCGCCGCTCCCGAAACCCGCGCGAAAGGTCGCCCTTGAGGTCGCCGGCGCTGCCCTCATTAGCTCACTTAACCACTTACAGCAATTAACGGCCCGCGGACGCCTCCGCACGGGCGGCACATGTTCCCGCCTCCGCACGGGCGGCACATGTTCCCGCCTCCGCACGGGCGGCACGGCCAGTGCCGCGCCGCGCACAGCGCTTTCCGCTGGAAATATTTCAAACGCCAACACGAGAAACCTACCCAAGCAATCTGGATCATAGTAAACTATTACGCGTTATCATGTTTATTTGAAGAGCGTGTTTAATTTAAAATGTGTTAACTATAAAAGAATTCATTGTTTAAACCAATGATACTGACGTTGTTTTAAACACATGGTGAAATCGGTTTTCACAGTTCCTGTGGTACAATAGACGTTTTCAATTCAGACAGTTCTCTTGTGCACGAATCTGTTTCACGTTTTAGCAATTCTGATATGTTCGGAGGTCGAGAAGTGAATAGGTCCCCAGACGGATGCTAGGTAGACTTACTAACGAAAAGACGCACAATGGAGTTCTAACGTGTGAAAATTCATTGAAATGTTTCCCGCATTGTATTGGAGCAATCCTTGATTAAGCGTAATTACGAAACACTATGCGCTCAGGAATCGCATCACCATTATTCACATAATTAAAGCTCAACGCTTAACAAGGAAAATTGTTTTAGTTAACGTTCCAAAGAGGTAATTAGATTACATAAAAATTAGAATGATTGTTGAGACATGCCCTTTCCAGTTACATAAATATAGAAGTTGTAGAAACTGTAAATATTTAATATCACAAGGAAGCGTCAGATGGAATTTAAATTTCACGTGCATGAAAAAAGAAAGCATAATTCAATCACTCAGAAATAATCTACAATTCATCACGTTTTTATTTTTTATTTATATGTATGTATTTAAAATCAGTTCCTGTAAAATATGTAGTAATTTGATATACGAGAGCAGAAATTGCAATATTATTCCGTAAACGTTCCCAATAATGCGAGAAAGTAGTGCTGTTGTAGCACCACTATTTTTAACGTAGTCTTGCATGTAGGAAATATTTAATTCATGGTAGATTTTTTCGTTTGAGGTTACAAAGAAACTTTTAAAATACACTTAGGACTGTTACTTAGAACGGTTTGAATTAAAAAAATGCATTTGACAGCACCGCCTCGTACGCGGGAGGTATACAGCATTGATGGTCTTTCAGTTAATATATAGGAAATGGGTAGTGATATTTTTATTTGTAATGATTTATGGGTTGACGGTGGATATAATTTGGAAAGTTTCTTTTTTTACTCTTAGCGTGATTTGGTGATGTGTCATTTTCATAGGTAATACCTAAGCGCATTGGAAATTGTCGATAAATTCCTGACTCGCGAAGCGAGGAGGGGATATATCCCAGAATTTCCAAAGCACGAGAGGTATTTAATTTACACGAGTGAAATTATGTCCAACAGAGTTCCAAAATGCGGCAAATATTGAAAGCTATGTTAAAATCAAAGACATTTATGTTACAGTACATACGCAGTTTATTGAACATCGACATAGCGATTAATGTACACCGCCTCCTAATACAGATGAGTCACAGTTTATGATTGGCCAGTGTGGAGAAGCTATAAGAAAAATTGGATAGAAGAAACGATAAAAATACCGCCCTGACTGACATTTTGTTCCATCTTTAACCTTAAATGAGGGAGGAATCTTTCTGACGGACGTCCTCGAGTAGACTTTCCTCCTACTTCGTTGTAGCGTAGGAGTCGAGCGCGATGATGCACAGGCTCGGCTGCCGTGTGTCCGCCCCCGCCTTCGTGGCTCCAACGCTTCGGCGCTCCGGGATTTGCGGTCGAGAGTGACGCGGCGGCGGTGGGGGAGGCGGTAGCCATGGCAGTAGTCATGGAGATGGTGACATGGTGTTGGTGGCGGTGGGGGCCGTGGGGGCGGTATGAGGACTTGGAGTGGGGAGAGAGAGGGCGGCAGGGAGGCTGCTGCGGGACGGGCAGTGGGGGCGTTGGTGGTTGTGGCGGTGAGGGTGAGAGTGCGGACGGTGGTGAAGGCCGTGGGTGAGGACGGTGGTGAAGTGACGGCTGCGGCCGCCGGCGCGGCGTCACCTCGCCGCAGCGCAGGAAGCATATTCCCCGGTAAGGGAACGCTCTGCTCTTGGCGGAGGTGTCGCTCCTGACGTCACAGCGAAACCGGCCGCGCTTTTCGAGTGCACTCTAGCGCAACCTGTTTCGAGAATCGATTTACGCTTCTGGAAGGCTCGTTGCATACGATGGGAACTGACGATTCGAGGAAAAGTTTTCGCAATACCTATTTTAACAATGATAGTATACTCGAAATTTAGTATGGGAACTAGATATCAACGGTAGTGTCTAAACTGTCTTTGCAACAAAAGATCTCATTATTTTAGTATTTGATTAATCCACATTGATACGGTGTATGTGTATATATATATATATATATATATATATATATATATACAACTACAATATACATACACAAAATACACATATACATATACACACACACACACACACACACACACAATCATGCTTCAATTTTTTTAATATCAAGAAACTTGTTTATATTCTATATCCTTTTCCTTTAAAAAAATTAATTAATATTCAAATAATAATGTACTATATTGCTGTTAAATGTTCAGTTACTTTGATATATCAGCAACTGAACACAACGGATTCTATTCTGTGCGGCTATCACTTAAATACTGAACGACATTTACCCTGGAAATTAAGTTAATTAGTGTTATGGAAGAAACTAGTGTCAGAAATGATGAACAGCAGCATTTTAATGTACAAGAAAAGCAAAGAATCCAAAACTATTTCATTCAAAAGTAAGCATATTTTTAAAAAAATCAGAAAACAAATTAAAAATCAATAGTTAAAAAATTATACTAATGTTCATAAATATACATTACTTTTCAAATTAATCAAAAATGTAAAAAATTTGTCTATTGTATAATGTTCTATTGCAGGCCAAAACTCACCAGATGCAAATATTGTAAAGGAATATTTGAAGAAAACACTGCGGAAACTGCTACTCACCTGAAAAAGAAATAAAAATATTACTTTAATTTATTATCTTAAATAATTAGAAATGCGTAAAACCGCAAAACTGAAGGAAAAACGAAATAATAAATCGGAGGATGCTCTTTATTACGACCCAATTACTGTACCCTAATCTCTTATATTTTATATTATAATATGTTACATTATTATTATTATTATTATTATTATTATTATTACATATTTAAAGCACTAAGAGTTTTCATTCAGAAAGAAATTTGAGCTTTCTACTTAATCAAATTTCGTTATTCTTTTTTGGTAAATGAAAGGTAAGCGCTAAATATGTAATCACTAGCTCTTATTAACTTATTTGAGAGTGGAAACACAAAATTTTAATAATATATTGATATTAATAGAATGATTGCTTGGTAGTTTGAAATGTCTTGGTCGTTTTTGTTTTTTCAAGTTGCAATCGATCTATCGAAAGCAGCCGCGCGACGCTGCGACATTAGCGCAACGAAGCGCGCAATTGCGAGGTAAATGATACATGACTTAGTAAACATGGGTATAGTATCTTAAGAAGTCGCAAGGATATCCTTGCATCATGAGTTGGCGAACCGAAGATAGCGAGTTTTTACGATCGAAGACCCACTGTTTCGAAATACACAGACAGGTGCCTGTGTACAAGCGCAATACCCAGCAATCGTCTGACAAATGTTTCTTCACAAACAATAAATAAATAAAATATAGATAATCATTATATGTGATTCTTTATGTTTTTAAGTTCAGGTGGGTAACAGGATATCCTACAAGATTCCACTGCAGCATGCAAAGGCTTCAGTTACAGTCTCAGAAGCATGTTTAACACTATGTTCACTGTCAAAAGTAATTGTAATGTTACAATTTATCACTCATTTTATCAGTTTTGGAGAAAAACTACTGAACGACATCAAGCAACATTTTCAGGACCTGCTGAAGTGGTTCGGGACATCATTGACATCACTGCAGTACCTCTGACCGGGAGGTTCTGGGGTTTGAGTCCCGAAGATGGAAGATTTTCGACACTAGCTAGATACCAAGGACGAATTGAACTGTATGTTTGGAGAAGAATTCTAGCAGCCAGCTGCTCTCATCGGCAGTTTTCCGTGGTCTCTCTGGTCAACACCAGTTGAATGCCGGAGTACTATAACAAACTGGCAATAGATCGCACGCGATATTTTCTCACCCCTTACTTACACACAAACTTACAAACTATACTCCCACAGCTCGGGAGACCAGTCGGGAGCATGGAGCATGACCCGGCTGGGGCCGTTCCCCGCTGGGGGCGATACCTGTATGGGGAAGACCCCGCAAGCTGAGGTGTAGATCAGCGCCTGATCTCATCATCCAACACTGTCACCGTCCGAGATAAAACATGGACCACCCTTACGGGACTAATGGCCATAGTAGTTGCCGCGCCCGGAACTCGAAGTAATCAATCAATCGACATTTTCAGGGTTTCCCGTTCAGTTACATATAATCAATGATTTTGCGTGTAGTGCAAGAAGTACGTTTCTGTTTTTATTTTTCAACTGTTCTTCTTTTTGTGCTATGTAGTCGCAAGGGTCAGCTACGATTATGATAGTATTAATAATAATTACAAACACATTTATGAAAAGGTAGATAAGGAAAGGGTTTGTAAAATTTTAGTTCCCTCTCCATTTTAATGAGTACAATTAAACCCCATGGGTACAATTAATGAGTATCAATTATGTTCATAATCCCTCCTTTCTATTATCTTCATCCTATTCTAAATCAACTAAAATCCTAGGAATCCCGCATTCCACCATGAACTTGGTTAATGATTTGTAGCTCTTGTTCGTAACTGTGACTCACTGCTTCATCTAGTCATTCGTTTTGACTAGACGAATTGTGACTGGGTGGGAAGCCGTGTAAAGCTGGGCGGACGTGTCGTAAAATGACGCGGTTGCGTGCGCACGCTAAAGGAATATGATGCATCAGTCCCCTTAAGAGGATTCCACGCGAAAGCGAGTGGGACAACGCCGTCCCCGCTGCTCTGTGACGCTGCAAGTGGGTAATCGTCTGAAATGCTTGTGCACGCTATTGCCGGCAGTTTTTGTAGCTTCTGAAGCGATATGAGCAATTTTCTACTTTCATGAGTTCCATCATTTCCTCCAAGAAAATGTCATATAAATGTCAAAAACTGAAGAAGATATAAAATACGAGCTGTTAAATGGAGCTTAGCAGAAATAGTGATAGGGCGAAATCTTTTCATTAATAATAAGCATTTTATAAAAGATCCTACCTCAATATTAAATAGCTATAATTTTTTTATAAATACAAAAGGAAAAACTAGAAGTGAATACTTGACCCCAACCTCCTGAAGAAAAATGTGTTTTAGCAATTTTTAGTAATACGTTATATTGAATTTACTCCTATAATGTTGAATTATAAATATATAATATAAAAAGGTAAATAAAATCTTTCTGCATATTTAAATGAACTCACAGGTGATATTAACCTTGCTCTTTGAAGATAAACGTTTTAAAGATCAAGAGGTCACGATTCTTCAGACACCTGCACATGCCACAGCATGAAAACGCCCCTCCCCCAGGAACTTCATTTGGAAGACAAGAGGCGGATCAGTCAGCCAGGTGTCGGCTCCATCTGAGCACAGCTGTGCGAGTCCTGAATACCATACGTCGAGAGAAGGTAGAACGTCTCTTTCTCTGCTGAAATAGGAGCGGTGACATACGTGGCATAGAGAGAGAGTGTTGTAGCCAGTGGAGCAACCAGAATTTTCTTGGAGTGGGGACTAGTCGCCTAGTGTTTTCTTATAAAGAATTTTTGCTGAACTGAAAAGCATTGGCTCGCGCCCGCCTCCCGCCCCGCGTCGGATCGCGGGCGTAGGTAATGAGTAGGGGGCGGATTTTGATGACCTAAAACATCGCCAAAAATGATCAATAAAATGCTCTTGGAATGCTTTAAAAATGCCCTGAAACCAAAGAAAAATGATAAAAAATCTTATCAAAACCAGTTCGGATGAACAACTCAAGCTGTTGGATACGTTACTGATGTAATCGAGGCTTCTTCCATTCATTCGAGTGAACTCCGCTTGCAAACATTTGGTTTGGATTGTTTTTACCAGGAAATCTCTGTCCAGTTACCCTGAAATGGGCCGAAACGGCAATGGCGCTGATGTACGTCACAAGAATTACTCACAACGGCTGTCAAAACAATTTCTGAAAGAACAAATAGAATACACTACTGAGTATTCCTGTGAAGAACATTTTCTCGTAAATATTACTTGAAGCAAGTACCATTAAAATGACATTAAAATTGATTAAATCAGCAAAAAATGCATTAAAATGACGGGGAATGTTAAAAAATGAATTATTAGTCGATATCGTCAAAAAATGCAAAATAATGACCTATAAAAATATATCATTTTCTTTTCTCGTAACATAAAATGAATTTTTATTCTAACCGGAATTGTTCTACAGTGAAAAGAAAAAAAATGACATTTCCTTAAAATCCGCCCCCTAGGAATGAGAATACGAGGAAATGGGAACGGCATTGTCGGTGGAGATAACACGGGGTGCACCGACCACATGTCTGACGCTTGTTGCAATATGTAATAAATGTTAAGGAAAACGGCCGAGATGGCTCAGGAAAAGTGCGATTGGGGAAAGAAATGACGCTTTGAAGATTATACATGACTCAAAACAATCAGCTGATGAATCATGGCGACTCTGCAATTTAGGTTTCGCTACAACGATTTCTTATGATACGTATTTGTCGCAACCTTGTGTGATCATATTTTAAGGTCTGCGCTGTAACTCACAGGTCATGCGAATATGGCGGGCGTGGCGGGGCGGGGCGGGGCGGAGGGGCGAGTTACAACGGCGTCGTCGAGCGGCCTGCCGCCCACGTCCACCTCCGGGTCCGCGTCGTAGCGCGCGTCAGCCACGGCGGTCGCTCTTGGAGGCAACGTCAATCAGTTACACAGCGCTCACATGGCGCGGTTCAAAAACTGGCAAGGAATCTCTCTTCGATCAAGCAAAATGGTACTAAAATGCACCTTTGAAAGAAATAGTTAAAAATTCTGGATATGGATTCACAAAACATTCTTACGATAATAAGTTTTGTTTTCAAACTGCCTTGACCTATAGACATTTTTAAAACACTGAAATAACGTTTACCTAATTTGGTTTCTTTAATGTTATTAATATTTTTAACCCTCAAAAGGATTCAGGGGTAATATGCTACATCTTTCGTTTGGAGTTTTTGCGAATTAAAATTTCGCGAGTGTGAAATTTTGTGAATTCACCTTTGAAGTTAGTATTCATCTGTCGCATGCGCTGCTGTTCGTTTGGCATTCTCATAATGGAAACGAAAGGAACGGAATACCCTTGTATGTATTACCCAAGTACGTCCCCCTTCCAACAAAAAAACATTCCACTCCAGCATGAAAACTGTCGTGATGCTATCTACTATAGCTCTGATAAAAGTATAAACTAGCGAAGCAAAGCAAAAATTATTGAATGATTGAAATGAAGTGTGTGACCAAGGTCAGAGAATAAACGTACATGCAAACATGCGTGCTTGAAATGCAACAAACCTATCTTCCAAGAACACGGATTAGGCATATGGTTTCTCATGCAAATATTACCTTATTATAAGTGAAACAAAATTGCTGCTTACTTTACTTTAAATAAATATTCTGAATTCTTATATTCTCTTATTTTGATTCTATACTTTGTTTGGGGTAACAGATGAACTCACATATCCATCTATAGGTGAGCTGCATGTATCCTTTCTAAAATAAATGGATCCAGTGCGCGCGATCTTCAATTTTTGAAAAAATAAATATTTTACTTTTTTTGTACACATTCACATGTGACTAACGTCTTGGCTGACAGGAATATCGCATTACAACGTCACCAGGAATGGAACAATATCGTACGGTAATTTGTCTCCTGTTCTAAATTCGCTCAAATCTGGCGCGTCGTGCTTCGCGACAGGAAAGAAGAATCAGGCTGGAACATCAGATGTGGCACGATGAAAACTGAATGTTTGTTTACGTAGTGGTTTGTGAACCATAGAAGACCGCTAAGATTTTATAAACATACTTAAAACTGAAGTACCATTAAAATGCTCCGTTACATGATTTTTTCCATGGTCTTTAGGAAAGTGGGCACTCAAACTCCATTTCATACAGGAGAATTAAAGCACACTGCATTCAGATTCGTTTAAAAAGACTACGTTGTTCTGAGCACAAAGAAGAATCAACTCTCATCTCTCCCCATCTCATGGAAAAGGAACAACGAAATCTGAAAAGAATATTCATCGTTTATTTTAATTTATACATAATCTTTTTTATTTTACTTCTGTTTCATCTATCATTATAGTGCATTCATGTTTGTTTAAAATACTATATTGCCGAGATCATGAGAATAAAAGTAATTATACAATTTGAAATACTGCATTAGTGCATGTGTTTCTTATATATCGATTCATCAATAGAATGAAAAGCTGACTTCTCGAATTTTACAAATGTTTTTAAAAAATACACATTTTACACAAAATGTTTTTAAAAAATACACATTTTAAAATATTTCGTTTGCTATCTGAACACTGGGTTGGTTATGCCATTCACAACACCCCTGACATTAACATTGGTAACTGTCTTTTCTAAGAGATCCGCAAGTTCGAAAAACCTTCAAGAAATGCACAATTCATTCCTGAGATTCAAACCGAGTGTTCAATTTTCTTGTATTCACACATTTCACAACAGCATATATTGTTTGTGCATCTTTACTGATCATTCAAAGCTGAAAAAAGAATTTTAAAAACGACGCACCCAATTTTAAATAAGCGAAAAAATGAATCCGACAAATTGAAAGCGAACGAGCTTGTGACCTTGAATTCCCGTTCCCGCCTCGTTCCAGTATCCCAACCAGGTTTCTGCCTTGTTTACGAAACAGAAAATAATTTAGCGTAATGGGTAATAAATCTCTGTGCAGTATTCCTTTCCGGCGCGCGCTGGCCGGTGCAGGCCGTATTCAGCGAGGAAGGAGTTGCAGCGAGGCGCGAAAGGGGGCAGGTGCGCTCAAGGGCGCCTCCTGCTGTACGTCACGCGCTCTCGCGGAATCTCGGCCGCCTCGCAGCCACGCCTCCTTCCAGAATGCCCCCCCCCCCGCCCCGCCGACTGTCCCGCTCCCCTAACACGCTCTCGGCGGCGTTTGCTCTCCTTACCAATCGCGCATCGCAGCTTCGATGCGAACTTGCAATTTCAAGCGCAACGTTTTGTGTACTGTCTCCTGGATAAAATGGACTAAACATCGCCACTGATAATGGCATTATTATTACAGTAAAATTTGCTCAATGGAGAATCCGAAAGGACCAGTATTTTTTTCCAAATTAGACAAAATTCCGCATTATGCACTATAAAATTGTAGAATTTACGTTTGGTAGGACCTCGATTTATTTTCACTTTAAATAGATTTCTGCATTATACTCGTCCGTATTGAGCACGTTTTACTGTATTATTATTATTATTATTATTATTATTATTATTATTATTATTATTATTATTATTATTATTATATCCGTGCGCTGTACGTTGTACCATTCGTCTTTTTGCTTGACAGTTGGAGCTCGGCAGATGCACTATTGCCCCAGCCACGTGCGCGCTGCATAATTTTTCGTGGGCAATCGGAAACGAATACCAGATTTCAGTTCCATACTTCTAAAATATATCATCTAGATACCTATACTATCTGGCCACTTTTAATGATGTGCTACTTTCGTATTGGGCGTCATAAATGCTCGGCAGAAGCGCTCAGCTGATACGACGCTCCGTCCTCTTCATTTATTCACTCCAAGTTGGTGGCAAGGTGTGTAGATGGTAGTCACTGGAAAAGACGCTGTTACTGCACGGAAACCGCTATTGGGCCATCATCACGTGAGTCTCAAATGTCAAACGCCAAGAAGTTTAGTACAACGTACGAGTACGTTGTAGGTAACGTTGAACGAATGTCGTGCAGCCAAATCTCTTGCTTTGTCTGTGGATGCCAAACACTTCTACGTCACTTTAGAACTATTCTGGTTTTATTATGATAATACTCTTCAAACATGAGCAGAAAGTTGAAGATGATATTCTTAGATTTTTCATCTTTCAATAAACAAGTTTCCTGTTACAATTGTTTTGTTAATCTAACATACGCTCAAGAAGTACTTAGCATTTGAACTTCAGCATTGATAACTGATTAAAAATGTGTACCACGCTTATATACAAAGTAGGATTATTTCTCTTTATTAGGAAGGTAAAAAGGAATATTATTTCTACGGGGAAGAATCGCTTCTTTGACTTTGTCTTAATCGGGAAATCGAACCATTCCCTAGACCTTTGCTGAATCTTCTGTGTCAGAGCGAGAAACCTTATAATGTTCCGCAAATTTTCGCGCAAATAGGTTATTCTGCAATTTTAATTATGAATCCATGAATTAAATTATAAGTTAAATTTTTGTTACAGCTGATAAATATAGAAAAGCGTGATTTCGACACAATCATCAGAATGCTCGATATTTACCATTTCATGAAACTCGAGGGTAAATTTCAGGTACTTCGATTTCAGATTCGAAAAAAGCTCCTAGAAGTCGACTTCATCGCAACTGATGTGGTTGGCGATGTGCCAATGGGTGCGTTACTAATACTTGGCGCAGAAGAGACAGAATATTTTCTCGTTTCGTAAATTTGTAATTGAGTGCGAAGGTTGAATAGTTTATAAATGTATTGGACTATAACTTGGTTGACAACGAAAATCAGCAGCAAAATATTTCTGGGATCGCAATAGGCTGTGTCTGACATAACATAATTCAACACTATACAAACAGACTACCGTGACCTTATACTCTGTAACACTCCAAAACAATATCTCCATACAGCGGGAATTTTATTATAATAAAGTAAATGTTGCGCACTGCAAGTAAAGATTGAGAATTTTTCTATTATTAGAGGGTAAAAGAAAAATTGCCCGCAAAAGGTAGGGCACCTTTAACTTTAGAACTTTCAGTAGTTTCAATTACATAGAGTCTTACAATTTATGCAAATGATGGAGCAAAATTAATATTGATTCTAAAATGTAGTTATAAATATGTCCTAATAAGCAATAACTACTTTTATTATATATTCCTAAATTTCATCGCCAGTTACTAGTTTTATGTTTAAAATATTTACATTTAAATTATTACTGTATACTAGTTAAATGTGGCAGCGCCGACGCTGTAAACTCTTTTGAAAGTACTTTCATGCGTTAAACATTCCTCAATGTTATACAGAGCTTCGTTCAAATAACATCTTACGCATTGATGTACTAAAGAATCGTAGTGGTTAATAATGTTCAAAAATTCCCAACGCTCAAAGGCCTTGTATAGTAAAGCCATACGGGATATGAACTGATACTATTGCAAATTGTAATCGTCGTAAAAATATTTGGAGGTATGGATGATACGAATAGTTAGAATTTACCGCTACATTTCGTAGGGATTTTTGCTCATTCGCACTAAAAAGATCACGTGTAAACTGTTCTTTAGCGTTCTTATCTAATAAGATCATTCTCAATTAGCAAAATCTACAACTTTATGTGATTCTGCAGATTTGCTTACACTTCCATATTTTTGTCCCCTAATTTTTGAAGAAATTATAACTCCAAAGACAGAGTCTAATTTGTCTTCATTTCTACTTCCGCAGTTGATCTGTTTAATCGTTTTATAGGCGAATCTACATAAACAGCGAAAGGCGATTGTATTGTATGTTTATGTGAATAATATGTTAGTTAAACTCAATAAAAATAAGTTGTTAGTCACATTCGTTTTAAAATCGGTATTTGCTCGTAAGAATGAAAATGTAAAAAGTGGAACGTAAGAACATAAATGCCCTTTCATTCTCTAAGTTACTCACTTTTTGGATTCCTTTTTATTCACTTGAATTTCATCAAATTTAATATTTTCCATATAGGCGATACTATTCGTAGACTTTTTGCAAATTTATTTTCATAAATACCTTAATACAAATGAAAATGCAACGAAATCTGCCGCGCGATACTTTTGTTTAACTTAGAAATGGCAACAATAAGTGTGGTCATCGTCTTGAAAAAAAAATGTGGTGTCGTGGTGCGACCACATTGCCACTGGATACGGGGGCTTAATCAACGCCAGATCTATGTTAGTAGATTTAGTACATTTGGCTGGCGTTGGTTTACTTCCCTATCTATGCACCAAGATCGCAGCACCAAAACACGTCAAACACACACATACACACACACACACACACACACACACACACACACATATATATATATATATATATATATATATATATATATAGACACACACTCGCAGTTTCTCAAATACTGTATACGGAACATCGTTGGTCGTAGGAAAAATGATCGGTAACACAATAGTAATGTTATTTCTCTTCATGTTTTAATAAAAAAATTTCAAAGTTGTGAAATAAAAAGCAATGAATATCAAGATAGAACTTTGGGAATGTGAGAACCCTGGTATAACTAAAATTCGATGAACTATTTAATTTATTAACTACCATAATACTGTCTATTTTAGTGACGATGGTTCACTGCAAATCTTAATCACGAAGAAGCAGGTCTTTTCAGGTGGAACACCCACATCGTCTGAATGGAACGGTCCCAACTGGTGAGTGCCAACTTAAACATATGAAAAATTAATTGAAAATTGAAAAAAAAAAAATTTTTTATCGCATAAGTTATAAAATGTAAACCAAAATATTAATTCATTATGTCTATTTATTTATTATGAGTTATGCTAATTTTAAAGTTCGTGAACAATGATACAGTAAATTCATTTAATACAGTTAAATCTGAAGAGGAAACAATTAGAATGAAATTGAATCGAAGTTTTCTGATAAAAATTACTTTTACAGGAATTGTCTTCAGGCGTGTAAAATTAACTACTACTCGAAACTACTCTTCTGTCTTGTATTACACCACAATAGAGTTTGCTTAAGTTGTTGTCAAAAAATCGTAGAATGGATCTTTCTCACGGAATTTAAAGCAATTCCCTAATCTATTTACCCACAGAAATAGTTTTATTTTACCACAGTGTGATAAAATGGGTATACCAGGACATCTACCATTGGAATATGCTTTGTGATAATCGTAACTCTGAGACCTATAAACAAACTTTTATCAAACGTTATTATTCATCTCGTGATAAACTCCTTTTCTTTTGTGTTTATAATTTGCGTAAAGTATTTTACGAGGCATTATCATGACAGATCCATTTAACGGTAACCTTAAATTAGATTTCCCTGTAATTTATAGCAAAATTCTCCAACAAACGGGAAATTTATGTTCAGAAAAAGAGATTGTACTGTTATTTGTTAGTAATAAATTTCGTAAAAAATTACGTAAAGCAATAACACCAGATGGTACCGTAATATTAAAAGAAGATTAACAGTGGCTTGACACGTATTTGCCTTCTCGTAATATCGCTGGGCTTTCCTAAAACATTGGGATGAGCTTAATTTGTTCAGGGGGTGGGTTCATCGTCGACCCTGTAGATGAAGGTCAGGAATAGGGCAGGCAGTGAAGGTAATCGGAGGCTCGTAGTTGTAGGTTCTGATTCGGCATCGACCTGGAATGATTGAAATAAATCATGAAAACGACGAGCAGAGAAGACGCTTTCAAGAATTCTCATTCATTGTCATTTCATCTTGCAATTCAATTAATTATTTGGTACGAAAATCCGCCACTGCGGGGAACCTAAGATATCTCCAACCTATGAAGATTGTCCACTCACCACTGTACATGCTAACATACAAAGAACATCTATCCATTATTGATATAGGCAAAAGCCAAAAGATAGTCCTGAGAAAATCAAAGTATTGACAAAAGAATTTTAATATCTATACAATGATAAGTCGTAGCAAAAAAAAATAGAAACTCCATGTGTTGTTATGAATCAAATTAATAGCACTTTTTGCCAAAGGCTCAGACCCAATGTTTTATGACAATGTACCGCAGCTTAGGTTTCTTGTTTTCAAATAATTCTTGATTAATCTGAACCATTTGAAAGATCCGTGTGCTCTGTAAGTGGCGTAATGTCAGTTGTGCTTTCTTAGTTGTCATTGACTTGTGACATTACTTTAAACGAATAATAGTTATTTTCTTCCTAAGTGCGTGAAGTCCAGATTGAGTGGAATCATGGTCGAGATCGATTTTTTTGCTGAGATCCTGCGTCGTGGCAAAAAAATGGATTCGAGTCCTTGAAAATTCACCCACTTCGCTCCCGAAATACGAACATCTTTTCTACAACTGTGTAAAAATTATAATGCTTCAAAAAGTTTGTAATTTTATATTGGAATAAAGTATTTGATACCTCGGGGAATAGCAGGCTATTGTATAGGGACATGAATGCGGAAGCGTTACTAAGGGATATGTCTGTTTACTTCGTTATAATTCCATGCGTGAAGTATTTTTTCACGGTAACAGGGCAGTTGTCTTGGCAACAGTATTTTTAATGGACATTAGAAATGACCTACTTCACGTGTGGGTAGCAATGCGCAGAATCCGACCTTTTTATACTGTTGAAGAAAAATTGTTTTAATAAGTTCTTGATATCTTCCGTAGAAAACACTCTTATAAGAACATGTATTTTTAACTATTCACTAGGGCTCAATACTTTCTTCACATTTTATTCACATTTTGTTTACCATAATGACCTTTCACTTAGTTCTGAAAACAGATTCCAGCCAATCTTTCTTTATTTCAATACTAAAACGTATGTTTGTGCAGAAATCGTAATGTTATGAATTCGAAAAGAAATTAGGACTAGAAAATATGCACAAATGATCTCTAGTATATTTGAAAGAATTCTGAATGCTTAGCATAATGATTTACAAATTTGTCAACCTACATATTTTAAAGAGGTGGCATATAATTGTCTTCCTTGTATTGTAATTATGCATCATAATTACACACGTAATGCGTTGTAATTATTCGTTTATTTTGTTTTATTATTTTAATTTTCTCAGACCAGCATAACTGCTTTACAGGGATTATTTAAAAGTAAATAACAACTCAAATCACAAACATACAAGAGTAAATAACTAGCATCAGTAATACATTTCAAACCTTCATACATTTAAGTCATTCTTTATATAAATAGAAATAAAGGAAGCCCAAGCATTGTAATTATGAACTAGATATACGTAATACGTTACACTAATGTACTATAACTATACGGGAGATCACGTTACCCACCGTTCGCGTTTGAACTACAAAACAACTTTGTGGAATCTTTGTATTCCAAATGATTTTTGATAAAAAACACTTTAATATTTTTTTTCGGGAATACACGGACCCTACCAAAGAGCCTGTGGCCTATTGGTCGCAGCAGGGGTAAACCGCGGCGGGCGCGGAATAGCGGCGGTCGTCGACTCGGCGGGGAAGGGGAGGGGAGGGGGGCGGGCGGCGAACGGGTCAAGCCGGCGCGCAACGGTACCGCGCGGCCGCCGTCCTCGCCACTGCGTGCCTGCGCGCGCGTCCTCGCCCTCGCCCGCTCCTGCGTCCTCACGCCCGGCCCCCTGCGGGGACCTCGGCGCCTGCGGCTTCCGCGTCGCATCGCATCGCCCCGGCCGACACATCCGTGTTTTACGCACGAGTTTTCAACTGGGGTGCGATGACAGAATTCAAGGATGTGGAATGCATGCCATATGACTGGTTCATGGAGCTATGTCTGTGAAATGTTTTTTTTTCTTTATTATTTATTTAAAGTCACATCGACTGCTGAGTCCTAGTTACTAATATAGTACTATACTTCAGTGAAAATAACATTACAGAAATATACATTGCAATGGTTGACAAAAACAGTATTAGACAGAAATGGAATATTGTTCTAATTGTATTTCCGCTTCTGTGTCTTCACCCCTGGGTCCCAGCGTGGACTGCGGCCGCGATGCGACGGCGTCAGTGTTTACTGCACGAGTTTTTAGCTGCGGTGTGGAGACAGAATTTTGGGACGCGGAATGGAGAACCTTAATCAGTCAGACCTCCATAAGTAGAATATGATAGTTCCTTTGATAATGTGCGATATATAGAAACTTCGATATACAGAAATAGTTATGGATTTTTTTGAAAATTCTTTTAAAACATTTTGGAAAAATTGAGTAATCGGAAAATTCGACAATAAATATTCAACAAATGTTTTAAGCATTCCTACGACATATTTATGAAGAGTAACATGACATTAGTATGTGTATGCGTGTGTGTATATATATATATATATATATATATATATATATATATATATATATAATTTTTTATATATAGAAACGGTTTTAAACAAAATTTTCAAGAGACATAAAAATAATTATATTCATAGAGAATTTCGATACACAGAGGTTCGATACATGGAGGTCCGACTGTAATAGGTAAATGGGGCTTGATCAATGGAATATTATTCTAATTACTTATTCTGCTCCCACGTGCTCCCACTGGACCCCTGCGGGGTGCCGGCCGCAACGACGCGGGTCGACATCAGTATTTTACGCAGCAATTTTCAACTGAAGTTTCTGGTAAAGAATTTATGGAAGTATTCTTATGACAGGCTCAAGGGACTTGACCAAAGGAATGTTGTTCTAAATGCTTGTTCCACACTTATGCTCTCACCCAGGGTCCTATGCAGGGACCCGGTCGCGACGCTGCTGCTTCAATGTGCTGCTGAATCGCGCCGACGGCGACAGTCTCACACAGGATCTTTCAACTGCGGTGTGGGAGCAGAATTTAGGGATGTGGCTTGGAGAACCCTTATGACTCGTTCACGGGGATTTACCAGTGGAACAGTGTTCAAATTACTTGTGGTTTTTTCACTATTTCCATTCTCACAGCTTATAACAGGAAACTATACCAATCTGACCAACCATTGGAGAAAGGAGGTATAAATGATACCTCGCATATTTGTAAATTGTTAAAGCCTTTTGGATATTGTATTACGTAAATTTTTTCATTTATTATTTTATATTGTGATCTGCTTGACGACGCATGCACACAAGGCATGTGAAACGTCCCAAAAAGGTTTGTAATGACAATTGTGTAATGAAAACTTGTATTGTGTTCGTGAAAGGAATGCGAATTCAATCATCTGCCGTGTGAACACGTTCAAAAACATTTATCCTGCACGATCTCGCCCAATAATTTTCATATTGACGACAAATCATGCTTTTTTTGTGGATTGCAGTCTCTTACTACCAAAAGGACGTATAGTGTTGGATTTATCATTATTAACGGTTGATGAACACATGCGACGCCAAGCTTTACTTCCAGTAACGGTAATCACAACATAATTCATAACGATGAGAATATTTATTCAGCTGCTCTGATGGCCCTCTCTCCTTTGCCAGACGATAAACTACGGGTTTTATTGTTATATAGGACGATGTACAGTTGAATCGGTACAGAATGATACTTGCGACTATGAAGGGTTCCTTGTGTCATGGAAAACAGTGGAGCATAGTGTTTGCATATCGTTCTTTATACAGCTCATATCTTCCCGCGATAAGTCTGACGTTAAAAAAGTAATAAACTTCTTTAGTTCAGAACTCTACTATAGCTGGAATTTCAAGTCACAAGAAGAGATAACTGCAAAGCTATATGGTTGAGAATGAACTGTAAAAATCATGCCGGAAACGTTAGCCCTATTTTATATGAACGACTGATCGTTGGTATACACTTTCTATCTGTGGCAACAGCTTACTTTGGTGAAATTTACTGTCGAAAAATGTATCCACTGAGTTCAAATATTTCATTTCAACATTATAGTGAATGAAAAATAACTTTGTTTCCTATTATTTATCGGACGACTAGATAGGACACGTTATTCGTAAATTATGTATTTCTGTCTCAAAGGGTAAAAGCCTAAGGAAAAATAAAAAAATTCATTGTAATTAATTTAACATTTTGAGTCAATTAAAAGGAAAATCAGCGTAATGGAATTCAATATTTGTGTGTACATTTCTTATCAGACTGTAGATTATAAGAAATTACGCATTCCGTTTACTTTTTATCTCCCAAAGTATCACTATCTAAAAAAGCTTACGCAAATTTGTCTCAGGTGCTTGTCATCGTGAATGGAGGTTTTGGAGACCCGACAGTGCTGGTTAGTGACTCAGATACTCGTAACTATCACGTGGAAAAACAGGAAGTGTCTGAAGTATTTCGATGAGATTTTATTTTTAGGAATACAATTAGTCAGAAGTACTATGATTTCTTTTTAATTAAACTGACAACTGTAGTACACGAAACAAAAATGTTTAAGATTGATACGATTTTCCTAATGGATAGTGTATTTTTCTGGAAAGCGTTGATCTTAGATAGTGATTTGCAAAAGAAAAAGTTCCGACGAAACTTATTTGCCAATCATTTTTTTAAAATAAATGAATAGGGGGAGAAGGTACGTGGGCCCCCCGAATATTCTTACCTCTTCTGTCATCTATAATAAAAAATGTCGAGGTGCTTACTACGGCAATTAAACTACCAACGACTACCTATATTAAACTACTTAACAAAGACTGAGAAAGAAAATAAGTGATAGTGACATGAGTGACATCTGCAATGGTGCCTTTGTAAAGTAGGTATGAATACTTCACAATAATACTAAGTATGTAAGGTGTGTGTGTAAAAGTAGATGTATTTTCGTGCAACAGGAAGCTTAAATAAATCGTTATATTAAAATAATACACGCGGCATTGTGTATTTTTGTGTCTCGCCTACAATCATATTGCTATAAACAATATAAAAATATATTCGAAGGAGCCCACAACTGACACTTTTTTAGACGAAATTGGACAAAAATTTGTCATTAACTAACATTCTTTAACATTTTGTAATATTAATTATTTTATTGAGCATCATCAACAATTTCTCCTATAATTGTACCAGACCTTCAAAATGTTTAATTTAGTATCCTTTCAGACATTTTTTCTATAAACGTGATCATTAATTTTTTCTGGTTTGTTTTTAAAAAGTCATGTATTAAATTGAGATAAACATTACTATAATACTGCGAAATTTATAAATGGAATGAGAAAGTATAAAACCACACACTGTGACCCGAAAATTCACTAATGACGGTTACTTGACGTTACGAAAACGATTTGACATCTCTTCAGGTGGCTACTGAGATTTCAAAACTAAGCAAGAATGCTTGATTTCCTTGTTACTGCCATTGCACATCGCCATACCTTAAAATACCCGGACGAAAAGTCAGTTTTCGGATGCGCATCGTATGGAAGGCCCGTCGTCCCTTTCGATGGAGAACTTGAAGAAATCTAGAATGTTGAAGTGAAAGGGAAGGGACGGCTGGAAGGAACAGTTTATTCCTGGATTGCGTTTCATTGTGGACTGTGGAGGAAAATACAGGCGCCGACATCATACAGATTGCAGTATATACGCTTAAGTGAACGTACGCCCCAAATAAAATACTAAGAAATGTCTTTATTTGTGCGATTTCTAGGTGGAAAAGTATATTGGTGCTAGTGGCTTAAAATTGTATAATGTTTTAATAGATGGCAGATATGCAGTTATCTTAATTAACTTCGGGCAGGACACATACAAAGGATTCTCGCAATTAAATACTAATTTAAGCTCTTCACAAATAACTATTAAACAGGCGTTGTTACATTACTGTCAGCTTAAATGGCAGCAGAGAGAATATCTACAGATTTAGAACGTGTCATATTGGGACACACGTAAGAATGGGGTACACCAGGCAAGACAAAAACTTAGTGAAGAGATGGGTGTACTTGCACCATGGACAATTTGTTTGTCTTCAACAGTTATTCAATTTCTTATTCATTATTGAACCATTGAAATTGCTTTGGAAAACCACAATTAAAATTTTCGCATTCTTGACTGCAGGAAAGAAACTTACGTGGTATAAAAAGTAATTAACGATAAACCAACTATTATTTGGAACATTCATTATTTATTAATGTGAAACAAATGATAAAAATCACTGATATTGCAAAAGTTCTAGATGCACTCATATTTTATAGAAGGTAAACATTGCAGTTTGAACCTTATCGTTTGCAACAAGTTCTCGAGTCACGATGAAGATTTATAAAGCGTGAAATTGAAAGAAAATTTGGAAATGCATACTAGTTGACAATAAAAACGGTATCGTTATACTTTGACCTGTCAAGAATGTTTTGTCGTTCTTATTAAACAAAAAACCGACTTTTTGAAATGATCCAGTACTTCCATTCTTGTAAATAGCAACCAACATCTTTTCGTTGCATAAAACAAAACCAGATAATGCTTTTACATTCGTTTAGTTTTTGTTGAAGTAATTTTAGAACGATGAAACATGTAAAGCACAATAAAAAATTAATATGAAAATAACACATACAACGAAAAATAAAGTAGTCAAGGTACTTTACGGAGGACACGTAACGAGTCACAGCGAACGGGTTTAGAGAGGGAGTTGATCGCTGTCTCGCTCGCTACATTAACGCCGTGGGTTGTTCCCTGGGTCACGCCACAGTAACGACGTAAGTCTAGCATTTTTCTTACCAAAACACATCCAATTAACTAAAATGAATATATTTTCCTAAAATTTCTAATTATAGCTGCCAAGTCATGTTATTTAATAATAATTTATTTACCTTCGCTTTTTGAGACGTAAATAATATTTACAGGGCATGTTAGATACACAGTCAGGAAATATTCTGTTTCTTAAGCAGCGCCTTTCCCAAAGATACTCTATCTGACGAAAGGTGGGTTGAGTAACGCTGTCTTCGTGCAAACAAGGTCACAGCGAGGAGTGCGAAAGTATAGAAGACGAACATGAAAATACGAGTCTATGTTATATCGAGTATGCATAGTTTTTATACCCTTTCTGTGTTTCATTTAACTTTGTGCATCAACGCATTTCAGACGTGCCAGTTTGTAGTATTGAAATTTACGTTAATAGTAGAAATTTCAGGAAGTGCGCGTAATAGGGGGGTTAACCTTGGAAAATGATTTTCCAAGAGATAGAAGTTGTTGAGTCTTGAGACAATGCATTGTTTTTTGCAGCACGGCATTATCAAACGTGGGAAAATCCTACTGCATTTCTAATGATTCGACTAGCTGTTAGGTTGTACCCATCAAGACGGACGTCATTGACAATCATGTTATTTTAGTAATCGATCGTAATGCCATTCGATAAGAAATTACATTTTTTACTATTTTGAAACACGCTTTATGAAGAAAATAAGATATTGGAATGCTGATATTGTCTAGTAGATATGTGTGAAGTAGTTGACTTGCCGTTACCTGCATGGAAATTATGATTATTTGCGTGCATATGATTGGAAAGACCAACTTTCTGTCTGGAGGGTGTAGTTGTGGTAAAAAAAAGCATTCTACAGCTAATCTGTAGAATGTCTTTTGAACCCGTTTTGAAAAATTTCGTTAGAGATATCAACATGATAATCGCGATTTAGTCTCGACCCCATCGAGTGGCTTTGTCAAACTACGATGACTGATGAAAGCTTAAACGCGACAGTCCTCTGAAAGCACATGCCTCCATATCAACTTGCAAACATATAATATCGCTTTTGAAACATTCGCTAATTCGACGTGTTCATTTTGTTTATAGTTTATTGTAGGTATTCGTTTTTATAAGATACTTTTCTACAAAACAAAATGCAATTCAAAGTTGAGAGTTCCTAACCTCTTCCACCCCATTGGAATCCATGACTACTGCACAGCTCCTGCATGCGCCCCCAGCATTATCACAAACCTCCATGATACATCTCAAATGCACTTCACAAAGAATTCCCGTTAGAACCGAGAACCAACCAGATTATTTTTCATCCACCCACCTCTTCTAAAACATCCCAAATATACCCAGTCTAACCTCTCTAAGACTGCCATAATCCAATACACAAAAACACCGCATCAAGAACTTTCATAAATAAATTGTCAGGTCTCGACCCAAAGTAGAGTATCATGTCAAGGTACCTCGACCATACTAGCAGTTATTAAGATTATTGTAAGTCAATTTTAAGTAGATTTAAGCAATCATAACAAATGTAGAGTGTCGGGTGTTTGGAGTGTACAATCCAAAAGAAAATAAATAAAGGACATAAACAAAACCCGCTTGTAGCAGCTTCCGCACTCGTCGCGTCAAAAAGCAAAATGTCACAATTAAAACCTCTCATAAACTGCAAAAGCTGCTACCGATAGACAATGCCATCACATTATACAGACAGATAATCAGACCATTAATACGCGTGCCTCGTTTAGACTAATGCATCAGCTACAACGATAAATACACAGCAAATAAGACAAAATAGATTTTTCCGATTAGCAACTCACGTTCCTTGGTTTGTATCCAACAAACGATTACACACACAACTGAATATAACATCCTTCTCTAATCCCATACGCCACCTCCAATGTACTCCAAATCGAATCTAAAACCGTTATCCATTTATCACCTTCCTAAACACATTCGCGAACAATTGTTGACAATAGGGGCTGATTGTTGCTAAGTACCCTTTGTTGTAGTTAGAGTTAGTGTTAAAATTAGGAACTAAGAATAATCATAAAGCAACCAAAGCATATCAAAAAGTGCAACTCAAGCAGTATGTACATCCGAAATAAAAGTATTATAAAAAGGGGGGGGAAGTCGTGGGGAGCGA
This sequence comes from Teleogryllus oceanicus, assembly GCA_964035755.1. NCBI lineage: Eukaryota > Metazoa > Arthropoda > Insecta > Orthoptera > Gryllidae > Teleogryllus > Teleogryllus oceanicus. The sequence goes on from CAXIVR010000008.1 coordinate 59,052,013, forward strand.
TCCCGGGATCGAAGGCTCGTTGCCTTGCCCTGGCTTCGCGGAAAGTGTGCAGGAAACGGCGCCGCCGCGCCGCCCCGGGGCCGCTAGCGCAGCTGCACTCGCTGGACGGGTAAGAGCGGGAGAGGAAGCGCGAAAGTTCCTCTACAAGGAGCGTCCGGCTCGCTCCGCGCACGCAGCAGCCTTGTTGCCGCCCAGCGCTTCCCGGAAGGGCCCGCCCGGCCCGCCCCGGCTCCGTCCCCGGCTCGTCCCCCCCGTCCCCCCCGCCTCCCCGCCCGTCCCCGGCCCCGCGTCCTCCCCGGCTCCGTCCTCCTTAACCGGCGCTGGCAGTGCTCCGGCATCCTCTTGGCCTTTGCCAGTCGTCGCCTTCGACCCACTCTCACTTCGCCCTCGCTTCCTCTGCCTCTCCCTCCTTCTCTGCTCTGCCTCTTCCACCGCCACTGCCACCAACCCTACCTCCACCTGTACCTCCTCTTTGTTTTCGTTTTGCCTTTTCTTTCACTTGCACTTTCTCCGTACCTTCGCCTTACCTAAATCTGCTTTACCCTTGCATTCGCTTTCGCTTCCGCCCTCCCTCTTGCCTCTGCACCTGCCTTCCATCGTACCATCGCTTTTGAAATTGATGCCAGTCTATTATACCGGTGCATGCCGTCTGATCTGGTTAGCATTGAAATTCACGTATAAACGAGAATCACAAAGGTAGTACGTAACAAAATGTCTGGAAAAATATTTACTTGTACCACTGTCACTCAGGTAAAGTCCTTGAACCTGGGATTAGCACAGTTGTGAAATGAAAGATGAATTATAAAAAAATCTTCATTGGCGATGAAGCTAGTTTGAAGCACAACCTTGTCAGTCAGTCGGATAAATCCGCATTTTATTACTAGTATGTATTCCTTACGTTTAAACTTTCAGATTTGTAGGTCTTTACGTTGCATTTCGATGAATGACCATATTCAGGGAATGCCGCTTCTTTGCCAAGAGCCACAGGTTTGCAGAACTTGCAGAAGACGAATTCCTTTCATTATGTTTCATAACTAGCGGAATGACATTTATCATGCCATCTTGTTTTCAGTTGTCCTTACTGCACGAATTGTCATATTGAAGATGAAACACACAGCTGATAAAATATGAACCAATAGGCGGATGAGATGGATGTAGAATGGGAGAAGTAAAAGGTAGGGGGGAAGAAGAGAGAGAGAACTATTTCCTTTACGAGTGGGGGACAACAGAACAGTAGGAGACTGTTCGCAGTAAGTGACGAAGGCGTGCTTTTGAAGCCATTCTTGACAAAGCCATGTTCACAATGAGGCACAGAGGGTACAGTTCGAGTTCCAAACGTGTCGGAGGAACGAGTGTAGAAACGACCGAATTGTGTAGATCTAACAGACTGTGGGGAATTTTGGAGATTAGTAGCGGTTTACGGAAAACGAAAACTCCATGAGACTAACTAAACTCTTATCGTATAGTGTACAGTGACCATATAATAAAATGTATTAATTTCTGTGACTTCAGTGGATAAGTGAAGGATACAAAATTTCTTAAATGTCAAGTCTCCTCACAAATTTGATGTGGAAAACAGCGCTTGATTACTTCCACATATAGAGACATTTATTCTTATTCTTGTGTGTTCAATATAGTTAAGGAATATGGTTTTTTATTTAAGGCCCAGATAAACTTCCTTAGGGGGATATGTCACATTTGTAACGTCTGGACTCTATATATCATAAATCACTTGACATCAGACGTTAGGATCTCATAAAGTTAGTTAAAAAAGAGGTCACTAAGTACGAAAATAAGACTCCCAAAAACCTCCGATTCACATTAGCGGTGTCCACGCGTGATTCACGTACGTGATATATGTATTTAACTTGTTCAGAATGGATGCATGTTTAAAATTATCGCTGCTTCTCTCAACAAATAAAAGCGTTCCCAATTTAGAAATTGCTGCTTGTAAAAGCACAGACAAATCTCAAAAGGAATCACGGAAACGATCCATTATACACAGATCAATCAATACATATTATTTCAACCTACTTTAATTGGATCCACGTGATTGGACCATTGCAAGCAGATGCAAATTCTTTATTAGCACGAAAACTTACACGCTCACACTTCGGCTTACTGGATACGGTACTCGTTTTAAAATATTGGTACTATCGTTCGCTAGGGAAGTGAAGCGTCAGGTCGCACCTTTCGTTGGTCGAAAGTCTATTCATTGTCAACCACGTGGCTCGTAGTGCATTCGGGTAAGATGTCCCTACAATCTTTTGTTGACTTCCGCGGCCCAAGAAGTCGGTGGACGGAGGCGGGTGCGGGTGCGCGTCCGTTGTCCGCGCGCGCGGGCGTCTATTTCGACGCGCGGGCGGGGGGCGCTGCCAGCGCTAAGAATACCCGCGCGGTCAGCGCCGCCGCTCGCCCCTGCGGGTGGGTGCCGGCTTCGGATCTCGCCTCCCCCCCCCCCGCCTTGCCGTGCTGCACTCGCGCGCCCCGCTTAGCACTGCGCGCCTTGCTTTACCCCGGCCCATGTATTTTGAATGCGGCCAGCGGCTTCACCTGAGATGAGAGCTTACTCGAATCGAGTTCGCAAAACCGGGGAATCGAATCCCGATGCTGTACTTGCAGTTGCATTGATTGATGGGTGTTCTTGCGATACAAAACTACTATTTAACGAATTAGTTCCAATTTGTATTTAGTTAGACTAATCATGTTCTTCTTTCTCCTTCCGGAATTCCCCGGAGTATTCCCCGTTTTTATTTCTTTTCGGATTTTCTTCTCTATTTAAAAATAATAATAGAAAATTGAACATAAAATATTACTTTCTTACAGAAATAAAACTCGAGAATATAATACAAAGATTATTCATTAGTTTCGCCTAATTACGTGTTCGAGCTTTTTCGTAAGTCAATATCTTAAGTTACAGAGATAAGAAAATTAATTTCATCTGTGATAACAATAAATGCAAATGTAGTTGTTAATCACCCATTTAAGATACTTCCTATATCTCAAAATACTATTATAAATCTCTTTATAGAGGCATAATAACGAGAAATGACTAAGCCACGGCAGTCATTCGTAGTAATTGACGTTTACAACTGCTGATTTGAAAACTGAATGGAGTGGTGACATTGTCCTTGAACTTAATTAGCCGACACATTATCGCATCAAGTTTCAAAATAAACAGTTCGCGAACGTGTTCCGCACGCAGAACGAAGCAAACGTTATGGACGTAGCATCCGAAATAGATCGCGCAAGCTGTGCAAGCCTTTGCAGCACGCTCTGGCGTTCGGAGAAGGAAGCGATCGGCGGGCGGGCGACCTGCTGAGAAAGCGAAAACGGGCCCGGGCGGGTGCAGGCGAGCGGGACGGGCGTCCGCGCAGTGCTCGCCAGCGGGTCATCTCTATTTCGAGAGCAATCGCTCGTTTCTTGCAGACGGGAGCTCCTGCGCCCCACTTGCACCTTTCACCCGACGCGACGCTGCCCGTCCCCCTCCCCCGCCCCCCGCGGGCGACGTGCGGCTGGAGCTGGATAATGACAACTGCACCGCGGTCGGCGATTTTAAGGTGTAGCTGAGTCTTGTGGAAAAAATTCTCCCTTACTGTGAAAACATCGCGAAGGATAGATATATCTTTTGGGGACAAAATATTTTCTATCAAGAAGAAAAAAAAAATTTCCCCTCTTTTTCACACAGCGAGGCAAGCGCTTTACAACACTGAACTTAGTACGCCTTGCACTAGAGCCACAAACAGCGAGGACGCTCCCAACGGAGGCCTCAAATAATCAGGGGCAAATCATGTAAGATAAAAGCGGGAGAATAGGGAAAATAAAAATATAATTTTAAAAAAATGAATAGCTAGTGATCGAGAATTGTTAATTAAGTAACTCGTAGTGAAGGTGTCTTTGGCATACGAATGAAATGGCATTTTGAAACGAATGTACCAAAGACACTTCCAGACTTGCATATACTACTTTCAGACGAATTCATGGAAACGAACGAGTATATAATCTTGGGATCATTCACAATAGGCGAGGCGGCAGCCATGTTAATTTGCGTCACCCCAGTGTTTTCGTTACTTTGCTGTACTATATTGTTTTACATGGTTATGACTTTTTTGCGGTACACATATGGAAAGTCAATTTTGCAGTTCGGTAAAGTAAAACTTTCGATCAATAAACAGTGAAGATAAATTCACGTTTCCATCATGAGTGCTGAATATGCAAATTTATTACATTGCTGTACGGAGATATTAGTGTTATATCAACTCATAGTGTTACACCTGCAATTCTTAAAAATGGTTGACGATAGCTGGAGTACTAACTAAAATTGTCTATACTTAAGTTGCTCAACTGATAGTGAAGGCGGCGTCAATCTGTGAATGACTACTCTTAGTAGCGATGGCTGGAATATTATATATGCTTTTCTCCAAAGTTGATTTTCATTAATGAAAAAAGCCACTTTGCCAGACAATAAAATAAAAAGATATATCAGTCAATTATCCACGAATGAGAACGGAGTATTAATAAAAAATATTTATATTTTTCTTAGTGCATCACGTTATATATTTTATTACAGGAAGAAGTGTGATGAATTTTTTCCTGACCTTAGCTCTCAGACTTGTCAAAAACTTTCTACTTTAAACGCACTAAAACGTTTATTGACAGCAATGCGCCCTTCATCACCATCGACTGACGCCGGGCAAAGCGATGTCGCCACGCGTTCGATAGCGGTGGCAGCTTTTCGAGTGCGATTGCGCCACAAGCGTCGGGCGCCGAGCACGCGGCATCTGTCGATCGCCGCATGGCCCCATGAAGCCACGCCCGGAAAGTTGTGTAGGGCACCGTTCCCTAACGCCTCCAGACACAAGCTTTGCCCTCAGGCTTCTTCTGGGCTTTGAAGTCAAGGCAGGTCGAAGCACGTGTTTCTTCATACTAGTAATAGACATTTTTAAAGGTACATTTTATACTCATTATTATGATCATAAATTATGGGAATTATTGTTGTGATAAATAACTTGTTGGTCCTCCTTTTACTTTCGTACGAAGCCGTACGAAGGAACTTCATAAGTAGAGAAAGTAATGTAATCGTGCATCGGAAAACAGCAATTTGTTTTTATTTTCTCGCCGTTTTTTTAGTCTTAACATTTTCAAAATATCAGGAAAAATGGTTTCATTTTTAAATTATTTTTTCCTCGGATAGACGAAAGATAAAAATTACTACAGGTCTCAATGCGTTGAACTCTCTGAATTTTCGCAATTTGCAAAAGGTCATACTTTTTTCGATGTTTTCATACAACTACAATATTGAAATGAAAATTCTCTAAAATTAAAAAACTTTTTAAAACCAATTTTTAAATTTTAAAAAATTTTAAATAACTTTTTTAAAAAACGGCCCCAATTAAAAAAAAAGTTTCTCTGAGTTAGAGCAAAGTACGTTTATAAAAATGGTACAGGTCCTGTTTTCGGCGAACTCTTCGTATTTTCAAAAATTTCCAAAAAATAAATAATTAGCACTGCAAAACTAGAATATTGAAGATAAGATATTTTTTCTAAATGAAATTCATATTATTAAAATTTGACCTAAGAAGATATTCCAAATTTTTTTAAAAAAACGAGTAGTTTTCGCGTAATTTTTGCATGAAGTATTAAGGTAATTTTAAAAAATTCAAAAACGACTACATTTTTTCTTTAAATTGTTTTCTTGGATGAAGCAAAGGACGCTTAAAAGTGGTGCACGATCTTTAGAAATGACAATTTTCTTTAAAAACTTTGAATTTTAGATAATGGGAAAATATTCGATTATATGAGAAAGTATGTGCTGTTGCAGTACCTTTAGTTTCTTATTCTTTATTCCCATAAGCTCATTGGAGCTCAAGGTACGTTTCCGGCGAATGATTAGATGCAAGCGCATCAAATATTGCAAAGGCGTCGCGTTTAAGTACACCGCTCTGCCCCTCAGCAAGGGATGTCCGTCTCCATCGCCTTGACACCTGACTCGGAACCGTCGGCCTTCGTCACACCGACTGCAGTGTAGCCACGCAGGTTGCCTACCTCACAGGGGTTGCACTAGCACTGCGATTCTCTCGACCCGTTGCGACTGCGATATGGGCAGTGTCAAACTTGTAGTGACTTCAAAAACTAAGAGTGGTTAGACAGTTTACTCATAGAATATTTAGGGAAAAAGAACTTGACAGTTTAAGAGAAAAAATGCATTGTAAATGTGCTGATAAAAAACCATTTCAGTTGATGATGGATGGATGTGAGAAATTGTCTCTTCAATAAATAAAACACTATAATGTCTAACACTGAACAATCGCTAAGAACCAAGAATGTCATTGCTATTCAACTCGTCACTCAGTTGCTGTCAATCGATTCTTTCAATTTAATTTTAAAATATAAAACAAACAAAAAATCGGCTGACCTCAAAGTATTTTGTACGATATCAACCATGTTAGTTATCTCTAAACAATGCATAATACAAAACTGTCATTGATGCTTACAAAACACATTATTTGAAAGTATGATACGAATTTACTGCCTCTCATTTTTGTGAAGTTTCTACTGAGCGAGGAGGCCTACGTATTTCACTGCGAGAGGCACCCGGGAATTTGTCCTCAGCACAAGCTCGGGCGCCGGAAATTGTTTCACAGTAAGGAGGTCGGAGCAAGGGAGGCAAGAGACCATTAGATTACGTGCAAATGTGTACTTAACTCTCAAGGTTATTGCAAATTTGCTCTTCACAGAATATCTTAGGTACAGCCTCAAAGATACGAGATAGGAATGATCTTTACCGCCTCAGTTTATCAAGCATTCTACTTCGACAACTTCAAGCTTACTTGAAAAATATTTTTGAGAAATGGAAACTGAATGTGTCGATGGTCATGACTGAGTCTCTTGATGAACAAGCATTAGGTTAAAAATATGTAAAAGGGCGTTACAAATATGTTATTATTATCTACCTTGATGTCAGTCATAAAAAGGTGAAAATAAGCGCTTTTGAAGAGCACAACTAGCAATCAACATACGCAATTGTAGGGAGGTGTACTTCATGCAGTATCGTATCTACGTTCATGTAATTAATACTAAAATAGCTGTAGCACGCAATTTCACCCCTCCAGAAAACGACGCCCAACGTATCCGCGCCAGCGTTCCTCGCGTGTAGCTGCCCCCGTACGGAGCGCCTCAGCGACCGACGGCCGCAACGCGTACGCGGGCTTCGCCTCCGCGCCGCCACCGACACCACGGCCGCATTCCAGGCGCGCGGGTTCCGCGCTCCGGCCTTGAGGTGCCGCCACGGCTGCCAACCTGCCAGCCGGCTTACGTAACGTAGGGCCACTCGCGCACGCCACGCCAGGGGGAGAAGGGAAAGGAGGGCGAGGGCGGCGGGCGGCGCGCAGGGAAGCCAACAGGTGGGGCCGGCCGGGGGCGGCGGCGGCGGGCGCCGCTCCGGCGGGCGGTCGCGCCGTGCCGTGCCTCGCCGCCGCCGCCGCCCCGGCGCTCGGCGACGCAACAGGTGAGCAGGCGACTGCGCTGGGGAAGCGCGGGCGCGCGCCCCAAGCGGAATGAGCACCGCCTGCTGCATCGCGCGGCCTTTCAACCTTTGCGGCCGGGGCTTTGATTTCACTTACTACGAGTGGAGTCAATGGCGGACAACGTTCGCGTCAGCTTTGTGCGCCTTCCCCCGTCTTTTCCATCAGTATACATCTCATACACCATCCATAGACTAAGAAGATTCTTTTCTCTATGCTCCATCAGCATACATCATCGTCATCAATAGCATTCTTTCTTCTTCTTCTTCTTCTTCTTCTTCTTCTTCTTCTTCTTCTTCTTCTTATTATTATTATTATTATTATTATTATTATTATTATTGTTACTGTTGTGATTCCTTCAACAATATACAACTTCACCCATGGAAATCCCAAAGTTTTGGTGCAAGAAATCATAGTAAATATCATATGACAACTTTTCTTCGTTACAATTTCTTCACTCATTATTCGCTCAGATTCTTCGATATTTTACTTGCGAGTACCTGATTCAAGTGCTCCTTGTTACTGATATGTTCAGCACCCTATACATTATTTATCCTTCGCATAGCAACTTTTCATTCAGTATTTATTTTACTGATTTTTATATTTTCATTTGCCTTTAATTAATAACTCAATTCTGAATAACTGTAAATCCTTTCCGAGTTACTTACAACAAATTTCAGCCAATTTCAAATTTTATTGTGGCATTACTTGTGACAGGAAAGCCGCAAAAGTGAATTTCATTCTAGTTGCGAATTATGACTTCTGTGGTGTTTTTCCATTTGAAATTATGAAAAAAACATTATTTGGAATTCTGCAAGGTTGAGAAACTTTTCCCATGGTTCAACGCAATCCACAAAATAAATCGAAATTCAGATGCAGCAGAAATCTAATCTGCGATGATAAGTGACTCAATGAGTAGTGGGTACAGATAATGTTAAAAAGCGTAAACACAACCTCGGTAACACGAAGACGGATCGGCTGAGTGATCTCATACGGCAGCGTAGCACTGGTGATGACGCTATTCACAAAAGCAAGCCAATTAGATGAGTTAAGATGACGTGTTAAGTTAATTTTATAGCGAGTGATTCTTCCTCGGTTACAAACATATTGTTTAAGGAATGTTTTTAAAAATGTGTTACGACTAATCAAAATAACTCAATGCTACAATAAGGAGTAAAATTAAATTCATTCCATTTTTATCAGCGAAATTATTTTTCAGTGCTCAAAATAAAAGAATATATGTAGCAGAGTTTCCAGAAAAAAAATCAGATGCAATAAAGTCATATCGAATCAAGGTCTCTCTAGCCACAAACCGTCGAGAATAACGAGATCTGAGCCGTAAAATCTGCAAGTGAGCGACGAAGGTCGATTCCTTTTCCTGTTACCCTGAAGCTCTACTCTACGAGACAACAAGATCAAGTTCAGAAAGATGTACGTTTTATGAAATCGAGAAGTGAAAACGAAACTTGCATCAATATTTCTAAATAACCAATCCGTATGTACCCAAGAAAGGAAATAATTTGAAGAGTTCTAATATTCAAGATGTTGAGTTCAAGATAGATTTAATTCTTAAATACTTCGATTCCCAAAGTCGGATATTTTTTTAACCTTTTATTTCAGGGAGCTACGCGTAACACGTTGCAAATGAATGACATTTTAAAAATAACAATGACAATTTCTGTGAAAAATATATTATCCACGAATTAAATAACGCAAGCTGAAAAGGAAAAATGACTGTACTAGTGAGCCGCAATATCCTTCCAATTCTTAAAACGCACTTCCTTTTTCATTCTCTATTTTACGAAAACTGATTCACGGGGTCGAGGGCTGCCGCAAATGTCGGAACAACCACCACTTCCACCGCCGGCACCTTGTCGTTTCCTCTCTGCGCTGTCATAATTCTTCCTTTCTTTCACATCCTTCCTCCACCTCCGCGCCGTCGCGTGTCCGCTTATCGGGCGACGGCTGGCTTGCGTCGTGTCGCGTCGCGGCGCTCTGACGATAAGCACCTGCGAGATACGTCGGCCGCCGCCGCCGCCGCCCACGCCCACGGCGAGGCAGCGAGTCCTTTGCGACGACGCCGCTCCGGCATGCAAAGCGCGTTTGTTTACGTTGAGGTTGGAAGTCATACCAACGCTTTTGCGCACCTTCAGCCTTACAAGGTTATCGTAGATTGAGTGATTGTAAGCAATTGCCGTCTCTGCAGTACTAAACTGTCAGTTTCGTCTCGAGGTCGGAGTCTGAGTTATTTCTTTTACTTTTATATTCGGGATCGTAGTCTGGTTTAGAAAGGACAGTTGAGATCCCGATAGTTTGACATCGTGAACGGGTGTCGCTGAACCGGGCGATGCCGGATATTAAAAATGGTACGCGGCTAATTGTTATGGTCTAGAAATTCGCTATGTATTTATTATGAATATGAGATGAATCTGAAGATAAAAAGAAAACCAGAAACTCATAATCATCAAGCAATGACACGAGTAAAACCGAAGCCAGACCGAAAAGACCGTACTTGAAAAACAGTATTATCCATTTTGTGTACATTTTACTGTTGTTTGAACGTTTTGAATGATATGCCGCCTTCCTCTCAAATCCATACCCTCTCTCAGTGCATTCTAACCGATTTTTTTCTTTGAAATCACGCCTTCCCAGAAAGTGAAAACCCGATCCAAACTGAAAATTCTCTGTTCCTTGTGTGACGACAAATGTTACTCTATTTCTCATACTAAGTTGTTTCGTAATGTGAAACAATTACTTCATTTCAGTATCTCAATTGTGGCAGAATAAACGGAAGATAACCACTGCCTTGAACTTTCAGTTCGCAAGGGCGCAGTATAGCTAGGTACGGTGTCGTCGACAGATGCAAAACAGGCACTCGGCCGAGTCGGAATGGGGGCGTGTGGGAAGCGTCTGGTGAAGAGGGGGAGATATTATGAGCTGGATGAGAAATTTTCCCACGAAGAATACAATGCGAGATACAAAGAAGAAACAACACTCAAATGAAAGCACACGAGCAATTTGTGCGGGTCGTTTGTGGTCGTTACCGACAGGAATGCATCGATGTTTCAGAATATGCTCAAACGTTTTGTGTTTTACACACCAATATATTCTTGAAAAATTTTTTTCGCGTACTATATAATTGTTATTATGAAATATCCCTAGATGATACAAATAGAAAATAAAAAGGGAAGCGCTTTAGAAGTTTTACTCCAAAAACATATGGTTCTGATGTGCTGAGTTGGTAACCAACAGTTTTCCTTCAATAAAAATCATAAACACCTGCAGGTCTATTAGCCTGCGGTCTATTAAAAGAATTATTAAAATCTATTTTTAAACAAGTATGACGTTTTTGGAGTGTTTTTACGTTAAGAAAAATGGAAATCACTTGGGAACTACTAGGTTTCTTAATAATGAATTACCAGCTATACTACACGAAATAATGTGATTTCTTCGATAGTTTACTATGTAATCATTAATTATCATAAATAAGTCATGGAACATTTTAGTTGCGGCATACTACAGGAAAAGGTAGAAACAAAATTCGTACAATGACACAGAAAAATGAAATAAAAGTCCTTTTTTTTCTATTTTTTTCATGTATTCCACAATTAAAATATCCATGACTTGTTTTAGATGTTTTAACCATTACTAATAAACGTTTAGCGTAGCGTAGATGTTTTAACCATTACGTAATAAACGAGACCATACAAGATCTTTTTCATTTTCAATTGGCTGAGATCGAGTATCAAATAACTGAAATATTGGATTTGTTTACATACATACATACATGCTTCATGTAGCGAAATTACATTGATATATTTTGTAAATACTTATAACTAAAAATCAATCCTAAAGCCGCATTCATTTCGGCTCTCAGGCGTAGGCTGTGAAAGAACTGGGAACGCCTGAGTACTTCCCTAAAAGAGAATGCTGCTCCAAAGTAAAGGTGGCGCGTGCATCGCGGAAGACACACTCAGCGCGCCTTCTCCGCGGAGCTTCCAGCGAAACGCCCCGCGCCTGCGCAATCTCGTCCGCCCCCGCGAGCGCAGCTCTGGAGGAAGTGGCTGGGCGACGGCCGCCCACTCGCCCGTGACGTCACGCAGGTGCTGCCTGGAAGGCGGCGCGGAGATTTAACAGGCGCCAAGGCTGAGCGCGGCGACACCGGCTCGCCTTCACGCCCACCGCCCCCCGCCCCAGCAGCGCTTCCGCCGGCCATCCCCGCCCCGCGTGCCGACCTACACGCCGCACACCCACACACACACATGCGCGCCGCCTTGGCGCCTCGGTTCTCAGTTCGCCGTACCAGCATCTACTGTCAACGGTGAATACGTTGAGAGAAAATAACGCTGAGAGATAATTTTTCAAAAGTTTAACAGTATATTTCAATAAAATGTCTATCAAAAATATGCTTTTTAAATATTTTTTTGGTTTTTCAATATGTACAACATATCACTGCCTAAAATAAAACTGGACAAAAATTTAATGAATACTGTAACAAAATTGTGAAATAATATTTTTGAGTTAAGACAATTAATGCATTTAAAAATATTTATGTTACAAGTTAAAAAGTGATATTTCAATTTGCGAGTAGGAAATGTTGCGACACGACGCCGGTAGCGGAACCTTACGAGCGAAATAAAATATCACTTTCATCACGTGCATCATACACTATTTTTAGACAGCCTTACTAACATTCCTTTTGTTTTAATGCAACTATACAAATAACTCTGTTGGATACCATGTTACACAAATATCAATGGTAGCTGATCAGACGAAAGTATTTTGTTTTCTTTGTTGCATTCACTGTTTGAACTTTTGAGCATCGTCTAATTTTTCGCATTAGTGCTAATAAATGAACTATTAGCGCGACGTGTATGGTCTAAAAGTAACAGCTTTTATAAGTGGCTGTCTAGAAGTATATTTTTGCTAGTAGAAATTACAGAAAGCTAATCCAGATGGCATCCAGTCTACAGAGAGAAACACTTTTTATTTGACTGCAAAATAAACGATTGACATTCAGGCTAAAACGATCGATAATCGACAAATTGACAATCTTTCGAATGTGTCATTTTCTTGGGTATCAACGTTCTCAACTTTCGAACGCATGTTTATTTCAATTTTGCAGCTTTGTAATAAATTAGTTTTTGCACATTAACCAAGATCTACGTTTCTCACGTCGCTTCCAGCAACTTTTGAAACTAGTACGTGAACTACGAGGCAAAAATGAGCGAAAATACATCATCCCAGACATTGAGAAGCAAGGGCGAAAAGTATTCGATTCTTGGAAGCAGTTTCACGTATCACATGGTAGTTAATTCAAAAGCCTCGTAGTGGCATCCAATTTTTACATTTATCCTCAAACGTTTTGCATTTCAGCACAATGTCTTGAAACTGTTTTACGAAGAAGGATCCATTTCATTTTCCGACTACATCTAAAATGACCGAAATACATTGAAGATTTTTTCGCTTCATGAGCAATTCCTGTCTTTTTGACCAAGGAAGTTATGCATGCAGTTGGCATTGTCAGTCGTCCTTGAAGAAGACTATATATTGGGAATACGTCACAGGACGTCTTCAAACAACACGAGCCGTTCGGAGTCAACACCTCCCACCCTCTTCTCGCTCCGTTGGTCGGTGCCTTCCAACGCCGCTGCCGCTCTCCACGGCACAGCCCTCCCCGCCTCCCGCTCCGCGCGTGCGCCGCCCAGTGACCCGAGAGCCCAACACTCGGTGTTAATTCGAGCAGCAATAAATCAAAATTGCAAATAAAAGCCCATCTGATACGCTTTGAAATCGTGTGAAATATACTTTAAGGTAATTGAAACCAGTTTGTCAAAACCAGAAGATAAGCTACTGTTAATACATACCTAATATAGCTATAAGTTTATTTTGTTTCCGAAATGACCAGGTGTTTAGAAAGCTTGAATCAGTCAACATCTGTACATATGTGACACTAAAAGTTATTGAATGCTTATAAGACTATCCCTCAATAAACTTATCATAATTCTCCGCGAGAATGAAACAAACGTTGTTGTAATAAACATGAATAAAGAAATAAAAAAATATTGTTGGCTAAATAGCTGTAGGTTTGTATGAGCGAGACAAACGGCCCCGTCCGTTTCTTTCCTCCCGTCCCGCAGTCGCAGCCCCCACTGCGGCCAGTGTCCCGCGCCGCGCCCCGGCCCCTGGCCTTGCCTCGCGCCGCCCCGAACTCCCACGCCCCATCGCGAGGACGGCAGGGCGGCGTGCTCTGCGACGGCGGGCGAGCGCCCCTGAAGACAAACAGCAGCGCCGTCCACTCGATAGCCACAACACGCAGCATTCAGCAGTGATAACAGTGGAAGCCATTATGAGGAATTTCGAGTATATTATCGTTGGATTTGGGTAGTTTGGTGGTTCCTAACTCACCCACTTAATACAACTGGATATAAAATGGCGGCACCGGTGGCGCAAGGGAAGGCGCTACTCTCTGTATCCAGGGATTCTAGGACGGGCTTCTTTCTGGTCGGAACGCTGGAGTCCAGGGGTGATAGAGGGGGGCGGAGGAAGGGCCGGTCCGACCCGGGTGTCACCGTTTTAGGGGTGACATCAATTAGAATATTTTTAAAAAGTTATTTTAATTTTAAGTGGCATAAACTACATAGGTCATGAGCGACTAATACAGTAATAAAATGCAATTAAAAATCTGAGAAAATACCGGTAGTTTTACAAAATTGTATCACTTTTTCTTGGTAACTTGGCGATTATAAGATTGCACTGAAATTTTCATTCGATTATCCACCAATAATTGAAAGAGCTCTTGTCATCGAATCGACAAATTTTTGACTTCGTTCACAAAACCAACATACAATTGCAGATTTACTGTACATGTAATATTATTTCGTGGACACAGGACAAATGAGTTTCTTCTGGACCTTATTTCCTTGGAAACGCCAGGTAAATATCACTTCGATACAATGGGGCTCCTTCTCTGACAAGTCCTTGTGTCTTCACAGAGCTCAGCAAGAGTGATGTAGCTAATTTATAAAACTAGATTTAAACATTATTACCAGCTATACGTTAAAGGCTTTTCATATCACAACCTACTTCTCCTGGCCCATTAATTATCATTTATGTCTTCACCTCCAGTGGTAACCGTACAGTAATAATTATTACACGTGTATATGTAAGTAAGTATGTGTAATTATAATCACACACACAGTAGAAGGCAACGGGGAACTGACCAATTGCCTGGAAAAGAGAAGTCATGAAGGCGTTAACCTCCTCCCCCGCGTATGGTCAGAAACAAGTGTAACTTTGCACCATAACACACAATAAAATTGAGAACCTGTAAATCACCTTTATTGATTAAACAAATTTTTTTAAAAAAATTCACACATATAACTGAAATTTTACTCGGTTATAATGTCCAGTAAAATGAGACATTTTTGTTGTATCGGTGAATCTATATCATGCGATCAAGAACCGATGATGAAGCGGAGGTAAGACGTTAATTGAAGATCTTGTGAAAGATTAATAAGGTCCTACAGCCAAATTCGTTCGAAAAACGCACTTCATAGTTTGGGAACCCCTGTTTGAGAAACTCATTTGCTTTTATGGATCTTAGTGGCCCGAATACGTACCTCTCATCAGCTGACACTGGCGATAAAATAGTCATAATGCCCGGAACCACGCAATTATCTCCGTTCCGGTTTTCACATGCGCATTACCTTCTTCGGTAGTTATATTCATTTAATGCCTTGATGCAGACAAAAAACTACAAAGCCTATCAGGAACCCAAACATAAATTATTTCTCGAGCATGACCCTTCATCATCCTTTTGGAAGGCAAAAACGTGTTTTCTTTTCTTTAAAAAAAAGCTCAACTAGGTCATCAGTGTTGCGAAATAAAGTTTCATCTTCTAAATCTAAATTATTACATATGATTTAGCGAATTTTTCGGGTATTCGGAAATAGTCAAGCACTTCTTGAAAATAATGTCGACGTATCGATTTAACGAATAGCATTGCAAATAAGTCATATTTGGAATGAAAATAATTGCTATAAATAACATTAAAATATATTAAATCTAATTGCAAGTTGTGGGATTTAAAAATATTACATAATTGTTAAAAGTTGGTATTTGGATACGTTCCTAATATGTTTTGAACAGTTTTAGGTAGAAACGATCAAGCACATTGATCCGAATCGTTGAGTGGTAATAATACTACGGTTAAGGTGTTGACTATCAAAACTAGTTCATTCCATTATTTATCAATGTTTTTCATTTCTTGGTAAGATTAGAAAATTCTTCATAACCGCACGAAAAGAAATGGTTTAAATCTATCTCATTTTTCATCTAAAATATGGCAAGAAACTATTCTGCTAACAATAAACTGCGTGGGGACTCAACAATTTTTTTCTCTCGTAAAATTTTAACAAATGGAAGTATCCTTAAAATTAATAGCACGGAGGTGATATTCACGTTATGCTCCAAATTTGTTATAAAGGAAATAGAATTCTAAGCATAAAAGTATTACAGTCAGTGATTCCTAAAATATGTATAATCGTCATGTAATGTACTCGAATTACTTGCTTCATCCTGCGAAGCAAAAAATAGCAACAAAAAGCCAACTCCTGCAGTAGAGGCATGGTGAATTATTCACAGCGTCAGTGCGGGCTCAGCAATCACGGAGCGAAAAGGAGCCTCGACCCCCATTGAGGAGAACCCTGACCTCTGGTGTCAGCAGCGGAGGCGACGGTGGCGGCGCCAGCGGCGTCTGGAGAAGTAGGCGCTTATCTGCCATCGCGCAATCGCTCCTTTCCCACCTTCATGACGACTTGCTTTCTATTACAACGGGTTGCTCAGCGGCAGAATATGTGTGAACTAAATTCTTTATGGAGACAATGGCTGATGTTTAGAAACATTTATTCATTAAAAACAAAAACAAAAGTGTAACTACCACAAACCCCGATTTGGTGAAATTTGTGTACTTTTAGAACGGCATAGATTTCACAATAATTGAACATTTATTGTCTTTGTTCATATCTGGCAACGACATCGACCTTGCTTGTATAAGTTACTGTCAAAGAAGAAAAGAATCAATATCAGATTTATGAATATATTTTATTGGCACATTCAAAATAAATTACATGATGAATAATCATATGCGCCAAGTCTTCGACAAAGCTGAACAGCGTGGGCATTCTCACCAAAGATTGAATACTTAATATATTTTTTTAAAGAATGCTTGTTAATTTTCCTCCCGGCAAATACTATTATTTTTATAATGAAGATCAACTAAGTCAAAGGGTAGACCAATTGAGCTAAACTCATGGACTTCCTTGACCATTTTCCCTTCTCTCTTTTTAAGACAATTTGAACGTTCTTTATAGACATTATACTCAAGCAAGAATGAGGAACAGATCGATTTCTTCAAAGCATTTTTTAAAAACTTTTTACGGCTTAATGTTGCAAGTATCACGAAATCTAGCTGCCATTAAATCTGACGCAAGTGCATAGCTCCCCACAGCGAGAAATCTTGGCGAACCTCTGCCCTTAAATTCCTACTCTCGACCTCTTTAATTAATATATATATATATATATATATATATATATATATATATATATATATTATGTTACATCATTGGATTCCACTTTTTATGATCGATCTATTGCTAGTGAGGAAAGTGTATGGTCCCTTTTAAAAAACCAAAGATTATTAAATTTCTCGAAAACTAAAAATATTTCAAACAATACCTCTACACCATATCACTTGCCCCATGAGACCGCATTGTTGAGCGAAACCTGAATTTCGATATCGGGAACAGTTTAGAAGTTATGAAGGTAGCCCATAGTTGGTGGGACTACCTGTATAACACTCGAATTTAATACACTGGGTATCCCACCAACTATAGGCCACACCCATAACTTCTAAATGGTTCACGGTATCGACATGTAGTTTTCTCTCAACAATTCGAATTATGGGCAAGTATATGGTAGAGGTATTGTTTGAAATATTTTTTGGTTTTCGAGAAATTTAATAATCTTTGGTTTTTTAAAAGGGACCATACACTTTTCTCACTAGCAATAGATCGGTAATAAAAAGAGGAATCCATGAATTATCGTCTTTGAATTTTTAAATGGAACTACATATTTTTCTCATCGGCAGCAAATAGATCATACAAAGCGGAATCCAATGATATATCATATGTTAGTGTTTCGATAAAAATGTTAGTAAAAAAGTAGGCTTTCTGAGTTGTGATTTTAAATTAACCGACATTATTTTCTACCGCAGCCCTTGCAACTGTCGCCCTTGGGGAAGGTGGCCTTCGCTTCGCTGCGCCGCCGTCCGTAGCAGGCTCCACGCCTCGAGGGCTACCTTCCTCAAAGCAAGGGGAAATATTGTCCAGTTCATTTCAAACCACACGTCACAAAGTCTATTTTTATACTAAAAATTCTAATAAAATGCTAACATATGATACATCAATGGATTCCTCTTTTCATGACCTATCTATTGCTGGCGAGAAAAATATATCATTCCCCTCAAGAAATCAAATATGATTAAATTTCTCAAAAACTGAAGATTTTACGAACAATGTGTACACAAAATATCACCTGCCGCATGATTCTGAATTGTTGAGCGAAATATACTACATTTCAATATCGCAAACCGTTTAGAAGTGACGGGGGTGGCCCACAGTTGGTGGGACATCTTGTACAAAATCCCCCCAGAGTTCCATATCTCATCCAAACGACACGTTCGACCGCACATTTCCTTCTGAATTGTGTTCGAGTCCTGATAACGGCAGGGTTTTCGACACTAGCTTTTGAGCTAGTAGGTCGAATTCAGTCGCTGCCTGAAGGAGAATTCTAGCGGCCGGCTGCTCTGATCGGTAGTTTTCCGTGGTTTCTCCGATGAACACCAGGCGAATACCGGAGCAATACCATACGAAACGGGCCACGGACCGCGCGCGATCTGTCCTTCCTCTTCCCTGTCCTACCCTCTCCCCTTACACACACACACTAACTGCTCTACACTACCACATGTTCCGGGAGACCGGTCGGGAGCTTAGAGCTTGTGCCGGCTGGGGCGGTGCCCCGCTGGTGGGAGAGTCCTGTTTACGGGGAAACTCACTAGCCGACCGGTAGGTCGGCGCCGGATCTCACCATCCAGCGGGAGAAGACCACCGCCATCTCTCGAGAAACAAACATGCATTACACTAACGGGACTAATGACCAAAGCAGTTGACGCGCGCGGAAACACGAAAAAACCAAAACAAACCAAACTTCTGAATTGTCGGCGTCTGAATATATCCTTTCTCCTTGCTCGTCATTTGCTTCTTCGCGTTGTGGGGGGCTTTAACTGTAAAAAGAGACGCGCGTCTGGGCGACGGAAGGCGTCGCGTCGCGTCGCGTCGCTCCGCGCGCGCGTGTCGGCGTGGCGACGCCCCGGGCGCGGCCCCTGCGCTGCGTCGGCCCGTGACGCCCGCGCCCCGCCCACGCCCACGCCCCCACCCCTGCTCGCTGCCCTTCCGCTGGAGCCCCACACTGCGCCCAAATGGCGGAAATAAAACCACCACTGTGCACATGTGTACTGCTCGCACAAATTTTCCTGATACACGACCTCACGCGCGGTCCGTTGACTTTCTTAGGCCCCACTCGGAACTGCAGGTGCCAATTTACAATGCTCATCACGTCTAGCTCGTCCCTTCGAAATAATCGTAGTATTTCTCGACCGTTCTGAACGCGAAAAGTTCTTACTAACTGTTGGTACGCCCTTTTAAGCCATGACTTAGCCACATCCCTTCTCTTCCCGACACCCCTGTTGTGGAATATTAAGAAGACTTGTGCATACGTATAGTGTATGTGTGTGTGTGTGTGTGTGTGTGTGTGTGTTGTGTGAAGAGAGAGAGAGAGAGAGAGAGAGAGGGAAAAAGAGAAAGGAAGAAAAGAAAAAGAGTTAAAAAGAGAGGAGGGAGAAAAGAACATTCCACAAAATTGTATAAATTCACTTGACTGGAAACTATTAACATTTACATGCGTAGTTGAAAAGAATATTGCATTAATTACAGTGTATCTGTGGTAAATGAGAAGCAGAAAAAACGAAAGAACCCCAAGGAAACTTGCCATTGACAAGTCTTCCTACCTCAAATTCCTGACGTAGTGATCAGAATATGAATGCTAGAATTTTATAGTGCTAGAAGGTTTACATGCTCTCAGCCAACTAAAAAAAGTAGTTTGGGAAGAAGGGTTCTTTGTGTCATTGTTAATTTTTGCGGGTGAACTTTTAAAATTGTTGAAAACTCTCAACAACACAATCACCAGAATGTGTGAGCTTGTTAACAGTGTTTGGTTTTGCTATTTAATACGATATACACTTTTTATTGCATAAGATAGCGACTTTAGTGTACAGACAAATTGTACGTTAATTAAAAAAGGAATGAAAGCATCAAACTGTTTTAAATAGTGTTCCGGTTTAAGGCATGGTTAGTAATGAATTTAGGATTCGTTAACTACAAATAACAAACGCCATAACAAATAACAGAACGCCTTGAAATGATTCCAAACTGATTTTGTGTGTTTACATACGACGTATGTTGTGTGTAAATGATTTGGATGTCCCGATCCATTCTATTACTTGTACGACGTCACGCCCACTCTCATGGAGACAAGAGCTCCATGTCAATCTTATTTAAGAACAAAGATAAAACAAGTGAATATCTTATCTTTTAGAGGTACTTCAAAACGTTGGGAACTCAGACATCTGTTAGGTATCCTATGAATCACTTCCCGAAACGTAATATGTTGCACAGAGTCATGGAGATCTTTTGAAAGTTAAAACCGTTTCGTATGGTTGCGGTTCCAACAAAAATGGAAAATTAACGGCTTCTATTCGACTTCTGAAAAGTTAAGGTTTTAGTTTCATGCCTTCAAATAAAGAACGTCTCTGAACATTAGAGACTACACTGGCCAACGAATACGAAAATTACCTTTTTTTGATAACGATAAAATGCATTAGTTGCCATTTAATGATAACTAACGATTTTTTTATCATTATTATACAATACCGTTACACAATACGATTGTCCTCGTGAAATACTGAATACGCCTGTAACACATATTTACTTCTGCCTCTGAGTCAAAGACACTATCTCGATCAGATGTTTCGTTCAGTTTCCCTTGATCCATGGAACAAATACTGTGATAACAACTTGCTTTGCTTAATAAAATAAATAAAGTAAATAAAGTAAATAAAGTAAATAAAGTAAATAAAGTAAATAAAGTAAATAAAGTAAATAAAGTAAATAAAGTAAATAAATAAATAAATAAATAAATAAATAAAACAAATACAATAAATAAAAGTAAATAAAGAAACCGAGTGTCGCCGCAGTGACGCCCGTAGACGGAGCGCCCGCGCGGCCGGAAGAGGCGCTCGATTCCGCCTCCTCCGCCTCTTCCGGAACACGGCGCGCGCCTCGCGTGCCATTAGGGTGCGACGCGCGCCTCGGAACGGAAACCGACACGATAGAGGACTCAAGTACACGGCGTGCATTTCCCTTTTTAACTAAACGCAATGCCATTTTGCTTTCGGAATTTTGGTGTGAAAATCGTTTTCCTGCTTTTCATAAGTTTTGATAAAATTAAAAAAGGAAGAACATTGATCGTGACTTCTCTTTGATATATAAATTGTCGTTGAAATTGCGTCACTGCTATACGGTCTTTTCGCAAAATAAATATTGGCTGAAAATTTAGAAGCCACTTATTTTTTACATCAGACAACAAATTCAGTGCAAGACAACAAACCAATCTCTCCTACGATGAAGACCTGTTCAGGTCATGAGAGTAAAACACAAAATAACAAATTAGAAAAAATAGCTTTGCGAGAGTCTGCGTAGTTTGTTTGCGATCCCTCTAGGAGCAAGTGCGTGGAATTTAACAATGTGCATTAGGGTGTTATGAAATATTAATGCTATTATGTTGAACAAGATTCAACAAGATATTGCTCTTTATTGATACTGATTTCTGTAAGATTAAAAAGATAAAACGTGACTTTTGTATGAGTGGAGCTTCCATAGTTGACATCACTCAAGTTGACAAACCTGAAAGCAGTGTCAGCGATCAGTTTTTCTGCAATTTTCTGTTAAAAAACACCACAGTGTTTGATAATTCGCATCGAAGATATCACAATAGTAAGGAAAAAATAGAAAGTGATCGCCTTATTTTTTTAATACAAAGAAATAGTAACATAATCTATTTTTTCTGAAATTGAATGAAGAACCTCTTAAAATTCAGTAGTTTTGTTGTTTTTTTAATTAAAAGAGAAACTTCCTTGAATAATATAATGCAGCAATTATTTACTAGCTTAATTATGATCGATTCCTCCCATCCCAATTTTTAAGGATATGAATACTATTTCTTGTGTAAACATGTAGGAATATCATACCAGTGCATCGAAATACTGTATAATTCGTATGAAATTCAAATGCAAACAGTTTCAGCTTCGGAATTACATCAGAATTACAAGAATAACTTTCAAGGAAAACCCTAAAAGATGAATGATTTAGTACCTCAGCGTCTTGTTACTGACTTTCTTCAATTCTCTTTGACCGGACGAAGATATGAATATTGAAAATGAAAAGACAAAAGCCATGACCTACTTACGTGCAGCAGAATAAAAATAATTACTTGGTCGTGATCAGGTCAATTCTCATGAAAACGTGGTCTGCTAGGGTATTGAATAATGAGTGGGCTGGAATAATAGCAATAATATTTTTCACTGCTGCATGTAGAGCAAATATTATTATATTTGGGCTAAACAATTACATTTTTGATACAATTAAACTTTCTTTTACAAAGATCCCGATTTTATTTATTTTTCTAATGCAAGCGTATGAAGCTACAATTTTAACTGAAAGTTGTGTTTGAAAGTAGTTGTATCAGAAAACTGCCGTATTTGCGTAGATGTATACATAGGAATTAATGGAAAAGTTTAATTTATTCTCCCCCACCCCTCATGCCTTTGCAACAGTTGAGTGCATGATAATTCAATTCAGGAAATGCAAGACATTGACATAATTCACACAGACTAAACGAGAAAGAGAAGTCGATTTACTGGTTTTAATGTAATTAGAATGACGACATAATTCTTTCAAAGAATTATCGAACACACAGTACTGGAAGAGAACTTTCGGGAATTAATACATTTTTAACATTGCCATAACACGCGTTCGCCTCGCGAGTTGTGATCGCGTGAGGGCTCTGAAGTGCGGCCACCGGCACCGCCGCCCCGTCCACACGGACCACGTGACGCCACGGCGTCGACCCTCGGCCGCCAAAGCGCGGCTCTGGGCGGGTGCAGTGGCAAGGCGCCCCTCCGAGGGCCCCCGGGCGACGAAGTCTGCCACCCGGGCAGTCGACGAAGAGCCGATGCAAGGCGAACGCGGCTCAACGGAGAACAGTGCGAGGATGAGAAAACGAGGCTCGAAAATGTCGGCACAGAGCCGGGATGAGAGAGACATTCTTTCTCATAACGGAGAAAGTTACAACTCAAAAGTATGTGATCAGGCTAGGGATGGCAAAAAAAAATCAATGTTTTCCACCAGAAACATCGATATTTTGCTTTCGATGTTTTCTTCACATCAATATTTTGTTGCAAAAACATCGTGTTTTTTAATTTAACTTTTTAAATTTTATTATAAAGGGGTTTAGGCACTTGTAGAGTAGCAGCAATCCACAGCAATATCGTTGTTTTGCGTCATCCTCTTTATCGCGCTGCACATTTCGCCTGTGAAATCAATAATTGAGGTTTCTGATAGGTGTGTGATTTTCATGATCGTGCATTCGAATCGATTTTCATTATCGTTAAAATCGGAATCCTTAGTGTCATTTGAATGGTGAGTTAACACTAATTATGGAGGGAATTCCCAATGAACACAAATTGAAATCACAAAAGGTGCTGATGACACTAAGAGAGATAATGGCAGGAAATTCAAGTTGATTAAACTTTTCATCTGGTTGTTTGTTAAGATGAATAAATTACAAAATTTTAATTCAATTTAAAACGATAATTACGTTAATTTCAGAGGGCCATGCTTCTTTTGGTATGTCAAATACTCATTACAATATTAACGTAGTGTTCACATGTTAATGAATGTTGTAATAGATCTTAAGGCACAAAATCTAAACTACCATTACACGACATATTCTTCAGTTACCTGACAGAACTGTGTTGTAATAATTAATACACATTCTGATTGCCCGCTCTGGAGAAAATCGTACTTGTTGCAATTGATAGGGGAATTGAATGAACGATTGATAGACATAGGCAAAAAACAGTCGTGAGGAATAATGAGTAGGAGAAGGAAAGGTGATGTAATGTATTGCCTGGCACACACCTGACAGCAGCATGTAGCTACGCGGGGAGAATCACATGTCAGATCTCAGAGGATCAAGGATACGAGTGCTAGTAAAAGTAATTACCCATAATTCTTAAAACACACACACACACACATATTGAAAGGCGACCCATATTAGAAATTTTACACTCCGATCATTACGTATAAAACGTTTTGATGAAGCTTCATGAATGCTACCGGAAAAATAGACGCACGTTGGGAGTTCCATGATAAAAGAACAAACCCCAAAAGAAGAATAACGAATAATCCAAACGAATAATTACGCTGCGGCAGAAATACTATTGAACGACACTCGATTGCCGCCTTCTTCGACAATTTCTGGTCTAATCTTTCCGTCAACCAAAGAACGACGCACGCACGAAACAGAAATATATTTGAGATAAATCGAGAACGTTGATCTCTCAGGCCAAGACGGCGAATTTGCAAATTGATACGTAATCGCATAGTTGGTGGCATTGACCGCCGAGTGTGCCAAATTCGAAAATGTCCCAAAATGCTGCCCTGCCCAGGATCAACCGCCTTCTAGCCAGCCCACTGCCAGGGTGTGGGGTGGCGTGATCGATTCGAGCACGGAACGGGCGTCGGCGCCGGCGGCAGCGGCAGGCGTCTGTGTGAGGCCGCGGTGCTGCGCGAGGCGGCGACGAACAGGTAGGCGGAGGCGCTAACGGGACGCGTAGCGGTGCGGTGCCCCGCGCCTCCGCTCGCGGACGCGGCGGAACTAACGCGCGCGGGGCGCACGCCCATCCACCCACCCGGCCATCCGCCTGCTTGCCCAACCACCCAGCTACGCACTCAGCCACCCACCCAGACAACCACCCAGCCACCACCCAGACACCCACCCAGACTCACTCCCAGACACCCTCCCAGACACCCACCCAGACACCCATCCAGGCACCCACCCAGACACCACAGCCACCCTCCCAGCACCCTTCCAGACAAACACCCAGACACCCTCCCAGCTACCCACCCAGCCACCTACCCAACCAACCACCCAGACAAACACTTCCCTCAGCCATCAACCCAGACACCCACCCAGACACCCATCCAGGCAAGCACTCACCCAGACAAGCACACAGACACCCTCCCACGAGTTTCAAAACACCGACCGGGCTGTGGGTTCTAAAGAAGCAGAAAGAGAAAGGGGATTATTGGGGGAGCAGGTTTGAGGGAAATATGACAGGATGTAATCTGGCGATTCCCGAGAAGTCAGTGATTTCTTAATCAAAATATCACAACGTTAAAAGCCTTGTAATAATAATAATAATAATAATAATAATAATAATAATAATGATGATGATGATGATGATGATGATGATGATGAGATGAGTCCCTAAATGCAGAGCATCGCAAGTGGCCACAGTCCTTTAATACCTTGTAATCCGATAGAACTATCCAGAGGCGTGCCTAGGTATTCAGGCGCATATGGCAAACACAAAATTTGCATCCCTGTCAGATTACTTCAAATTAGGGTGGTTGTTATTTGTTTTTACGGATATACTCTAAATAGCACCTCTTGTGAGTGTTGCCCATGGCACGTGCCATGTCTGCTATATCACAGATACGCCTCTGGCATTATCTCTTAGCAGCGTGAAGATATGAAAACATATTGAAGGCATTTATTCTGAGTTTTAAGAATATTACAATTCATTTTAGATACATTGGTGGAGTCCAACATCAAACAAAACGTACAAAAAATAAAATAATAACCGGATTTGCGGCTGTGTCTGCAGGGTTTTCAGTTATTCCATCGTTCTCTGCCTTTTCCACACAGTGTTACGCCTTCCCGACTCCCTTCCCCGTTGTTTCCTCCTGCCTCTTCAGGACAGGTTCTTTAACGGAACCTCCGCTAATGAATCCTGAACTGTCGGTTCGTGAACACACACGGAGACCGGCGAAAGACTGGACGTTTATCACTAAGTGAAATCTTTAGATCTAAATGTTGACATTCAACTCTAAATGTTAAATACTGTAAACATTTGTCCACCTAGACCTTTTGTGCTCCCATTTACACAAGCATATCAGAATCGATAATTTATTATCAGATAGCAAAACCTAATTATGTCACCATGACTAAGAAGCGCCACCTAATTAGTATAGCGGTTTCAATCCATCAGAAAGATTCACATAATTCCTTATACTGGTCGACTTATAACATCATGTAGTATTGTTTATAGTATCACTGATGGGCTTTCCAATTCAAATCTTTTATTCCAATGCCATTTCATCATCTGGCATAGTGCTCCGATCTCGAAAACGGGACGGAATCGAGTCGAAATTACGTAATATTTAGTTAATAATTTTCAAATAATTTTTTTCTAAAAGAAAAGATCGCAGAGAAAAGTGACAGTTGCTATGGCTTAGTAATAATCATAGATTTCTAACAAAAACGATCTACATCGCAAACATATACCAGACTGATTGTTTGGAAATTAGAAAGAAATCATAGAGAAAAGTTAGTACCGCTATTTGTAGGATTTCCCTTGAGTTTCAAAGCTTATTTCGGAACGCTCGCTGTTTGTATGAGGATGCACTCCCGTCCGGCGGTGTTTTCTCCTGCTATTTTCAAGGCGGTGGCTGGAGGCACTTTTGTCCTGTGTTGAAACGTCGAGGAAAAAGCCGCGTCCTAGCTAAATTGAAGGTCGCCTGAAGCAATTCCCGTACCCTCGTCACACATGCAAAGAACCCGTGTAACTGCAGTCATTGGAACAGAGGAAGTGAGCTTTAAGCTCATTTGCTGCTCACACAACTTACCAAACATTAACGAAATCGTGAACTTTCTAGTTTATTTACATAAAAAATGTCAATATTTTGGGTTAGTTTGTTACCTGAAACGGCAAATCCCTTTGGAAATTCGTAACTATCCTTCTAGTGTGAAGCGCTGAACATTACCGTTAATTAAAGGAGAAAGAAAAGAGTTTTTACGATGCTCATTCACGGGCCGTCTGTCGTGAATGTAACGACTTTTTAATTTCCTTGCGCTATAAAAGCAATGTAATCATTTTCACGTGCTACGTATTTTACGATTACAAGTTGAAGTAAACGCTGAAATAAGATAAAAAGAAGGAAAAATCCAACGAAACTATAAGAACGGCAGCTTTATGCCTTTTTTGAAAAATAATGTTTTCTTAACTTGTGAATATTTGAGACAATACTTCATGTCTATCAATTTCTTCCGAATTCATTTCACAATATCAGTCTTATTCTGGATGATATTAAGAGTAAGTAAAAGCACACTTGATGATAATACTTTTTTAAGTAGTTGATTTGATATGTCGTTGATTAGAATTCTGAAAAGCAACTAAATAAAACCCGAGAAATTCGTGAAATTAAAGTTATTAACAGTCATGATATACGTATTCATCCAATGGAAATGAAACGAGCAGGGAGCATTCCAATGAAATAAGCACTTCAAATTATTTCTCAAGGATACGCAACATAGTCGACTTTTCTGTTTATGCAATCCAATTGGCTTTTGTAAATTTGATGAATTTTGTTTTTATTTCGAAATTGTTACCAGCTGCGACGATGTTTTAATGCAAAGAGTATTACACCAATTACAAGAGTAAAGAAGTAAAACAAGTAAAGTTAAAGAAACAAAGAAAAATTACCATCTAATAAGAAACGTGAAATCGACAGCGAGAAGTAACGAAGAAGGAACAAAATACATATTACCATGGATACCTGGTATTAGAAAGTATCTATCCCCCATATGTCACTTAGTTCTTCACGTTAATCATTCACTCACTCCCCCATACGTTACTTTTTTAACGTAACCTAAATGATAATAAATAAGAAAATGAATTCCCGAAAATTATGATAAATATTATGAGGTTCAAAGTACTGGACATTGTATAAACAAGGAAGGTAACGAGGAATATAATTTGATTAATATATCAATGTATTGTTTTTTGGAGTTCGCGACAACGAATTTCCACAAAAAAACAAAAGTAAACTCCGCGCGCATTGGTGCATCGGCGTAGCATTTATCAAAACTTCTGACGAGGTGCGAATTTCCGAACAGCTGTGAACAACGAAACTATCGGCCAATTAGTACATTTTGAGATATCAGGGAAGTTGATGTATTAAATTTCGAATTATCAAGAGTCCAATAAAAACTAACAATACTGAAGCGAAATGTCACATGCGTTGACACGACGCCTTGGCGTTTCAACATGAAATTCGAATTACGGATCAAAGTTCCTAAAAGGCAATGCATAAAAGTCATGGTATTGCAGTTCAAGACATCAACTTCTCGCTGAAAGAATCGCAAAAAATCACAGTTAAACGCCGCGTGCCAGGGTCGTACGTAGGCGGAAGTCCACATAATGTTGTGCAATCGATTTATGGTTATGCCATAAATATATTATATTAAAACCACATTGAATTGTCAAGCTCTCCAAGAAAGAAAATTCTAGCGGTGTCTTATGTGATGTGTGGCCCGCATCTTGATAAGGAGCGCAATCCATAGCAGTTGGTAGTGGGAGTGGTGTTTGATCAGTTTCGCCTATCTGGCCCGCAGTGGTGTGAAAGGTTGGTTGAAAGCCCTTTTTTATGTCCCCTCTGTTCCGGTAGCCGTGCCCGTAAACGTATTTTTTTCTTCTTTTGGCAACTCCGCCGCCCGTGCGTTGACGCTGGGCGTTCGCCAGCGTGGCCTTGCGGGCGGCCGCTGCGGTCGGCCTGCAGCTGGCGCTGCCAGGGAAGTGGAGGGCCCAGGCGGAACTACGTCACACGGGCGACGCGGCACGGCGTCCCTTCCCGCCCGCGGAAGGAAATCATCACCAAATCACCAGCACGCGTTGCGAAGGCAGAAACAAAAACACGTGCCTTTCACGCTGCATAACGTTAAACGTAAAACATTCCTCTTCTCCATTCCCTGTTCTTGATTACGTAATGCACGAATGGTTCTTAAAAATCGTTTTGTTTTAGAGCAATAATGTTCTAGACTGTCGCAGTTTTTATTAGTGACAGGTCCTAGTATAGGCTCATGAAAGCCTGATCAATTCGTTTTTTAATCGAAAATTATGTTTACTATTTTACAATAACAGGCAAAAGAGCTGGTGTTTTTGGTGCTCAAGTATGAATATTTCAAACTTATAATTTACGTGAATGGTAACATGAATTACCATCCAGATCTAGCATACTCATTAACAATTCACTTCCATCTTTAGTGTAAACAGGTCACATAAAATGAAAAGATGTTTTCGTTCTAACCAATTGGAAAAATCCAAGTGATAGAATCAGTGTCACGTAATTATATGATAAAGAGAATTCAGAATGCATCTCGATCTTCATACACCTTGGAAACACTACTTATTAATTCCATGTGTGACGTGCTATGTGCAATGAAATGTAGTACCTATATATCTCAAAACTTTCCACGGTTACTGAAAGAGAATGCGGTGGCAGCCTTCTTTCGGACCTTTCAACATTAATTACATACGTTTCTTCCTACTTGTCACCAGATATGAGAGTCAGAAGCAAGCGGATATTTTCCCGCTTAATTAAAAGGAAAAAGGAAACATTACTCTAAAATAAAATACCTAATATTTTTTAATAATGTTAAATATGTTGTTTTGGGTGTATGTTCTCTTAATGTTCAGACAATGTGTAGAACTATAGAATTAGTCGGATACTGGTATGAAAAAAAAACAAAACATTTATGGACGTTTTAATGTAATGGAAAAATCGGAAACTTTCCAGCGGGTGACAATAAAAACACTTTCTACAAATGTGACACTGAGTTAACGTGATAACTTCGAAACAGTTCGCTTTGTCTCTTCGAAAATATTGTTGTGTTTACACGTGCTGACATATTCAAACAACTGATAATTGAGTACGCATAGCATACATTGTGATGTCCTTAATAGGATGTACTTCATATTCCCGAGCGCTCGATTATCTTTTTTAATGTTCCTTCGCCGACATGTTCATTGTTTTTCTTCTCCTGAAAAGTTACTCTGCTTTCTTCCAAGAAGGAAGACGTTAAGGAAGTGGGTCAAGAGGGCCATGCCGACCTGATTCTACAGAGCCAAGAAAGGAGGCACACCTGTTCATTTCCAAGTTGTGATTTGCAATAACTACGTCCGTCAGTTGAGATATACTCGTACTTCTTTTGGAATTTCGCACATCAATGTTTTGAGAGCACGGATATAAAAGTGATTATCATGGTCGGGTAGACACATACTGAGTTTGAAAGACCATTAAAGTCGCTTTTAAGGAACAATGCTTAAACTCTTCTCTAGTCATAAATAAAACATGGCCATGCGATTTAAGGATTTGAGCAGTTCTGAAGCTGATGTAACATACTCGCTTAGCTCGCCGACCGGTTTACTCCCGGAAATGTTCCGGCATTCATTAGACCATGAACATAATGAGCTTGGGAATCCTAGAGTACGTCTGAAGATCGCGTTTTTTTTTCAAGGCGTTCACAATCACTAGTTTCTCATGACAGGGAAAATCCTATTATTTCTTCTACCACGATTGCACTACCTATAGATCTTGAATGGTTTCCAATCCAATGGTTGTAGATTGATTTCTCGAAACTTTCAAAATACGTTTAAATCGCACCTGTTGCTTCGCATTTCTAATACGGCGCAACTGGAAGTAACTAGAAATGAACGTTTTTACATCAATACGAAAGAGCTCTGATAAAGAGGTTGAAATGTTTAGATGAAGGAGAATACGGTGCGTACGTTCTCTCGATAGTCATGGAAATTTGCCTTCCTTTTAATCGAGGATTTCTTTGGCGTGCCACAAGGTATTGTTTGGGTTTCCTCTTTCCCTCGCCGCGTACTCACCAGCTGCACCAGTTTGACGATGCCGGGCAAGGTGCGGAAGTGCTCAATGTTGATCTTGGGGAAGGAGGCCTGCGCGCCGATCTCCGTCTTGGCGGCGGTCTGCGGGGGCGGCTGGCTCTCGGCCGCCGACATCATGGCAGCAGCGGTGGGCGAAGGAGGAGCGCTGTGGACTGGGGGGGCGGGGCGCACGGACGGACGCGGGGCGCGGACGGAACACACGACGGCGGCGAAGGCGCGGAGCGGACTGGCGGCGGCGGCGGCGGCAGAGGGCGACGGCGGCGGCGGCGGAGACGCTGCCGCACCGGCAGGTGCCCCCGCTCCGCGGCCTCCCCACCGCCCGCCCGCTCACCCTCCCGCCCTCCACAGATCCCCTAGCACTCCGGCCCGACTTAGTGCCCCCCCCCCTTCCTGCTCGATGCGTACGAGCACCATCACGACGCCCTTCCCATTGAGTGGACTTCCGCACTCGCTGATGCGACTTAAAATAATAATGTATTTGGCGTTATTGGGTCGGCCCGACTTGCCTGCGCCTAGTTCAGTTCCCATGCTTGGGCGTAAGAGTGACATGAGGCGAATATGACGTATTCTCTTCACCGTAAGTGGCAAGATTCGCCTGCTTGAGACTTTCGTCGTCACACAGCTACAGACACTGGGACGATTTTTAAGGAGAGCTACATACAACTCTTTTTGTTTCGACCGGGAATAGAACCCGGGACCACAGCACGGGAAGCTAGTACGCGGTTCATGATGATGATGATGATAATAATAATAATAATAATAATAATAATAATAATAATAATAAATAGTGCTAAATAAAACCAAGAAGGACGTCACCATCATCGATATTACGGTACCACTGTCACATAATCTCCACTCCGCATACACGAACAAAGTCAGAAAATACCAAGAGCTAGCAGATGAGATAAAGAAGATTTGGAAAGTAAAAAAGGTTCAGATCCGCTAAATTTTACAATAATACCAAAATCCCTCATCAAACATCTGCAAGAATTGAATATAAAGCATATACTAGGAACAGTACAAAAATCAGTCATTCTAGACACCTGTCACATTGTCAGAAAAACTGTCACTGATGTGTCTGATATGTAGTGTTAGAGGTCCTGGAAATAAATGAAGATCTTGCTCGTTACTTGCTCTGAGCCGTACGAGTGAGCCTAGCCACAATGACATCTGTGGCAGGTGAATGTTTCCCCCCGCGTGGGAGAAGTACATAAGTCATAATAATAATAATAATAATAATAATAATAATAATAATAATAATAATAATAATAATAATAATAATAATAATAATAATAATTTTAAAAAAACTCGAGAAAAAGTAAATGTGGGAAGAGAAAGCAATTAGAAGAAATTGGAAGGACAAGTAGAAGGTGATGGGACAGAGACCAGAAGAAGAGAGATGCTTTACAAAGTGCGGATGGATGAGTAGGAATTTTACGGATAGGAAGAAAAAAAGGAGATAAGAAGAGAAAAAATCGAGAATAAAATGATATAAAATTGTTGTGTTTTTAATGATAAGAGAAGACCGATCAAGTTAATGAGAAAGAGAGGAACAAGAGGAAACAATCCAACAAGAGGTATAATACGCTAAAGGAAGATGACGATTTTTACACAGTTAGTAAAAACAACAGGCACAAAACCCTGCGAGTATATTAAATTTGCAGATTATGGCATATTTGGGAAATCAGGCGCACATGCATCCCGCAATTTTCATAATATTCATTTTTACCATTTTGCGTTTTACCAGTGTGCATAACTCCGAAATGCGCGCACTACGGTCTTAACAGTATGTTTTCGTGTTCCTGTAAGGACATGAGTTAGATTTCTTATATCGTAGTCTACAAATTGAGACTTTTTGGATTTTCTATTTTGTTTTGGGAAGGTTTCCTCAGCCTGTAACAAGGTTTGCTACAAACACTGGATGTTGGGGTCTAGAGTGAAAACATTTTTACAAATCTTTGGGGCCTTTCTATTATTGTTGCGGCGTGTCTGCTGTTCAGGGAACTTCAGCTGTTCAGAACTTCCCGTTTCATTCGCCAGGAGAGCCACTGCCAGTACCGTAACGGTTATACAAATATTTCATACTGAAAGATGTAAATTAAATACTTGAAATTGCAGCTTGCTATTCAGACTAACATGAGCGAGAACATGCGATGAAAGAGTGCGGAGCACATGGTAGAGCCCAAGGAGGATATGTAGAGAACATGTGGAGGGAACCTGCGAGAGAAACATGCAGTGGAACTTGCGGTTAACATTGTTCGGGATCTTGTGGGAAACATTCTTGAAACACGTGCGGGAAACATTTTTTGAATTTATTCTTATCTACCATTTACATGTGAGCTTATTGCCTAGCTTACTACACAAGAGACTTATCAACTAATACTTAATCTAACTCCGTCTTATCTGCTAATTTCATTCTAATGGGAGAATGGGAGGGAAGATGTGAGACAATTGCGAGGAATTTGCAGGGAAATGTGAGGAAGCTGCGGGGACATGCTAAGAATGAGCCGGGAACATGTGGAGAGCGCGAGGGGAATGTGTGGGGGAACATGCATGGAAGCAGGCGGAGGGCAGACTGGCTTAGGGCATCAGTCGATGTCACTGCAGTGCCTTTGACCGGGAGGTCCTGGGCTCCTGAGGTTTGAGTCCAGACGTTCGCAGTATTTTCGTCACTAGCTCAATAGCTACGTCGGATTCAGCCGCTGTTTGGACGAGAATTCTAGCGGCCGGCTGCTCAGACCGGTAGTTTTCATGGTTTCGTCGATCAACGGCGTGCGAATGCCGGAGCAGTAACCTAAGAAATGGTCCACGGACCGCGCACGATATTTCCTTCCTCTTCCTTGTCCTATCTTCAGCTCATACTTACAGACACACACACTTACATGCAGTACCATGCATGTGGGGATACCAATCGGCTGAAGAGTTTGACCTGGCTAGCCGACGTGTAGGGCTTTATTATACAATCCAAGAACAGACCGTTCAAAGTTGTGATCTAGTACGAACCTATTTTCACATTTTTAAACAATGTTTTGTACATGCGTAATCTTTACCCAAGTCTAGCTAGTATTCGTTGTTATGATTGATTAGTGTTTCCGGGCGCGTTAACGGATAAGACCACTATTCCCGTAAGTGTAGTGCTAGCTTTTAACGTGGGAGGTGGTGGTGATCTTCCCCGGCTGGATGGCGAGATCCGGCGCCGATCTACCCGCCGGCTTGCGGGGGTTTCCTCCACCAGGTATCTCCTACCAGCTGGGCACCGCACCAGCCGACACAAGCTGTAGGCTCCCCACAGGTTATCCGACAAGTTGCCCGTGTAGTGCATGTGAGTGTAAATGTGTGTAAGGGGTGAGAATAGGACAAGTAAAGGAAGGAAAGATCACGCGCGGTCCGTGGCCCGTTTGTTAATGTACCGTTTCGGCATTCTTCTGATTGTTCTCCAGACAGCGGCTGAATTCGGCCTAGCTATCAGGCTAGTGTCGGAAATCGTGCCACCTGTCGGGAGTGGAACCCTAGGTTCTTCCGGTCAGAGGCACTGCAGTGTCATCAGTTGATCACCTGAATCACTTTGCCTGTATATTCTTTGTTATGTTATACATTCAGAATTATCTCACATTCACACAGCTTCCAAACAAATGTGTGTGGATATTCTGCAAATGTTATTTGTGAGAAATAGTATACAAGTTTTGGGAAACACTTGTAAGCTATAACACCGACTTTTGTATATTACAAACTAATAAGCAAAAGCTACTCTCGTGATTCATGCAAATTATACTTCGATTTATTTATAGTGTCCTTTGACAAATCATCAACTGATACGATGTAATCCAATAGGGAGCTTAAACTTCACTATAGTGACGTCACTACGGTGACGTTTAAGCTCCCGATTAAACGACACCGTAACAGGTGATGAACTGCCAAAGGACACTATAAATAAATCGAAGTAAACTCATTATTCATTTTGGAAGTTCGAATGTTATCTCTTCATTCATAAATCAACACTTTTGTTAGTAATAACTTATTCAACGAAAATCGCGTATTTTTCTCCAATGCTCATAACTACACAATGAAGCGAAGTATCGTTTTCGTTCTCAGTATCAACAACAGATCACAAAACTAGTCTCAATACTATTTTACCTAGCTTTACTGAATGATATTTAAAACTTTATGTCGTTAAGTTCAAAAATGAAATTTATTATTTTCTTTCGCGAGTTATAAAGTTTTGGAGACGATTCTGATTGTTAAAAACTAAATCATTATTTTCATTTTTAATTACTTTGTTAATAGGTAATAAAACTAATTATTTAATAAACGCCTGTAATAAATATTGTAAAATAATTTTGAGTATGGAACTTCCAACTTAATAGAATTTATGTCCAGGTTTTGAACTCAAATGAGTAGAACTAATGCTATGATGAAAACATATTCATCATTATTTAAATGATCTATAAAACGTGGGGAGACCAATCGGAAAATATAATAAAAATCTGCAAAGTACTTATTTAGTCCAAACTCAACTATTGGGCATTAATGTTCAGCGCAGTTCAACAACCAGAGGATTACTGAATACAGACGATCCCATAATCCACATTGCAACATGTTTAAGTCTAAGGGCTTTTATTACTAGCCCTTACAACGGCCTTCTCACATAAGCAGGTAGTTCTATCGTTAGAATTAATACGTAAACTAACAGTGCGTGAACTACTCGTAGTCAACGTTCAGTATACCTGCTAATCCCACGAACCGTTCAACGTCAATCCTTCTAAAACAAAAAATGTTCACACTAATTCCAAAACATAAACTGTTTAACTCAAGGAATACTAAATGTTGTGACAAACTATGGAAAACAAACCCTCATTTTGCCAGACCCAAATCTTCATCTTGTCATAAAAATGATAAACGAACCATCAACACCCAACATCTAACGTACAAAGAAGCAAACAAGTCATCCTCTCCAGACTGCGGATCGGTCGCTTCATAATGAGCGTTGACCACCTGATATAAACTAGTGGTGCTCAGCGGCACATAGTTTGTCGCATTATTTTTAGTTTTTTCGCTATATTCTACCGGCAAAATCCTGCTGCTAAGCCAGCAAAAGTGATTTCAATCAGCAAACCTTTTCTTTCGACACAGACTCTTGAACTCAGGCCCTTCCGAGTTAACTCGCCGTCAGTCTTACCTCTAGGCTACGGAAACCTACGAGTTTCAATCAGGGACCGTAATTGTCTCAACCCAATATTTCGAACATGCAATTTTCGACAATTCAGAGAGATCAACGCAAATGAGACCTACATCATTCTTTTAAGCGTCTCTTGCTTAATACATGGAAAAAATTTAAAGAAAAAAGAAGATAAGTTTTTTAGAAAAACTAATTTCAAGACCTGTCTTTAAAGAAAGATTTCTTAGGAAAACCAATATTTATTTTCAATATTGTAGTTGTAGCAAGACGCCATTTTCGAAAAATCAGGGATTTCAACGTACATTAGACCTGCCCTTTTCTCTTAAGGGGCTACGGAATTCCCTATCCTGGCAATGTTCAATGTTGGAGACTAATTGTCAGACGCTTTTAAAGTTAGGCTTATGAAATATTTACAGGTTACAGTTATATAAGTCATAATATCGTGGAAACAACGGTTTTAAAAAAGTTTACTATTTTTGTAGATAAAAATATTTTCTCATAATGCATTTTCAGCGTTTCTAGTAAATAAAGATTTGCAGAATTATAATATAAGGTAATAAGAAAAACATTGTTTCAGTAAATGTAAGAGATCTTTATTAATAACTCTTGAAAAATTTCAGTTTAGTATTACAAATATAAGTTAAAAAAAGAAGATAATTTATTATTAAAAATATCAAGTTTCATGAAATGGGCTTTAAAAATGCAACCCTCCGAACACGCCAGCTCGACAACTTGCCTCATTAGAATAAACATTTTCCCACTAATACTTCCTTTCGAGACTTTTTTTTTAAAATGTTGGTTAGCTTCATATCATTAAGTTTTTATTTTACTTCATGCATGTCTAATCTTTCACTATTTGCCGCTGAATTGTGTAACAGTACGTAAAAGTATTAGAGACAGTACCTAAGCCTAATGAGAGGTCTTCGCATAATAAAAAAAATCCTTGTTAGAGTGATATCAACATAATTCAAACGACAATTTAAAGAGAAAATTATGAAGATTTATAAAGAATAAAATATAAAAAAACTATTTTTTGGCTGAAAATCATTCCGTGTCCCCGAGTGCTTTACGCTACCTGAGAACAAATTCTAATAAAAAATTGGAGCAATTTTTGAGAAATATGTTGAAAATATGTTGAGGCTTTGTGTAAGGTACGCTTAAAAATCAAAATATTCGTTGGAAACTCCAAACGCCGAGCGTTCAGATCGATCGGGAATATCAATTTTGGAGAAAATCCGGAGAACGGTTCACGCGCTTGGTGTTGGCTACAGACGGACCTACGGACAGACAGACGATTTGCGGTGAATCAATTTTCCGGTACCAAGGGCCCGCAAAACATGGATTTTGGCTACATCACGTGATAATGGAAGTTAACAGGGCCCGGCGATAAGAGTTTTGTGTCGAATATTCGAGTTTTCCGGCGCACGATTATAATACTTTCTCTTCTTGAAGTAAGTTCTAGAAAACAAAAAAAAAAACAATATAAAATCATGTTTTCTTTTTCGCATATGCGTAAAATAAAGTGCTTAAAAACGCTGAATCTATGTATCTAAATGGCATTCAACAACATTCATTCGTTGTCATAGCAAAAGTGCTTTAAAGATTCTTTTGTTTTAAAAACCTTAATCCTCACCTCATTAATAATCAGATTTTTCCAAATTAACTAACCACATTGAAAATATTATGAAATACAGATCCTACATATTTTCATTTAACAAGATGGTTTTGTTTTTCTCCGGCCCAAATTGAGCACATAGCAAGCGGAGCAGCCGTGCCGGAGTCCCAGCAATGCATCCTGTTTCCTCCTAAATTCGATAAAAACACAAAGGAAGCACAAAATGAAGAAACGTAACACAAAAGCATAAAGAATGGAAGAGAAGAGCAGGAAAAAAAGATGTTCTACATTAGTGGAAATGCCGCATCTCGTTCGCGTAAGCGAGAAAGGCACGAGACTGCGGCATATACAAATCCTTTGCCTGGAGAACGCGTTTGAAAAAGAGGTGACTATATTCTCGTTGTCCTTGCCACAATCTGTTGTGCTGATAGAAACCTACCTTTTGTGCGCTACCGTTTGAGGTCCCAGATATCAGCAATCGGATCATATTGTATTGTGATGAACTTTTCTGAAGTCTGACAACACACGTCACATTTGACCTTCCATACGAGGCGAAGCTCGACGACAGGCAGTACTGCGGTGCAGATTCTTGGAATATCTTGGAACAGATGTCCTTACTACCTTTTCGTGCCTGCTGACTAGAAGAAGAATCTTGTCGCTTACGCTCACTCAATATTGCATTTGCAACCCTCCTTCACGTCCGTTTTCCTTCCTGGTCAGCGAGATTCGCTGATTATCGCAGGCAAGATTAAAAAACAACAACAAAAAAACAACGCTGACTTGAACACTCGATGGGCCAACACTAAGGCCATCGCCACTATCACTCCCTCCCTCCCGGCTGGTTCAAACCATAGAAAAAATTCCTTGCTCGACGCTCAAACTTGCTGTATTTTGTACGGCGAGTAGCAGCTAATGGTAGCTGTTCTTCGAACGTGAAATGAAATAATATTACAGATTGAAAGAGGGCGAAAGTTTTAGTGTTTTTTGTTGTTTTTTTTGCGTTCTTTCTGTAAAGCCGACATTTTTCAACGTGACAATGCTCAAATTCGATTTTAGAACCCCCAAAACATACGGAAACGGCCCCCCCAAAAAAACAACAACAACTTTTGAAACGTTTTCCTGAATCGGGCTCTTTTGAGCAACACGTAACTCGACTATATGTATCAAAACATGTATTGTTTTTCAACATTTTCTCATTTTTACTCCTAATAATTTTCTTGAAACGATGCTTTCAGAAAATTGCAGTAGAGCAATAACTCTTTTCATACGCAAATTTTCGGTAAACAATTTGGACCTGTTTTTGAGAAAAGAGTGTTTCAGAAAACGGGGCACTTTTAGGCTCGAAATATTTTGAATTTCGAGAAATTTCATAAAAAAATTACCTAATGCATTTGGTTTTCAAAGCATCCAAGAATAAAACACACGTGCACATATTTACATGTGAAATGTTAAAAAAATGACATGAAACTTTTGGAAATTCAAATAATTTATATTAAGCCCCAACCACTCCGGGATGTAAGGAACGGTAGTAATAGACTGACGTTTGCCCTCAAATTAGAGCTCAAAAGCCTTTAATCTACTGGAGACAAGTGTGACAAATATCCAACCGTCAATTGGAATTTCTCGCACTTTTTTCTGGAGTTTAGATTGCAATTCGACAAAGTGCAACGACGCGGCATCTCAGTTTGAAATTCTCAGAATAACTTCTCACTGTTGGGCGGTGTTCCTGGTTGCATAGAACGCAGTTTTGGATGTGTTGACATTTGAGCTTGAAATGTATTAAATTTTCTCGCCGAATGCGCTACGAATCCTATTAATGTGTTTTACAAGTGATGGGCGGGCGAAATGTGTGAAGTTGGACAGAAATTGAGGAATTATGATTTTACGTAAAGCGGGTTCGTCTTGACCCGTGCCTTCAATTTCACCATTAACCACTCCCTAACCCGTCACTCCTACCTCTCCAGCAAAGAGAGGGAAGTCCCCATATGGTGTCTTGTGTGCTAACTGACCTGGCTGGTCAAACCATTGAGGAAGATGTATAAAAGACTAACATACACTCTTATCTCTAAGGTGAAGACCAGAAGGGAGATGGGTCAAGGGAAAGAAAAGAGAACCGAGGAGTAGAAGAAGGAGAAACTGATGAAAGATGATGATGAGGGGAGGGGAGAGAAGTAAGTCTGCAATGTCAGGATATATACTTGAGTGTTGAGAAGTGACGTAATGGAACAATGATAAGTTACAATGATAAATGATTAAAAAGACAGATACACACCAGGAAGACCAGTATGTAAGTATTGTATTAGTAAATTTTATGTTTTCACAATGGAAACCCCATCCTTTGACTACACCTCAGAAAGGAATGTTATGAAATAAAGGCCTGTTATGATAAGAAAAAGCAATGTTCCTGATGAATATGATTTCGTATATAAATAAATACTTCCATTTTACTGTTGCAAATAATTAATCTTTGAAAATTGTTTTCATAATTTATTTTATATAACCTCTGTTTTCATAGGATAATGAAGCTACATTCTCATATTTGGACCATCTCAGTATTTGCTCAATGGATCAAGGGAAACTGGATGAACTAACTGATCAAGATGGGAGTCATTGACCCAGAACCTGAGGTACAATACTTGTTAAATATTACGTTTATTTCCATCAAACTAATACAGTGATATCAGTGATCACATGAAGGATTAATATTTTAATGGACTGTGAACTTGATCTCATTGGGGATTTGGCAGAGACATTATTGAAATATTTAACATACAAATTGAAATGAATATAAAAGTAAAGTATAATCTTTGCATTTCATTTTGTAATTAATCTCTTTTACTTAATATTTAATTATATAAACTATTTAAAAATTACTTGGGAGCTATCTTGTGGGGTTCTGTTATTCTATCCACCTGTGGTCGCTTGGAGAATCCTTGAATAACTTTTGTGAGAAATAAAAAGTGAATATATAATTGTAACTGACTTTTCTCTTCTGAAAGTGTAAGACGATTACATTCATATTATGTTCACATTTTTCATTAATTTATGCTTGCAACAAGACTACACTTAATGTCTTGTGCATGCAACAAGATTACAGGGAACAACAGAGGTACAGTTTTTGTAACTGTTTACAAATTACTTTAAAACTTGAATTTTTTTTTCATATTATACAAATTACTCCTTCCTCTCTGAATTAAAGTGTGATCTTTAAATTACTTCTTGCACTTACTTCACCTTTGATTTAATATTATGTTGACAATGATGATGATACATTTTAAAACTTTTTCATCTGTTATTGGTTGTCTGTATCTGCCATTGAAATATTTTGTTTTAAAAAATACTATTTTAGTGTCAAATTAAATTTCAGAAATAATGTTTTATGGAACTGATATTTTATGGAAATAAATTTAAAAAATTACAATATTAATGTTATTTCTTGACAAAATAATGTATTTCTTCTTTTGTTAGTTAATTTCCTTTCATGAAATATCATTTTTGGAACAGTAACTTGCATACAAAATGCTTTTTCTCCAGCATCTTACATTATCTGATTGAAATGAACATGTTTCACAAAATCAAATAGAAATTCCAAACATTTAACATATTGTCATTAAGTTGACAATCTTTAATATTATAATAAATATAATAAAATCATAAAAATAAAAAATTCAAAACGTATTTTTCCAGACCTGGAAAATCCATGGAACCAAAAGACTAAATCTTAATATCTATCAAAAAAAGCAGTGCATTTAATGGGAGAGAAGATTAAACAAAAAACTTGAGCAGAATAATTGTTTAATATTTAATTGTAGAAGTTATAAAAATGCAAACTTTAGAAATTCCTCCAGTGTTAATGAGAATTATTCCAAAGTTCTTTTGAATGACTATCTTCAACTCTTCTTAATACTAACTCACTTCAATTCACTAGTACATTGCCACATTGATTAATGCCTCAAGAATAACATGGTATTTTTGACTTTATGATCCTCTCCAATCATTAATATGAGCATAAGAAAATAAAAGACAAAGAAGAGAGGAGTAGAGAGGGAGGGGAGAGGAGATGACAAGAGGTCAGGAGAGGAAAAGAGAGGGGAGGTGAGGAGAGGAGAAGAGAAAAAAAGAGGGGAAAGGAAAAGAGAGGTGAGAAACATCTTTGCAGGGTGAATTTGAGAATATATTCATTTTCTCTGAACAATTGATATTACTGTGTGCTTTTATATTTTCCTTTCACAAACTTTAAGAATTATACATCTTCTGAGGAAAAAAAAACAAAATTGTGAGAGTAGAGAATTTTAAATCACGGAAATAATATTCAGCTACGAAATTCTGTTGAATATTCACAAACTTCAAATATTGTCTAGTAAGACATAGGTAATGTTGCATTTTTGATTTTATGATCCTTTCCAATCCTGAGAATTTTCTGTCCAGGTGAAGATTTTATAAGATAATCAACATATAAAGAGAGAGTTGAGAGATTCAAAAGTGTTTTGAAAGTACATGAACTGAACATGTCTGGGCTGGTGGTGCTCCTGCTCTCCGCCTCATCTCTTGTAGAGACCCCACTTCCTAAACTCTGTCATATTCATAAGCTCCAGGAGACAGCTTCCATGTTTTTGGATAGTGTACAATGTATATTCACTATTCATTAATAAATTAGTGTGTGTGGATTTTAAATGTTTTCAGCATGGCAATTTGAGTGTTTTAGCTTTATGGCAACAACACAGTTGGTGACAGTGATAAATATAACAATGAAATCCAAATTGGTATTTCTCTTTCTGAACTGAACCTACCTGCTAAAGTGAATTTTATTATCCAGAAGTTAAGATTGGCAGATTCCTACTAAATTATATTCTTCTAACTAATTTCATCAAATTTTGCTAGATTTTCGTTTAATTTTTAACTGATATAGTCTTTTATTGCATAATCAGGATTTTCCTGGATGGGGAGGGATGTTATATATATAATATCCAGATGACTTGTTTCTTGTAATGAATTTTTTGCTTGCGCTGAATTTAAAAGTAATTTTTATTTGTGAATGTGTAATAATGAATAACATATGCAAGTGAGATACTGAATGATTTCATTATTATTAAAAATATTGTGCCCGTATTTTTAGTAAGTTATTGTTGTGTCAAGAAGTTAAAAAAATCTTCAAGATAAAAATAACAAATCATTATAAATCAAAGTTATTTACTTTAAACATTTAAATGAACAGAATTGTTAAATCAATAGTAATTTACTTTCAGTATTTATCCAGACAAATCAATTTTGATTTAGACATTAGTAGTGGCCGTTAATAATGTGAAAAAATTAATTTGTAACTCCAAAAGTAGCAGCAAAAGAATATAAGTAATTAAAATATGTTAAATTTTCTGATTAAATTAGTAAAAGCAATAATTATTGTGATTTTGTCATTTGTTTCTGGGGGGCTGAAGGTCTATAAGCTTGATGCATTACTGCATATATTAAACATACACGTATAATAAAGCAAGTAGTACTTTGCTTTACTTTCTTTCTGAAGGGGTGAAAAAGCCTGATGCACTACTTCATACAAGTAATACATATGTATAACAAAGTAAGTTCAAAGCAAGTAGTATTTTGCCTTCTAAATTAAAGTAATGGAACTAACAAATGTGAAGGTTAATTCACAATGAAATATATTTGCTATGTGTACTAATTCAGAGACAAGAAAATTTCTTTCTGGTTACCCAGATCAACTGGAAACAGACGGAATCACTATATCTTTCAATAAAATACATAATTTCTATTTAACAAAAGTGGCAGCACAATATCAAGGCTAAAAACATTTTGGAAAGAGCAAGTAATGTCATTGGATTACTTTCAAGGAAATATAATTCCAGAAGCAAACTTCAAAAGAGAACAAGAATTCATGGAATTGGTGATGGTAGAGTGATTTCCTTTTATATAATTCAGAAAAGTGATAAAACTCCTTGTTTGGAACTTCCAAATTGAAAAGTAATAAATCAGTAAGTAAAAGTAAGTAATCAGTTGATTTTCCTCCCATTTCTTATAATAGATCTCAATATTTGGAGTCCAGGTGAAGTACTCTACATTTTTAACAATCCCAATTTCTCAAATATTAAATGAATTTCACCTTTTTAGATGT
The DNA here is from genome assembly GCA_964035755.1 of Teleogryllus oceanicus. Classification (NCBI taxonomy): domain Eukaryota; kingdom Metazoa; phylum Arthropoda; class Insecta; order Orthoptera; family Gryllidae; genus Teleogryllus; species Teleogryllus oceanicus. Next base: position 59,095,666 of record CAXIVR010000008.1, read on the forward strand.
GAACAGATGAGCTTCTGTCACACACACACACACAATCTGTTATTGTTTTAATTAAAATTTAAAAAATCCATTTCGATATTTTTACTACAAATTGTTATATTAAGTACTGTACTAAAAAAAATATTTAATTTGTTTGCTGGACAACTGACATTTGTAAACACAAACATTAGATGAACCCATATCACTTGTCATTGTGCTATTTGCCATTGGCAATAGCAAACAGGTTAATTTTAGATTATATAACTCATCTGTTGCCCACAAACACTTTCTGAGAAGTTTCATTGGGAACTAATATAAACTCATTTCAGAAGTTTCTTCATTATTATTACTAGCAGTAGTAGCTTAGTAGAAGTTCTTGACGTTCCAATGTTCTTTACTCCGGACACTTTCATTTGTAGTAAATTCTCTCCATTTACATTCCAAATGAATGCAGAAATCATGAACGATTCAATGATTTCTGCATTTTCTGTTAACATTTTGTGTAACTAAAAATTAATTCAAGATGCTAATTGACAGGCAAGATGTCAGGGCCCTAGAGATTTGGATGACCCCAGCTGGAGAAGTACTAATTCTTTGCCAGGGATACAATTAATCCACATCAGGTGCCATATTTATGATTTCCACACTCTTTAAATGTTCAAATGAGATCCAAAACACAGAAATTGACCAAGAAAACATTCTTAAGAGCCATATTAGGATTCTTTCATGTTGTGTTGCATAATTGAAGATGTAATTCATTTCATTATTCATTCTTTGATCATCTCCTGAAGTTTTGAATGTTTCCCTCTGGAGAAAATTGCCAATTCATACCTGCATTAATATTCTTGAACAACAGTTGTAGTTTATATATTTATAAAAATACTAAATAATGAAGCTTAACTAATCATATTAAATCATAAATTTTTATCATGTTTTAGTCATTTTAAAATATTTGACAAGACTGTTATAAGAAAGAGATCTTGTTCTCCTAATTTTAAGAAAAATTATGTTTTCTTAACCCTGGCCCTCTGACAATCTTTTATTAGAAATAAATTCCATGTATAATAATCATCTTATTCCCGGGTATTGCCTAAAAGAATGGGTGAATAATTTTAAACTAAAAAAGTAAAGCTTAATGACTCCTACAAAATACAAGGATTTTAGAAAGTTTTGGAAACAGGGACTTTTATTTCCATAAAATACAAATAACACTTTATCCTTTATTGAAACAGAAAAATCATAAATAATTAAACTTTGACTATACCCTTCAGTCTGCAAATTCCCACCTCAATAAAACAAAAGGATTTTGTGAACAAACCAATTCATTTGAACATGAAAATAAAAATGCAGCACAATCGTTTCTTGAAAAATAATGTCTGTTTATTTAAAATAATCTATTATGTGAAATAAGTTCAAATGTACTATATGTGCAGAAATTTTTGCAACTTACTGAGAATAAAGAAACATTTATATTGAAAACTGTCAAAGACTGATCAAAAGTTCCTGAGAGAATTGATACTGAATTGAATAGTTATGACCATATTAAATTCTTTCTTTTAGAAACACATTAACTCATTGGAGAGACAAATTAATAAATTTAAAGAAAACAATTTCCTGCATGTCGCTTACATTGTGAAGTCAAAAAAAGAAAAGGATTTCTCACAATGTACATGGGACTATGAAAATACATCACATGGACACATCTGATAAAAATCAGATTTATGAGCTGAAAAACTTGCCCAATAGGAACTGTGGAAGAATTCACGTGTTTCATAATACACCAAAAGGAAGTTTCGAGAATGTGAAAATTGGTAGTACGAGATTTGCATAATCTTTCATTCAACTGTATATAAAAAAATTCACATTCCATATTTTTCCAAATTCCATTCACCACTAAAAAAAATTAATTTAACAAAAAACATTTTCCAGTTCACTCATAAAACAAGTGAACTTATCTTCCTATACTTTACAGAACGACAAAATTTCTTAAAATGTATACTTTCACTTTTTCCACTATTCTATTTACAGAGTAATCCATTATCCTGAGATGAAGAAGTGTTTTAATACTTCTTAAGTGATTTACGAATAAGTGCAAGGCGTTGCTTATGTGCTTCAGTGACAGGAGCTCGTTTATAAGGTCGGAGTTCATCTGTTCCAAAGCCAGGAAGCCACATGTTCCACTGTCGCTCTGAAAGACATAAGATAAAAGAATATTCATAAAATAGCAATATATGTAATGTGTACAAATTAAGTGTTGTAAAAGAAATGCTTTTCATTCTGAAATAACATTTCTGGTACAAGAAACCTCAGAATTACTTTACAATGTAGAAATATCTACGGTTAAATAAATGTAAATTTAATAAGAGACTAAAGAGGAATTAAAAAAAACAACAAAAATCATTTGATTCTCTGACTAAATATAACATGTCATTAATTTACCTAGGTGCAATTGCACATCCTTTACTTCCACAGTAGACGCATTCCGATGTTTGGCAAGCAAACATGCAGCACTGACAGTTGATTCAACAAAATCATCTGCTAACTGTAGTAGAAGCTCTTCTACTTCTTCATCAAGCTGTTCTGTAGGATCAACTTCTCGCACAAGATCTTGCAATCGTGGCGAGTCAAAATCTGGAAATCAATAACATTTAACGATCTTATCCAAGTATACACTTTTAAAATTACACCATCATGTTTCAAATTTTAAGCAAAGCATTAATTTGATACACATTATATCCAATTCTCCTTAAATACTGGTGGTTCTGACAAGAAAATTAATCAATGAAATAAGATCCTAAAGTCCAATTTTGAGAAGTCTTTTAATTTCTCCAAAATTTATATAAAAAAAAAATATAGTATGTTATTGTTTCCTATATTTTAATTGAGAAATATCAAACTAATTTTTCGCACAAACCCGTATTTAATAGTGTTTGCAAAAGTGCATCAAATCACTGTTACACAAGAACAATATTTTCTGTTAGGAGAGAAACAGAAATTGTTCCCTTTTTGGTATTTGTTTAATAATGAATTGATACGTACCACAGATGGTACATCATGACTCACTGAAGAAGCAGCGGAAGATGAAGTCTTCATTTGCGATCCCAGCGATGATTGAACAGATGACCCCATTGATGATGTTCCTGTACCAGTCATGTTGTTGTGGGTGGTGTTTGTATTTGAACCACTGCCTTGTAAAGCAGAAGCAAGAGAAGAATGTTGTGATGCAGATGGTGTTACCGCTGATGAAGACACGATATTTGTTGTGCCTGTGCCCATGACAGACTGTAGATTTCCCAAACCAGGAGAAGAGGAAGCAGTTAAGTTTGGCAAACTAGGTTGAGGAGCCAAAACAGACTGCAAAAAACAACGATTTATCATGGAGTAAGTAGATAACATGAGTTATTAGTACCCAAATGTTTAAAAAAGTATTCACTTGACATGTGAAATGCTGAAAAAATAAATAGATTAATTCATTACAAAAAAAAGATTAATTCTTTAAAAAAAAAAAATTTGGGATCATTATATTATGTTTATTTGAACACTGTGTAATTTAGTTAAGGAGACATTTGGAAAATTTTATTTGGAAAAAATAATATGACTTAATTACTTTTCTATTTTAAAGTTCCTTAAACTCATTTAAAAAATTAGTTAATAGAGACAGTTGTGGAAAGTATTTATTTATATTGATAAACTCTATGCTGTCTTACCGTTGGGATTCCCGAATCCACTTCCATAGGAGTAGTAATATTTTGTTGATGTCCCGATACTGATAACATTGAGCCGGGGGTAGTTGCGGCAACTGTCATAGCTGCCCCAATATTCTGAGTCGGATTCATATTATTACCTATATTATTACTCATCGTACAATAACGCAATACAAAATTATAACGTAATTAATGAGAAACTATAATGTTGACTCTTTCCGTCGACTTCCAACAAGATGGTACCTCAATCTAACATTTTGCATGACGATCTAAACTGGCTGAAAATTCGCCAGACCCGATAGCCACGATCGAAAAACAAATAACGGTTCCAAAATCATCACACCATACGTGTTTCTTAAGTGAACATTTTCACAGCTTTGATCATATGATGTGTACTCCCCCCTGAACTGAATTCCTTCGAGCTCCGTTTACAAATGGTGTAGTTATGGTGCGTAGCGCGTATGAACGCTAGTTTTGTACTGGGTGTGCTCTGAAATCTGGAAGATAGTCGTTCCATTTTCCGTTAACAAACCCATCAAATATCGACGCGTCAGAGTGTTCATTTATCGAATTAGCTGTATATTTGGAATTTTTATTGTTAATGAATTTAGATACACTTACATTTCACGAATAATGTAATTTTTATTTTACTTTTTATTACTTCAATGTCCTGTTTCCTACGTCTATCGGAAAAAGCTTGAAAGTTACAGTTACAAAAATTTAAAATTATCTTAAAAACTAATATATTTGAATTAATACATTATTATAGTTCATTCTTAATTAACAGAAATATTCAACGTACGGAGATTCAATTCTCAATTTATGAACGCACACTTTTCTTCACAAATGTTCGTAGTGACCGATTCTTCTTATTCAGAGTAAATCGTTCCGTAAAGTGAGAAAATCGTTCAATGTGATTGATTAGCTTGAACGAATCGGTTTTGAACGATTCACTCTCAACTGCACGCACAGTGCACTGTCGGCTTCGGTTCAACAGCTGATTCAACCTCACGTCAAGTAACCTATCTAACCCCCCAAAGATACTGCGATGGGTTATGTATGCGTGGGCGTGTTTTCTCTCGTTCTTCGTTCCTGTCAGGTAGCAGACTATCAGTTAATCGAACGCTCAACTAAATAGGGGACTTGTAAGAATTTATAGAAGCTGCTATGAACACAATTCGTACGTGACATGGAATCCAGGAAGGATATTTATCATTTGTGGGTGCAGTACACGACGAAAGTAAGTTAATCGGCTCTTATTGTCAGAATCTGATTTTGTAAATCGCTTTTATTAAGAAGTCATTCAATGTTGTAGACTTTTTAGTGTGTTTATGGACCATCTTTTTTGTAGGTTATGATACGTTGTTGTAATGTCACTTTAGATTTGATCATTATTTTGGGGATGTTGTGTGGTTGACAGTATCCCTTTCAAGTGTTGTAGTGAAGTGTACTAAAAAAAGTTGCATTCATTCAGGGCACTTAAATTTTAATTTTTAAAGGAAGTACTAAGGTGTTTTTTCCCTTCATATTTTATGGATTTATTGGGATTTTATCACATGATTTTCAATTAGCATTTTTATGAGAGTGATAAATTGTTCACTGCTGTCATATTTTACTCTACATAGACTTGACTGTTTCTTTTGTTATTCTTCATTAATTTTATATTGTATACAGTTTAATGTGTTTTGATATATGATTATTTGTTATGATTTCTAGAATGAAGAAGAATATTTTCGAAAATTTATTAAAGGCTTTGTTGGAATTTGGGAGTCACAGTTAGCACTCCAATGGACAAACATGCCAGAATGGTCCTCTGTGAGACCAGATGCTGGTCCACATTTGACAAGACTTCCAGAAGAACTTCTGCCTGCAATAGGGAAATTTATGTACATTGCTAAAGACCAGACTGACAAGGTGCCTTCTCACTGCCTTCACATGTTTTATTCCTTACTTTTTTTATTGTGTTTATTTTTAATTCCTAATTGTTGAAATGTTACTGAAATTTTCTTTCCAGAAAGCATTTGATCTGGAAGCTTTAAAGAATGTAGATTTCTTAATACGATGCATGATAGTCATTTGTCGTAATTTTGACAACATTCCTTTTATTGCTTCATGTGAATATGTAAGTCAGACTGTGGGTATTGCAGCAGCTGTGATTCAAGAGGTAAATTATGAAAATCAATTTTTTGAATATTGCATTCTATAACCTTGTTTATTTTATATTTAAAAGAAAATATCATACAAGTCCAAAATGTCAAGTATGCTGTACTGTGAATGTCACACATTTTATGTTTATGTAGAATGTTCATTGAATTTATTATGGAATATGTTCACCTTTCAGATGCTAGAAGGTGAACACAAATATGATGACGAGGGATCATCTTTTGTTATCAATTTTTGCCACTTGCTGGAATGTTTATATGATCCTTATTTGACTTGGAGAAGTTTCCTGAAAGGCAGTGTTGTTAATTTTGAAAACTTGCCATGCAACCAGCTCTACTTCATGTTGAAGTAGTACCTTTTATATATGGTGAGAACATTTTATGAATACTTTTGCATAGTTTTTACCCCTTTTGTCACCATTATTGACTTAACAAGTATGCAAAAATAAGCTACCTTTTTTGCATTTAATGTCAGGCCACTTTATGAAGACTTTGGTAATAAGCAAATGTTTATTACAAATTCCATATGTTCCATGTAATAATATTTTTTCTAAAAGTATATAGTGTATGTTTTAATCTTGGATACCATTGCTCTGTAAGCCTAGTTCATACTGAAGATGTACTATTATGAAGTCTAAAAATTCCATTTTGTTATCTTCACCCTTCATGCTAATTGTACTATATACCTAGCTCATATTGTTGACGTATTATGAGCATTTCATTTTACTTACTGTTTGTATGTGGCTGATATTGGCTGTATGGTTTCATGAGCACAAAAGGGATTTTTTTGAAATTTCATTTTCAAAAGTTACATTGTGGATGTTTGCTGATTTGTACCATGGCTTGTGGCTTTTAGCACAATGACAATAATAATTTTCTTTTCTACTCTCAATATGCTACAAATTTAATAACCTACTCAAATATATATGATTGCATGAAGAGACTTACATTTTGATTTTATTTTATAGATCAATCTGTCAATTTATTGGCTGATTTTATTGAAGCTATGCTTCATAGATCATTTTGTAATCTTTTGGGGATCATAAAAAATTGAACCATTGCAGTGAGTGAAATACTTGGCCCCTTTAACTCAATGTATATACAGTTCTGTTAGGCTCCTAGCTATGCTACTTTTCTTACACTTTACGAGTATTCATTCTTCCGAAGCCATCCATTTTTTTTTTCTTTTCATTGCACCTTCTTTGCTATTGTTATTTTGTCTGTCCATTCCAATCTTCTATTTTTCAAGATCCTGATTAAATTTATTGGTTTTGATTAGTGAGTTGGGTTTTAGGATGGATTGTAGTTTCTTTCTCCTAAATAAATATTAACCTGTCAACAATTTTACTTTTAATTTTCAACTATCGGGTGGAGTCAAAAAGCCAAAAGCAATATTTCTTCCTCTATTGTGCAGAATAAATCACAAAAATTGAAATATGTTATTTTGGAGTTTAGTAATCTGACAATTTTGCTAAAATGATTATTTTGTAGTTTATTGAATTGAATTGAATTTGCCTTATTTTATGTGGCGAGACTCAGGCCATGAGGCCTGCTCTTCCATCTGACCACGCAAATTTCGTTACACTCCTTTCACCTATCATGGGAGAAAGAAGGTATTACTTGGGCGATGAAACAGGCGATTTGAATTTAGCTCAGAGGTGTCATTTAGGCTTGAGGATCTTTTACATGCAGTAAATCTACTAACATGGGACAGCCGGCTTTACTTCCCTTCCGAAGGAAGGCATACGAAGGATTTTTTCGCCCTTAAAAATCCACGGCTTTGATCGGGTTTGAACTTGCAAACTTGGATATAGCAGTCCGATACGCTAACCGCTACACCATCGCCGCCGCATTTACACCATCGCCGCCGTTTATCTTCATACAGTTAATAAATGTATGCTGCTATGTAATTTAATTCTGAGTCTTTGCCTTTATTTTTGCTTAGCTTGTGTCTTAATTAGAATTTCTCAAAGAATTGTTCTACTATTGAATTTATTTACTCATTTGTTCTTTTTCACTGATTGCTGATGTCATTAGCCAAATTACTTAGCTGATTTTTCCCTGGTTTTGCAATTCATTTTAACTATTGTCTAATATGAAAGTTATAAGCAATAGAAACTTTCCTTTCTATGTATGAAAAGGTGATTAACTGAAGGCAGATGACCAAAGACCGAAGTTCTGTCTTGTGTTAACTTAATTTCTGAACCCTGGGAATTAAAAAACTCTTCACGTAACATACATATAATAAAAAAAAGAAATGAGGATCATGTTTTCTTTTCTTTATTTGCAGATTGTTCTCAGACAAAATTGGTGGAGTCATGTCCTCAGCTGTCAGCTGAGCTTTTGAATGTTTTAGGAGCAGTAATTTCAGGAGCTAGGGTGAGTTTTACATTTTTGTTTTTAATCAATATATAACTCAATGAGTGAATGTACATGAAATGTACAGCATCTGTGTAGAAAATGCACAATTAAAAATCTTCTTGATAAAAAGTATTAATCACTGAAGAGCACATCAGATTTACTAGTTTTTAAGGTGTGTGTGAAAATAGGGTTTCACTCACTTTTGTCACAAAGTCTGTATTAAATTTGTTTGAAGCATTTTATAGGATAATGCAGTGTATTTGTTGATCCGTGCAAAACTATGTTTTTATTAGATTAATTAAATTTTATCAAAAAATGTGTTTTTTATTTAATTAATTGTTGTGCCATATCTGTGTTACTTATTCTTTTATTGCTTACTTCTGAGAGCTCTTGTAGAAATATTGCATAGTGGTCTGAAGCAGATGACCCGCTTTCAACAGGTGATATTTCAAGCCTGAAGTAACAGGCAGGAAATGTTTAAATAATATAAAAATATTAATTAAAATAATATTATTTTAAATAATAAATAAAATAATACAGCTTGAGAAAATGCAAGTAATGTACCTGCAATCAAATTTAAATAACGTTTTAAAGTTTTAACTGGAAATATTAATTTATTATTTTTATTTTAAAAAATTAGCCGATGGTCAACAGATTGGAAGCTACTTCAGGCTAGACATTTTTGCTTACAACGGTGCTGGAAGCGACACACAATATTTCTTTAATATGAAATCAGCTGTTGAACTGAAATTATGATAATGAAAATAACAAGTCCTTCCGTTGGAAGCATTTGTTTGTATTTATTTCAATAAACATATGTTTTCATTAAAATCTTGTCTAAAGCTGGAGAGAAAAAAACATGTTATTTTGGCAATTTTAAGGGCAGTTTTTCATATGTTATAGAAATTTAAGTGAGATTTAATTAAACAAATGTGTTTTAAAATTTTATATCATTGGAATATCATTATACAGTATATTGTGGTATTTCCAGATAGGTACTTATGTTTCCAGATAAAAGAACTTAGTGGAAAATGACATGATTTTTCAGAATAACCTTCCAATAGGGATTGAGAAGGTTTGCTTTCATCTAATTGTCTACAATATTTCACTAAGCTCACTATTCAGAGTATCCTAGAAACTATTGGACAGTTTCTAGGATACTCTGAATACTCTACTTAGATCTGTCATTGTGATTCTGACATCACATCATGCTGATGCCTAACAAATATGATTTACTTCCAAAAAATTCTAATGGCTGTCTTAGATTGGACTATTCTGAGATATCTTAATTTTGAAGTTAAAATTTGCAGGGAGTTGTTTATTACTTTTTTCTATGTTATTATATTCAGTTTTTTTGGAGGAAGAAAAAAAAATGTCCTGTGAAAATGGGTTTGAGGTGTCAAAACACATTATTGATACTGTTTCACGTTTTCAGAGTATGATTCTAAAGTCCATGCGCCTTCCTTCTATAGAAAGAAAGGAAACTTTAGATCACTCAGCACACCCTCTGTCCCAGGGGGTGAGTTGCCTCATACTGTTGAGTGTTAGTTACAGACAATGCATGGTTAACTATGGACTGTCCTTGTTCTTGCTGCATCATCTTATAGTTTTCTAATCTTTTAACTGTATGTATTATACACACACAAACCAAAATTTGCTCATGAAAATGATTGAATTCTTAAAGTTTCACTTATGCACAATTTGTGTCTTTACTACTTTGCAGCCCAAAACAATTTTCAGTATTATTTATTTAAAAGTGACAAGCAAAAAAACTTGAGTGAATATTACATACAAATAGTTTTATTTGTGTAATACAAACAGTATAGCCATTCTTGATTTGATTGTTTTGCTTTATCTTAAATGCCTATGTATGTTTGTATTTGTGGTGTTTGATTTTTACCTTTACCATGTTCACTTTTGTAGCATCGCAACAGATGTGACTTCCTGCATGATGTTCTGCACTGTGGCAACTGAAAATATGTATGTGATGAATAATGAGATCTTAAGCATTTTGTTACAGTATATTGTGCTTAATTGTTTCCTGTTTAGAAATGCAAGTAATTGTATGGATTTTGTTATGCTGCTTCTGTAGAAGACTTATAATTTGTATTGTTTTTCACTGAAAGAAGTAAATCATCAGTCTCTGTCTGTGATATTGAAGTCACCATTCAAAAAAGAAAATAGAGAAATTACCAGTTGTTACACAGCATTTATTATTTGTCTGATGTTTGAGCTACACAAGCTTAAAATTAGACGTTTGTGGTTGTTAGTTTTATTATTTGGATTGCAATTGACAGATTGACTGACTGATTTAACTTGTGAAGCTTGATGCTTGAATATGCTATGAAGCTTCGAGTTCTTAACCCACTAAAGTTAATGTTCCATCAATCCTTCTTTTGCAGCATAATGCTCTTAGAGCTATTTGTCCTGCAACTGTAAATGTTGTGATGAGTGTGATAGCTTGCATTGATGCGGCTGTGGAAGTACGATGGACAGCCATTCAGTGTTTTGTCATGATGGTAAAAGTATTGGATCAGTGTACTCCTGATCAGGTAAATAGTATAATTATTTTATCCTTATGTTTTTGCATCATTGTGAACACTTATTAGTCATGACCCGATTGCTTTGAAGGACGTATTCACTTTTTTAGAGTTTATTTTTCCAGAATATTGCTATACGTGCATTAGAATCTATGTTAGTTTCAATCAAATTACTTAGGTTAAAGCAAGTTCATTCAGAAAAAATGATGTTTTTAAATTCAAGTTATGAAGTTGTGACAACATGGTCTCATTTATTGTAATACATACAAAGAATTTTATAAAACAATAATATTATTTATCAGACTTATTTTGAAGTGTTTAACATTTTTTATTTGCTCATTGAAATGTCTAAATCTTTTGATTGGTTTGTGTAGCGCCAAATAGAAATTGGTACCATCCTGCTACAATACAAAGAACCATTATTAGAATTAGCTTCTCAAGCATCATCAAACGCTGAATTGAAAGAGGGAAAGGTCTCTCGAGGGGAGATGCTGAGGGACATGGTCGCAGCTCTGCATCGATTGCTGCAGCCTTCTAGCAGCTCAAAGGGATCTGGAGAACATCTTCGACGAGTGATGGTTGATAATCAGATGCTGGAAGTTGTGCTTTCTGTATTGGACGAATGTGTAGTAAGTATCAGAAAATTGAGTGGTCTCTGGATAGAAGGAACTCAGATAAAGTGAACATTTTGTTGTAGTGAACTGAAGTCACATGATCCACAGTCCTGATCCACATAGCTAATATGCATTAGAAGATTCAAATGTAGTGAACCTAGTGAATATAACTTCCAGAAAGAAACTTCTTGCTTCAGTATCGAGAATTCATGTAGAACCAAGGGTTAGCAGGGATAGGCTTTTGGTATTTAATTTTTTAATATTATTGTAAATAGAAGGGATTGTAAGAATCGTGCCACTGAGTAAATTGCTTCAGCTCATTGGTGGCAGTTCTGTGCAGCCTCAAGACTTCATGGGCACAAGTTGAAAACTAGTGAAATTGGATGTAGCTAGGACATTGTCAATACAGTAAAAAGGTCTTCCAAAACAAGAAAACAAGTGTAACAACAAATAAAGTACAAAAATGAAGGAAGAGTGCAATAGGCATTGATGGGTGTTAAAACTGCTTTAAGATATTTGGAAAGTGTGAACAATGTAGTATAATTTGTAATGAAAGCAGAAAGGTATTGAAATTTTGAATTCTTGGTGATTGGATATTTTACGGTACTTCTGAAATAATTAACCCATCATACAGGAAAAACTGTATTTTGGAAGGGGGATTATTGGATATAGTGAACCAAAAATGTTAGTATCCGAAGCTTTGTTAAAACCAGAGGTGACTATTATATAAGGTTATTGACCTTTTGCAAATGTTATTAGTGATATGATTTTGAAAAAATTTATTCGAGGGAATAAAAATGTCCAACTACCATCACATTTTATATGCATGATAAATTTCTTAAGAACAATTATGAATTAAAAATAATTATTAATACTTGCATTTCAGAAATATCCAGAGAAGCAGAAAATTGCAACAATTTGTGTTAGTACTGTGTCTTCCATGCTACATGGCTCTCTTCACGGAAAAGTGAGTACTTATTTATGATTACTCTGCAATTCCATTGGATTAAGGCTGCTGTTATAAATTGTATAGTCACACCAATTTTATGCAGCTTTGCAAAAGAGAAAGAAAACACAGAAATATATCAACTTACACAAGAAAAAATAATGTACTTACCCGAATACAAGGCAACTCCCTAATTTCGAAGAGGCCCCTGAGAATTTCTTAAATTTTTAACTAATTCTTACTATTGAGTCAAAATAAAATTGCAAATTGTTATTGACTAAAAAACACCTTGTTAATCTGAATGTAAGACTTACTACTGAACTATAATTTTCTTGTTCCTTAAAATCATAATCATGGTTTTTGTAACTACCCTCATCATCTTCAAATGTATCAATGGTTCTTTCATTTTGGTCTTCCATCCATGCAGCGTCATCATCTGATTTTTTAGGTCCCTTTGAAAGTTTTGAGGACGAAATTGTGTTGTTCATAGTCTTTCATCAGACGCCACCTAAGAACATTCCCTTCGGTGTCGCCAGATTTTCTATCCGTTCCGCACTGATGTTTCTGTTTCTGATGTTTCTTGATGTGCATATTCGTTCACCGGGTGCCAAACCGAGATTCTGCGCGGCCTCGTCGAACTCGCATCGTGTAACAAAATCTGCGCATTCATTTCCACGTTACGTTTCATTTGATACAATACTTTTGAGATTCTCTTTTTGCAGGCCATTCAAAAATATCGGTCTGAATTGTCCGGAGATTGGCAGTGGATGCCGAGAATACGAATGCGAATATTACGAATTACGTATGTAGATACGCGGCGCGTGTTACGCGCAATATTTTTACCTTTTCGCAGTTTATTGTTACGTCAACATTTACGAGTTTCGTGACATGGAATGGCAATGTGAAAACTTAAACCACCAGGCTTAATCTGCGAATATAAGACGACCCCCCATTTTTCGACTGAGATTTTTGGGAAAAAAAACTCCTCTTATATTAGAATAAACACGGTAAATTTTATTATTTATTTGTTTTTCAGGAAAATAAGTTTTTGTTGAACTAGAAGTATTAATCTTCTATTGTTCATTATGTTAGAACTAGAATGAAACTGAATTGCATTTCATTAAAGCAGACATTAAATGGAAGAATTCAGTTATTAATTCTCAAATTTTTGTGTATTCCCCAGATATCATCAATGTCTTTAAAACTGTTTTTGTGTGTCTTCTGAAAGATAAATCATATAAACAGTAGAATCTGATGTAACTTTGACTGTTGTTATGAGTGTTAGTATTATGGTATTATATTATTTTTATTATATATTTCACTGAAGAAAAATGCTTTGAGGACATAGGCTGTAATATCGTATCAAAAGGAGTTTGATTGTTATATGTAAAAGTATGATTACTCATACTTTTAAATATAATCTCTAATTTCTTTGTAAATTTTATTCATGATAATCATGGTATAAATATTATAACATCCACTCATAAATATCCAAACATGTCAAATGAATTAAAATGGTGAAAGGTATTCTCAACACTCAATGACCCATTATATTTTTTATACATCAAAATGTAGAAACTGTATGTTCTAAAGGTGACTGAGCATCTTCTCAACAAATTAATGCTCTATTTCAATGTTCAATTTGATATTTTGAATTTTTTAGTATTTATTTTATACCTATTTAATTTTTAATTTACTTTTTGAATGTTTTATGTTGATTTCTAGGAGAGAATGGTGAAGATTTTTGGCTATGATCGTTTGCTGGTAGGTCTAGCTGCACTCAATGAACCTTCACGTGAACCACTGGAAGCCACATTAGCCTTGGCCACTGGGAGTGGTTCTTCTCATGAAGGCAAACTGAAGGTGACTAAATTTGTTTTTAACTGTTATTTTCTTTTTCTTTGTGTTAATTGCACTCAGTTCCATGCATGGCCTCCCCAATGTTGTATTCCACTTTTTGTGGGGTGGTTTAGGATGAAATTGTCAAGATCATGGGAGATGAGATGAAGATGAGATGCTGAAAATGGGAAGGAATCGTGCATTGCCCATGGACTGTTGTTAAGGGTTCCACTGTGCCATTTCTTTGGGTGTTCTCAGCAAGACCACAGAAATTACGATCAAAACTGTTGACCTATGCATTGGCCTTCAACAGGTGCCACAAACTCACTGAAGTTAAACACTTAAATAAATTTGTAATACCTTGCCAAGATTGAACCTGTGATCTCCCAGTTCCCACAGAGCATTGTCTTAAGCTTCCTTATACCGGCGGTGGTTGTTTTTAAATGTTATCAAAGATTCAAAATAGAAATAACCACCTTTAATTGAATGACTAATCATTTGTGGAGAATCATAAGAATATTTTTCTCACTGTAAAACATATGTGGCATTTGGGAATTAATAATTACTGTAACTGACATCAGTGGTTACTGACATTCCATGTTGTACAGATGCCATGAACCAAGTGTCACAAACTTAATATAACAAGCTATGACAAGCAAATTATCACTGTCATTGTTATCCTTTCATGAAATAATTTGTAAATTAGGGCTCCTTCCCTTTCCTCTGTGAAGGCCGTGTTTCATGAATTTGTGTAAAATGTCAAAAATTTGCACCAGAATGCCTCATTTGTTGTATAGCTTTGCTTTGTTTAAAATGTTATTGGATATTGCAGGATGCAGATGCCTTATTATTACTAGTTCGCTGTTTAGGATATATTAGTCATGAGGATCAGCTTTGGTTGACTGGACAAATTGCTCAGTTATGTTCAGCTGACTTGCAGAGGTATGAATTTTGTAACATTATTTTGAATATAAGTTTTGGTTATTCTGTAGAACTAGTAGATTTGCATTAATAATTCAATGATATATTCAAATCATATTCTTATCTCCGTTGCCACTGAAGGCAATTCAAGTAATTATTCACAATTCAATTAACATTACATTAATGCATTACTTATCTTGCTTAATGAGATATTTTTTAAAATAATCTTGATAATAGCAAGGAGAGCAATTACGCTTGTAATTTTTATGTGTTTTTCAGTTCTGCATATCGTTCTGTAGTGTAGTGGTGCGTTTCTTTGTGTTTTTGGGTACATTTTTAGGCAGTGATTTAACATGCCCCCCCAGCTCAAACTAGAGTGTAATGTGATTGTAAGTCATTTTTGACATGTAGTAAGAATGTGTCTTTAGAAATGGTCTTTGAGAATGTTCAGCATGATGAACTGTCTCTGCTAGGAAGAGTATTGCAGTACAATGTTGTGCTTGATATTTCATGAATGAAATTTGTTGTAGCAAACACTTAGCATGTCGGAAAGGAGTGATCTTAGCAGTTTGTGAATCCCTGTCATCTCATACCATGTTGAACCCAAAGGCTGTAAATGAAATGATAAAGCTACTGGAAGTTTTAGCATCCATTCTGTAACCTCTTATGAGCTCAAAGAATTATTTCTATTACTTCGAGAAGATGGAATAATAAAGGTACCTGTAGTTCTTATTGGATGCTTTGCATACATAACAAAATGTATTGATTTGCATTTGTAGATGCATTACTTTTTTCATTTTCAGTTCCCCTATAGGCTGCAGTTGTTGCATACCATATCTTCTGTTGCTCGGAAAGATGATTTTATGTACTCGCATAGTTATTTTGACATTCAGAGAGATACAGGTATGACATGAGAATCATTTATTACAATTTTCCCTCTGTAAAATATATTCAATCTTTTCTAGCATTTTTATTGCACATTCTGTTGGTATTGTGAGATAGATGTTTGATATAGAAATATATTTCATGTTTGGAAGGAAAAGCTTATAATTGGACAGGAATATTATGAAATATATTTTTAAATGGTAAATCACAGACACAGTGCAGTAACTGATTGCAGGGTTATATGGAATATATTTGCAAATTCCCAAAATTTGAGTCGCATCTATTTCAGTTATTTTATTAATTTTATATTCATGATATAAAAATGTATAAATCTAATGAGGATTTAAATCTATTTTGTGTACATCAGTTATTTTGTAATGTTACAAGCAATTTTTATAAATGTTTTACTTGTCTTTTGCCTTTCAGATGGAATTACTGTCCCTGGAATTCGTAAGTGGGCAGGAGGTGGTGCAGGATTTAGTTTCCATTGTTGGCTTCGTTTGGATGAAGTCCATGATACTGGCAGTCATGCACCAATACGTCGACAACTCTTCAGGTAAATATATTGTTTATGTTATGGTGTGGTAATTTAGTAAATTCAAAAAGGTGAGCTATAAGACCGATTTATTAATGTATTTGATTACGTTATTTAAAATATTGTGAATCCTTTTGATGTTATTTCTGTTTTACAGTCTTCTGACAGGGTCTGGTGTAGGGCTAGAAGCATTCTTCCACAATGATGGTTGTTTAGTAGTCAGTGTAAACAGCAAAAAGGAATGCTACACAGCTTGTGTTGCAGATTTTCCTCTTGTGAATGGATTATGGCATAGTATAGGCATCTGCCATGCAGCAGCAAGGTATCAACTTTTTACTTTTCATGAATTGATTTTTTATTAATGTTATCTCAATCTTTAGTTGTAACTGGCTGACCTGGTGAACTTCATACTGACATTTTTTTAATGTTTGTGAATATTTCGGAAAATCCTGAAAGATGTGATATCCTATATATGCCCGCCTTGGCTTCACATGGGTGGTGTTCAGTTGCGGACTAAGAAAACCAATATTGGATTGGCAAATTGGATTATCAATAATTCCCACCCCCCCTTGCCCTCCCCCTCACCCACCCCCCCACCTTTCCTGCTGCCCTCTCCCACGCTGCCCCTCTCATGCTGTCCCCTCTCACGCCGCCCCTCTCACTAACACAATTATAAACCTCTAGACATACATCAAAACACAGTTGTAGCATGGCTAGATTCATAGGGAAACGTGTAATATTGTATAATTGAATATATATTCAGTTATTACGCCATATTGATTGTCGAAATGAGCTGAAATATTTGTGAAATAATAAGTTTATTTGGGTTTTCAGACGCCCATTTGGACAGAACCAGCTATCTATGTATATTGATGGAGTGCAAAGAATGGCTGTTACAGTGAAATCCCCATCAATGACAGATGTAAGAATAATATTCTCTCTTAATTGTGTTTTTGCATGGTATTTTACAAAATACAAGAATGTAAGTAAACTGAAATGAAGCATTATTAATCTTTTATTAATTATTATACCACATTATTCAAGGGTAGTTATTCTAGACATGAGAGTGATTTACCTTCAACACGTTCAGGTCGCTGCCCATAGAATCTACTGGTGCCGACAGGTCACCTTAACTTATAACCCCTGGCAAATCTACGAGCATGCATTCATACCCTATTTTTGCTTACATATGCCGTTATTCGTTGCTGATTAATGGAGTTTCTATATCAAGTACCTAAAGACACTGCTAGAGTTCATTTACCATGATTTAATTGGTAATAAGTAGCTTTGGAATACACTGATGAGCATGCTCTCTGCAGTGAGGCTGTTCAAACTAAACCAATTATTGGGAATAAAAAGTAATATTTTCTTCATTATTGCAATAGATACTAATGTAATGCTATGTATAATGTTCTAATGAGGTTGTAAGAATTTAATTAAAATAAACATGTGAAACTTTTTTTGGACTCAATTTTTTATGTTATTTATATTAAAAATCTTTTTAAACTACTAATGTTAACATAAAAGTTGGAAGTCATATAAAAGTACAAGATTATTGCTCTAAAATAAAAAATAACTTACTTCTGTGATTATTCATTTAGAAGGTATGACTCTTCAAATATACTCCAAAACCATATGACCTGTGGTGGAAAAAAATTAGGCAGAGGCTACATCCTTTTAAAAATTACACTAGTTTGTTATGAGTAAATAGGAAAACCATACTAATGAGGATGTTGGAATAATTATGAAAGGCATAATATCAGTCCCAGGATGTCAATGGAGAAAATTGTGACTTTAATGGGGTTGATTGGCTTAGTAGTTTATGTAATGTAGAAATATTTCCTTTTTAGGCATTTTTACATTGTGTGATTGGTACCGCCAATCAAAGAGTTGGGAATCTTGTAGCATCTGGTGGTGGAAAGACTAGCGATTCACCTTCTGAACGTGGTTTGTTGCCCACTCTCATCAATCAGGTAAAAGTGTTTTGTATTAAGTTTTAAAATTAAAATGAGAGTAAATAAATGTTAATGATAATTTCATTATACAGACTCAAAACCTCTTGTTATGTGGCCAGATGAAAATGTGAGGGAAAATGTTTGTATTATGAGTAGTTTCTTGATGTAAGGGTATTTTTCATGACTGTCAAAATAATAGAAGAAGAAAAAAGGCAATAATATGTACCTGTTTCGAATGCGTTTCAGGTGCCATCCTACTTAACTTTGCCATTACGTTCCTCTGCTCCACTAGACCCCAATGTTCGTAGCTTTCCAGCTGGAGCTCAGGACTCTGTATGGGGTACACCAGGTTGTCTGAAGGGCCAACTGGGTACAATGTGTCTCTTTCAGGAAGCTTTAACTTCTGGGCACATTCGCACCTTACATGATGGAGGTAAGTTTGTTGATTTTATTTTTCCAATTGTTTTTTAAAATCATTTGTTTAGTTTATAACTGTTATGTCATTTACTATGTTAGTTGTTGAACTGAAAGTACTTTAATGTGTGGCGATGTGAAGTGAGCAATTTTTTAACATGTAAGAACATTTTTATTGTGTCCATGAATTTTGTGTAACAATGAGAAACGAGAAGGGAAAAAGGTTTGCTCATTTGTGACAAATTTTTGTCTGTTGTGATTGTGCTGACTGCACTAATAATTTCGAAGCACCATTTTCCATGGTTAGTAGTAGGATGTTTTGGGCAATTTCCCAAATATCTGGTTGTAACTTCTCAAAAGGTCCCTGTCTGTCTTGAATTAAGTTTTTATTATTTTTAAATAAAATTTGTGAAAAAACAATTCATAGTGGAATCATGTTTTTTAACAAGAACTTAAATTTCATTAGCTTCTGATCTTACAAAATTTTTATTTAACCTTGATAAATATTGATGTTTTGAATTTTTAATATAAAAATAACTTTTTTTAAAATGTAACTAAGAAAAAGTGTTGAGTAGGCATTACACAGTCACATTTTACTGAAAACAATGTGATAGAGAAACTATATTTTTAAATTTTATCTCAAAGGTGTTTGTATATTAAATCTGAAATTTATACCATGATAACGGTAGAGTTCTCACCAATTATAAATATCCAACTGGGACTGGAATTCAAATGCTGAGAAATATTTTCAAAACTCACTGAATTTTTATATTATTAGATAAAAAGAAGCAAGAATAAAAAATGAAACAACTATAACACAGACACTCGTAGATTGTCATTGTAGTCCAATGACAATTATAAATGTTCTAGGGGTAATTGCCTTTTCAGCAAATTACAAATACAGTTCATTACTCAATTTGATCTTTAAATATGATGGATTAAAACTGTTGATTGTAGATTTATATTCTATATATTACTTGTCCTACGAATATACATTTTGAAACCTTTGTGATACATTTTTATAGGTCCTAATTGCAAAGCACTGTTTTGGCAAGATGAAATGCCTGAATTTACTGAAATATGTTCAAAATTGGTATTCTGTTACTCTCCATCAGCTTGTTGGGACAATGTGTGTCTCGATCTTTCACCAGCATGCAAATTCAGTGGTCATGCTGGCTCTTCTCCATGTCATACCACAAGTATTAAGGTAAAGTATCAAAGAAATAAAAAAAAAGGATTTTCCGTTTTGTGATATTAAATTAGGTTATTATCTTGTCTCATTATTGAACTATATATCAAGCATCTGAAACTGCTGTGTTCCATTTGAAAGGAACAGCACAGAGAATGTTCAATTCCTTTAAGAATTTCCTACAGTTTATTTAAGAATAATTTATTTTTTTCTAATAATAGTTTAATGAATCAATTGCAGTTTTTAATAAATGACTCAAAAATGAAATTAAGAAAATCTGAATGCATTAATAGGATGACTACATTAAATAATTCACTTTTTCTCAGAAAGAAATATTACCCAAAGAGAGGAAACAATTGGGGATATTCCTTATAGTATGTGTTGTGTTCTTATAGAATTTACTGCTTGTTTTGGTTTTGTCAGTGTTATTGCATTATCATGAGATCATAAGGAATAAATAAAATGCACTGTTTCCTTAAATGTTGCTGCTGATTTGAGAGTTTTATTTAATTTTTAAGTAAGATTTGAAGTCTACAGTTTTTATCCTTGTGATTATTATTTAATCTTTTTGTTGTTAAGTTACAACTGTGAACATCAGAAATTTCTTGTTTGTTTCTTGTATATACAGAATGTGGTAAATGGTATTGGTGGGGTTCAAGTTTTACTTCCTATTTTGGAGGCTGCATCTTCTAATTCAGATGAAGGGCCTGATTTAAGTTTTCTTTCACCATCTGTGGAGAAAGAGCTTAAACTCATTGAGAATCGACAGAATTCAGGGGATTCGGAAGATGACTGGGAGATACTTCCATCCAGTTCTTACTCAGGTGCTTGTGAATTGATGATAAATGCTTACGTTACAAGATTCTTGGATTTATTTTCTCAATACTTCAATACTCACAATATTCAATGTTTTGAATTTTCAGATTGGAAACTAGAACAGAATCCTATATCTGGGTTTCTCAGTTTGTTGAAGAATATGGTGGCTGGATCTGCTTTCAATCAAGAACAGCTGCTGTCCAGTAAAGGCCTGGCTCTTGTTGGATCCCTAATGGCTAAGGTCTCTATACATTTATTTAAAACTAAAACATTTATTTAAAACTACAACATAGCAAAGACTGTTTACTTTTTTGTGGTTCTTTGTACTTACCTAGTCAAGAGAAAGTAATGTAATGCAGCAAAAATCAGTGATTTATTTTAACAGAAAAATCCCGTTGTGAGGCCCTGGTATTGTGATTCAGTATGTAGTAATTTACTTCATCTATCATGTTTAGACAGAATTCACAATTAGTGGGTCCTTGTTACCAAAAAAATTGGTTGACAACAAAACATCTGTCTCTGTGTGGTAAATGCTATCACATAATGTTTTAAACAATTTTCTCTAAAATCAACATTCCCAGATTAATCCATCTGAATATCTCAAGATCCTGCGAGTTTGAAACAAATATGCGAAGTCATAGACTTTCTTGGCCAGAGTGTTTGAATGCTCGTGGCTGTCCAGGTGACATGTATCAAAGGCTGTGATGCCAACGTTTCAACTGTCTCGATGTGGTGCTAAGTGCTAAGCCTCAGTGCTAAGAAGATAAACATCCTTTAACTCCTTAGTACTGATTATTACTTTCTTATACATGCACTATTATGAATTTAAAAAGTTTCAATGTAATGCTGCAAAAAATCAATATCAAGATTTTAGAAAAATAGATAGAAATAGAAAAATAGAAAAGAAAAATAGACATTTTAAGTTTCCCAATACTGTGTTTTTAGCTTCTGTCTGATCTGTTGTCCACATCACTAGTAGCACTAGGCAGACCAGCCCTGAGGAAGACCCCAGATAAGATGGTTGAAACATCAGCTTCACAACCTTTGACATGATGTCATCCAGACAACCAAGAACTAAGACCAATATTTTGGTTTTTGAGGATATTTACATGAAGTCTCAACATTTTTAAAATTTTATCAAAAGTGGCAAAACATTTTTTGAGTAAATTTTATCCTTGGATAGCACAAAGATTGTTACAAAAATGACCCAGAAACACAAAATAATCAATCATCTTTGAGAGAATCTCAAGCTTAATTTTTCATTCTAAGGATCTTGGAATCTCACAATTTATAGGAATCTCACATGAAACATGTTTCAATCTTGTTTTAGTCAACTAATGTAAGGCTATGTAAAACAATAATATCGTTGATGTTATGTTTTTTATATTCAGTGGTGCCTCCCCCAAGAGGCCAATGATAAAAAAATGTAGCTTTTACTAATTTTCTGTACTAACAAAAATCATTCAAAATATCAATTGTTAACATTATAAATATAACTATAAGTCAATAAGTAAATAAATGCATGCTCTGTATCCAGCATAAATGAAAAATTCTTTTTAAACATCCAGTTGGCTGGACATTCTCATGACCCCCCTCCCCCCTCCCAATACAGAAAAATCATGGTTGTACCCTGGATATACTTAATAGTGGGGATACATTGTATTTGAAATTAGTTCTGAATGTCATTGGAGTTTCTTGCTTTCTAGGCTCGCCCAGAGTTGATCGATGTCAATGTTCTTATGGCTGTGCAATTACTGGTGGAAATGGCAAGAGAAAGAGATGCATCAAACTTGACCCTCTTACGTTCCATCCATCAGTACATTTTGTTCAACTTTTCAATTTGGTCTCGAGCCCAGTTTCATATTATGATTGGTAAGCAAATTAATTTATGAGAACTTCTTATGTGAAGTTTTATTTTAATGTGGTTTTGAAAGTCAATTAATATTGGGATATGAAATGAAATATTTGTAGGGTGTGTAAAGGTATATTTTTACACAAATTATTTTGTACCAGTTATTGTTTGATGTGCACTATTAACAGAATTCTTTCATTAAAGATCATTGATGAAAGTCTTGAAACACAAATATTTAATGAAAAGTAATTATTAATAATACATGAACTTTACGTGTGTTGTAGTTTAGTATGTTAACAAATGTTGTTTGTTTTATGTCTTTCTTTACTTACACATTACTATGATTTAAAGGTAGTAGTATCTGATTAATGAATCTGCCTGAATCGGTGTAAATTTATAATTGTAAAAAAATACATAATTAATAATCAATAATTGATCACTCACCTCTAAATTATCCTCATTCTGCAGATCCTATTCTTCATCCTTGTTGAGTTTTGGTTACTTATTGATAAGTGTCACTTATGAGGTTTGTGTTTGACTATCTGCAACCTCAGCTGTCAGCTAATAATAATTTTTTGTCTTTTTACTCATAATGGGATTAAAATGTACTTTGTATTGTGAAAAGGCTGTACTTGCTGGTGTATATTTTGAAATATGTATTTTTATTTATAGGCCATGTGCAATATCTCTCAACAATTATAAAGGAAGATCGTAAATACTTCCGTAAAAAGTTTGGTATACCATTTGTACTCAGTGTGGTTCATCGTTATCATGCTCCATGTACCCATCTGACTGAAGAAGAAGGCCAAACTGTGCGACAGGCATTATTTGGGCTGATTCGTTATTATTTGTCTCGAGAAGCTTCTATTCGTGAAATAACTGCCATTATTGGCTTTCTGTGTGCTGTTACTGATGAGAATGTGGTGAGTGATGCTCTTCAAATTTCAAAGTGAAAAAGAAAATATTTGTGTTCTTCTTGTTAAGTGTTATATTTCGTTCTGAAATCACAAAATGTGACAATCACATAATCAATTGTGTATCTTGATAAGATTTTTTCATATTTTAATTTCATTCTTTAATCAAGGGAGTTCTGCATGTTACTGTGTTTTTTCACCAAGCACCTTGTTACAGTTGACAGAGTTGGTAGAAATGCTGTCTTCCCACTTGGAGAGCAAGAACTGCCGTGACCAAACTATTTTCTTACTGTATGAGCAACATCATGCTGAACTGCTTCATTGCCTTGTTGTTGAATGTAATTACGGCCTAAAACTCAAATACAGTGTTTTGAAGGTAAGTTATTTCTTGAATGTGTTGTGATAAAGAGATGTTACATATATTATGTTTGCAAATAGAATCAGTTTGATTTGAAAAGCAAATAATATTGTTGAGCAGAACTTAAATGAAAAAGTTTGTTTATCAATGAAATTCATTTAATTGTTTGTATAAAATGTAAAGTTTGCTTTTCACAAAAACACTAAAGTAATGAAATTTACAATTAAGCTGTGTACATTTGTAAATTTGCTACACGCTCAAGATGTAGAATATTCATTAAAATTGATGAGAACTATAATTGTAGACTTACATTTTTATCTTTATTCTTATTTCATATTCCTTTCGGGTTTTCTGTATCAGTGATGTTGATGTGAAGATTTGGAAACTTCAAGCTTCTGTATTTAACCCTATGGATAAAGATCTATAATATTCATTTCCTACGTTCCTGAAATTGTACTCTTAAGATTGAGAAATTGGAGCATGATGGTTTTTTAAAATTTATTTTTATTAAATTATAACTTACAGATTAAGATTATTATTTTTTATATTATTACTTTTGGTTTAAGGTTATACTGCCAAAAAAGATTTTTCAGATAGTTTTCATAAGAAAAAAGAAAAAACCACCACCACCACCACCACCACTATAAAACATCTAGAGGAACAAATCAGAAGTTTTCTTAGTGCGCAATTCAGTGTCATGATTTGATTGAGTGGAGTTAGATAATAATGGAGATTTAAATTTGCAAAATATAACAACACTGAGTGGACTTCCCTAAATTGACTTAATTTGGCTACGTCTTTGATTTTGTGTGGAGGCTACCTTGATTTTGTGTGACAGCTAGGGGTTTAAAAAAACAAGAAAAAAAATAAATAATTCTTGAATGGTGTTCTCTTTTCAATTTTTTAGATTGCTTTACGACCCATTTAAATAAAGTACGATTAGCATATGGGCTACTATTAATAAAACATTTTTGGCAACACAAAATTCAACTGGGAATTCTGGGAATACAGTAGACCTAACCTTCAATATACAAGCTGTTGGGTTTTGTGATCGCAGTGTATCTAAAAGACTATAACAAATATTAGAGGAACTAAATTGAACTCTACCATAGGATGTGATAACCAGTGGCAATAATCGCAAGTAGCTGAAAATTTCATCAGGGAGCACCTTTAGGGTTTCCCAAAAATTGCTTCACGGTCCTTTAGAAGATAACGGACACCAATTTAAGAACCTACTTTTGGTAATAAAGAAACTTTAAAATGAAGAAAAAACAAAAACTTCATTTAGTTGTAAAGGAATTAAATTCTGTTCTACTATTCATTGTAATGAATTACAAATTACAAAATTTGATTTTCAGTGTAATTTTTGATGATTACTCCTAGTATTTAGATGATTGAAGAGTTTTAAAAATATTAAAACACAAAATTTCTTATCAACCACAAGATTTAATGAAGTAATATTTTGCTACTTTTATTCTGATATTAGATCTTTCACATACATACTATTCATATACATTATAGAGATGTATTAGACATTTTTGAATTAAATGAATTCATGAAATGTTTAAGATTAATGTATAAAAATATTGGAAATCATGTTAATGTATTTGAGTGTATTAACATGTACTAACACATTTTTTGTTTAGAATATTTTCTTTTCATCTCTTAAAATAAACAAATACAATGATTTTCATTTCAAATTAGTATGCCCTATGTGATATAATAATGTTTTTTCACTTGCTACAGGTATAATCACTTAATTGAAGGAATCCTTATTGAACAGTTGAATTATTTAGAAACTTTTCAATTAGATGAATGTAGTATACTGAGTGTCACTTTGGTTGAAAAACTAGTGGTGCTACAACAGAACATACTTTCTTGCATTATTTGTTTACAATTACATAAAAAATACTGTTTCAAAAACTTTTTCATGTCCATGACAGGATTATTTAAAGATCTATTTTTGAAAAACAGATTTTATTAAGAGAAAATCTCTGTCTTCAAATTGTAGTAATAAGTAGATGCAATGTTTTTTTGAAAATTCAGAGTATTTAATGAAAATTAGACTTATGCCAGTTTTATTAGCATATCTTGATCTACCAAAGAAAAAAACTTTAATCTAAAAATTGGGAGTCGTTTTGGGGAAAAATTTGAAAATATTAAGACTTCAAGTGATGTACCTCCTAAAATCAAAATATTCATTTCAAATTGAAGGGAGCCATGACAAAGAAATATAAAATATCCGGAGAAGTGCCAATGGTGTAGCTGCTACCATTGTTCACAAATAGGACTGACAGAAGTTTTGCTGTAAATGGTCCACTATATCCACTTTCTCGGTACCCGGAACCCGCCAAAACTTGTTTTTCTGTTGAAAAATCACCATTTTTTGCTGCAGTATTACAATGCTTTTTCTTAACTATACAAGTAGTATAGAGAAAGTAATAGTGTCACTGGTCCTTTTTGCTGGAATTATAGCCTGCCCTTATAATCTAAAATATAATTGTTCTAATCTAATGTATTATTGTTACAGCTATTGGCATCTTGCTGAAGACAGATTTAGTGTTTGAACGTAATAAGGCTCGTTTGAGATTGCAAGATTCCTCATTGCTAGGTTCCTCTTCAATGGGTTTATATGCTGGCATGGTAGCCTGTTTACGTGATCAACCTCTGTCAAAGGAAATAGTGGGAATTCTCCTAGACCATATGTTGCAAACAGGTTAGTATTGCATGAACAAATTAGAAAGGGTGTAAGCTTCCTCCTTTCTCACTGGCTGAATTGGCTCAGAGTCAGTGTTACAATGGTCTCTGCAGTGTTTCTTACTGGGAGGTCCTAGAGTTCGAGTCCTGACATTGGAAGATTTTTGACACTAGAATAGTTAGGTAGCTAGGTCAAATTCAATCACCAACTTGAAGAGAATTGTAGTGTCTGGGTTTCGTGATCGGTAGTTTTCTGTGTTTTTTCTATCAGTACCGGTCAAATGTTGGAGCGGTACCCTTACAACCAGGTCATGGACCATGCATTTTATTTCCTTCCTCTGCCTCTTCCTTGTGTTATCCTCTCCCCTTATACATACTGACACTTACAGCACTGCACTATCACACATGTTGAGAGACCATTTGGGAGCATGGAGCTTGTTCTGGCTGGTGTTATGCCCTGCTGATGGAAATACCTGGTGGGGAAACCCCTCACAAGCTGATGCGTAGGTTGGCTCCTTCTCTCGCCATCCAGCAAGGGGAGTACACCTTCCATATATTCCAGAATAAAACAATCACTACACTAACAGGACTAGTGCGCATAGAAATAAGCACCTTTCTCTGTAAATATTGTGATGGAAGAGAAAACAAAAAAAAGTATTGTGATTTGAGATTCTTTGTCTTTATTTGTTAGAATTTACTAATTGCTGTGCAAGTGAAATTTTCTTTGAATTTTCATCTGTAGATAGCAGTGCTGGTTTTGGTGGAGCACTTGCTCTTCTCCATAATCTCTCTGGATCTACTTTGGATTTGAAGTTAGAGGCTGCTAGGAAAGTCCTCACTAACATATTTATGAAGGTTTACGCTCCAAGGCAATTTGCCAAGCAAGTGAGTATACACTTGACATTTGATTAAAAATAAAATTTTGTAAAACTATAAACAAGTTCTCTTTTTAACTTTATTTCCTTTGAATTTATTTGATGTGTAGTTTTTGTTTTTAAGAATTTGATTTTTTTAAGATGAAAGAGCATGCCTCCTGAGGAAGTCTCGAGTTCAAAGAGAGAAATTAATTTTTGCAAATTCTTTGTTGTCTTGATTTTCCAGAAACCCATAACAGAACAGATTTTTAGGAAACCATGGACATTGGATGATGCATGCATTAAAATTGATGTAATTGGAAATATTGACATACTTGATTTCTATTAATGTACATTTGTTAAAGTAATTTGATTTCATGTGTTGTATGAATATGCTCACAAACTCATAATCCAATTATACAGTCTGTTTTGTAGCGAAATAAGTGAATTGAATTTACAAATCTCCAGGTTGGGTGGCAGGAATGTGTAACTAGGTTGCTGGTCAAGCAACCAATAGTTACTGGAGCTTTGAGTGATCGCCATTTTGGTGAAGAACCTGAAGTTCCTCCTGAACCGCTAGATCTTATGACCTTTGATGAAGAACGTTTGGAGTTGGAACCTGTATCAGTCTCTAGCACTACATGTGGTAATCATTCACCGAACCCTGCAGCAAGACTGACTTCACATGTTTCTGATGCTGCAATGTTTGTTGAACATGAAATAAAAGGTAATAATGTATTATTGTGACTTTAGTACAAATTTGTCTACCAGCTTGAAAAAGTGATTTTACTCTCCCATTCACAATCATTTTTCTTCAACATTGTGAATGATACAATCTTACAGAAGTAGCAGAAACAGTTACAAATGCTGTGGCTGGGAATATTAATTATGCTGCGGATAACATCTCTTCAGTAGTGGCTTCTGCATATTCTGTATTCCGGCAGAAGACTGTAGAGATGCAGGAGAGCTTAGAAGAACTTGGAGAATCTGTTTCTCGTCTGAAGCAGCGGCGAAGCCTTGCATCATTGAGTGAAGAACCCTCTGAAGCAGCTCAGGCATCACCAAGACTTTCTAGAATGCAGCTACCTGTACCAGCACTGGATTTGGATACTATATCATTGGGAAACAGGTAGAATAATTAATGCTAAGCTGAAATATCATTTAGAGATTCTATTTCAGGTTTGTTTATTTTTCAGTTGAATTTGGCTGTTAATTGAATCACACAGCCTTATTCGTTGCCACCATTCATAAAAGCTATAAAATGCTAGGACATAGAGACATTGATCTGTAGTATTTTATATGCTGGAATAAATGTTATTTACATTACAGATTTTTTTTCTTACCATTTGTGGACTTGTTTAGGTCACAGTCAAGTAGTAGCACAGAGGACTTGTCCTCCCCACATCAAGGTGCTCCTGATAATGTGAGTAGAGATTCAGCAAGTTTAGCGTCAGCACCTGGTGTCACTGGAGGAGATGAAGATGAGGATGATTCAACAGTGGAGAGAGAAGTTAGTCGGAGACCTAGTGGCGAAAGTGGTGGCCGCAGCAGTCATACCGAAGGGGGTGTGGCTTCTGAGCTCCCCAGCTGGCGTCGGGAAAGCACAGAATCTCCGGGCTCCCCAGAGCGCATGGTTGATGAAGCGGAAGAACTGAGCTATCTTGTGGCGAATATTCTCTTCACTGTGATGTGGCGAGGTGTGGAAGGTTCAAGCAAAGATGCATGGAAAGTGAGTTTTGGCAAACTTTTTGTTGTCTTCAATTTTTATTGCAATATGAAGGTTTTCTTTTATAGTCTTTGTGAAATATATGCCTGAATATTTTTTAAAATTTAATGTAATCACTTCTTAACCTTTAATTTGTGTTTTGGAAAATCATACCCAAGTTTCAATTACAATAAACCCCAAGTACAGGAATAATTGAGGAGACAGCATTGAAAAGGAAATAAATAAATGGGGCCATAACTCTCTCTTTTTTCCCCTTTCTTTCTTTTTTCTTTCTTCTTTTTTTCCCTCTTTTCTTTTTCTTTTTTCTTCTTCCATA
Organism: Teleogryllus oceanicus; assembly: GCA_964035755.1. Taxonomy (NCBI): domain Eukaryota; kingdom Metazoa; phylum Arthropoda; class Insecta; order Orthoptera; family Gryllidae; genus Teleogryllus; species Teleogryllus oceanicus. Next base: position 59,125,243 of record CAXIVR010000008.1, read on the forward strand.
TTTTAAATATTTTACGATTTGAACTTTTGTAACTATACCACACAAAAGAGCTACAGAAAAGTTACAACAGAAAAATAGTAGAGATGCACTTTATGAAAAAAATGTTTCAAATGCTATATATTTATGATGATTTGTGGACAAGAAGAGCGAGTGTTTGTATTTATCTTCTATTTCAACTTTACAATAGTGCAGATGCAAAATTTGTCATTGAGTAATATTTCTTTCCTGATATTTGATTATACAGCATCCAGATCTGTGCTTGTTCACATAGCTTCTTCATGAATTATTATTGATGCTTACATTTTTACTATCTTACTACAAAGTAGAGAGAAAGTTATGTTGTGCTGTGCAAAAAAACAGTGCATTTTTGGCAGAAAAACTCGTTTTACAGGGCCCTGGTTATGAAAAATTGTATAAATCCATTTGCTAAATTTAGAACTGAAATCCTCTGTCACCTGGTGTTGCCAGAATACATGTTTTATGGCACCTTGATACCGAAAAATTGTATGACCGCAAAATGTCCGTCTGTCTGTGAACAATGCTATCGGCCAAACTGTTCAGGCTATTGTCTCCAAAATTGATATTCCACAATTGATCTGATTGATGTTGCAGCCCTGCAAAACCGATATTTTAATTTTGGGGGTACTTTTCATGAAGCCCATGGGGCATTTTCCAAATTTTCAAAGAAAAGTGTTATCATTTTTATTAAATTTGTTGTTGGTTAGGGTGAAGATGTTTAAGAGAATGGTGCAGTCTCATTTTGTTGAAAACCCTGATTTTTCGAAAATTGCAAAAGTTCAAAAAAATGTTTTTTAGTCTTCCTTCAAGTTAAATATTATAGACTTTTTCCCTTAATCGAATCGATTCCTTAAAGATAGATTTTGAGATAAAGTCATGTACAATTTTTTGAACATTTTGAGTACTTTTTGCATAATTTGCGTGATAATATGTGCGTGAAAGTATGTGCTGTTTTAGCACCACTAATTTCACAAAGAATAATTAAAATCACATAATTCATATTTTCCTACTCCCTTTGTATAATTCTGTCATTTGATGGCTCCAATCCGTTGCATAATAATACTCATTACGAAACAGATTTCATTATGATACATATGCATACGTAACGTTCCATAATACCTTACTGGAATGATGGAACATTACGTATGCACCTTTCCGACTGCCTGTTGCATGTGGAGTTCCTCAAGGATCGATTTTAGGCCCTATTCTGTTCCTACTTTACGTAAACGATATGCCCTCGACGATTCGAAACGGAAGAACGGTTCTCTTTGAGGATGATACGAACATCCTTTGCAATAAAGAAACAGAAATAGTACAATATCAGATGTTTCAAATTGGTTCCGAAATAAAAAAATTAATAGTAAACGAAAAGAAAACGGTTTTAATGCAGTTTTCCATTTCAAATAAACAATTCTGTGCTCCATTGAAAATGAACAGTGTACCATTGACTGATGTTAAGGCAACAAAATTTTTAGGTCTCTCAATTCAGTCAAACCTTAAATGGAACATCCATTTAAATGAATTGAATTAAGTTCATTATGCTACGCGTTCAGAATTCTTGCAAATTCAGTCGGCCTTCATACTGCTCGTTGTGTATACTTCACGAATGTTCATTCCCGCCTGAGATATGGCATAATATTCTGGGGAAATACATCTTATAGCTCCCAGACTTTTAGATTACAAAAACGAATTGTATGAATAATAACCAAATCCCACCCATGTGATTCATGTAAACCTCTCTTCATTAATCTAGGAATTCTACCATTACCATGTCTTTATATTTATTAATCAGTGGTTTTTGTAAAAAATGACTTGTTAAGGGCGGGAATATATTTTCAGAAAATGCGAAGTCTATTACGACGTAGAAATCATATTCATCAGGTGACAGTATCGACAGCTCATTACAAAAAATTCACATACAATACATGTACATTATTTTACAACACTTTGCCAGATGACATTAAACGATTAAATTCAATAGAAAAGTTTAAATCCCAAGTTAAATCGTTTCTGCAGCATAACTGTTTCTATACAATGAGAGACTATACTGAGCATCACAAGAAAAGTAACATTAATTTTAACAATGATACATAATGCATTATTTACCATTTGGACGGTATAAATGAGTATAAACAACCTGTAACAACTATTGTACTACAGCTTCCGGGTCAATGACCCCCATCTCGATCAGGTTTTTCGTCAGTTTCCCTGATCCATTGAGCAAATGCTGAGATAGCCCCTTGTTTTGCTTCTGGACATAAATGTAACTTCATTTTCTGTGCACGTCTTCTAGAATTCAGTGGGAAATACAATTATTCAAATTATAGTTTTCATGTTGTCGCGGCAGGAAGTAATAAGAGCCAACATTTATTGCTTATTTATCTTTGAAAATAGCTTTTATTACATGGGAGTTTTTTTTTCTCCCTTTCAAAATTCAAAATTTATTGCTTATTTATCCTTGAAAATAGATTTTATTACAAGGGAGTTTTTTTGTTTTGTTTTTTTTCTTCTCCCTTTCAAAATTCAAAATTTAAGTAGTATATGACTTAGTGTAGGGATCACAGAATTTTGAAAATATGCACACAATTCATTTTTCCCCATAGCACGTCATACGCAGTTTTTTAACTGTTTTTTGCGTAAAATAAATAAATAAATACAGGTTCTTGACCAGTCACAGAGATCCTTAAAGTCAAGTATTAAGATTTCATTATTCTTTGAGAATCGTTCTAGTAAAGGTTTTGTTCGATTGTGTACATTAAAATTGCATATAATGTTATATTCTGTTTATCAGTTTTAATTTCTTTTATTATCAGTAATTTGTATGTGGAATATTATAAAAAATAAATTGGATCGTAATTTCAATTTGATCGTGTTTGACTAGCGCAGTGGTAGTATTAGAGGGAACATTTGACTGACGTTAAGATCAGAACGCAAGTTTTTGTGTGTTATATGTTGCTGTCGTGTGTTTGCCTTTCGAAACCAGCCAATTCTTTAGTTTGAAATGTCAAGTGAATCATAGGAGGAGGAGGAGTCACCGTCAGAAATACGAGAAAAATCGAAAATGGTAACCTCAGAATTATTGTAAGATCAACTTTTGTATTCTCTCGCACTGGTAAACCAAAGGCACCTGCGGCGAGTAGGGTAGCTGTCCGCTAGGTGGCCTTGGCTGAATCCTGTACAACTGCTTCGAAACGATCAATGAAAGTTTTAACTTATAAAAGTCGTAGATCATGTACGTTGAAACTCGATGTAATGGGTATTAATACACTCGTGTATAAATACCCATCATTACATCATCGTTTCATAATGTACTATTAAAAGAGGACCATTGACATGAGAGAGTGATGTCATTTGATCATTGACTCATGCCGCATGCCAAGACAATCGAATGGCGGTTGCAGATCTGCAGCATAGGATTGTTTATAAACAACGGAGGGTAAGGGATAGACGTAGTTTTCTTTATCTTCACGAATACCATGCTACGTAGTGGTGTTGACATACAGGCAGAAAAAGAGATCAATGTAATAGGTCTCCATTCAAATGATTTCAACACAAGGTAACGTTTGTTGCAAATGCACAATAAGCAAAATCGCACGAGTCAGCGGAACAAGTATCATTTTCTAAATTGAAACATTTGATACATATGAATAACATAAAATAATGTATGCCACAAAATCTTTGCTGTTCCTCGTATATTTGAGAGGCAGAAATAATTTAATTAAATTTTAATACCTCTTCTGTAAATAACACATTTAGCATTTATCCTCAAACCTGCAATACAGTTGTTACTACAGTGAAACTCCGTTTATACGTTTCTCACTTATACGTTTATACGTTTTTTTGGTAAGTCCCGGATAAAATCCTATAATTCCCATTCATATTATTTCAGTGATGCGTTTTACGTTTAGACGTTTTTCACACTTGTACGTTCACAATAAAAGCCCCTTAAAGAACCAATAACGTTCAAACGATCCCGGCGAGGCGCGGGGCACCTGCGCCGAGAGCCCGGAAGTTTACTCGAGTCGGCACGCTCCAGAGCGACCTTCGCTCGGCCTCTGAGGCAACTTCCCGTTAATAAAGCTCGGCCTAGCTGAGGCGAAGATCCGTGAGCCCGCGGGAGGTAGCGCAAAGTCGGCTTCCGGGCCACCTCCGGCAGCGGAACTTTGAAAAATGTCAGTCGGGTGCGTACGGGAGCTCTCCGACGATCTCAGGAGGCGACGGCTAGCTCCCAGGGAAAAGGTCAAAGGCGTCCCCGGGAGAGAGTAATGGCATAGTTGACTAACAAGGGAAAAAGTTTGTACATTGACTCTCCAACTCTCTGAAGGCCCTTTTGCTCGCCGTAATAACGTACGAGATCGTTTCGGCACGGGCGTGGTACAAGCAGCTAATGCAACTGATTGCTTTTCCGCGCGGCGCGGCGGGTGTCGCCAGGCTGTGACAGTCGTGCGCTTCCTGTCGCCAACGTAGAACACCGTGGTTCGACCCGCGGAATCTCGAGTAACATGAAACTTGAAACCGAAGCAATCTGCCACGGGTCGCCGCCGCCGGTTGTAGCCCACGCAGGACACGGCCTTCGTTTCCGCAGTGAAACCGAGTCTCATAAGGTCATCAATAATGTCCCCATTGCGTGTCCGTTCTAACGAAAAAGGTGGTAGGAAAAGGCAACCCCTTTCAATATCAGATAAAATAATTTTTTTAAAAGTTGTTAGGGAGAGTGGCTACAAAAAAAAGGAGTAGATACTGCTCAATAACTGCGAAAACTGGTAAAACGATAGTGGAAAAATATTGTCTTATTTTGCTCGTAATAACCAATTTCAGTTATGCATTTTCCTCACATACGTTTTTTCCCTTCAGTTCCCTGAAAAACATATAAGTGAAGTTTTACTCTATTTGCAGTGTGCCAATGAATAAGGGGAAAAATATTGTATATTTGTTAATTGCTGAAAATTATACTTTGTGATATAAATATAAGATGGTGTAAACATATTTCAGAAAGAGAACTTTATGGATTAAGCTCATATGACTTCCTCCATTGGGGACAATTCCTGGTGTATCCATGTAGAATTTCTGGAAGACAAAGCAGGTTCGCAGCAGGTATTCTCAGGATTCTCCCATTTCCCCCTGCATCATGTTCAACTATTCCCCCATTGTCATTCACTTCACCATCTTTATCTGTATCATGTGCTTGTTAGATTATCACTCGTAGACCTCGATGAGTTCATTAGTTAAAGGGTCTCAATATGCCCATAAATACATAAATCAATCATTTTTTAACCTCCACTATCAGGGTGACTGATTTCGGGGAAACAATGGGAAATCAAAGTGCAAAAAAAGATACAGGGAAAATTCAGAGAAATGGATATTCACTTCGAAATATATGCATTTGATGCAAGTCTGTACTTGAACAGAAGGATGGAAGTGTCTTGATGTGATTGGTGTTACAATTTTTGCCTCAGAAGCATAGATTCCCACAGAAAGTGGTTTTTGAAATTTTGAAAGAATTTTTAATGAATTCATGTTTTTAAGTTTTATCATCATCATCATCATCATCATCATCATCATCATAAACTGCAGGTTGCTAGGCCTGTCACGTGTTTCAGTTTCCTCAGTAGACCAGGAGGCTTACACCTCCAGGTGTAAGCCTAGCCATTTCTTTTGTGTTTTCCCACATCCCTTCGCCCTATTGATTTGTACTTCAACATTGCTTTTGGTAATCTTTCTTTTTACATTCTGTTGATGTGAGAGAACCATTTTCTCTTTTCATTCTTTATTTCTTGTAGTATATTTTTTATCTTTAGCCTGCTTCAATGTCTTTACTTCTTTGCCTATCCTTTGGTGTCACTCCTGCAAGATGATGGAGGAATCTCATTTGCATGCCCCTTGACTTTGTTGCTCATTATTTTCATTGTCCAGACTTCCGAACCATGCATGAGAATTGGTTTAATTGTCACATTGTGGATTCTTAATTTGGCCTCTGTAGTCATATCTCTTTTGAAGTTCTTTTGATTAATCTGTCCATCCCGTTGTATTTCTGAAGTTTGTTTTCCATGACTTCCAATCACTCTCCAATGAGGTTGCACAAATATATAAATTTAGATACTTGTTCTATTATTTGCCCATTTATGACAATTTTGATTCTTCTTAATTCTTTTCCTTGATATGCCATTGCTTTTGTCTTGTTTGAAGAAATGTCCATATTATTATGTTTTGTGTTATTTTATACGTTCATGTGCTACAATTTGCAAGTCATCTTCTGATTCAATTATTTTGTCTACCTTATCTGCACTAGGTTTGTTAGGATCTTCTGCCTTTTATTGATATTTATTCCCTTTCTTATTGTTTGTTTCCATTCCTTGATAATATGGTTGGCAAATATGTTAAATAGGCATGGTGACAGGCCACATGCCTTCTTTACCCTCTGTTTATTTTTAAAGATTTTGACACATTCCTATTGTTCATTTTTTCCTCATCTGTGAGTCAGTGTAGAGACTTGGATTCCTTTTCTAATTTCTATAGGTATGTTTTCTTCTAGTATTTCCTAATTTTCACGGCTACTCGATCATATGCTTTCTCAAAATATATCAATAATATGTATGTTGGTAGATTCACTTTGTTGCTGTCCAGGACTGTAAGGTAAATATTGCATCTATTGTACTCCTTCCTGTTTTGAATCCATTCTGTTCTTCTCCAATAATGTTTCAGTGTATTCGTTCATTCTGTTTCTTAGTATGTTGACAAAAAGTTTTGATGCTGTGTTTAGGAGATTATCCCTGTACAATTGTTACAATTTGTTTTTGCTTTTTCTTGTGCAAATTTATAATGACACCTGTCTGCCATCCTTATAAGTCTTACGTATTAAGTGCCTTAAAGTTTTATATGTTGTCATTATATGCTTACTGGAACATGTTGATGTCTGTTGTATATATAAATGTTAAATTGTTTTTGATCTTATTTTAAAAAACACTTTACACTTTTTGTATTATGATGCTTCAACCTTTATTGAGAAATTTTTCAAAGAAATTATCTGAATCCGGGATTGTAAAAATTATTCGAAGTTATAAACTATAGTGAAATGAATCAGTGATTGTCTATGTAATTTTAATGTAGAACAAGTGGTGTCCTCAGGATATTTAGAGACAATCAATACACTGTTTCTTTACAACAAAAACATTTATTCCTCACAAATTGGGCTAAAACACAATATTTTATGATGCAATACGGCAATATCAACCACCGGCAGTACAGCCCTGAAGAGGACCGCAATATGTCGGTCGAAACGTCGGCACCCCAGCCTTCGACGCAGCGTCACCCGGACAGCCCAGATCAATATCAACCACCATTAGACGAGGAATAAAATTTTATGTTGTAAATAAGTATATATAAATTATGTTTTTATTGTTGGATTGTCTCTTGACATCCAAGGATACCACTTGTCCTACATAAAAGCTATTAAAATTAATTTCATTGAATTAATTTCGTTGTTGATGTTAAAAAGTTAATGGATGAAAACATTGAAAGCGCCTGCCGACTAGATGAACATTTTTTATTGATGATCACATCAAGGGTAGTAAATTAAAATAATTTGATAAACAAGTAGTAAATGCCTACTTTTAAAAAAGAAACAATTTAAAATTTTGTTTCATGTTTCTTCAGTTTCCTGTAATGTCATTACAATTTTGTTTGCACAGGAACGAGGCCAGGTGATGGCATGTATCAACCTATTGGGACTCAATAACGAGTTACATTGTTCGCACCTTCAGCTGAAGCTGCGCTTGCTTGAGCTTGCCACAGCAGCAGCTCTAGGTGATCTGCGAGGAGAAGGGGAGATGTTAATAAGCACAGGCACTGCATCAGCCACTGAAAATGCTGCTCAACTGATCCGCTGGGCCTATGACCTCATGGTGCTTGATCCTCATGATGATATGTCTAAAAAATCTTCTGTAAAGGTATTTCATAATCAGAATAACATAAATCTAGATGTCTAAATGAAAATATTTACATTTATGTGTATTTATACATACAATATATATAATTATTTCTCATTCATTCTTTTATTTTGTAGCTTTTGGACGGTGTTCTTGGATTGCTTGATGCCATGTTAGTTTTCCAAGAGGCCCCAGGGGAAGAATGGGGAGAAATGGCCAAATTGGCTTTTGGTGAGTAATTAAACATTGTTTAAATTGTGATGAACCTCATCAAAATATATAAATTCAAAATTTAATACAAATTGTAAATTCTCGCCTCATGACCCAAAACTGAAACAACGAAGCAGGAAAATCACCACATTGGAAAAGAAAGTGCTCTGCGGAAATCATGTTGACAATTTTAGACGTGACTTTCCCAAGAGCAGTTTCCAAAACACCCGAATCATATATATACGGGACGCATGAAGCAACGAGGGGTCAGATCTTGGATCTCAGTCCTGAGCCACGGATGTTAGTGCCGCCATGAGCCCCGCCGCAGTTCTCCACGAGCCTTGTCACTGCCACAAGTTACTGCCATGAACCAGGAAGGAGCCGCTACGCTTCTGCAAGAATTTCCAATTTGTATTAAAGTTTGACTTTATATATTTTGATATGGCTCATCACAAAATTTCACAAGATTCACTCAAGCTTAGGGATTAGTATGACTCCTTTCCAGAACATAAAAGTGTATGGAGGGAAGCTGAGCTTATCACAATTTTTATCTATGTGGCATTTCTTTTGAAGCATCCGATGTTTATTTTTCCATTTTGTGATTCCATTATTGACTTGTAATATTTTTCTAAAAATATTTAGTCTTTTAATTTTAAAATTTTAATTTTTATAATTAATAATGTATTATTTTTCTATTGAAAATATTAATTATAATTAATAATTTTTGTAGGAATTCTTCTGTCCTGTGCAGCTTGTGACAATTTAGAGCTCTGTGCAATTGCAACTGCAAAGCTTCATGCATTGGTGCAGACTCGAAATGTCAAAGATTTAGATGAAGCAGGTTATTTATTATACTCTCTTAATAAGAGTGTGGAGAAAGCATTAGATGGTGAGTTTAATTCCATTTTATGTAGAGTTCATAATGATGAAAATAGGTGCAAGTTTAACCTTTTTCTAAGCGAGATATTTTTGTAACATACCTACACAAGCAGTGTCTGGCAGACATTGCCCTATAATATGTGTGTAAAATGGTTTGATTCTTTTGCTGTGGCACAGCTAATGTTCTAAAAACATAAATCTTCATTAGTAAAATCTCTATTGCAAAATGGGTGATATTTGTACATCAGAGAGTTTTGTCCATATAATTTTGGTTGTTATAGCTGAAATGACACATGAACATCAGCATGCAACTGTGTAGCATTTTTTAACATTATTGACAATACAAAGTAAGCAATCTTCAACCTGTTTCAGACAGATACGTGAATGAATAACATTATTTTGATTGTTGCATTAAATTAAAGATTACCAAGCTTTGGTTGTTGGTAAAAATACATAAAGCCTTGTCCAAAACTGTTACTCTAGACATTATGTATTACTGACATACATTGTCATAGACATTTTTATTCGAGACCATCTGGAAAGAGTGCATACTTAAACAATATTTAATCATGGAAGTTCAGCTTTTTTCAACACCAGTCTGGACTAGTCTACACTGGTACTGAAAGTACAACTATAAAACAAAACATGTACCAAACACTGAACAGAAAAATACATAGTATTTTCTCATGATTGTCAATTATGTTTGTAAATTGTATGAACAAATTGCCTTAAAATTGAGGTCTTGAAAAAAAATTAAACATCACAGGTAAAAGTGACTTTCTATAAATGACCTAATGATCTTGTCTAGGAACTCTCTTGCTAATCATGGAAATATCCACTTTTTGCCTTGAATGTAAATCATTTTTATTGGTGTTAATTGACTAAAAATGTAAAACATAGCATGCAAGTGCTTTGAAAGAACGGAAAGAGCAGGTACAAAAATATTTTAGTAAGTACATTAGATAAAAGAGTTGTGTCCAGCAGACCTGATTGCCTGGACAATGGTAAATATTTTAGTTGCATTATCAGTACAGTATTTTTGTGTATCTGATCAATGTGCTTTGAATTTATTGTAATTGGATTAACTCTTATTCTTGAGAATAGTAATTGCTATAAATTTTCTTGACCTACAGATCACCATATTTGCATTTCAATTTCAATAACAAACCTATCATAAATTTGTTTTGATCATTAATCCTTTTTAAAAGGACCTTTAAAAATGATTTTTTTCTTCAAGTAGAAGGATGTTTTGTATGCTTGCGTGACTTGATAGCATGGGTATCTTGTTTTCCAGCTGGCAACCAGGAACACTACTCCTTCTTGATTCCTGTGGTGAAGGCATTGCTTGAGAAATTGTCACTGCCTCTCAATCTAGTTTCACACTTACCTGATTTGCCACAAACGCAAGCAGGCCCTGCTTTCTTTGATGACTTTCAACAATTTTGTAGAGGTGCCCAGTGGAAAACGTTTGTGGAGCGTAAGGTAAGTAATTTATCATTGATTACTCATTTTTCAGGCTTTGTTGTTTTTTGCAAGCACTTGATTGTATAAAAAGGAATGATATCCTACTTATAATAATGAAGTGAATGTGTAGTGAAATTTCTTTTGGTAATAATAATAATAATAATAATATATTTGTCACATAAATACAGCATAAGCCATGTATGACAAGTCAGGACATTATATGATCATACAATGTACAATGCAAATATTAAATACAATACAGGTATAAAATTGAATTCTGTTTTCATGCTAAATACAAATTAATTTTATAAATAGTAGGGTAAAGCTAAAGTTGAGAGCAAAAATAAATAAAAAGGAGAAGAAGGAGAATCTTCATGAGATGGATGCTTGGGCTGGATCTATCCTTTTTATATCCATCAACCAGCTGGAGGGGTGTAGGTATTCCTTTGTACTGTAGAATGTATGGTTTAACAGGAAAGCTTTCAATTTATTTTTGAATGTGTTTTTATTAGTTTATATTGATGTTGATATGTGTTTATGGTGTAGGTATTCCTTTGTACTGTAGAATGTATGGTTTAACAGGAAAGCTTTCAATTTATTTTTGAATGTGTGTATTGAGTTTAAGCTTTTAAATTCACTAGGGAGTTTGTTATATAGTGTGATGCCTTCAAAAAGGGTACTTTTTTGAAAGAGTGAAGTTTCACAGTGTGGGACATGCAGATTCTTGTTTTGTCTAGTATTATAGTTATGAACATCAGTATTTAGAGTAACAGAATCCTTGTTTTCCATAAGCGTCTTCTTTGTGAAGATTAATATTTCAAATATGTATATGCATGGGAGTGGTAGGATTTGTAATTTCTTGAAAAGTGGTTTGCAGGACTCATGTTTGTGAGTGTTTGTCATTGTTCTCAGTATTCTTTTTTGGATGATAAAAGTGTGAATACTTTCTGGGGAGTTTCCCCAGAATATGATTCCGTATTTTAGATGCAGTGGACATTTGCAAAATACACTGTTCAGTAGTGTATCCAAATTTGAATTTGACTTAAGGATGTAGATGGCATAGCATGACTTGGTAAGCTTGTTGTTTAGATCTGTGATGTGGGAGTTCCATTTTAAATTGTCTTGAATTGTCAATCCAAGGAAAGTTGTTTTTTGGGCTATTTTTACAGGCATGTGTTTTATCATCAATTGTGTTAGAGGCTTTTCTTTAGAGAGTGGATTCCGAAAGTTTAGGGAAACAGTTTTACTGGTGTTTATGATGAGTTTGTTTTCCTGGAACCATTTTATTAGTGCTTCTAGAACTGTTTGTGCTTCTTTCTGTAGAGTTTGTTGGGTATTTGCTTTAATGATAATGTTAGTGTCATCTGCAAATAGGACCATTTTGCTCTTTTGTAGAGTCAAGGGCATGTCGTTGATGTACAAGAGAAATAGCATAGGGCCCAGGATTGATCCTTGTGGGACTCCATAATTTATCATTCTAGGTTGGGAAAAATGGCTTGAAATCATTTTATCTCTAACATGCTTGATTGTGACTACTTGACAACGATTTGAAAGGTAAGATTTTACCCATTGATGTGCAATGCCTCTAATTCCCAAAGTTTCAAGTTTGAATAACAGTATGTCATGATCATGGTTGGATGCTGTTGTAAGAAGACGCATTCCTTTCACCTCTATTTATGGATCTTCATAACTAGACTTCATGGGAATTTCTCTCTATGGCCAGTGATATGAGGAGTCAGAGAGCTGCCATCACACTGAGTTTGCTGTCATGGTGACCGACGTACATTGCCTTTCTCTTCAGCCACTTTGGAAAACTCATTCACCTGCTTCTGGGTTAAAATTATCCCCAAAATTAATGTCTTATGTATTGTATTACACTGGCTACTATGGCTGTGACAACTTTATATTAGCTTTGCAGCACTGCAAATTTTTGAAAAGAGCTACTTAGTGAGGTTGAATTCAACCAAAGTCAGGAGGGAAATTCTTGCAATTGGCTACTCTGTGGTTTTTCAGATCAATACTTGTCAATTGCCTAAGCAGAACAAATGGTTCAGGAAATGCACACTATCTTTCTTTGACTGTGAATAATCTCTCCTCCTCTTCCCTTACATACACACACATACACTTGCATGCCCTACACTACCACTAATGTTGGGAGACTTTTGGGGGCTTAGAGCTTGTCCCAGCCGGGGTATTGTCACTTGCAGAGTTACCTTGAGAGGGAAAGGAGGAGATTATAGAAAATAGTTGCAAATGTTTACGAATCGTGGAAAAATAGATCTACTGATATCATCTAATAGTGCCTAAAATGTCCTAAAAGGGTGGTTATGCCTATTTTAATATTTTTGTGCCTGAAGCAGCCTAAAACATACTTTCATTACTCATTTTTTAGATTTTTTGCACCAAAACATGAATATTTCCGCATCAAATGATCCCTGGTCGATCCCCTAGGCTCCAAAATCTCTCACCCTAGAACTGAACCTACAGTGAGAAGCTCTACACGTCTATATAAAGAGGATGTCTCACTCTTGTGTCCAATCAGCATGCACTTCTTAGACAATTGCAGCCATTGCCGGTGCAGCTACTGAGACTTCTGTTGGAAAGGTGAAGCCCACAAAATAAGGCCTAGCAAATACACATTTTTGCTCCACCTAGGGAGGCTAGGCTTCACCTAGGGAGTACATGACCTTGTAGTTGGTGGTGGAGCTTGAGTACCCCTGTGATCTTGAGAGCTATGCCGGCGGTAGCGTAGCTACTGGTAGGGCCTCCCTTGCCGGACAGGTCAAAGGGGAGGGGGCAGACGAAGAAGTACTCCAGAAGAGGACCTCAACACCAGAAGAGGACTCGCCGAAAAGGGGAGAGGAGCCTCTTAAGTCATGGAGAAGACAACTCCTCTAGGGCACGGGTAGCTCGAAAATAAAACCCCTGGTCCTCCAAGTTGGGGGTTTGGGCATCGGGCTTGCTCCCCATTACCAATAAAAAAATCCAAACTGCAAAACGTCCCAACACGGAGCCTCAGAAATGTACATGAAAACAAACTCGCGCTAGAAAAAGGACTTTGATTTTTGGAACATGGAATGTTCAAGACCTAAACACCAAAGTAAAGAAGTTTTTATTCAAATAGAAAAATTTAAAATTGAATTTGCCGTTCTCTCTGAAACTAAAAAAAAAAGGTCACGAAAATGATGTAAAGGAAATTTTTTAGTAAAAAATAGTAATAATTGGAGTGTATGGACCAACTGAGGATGCAGATAAAACTAAAGGATGCATTTGAAAATGAACTCGCAGCTCTTCTTGATTCAATAAGTAATAGAAAAGAACTGATAATAATGGGTGACATGAATGCTAGGATAGGGAGAAAAGTAATGATAAAGTGGTTGTGCTTTTGGAGAAAATTGTTTAAATGAAAATGGAAACAGTTAGATTGAAATATGTAATTCTATAATTTGAAGATCATGAATGGTTTCTATGAGCTTAGAGATGTACAAAATATACTTGGGTGCAGCCAACGATGAATCAGAAATCAATAATTGACTACGTAATTATGAGACAAACATTCTGCAATAGCGCAGTTGGTTCTTGAGCATTGTTGATGTAAGAGATCGGCAGAATGTGGATCTGACCACTACTTATTGAAAGGTTTAATGTGCTTTCCTTTTAGAAAAGAAGAGAAAAAAAAACTCATCCTAAATATAAGATCAATTTACTGAATGATGAATCCATCAGATTTCTGTATCAGTTAAGACTAGCTAATAAAATAAGAGAAGTTCCAGATGGCACAAGTGAAGATTTGTACGAATGGTTAAAAACAGCAATACATGAAGCAGCCTTTGAAGCTTAAGGGGAGGAGGGAAATGAACCACCTAAGCAATATTGGTGGAATTCTGAAGTAGAAATGAAGATAAAGGAGAAAAAAGGTGAAAAATTGGCCCAAAAAAAGGAAGAAGAAAAATGAAGAAATAAAAGTGCAGAAGGGAGAATTGGATGTTTGAGACAAGATAAAAGAAATCAAACAAATATACAAATCATAAAAATGGATGAATGGGTGAAATATTACTCAGATATGTTTGAAGAGAATAGACCAGAATACAAGAATGTTTTAGAAGAAATAAACAAGGCACTTGATAGGACACATGCAAACGAATGTACAGAAGACATACATTTGCATGAGATAAAGAACTCCATCAAAAAAATGAAAACCGGAAAATCTCCCAGTCCTGGAGGTATTCCTGTAGAACTATTTAAAAATGCTCCGATAAGTGTCCTGGAAATCCTACAAATAATTTTTAATAAGTGTATGACAGGTGACAAGATACCTACAGAATGGAAACATGCCTTCCTCAGTCAATTTACAAGAAAGGTAAAAATCGGAGTGTAAAAATTACAGATTGTAACTTCTACTACTGGAAGACTGTATGGACGTATTATAAAAGATAGAATTGAAAGGGAGTTAATCACAGCAGAAGAGCAAGTGGATTTACAGCTGGTAAAAGTTGTATTGACAACATATTTGTTACAAGGCAGGTTGTAGAAAAGAGACTATCAAGAAATAAGGAAACATATCTTGATAATAGATCTTGAAAAAGCTTATGACACAGTCCCTTTAGGGAAACTCTTCCAAATTCTGGAAGTTACAAATATTGACAAGAAATACATAAATACCTTAAAAGATTGGTATCTGAATCAAGTAAGTAGGATAAACGTAAGTGGCCAAATATCACAACCATTTGGACAAACCAAGGGCCTGAGACAAGGACGTTGCTTATCACCAAGTCTGTTCAAAAATACCTGAATGAAATACTGAAAGGCTGTTTGAAATCATCGTACAAAATGTAGTGCAGTATGGATCAGAAACGTGGGAAATAAGAAAACGAGAAAAAGACAAATTAAAAAGCCTGCAAATGGATTTCATGAGAAGAAGTTGTAGAGTTCTAAAATGGACCATGTAAGAAATGATGAAATTTTGAAAAGAATGCAAATACAGAAATCGATTTTAGAGGAAATGGAAACACGAAGATTAAAATGGTTTGGTCACGTGAAAAGGCTCGGTTATGAGAGACGGCCCAAAAAGATCTCTGAGTGGCTCCCCTTAGGCAGAAGAAAAAGAGGTAGACCCAGAGAAGAAAGGCAAAAGCAAGTTATGAAGGACATGCAGAAAAGAGGAATCGAAGAAGACGATTGGAATGATAGAGAGGCATGGAGATTGAGATGCGAGGGACGGCGCAGGAGCTGTAGACAACTCGCAAGAAGAAGAAAATACACATTTTTCATTTTCCCCTCAAAAAATAGTCAGCGGAACCAAAGGAAAACCTTTGACAGATCAAGTGTCAGTGGTGCAAGACGCCGAAGTGAAAATTAGTGCTGCATGAGTCATTGGGGATAAAGTAAAGTGCAATTGGGAGAGAGTAATAAAAAAAGTCCTGGATGTGGTGTAATGGGTTGTGTCGAACAAGTTTTGATGGAGAGTGGGGAAGGTCCAGATGAATGGGGACGAGAAATGTTACTAAACTTAAGTCCTTTTAGCTTCCAAAATGATTTTAACAAATAAGATTCTGCCTTACAGAACATTTTGAGAAAATCTTGATCATTTACTATGTGCCTCATTATGGCAGTGAATAAAATAATATGCGTGTATTCACTCTCCGAGATTTAAAAATACTTGACTTTCTTGAATTATAAAAAGTGCCTAATTTAAACCTTTTGTGATCAGTTTTAGGTGCCAGAAACATAACTATTCATGTTTAACGTTTTTAAATGTCTGATTTAAAATTTTGTAATCTATTTGAATGCCTGAAACATCACTTTTCATGCCTAATGGTGCCTAATTTCATAATTTTGTTACCTATTTTAGGTGCCTAAATCATCACTTTTTGCGCCTAAAATTCTGAGGTGTACTGATGACCATAGTAGTTGGAAACCTGGGAACACTGGATAATCAGTCCATCAAAATTGTATTGTGAACATAAATCAAAATGGCTCCTTAATGGCCATAGCAAAGGTTAACAATATCTCGGGGTGTTCATTACTGAAAAAAGGAGGAAAAATTTTATCTCAGAAAACTATGAAATTTCAAATCAAGAAAACTATAAAATGCAGACAGTTAATCAAGATATGTGAACCCCTGTGGCCCTATATCTTCATGTACTTTTACAGTAACTAAATTGCATCCTCTTCTCAGATAATTTTTAATGAATACTAAATATATAACGTTACTGGGAATGGGGTAGACCCTTTTTGGAAACTCGGAAACAAATTGGGGAAATTCATTGCTTTGGAAAAGTCAGGGAAAAATCAGGGAATTTGAAGAAGAATTGTTAGAGGTCAGGGACAATTTGTAGAGGGTTGTAAAACGAGGTTCCTAACTCCTTAAAAACATTAGTACAATATTACAACGAAAAACAAGTTTTTGTTCAGTTTTATATTTGGTTAGAAAATATTGGTCATTTGGCTTGGTGAAATCAGAGGGTTGACCATTGAACATCAGGGTCACTGAAATATTTTCTTTAAGTAGTTGGTAGTTAAGTTCTTAACAGGGAAAGAACTGGAAAACTGGGAGAAGGCTGGAAAATTCTTTCCAGGAAATGAGTGGCCACTCTGTAATTATAGGTGTAATCTGGGGATGACTTATAAAAATTATTGTATTTTTTTATAATCTATTTTCTAAAATACATTCACACATGATATAAAAATATTGCACAGCTTGGAAACAATATAGAAGTCGCTTGACCTTTAAACTTGGTTTTGTGGAAGATGAATATCTTTGGTCCAGAGATGTCTTGAATGAATCGTTCTCAGAGGTGTATGGATATAAATAATAACATACGCATATATTGCATGATCACTTGCACACGCATCAGTCGTTCGTCCGTGATGCAGCCGAGTTTATTTTGGCTACTAGACTGCAAGAAAGCTGTCTTTCAGCTTTAGTGTTTTTGTCACTTGTTTTGTTGTTTCACACACAGGGCTTTGAACTTCATTGTCAGGTATTGTGCACTGTTACCCAATCTCCAAAATGTAGGAATCTCCCAATTATTTTTTAACTTTATCCTCAGCCAAGAGGGTTTTCACTGTTACGGTTCTGCATATGATAAAATGTGGTGCCTCTCTTAGTTCACAGAAATTTAGTTTTTATAGTGAAGTAAATAGAGATGAGAATAAAACAATCTAGAAAGCTCATAAAATGCAACAGACATATCCATTTGTCACGCGTCACTTGCGAATCTTTCATCAGTGTGTGCTGCTGATGCTGATTCCTTTGACTCTGTAATTTACCACAGTAGCCAACACACTGCACAATATTAACCCATTTCGTTCCTAAAATGGACGTGGTGATAGTGTATCTTCAAATTGTAAAGAATACTTGAATAAATTGATGAATACAATAATTATTGCATCCAGGCAAGCAATAGCTAAGTAATTATTGGAGAAGATATTCACTAGATATTAGCTTTAACTTTTATGGGACAGACAATTTTGGATGAGATAATTGAATTTTGAGTTGATGCTTTACATGAAAAATATCAGTTACCACTCATTTTCTTCCAAAAATGCAAAAAAAGGCGTTTGATGTTCCAAAGTTGTGTATCTGTATGAATGCATGAAAATGATGGCCATTGCTTCATTACATTTCAATCAACATTCACAAAGTCATGAACTTGCTGAAATAATTTTGACTCCTTTTGTTTTATGTTGTTACTGTTTTTAATAGAGTAAATTTTAAAATTTAAGGGGGAAAAAGTCTGTGAAAGAAACTTTTTCTCTGCACATACTCAGTCTCTTTTATAACAGAACACGTGACATTTGGATATCTTGTAATTGTTCTGTTACTAAGCCTTGAAAAATTGCTGTGTGTGGAAAGTTTCTTTTGCAGTATAGCAATGGGGTGGGGTAGGATTTAACTTCAGATGTTCCATTTAAGCCTTTTTGGAAAAGTAAAAAAGTGTTAGCCTGAATTTATGATTCATATTCATAGTAGAAATAGGTCTTAAAATGTTCAATTAATAAGTGATAGTTGATTTGAATAATTGAAGTAAAAGGACAAAAAAGGATTTCATTTGGAGATTTGCGTCACCCGTGGATCGTATGAGGGTGAGCTGGAAAGCACTGTGCCCTCCCCCGTCCCCCAGTCGGAGCTTGAGCATAGCCATCTGGGAAGATCGACCGCGCGGCTCCCGGGCGTGAGCAGGGCCTTCGCAGCCGCTGCATAACCGCCAAGTAGCCAACGCGAGCAGAGGCGGAGATATGTGGGAATGTCTTCCCCGGATTGCACATATTCTGGGACGCGGAAGAAAAACGCGAAAACAACAACTTAGGAACCAATTTTTAGATCAAAATTGTCGATAACTGTTGTACTGCCGATAAGAAGGCCACATTTTTCTTTTCAGATATTGATTTAGGACGGAATCGCCTTCAAATATTACCAAGTACGTAATTACAAACACACTACGAGAGCGTTCTTCCCTATTGAAGAGCCTTGTAATTGGTCCCTAAGTTCTTTTCCTCCCGAGCGGAAGGGCAGCATCCGGCGGCGGCCTGAAGGCCAGTGTGCGCCCCTCATAGGGAGAGTTTGTACCCTCGAACGTTAAAGCACTATCATCTTTTGCGCATGCGTAGTTCAAGTTTCGCATCATTTTTGTGCACCTGCGCATGCGCAGAAGATCGAGATTGCAGTCGATTACTGCTCGCTAAGGTATGCAAAAACTCATTACTGGGGGAGAGTGTGCACCCTCGAACATTAAAGCACTATCGATCTTCTGTGCATGCGCAGTTTAATTTCTCATCGCTTGTGCATGTGCGCATGCGCAGACGACCGATAGCTCTGTCCGCTGTGGTATGCACAAACTGCCTGCTAGCTACGCCCGCGGTGGAAACTGCTTATTCGCTACGCCACCGGCCGCAGCTGGCGGGGCGGGGCGGGGCGCGCTCAGGCGGGGGGCGACGGCCAGCGCGGTGGCGCTCGCTGGGCGGGGGGGAACCCCGCCGCCGCGTCGCCCTCGTCCGACGTCCGCGAGTACGCCTGGTGGTGGTGCTGCTCGGAGACGCCGCCGCCCGCGCCCTGCGTCGCCAGCGCCTTGATGCGGTTGCCGAACGAGTCGGCCAGCGCCTCGTAGTAGTTGGGGGACAGCACCTGCGGCGCGGGCAAAACAGACGGGTCAAGGGCCAGTTTTAGTGATGCGTAATCGAAAACGCAAAAGCTTGGTGCAGTGTTATTTGACGAAACAGTTCAGAATGGGGATGAGTAAATGTCAACACCAACATTAGACGTAAACGTGAAACTTGCAAATTTTAAACTCCAAGCATTCACGTCCAAGTAAAAATGATGGGAGAAAGCACGCAGTCGTGTATCGCAGCATGATCCAAAGAAGTAGCGTTTTCATTAGAAACTAGTCCTATTTGAAGCAACATTCATTACCATTAATATTGCTCATGAAAGCCTCTGTATTTGTCGCGTTCATGATATACGAAATAATTATCATTATAGCATTCTCATTTTAATGTTGGGGGTTTGTCTTTTATATATAAATGAATGACCAGGGCGCGTGGAAATCCAACCGTCTCAAATCTAATGGGATCGACTTGCTTTGAAAATGTCTGCCAGTCGTGAAAGGTACCAATGTAACCTCCATCGCGCTAACGGTCGCAAAAGCCTGGAGCTTGTTGATGTTTGTGAGGTGGCTTTCTCACCTGAGAGCCGGCCGGGTCGCTCGCCGCCGCGGCCTGGTGCCGCGTGGTCTGGATGGTGCGTGGTTGTCCTGCCCGTGCGCTCCCGTCCGCGCCGGCCGCGCTGCTGCTCCCGCCGTCGTGCTGGCCGTACGTCAGCGACACCTGCGACGGCGCGCCGTAGCTGTCGGCGGGCGCCCCGTACGAGTCGGACGGCGCGTGGTAGGTGCTGTAGGAGGCGCCGCCGCCTGGCGGCGGGGCCGGGGGCCGTAGGAGCGGGTGCCCTTGCCGCCCCGAAGGTCCACCAAGGGCCCCCGCCGCCGCCGAACCCTCCGTGGCTACCTCCGCCGCCACCGCCGCCAAATCCGCTGGGGGCGCCGTACGAGCTGCTAGGAGCGCCGTACGAGCTGCTGGGAGCGCCGTACGAGCTGCTGGGAGCGCCATAAGAACTGCTGGGAGCCCGAAGGCGCTGCGGTTCGGGGAGCGCTGGGCGAGCTGGCAGCGGGCGGTCCGTAGGACGAGGACGGGCCCTTGACGGAGCGCCGTAGCTGCTGGAGGGTTTGGAGGGGCTCCGCTGGAGGAGGGCGCGCCGTAGCTGGAAGAGGGCGCTCCGTAGCAGAGGAAGGGCCTTTGGAAGGGGCGCCGTAGCTGCTGGAAGGTTTCGAGGGGACACCGTAGCTCGTGGAAGGCGGTCCGCCGAAGGAGCCACCGCCGAACCCTCCGTGTCCGCCGCCGCCGCCATGGCCACCGCCGAAAGACACGCCTTTATCTGGTACTCCATAGCTGGTGGACGGCGGGCCGTAGCTGGAGGAGGGCTTCGGGGGGCTGTAGCTGGCTGGAGGCGCTCCGTAGGAGCTGGAGATCTGCGTTGGGGCGCCGTATGGGCGTGAGGCCGTGGGTGGCCGCGGGCCGTGAGGGGGCCATAACTGGCCTTGGGTGGCCAAGGTTTCATAAACAGGCTTTGGAGGCCCGTAGGATGGTTTGGGCGGCCGTACACTGGTTTGGGAGGTCCGTAGCTGCTCTTAGGAGGGCCGTGCCCTCCTTTTGGCGGACCGTACCGGCTGGGAGGCGGAGGTTCTGCGGAAGTAGGTGCCAAGGCCAGCGCCAGTACCACCAGCACCAAAGCCCATTTCGCCTGGAACAAAAAACAACCAGGTTAAAGGCTGGACAATAGAATACGGTTGAAAGCGATAAAAGCGCTTCCTATTTCACGAGTTAAGTTTGCGAAATGAGAAACACCAATGAGGGCTGTGTTGTGGAATCTTAACTCCCTTATCAATGAGGACGTGGGGAAGAAGAGATCCGCTGATTAAGAACTTGATATGTGTTACAAGCGCTCTGAAACTTATCCCGGGGACAACTTTTCTTTGCTCTGAAAATTAAGATTTTCATGTGAGGTGCAAAATCTCCCAAATCATAATACAGAAGTTCACCTCGACTGAACTGAGGAATATGTTAATTTTTATGCACGCTTCAGGGAACATTGAAAACAGTTTAGAAGCGAGAGAAAGAGTATCAAATAATACATGGAAAAAATAAAATAAGACTTTTGATTAAAGTCGGTAGTTTTGGAAAATAGGATAACAATTAGTTTCGACACCCCCTCTACCGGCCATCTTTTCCAGATTAGTGTGATTTCCAGAAAAGAGATTAATTTATAGAAATGCCATCGTTCAGAAAATGAAAGAGAGAGTAGCTTTTAAGATCGGTGAAGTAATCAAGTAGGAGCGGAAATAACCTCAGTTCTCGAGGTTAGAACAGCTTAAACAATCCCACAGCTCTTTGAGCCTTCTCGCGTTGGGCGGCCATGTTGCGACCGAGTGTGCATGTGTGTGGGCGAGTGCGCCGCTCATCTGAAGGCGATTTGGGGCGACGCGAAGGATGAGCGGCAGATAGCGTGTGCGCAGTGCGGAGGGCGGAGGGGCTGCGGGAGATGTGGGGCGGCGATGGCCAGGCGGAGCTCGCTGCGCGCCCGAACGCAACCGAGCGCCCCACAGCGACGCGCCGGCGCGGCACGGCGGCTCGAAGATTGGAAATAAATTAAAATTTCAAACATCGGATTGCCTTTGTGAAAGCTCATTCAACACACGCAGATAGAGAACTGCGGATGAATGCACAAGCAGGCTAACTACGTTAGTACCAGTGCCCCTCTGGATAGGGGCCCCCAATAATTTTTTTATCACAATATATTAGTTCATAAATATTACATTTTATATTTTTTATTTGCAAAGGTTCTTCTGTATATTCACATTAATTTTGAGGACATGTGTTTAAACATGTTAACATTGATTATCTTAGTGCTGCTTAAGATAGTAATGAATACGTCCATGTGTCTACATATTTATTTGTTGATGGAGATCGGAATCATGTTTTAATTTAGTTTTGGAATCGAGTGTTCTTAAGTTAACGAAGTGGTTAACAAGAAAAGGAGAACCCTTACTACCTATAGTTCAGCCGTTGTCTGAAATTCCACCAGATGTAAACTTGATGTCAACAGGCAGTTTCTACCGTAATTTGTTCCGATTTAAAAGAGTTGGATTAGAAAATTTGTTTCACCAACGTCGAATTCTACAGGAGAGTCGACCTGATTTTTTCCTTAAGGTTTTCTCTTTTAGAAATTGAATTGAAATTGTCTTCATTTTAAGTCGTCGGACGAATGCCATCGCATCTGTTCTTCCGCCTAACCAGTTAATTTGAGCCTGTCTCGTTCAAGGTAAATGCCGAGGCTGCGTCTTAACGAGGGTGGCGGAAACTAGTCGGAGAAAGCTGTTGTGAACTGGCTTTTCATCCCCCGCAACCCTTGCTCGTACCCATTGCACGAACTGTATGATCATGTTCCTACAGCAGTTTCATTTTTCCTCTTCTATCCATTATATAATTATTATACTAACGAGTCGTCGGACTGATTAAGAGGAAAGAAGAGTGGAGTTAGTGTGAAGGATCTGTGGGCGCGAGCTATTTAATACTGAGTCCTTCGTCAAGTTGAGAATACTTGAGAGTATATTAACTGTTATTTCTTTCTTTATGCGTTTGTTCTCTGTGCCCCTGTAGAATTTGTTAGTCATTTCTAGACTTCTCATTTTTCGAAGCTTCCTTGAGACGTCGCGCACTCAGGCGAGCTATGTTGCGTGCGCCGTAGAGCGCGCTACCAGTAGTGCAGAAACGCAGTCGCCAATGACTAGCACTTTCTGCGAGTGAACGTCCTAGAACAAGTTCTCTTCCTAATTGATTTTGTAGTGGTGATGGTTGTGTTTTGTTGAACAAAGAAGCAGACGATACATTTATTCCTAGTTTTGCTTAAAATGCCGTGGACTGACGTGATTATGCGTGGTCGAAACAGAATTAAGACAGTAAATTAGCGCGTTGGAGAAAAAATGGGGAACATAAACTTTATTGGACATCAATTTTCATGGCATGTCAATAAAAATGAATTTGAATGGCTAATTACAGTTTTTTCTGAAATATTTTTGAAAAGTATCTCCTTAAGCTTCAATAAAGAAAAAGTAAATTGTGTGTAAGAAGGTAGCTTTACCTACTAGATAAAGTATGTATATCTCAAAATTGTAAGATATTTCACTTAACACCATGAATGCAAGTCCTAAAACGAAAATTGTTTGAATTTAAATTTGAGCTTTGGGAGACTCTTTCGTAATGTCCTGAATTGGCCTTCCTATTTGAGTATTCAATTTGTTCTTGCCGTACCCGTCCAAATCATTTCGATTTGTATGTTGCTCTGAGGCACATTTTCTGTAGCGATACATCCACTGGTACCTGGACGCTGTCAGTTGATGACAGTAAGTTGAAGAAGAAAATAGTCTGGATCGCCACGTTTATTACTAATTGTCAGATGGATGGAAGTGTCGATTTTTAAAAACCTGTAATTTATTGTTACATCTTTTTACTTTTTACTGAGGATTTTTTTACAACAGTGATTATCAAGTAGTTTTGGTGTTATTCTAGTTTTTCAAAAGTGCTTCTTCCTCTGGGGAACATGGAACGACTGTTCTTTTGTGATCGGCGCATGGTCACCACAATAATTTCGTTTGTAAAAATCCACTGCAGGTGTATCGGTTACAAGTAGATGCTAATTCGTTGTTTGCATGCATGGAGTTTCAAATGGAATGGCCGTATGGGGTGACAACGGGACCCGAGGCGGTCGGGTGCTCTGCCTCTCCAGCCCGCCTTCTCGATGACCGGCCTCTCCCTGGCGAACTTTTCCTCCTCTCGGCGCAGACTCGAAGGCGCATTAAGGCCGGGCAATGAGGCGTCGGCCGGCCCCACCCTCCGCGAGGTTCTCACAAAGGACGGTGACGGTAACAACGGAGAAGGCGGCGGCGTCAGCCATTGAGGCCGGCCGACTCGTTGTCCTGGTCTCGTTCCCGCGGTTTACGGCGGCGGCGGTGGTTGCTGCGGTGGTGACCCCTCTCCTCCCGGCGCCCGAGTCGCCCCTGCCACCGCGGTGCAATTACACACTCGCCAAATGAGGGCCACGGCGCCTAGGGGTCGGAACGTGTTGCAGACACTATGGTCCCGGACTAGGCAACGCGATTTTCCCGTGAAAGTAGATCCCGCTCAGTTCCCAGTGTCGTGGAACGGAAACCCGCTCATGGTGCTGACAAGAACTCTTCTAATGCGAGCGTCTGATGTATCAAACGGGATTTTGTTGGTTATCTCGCTCATTGAACCAAACCATACGGCACACTGTAAATTGAGATTGACCTGTTAGTAACGTATCTAATGAAGCGAAATGAGATACGAGAGTGTACACTCAAACTCGCTGCGAAAACGATGACATTGTCGTTAAAATATAACATTAATGTTAATTTTTAATATTTAAATTATCTCGTACTCAAAGTAATGTTTTATATTGAAGTTTCGTCCGTACAATCAGGTGATCCGGAATGATAGCTGCCATAAAATGTTCAGTGTACGTAAACTAGCTTTGTAAAATTCTATCGAAAATTACGTTCTAGTTTACAGAGGAGTCGAAACGTTAACCGTATGAATGGGTTACATGTAAATCAATATATTGCGAATCATGAAATAAACGCACATATTACGGCGTTTGTTTTACGAGGAATCTTTGGAGAAAGTGAGAAATGAAATGGCAATTACGTTATAAATGTGTCACTTTTATGTGAAATAAGTAACTTACTGTTAGTACTGAAAAATAAGAAGAAAGTGTAGTTGGTGCGTACGGTTCTTCAAAAAATCAAAATTGCATCTGCTGTATCTGTGACGGAAAATACCGCCAATTACTCGCTTGACTCGCAGATGCCTCGTCATGCGCTCTTTGCTGTAGCAGAATTTTCATCGTGATTACTGGCGGAAAGCAGGTGGACGAAATTCATTGTCGTGAGATTGCAGATCGAGTTCTTTTTCGTGATGAGAACGGTGAGTCCGGACTTGAATTTTTGGTATGCGCAATGGGTAACCGCCGTGCCTCGTAAGTGTGCATTTTTTCAGACTGACTATGCACCCTAAAGTAATGCACACTGTAGATAGTTTAGTCAATCTAGGTATTTCTTATTCTAAGATACTCTTCAAAGCCGACCTTATTAGGCAAGAAGAATTAATATTTGTTGAGGGTTATGGTTAGGTTTTCTTTTATAACTTTGTCTTATCCTGTCTTTAATGGGTTTGATGAAAATATAATTAAAATAGAATTAGAAAATAATGTACAGATGTATCTAATACTATAAATATTCCTATAGTGTGTTAAGTCTGTGATCGGTCTCTGCATTGTGGAATTATCAACGATTGCAATTGTAATCTTTTTCTTTAGTGTATTTGATCACCAAATTAATATTAGTAGTGACATGAAGGCGCTGACATGTAGTGTCCAACGATGCTCAAGGGCACGACCAATCAGAGACATGTTGAGTAATCTGCAAATAAGATGTAAGCTTCCCATGGCAAGACTAATGTGGTACATTATTTCTGACAATAACTTCAGATGTTGATGTACACACATTTCCTAACGCCGTAAATGGAGTCATTTCTGCAATTGTAATGTGATATTAAAATCGATGAAATTTTGAAATGAGTTATTACGAGTGTTCTCATGGATTGGATAAGTGATTTAAACATCAGCAGTTAAAAGGAAAAGTAGACAGACAAGAATGGTTTGTTAGTACGGATTAAAAGAGAGCTGCTAAGAATGTTTGCCGTGGTATACCAGATGCTGGGTATTCATGATGTTGGCAACCACGATGATTGTTCTAAAGACAACGCTGCTATCGCAAACGAGGAAGACATCGTTCCTGTCAATGATGCTGGTGTCGTCGCTGATGACAATGATGCTGATATTGACGTGGATGCTGACGGCGTCGGCGCTCTGTTAGTCGTGCCAGCTTTCCCTGTCGCTCAAGATTGCCTGATACGTTCGCGTGGCGCCGCCCCGTCCCACACAGTCCCACGCTGTCCCACGTCGCTGCGGGACCGTCAGTCCAAATCGGGAGAGACAAGAGCGTACGACTGTGTTGGCGGACGGCTGTGATTTGCTGTTTGTGGGGTCACAAGTTTTCCCCACTAGCACGCGACGAGAAACGCTCAAATTGAAGTTTTTTATATTTCTTACCTTCGTTTTACATGCAGGGGCGCCCAGAAGGGGAGTGGCAATTCCCAACACGATTTAATTGGCCTCCGATTTTTTTCAATGAAAATAAAAAAAGTATTGACATCTAATTGAAATTAAGAGCTTATAAGTTACTTCTGTTGCATGGAGAAATGAATTCTGTTCATATATTGGAGAGGGAGGAACTTTTGTTTGAAATAAGGGCCCCCCGTGATTCTTGTACTGCCGCAAGGCTCTTGTTTTCTCTGTGCGCCTCTGGTTACGTGTGTGTTTTCAAGTTTCTTTCCGTTAAAAATTAAACAAAATAGGCCAAAGTTAACAGCCGTTCTGTTATGAACCTTTTCCGCACAAAGTAATGTTAATATAACCCCCAATGTTAAAAGTAATAATGTGACGAGCTTTTCCACAGCATTCCACAGCTAAAGGTGCTTCCAAATAAAATTTTCCACAGCATATAAAACGGAAGGAATATGTACTTAAATTCATTTGTCGAGATGTAGAATGTTCTAATTACAAGAGTTAAGTGAAGATTACCAAGGAAAATTAGACAATAGAGGGAAGGCAAGGTTATGGTTTTCGCAAAAATTCTGGGAGAAAAAGGATGAGGGTGTGGTAGTAATTTGTTGGAATTAAGCAGAGGTTGTGAAGATCGTGGGAGACTCGACGTGAGAACTGAAACACCATCTGCAGATCATGGGTGTGCGGAATAAGTCTGCAGTTCCCTTCGTTGCTTCATTATGTACCAGTCGGGAGTTCCGACTCTGGGGTGGGGCTCTACCCTTCACTTTATTCTTACTCTACTCGGGTGAACAAATACGAGTACATCGATACTGGCGTATGGATACCACTTCGTGAGCTCGTCAGCTCTCCGGGTTGGTGCCGGTATAATACTCGCATGTTTCGGGGCAAGCTTTTTCTCAGATTTCCCTGATGAGGTGGGACGACGAATACAGGACCCAACTGTGGTCGCACAGACTGATTAGACCCGGAGGCACGGAGCCTCGCCCCCCTCCTCGCTGCACCCACTCAGCGCTTCTCTATCACAAACGATGCGAGTCGCACCGAGAAACTGGGCGACCAGGCGAGCGTTTCCAGTTCCTCGCTAGGACTTAGTGTGTGGGATGGGAATCTCAACCCCGCCCCCCCAACAGTTTGCATCGTTCCTAATTCATGAATTTTGCAGTTTAAAACTAGGCATTAGGAGTAGGAGTGGGAAATTTATCTTGTTTGCGAAATTTATCAAGACGTTTTCTGTTTCCCTTTAATTATTTCCTGTGGAGTAGAGGAAAGACGTATAGTGCACATTTTACCATTTTTATATTTGTGTTTTTTTGTGTGTTGTTAATTTGTATTGATATAAGTGTGTATTGTTTCTTTTAATTTTTATATTTGTACTTTTTCAATTTTTCTTCATTAATTGCCACCGAGCATATGATCATTTGTAGGAATCTGCTTAAGGAATAATAATAATAATAATAATAATAATAATAATAATAATAATAATAATAATAATAATAATGATTCCGATCCATAAGGCGATCATTGAGGTTTTGTAAAAATCACCAGTAGATCATATGGAAGATCTTCTACTACCAACATCGATGATCGTCAGCTCACTAGTTACTGTAGTTCTTTGGTATCGATGTATATCATCAGACTTTCTAGAAATTTGCATGCGGTCATTGGGAATGAATGTAGCACTGATGTTTTTGAACATTGGAAAGCCTATCCGCCCGTAGCCCTCAAATAGGACGAATTTGATCCTCCTGTTAGAACTTAAGTTTTGTCAGTATCGATGTGAAAAAGTGCTTACACATGCTCGTGTAGTAAAATAAACATTAAAAAATGAACACACATGTTCTGGTGGTGTTAACCAGAGAAAGTACATGTTGAATAAGACACTAAACAACCCGGAGAATGAATGCCCAGAATGGCGTGTTGCCCCTGGCGCTTACAAAGTATACGCATGCTTCTCTCCGCAGTTGACACAAAAGAAAGGCCACAAGTTGGATCTCAGAACATTTTCTATTGACCGACACTTCTAAATGCAAATAATTTCTTTTTTTACTTTTTTTGTGTTAACCAACCCTCTGAAGGTGTCTGATTCACTGACAAATGGAGCTCAAAACCATTCTTTGATATGTTCAAACCTTTGTAACGCATCAATTACAACAGGAATTATTCAGTTTAAAAGAAGGGGAGTTAAATTATTTTGTTTTATATTTCAGTCGAAAGCCGAAGCTAATCCTTAGGGGAAATATTGTAACTTAAATCATTATGTTAGTATTAAGCAGGAAGAGTGAGTGAGAGTGAATATGAGTGAGCGTGTTTGAGCATGTTTACGAGCGCGTCGACTTTGGTTCGCCCGTGAGTATAGTGCATTATATGATCGGGTAGTGGCGGTGTTCCTCCTCGTCTGAAAGAGAGATGATACCGACCCACACGTCGGCTGTATGAAGATCAGTGTTAACTTGACCAATTTCTCCGTCTGCCAACGCCAATGCGTATCCTGAACGCGCCCGCTGCCTCCGCGCTGCTCCCTTGTGTGCACGCGCGGCGACCGGCCGCGTTCGCGTTGGCGAAGCAGTTTTCCCCTGGCGGCACGCGCGGCCTGCGGGTCGAGTGTGTCTCGCGTCTCTGCTAGAGAGATGTACCGGAAAATATTGACGTTGTCGCGCGCCGGAGAGCGTCTTTGTTAATGGGTGGGATGTCCCCGGCTGAGCCGCCGCCGACCTACTTGGGGAGCCAGCCACGCGCAGGCCAGGCGGTCTCACCCGTGGAAGAATTCGGCCAATGCGCCGCCATTTTTCTTTTGTGGCAGTGATGAAGCGACAAACGT
The DNA here is from genome assembly GCA_964035755.1 of Teleogryllus oceanicus. Lineage (NCBI taxonomy): Eukaryota > Metazoa > Arthropoda > Insecta > Orthoptera > Gryllidae > Teleogryllus > Teleogryllus oceanicus. The sequence continues at coordinate 59,154,815 of CAXIVR010000008.1, forward strand.
TAAATGCAGTTAATTTGCGTGAATATGACCGTTCTAGAGCATTTCCTTTGCTGTGTAATTAGTTTTTACGGTCGTAATATAGGTGTTCGTACGGGTAGAGTGTCTAGGAACCTAGTTTTTGGATTGGGCTTGTTGTATCATCAATGGAATTTGCGATTCAGTCCCGTGAACTGATCGCAGTAATATAACACGTACTGTACATGTAATCAGATAATGCCAGATGTTCGCGATGATCATTGTGGTTGAAAGGTTCTGTGCTTGGCTGCACGAGAATCGTTTCCGAGTTGTGACGATTTCCGTCCATTTCACATTGTGATTGCGGTGTGGATGGTAAAAGTAAACTTCACTTACCATCGAAACATTCTTATCACAACTTAACCGCACAGGAAACGATAACATGTATTGTTTCTGTACCGTGTGCGTATTTTACTCGGATTGTATTAAAATATGATGCACACATCCTGGCAGTTGTAATAATTGCTGAGAAAACGTGATACTTTTTACTTGCGTTTTTAATCGTTGAAGAACGGCAAAGTACCGTAGTAATTAGTGGTGTCGCTACTACACAGAAAGAACTCTCGACATGACGAGTTCGTGTAGAAGAAACGTCATATTCAGAGACATACTGGATTTTTAGGTTAGCATTTTTTCTTTTTGAAAAAAATGTCAGTGAATATTACTTGGGGAGCGCGTACGTTCAAATCCTTTTTGAGAGTGAAACGGGATGTGTGAAATGAAGCCGTCCGCTGCGACTGCCGCGTGGATGACACCGGCCCGACGGGTTTGTGACCTCCCGTGTGTGGGCATCCGCCTGACCTACAAGGCGCGAGGGCCGTGAATGAAGTTGGACGGGAGTTCCCGCCGCTGTGTAGCGTCGCCTTGGCGCGAACGCGACGTTGTGTCGATTGGGTCGCGGCGGTCGTGCGTACGCGCGTGAAGGAACGGGTTTTTGGAAAGTGCGTGGCAGTTGAGTTCATCGTGGCGTTCCTAGGCAGGATACGATGGCCGTGTTGGGGGCATAAGCCGGTTGACGAAGTAGTACGGGAGAATTTTTGTGTTTTATATTTTTTAATGTGGTTCGTAAAGACATCTTGCAATAGTACAACCATAATAGTAATAATATATTACTGGTATAAATAATATAGTAATGGTAATTTGTTTTGCGGTGCACTAGTTTTTACAATGTAAATCTGGGTTAGAAATTGTTCTTATTACATACATGGATATTCCATTTATTAATTATTTTTCTCTAGATTAGTAGAGTATTTGCCTTATTCTGGGCCCATTATGTTGGAATGGTAGTTCTTACGTTTAAGCGTAGGTTCGTGCAAAAGTTTGTGACTGAAATTCCTGCATCGCAAAAAGGTATTTAGCGATCTTAATGCCCTAATAAACATCTTGCTGGAAACAATTGCATGAGAATGTTATTGCCGGCAGAATGTAAAAGTGTTGTTAATTTCCTTCACGAGATCCACGCGAGGTAAATATAAGATATTTTTCGAAAACGATTTCCGGTGGTCATGAACCACTTGCTCCCCTGTGTAACTATGCATTAGTACCACCAGAATCCACTCGGGAGCGATCTCTTCGCGTGCAGCTCCGAAAGTAAAACAAGGTGCGTGGCAATTAAACGCAATTCGCCACACGCGGTTATGACAAATAAAGAGGCGCGCGCGAGAGAGAGAGACAAGGTAGTGATTTCCACGCACGTGACGCCGGCGGTACTTGCGCCCGCGTATTCCTCTGAGGGAAAAGCGGCGCGGCCCTCCCGCTGCCCGCTCTTCCCCTCCTCTCCCGTCCCCTCCTCCTCCAGCTTTTTACATCGCCCGGAGAAAAGTTTACGGCTGGGAGCGTGGCTACGGTTTTGGAACAGCAGCTACCGGCCGCGCGCCACCGCCGTTCGTCGGGTGGACCTGAAGCGAGGCTTCTTCGCGCTCCAAGGACGGAAATTTGCCCCCGTTTTTGTTGTTTCGTCGTGGCTTTCCCGAGAGGAGAATCTCTTTGGTCGGTTTACACGTGTTTGCCGCGCTTTTCCCTCTTCGATGTGTTGGGTTGGACGCGCGCGGTTTCCTCTTGCCCTGCCGTGGGATGGGTCTGTTCGTTTGTATTTCTCTTTTGCTCGATTTTCGGTTGTGCTGAACAATTATAGTGTGGGTTTACATAAAACAAGTTCAGGAGATGTAGAATATATTATGCCTGCGTTGGTGAACATAAAATTATGTCCTTATATAGAAGATTCTGATTAAAATGGTTCGCCCAAATGTCAAATACCAGTTGCTTGTGAAGGCTAAATATTAATTGAAAACAGCGTTATGAAATATTAAATATAGTTTTCTGTAGAGAGGTTGGGTGTTTTTTGATTATAGAAATATTTTCCCCTAAAATATTGTCAGGAATGTGAATATTCTGAAATATTTGTTAAACGCGTTGAACTCTCGAAGGAAGTGTCTGTGTGTGTGTGTGTGTGTGTGTGTGTGTGTGTGTGATGCAGTGTGGTGTGTATATATATATATATATATATATATATATATATATATACACACACACACATTGTGTATAATATATATATATATATATATATATATATATATATATATATATACACGCACGCTATTGGAAATATGGTTTGTTGAAAACATGTACTACCCAATATGTAGACTAATTTAAATTATTTAGGAGAAGATCAGAAATTTATTTTTGTGATAAATGGTGAGGTTAGGAGGAGCTTCTGTTAAGCACCGTTTACTTTTTCTTGAATGCAAATGAAATACCAAGGACATGTTTCTTCATTTGTTGTTATCTTTTGTTAGCTTGCATAAGTAACTACAGAGAAAATTACGTAATGCTGCCAAAAAAATTGATGTAATTTTGGTGGAAATACGTTTTTGGGTTACCGAAAATGTATTTTTTTTCAAAACGTCTGCATCTATTAGTTCACGCCTGTCACAGTAAAAATGAGGCCTCCTGATATTGAAACAGAGGATACTTTCACCTAAATGTAATAAATTTCTTTCTTTATGACATGTAGTCAGAATATAGATTGTCCTTGAAACCGAAACAAAGTTGTCAGGAAAAGTCTATCTATCCGTCTGTCCGCCTGTCCATCCGTGGTCAATGCTTGCGCCTAAGCTGTTGAGACAATTTTCTTCCAAATTAATACACCGCCATTGATCTGGACGAAATCAAGACCCTGCTTGTTTGAAACGGATATTGTGAGTTTTGGGGGTACTGTACATGAAGCCCTAAAATCATTTTCGAAATTTTACCTGGGATAGAAATGACGCAGATATCATTTTCGTTGACGTCTCTGAATTTTCGAAATTTCCAAAAGTTAGAAATAAAGCAAGAAAGCACTTACTATTGTAGAACCACTGTTTCTTAAATACAATATTTACAATTTCAGTATTGAATTAAAGCCTACTAAACAATCATGTTAATTAGAATGTTAACCAAGTTGTTCTTCATTTTCTATAGGATTAGTTGAGTTTGAGAAATTTGTTTAGTAATAATTTCAAGGATGCAAGTTTTTAAAGCAAAAGAAACTTTTCGAGTATTGTACTTATGGCAATGGAATCTGTAGAATGCAATATTCATTGATTCAGTATTGCTATGCACAATTTGGGCAATGAATACAGCTAAAAGGTAAGTGGTAGTTATAAAAAGATTATAGAAGTTATTATTAAATAGAAATAGTGTGGTGTGTTTTTAGAAATTTGATGAAAAGAGATTTGCACACGATAGTTAAAATACTAGAAGTCTATAATTTGCAATATACTTTTACATCACCATTATAATATGAGGGTGTCTGTGCGTTGCAACTTGTAGGTTTTTTTGTTGATAAGAGTTCATGATCAAATTTCAGAATCATTTTGTAGAATCGCAATGTTCTTTTGTATAATACGGTGCCATCCTGCAGCACCTTCCGTTCGTCTAGCATGCGTGTAATTACTATCAGAGCGTAAGAGATTTAATAAAGGGGAGATAAGCTAAGGATTCCATTTGTTGTTTTTTTGTTGGATGGAACCAGCCAGTAATACAAATGACGGGCGAGATAAGAAATGATAATGTGTAAATGATACAAGCATGTTCACAAGGAGACGTGGATTAACTTTTAAGCACTCGTGTTAGGCCAGCATTTCTCACGATTCGTCTGGCATGAAGCAGTGCGTGCGGGGTAAGATTTCTTAACCCGTGAGTGCGTGGGTCTACAAAATGCTACCGTTGGAAGAATCGAGTCTCTCAGAGTTAGGCTGTAATTTCCAAGGAGATCATCAATGAAAATGAACCGTCAGACTTCGGCATTGTGACTAGATAGATGTTCTCGAAGATTATTAAATATTTTGTTGATTGCAAAAGTACAGTAATTATAATTTAACACAATCGTAACTTGTACCTTGTGATTCTGTCCAAATAGAAAGTATTTTGAAATGCAAAAGGAACATCATAGTCATTTGTGATGAATTGGACATAGCATTGTGGAGAAGCCAACAATGTGAAGTAGGGGAAGAGATGAACGAATTCATCGGTCTGCTGATTCCAGACGGTGTTGAAACGAGAATTAGAAAGTTTCTTCTCGTTTTGTGGATCACGCGACCACAGAGTTCGATCGATTTGCGAATGCCGGGAAACACATTGACGGAACAAGATTTTCTTTGTGTTAACGCCATAAAAGCGAAGAAAGAGCTTAAAAATGTGGCGGGAGAAACGTTTAGCGGAAGCGATGACAGCGGAGACGAAATATGCCTTAATGAAATAGAGCTTAGAGTAGTCTTTTTCGGTCCCCGGTTCTGATGGGATTACATTTCAAAGTGGAATGAACACATCCATTACAGGAAGTTCATCAGTGAACTTACGAAAGTGCAGATATCTAAAAATTGTAAAAAAGCATTCGAATAGTTCACGAAACACTGAAAATTGAGGTAACGAAGCTGTGGTTGGCAGGAAATTTAGGATAGTGTCTGGATTTTTTTGTGGCCTCTATGTGATAGTTTTGAAATGTTTTCCTCAAATAGATATGCACTTCATTTTGCCATCGACCACCAGATGGTCGTTGGTTGGCGTTTGGGTTCTTCTTTATTGGCCGATCCATGGTCTTATGGATTATAAAGACAAACGACTTCGCAGTTGCCGGAAGGAGATGTGATTAACAACGTGCTAGGTGAAATACCGGTATTCATTGGAGAGCGAGACGATTTATCTTAATATAACAGGAGAGAGAACGTCCAGGAATGTCAGACGAATTTTCGAGTTTTGGATTGATTAACCTGACGATCAACTTTCCATCTCGAGTCTGGAGTAGCAGCCGGATGTCCACTGAGAAATTTTTACTTGTAAGAAAAATAAACCTGTCCACTCGTGTGAATACAAATAACGGGCGATGAGCTACGACGGAAGCTTCGACAGCCACGAGGATGATAATGAGGTCGATGACGGCGGCACGACGACGCGGACGACGACTGCACTAGACGACAAAGGCTACGGCAGCGCGAAGACGACGAGTGAGACGATGGTATGACGGTGGCGGTGGCGACGGCACGGGTTCTAGTGGCGCACGTAGCCCCTGACCGTGACCCTGCCGCGTGGCAAAAGGCCTAGAAAACCGCCCGCCTCTATCCCCCCCCCCTGCTCAGAGGCCGCGAACTTGGCGCCTGCCGCGCCGCGCCGCGCCGGCCGACGGACAAACAGCGCCGGAGAAAGGCCGTGTTTAGCTTGGCTCGCGGAAGCGGCCAAACGACACGAGCGCCAACATTACTCGTAATTTATGTTCTTGCGGTCGCGGCGTTCGCGGCGGAAAGCGAGAAAAACGAGACGGCGGTGGTTAAGAAGCAGAAATACGTGAGGATGGGGAATTTGTAGTTAATGGTTGGATTACCTCGTACGGAAATTGCCGCGGAGTTAATTGGTTATTGCAGGAGGTGTACACTGTGTAATAACTTTCCTCTGTTGCGAGTCTTGTGTCAAGTGGTTCAAGAGTGCATGATGAATTCCATTGACTTAAAAGTATGTCGGCGTGTCAGGATACAGTGTGTAGGTAGACCTCTTAATAGCATAAACTTTATGTGTTTGTGAAAGGCGTTGACTGTTGGTTGATGATGGTTCTTTAAAACCGGAATGTCAAGCTAATGGCAACTCTTTAAAGAGCCACTAAACGTCACTACTGTGAAATTCCATTACATCTCTATGATAATTCTTAAATTTCCTTTGATCGTTATGCATACATTTTAATACGTTACGTTTTCTATTTGCGAATGAATCAGAATCTAAGAAGTGTTCAATATAAGGAATGCTCGAAATGGAATTTTAATCTGATTTGGGAATTCTAGACGTCGGGCGTTATTGTACAGATGAACTATTAATAATTTTGTTAAGAAATGTAAGTATTGTTCATTTTATTAATGAGAGAACGTCCAGGAATGTCAGACGAATTTTCGAGTTTTGGATTGATTAACCTGACGATCAACTTTCCATCTCGAGTCTGTAACAACATTTTTCAACTAACTGGTTCCATTTTAAAGTTGCGTATTGGCTCGCACAGGAGACTCGTGGCGTAGTAATCAGATTGCACGCCTTCAACCGCTTGTACCCGGGTTCGATCCCAGGGGGTTTCAAGAGCAATTCGTGGTGGACAAAGCCGGTTCGCGGCGGGTTTTCTAGGGGGATAATCCCTGCCAATATGCATTCCTGCCTTATGCGACATTGATCATTCCCTGCCCTTTCCTATCTTATTCTTTACAATCATTCCTCCAAGTTAGGAAATGATGATGGTGTGAGGAACGCCCCATCCTAAGACCCTAGTTACGGATGATAGGATATGGATATAATGCCAGGCGGTGCAAGGGGTATAGTTCGAATCTGGCTCCTGCGGAAAAAACAGTTTAATTTTAGATGAATTCGTACTGAATGGATCGTATTTCCATATGCAGTCTACAAGAAATCTTAGTCATAATGAATTGTTAACTTTAAATATGATGGGGAACTTTGAATCGTTGCAGGTTTCAATCAAGAAAGGTGGTAATGTTTGCGAACTTTAACAAGGGCGCGGCAGACGACGTCGAAGAAAGCAAGGAGACAGGTGTAAGTTAACACACGCGATCTAGAGAACGTTGCCACCCGCGTGTTCGGGGTTGGAGGCACGACGGTGATGGATGGGGAGGAGGCAGCTGTAACAACGGTGCGGCGGCGGTTGCTGGGCGCGTGGTGGCAGATACTGTGGCGGAGGGAAGGGAGAGGGGAGTGACGGCATCAGGGCAGCGGGATGTTGGTTAGAAGTGGTAAAGATGGCAGCAGTAGCGAGGACTTTGGAGGGCGGTTGTGGTGGTCACAGTGTGGGTAGCGGTGGTTGTGGTGGCGGTGGCAGCAACGAGGGCCGAGCTGATGTGACGGTGGTAGGTCGAGCGGCAGGAAGAAAAACAGGTGTGATAAGCTCAAAACTAAAAGTTTGTAAGAAGTTAGTGAACATTACATTCCACAATTTTTTGAATGTGTCGAAAAAACTATGCCCTTGGGAAATGAATACACAGCTAATTTTTGTTGAATATTGTTCGTTTGATAGCCAGAGTGTGAACGAGTTGTATGCCATACCGATGTGGCGTTTCTAACAGTTCGCCATGTTAATTCAAAGTGTCGTTTTTATGCCATCGTTAATTACGAATTCAAAGCTAATTTTTGGTCTAATGGTAAACAATTTTTTTCATTGGCGATTGTGACCATGCCGTACCGTTTCCATGCCTCAAAGTAGTCGCCACATTGATTCAAAGATGTCCAGTTTGTCACTGTCATCATAGGTACACATCCGAGAAACATTTTTCCGTCGATTTTAATGTATACAAGACGGGTATATAAGTGCCATACCGATTGGATATCTCGAACGTGAGAAATTAACCTTTTAAGTTGTAAATTTTTTCGAGTGTGGTGTATAACATGTGCTACTCTTATGTTTGAGAGTCATGTCTGAAATGCGAATATATATATATATATATATATATATATATATATATATATATATATATATATATATATATATATATAATATCGAAGTCATGTATCTAAGGCGAGAAATAAAGCTGAATGTTTGTAAAATGTTTTAAACCCAAGGGCATAGTTGTTTTAGAGACATTCAACGAACTGTGCAGCGCAACGCCGACACCTACAATTCATCTACACTAGCGGCTCCCTATTCTTCATCATAACAATGATCAACTTCACAAAATGTTTTAGCTTTGAAGTTATCATACGTGGTTTTCTTGCTGGCTCCTGGCCAACGGTGGCGGCAGAGGGTGCAATGTCGGAGGCTGCATATGGCGGTATTGAGGGCTGCGGTGGCAGGCGTAGTGGCGGGGGCAGCAGACAGCGGCGGCGCCGAAGCTGGGACTGATTGTGGTAATGGCAGGAGCGGCTGTGCTAAGCCCTCATTCACAATGCAAACTTAAACGTAAAGTAATGCCGTAAACTCAGCAGTAAAATTTACACATAAAAACACGCATTCACAATGACGAACGTAAGCTGGAATGTAAGTTTCGCCTGAACCAATCAGAATTCAACGTATTGAAACTTGATCGATTGTCGATTCGTTTTCAGGGTGGCGGAAACTTCTTTTCACGATGGTTTCTAGCCTTTTCTTCGATTTTCCTAACGATTTGTCTTTATATAGAAATGGGAATAGCTGTTGTGTTAGTGCTCGCATTTCCGTTATTTTATAAATGAGTGTTCTCTTGTACAAAATTAAGGGTAGGTCGTTGAACTTAATTATTTTATTCCCACATCAAGTTGAAGTCGCAAGAAAAAAAAGCTTAACTTCTTACTTTGAATTCACTATTCGCATCAAAACCGTTCGGAAACTACTTCAGAAGTACGTAAGAGTAATGAAATGACATAACCACAAACTACCTGAACACTATCTGAAATCCACCATACGTGTTTCGTTCATACTGCTCTCTGATTGGTCTTTGGCAGAATTCTGACGTAAACTTAAAGCTTGGCGCTTGTGAACCCTTACGTTTACGTCTACGGTGACGTCAAGGCGTTGTGAATGGCCTCGCTTAATAATTGCTCTGTAGGCTTTGCGACTGCGTTTGCATCGTGTTGGAGGCTGTGGAGGCGTGAGTGAACTTGAGTGCCTGAGGCTCCAGGAATAGCTCCACCTGGTAGGCGCGGCGCGCACTTCGCGTTCCGCTGCCGCGGCGGCCGACGAGCAGCAGGCGGAGCTGCGCGCGAGGACAGAATTGCAACGCGCCGGGGACGTTTCCCTCCTCCGTGAACTGAGATAGACGGCCTGGCCCTTCCCATGTTGGTGCGCTTACAATTTCTTACTGGTGACTGACAGCAAGTGAGTTCGGAACAACGACAATGATGCCTTTGTGTTTTGTGGAAACCGAAAGGACTTGGAAGCCGTTTTTAACTGCAGGAAAGCTATATTTCTTATATATTGGTAGACAGTTTATTTTTAGTTATTCTGTTAAGTGCCAAAGGACTGAATTCTTATTAATGTGTGTTTTATTCTTTGAATTTTTACTTTCTTCTGGGCATACATATATACAGAGTGATAAACATAGAATAAAGTTATGTAATGCTGCGGAAAGTATATTTTTGTGTTTTAACGAAAATACACTATTTGAGGTCCCCTGACACAGAAGAAGGGTTTTTTTCAAAACGTCTCTCCGTCCATCTGTCAGTCCGTCCATCTGTCCGTCAATCCATCCATTTGTCAATCCGCCCGTGTGTCGATCTATCATGACTGTCGGCCCGTCACGTCAGTCATGTCTGTTCGTTAGTCATGATTGTCCGCTTCTGATGTCTGTTCGCTTGTCAGTCCTGTTCTTTCTCTCTGTCCGTCGGTCTCTGAACAACTCTATCGCCTAAAGTATTTGTGGGACTTTTTCCAAAATGAATATTCTCTGATCAGTCTAGTCCAACTCGTAGTTGTTGGAATATGAAATGAATTCTTTGAATTTTAGGGGTACTTAACATGAAGCACGTGAAATATAGGCTCCAAATTTCTTCTAAAAATAGAATGAAGTATCGTTTTGAAGATAGTATGTCTTCCATTTTCACTGCCCCTAAATTTTCTAAAATTTCTAAAGTTTTTTTTGAACCCTTTTGTCGAACTACATTATTAAAGATATATTTTCTTCAAAAATATTGTTGTCCAGTCAAATAGTTCTTTAAAAAATGTCAAATAGACCTTAAAAAAACATTTTCGCTCAATTGAGTGTAATACGGGCGATATTAAAAATTAAAAATTTCTCAAAAGCCGTCCAAAATTGTTTACTCCTTTTGTACCTGAATAACATGATATAAACGCCATTTTAATGTTATTTTTATTTTTGATAAATTACACAAATGTAATTTTTAGAAGTATCTCTTTCGTCGTTAGTATTTACATTACGTACGTTTTGGACATGTTGTTGTAAACGCAAACATTTTCTGTGAAACGCTCAAACAACTTTTCTCAAACACAGCTCTAAATTTTGGAATGAAAATTTCCATTTTGGCCCAGGTTTTACTCTTCTAAAATATTACGTATCCTATTTCAAATCTCCTTTTAGGGGACCGAAAATTTCAGAAAATGTGAAAAAAAGTGTTTTAAATGACGAAAGGTAGCTGTTAGAAAGATGGTGCGACAAAACCGAACCGCTAGCTGTGACTTCAGGTTAGGAAGCTAACTAGTACTTGAAACTCTTTGCCATATTGTAGCACTACTAGTTTTTCATTTTGTAGTTGTGAAGATATCTGAGAAATACGTTTGTAAGTAAGAAAACTGTGATGGATGAGGATTGAAGAATAAAGTAGAAGTAGTAGAAGAGAAACATTAAATTGGTACGAGGAAGGGGATGAAGAAACGAATTAGAGCAGTAAATACGTATCAAAGAGGAAGAAATAGAAACTGAACGGAGGATTTGACACTAAACTGAGGAGTCGATAGTTGGAGGAGAGACGAAAGAACGATGATGACCAAAATAAAAGAGGAAGAAGCACAAAAATACATTTTGTAGGACCGTTTATGTCGCCTTCCACGTGGAAGTTCCACTGACGGGCCGCTGCAGCCGAAGGAGAGGTTGGGCGGCGCTGGCCGCGTGCGCCGGGCCACCCGGTGCTTAGCGCATGACTCGCTTCGTTAGCCGCTTTTCACGCTGGCCCACCCGCAAAGGAGCAGGGAACCGCTGTGGATTATTACGAGTACTAATGGTATTCATTGGAATGGAGTTCGTTTTATAGGACATTAACCGGTGGCCAAATGTTTACGAATTGAATTGTTTCATGTCTCTAGATATTAGAGAGCGAGCGTTATTTGACTTCGTGAATGAACTGAATGCCAGAACAATCGTGATACACGTTATATTTTGTTATTTAGCAGTGTCAATTTGAAAATAATGATTCATTTCGTTAGGTGTAATATTATTCGAAACTTCACAATTTCCTCTGTATTTAAGAATTCGAAAAGAATATACGCGTGTTAAGTTTTTGAAGAGATGTTTTTAAAAAAGTCGGTGATCACATTTTGTATGAGTACACTTCATGAGTGTCATCTAGTGTTTTACGTTCTTAATACATTTGTTTCGTAAGTTTTCTAATCCAAAAGAGTTTGTAAAAAATGTTAGTTACGACTCCCAATACAAATAATTCAACGTAACCGTTGCTCGCACATTATTCTACGCAAAAAGGCTTGGACGTTTCTTGGGAGGTAATTTCCGGAGGTGCTGCTCGCCGGGGGTCGTGCTCTTGTATCGGCCGACGAGACCTCCGGGACGCGGGAGTGCGAGGGGAGGAGTCCGCCCCGACGCCGAGCCTGCGCAAATGCCTGCCCACGGCGTCGCGGGGCCTGGATGTGGGCCAGGCAGTCTCGCCGAGCATAATAGAACAGGAGCGTCATCATTCACAATCGCCGCGGCGGTGGACACCAAAGGCGGCACGAGCAGTAGGTCAGGTGCCGCCGCCGCCGCCGCCGTCGCCGCCGCCGCCGCCGCCGCCGCCGCCGCCGCCGCCGCCGCCGCCGCCGTCGTCGCCGCCGTCGTCGCCGCATTCTCTCTTCCAAGACCTGCCATATTGCCACCCACCCGCCCATCAGGGCGTCAAGCTGTTGTCTGTCCGCATGTTACGTAATCCGTTATAGAGACGTCCCCACGAACTTTTTATTCTTCTTCGCCGCTGCCCTGTATTTTGTGGGCTCTTTGATTCTTTTGATTTGTGGGTTTTCGTGTTTTCAGGTGCATACTTTCTCATTCTACGCAACACTTTTATCTTTCAGTCTCGTGATTCAAGCTTTTTGATTCCTTAACTAGGTACAACCATTCCTGAATTGCGTCTCCTTGACTTTGACTTCTTGTAACTCTCTTATTCTACGAGACCTCGGCTTCACATTTTTAGCCTTTCGGACACGAGCGCTCCGATTGTCCGACTTCCCGATTCTCCTAGTACCCTACACATTGTTCTCCGAATTTCCCACTCCCAATTTTTGCATCCCTACCGTCCTGACGTTCCCCTTTCACTTGTACTCAAACTCTGGGTCGGTTTTCTCCGCTTGGTACTTCCTGTTCCCAAGTATCTCTAGTTTATCCGTGATACAAACTCGCGACTTTTCGCCGTCCAATCTTACACACATCGACAGTCCGACTCGGCGTCCCTTAGGCCTCGGCCGCTCTTTCTCCTCACGTTTCGTCCGAGCGCTTATCCTCGTGTGGCGGCGCGCAGCGGGCCCCTGGGATCGAGGCGCCGGTACAGTTACGGTGATTATATTGGATGACCGTCCGCACAGTGGACGCCCGCCGAGAGCAGACGCAACGCAGGTGCTCAGCCCACTCGCGCTCCTCGTTCCCGATGACGTGCCGATAACCGCCGGGGATGAGTAGTGGAACACCGGCGTTGCGGCGTTGCGTCACCCCAAGCGGCGATTTCTCGGGAGAAAGGAGGACACCTTTTCGGTTTTTTTTTCAGGCAGATCTCGAGCACTGTTCGAGTAGATGAAATAATTACTGCATTGTGAATAGAAATGATCACTGATGTAATGCGCCTAATAACGGAAATTAATGTTGAGAAATGACTGGCGGTGGTAATATTGAGAAAATGAGAGAAGTAAAATAATATAATGGATCAATAAAACATGAACTTCCTTTGTGGTACTTCCTGCCGTTGCAATTTACAGTTGCTAGTTCCGTTTATTAGAAAATGTAGTACAATAATTCCCTGTGTATTTATTACTGGAAGGAGTTCTTTAATCCGGCTGCGATGTTTTCTTTGTGCGAAAGCGGCTAATTTAAAGTATATTTATTTAGTGGAAGAACTTTTCACAGGCGTTGATGTCGGTGGTTCATAATGAAACGATTACGATCTGTATGGCTATTTCTACAAGCAATCGTGATTTTGCAGTTCTGGATAAGGATGCGGAGTAATAGAACCGAATTGGAATATGGAGTGTGGCTTGGAAGTTGGGTCATTTTGTGCATCTGGCGTTGAGTAGAAGTTGCAAAGAATGCCAAACGAGGACGCTGTGTCGTTGCAGCTGTCGTGTCGTGATACACTTGCCATTTGTCAGAACCGAGGACGCAGAAGTCTTTTGATACGTTTGAATAACTTGACGTTGGATTGTGCTAATTTCCCATAATCCCGTAATGAACCTTTCGTCTCAAGTACGGTAGGCAGATACTATTCCGTAGCGAATGTTTGACATTTAGTTCAATTAATTACTGTTCACACGTTTCTTGCAGTTTTACGTTGTATTTTAATTTGAAATGTAAATTCATTTGTGATTGTGAATAAACGTGTAGATGTACTAGCGTATGTTGGTGAGAGGATGGGTAGGGGTTCTCGTGGCGTAATGGATAGCGCATGCGCCTTCCATCGACGGGATAGGGTGCATTAGCTCAGAGACAGCATTGCCACTTGCTCTGCTGCGGCTCTGACTATCAGCTAGTGCACAGCGGGGCCGCTGCTTGGCGGTGACGAGTTCAGCGGCCGGATGCTGTAATCGGTAGTTTTTCGTGATTTCTCCGATCATTACCATGGGAATGCCGGAGCAGTAAGAAACGTGCTACTGACCGCTCGTGATCTTTCCTTTCTCTTCTTTGTCCTCTCCTCTCCTCTTACACATACACGTACAGACACTACACTACTACATATGTCGGAACATCTGTAGGGGGCTTGTTCCGACTGGGGTGATGTACCACTGCGGGGAATACCTGAAGAGGGAATTCACCGACAAGCTGAAATGTAGGTTGGAGCCGGATCTCTCCATCCAGCTCGGGAGGAGCCACTTCCCGGAAGGAGAAACATTCACCTCACCAAGGGGTCTAATGAGCAGGCAGGTGACGCGTCGGCAAACATCAAATCAGTCTACCGCAGGGGCCTGGGTCGGATCCCTTACCAACCCGTGTGGATTTTCTGGTGGACATTACGAGTTCTTCGGGTATTCCCATTTCGCCATTCTTCCTTCAACAACATCATGATTATCGCTACAATCTGCTGATGAAATCAACTCTCAGGGGCCCCAGTGACCTTACCAGTTGAAGGGCCCTTATTAAACCACAATAAAGAACAATAAACCTCTAGTTTAGTCCCGCATTGGGAGTGGAATTGCCAGTGCTGGTGGACTTGTCAATCCCAGTCCGAAAAGGGCCGCGAGCGGCGGCGCACGCACGTCACGCAGCCGTCCTCCGCCAGCGCCTTTAGGCGGCGCCGTCGCTTCCCACGGGTCCGCGAAGGAAAGTCGCCGCCTGTGGGGCGACGTGCGCGGGCGGCGGAATGGCGCGCTGATGCCTTCGATGCGGACGGGCACGACACGTGAGGCGCGTAGCGTTTTTTTATTGGCAGCCCACAAGAACGTCCGTATCGAGCATCATGGCTGAGTGTTTGTGTGAATCGATGTGTGCTGCGTAATTGACGTGTGTGGTCTCTTGGTCTGGAATGTACACTGAATTTTTGACTAGTGCCGTTTTGGGATGGCCGATGCATGTGGAATATCAGCCATTACTACATTCATTCCTCCGGACTTCGTTTCCTCTGGTCCATAGTTTCAGTCGCTGCCGTGGTCGTCGTTTTAACAATCTACGCGTCTATCATTTTCGCCGCAACGCTTCCATTACTCGTTACCGTATATAACCGCTGAATGACTTTCTTGCGGACTTAGCATCCTATATCGGACTGATCAGGCACCCTGTTACTGAATCGCCCTTCCTGCTGAAATCGCATTTAAAATTTCATTTAGGCCTGCAGTTTGAGGAGTGCGTCTACCAGTGCAAGCTCTTGCTGTGCATCCAAGCAGAGTAAAAGTACTTCCAGGCTGTAGAATACGTATTTTAATTACTCTTACGTATTTCTGTAATCATTGTTCTTATCTTCCAATCTAAATTGTCTTGTGTGTTATTTATTGGCATCGATGAAAATCCTCAACTCGAATTTGATCGGCATCGTCGATTTTATTATCAACACGCATTTTTAGTGTCGGTGTCAACTTTCGCCCTCCCACGTTTTTATGCTTCCTGAATCGCAGCTCCTGCGGCGCCGGTTCCCAGGGTGAGGAGCTGGCCGTAAGGTTCCGGTTCCGGCGCGGGAGGGCAATCGGCCGCGATGGCCAGCCGGCGAGACGCGGCCAGCCATTGAACTTCGCCCCGCTCTCCGCTCTCCGCGCCCCCGCTCCTCCTTTCTCCCGCGCTGTGCCGCCCCGTCGCCCGCGACCCGTCTCCCCCGGCGCGGCCCGGCCCGGCTCGCGGTCTGACGCTCACGCCCCGCCTGCCTTTCGTGCCCGCGCGCCGTGTCCCGCATTTTAATTTTCGCGCTGCTTTTAAATATTGCGTGCCATTCGTCTTAACTAGTCACCGTCGGTACATGGTTGTTTATTTCGTTTTTTAACGCCTAAACCGCCTTATCTCCTTCCCGTTAATTCTTTGTTTAACGAGTACATAATTATTCTTTTCAGTTCTAGTTGTAAATGTTTTGTTCTTCCTGTTTTTTCTTCACAAGTATACAATAACTGTTGTTCCACTTTTACATTTCTTAACGACTTCTTTGTTTTTTTCACGAGCCTGGTGCACAAGTTGAATTTCTTTACTTTAAATGTGGTATTTCAAAAGTCTTCGACATTTGATTTGTTGTTTGTGTTATTGTATTCTTGATTCATTTATTACAACCATTTTTATTCATAGGTTTGATATCCAAATTCCATTTTCTGTTTTCTTGCCATTTGTGCCATGGCTGTTCATTAACAATGCAATCGCTTGTAATACATTTTTGTTTTCTTCGTTGTGTCAAAATTGTCAGAGTCTAATATTATTCGTTGTTCTTTGACGTTTCGTGTCTGGTTGCGTCTTTTCAAGCTAATCCCCTTTGCCACCAACTTCATCCAAACTATCGTGATCCTCCCGTTCTGCCGCTGCGTTCAGTGGCTGAACATGGCGGCTGCGGCGAGAACGTGTCCGCGAAGCCCTTGCGCGTCGCCGCATGTTCTGTTCACATCTCCGCTACCTGCAAAGTTGCCTTCCCATTACCGTTCGACGTGACATCTCCATTTGGGTTCTTGGCTTTCTTCGTGCTCCACTCTTAGCACCTCTTTACCTCGTTCGGTCCATTTGCTCCTGCCACGGCCCTCCCCGCTTGCTCGTTTCCACCTCTCTGCCTCGTCGTCTCCAAAGTGTCTCCCTCTCTCGTCATCCATCGCCCAACATCGTCTTCCCGCCGCCATTGTTAATCTTCCCTGCTGGCGTGAGTGGATAGCCGCCTCCGGACGTCGCTGCCGGAGGAGCGCGCTCAAGCGAGACCCACGTGCGGCTTGCGAATCGTGAACCCCGAATCCCGGAATAGCGCTGTCCCTTGGCGCGACGGCGGCGTGCGACAGCTGCGCCCCCCCCCGAGAAGCGGGGCCACGAGGTCCGCGCTTAACCGTGTTCCCATTTGGCATGCCTCTGCCTGTGACGCATGAGCTCACCTACCGGCGTTGCTTTTAGTTTTTGAAAATCTTCAGAACTACTTTAGTTCTGCTGCGTATCGAATTGCAATATGCGTTCATGCACAAACACTACCTTAACTGCCTGCGGATGTCAAATATATTTTTGATATTTTACTCTAATATTTGTATTGAAATAACGTGTTGGGATTTCTCTCCGAACAGTCAATATCTTCAGATTTTTTTTTTTTTTTATTTTTGCTCATTCCTCCCAACTTACTTTTAAACTGTCGTATTTATTTATAGTGTCACACCTTGTAGACAAATGCTTCGTCGATGAATGAATCAAGTATTTTCAAGGCAACAAAAACTCAGTCGTTGGTGTGCATTGAATTGGGATATACAGCTTGACTTGTGTATTTTTGCCGTCGTGCCTCCAGATATTAACCACCCGCTTGTTAGGAGTTTGTACAATGCGTTCTGTTTTGTTTATGCCGGTACGTTTCTTCTCTGCTTTGGATGCGCCCCCGAGCAGCTGGGTCTTTTTCTGGCGTGGTAGCTGTAGGTGCGGGCACGAGATTCTGTGTATGGTGGAACGACTGCCCTGAAGCTGCGTGCCGTCGCGAAAAACACTTGAACACGAAGCCAATTACGAAATAAAATGCACTCACGTGCATGGTCTGATAAGCTTCACAGAAAATAGGGAAGACACACGGCGATACAGTTTTATTGTGTGTCTCCGTGTAATTAAGGCAACGCCCATGATTTCCGTCGAGGTGTGTCAACTTAGGCAGATGCGAACGAAACAGTGCAAATGTTTTTGCGATCCAAGTGTGTTGTTACTTTACAATGGGCTTTCGAAAAGTTCCTGATAATGTGAAAATAAAACTTTCATGCCTGGGTTCCAACTCCCAGGCCGTTTGTCAATATCTCATTTCTAGTGAGTTTTTTTATTCTAAACAGTTATTTATTCTTCCACAGACTAAAAAAGTTTTTGAATCGCAAATGACCTGCTTTGGCAGAGTGTGGTAGACAGTTGTCTCTTGCAATTATTTATTTCTAAATAATACCTTTACTATTGTTGTGACAATCCCAGAAAGATAACAACCAGTGTATGGTTGTTATTTTTTTGTTCAGGAAAACATTTATTTTGAGATAAATTTTTTAGTCGCGAGGTTTTAAATATTTTTGCAGTACTCATATGTACAAGCCCGGTAAATAAATACGAATTCTACGGGAAAGTGTAAATACTATTCGGTGTGCTAAATGTTGTTTCATGTATTCAGAACGAAAATCATGTCTCATGCGCCCAGTACGCCCTTTTAACATCGACGAAGTAGTAGTAAAAGCCATGTTCTTTGGCTCTTTCCAGTGTTCTAATGTAAAAAAAAAAACATTCCCATTCCTTTGTTATTTCTCATGGCATATATTCCTTTGTTCTGCCTGTTTCCATCGCTGACGTGAGTGTGTGAGGCGGCTATCGCTGCGGGAATGTCGTGTGGGGTGCGTTGACGCTGAGCGAGGTGCAACGCAGCGACTATTGCGAAGTCGCGTGAGCGACGCTATCGGAAGAGCGATCCAGCCCGGGGCTTGAGACGCGAAGGGGCAAGCTCTTTCCGATGGGAGGGACCGGCGACGATCCCACGAGAACTGCGTGGCCTTCCGCCATCGGCTGCACATCGCGAGAATTCATTTTCCCCCTTCACTTTCGCCTCCGATTCTTCTTCTCCATGAAATCCTCTCCCATTCGTGAGGTTATTGCTGTTATTTTGTTCTGATATTGTGTTGGAGGGAAAGTTGGTTCGGACTTCTTGCAGGTGCTTAACATCAAGCGAGTGAGAACTATGTTACCTGATGTTGAGCTATGCATTATAAGCCGATTCATCACTTGTGTGACAACTCTCTCAAACGTCAAGGTCAGGCGAAATGAGAATTTACGAGTGGAATGAGATATAATATAAATGTTATAACGATGTAATGAACGGTTGTTTAACAGTCAGATTTGTTCATTGTGTAACCTCAAGAATGCACTTCGAAAAATAAGTTTAGTTAACAATGTCGCCTTTTGGGCTCCTTAGTTCATTGGGTGGCCACCCCTTGTCTCTGCGACGCCGATCAGCGTGCCGAACGAAGTGTTGTTTCGGCCCCATATGGTAAATAAAAAATAAATTAAAATAAATAAAATTTTTAAAAAATAGTGCGCTTACGCTGTATTTTCGATTTTGAAATACTGTTGTCGCTCATTTTGTCGGTCGCACTCATATGAATGCCACAAACGGCACGGTGGCCTGTGCACCTTCCCAACCGTGAGTCGGTTGAAGGGTGGCCCGTCTCGGACACACCTGTCCGTCCTACGCCCCTGGCCGTGGGCGCATCGGAATGCTTCCCACCGCAAAGCCCCCGCTTAGGCTCCGTGAGCAGCGTGCGTTACGAGCGGGCTTCCTCTCATCCTGGAACCCGCCCTCACGGCCAGCGGCGGCCGCCTTGCGCCCGGGCTCTAATTGCGGCTTTCGCGCCGCTAATTGACGCCCCGGCGGTCTTACAGACAGCCTCTCTGCTCAAAACGTATGCAGCCGTCAATAGTGCTCGTTGGAATAAAAAAGTTATTTAACTCTTGCACTATCTTCCGATTTATGTTCTTTACATTTTTATGGCCGGATTTATTTTAGACGGTCATACACATATTGAAAACTAAATACAAATTAAACAAAAACCATTATTTAGATTGAAAATTTAATGAACATTTTATTAATTTTGAAGCGTTTTACATCTCTCGACCTTTTAAAATTAACATACCATTTTAACAAAATGTTGAACCTAATTATGGTTTTTGATTAATTTGTTCTTGGGTTTCAATGAGTATAGGACTGTCTAAAGTAAATATGGACAGGAAAATCTGAAGATAGTTTAGGGTGCTCTGAGGGTTACGGTTATGTTCAGGAAGCTTAACATCTGTCAGCGATTTTTTTCTTGAGAAATGCATACTTAATGGATGTGCAATAATTCATTGTGTGTAATATGTCTTATTTACTCTTCAATCCACCGTGTTGAGTACTTTGAAACCGCGTTTTCTGCATAAGTTGATATTAAAATTACTGCCCGTCTATTCCGTGGTCTCTGTGCATCTTCTGAACACCCAGTTTACGTGTAATGTATACAACCGTGAATTGTTTTCTTTGAAGAAAAAAGGAAAAATAGTGAAGAGTTCTCGTAGGTGGGGAGCTTAACATGTCGGCGATTTTTTATTTTGAAGAAATTCCTACTTATTGTACATTTGTACTTTTTCTGTATAATTTATCTTTTTATGCAGAATGTTGAGTACTTTTTATACGAGTTTTCTGTGTAAGTTGATATTAAAATTAATGTATATTATTCAGAAAAAACAAATGACACACAATGTGTAAAAGTAGCTATCAACGGAAGAGATTTCTCTATCGTATGGACTGCTAGGCTGCGTATTTTAAAAATATCGGAGGAGCCGAAGAAGAAGAGAAAAGAAGCCACAACGTCCAAACTTACTCCCTCTCCTTAAATTCTCAGATGATAATGGAGGACAAAGCAGTAGGACAACTCCAGAAGTTATTTTAAAGATTTATGAAATATATTATTTTAACACAAACATACAGCTCTTTCGAAGTTGAATAAATTTACTCGTAAATCTGATGTGGGACCGTGTATTTGTTTTAGTGATAATGTTTCATTCCATAAAATATTGTTTATTGTATTAATTTAAAATTGTACATGTCATCGCCGTATTTTTTGTAATTTCGGATATTACATTAATTATATTTAATAGGTTAAACGTAACGCATGTTCTATGTTAATAGCGCATATAGATTTTATGTAGTACAATTCAGAACATAATTTGTGTACTTTTTAAGTGAAATGCGTGCAAACACCCCACTCCTGCTCATTTCAACGCTTCTTTCTGCATATGTGATGTATGCGAAGTGTTGCGAGGAGAATGCTCCACGCGGGCGGAGGTGGGATTGGGCGACAAAAGATAAAATAAGGTCACCTATTGTGTGCGGTACTAGGAACAGTGCGATTGCAAAAGTCATTTGAAATCCCAATTGACTCTGACGAGCCAAGTGGTGGTTTTGCAATAGACGAGCGTCGATCACATAATACGGAGATGAAAGTATGCTGAGGAGAGAAGTACTCGTGTTAATAGAATTTCGAAATGGGGAAAGCAAAATGTAGTAGCGAAGCGCTGAATGTAACCTCTTGGCGATATATTTTTTGGGAATCTTACTACAGAATATTTTAAATTACTTTTCTGAGAATATGTAAGTTGGGCCGATATCAAAATGTAAGATATGTAAGTTCCGATATCAGAAAAAAGAAACAATTATGGCATTTTCCCCCCCGTTCAATACTGAAAATTGGTCTAACGCTAATTTAAATCTCTGAGATATTATACACGTGTACAGAAAAAATAACAGAAATGCGAGCATTCTAATACAAAAATGTGAAGAATTATGAAAAAAAAATCTCGTGAAGAGAAGAACATTGCTATAAGAAAAATAATGTATTGCACATAACAATTAAAAAATATTATTGTAAAAAGGGGTGGGATTTTGTTACTGCTCAATAATAAAACAAATGCGTATCGCCACTGTGCACTTTCAATTCTCCCGTGAATGAAAATAAGCAGACACAAAAACTCCTTTTAATGTGGGCGAAATTGCGATGAAACGCTCGCCTGCATTGCGTAGCGCGTTCCATTGAGCGCGTGCCGGAAAGTGTCGATCTCGCCGCCGCGGACGGGGAACGAATTGAATGCGCGCGTCGGGGAGAGGCCAGCTCACCCGTCGTGGTTCGTCGCGAGAGCGAACAATGCAGCGGCGAGTGAAATGCGGAGCGGAGCGAAAGGAAAGGAAGGCCAGGAGCGCCGGCCGCCCGGCTGCCGCGTCCGCCCCCTTGCCACCGCTGCCGCCCTCGTCGCCGCCTTCGTCGCCGCCCCCTTGCCTTCGCCCTCATCGTCTTCGTTGCTGCGCTCGTCGCCCCCTCGCCTGCCCCAAGTCAGCACCGCCCCTCCCCCGCTCTCACCGTCGCCGCCGCCGCCGCTACGCACGCCGCGTCGCGTCGCGCCGCCCCGCCGCCACCGCCGGGATTCGAACCGTGAGACCGCTCCGTGACCGGCGGCGGCGGTAGGCAGACTGGGGAGATTGAACGGAGACACGCGGGAGAAGACAAGGAGGCAGCGAGCGAGGGTGGGCGGTGCGAGCGGCGCGCGCCGGGAGGTCGTGGGTTCGAGTGCAGCCGAGCGTCAGACGCGCGCACCTGGGCCTACTTTCTCGCCCGTGCTGCTGCTGCCGCCGCCGCCGCCGCCGCCGCCGCCGCCGTGGCTGTCACACATTCCCGCACGCCAGGTGACGGGCAGAGAAGAGCGACGGATGCCGCGCGGTGGTCGCCCCGAGGTGCTCGTTTTTTTTGGCAGGTTGCATTTTGAGTGACTGGATTGCGTGTTGGTTCGTCAATGCTCGGTCGTGTCGCGGTGCACCCTGAGGATCTTCACCGGTACTATCCAGATAGGACTCAAGGTGGGAATATGACGGCTTTTTCACCCGATAATCACCGATGCCTTCTGATGAGTCAAACGGGATAAAATCTATTTTTGTACGAAAAGAAGCGAGAACCTTTCTTGTTCCAATCTATATTTTTTAGATAACTCTGGAATCCTGTGATCTATCACTGAGACTCTCATGTGCCTGCTTTTATTTTAATGTAAATTATGTTACTTTTGGCTATTGTGCTGCAGGAAATAAATATTCAATAAATAAAATAAAAGAAGAAATAAATAAACATGTCCATCGGCTCTATTTCATTTCCTTTGTCTTTAGTTTCTTGTGGTTGAATGGGATAATCGTATTTGGAATGATATGATTTAAAGACATCAGTAAGAATGCTCTTCTCATTTGTTAAGATCGATCAACGGTTCAGCAATTTTATTATTATTATTATTATTATTATTATTATTATTATTATTATTATTATTATTATTATTTTGTTGTTGTTGTTTTGTTATTGTTATTGTTATTTTATTGTTATTATTATGTTATTAATTATAATAAACGTACAAATATTGTATGGTATGTAGTAGTCGGCATTAGTCACAAAATTACATCATTCGTCAAGAACTATGCAAATACAAAGATTGAATGTTTGTGAATGACCATCACTTGAACATGAGTGCACTCTCAAGGATACCATGTTTGCACCTGAGTGATTTGCATCCTTGTGTACTTGCTGAATGACTTATGGTGAAGGATTGACTATTGGGTTTGCGGAATGTTGCATCCCTGATACGTAACGTTTGGTTTGTTAAACTAATTTTCTATAACGTGTGTGTGAAGGTCATTACTTGCTACATCCAAACAGCTGTTTGTCAAAAGTTGATTATTTTGAACCGATTTGTAATTTTATGCATTGTCCCCTCCCCAAAGAAAAATGCATGATTCTTAATATTTTAACAAACATAAATGCTGCCGATCTTTTGGTTCCTCAGTTCGTGACCTAGTACTGTGTACATTATTGAGCAGTTTTTGGGGCACTAGGGACATGTAGAACAAGTTTCTTTCTTTTTAGGTATTGGCAACACGACTTCCTTTCCGAAACATTCTCTCTTTAACGGCGATCTCAACCATTGCGTGACGCTGATTCGGAGTATTTTGCATCAGACGAGACTAGTCAGAACGGTGGCAGCCGCTAGTTTAGTTTGAGAAGTTCATTCTTTCTCTCGGCTTTCCAGGAAGCGCCGAGAAGAAGTGTTTAGTGAGCAGAGCTGAAATCTATAGAAAGAAAAGCCCAATCCGCCGTGTCTTTATACCCCAATAGCTGCGAGATTGGAGCAAGAAACTTCCCATACGAGTGCACTTGGCCCCCTTTCCATCTTGTTGCCGGCGTCTCGGACGAGCGGTTTGGCGACCGGGCGCCTCCACGTGGCTCGGGGGGCAGGGGCGGTTGGGCGGTTCGGGTGGTTCGGGCGGGGAGAGAGCGAGCACAGCGCACGCACGCTGAAGCTTTTCCGCTGTATGACGTGCGGGAGAGGAGAGGCGCAGTGGGGCGGGGCGGGTGGGGTCGTGTTTGATCACAAGTAAAAGGGACATGATCGTGGCGTGCCGGATGTAGACTGCACTGAAAGCGAGTGGGTGGGTTCGAACGTTGCAAGCTGTGTTTCCGCTAGAGCCAAGCAGGCGATTTTCTCCAAGAAAGTGTCTCAAGATTTTGCCTGATTTATTAGTGTGGAGGACTGGTTCGTTGAACCTTGGAATGAGGAAAATAATTTGAATAAGTTGTGAATAAAAAAAAAAAATGTTCTTGCTGAAGAATGAGAAGAAAGGTGCTTTATGTGGTACATTCGATAGATAATTAAACGGACGTTTTGCAGCGGTTTTCTTTTTCAGTATTTGCGTGCTTTACTCATAATAGCACGCGCTTTCAGCAAAAAGAAAGGGGATCGAAGAGAAATGACAATGAAGA
This sequence comes from Teleogryllus oceanicus, assembly GCA_964035755.1. Classification (NCBI taxonomy): domain Eukaryota; kingdom Metazoa; phylum Arthropoda; class Insecta; order Orthoptera; family Gryllidae; genus Teleogryllus; species Teleogryllus oceanicus. The sequence continues at coordinate 59,179,170 of CAXIVR010000008.1, forward strand.
AAATTTCGCGCATTATTTACGGCACTTTCACGGCTCATGGTAATTTTGCGCGTAGTAATTTTCTTTTACACAATTCTCAGTATGTTTACAAAAATTCTGCATCGTCAAGTCTCTCATCGAAATGATAAAGGAACATATGTATTACTTTCTATTAATATGAGAAAGTACATGATAGTGGCATTTTTGATATGTGTCACTAGAAATTCTGCATACTGTAACTTTAGAAGGGAAGATTGCAAAGTCTTTTGCACTCAGTCGCGTGAAAGGAAGGTCGGATGTTTATATGTCACGTGTTGGTGTGTGAGGATTTGTTCGAACAAGAAGGGTAAGATATTGTATTCCTATGGGCGATATGTGTACGAAGTGATATGTGTAACAAGAAGGGTAAGATATTGTATTCCTATGGGCGATATGTGTACGAAGTGACGGTTATGGTGTGATGTCTCTGTTACCACATTTTCACCTGGTAAACAGTTATAATATTGAAGTGTAATAGCTTCCTATAGGATACGTATTTAACGTGCTGAAAATTACTATTGCAAGAAGAACGAGAAATGCGATCTAATTTTGGAAATAAAATATAATGTAAGTATTTATACTGCTTTTATAATAATTGTAATTTATAATAAAATTGTTATAAATTTGATTAAAATGAATGGGTATAATTAAAATAAACATAATTAAATATCTACAAAAAAAATCACGTTCTGTGGTTATGACAGACGTACTGAAGACTTGTTGAAGTTGTAAAACGTTTTATAGTTATTTACTAAGTATACGTCCACTCCGATTGTTCCAAGTTCTCCAAAATTTTAATTTTTTAAATTTTAAGTTTGAAAATTTAAACAAGTGCTCCTCAGTTTATCTGCGAAAGCCTCTGATCGTAATAATGTGTTGTTATTCACGAAGTGAAGAAGTAAACAAGTAGAAAAATATAATTCAAATTAACGTTTTGGAAAAATACAATTTTAGGATAGGTATAAAGTAATCTTCTACTGTTAAAAAATTTAATGCAGAAGATTTTTTCTTTTATCTTTCCATATGGATTCCATAAGCGGTGACCACCGAGTTTTTTTAATGTTTTTTAAAATATTTTTTTGATAATTACATTTTTGTGCCTATTTGTAAAGAGCTTGACGTTTGCGATCATTCCAAAACAGTCGGACTCCTTATGGGAACTGCTCATGAGGCGAATCTCTTCTGACGCGCGACGCGCGGTTCGATTCCCGTGGGTATCGAGGTTACACGCCCGTCCGGCTGACCCCCGACCCCGCGGCATCGGCCGGTCGGTCTGACGGCCGGTTCGTTAGTGGGCCGGGTTCTGCGACCCCGGACGCGCGCCGCCCGGTGACACATGAGCTGCGGCGCGCGTGTGAGCGACTCCTCAAGGCCCCGCCCCCTTACTCTCGTGCCGGACTTCCCTCTGCAGTAACCGAATGTCACACGGCCTGGCCCGCTCGCCGGAATGTGCGTGTGAATGAAAAGGTCGTGGATGCGAAATGAACTTTTGTTTCCCTCTGGGATGCTGCTCAATCAAATCAGACAAAGTTTTCTACTGCTTGTTTACGTCTCGTTCGCTTTGGCAAATTAGACATTCGAGAGGGGATTGAGAAAAAGGTATTCTGATTAAATTATAAGGTATATCTCTCTCTCACTCTTTTTCTGCTGTATAGTGTAGCTAGTTTTGATACTCCCAATTATCCTTACTGACAGGCTAAATTGTAGAGAAAGCCAGATGATGGCACGTATGGGGAATGGGGATGACACGATTTTTTTACTTGTGTTTTTCTACGAATATGTGTGTACAGAATCATTGAAGGAGAATATGATAATCATTTATCTTTTAAGTTGGAACTATTGTCGAAGAGGGAGTGAATAATTCTGAAAGTAATGTTGCATAACAGATAATGCCTCTAAAAGGAATAGGATATAATATAATCGAGAGGAGATGTCATTTCGAATTTTTACCGGAACAGTTGATCATTTGGAGTGTATAACAGTTTCTAATCAGTAAGAGAAGCAACATAGTTTTTACAGAGACAGTGTGAGATTCGTAACTTAGCTACCAGTACGCTATCATTTCTGTTGTGGGTACCGGCGGCGTCTAAATCTCGATCAGTCTATGTGGACGTTTTGGTGGCGATGTACTCCCGCCACAAGTATCCCATTTCTCCCGCTACATTTCGCTCTTGCAGCTTCATCATTCACATTTTCATGACATAATTCACGGAAAAGGCCTCAGGTTTGTGGGAAGGAAATGCTTTTTAACTGAGTAAACGATAACCAGATCGACTGTTGCAACACATCTCAAAGATGTAAGTAGAATATACAAACACTAAATGAAACGTAAAACTTGTAAATAATGTAAATTTTGCCCAATTATTTTATTCGAGGGCTTTATATTTGAAGGAAACGACATACGCGTAATGAAATCCGCTGTTCGTCTTGGCCGCTCCTAAGTATGTTTACGTGGTTACCGAGACTTTCGATATGAGCGTGTCATTTTCAGCGTAGCTTGGTTCTGGAATCTCCTCGATGGAAGCGGAAGTACGTTCGCGCGCGTCTTTGAAAGCGGAAGTTTGTTGTGCGCTCGTCCTCTTGCGCGTCCTAAATGTCGCGGGCCGACGGCCGTGAGCACACACGCTGTTCTGCGCTTCCTTGGATGCTGTGGACATTTCCGCACGGTCTTCAGTTTTAATGACACAACTTCTCCAATATTGTATTACTGTGCAACATCGGATATGTATGTAGAACTTTTTTCTAACGGGATTTTATTTTGAATATTTTCAGTGTTTAGTATTTGGATTTTTGTATTTATTCATACAAAAATATTTTGCATTACTACTTATGGATTAGCAAATTTTGCTTAAGATGGATTATACGAGTTAACCAATAACGTACTTTAATATATTTTCTTTAAAAACAACATTCCGACTATGCGTGTGTACTTTACTCATAATTATAGAATCTGACACTCCCTTACACATTGGTTTTATGTATTTGTTGCCGGTATTGTAGTGTCACTTTCGGGCACTGAACGACGCCCTGGCAGGCTCGCGCAGCGTGTACTCACCCTGGCGGCGAGGGCCGTTGGGCTGTCATGCTGCCTGCGACGATCCTCGCGCGCGGCTCACGAACGTCTCGCACTCTGTCACTGCGAACTCTGTCACTGCGACGGGCACTGCACGCGGGCTCTCGGCGCGTCCGAGTCACCGTCTCTCACTGAGGAGCACGAAGCGTGGGGCTCTGTGACGAGCCACTGGCGCCGCGGCCGGCGCCGCTCTCTATATAGCCTGGCGGGTGGCCCACATCCGCGGCGGCGGCGGCGGCGGCGGAGGCGGCGAGGAGGGGGGAGGCGGTGGAGGAGGAGGAGGAGGAAGCTCAGGCGAAGGCGCAGGTGGCGCTTGGGGGCTGCGGGCGTATTTCGTTTTCCCTCTGAGGTGCGGGACTGCGCTGGGATGCTAAAGGGAAGGGAACAGTATTCACAGAAAGATAAGTGGTCGTGGAGGTGGAGGGGCATTTTGCTATTTTGAAAGCTACATTAAGTTTTATAAGTAAACGTATGCACCAGTAGATTTTCCTTGTTTTGTATGTTCGGAAAAATGGCATTAGAGTGGAATGAAAGCTTAAATTTGGTGGTTGCACATGTAGTTATAATCATGTTCAGTGAATCTGCACACAAAAGTTTGTGTCATGAAAATTATGAAAAGGAATAGTGAGATGAGGAAATCTAAAGTTTTATGAGGTAATGGAATTGACGGGAATGAGGAAAAAGAAAGTCTAAACATTTTTTGGCCGCCCGGATGGACTGGGTGCTTTCGCGGAGTTGAGTCGCGGAGTCGGAGGAGTCGGCAGCGCTTCGAAGTGGGAGGTACGGGAAGCAGCGCCCAGAAGATTTCTGCGAGTCAGCAACGCATTCAGGTTTCCATGTGGAGCGGATGACGAGCAAAGGTTGATGGTCAGAGAAACTGACGATAGACTTCGTAATATCTTTCAGCGTTGTACTTTCATCTCATGGTTGTTCGATGGATTCATGTATTGTATATTTCTCTCCACTTCATGACAGGTCTATAATTTGAGCCCTGCCGAACACAACAATGAAGTGAATGCATTGTAACGTACTACATATCTTGTAGATTGAGTAAGATTACTAACGCCTCGCCTGACTGAAGCTACTCGAATTACATAAAACTTAGTTACATGTAACCCTTGTGCCTTATTCTAGGGATATATTAGTAAAGAAAATGAGAATACATTTGACTTTTTATCCAGCGATTTTGTTGCTTTAATTATCATGATCATTGCGAACAGAGGGTGCGAACTAAATAATTGCTTCTGACACTGAATTTTTGAAGTCTAACATTTTTGAACACGATAATTCCGCGAACTACATTTTACTGAATCCAGAATATTGGTACATGCTGTGGACTTACCATGAATTATTCGTTTCACCCATATAAACTCTACACCCACGTCTTCAGAATAAATATCGATCAAAAATCCCTTAAGCAATTAACTGACAAATATTGAGCTAGTTTTTGGAGATATGTTAATCGAGATCTGTTCGCCTATCGTTAATCGAGCCTATCCCACGGCGATGCGTTGTATTCTAAGAAACACGCGTAATAAAACTTTATTTTATTGATACGCCCAACGACAAAAGGCTGAGTTTAAAATTTTGTGATTGGGACCCAGGAAAAATGAGCTCTACCAGCCTCCTTTGCGCGCCCAGAGACCCTTGCGTGATGGCGCTGCGTCCTTGAGAGATGAGCCATGCAGCGGTGCTTCACGGAAAGCCTAGTCTAGCCCGCCTAGTCGTAGCAAAAGAGTTCCGAATGACATTTCATAATGTGATTTAAGAAGTAACGGTGCCTCTGAAAGCAAAACGGTCAGGGGTGACTGTATTTGCCGTCTGGTTGCGAACTCATGGTAGGGAGTTGATGGTAATGAATAAACTTATAAAATGACAATTCTTCTGAATATGTCGGATGGCATTTTGTTCACATCACTTTCAATAACTTCTAGTTTGTTTGTTTTTGGTTGTCATTGCGTAAAATATATAGTGTTTGAGAAGGTTATCTGTTGAGTAAGTACCGGTGTGTCGTATAATAAATATGTTTATTGGAGTAGTGCAATAAATTATCTTGTATTTATATGTTTTATTTTAAAAGTGAGAACTCAGCTGCATATTGTCGTATAATAAAACAATTCACAGAAGACAGGTATGGAGATGCCGTTTCCCATGGCTCGTCTACATATTTACTGGGTTCGTTCCAACACTGTAGTGGCACTGTCACTTGATATTAGTAAACAGATCGTCAATGTAGAATCCAGTTGCTAAATCTGTGATACCATTGTAGAACCAGCTAAGATGTTAGTCAAAAAGATGATATTTTACAATATTAATATTTTTGTTCGGCGAACTTCCTCGAAATTGTTGATTATCCGAGACGTGCCGGATTCTATGCCATTTTTATGACTATTCCAGTTGCCTATGTTATTGAGATTAGAATGGAGAGTGTCTCGTTGCTTCTGTCAAGCTGCTCATTTTTTCCTTAAGCTATTTCTTCTCTTATGCAAAAACGACGACTTTAGAAAGAAAGCTGTAGCTTCTTGTTGGCATCGATTGCGAGTAGTTCATAGTAGGCAACAGAAGTGCAAACAACAGATACGCATGGCCGTTACCAAGTAATAATTGAAACGGAGATATGGGCGGCGTCGGAATAGTATTGACGAGCGATATATAACATTAACATATGTTTAAACGAAGATGAAATTGGTTCTATTCTTCAAGCTTTGATATAAAATAATTTATAAACAAATACAAATTATAAAATATTACTTTATTTGTAAATTCATTTTAAAAAACAAATATCAGCGAAAAATATTTCTAAATATAGTTTTATATTAGAAATAAATACACTTAGCGGTAAGATTTTAAATTTTTTGCCAAGGTTTGTCGATATTTTCTGACATTTCTTTCGTTTTTTAAATTTTTAAAAGTGTACTTTTAGCATTAAATTCTCACAATAAATTATTGTATAACCAACATTTACTTATTACTACTAAATTTGCTGTTTTCCTATTTAATTGATTTTCTTAAAAAATATTTTGTAAATTAAATCGATTTTCGCAGCAAAATGTAGAGTTGTGGCCTTCGATAACTGGAGAAACATCAGAAACCTGATTATTAGAGGTTAAACAATTGGAATGATTTGATCACATTATTTGTAACAATTCGCATTAATTCATGAGCAATATCGACTATTCTTTAACGACGAAATGGGAAATTCTCGGATGATAATGGTGAAATTTCAAAGTAGGGAAATGAAATGTTTTGAACCTAAACTTTAAATTTGTTTAAATTTTGTTATGAATTGGAAAATAACGTTGATGAATTACGTATTCCAGATTTTGGGATCGGATTAATCCGACGTTGACCAGCTAGCGATGTTATACGTAGTCAGCCTGATATTTTCTTTTGCCACGGCGATAAATAGCTACAGCTTCGCTTTTGCCCCGACGGGGTATCGAGCCCGGGACAGTCTGAGAGAAAGCTAAGAAGCTGTTTATGAGTGAGGGAAGGGGCATCATTGATAAACGATTGCGACATTGTTGCCGCGTATTGAAGTCCGTGCTGCAGAGGGCTGCCTCCCGCAGGCCGGTCCACGTGGGCGCCCCGCGGTGTGGCCGCGCGGCCGTATCTCGTGAGATGGCCCGCCTGATAGCGCCGGCCGCGCGGAGGGCCGTCGGGGAACGAATCGCGGGCCACGCGGGGCGCGGGTTCGGGAAGCGCTCGGAGCGGCCCGGCGGCCGGCGCGTTGGAACTCGGAAGGGGGGGCCGCTGGCCGGCGGTGTCACGCACCCTGCGGCCACGGAACAGGATCGTCCAGTAGACAGACGGCTGAGTGGGCCCCGGCATTCGCTGGAGCCGTCCAAGCAGGAAAAAGTGCCTGCGATATTGCTGCTGTTGGCTTCACACATATTAACAATAAACTAAAAGAGTTCAATTTACGTAAGGTAGGACTCGAGTGCAATTTGATTCGATATTTGCGACCCTCTCTCCTGATTCTGTTTTCGCATTTGTTTATGACCTTAATTGTACTACGGGAATAACAGATGAAGAAATAACGTGAGACGTAATGGTTGATTTTGTGTTTTGCTTGCTATACCTGTTTCTGCATCTCAACATCGGTGTTTTACTTGATTACGTATCTGTAACTAAAATTGGGCCTTGATTGGAATTCGTCCAGTATCTTCCAGAATGAACATTAATATATATTTTTCTGTACCGTAGTAAAATATTCATAATGTAAGTTGCATTTCATTTTCTGTTTTATAGTTATAGATAATACATCAAAATCCTCTGCTTGCTTAAGCACCTTTATCTTCACAATTGAAATTCAACTTCTTTTCGGTACAATTTGGTGTTCTCCTTCTTTATGAATCCGGTTAGAATGCCTAAAGAACCGGCATTTTATAACTAATATACTTCCACCGTCAGGTATACAAGGAATATTTGCGATTTCTTTCTTAATTTATAGCGCCCCAGAAACACCTATGTTAGAGGCCGAGTCATGTGTTATGAAGTTTGCAAATTCACTCGCATTTGTTTTTTGAAAAAAGGTGATTAATTTCAGTTTCATCAGTAGAATCTCCTCCCCTTCACTGTGGCTACAGACCTCTATTGAAACCGGAGCTATCTCCCTCCCATGAAATTCTTTGAAGCGTCTCCAGTGATACTGCGTCCAACTGGTTCCTTAGCTCGTTTCCCGAAGTGTCACGAGTAAACGCAGGTTAGATGAAGAGTAGTGCACACGCTCCTGCGGCGATCATATGGAAACCGACCGGCACCGTTCTTCGCCATGAGGTGCAGTTCCGCCACGCCACGCCACGCCACGCCACGCCACGCCACGCCACGCCACGCCACGCCACGCCACGCCACGCCACGCCACGCCACGCCACGCCACGCCACGCCACGCCACGCCACGCCACGCCACGCCACGCCACGCCACGCCACGCCACGCCACGCCACGCCACGCCACGCCACGCCACGCCACGCCACGCCACGCCACGCCACGCCACGCCACGCCACGCCACGCCACGCCACGCCACGCCACGCCACGCCACGCCACGCCACGCCACGCCACGCCACGCCACGCCACGCCACGCCACGCCACGCCACGCCACGCCACGCCACGCCACGCCACGCCACGCCACGCCACGCCACGCCACGCCACGCCACGCCACGCCACGCCACGCCACGCCACGCCACGCCACGCCACGCCACGCCACGCCACGCCACGCCACGCCACGCCACGCCACGCCACGCCACGCCACGCCACGCCACGCCACGCCACGCCACGCCACGCCACGCCACGCCACGCCACGCCACGCCACGCCACGCCACGCCACGCCACGCCACGCCACGCCACGCCACGCCACGCCACGCCACGCCACGCCACGCCACGCCACGCCACGCCACGCCACGCCACGCCACGCCACGCCACGCCACGCCACGCCACGCCACGCCACGCCACGCCACGCCACGCCACGCCACGCCACGCCACGCCACGCCACGCCACGCCACGCCACGCCACGCCACGCCACGCCACGCCACGCCACGCCACGCCACGCCACGCCACGCCACGCCACGCCACGCCACGCCACGCCACGCCACGCCACGCCACGCCACGCCACGCCACGCCACGCCACGCCACGCCACGCCACGCCACGCCACGCCACGCCACGCCACGCCACGCCACGCCACGCCACGCCACGCCACGCCACGCCGCCACGCCACGCCACGCCACGCCACGCCACGCCACGCCACGCCACGCCACGCCACGCCACGCCACGCCACGCCACGCCACGCCACGCCACGCCACGCCACGCCACGCCACGCCACGCCACGCCACGCCACGCCACGCCACGCCACGCCACGCCACGCCACGCCACGCACGCCACGCCACGCCACGCCACGCCACGCTGTGGCGCGCCGGCCGCCTCCGCCGCCGGCTGGAATGCGGCCTCTTTTCTCTTCTCCCTCAATCAAGCGGGCCCTGTTTTCGGGAATTGGGCGCCAGGGCCGGGCCGTGCTCGCGTGCCGCGGGCGTGCGATCTGGGAGGAGCGTCTCGGAACAAGGTGCGCTCAAAGGGGCTGCTCTGCCAAATTACTATAGGACACCGTCATACTGATTCTGTAGAATCAAACAGCTTAGTTTGGAAGTTGATTCAGTGGGGCACTCATGGGTTCAATTACATAGTACGTAAGGACGAATATTCACCAGCTGGTGAGTTAGAACTATAGGCGCTCATCTTGTAACGCACATTTCGTGACGTATTCCTATTCATTGGAAAACATTTCACAAATACCCGCGAGAAATTAAAGTGGAATGCGTCTCGTACGTATTGAACTTGGATGAATTTATGGTGTGAACACGTAATAAAATAGATTAATTATGAAATGTATATGAATGATGCTGTTTGTTATACCTTCCACAACACACGACCAAGATATGTTTCACGGAGTTTGACGGTCGGACTAATTTATCCTTCCTACTCTTGGCACAAATGGGTCATAGGAAACATTGCGGCACTAGAATCGACTGCAAAATAACACGATTATGCAAGACGTGCAACACACTGCTAAGTTTTTCTGCGCCGCCGAGGAAAACAAGCGAAGAGGCGTGGCGGCAACGGTGCGTTAACGCACGCGTGCGGCTTGCGCTCGGAGTTGCAGGGCGGCGAAGAGGACGTGACACGTTCTGCTTCAGTAACAGCACGGGGGGCGGCAAAAGGTGAATCTGTCTAACTGCTGTTGAAAAATTCAAGGAAACGATTGTAATCTCTAATGTAATTCTAATCTACTCGTTCATATATGTAGAGATTCGTGAAGGAAGGTCAATGAAAAAGTCCTTTTTTTACAGTTTTCATCTACCCTCACGATTCTCTACGCATATTTACAATACGAGGTCAAGATTAACATAACAGTTTAATTCAGCTTATTTTTCTTCAAAACTGAGCCCTTCCTCTGTGGTAAGCAGAAGTTGTGCTGAGTGAGCATCATTCCATCAAGGAAATTAGATATTCAAGTGAAGGACCTCAGGGAGGCCGCATCCCTACCTGTGTTCCGAGGCTTAATTTTCCGTAAGAAAAATCTGTGCACTGGTCGCAGTGAAGTCATTACTGAAGTCAGGAACCCAGGTGCGGATCGTCTTTATGGGCGTAACAACTATAGCTGCTGGGATCTTTCTCGCCCGAGATCGTTGCTCAGGCGTGTTCTAAATACTTGGCGTGTACTTTAACTACTTTAATGCATGTTTTGATTTAAAATGTCATTAAATTTAAAAAAATAATATAAAACTTAAAGTACTTATAATTTTAACGACAGGATAACAATATTTGAAGGTAACTTGTACAAAAAATTCCTGGCTCGGGACTGCTGTGTGCTTGTTTGATTTTGCCGCGGCTCTGTTGGTCTTTTCTCCGGCGACGAGGAAAACAAGAGGACGAGGCGGGGCAGCAACCTTTCGGTGCGTTGGCGTGCTGGGCGCGGCAGGCGGCGGGCTGGAGGGGGGGGGGCGAAAGGGGGGCACTTTCGTCTCCGCCGCCGCCGCGGGTCGCGCCCCCTGTCCACCTCCGCCTCGCGCCGCGCGCTCTCGCGTCTCCGCGGCCGCGGCGCTTCCGGCTCCGCCGCCTGACGGCGCGTCGAGCGCATCTCCTTCGGGAGCGTCCCATTCTTTATTCTTTGCGCGAAGGAGGATGCGGCAGACGTCCTGCCCGGGGGTGACTTCTGCCAGCCAGGTGGGGCAGAGGCTGCCTTCGCTTCCCTTGACTGCGACGCCCGGGGATTGTGAATAGTTGATTCTTTTGTTAGTTTTCCGCCGTGTCGCGAGGTGTGCATTGTGTTTACTTCTAGAAAAGGAAGAGAAGGATCTAGGATTGTTGTACGTTTCGCGGCGACCATTAATTTTATATTTCCAGTTTCCTTCTTCAGTCCGTTAGTATCATTAGATCTTACCTCCGAGTTTTAAATTAAACGTGCATTGGCTTCAGGATAAATACATTCTCTTAAATGAATGACTTCAAAATAGAGTTCTCAAATAAAAATAAAATATCTCAAAAAGCCATTTAAATTAAAATGAAAATTCTGTGAAATGAACTCCTCCTGGATTGTTCAATGTTCCTTTTTCAGATTTACGAGTTGGTCCGCGGAAGTAATAATGTAAACTCATTGGTGATGCCCGTAGTAAATACTCATTCAGAGGACAGAAAGGTTATTTTTGGCAGAAATGCTTGATTATATATGCCCTCGTAAACGACTGTGATACAAAGAACTCTTTCCTATGCCAACAAAGTTTTCTACTTGAAGTATTTTTGCAGTAAAAGAAAACTGTAATTTGGTAAAACTACATGTAAAGAAAACATGATAGACTATTAACTTTTATGTCGTTGAAACTTTACCAGCTGCGCAGCTTACTTTAATGGCCGTTTTGTACAGGAAAAAAGCCATCAATCGATCACGCAGTCCCGTGTGCGTAGATCGCGTCGATGGGTTCCACTCTTGACTAATAAGACTGTACAAAATCGTAAATGTAGCTTCACGCGCGGTCTTTACAGGCGCGTAGTTAGGCAGTGCGTCTGTCGATCCGAGAAGTGATCTCGTTTGAAAGAGCTTACTCTCCCATAGAAGATGTAATACTTCAATCTGAAACAGAAGCTCATCAGAGGTTATAATATTGAAAAGGGCATTTTTAAAATGAAGTTCGTGCTTGCTTATAGTATATGGCGCTCAAGAGGTCTATATACAGAGCCTAGAAATGGCGTCAACAGAGTTTGGCAAGGAAGAGTAATCTCAATACATAACCGTCTCTTTTTCGTGAAACTTCTTTCATTTCGATCCATAGGGTATCAAATACGCTAAGAGCCTTTAATCACATTAAACAAAAAGGTATAAAATCTCATAAACGAAAATATATCATATCTTTGCATCGTACTACCTGCTAAACCTTCTTTGTTGACGTTGTAAGGGGCAAACACACTAACAAGCACATGTCACATACGGAGATGGCGCCGTAATTAGGCCATGGGATGTTGTTACATTCAGAGTAAACTTTTGCCTTCCGTGCGTTGTTCAGAGAGACTGAGTTAGATACTGCTTTCATCGATGAGAGCAGGGTTGGCCGCGTTTAATAGAATTCACCCAAAGTATATATACTATTCATTGAACTGAACTAGGTCTATCTATATATTTAAAAAGGTTGCCATGGCTTCGTCTAGAGCTTCTACTGAACCGATTGTAGTATTTTTTCCTTTAAATGAAAGAATGTGATCCCTAGATGTGTTATCAGATATTGTTTGTGTTTATTCACCAACACTTACGGTGTAAATTAATTAATTAAATTATTCTTTAAGAGTACGCTTATCAATAGTCAATTGCTTTCTCCCAAAGGGTGGCTGTTTTATAATTGATGTATATGAGTCGATAGATGCGAGTCCCCGCCGCTTCATGGTGGCGCTGCTTGATGTTTTGTTTTGATTGTTGAGATTTGCTCACAAGTCGTCAAGGTTTTGTTTCAGTGTAATAATTGCATTGTGGTGAGGACAGTTTACATTATTTCCTTTTGTAGTGTATTTTATAGAGAACATTCGGACAGTGAGTTTTGTTCGGTTGTACTGAAGTAGTGAAGTTGTTCACAGGTTATGTCGAATTCCGAATCGTAGCCCACGCGCCCCAAAAGACGCAAACGTAGTACATTGACTGGGAGCAGGGAAAGAGAAAGTCAGCGTATGTGTCGTGATAGTGAGGTCATTTTGTTATTTGTTGGGTGATTGTCTATGAAATGTCAGTTTTGTTTTACTTTGTACTTCCCATGAGAGAGAAATTCTGTAAACGCGTTTACTCTGTGTTGTTTAAATGGGATAATAAGTTTACTTTCGAGCAATATGCCAGAAGAAATCAAACAGTTGTTTGTAGGAGATTATGCCACATCAAAAAACTTCAGAAATAATATCCGTCAGTATAATAGTGCTCTTTCTTTTGTTTAATTTGGTGCCGATATTGCATTGCCACTTGGTCATGGGCCATACGTGTTCAAAATTTTGAAAACTCCACATCACAGAATATTTTCGTTATACCCTGAAGATTCAAACAATGCAACATATTGTGAACATTAGTCTGGGCACAGTATTTTCATTTATCTCAGATCACACCGTCAAATTTTGACGGGTTCTCACTAGTTAGAGATAATGCTTACAAGTGTTGAATTTGAAGAAAATGTGGCGTTCATTTGGCTATGGTATGCACGCATTGGAATTCGGATTGAAAAATGACGGGAAGGCACTCGATTAGAAGAGTGGTAATAATTACCAACTACCTTTGAATTTAAAATCCTTCTTTCATTTCGGTCAGTATTGCGTCACTTTCTAAACCGCCTATAACCACATGTAATAAAAAAATTTAACACTGACATAGGTGCGTAATTGCAACCGTACTGCTCGCGACACTTACATTGGTATTGCTGGTATGGAGAAAAGAAGCCCATTACTAGATTACGCCTGTGTCACGTGCGGAGATGGAGCGTTAACGCGTAATGCATGACGCAATCGAATTTAGCTTCGCGTGCTATAGTAAACAAAGTTCCTAAATGAAGCGGGCCCACTACTAGAAGGCAGTGAGCACGTGTTCACTATTGCATCCTTTCTATACCCTAATGCTTTTGTACCCTCTCTAGCGATCACATGACATGTCACTTTCTTTCCTGTAGCTGCATCCTCAAAGCAGCACACAGGTATCCCTGGTATCAATTTTTGAAAATAATTTATTGAAAACAAAAAAAATCTGTGAAGTAAAGTTTGTCTAAGAGTATTTGTTAGTTGGAAGATGCTTACGTAATGTTTGGCTTTTATATAACACTTCAGCACAAACACAATGTTGGTGTAATGTCTTTTTTTCCTCCTTTACTTCCTCTAGGAATTAAGCCGAGTGCTTTCTTCGTCTCGTCGTTGTCACCATCCTAGTTTCTACGATAGCGCGTCGAGTCCTTTTCGCAACGTGCTTACGTAGCAACACTTTGAAGCGCTTCTAGGCACGCTATCACCCAACATGAGCCGAAAGGCTTCTTTCTCTGGCATTTTCTTCGAGCTGTAGACTGATGATGCCGCTGGGACTATTTCCAACCTCTTAAATTGAAGATTAGTGTGTGATGGTTCGCACCGGCGCCAGGGGGAAGGCTCCTTGATGCACAATGCCGAGGCGCACGCTTTCTCAGCGACCCCGCGGCGAACACACTTCGATTTTCTAATGCAGAATCTGCGACCTCGCAAAGAGGTTCCCATCCGTCCGAGCGTTATAATGCAGCTGCAGTTTGCTGACACTCCTCGACGAGAGAAGGGATCATGATGATCTCCTGAAACGCAGCCTCTGTGTCAATGAGAGAGTGCGATTAATGAGGGTTTCGTGCGTCGGAGTGCACGCTTGACTTGTCATTGCTAGTTGTATTTGTTGTGAATACGACGGTGTACTTTTACTGTCTTTTGTTAGACATACGTATTATTTTTTGTGTTTAATATGTTTGTACAAAGTTATTCTCGTGTGTCTTGATTAGCAATCGTGTATTAGAAATTGAATTAGTTCATTACGTGTATATTTAGATCATGTGAAGTAGATGTTAATTCCTGTAACACTCTATTGGCAGGAGTAAATGTGAATTACCAGCTGGAAATAATACATGTTACAATTTTAGAATCTTACATCAGTGACATACTTTTCATTATTTCTCGAGCAGTGAAAGAGCATGAGGGAGGGTAATCTAGAAAAATAATTAAGTACCATTAAGAACAACTGTTCGTCTTTTATTAGATGAAGTTTACTTTGTATTTAATCTTCTGTTAATAGGATTGTAGAAAATGAAACCAACGTATCGTCTTTGTTTGCCGCCGACTATTATGTACATTGAACGTAAGTGTTTAAACAGCTCTCTCCGAAGTGTTTAATCGTCCAACATCAAATATTTTCCGTACTACCTTTTCCTGGATAATTGTGAGAGCTCGGTATATCTCACTTAAGTAAACCCCGGTATCTATTTTAAAGCAGTATTTTACAATTTCAGTTGCTTATTGCAAAACTCGTATGTGAAAGTGTTTGTAAGAAAAACAGTTTGTCAAATATTTCGTTCCAGTTTCTTTCAGCATTGACCAACGCACATTTTATGCTTAAACTTTGAATTGATTTGTGAATAATGTGGGCTACTTTTGCGGAAGAAGTATTTCTCTGACTCTTTGAAAGGAAGAAAAAGAAACGAAAAAATAAAATAAAATTCCAATTTAGTAAATTTGTAGTGCTAACTTAAAATTTAGAATTTATTTATAGACTAACTTAAAAAAATATCAGAAGCGACGTTTGCAGTCGTGGTACAAAGCAGATTCTTAAAACAAGTACAATTCCGTAGATTCTTGGCTGTCTGGAGGACACGGCGTCCTGGGCTCTGATGCCAACGTTTCGGTCGTCACACGTCGTCATACATCCTCGGGGAGGAATTCTCGGCACTCAAGAATCTATTGACTTCGCTCTTGCAACCACACGTTTTTAAATATCATTATTTTTTTTCCCTTAAAAAATTAATTTAAAACAATATATTTTGATTTAAGTTTAATCCGTGAGATAATTTTATACCCGTATACTCTGCACCCCATCCTTTCGGATTGTTTCTTGAAAGCAGCGTCGTGGTGTTCGACGAGGTGCCTGCGGCGGGCGCAGGGGAACGCCCGCGGGCGAGGGAAGCGGCGCCTGGCCGCCTCTCCGTGGCTGCGCCAGCCACTGCCAACAATATACCTTTTGTCCGACTAATGGATGTATTATTAAGGCGAGCGCGTTAAGGTTGAGGTAATCCATACCTCGTTATTGAATGTGTCAATAATATGTAAATATAGGCGGTCGAGTATTAGTAAATTTACTGTATTAGTAAATCCACCGTTTTAGTAAATGTACTGTGTGTCAAAACAAAACATAAAGTTCTTAAGAAGGAGAATATTTATTTTGGAAATAATATATACACAAACGACAAAAACAATATGTTTCCTTAGATGCATTGTAAACAGCCAATCTAAAAATTGATTAGGGACGCTTTAGGCAAGAAAAAATATTATTGGACGCGTAGAAACAAATATGGAACGATATTAAGATCGTGTCGCGCACGGGTGTCAACTATAAGGAAGTCAACCTTGTGGGCCATGAAGTCCATCAGCAAGCGTGCTAATAACAATAAGGAAGGTGTTTCCGGAGAAAGAGGAAATTACAAATAGTGTTTGAGGTGGAAAGGTCACTGGGACTCGAGACTTCAGTGAGGGCGGTTGGTGGATGAGTGGAGGCAGTCGGTAATCCTATATAGGCAAACTTTATAAATATTTTCAAGCAGCAACATCGTACCGAAAAGTTATTTGGTAGTATTAATCGGACCATATGAATCGGGAACATAAAGTATGATCTGGAAGAAGAAGAAGAAGAAGAAGAAGAAGAAGAAGAAGAAGAAGAAGAAAAAGAAGAATCGACCAATTGAAATGATGCCACGTGTGAATCCGCGTCCCTCCAGAGATCTGCGGCTGCCTGAGCGTACGCGCGGCGCCGAGCCATTGCCTTTTTGCCAACCCCACTCAAACTGCGAAACCGATTTGCGCGCCGCCAAAACTCCCCAATTGTACCGCTAGGATAGCGATACGGCCAATTTTAATTTTTTTATTGCTTATGGACACGTCGGAACAATTTATTTTTGGGCAAAATTGAGATTGAGATTTTGAGATTTCAGAGATTGAGTATTACATGTTTTGTTTTGGTGAAACATTAGTTTCACGATTAAAATAAATGGCTCTGTTGTTGCTTCGCTATTTCTCGTCATACTCTTTCAATTTCTTAATACTTGAAACCCTATAAAGACAAGGCACTGCACGTAAAAATAAATCTACGACCCGCGAAAATAGGATAGCTGGTCGAGAAATATGTAAACATTAGAAATTAATGTATTAAAAAAAAAAAAAAAGTGAGATGATACGCAGGTTAGAATAATTTGTTAGAAGCTTTTTGAACCCATTAAAGTACAATAGTAACAATTATCTAAGGGTTAGTATTTTCAACAAATATATTTGTATGTTTTATCAATAAACTTTTTAATGATTAACTATGTAATATTCAAGTTGATTTTCTTATTAATAAGGCGCTCCGCGCTTCCGTCAAAAATTGAATCGAGCACCTCAATGCTCTGCTTCGAACATGGATGAGCTGGATCTACTACTGCTTCCGAATAGCAGAAGAACCCGCGAGAATTTGCGAAGCGATAGCAGAACCAAAAGAATGAACAGAGTGGTAAGATTGTTATAGTTTACTGCGTAGTGCTGTGGAGTGTACAGGGGAACTCATGATTAAAACTATGTAAAGTTGTGTACTCTTTTAATAAAGTAATTCTGTAATTAAATTACGGCGTAGATTACATCGACTATATCTGTGAAAAGCCATAAAAATGTTCCTTCTGAATTTGTCATGCAATATTTATCTCGCTTTGTAAAATCGTTCAACATTGAATTTAAAAATATCAGTCTCTATTCGAAATTTAATGAACAATATCCTTGTTTAAATTGGTTTTCTTGACATTCCAAACGGTTACCTGATATGACGTAATCAAAACGAATCTGATATGTATCTTAAGCCATAAGTAGAAGAGGAAAAAGTCGAAATAACATGGTATTCGAAAAAAGTGATAAAAGTGATAAGCGGAAAAAGTAGAATTGGTTATCAAATAGGAAAGCGGATGCGAAAAGGAAAGCTGACGCAAAAGGAAATGAAACGCACGTTTCAGAATAGAAAAGGAAGGAAAAACTTACGCCGACCAGCTATAGAGAAGATGATTATGAAGATGAGACAGAACGGAATGGTACTGAAAACAAAGGGAGTTTTCATGACAGCGACGATTCAGTTGTAACGATGCTGGTTGTTGATTACGACAGGTACATCGACTTGTGCTGGCGGTGGCGGAACGGAAGCGAAGAGACCGGCAGCAACCGGAAGAGAAGGCTGGGAAGGATGAGCTCCGCTCTAAGCGGCGTCTCCGGTGACGCAGCTTCCGACCCAGCGCCAGGTGGCCCGTTCGCGCGCCTTCACTTCCTGAGTGGCCAATCACAGTGGGCCCGAAGGAACTCAAGAGCGCACTGAGTGGGTGTTCTCAAGAGTCCAGAGAGTCCACGAGTCCACTATTAAAAATATGTATAGCTCTTATTCATTATGTTAAATTAACACAAATTGAATGCGTCACATTTTCAACTGCTTGTTCTTTATTTATTTTAACGATACGTTTTTCCTTGTTTTTTTTTTTTTTTTTGGTTTTGAACGTACTTTTCTTTTCACGATAGATGAGTAAACGTTACTTGTTGCATTTTACAGGGAACCTTTCATGTAGAGAACTGTACTACGTTTAAACCGTTGTTGCTGACTTTTTGTATCGCCTGTAAAACGGGCATTCTGAGCTGTTTTTGTCTGGATATCTTAAAGCCAAGATATCTAAAGGCAGCTGTTGAAAATTGCAATATTTGATTTGTTCATTTAGGGCGATTTCGAATCTCGAAACGAGGTGTGCCCCAGTGGTACTTATAGCATGCTACGATAGGGTGAAGAGATGAACACGAACATCGGTGCCGAAACTGGGACTCAATCCTTTGAGCGAGATCGCGCCTCATCCTTTCCGGGGTCAGCATTGTATAGTTTCAGTAGGTATAAATAACTAATGGTTCCATCTCACAAACCATACTTATTTTACTGTTAATTGATAAATCATTGCACATTTTATGGAAAAGGATTTTTAGCTACTGAATTTTCTTCTTTACTTTTGTGAAGTGCGTCACATCTTTGGGACATTAACATTTTTACGTCAACTTATCCATTCGGTTATTGGCTAACACACCCTGCCCTCTGTTAATACGACTGCCCCTTACATCCAGTCTATTGTGTCTTAACGTAACTCCGTAGTGGCTCTCAAACCCATTACGACTGAGAACTTATTTCTGCCGCTTGAGGCTCAAGCCCATGGCGGTGCTTGAACTCTTTTACAAGTGGGGTGGTTTGGTGGCGGCCGGGTAGCATTCAGGCTGCGGCCCATAAACCAATTGCGGAGCTTTCTCTCCCTGGCACGCAGGCAGTCACGTTCATCCCTCACATTCATGCACCATTTGGATAGGGAGAGGTCTGGGAAGGTATTGAAGGGGATGCATGGTGGTTGTGGTGAGCCTCATTGTGTTAAAACTCTAAAACGAACATGCCAAAGGCCAAAATTCGAACTCGCCGACGCCTCAGTTCGCGGTTACCACTGTAACCTCAGCACTATGGGATCCAGGGCGTCTTCTGGGCCTATTTCCGCCCAAAGCGCGATGTCTATGTTTCGGGAGCTTTCTTTCTTCTTCCGTCGGCGCTAGACGCTCGCCGCGAGGGGGCTGCGATGAATGCGCGTCGGGCTGTCGCTGGGAATCGGGAGGCGTCTTCGGGTAAAAGCAGAACCCGCGGCTGCACGCGCAGTTCGGCCTTGTGCGGTGAAAGCTCACGGCATCCTTTTATTTTTAGTTTCTTTTAACGAGTAATTGCTACCTTCTGTTGGAAAGGTGAATAACTTGCATGCGCCTAGTAGAAATGTCCGCGGCAGACGTGCATTGTAGGGCGTGTAATTGTGGGTTTTGTTTGTGGCTGTAAATTCAGATGGCCGTTTTGACGTAGAGCTGGAAACGTCTGCAGTAATGTTTCGACGTCGCCGTATGATTGTTTGAAAGGATGTTCATATTTCGGGTTTGATGTGATGGTATGGGGTCGTGGGAATCAGGATGGCATATTGGGAAGTCGAACTATCTGTTTATGAAAGACCTAAATATTCTGTAGTGCAACGTCTCACCGTCTGTTGTTTCTCTTAATTTCCTATACCATGAAAAATAGTACGAATATTAGATAATGTATTTAAATTCTCTTGATTTTCTTCTTCTCATTTCGCTTGCTGAATGCAGTAGTGGCTCAACTTAAAAAAGTCATGTGTTGAGATAAATGAGTTTTCACCTTCTATTGAAATGCATCATTTGTGTATTCACACTCCTGCCATTTGTTGGTAAAATACTGTTCTGTAAGATGTTCCTGTTGCTGCAGGAAGGAAGACCAATCTGCAATTCTGGAGAGTGCAATAACTCAAAATTCGTATTTTTTGAGTTGTGCAACTATTGCATTCAGCTAGCGATATGCCCGCCTATAAACAAAATATGTCCGTAAAATAGCCTTGTTAATGTTGAAATCAAATCATCGATTTATGATGTCCTAAAAGTGTGAAATTAAATCTTTTGTAATTTACGTAAAGTAAATGTCTTTTAATGACATGATTTAGGTACATACGATTTAGGTACATACTCGTATTTCGTGTGTGACGAATTGGTGTTTATTTACCCTCCTACTTAATATCTAAAACGTTCCCGAAACCCACTAATCTGTGAGGTTAAAGATGGACATAACTTAATGAAACTTCATCTTCTAAGCGCGCCTATCAGGTCTTAGCTTCTTTTCCAGGTTATGGTATCCAGTCAGTTATATTTTTTCTCACGCCATGTCTCTCTTGGAACCCTATGCTGTTGATTCAATCGAGCAAGGTGTGATGTGGTTATAGATTATCGATTTTGCGTGTAACTTAAAAGGGCGATAAAGTTAAAATTTTAATGGCTCATATCAATTGAATTCGTAATAGTGCTTTTGATTGTTGCGTTGGTAGTGTCCATACTAAGAGTGCAGGCTTTTCGTATCACTCCATTAGGTTTACCGAGATTCTTATATACTCAGACACTGTTTCTTCAAATCAGATCTGTATTTTTTCGCGGAATGAATTGCTTTAGGTTAAGGGTAATTTCAAAACTACGTGTGAGTACTGAATGCTTGTGCGGCTTGTCTGTGAGACGTGTTGGCTACAATAATTCTGTCCACTCAATACCACTTTCTACTCGGGGACTTGATATCTAATTTCACTCAATGTAAGAAAGTGTAGCAGAATTTGTTTCAAAACCCAATATTATGAAGCAAATGCTGTACAAACGTATTCATATAAGTACAATGGGTCTACAGAAAGCAGCAGGGAGTCGACACAAAACTGAGAAATGTTTGCAAATACCATACGATTTTATTTTTAATTTTGTTTGAAATTACAACTAGTGGTACTACAACAGCACGTACTTTCTGGTATCAGTTGTAACTTTTACAATTTTCGAAAATTCAGCGTTTAACGAAAATGACCGACCTGCACCATTTTTTAGCGTCCTTGGAAGAAAAATAGTTTGTGCACGCCATAGCGGACAGCGTTATCGCTCTTGTGCGCATGCGCACATGCACTAAAGTGGTGCGAAATTGAAACTGCGCATGCGCAGAAGGTCGATAGTGCTTTAACATTCGAGGGTGCACAAACACTCTAATAATAAAAAAAAACAACAACATTGAAGCCATTTAGAGAAAGGTTTGTATAAAGAACTTCCAAAAATCAGTATATTCCCTTCAAATTCGTTCCTTTCTCGCGCCTTGAGTTCGGCGACATTGAGAAATATCAATTTTGGAGGAAAACGTCTAAACGGTTCAGGCGTTCTTGTTTATCACGGACAAGACAATGGGTTATACAGAGAGACTGAGACACGTTTTACCGTAAAGAAATATTTCGGTATCAGGCACCCTCCAAAAGTCCTGAGTACACAGCGTCTTAGAGAAAATAATTTACTATGTGTAGGACATATATCCACCTTTGCGATATCACGGCCCTACAATGAGGTTTTCTGTCGAAAAACTGTCAATTTTTGCTGCAATACTTTCTCTTTACATGCAAGTATGTAGTATGGCGAGAAAGCAAAAATTAGGATTATCACCAATTGCCCTTTCAGTTGTCCTAAAGGTTAAGAGTTATTCGTAATTTCATTTTAACTCCTTAGTACAATTTCTTGACGTAGCTTGTTTTCCATTGCTAACGGTGTGCCGAAGTCGCCGAGTGGCGGTCGCCCACGCCTCGGTTTCTCCTTCCGGGGCGCGGGCGGGGGCCACGCGCGCCGCCCCCCTGCGTCGCCCTCGCGCGCCGCCCGCTGGGCTGCCCAGGTGCCCCGCGGAACTAGAAGGCGTGGCGTACCCACATATTCTTGGAGGGCAGCAGGGAAAGTCAGGGAATGCAGCCTCTTACTCTTTTCATTCTTTGTCGAGTTTCTCAGGTTTCAGGAACTTTAAAAAAAATTCATTTATAGTTGCATCAACGTCGTAGTTATTAGCGACTGTTGTAGATACATTATAATACTACATATATAATTGGGTACACTGTTAAATCAAACAATAATACAATTGGATACAATGAATACAGTTAATACAAGGAATTGTTTTACTTTTGGAACTTTTGAACCATCGCTCCCAAATTTTGCAAGAACACACGTGAGTAACCCAGAAAAAATGTAGGGAAACTAGTCATCCTGAAATGTGGGTAGTTGTACCCACATTGTACAGTTGTGTCACCAAAAATGATGCAATCCCTAAAGCATCTGGGCGACGTTGTTGCCGTGCGTGACAGGCTGGCGCGGGCGGACCGGCAGATTTGCAGGGGCGGGTGGGGGTTAATAAATGCACAGTCAACGGCAGGAAATCAACTAGTTATTTCAAAAGCGCTGAGGATGTTTCCTTGAATGCGGAAATGAAAGTACCGCATCCCCGAACGGAAACTTAAAAATTAAAAATGTCATGAAAATTCCCTAAATGATGTGGACCAATCAATAAAATGTAGGGAATTTCTGTGTAAGACAACATTGCTCTTCAACTAGCGGGAATTATGAGAAAATAACAGATACGAATGCAGGTAAAATGGCTATGCATCGTGTGGATAAATAAAACGAAAGATAGTTGTTAAGATCCGGATCAATTAACGCCATTTACTTATCAGTGACTGCTTGTTTATAGCACCACTATGAAAGCCGAAATTACGGGAGAAATCATGTAGTTTCGGGTTTATATCTGTTTCATACGATTTGTTTTGTAGGTCATGAATGAGTTCCATAATTATCACGTTTTGAAGGCGAAGTATTTATTACCCCTGTAACAATGTAGCTGAGCATTGTTGCATCAAAGAGCGCGGATCGTTACCAAAGCGGAACAGTACAAAGTATGGTTCACGCTTTTGCCGAGCTCCTTCGTTCTTTCATTGGCAGCGTGTCAGAACACTGGTGGAAATTGGTGAAACAAGTGTAGATGGTAGCAGATGTTCGATTCTCTGTGAAATGCCCTGTGCAAATGTCACTAAATGTGTACTAAACATCAAACTGACTCTACTAATTACAAGTGCGTGCGTATATGTTGAGTATAACATCGACTGGCTTTGCACTTGCCCTCGAAGGTAGTTTTGTGATGTTACGTCAAAAGGGTGACATGTCAAGAATAAAAACGGTTGCTCTGAGAGGAATCTGCAGATATCATGTATATTATAATATTCGCTGGACGAAATGAATTCTACGAGTATTATTCCACTGAATGACTGTGTGGTGCTGGATTTGTGTGCAAGTGAGAGACGAGTCTAAAGACGTCCCCTTTCCTGCACATGTGGTAATGCCTTTGTTTCCCTCTGTATTAAAGATGATATGATGATCATAAAACTTGTATGATTTCATAATGTATTAACTTTAGAATGATGATTTAGATGTGAAAATACCCATGGCTTCCGTGGAACTCACAGCTTTTGAGTTTCCATACTTAAACCTGCTTCAAGACGCTGCGACACCGGCTGATGTTATAGAAACATTTAATCTTATATTTAATAACGCAATAGTACTTAATTTACAAACATTGCCATTCTGCGTGTAGATAAGAATTTGCCTCGTGAATTCGACTGGCCCCACATTCCAAAACGGGAATAGCCACTAGTTGTCGCTTTGTATAAAGAACGCCGTTTGCCTAGAGTGAGCAGATTGGTGAAGGAGAGGCGTCTATTTATTTATTTATTTATTTATTTATGTATTTATTTATTTATTTATTTATTTATTTTACGTAAAAAAACAGTTAAAAACTGCGTATGACTTGCTATTGGGAAATGTGAATTGTGTGCACATTTTCAAAATTCTGTGATCCCTACACTAAGTCATATACTACTTAAATTTTGAATTTTGAAAGGGAGAAAAAAAAAACTCCCATGTAATAAAATCTATTTTCAAGGATACATAAGCAATATATTTTGACTCTTACCATGTTGTGCTTCGGAATAATACTTCCTGCCGCGACAACAGAGAAAAAAGATAATTTGAATAATTGTATTTCCCACTGAATTCTAGAAGACGTGCACAGAAAATGAAGTTACATTTATGTCCAGAAGCAAAACAAGGGGCCATCTCAGCATTTGCTGAATGGATCAGGAAACTGGAAAAAACCTGATCGAGATGGGGGTCATTGACCCGGAAGCTGTAGTACAATAGTTGTTACAGGTTGTTTATACTCATTTATACAGTCCAAATGGTAAATAATGCATTATGTATCATTGTTAAAATTAATGTTACTTTTCTTGTGATGATCAGTATAGTCTAATTGTATAGAAACAGTTATGCAGCAGAAACGATTTCACTTGGGATTTAAACTTTTCTATTGAATTTAATCGTTTAATGTCATCTGGTAAAGTGTTGTAAAATAATGTACATGTATTGTATGTGAATTTTTTGTAATAAGCTGTTGATACTGTCACCTGATGAATATGATTTCTACGTCGAGTGTTACAGTAATAGACTTCGGCATTTTCTGAAAATATTTTCCCGCCCTTAAGCAAGTCATTTTTGACGAAAACCACTGATTCGTAAATAAAAAGACACGGTAATGGTAAAATTCCTAGATGAATGAAGAGAGGCTTACATGAATCACGTGGGTGGGATTTGGTTATTATTCGTACAATTCGTTTTTGTAATCTAAAAGTCTGGGAGCTATAAGATGTATTTCCCCAGAATATTATGCCATATCTCAGGCGGGAGTGAACATTCGCGAAGTATACACAACGAGCAGTATGAAGGCTGACTGAATTTGCAAGAATTCTGAACGCGTAGCATAATGAACTTAATTTTGTATTCAATTCACTTAAATGGACGTTCCATTTAAGGTTTGACTGAATTGAGAGACTAAAAATTTTGTTGCCTTAACATCAGTCAATGGTACACTGTTCATTTGCAATGGACACAGAATAGTTTATTGAAATGGAAAACTGCATTAAAACCGTTTTCTTTTCGTTTACTATTAATTTATTTCGGAACCAATTTGAAACATCTGATATTGTACTATTTACGGTTTCTTTATTGCAAAGGATGTTCGTATCATCCGCAAAGAGAACCGTTCTTCCGTTTCGAATCGTCGAGGGCATATCGTTAACGTAAAGTAGGAACAGAATAGGGCCTAAAGTCGATCCTTGAGGAACTCCACATGCAACGGGCAAGGAGTCGCAAAGGTCTTCTGGGTGTTTGGAGGAAGCAGCGGGGCCTGGGGGTATTGCTGGCCACGGAGCCGCTCGGTGGGAAGGCAGGCGCTCCCACGGAACGAAGGCGATCGCCGCCCTCGCCCCTCGCGCCTGCAACGCCAGCCAACGCTCTTCCACTCGCTGCAATCCTGGCCAAGGCGGGTTTCAAGGGGCTGTGTGTTGCTCGAGATAGTTTGCGCGTTCATTTACAAATCAGAAGGATCTTTTTCATTTTTTTTCTTTCTTCGAATCCAATATTTTCTTATCCTTTCCCTCTGCTACTTTCTCTTTCTTTGGTCTTATCGCTCCGATATCCCTTTGTATTTATCCTCGACCCTTTTATATTTTTAACTTTTGTTCTTACCTTACTACTGTTACTTTTGCTCTTTGTATATTTCTCTTAGATTTGTATTTCCTTATGTCTGCTACATCTTTTATTTAGGCCATTTGAGAATGAGGGTTTTGTCGATAAAGTTGAAGATGCTCTACTTGAATGTTCATCCATTAAACGTTGATGCCCGTAAAATGCTACGCTTTTCTTTATTTCTGGTCTTCTCCTCATTTTTCTTAAACTTCTCTAATACTTTTTCCTTGTTTTCAGAGGGGTCTATTTGCCTAAGGCATCGAGTGCCCTTGCCTACGAAAACTTAGTCTCTTGATCCATTTATGCATTGGATTTACGCAGTCTATTTTGATTCGGCAGCGAGGAGGTGCTATCCTTTCAAAGCAAAATGATTCACATAATCTTTGTGTATAATATTTCCTGAGATTGAAGGATCAATGTATCGCAAGAACATACCTCGCTTTCCGTCGAGAGAAAATTTTGCTGTACAGATTGCCTTCGAAGCTGGCCAGCAGCTGAAGGTGCATGACCTGTCTACAATACAGTGCCAACGGAATAGATGTTCCTTTTAGAGAAAATGTGATCGCTCATGTGTCAAATGTTTTAGAGATTAGAAAATGTTATGTTCTCATAAATATTGTATGTGTGTCTAGTGTGGTGTTTGGATGATTTTGAAAAGTATTCGTAGAAACTCAAAGCGTAGAGGGATGGAAATAGTATTGAAGAAGGTCTAGAAGCAGTGAAAGATGATGCTTGGCGCCTCGTGCATCGCCGTCGCTGCGTGGGAGCCGGTGCCGCCGCCCACCCTCAGGAAGACGAGTCTCCTTTCGTAATCGCGACCTCAATTTCCGGGTCTCCAGATGGAGAGATACGTCTTCCATACAGCTGATCTGAGGCATGAAATGGTGAGAAAACCTTCGTTCGAAGGATCTCACTTGGCCTGCCAGATTACCTTTCTCAGAGTCGTGTTCATATTTATAAGATGTAAATATTTTTATTTACAAAATTTGCAGGAGAGCATTAGGTGAAATCAATAATCAATCTGATTCCTTTTTGAGAGAAAGCAACTTTCCAATATTAAAAAGCCATTTTCCTACATTATGTTTTTCTATTTGTAGATTCACAAGTTGAAAAGGTTATTTTAAACGTCTGTTGAGTATAAGTTTACAAATATGAACGTTGTTTGAATTTTTCTTTTCCCACATGTGACTGTTCATTCTGCGAGTAAGAGAAACATGTGCTCATTAGCATTGCGAAATAGTTATTGATGTATTTTCGGTGTTAAGTAGATATGTTTGCCTCTGGCTCGAGGGGTTGCAAGTCGTCTGAGTGGCAAATTACAGAACTTAATGGTTTACTAGTTCATTACTGAACCAAATCAGAATACAGAACATTTTAAAATTGGCCTTGTGTCAAAAGTGAAAAGACGCAGTGTAATCATCATTTGACAATATAACATCAGAAAACCAAAATAGAGTGCGTATCTAATCACTATTGCATAATCGTAGTTGAAGTAGATTGTTCTTACGAAGAATGAATATTGTGAAGTTCCTGCAGAATTTCTCGAAAAAAAAAAACAACTAACACGGTTTGTTAACAGTAAAATATCTAGAAATATATGAAAATGATTATGATGTGCTGGGGAAGTGGATGGAAAATGAGTGTTTAATGGCGTAGATGAAATGGCACTTTTAGATTATTTAACTCTATTATCAAATGTTATCTGTAAGATTCATCACATCAACAATAACGTTTCGAGGATGTTAGCCTGCGTTCCTTCTATATCTATTACTACTAGACGCACTACTACTTAAGAATCATTTGTGTCTTCAGAAAAATGTTATGTAACAGTGAAATAAAATTCACTGATGGGGATTATATATTCACGGCAAGATTTTAAAATTACAATTTTCATAATATTATTTATATCGAGTTATTTTTCTTATTCGAGGATTATGCCAATTCTTTATTGGATTTTCCTGTTTTTTTTTAACATTAATAAAATAAATTCATAAAAGAATATTTGTTGCGTTAGTTGCGCCGCGATCATAATGTATGTAAAAGTCCCTCGCAGGCTTACAGAATCCGAAAGGCACTCAATGATATTAAGTATACCATTTCGTGTTTTGTTTGAGGTCCATAAACACAGAGAAATTAACTAGTAAACCATATAATATATTTTTACTTTCCTATAATTGGCATTTGAATTGAAAGTCCCCCAATACTAGTCATTTCAACACGCCATATCAAGTTTTTGTGTATTTTTATTTGAAGAAGAAACGCCAGATAATTTTCTAGGACTGGATTGTTCTAACAACGGCTAAAATATTTTTTACAAATTTCTTAAACACGACAACTAATGAAACAGTTGGAGCTGTGAAGTTCATACCGTTACAATATTATTTACTTTATGATGTGTTTGGGGAAAATGTTCTCGCGTCTACAGATGGCTTTAAGAAAACTAAGTTTGAGATTGTAACTTAAATGCGATCTGTGTTGTTGTTGTTTTATTATTATTATTATTAATATTTATTCCTTTAAACCATAAAATTAATAGTAATCATTATTGCATTATTTGAAAACCAATTATTTATTTGAATTGCTCATGTACTTGACCCCCCTACTCGAACAAGTTATGGATGTAATAGTTGCAGGTGGTTGAAAGTGACGTATTATATGGACGCCACTACAGCTATCTTACTTCATAGGAAAATGGCCAGTTTACACGCCTGAGCAAGTGCTTGAAATGCGGTATGGAGTCTATGATATTTCTTCTGACCTATTTTGGGAAGATAACTTCTTTCTGTTGAACCGAACATTAGTAAATAATTTAAGAAAGGATATTGTATTGGCGTATTAGAATCTGTGTCGTGAAAGGAACAATTTCTCTCTGCGAAATGCCCGCACGATCAAGAGTGGAACGAAATTGCGCATGGATGCACAAGCGCCCTCCTTACTCCGGCGCTGAGGCGTCTTTGATCTCAGGACTATTCACTGGCGGAGTGTATGGTCAACGCGTTCGACATTCAATGTATTCTATTTGTGGTGTGGAGAAATCTTTTGCCAGTAAGGTATGATTGACGATAGAAGATCATTCGCATTTTATCTCCGAAAGCAAGTTATAAACGATGAAAGTGGTATGTTTAAGTTCTGAGGATCGGTTGACCTCTGGGAATGTTAAGAGGCAGGCGGCGATGGCGGGAGTGGGAGGAGAAAGGCCAAGATGAAAGTCCTCAAGCTCTGCCTCCACGTTCACCTCCGTCGCTGCTGTTGGCGCCGCCGCCGCCCCCCCGCCCGCCCCCCCCGCAACCCGCGGGCGCGCCTGTAAGCCGCCTCCGACGCCATTAGAAGGGCTGATAGTTGGGCCTCAGTGCCGCCGCGGCGCTCTCTTCCGCCTTTTCTCCTTGGCTTTGTCGCCCCCGTCTCAACGAATGACTGTACGACTAACGCCGCATTCTCCGCATTATGCGCCTCCGTTGCCTCTTCTCTCGCGTTAGTTTCATCGTCTCTGGAGATATTTTAGAGGTCCCTGCTGTCTGAAGCTAGTTACCATGAATCCTCTTTCTGTATGGTCCTAAAAAGTATGTTTATTTCCATTGTGGAGGAATATTTCTTTTTGAGAGCAGACGTTGAATGAGGATTCGCTTCGATGCCAATTCTGCAACTGTTTGTGTGGAATGGACGCGTGCTCAGTGCATCCTTCACTGTAGCCTTACGCTACCTACAACAGGAAAATCGTGTTTACTCCCATACTTTTCGTATATATTCAGTAGCACTAACAAACCGAATGAGTAGAGAAATGTTACATACGAACACCAAGAATTTTGAAATCCATCATTCTTTATTCTCAGCTGGATTTTGTTATTCACCACGTCGTATTTTTTCTGCCACGAAAGTTAAGTGAGTGCCGCAACGCTGTCTGTTGACTCCCTCCATTCACGGAACGAAGAGACTTCGCGGACTCTCTAGGAGATTCAATTAAAGGCTGCTTATGGAGGAGGGTGAACAACATTGCCTTTGAGAATTGATAGGATGTTACTGCAATCACCCGTATGCCCGTCAACATGATCAGTGGCGACCAATGCCAACATCTCTTTTGGCGTCCCATTTAAAAATCACGGGTTAAAAGAACAAAATTGGTGGATTTAGTTTCTCCGTGTAAGGAAGTCGACGTGTACCATCTTCACCCCCGTTTAATCATTTTTATCCAAACTTGCATTCACCACGGCCAGCAGACCCTGCGATCAAAAGCATGTGATCATCGTATTGGACTCTTCCCTTAGGGTTACGATCGTTTTATAGTGACCGCAGCCTCCTCTTCCGGCATCGTCATCGCCATTAATTCTGACAGCGGCTGCACCTCGCCCCTGGTCGTGCGTTGTGCGCTTCTGATCGTGACCGCCAAGAGGTAGGCGGTCGTGCGGTTCGTCAGCGCTTTACAGTTTCGACGTGACTCCGCCAGTCTGGACCAGAGAGGATCTTTCTTAGCTTGCTTATCCCATAGTTACGCTCATGAACTTGTACACAAGCAGAGTCCGATAATGAGGAAGTTTGTATACTATGTGTATTGAAGTTAATGTGTAGACAAAGTAGGGGTGTCAGAGATATAGCTAAATTCAGTGCTATTTATGTTCATGTTGAATTCCTTGAGCTGAGGAATATTCACTAAAAATATCATGGGGAAGAGATACAGCTAGTGATTGTTCTCTTTAATTTTGTCCTCATTTGTCGGAAAGTTACAAATATAATCTTGACTTTACCACTATTGTAGTATTTATCACAGTTCATAAAAAGAAATTAATACTTGTTACTTTGGCGGTTTTCCTGAGCTCATCGAAGTAATTTGCCGTGGCTAACATTTTGGCGCAAAGAAAATCTCCATGGCAGTTCTGACAGTAAATTGCACTGGGTAATTGAAATATAAATGACTGTCGCCAGAATAAAAAAAATCAACGCAGATAGCCCGAAAGCAATCTCTAACGATAAACAAAAGGAAGGTTTTTAAATTTTGTTTTATTTCGTTTTAAGAAAAAGCAATAGCAAACGAAAGTCCAACGTGGCTTGTGCGTGCTTCGCCGTGTACATGTCGAAGTGCCTGGGCTAATCAGGGAGAGCTCGGGGATTACGCAGGGGCTTTCCGTCGAAAGGCCGGCGCATCTCCAGTGCCTTATACGTGTTTTGCGCCAGACGGGCCGGCCAGTCGTCCGTTTCTCCGTATCAGAACAGCTGAGTGCGCCTTCGCGTCGGAAGGAAGCAGTCGCCGCCACCGGCGCCTTCGCCTGCTTTCTTCGTTCATTAGCGCAAGCGCTCCCTCGTTCGCTCGCTCGCTCGCTCGCTCGCTCGCTCGCCGCGCGCGCCACCCCGTATCACGAACTCTCGCTGCCGCCAAGGCCACCGCCACCGCTACCACCACCACCACCGCCACCGCTACCACCACCACCGCTACCACCACCACCACCACCACCACCACCACCACCACCACCACCACCACCACCACCACCACCACCACCACCACCACCGCCGCCGCCGCTGTCGGCGCACCTGACTCACGGGAACCGACCCGGGAACCAAACGAAGAAATTTTTGTCGCGGAACGAGAATCTTCCCTTTCGCAGAAAGCTCGCCGTCGTTCTCAGGTATCCCGTCTTTCATACTTTCCAAACGATTCACATCGTTTATAGTTGGTTTCCGTGAGTGTTACGCATGTGTAGAAATGCCAGGGAGACGCCGGTAATGTGTGACGCGTGGAGGGTAGTAGAATGACGTAGGTGTGAGAGCCGTTTAGGGAGTATGCAATACTCTACACTTCATTTTCTATAGCTATTACATTAAATTTGATGGAAATGTACAAGAAAAATTGCAACTTTAAAGTAGTCGTAATGGTTTGGCTAAAACTGTAGT
Organism: Teleogryllus oceanicus; assembly: GCA_964035755.1. Classification (NCBI taxonomy): domain Eukaryota; kingdom Metazoa; phylum Arthropoda; class Insecta; order Orthoptera; family Gryllidae; genus Teleogryllus; species Teleogryllus oceanicus. The sequence continues at coordinate 59,210,910 of CAXIVR010000008.1, forward strand.
ATGTATGTTGTAAGCAATTGCTTAGAAGTACATTATGCTCTTTAATTTTCTGTCCGTGCTCGCAGAAACTCGTTTGGTTCAGGTGCAGCTGCTGAAATCCGCTCTAATCCTGCATTGAGTACAAACCATTGGGACTCAACCCCCTTTGGGCGAATTTATATTTCTCCTCGTGTAATTTAAGATTGAAGATTTGGAAATTCTACGGAAAGTGTTAAAACACTACAAACGGGTCTCAAGGTCTTAGGGAAAGACATAATATCGTGCGCACGCACGCCGGCGGGTCGGTCGCCACCGAAAGCACTTTCGCCTACCCACGTTGTTCCTCGCCATCCTTCCTTAATCGTATCACGTTTTTACACGTTCCTGTGAATCAAATTGTGTACCCTCTGGCTCCCGTAACCTACTTTCCGCGTGGTTAGAGACTGGGCAGTCTTCACTTGTTCAGTAGTCAAAACGTTTCACGACGCTGATGCAAGAATTATATTATATACTGTCGATGATTTTAGTCTTGTATGTAATTCACATTAGAGTCCATGGTTAAGAATATAATATTTTGTTCCCGATTGTTTGTGAAACAGGCGTCTCGCAGGATATTTCCAGGGTTCGGCTTGCAATGCTAACAGTGATCATATCGTTCTTTGTAGGTGCATATTCTACAGTACTAAACATCATCTACGATCTAAGCACTCATCTACGTCGTATCAGACCTTATTCGAAAAGGATCTTCCAAAGTTGGAGTGTGAGTAGACGTTTTAGACGATGGTTGAATAAATAATACAATAAAAACAAAAAGCAAGTCATGGAAAATGTTATACCTGGCAAGTTCTCTGTGAATTTACATATCCAGTATCGGAAAGAATGCATTGTAGGCTGAGCGGTAACTTATGAGATCTCTTGGGTACACGGAGCCTGTTCCTTTTGCATTATTTATCACCTGTTAAATAAACGATGAGGTAAAGCTATCCAGAAATGTATGGTATATACCCTACAAGTCGTCCGAATTTATGGTGTAAGCTTTTGTTTTTTTATAGTTTTATTTATACTCGTAAATGTTGACAGAAAACTATTCGTGTGTTTTGGCTGATCTCAATATACTCTTTCAGTAGAAGAATCACTTGGTGTAGTAACATTATTAATCCAAAAGCTGATTTATGCGATATATTTTCAGTACGCAGTTTTACAATTGGAAATACCCTAGAATTCCTTGTTCGTATCGTAATTTCAGTAATCTACGAATCATTATTTTTGTTGTTGGTCTGTTGTGTAAATCTGGAACAAGAATCGATGTATCTATGTTGCATTTCTTTCGCGGGGAATAATGTAATTGCATATCATTATTTAATTTGGAGAAGAAAGTACATTAAATGACAGCTTGTATAGGAGCTTTAGAATGACCGTTCATGGCAAGTCGGTGACAAAAAATCTTTCTTATACATTACAATATTAAATTTAAAAAAACAATAATTGATGTACTGAATGTAATATTGTAATGTTGTGCACGCTTCTAATAATGTATAATCATTTATATGTACGTATGAATATCATTTATGTGTAGAGAAATCATACCGAAATGAGAAAATAAAACAAGGAAATGACAAGTAAAACTGACAAACCCTCCAGAAAAATACACGAAACACAAATAACTATATCCACGATTCCAACTAGAGCGGCATCCACGACATTATAACTGCATACACATCCGCGACTACAACTACAAGCGCATTCGTGACAACTGCAACTCCAGCACATTCACGACTACAACCACATAACTATATTGGCACCTACAAGTTCGAGCAAACACAACTGCAACTTGAGGCCCAAACCACTAATCAGTATTGCACATGCAGCCTGCAAGGCAGCAGTGCGTGGGTGCGGGCGGGCGTGGAGGGAAAGCGTTTGTAAACAGCCCGGCGAGAGCACATTGTTCGCGCTCCGACAGGAAGACGAGCGCCGCGCGCTGCTTAGTGCTTGCGTAACTTGTTTGGGTTGTGAATGTCGAGTTGGAGTGCGACTTACGATGCGACGGTGAAAGCGGAAGCGTTCGCGGGGGTGGAGAGGGATTTGCATGTTTTACCAAGTGGTGCTAACGCGACGGTCGATGGACGGAAAATGAAGCAAGTTTCATTGGGGGATTGCTTCGTGTTGCCTGGAGTCCTTTTCGTTTTTGGCGTATGCTCTGAGTAGTGCCATACTTCAAGGGATTGTGCTTATTGTAATTTCAACGAAAAACTTACTTGCGACCTCTTTCTCTCTGAAAGTCTGAAAACGTTACTTCTGCACAGACATCGTTTCTAGCCTCGTTATCCCCCGTACTTCCCCTTGTAATAATTATGTCTGTTGAATTTGAATTCTTTCTTAATACCCGCTAGTCTCAATTTTAATGTTTTAAATCGTTATTGTTGTTCGTAGTGCACGGTAATTTATATTGCGTGATACCTCGACATCATCCTTCTCCCAGCCAGTATAGTTGGATTTCTCGAACATTTAATTCAAAGAGCTCGCAAAGTACTGTTGCGCATGCCGGATGCTCGATCTACCCCGTACATGTTTTCACCGCAGACTACTTTACCCTGGGTTCCATTGCAGTTGTTTTCAGCTGTCACTCGATGGAATCTGTGTGTAGAAATGTTGGCATATTAATTTTGTACACAATAAATGTTTTTTTTAAAAACGTAATCGCTCATTTTTTACCAATACCTTAACACAAGGGCTTGCCATTTTCTCTTAAAGTACAACGACCGAATAAAGTCCGAAAAATATACATGATTTTCTGAATATGCGAAAACACATGAATTTGAGGGACTGAGGCGTCCGTTTTCATTGCACCACGGTTTCTACGATTTACGCGACGACTGCCTCCTTTTTGAGAGATTCTGTGAAAGGGGGAGTGTGTCCAAAAGGAAAACTGTGAAAATGGGAACTCAATGCAACTTCATGGGCGTCATTAGCCCTACTATATTACACCTTGGTTGTGGTGTTGAGCGCGCGTTCAGCCCCAGGTAATCTGCGTGCACCGGCGCGCGCCCGTTTGTCGCCGTCCGCGGAGGTAGGCGGCGCCATCGCCAACAGCACATCCATGTTCAAAATTAAAGCATCGATGTTAGAACCTTGGTCTGAAGAAACTTTTGGTTATATGAAAATAATATAAGTTTTTAGTACGATGACAGTGTTTTCGTTAAAAACAATATAAAACTTTAATAAGATATCAACCACGTGACTACATCGTAAACAAAACATCGACGTGGAATTAAGTTGATTGTTAAAAACATCGACTTCAAAAAATCGGTATTAAATCCATCGATGGTTTTGTAAAAGAAACATCGATGTTTCGAAAACATTGGAGAGTCCTGGTTAGGGGGAAATCCCACTAGCCGACGGTAGTTCGGGGCCGGATCTTGCCATCCAGCGGGGAAGATCACCGCCATCTCCCGAGGAAAGAACATGCACTACACTAACGGGACTAATGACCAAAGCAGTTGACGCGCCCGGAAACACGAAAAATTCAATCAATCGAAAACATCGGCATGATGTCGCGTACCGCGTGCGCGTCTCCACAACGCCGCCGCCGCCGCTGCAGCCGCAGTCGAGGGCGGATGCCTGCCACAGGCCCTCCACCCGACGGCCGCTCTGCTCGCTCGCTGCGTCTCAAATGCGAATTGCCGCATTGCAGGAAACCGTAGGTGTGAAGAGATCTTTCGCATGTTCTTAGACAGCTCTTGTACACAAGGGTTAAGTAACCGCGACTGTTGGCTCATAGATGTTCGCGGAACTGTTAAGACATGATTCCTCCCTTGTTCTCCGCCGTCGTTGGGTCGGCTGTGGAGTTGAACGGTGAGCGGACGTCACACCTCTTCTGGGCGGTTGTTGATAAAAACTACCAGACTGAGGTTCTTATTTTAAATAATAGGCTCTCCAGTAAAACATTCACGAATTTGATTTATGCTAACGTAACATACACAGCGAATGGTGAAAGGTGGAAGTACACCATGTCTCTTCAAGCCTTTGTAAATAGGTGATTATCCTTATTAGCGGTTGGGAATTTACGCTGGGTGCTTGTAGGTGATAGCACAATTTACTGTGTTCATACTGAGAGAGTGCAAAGAGGGGAAGTTACGATTTACTAGGTCACTCACTATTGACGTCCTAAGGTGCTTTCCCTTTGAAGACTTCTTGACACTTTAAACATGTAATTAAGGATCAACAAATTATTAAATAGTATAATAACAAACTATGTAAGAATATTAATAAAAATCCATTTCAAAAACAATATTATAAGGAACGTATGAGGTTTCCGGAAGAGAGTGGGTTACTTTCCGACCGTAACTTCGGTCGGCTCGCTTTTCTGGTCAGATGTGGCTTTTGTGTTCTCCACTGCAATTCAGTTTCTCTAGCACAGCCTTATATTGGCGAGCTCAAAGCTTCTCACCTGCGTCAGGTAACCACGTAGTAGTTAAAAGGAGGATTCATTAGCACATATATGCTACCCAGCGGAAGAGCCATACGTGTCTTTCAAAGCGATGCTGTACGCGTCTCACTGAATTTCCCTTTTGGTCGTGTGGTGTAAGTTATTTTACTGTCTGTATTCTATGAGGAGACAAGGTAGTAAATCCCATTTCCATTCAGACAAAGCGAAGCGTTACAACCCTTTTATAACTGCCTGTATTCGTGTAGAAGCGGAAGGTAGACATTGTCCTATTTTTAAGTGTAAGTGCTTTCGGCGATTTTGTTGGTATGAACTTGCTGAGATGCTGATCTCTTAATTAGTTTTCTCTTTTCTCTTCGGAGCTTCATGATGTCACCCTCCTAGTGGAAAGAGAGGGCTCAAACTCTGAGAACTGGCGATGAGGTCATTCGGAACACTTGTTTCAGAGTGAGATACTCTTCTCGAAATTCTAGGTCAAGGTGTGTTGAAGACCCAGGAATGTTTGGCGGGTTATAATAGCATGTGATCAGTTTGTATTACAGCACATTTTATTGGTATCGGGATACTGAGATCTTTGTCCTGCTTGTGCTTGGCATTATATACATTATATAATGTACATCATTCTTCTGTCATCAATAAAGTTTACGATTGTTGATTTCCTTGATTGTTGATTCATCGTGTCGTTAGAGGTTCCGTTTTCGTCTCCAAATGTCGTTTTTTAATAGGTAGTTAAATTTTATGGCTGGTTTAGAAGACATAAAATGTATTAAATGGCATCACTCTTCTACTTAGAAGCTAAATCCCTGTTTTGAGTGAACTTATTTGTTTTATATTTTTTCTTCTATTTTTTGTCAAACTTTGTAAGTCAGTGACGTTTCCTAGATGAAATTGATTAGTTAACGACAACACATTAATGTATGCTCAGTATTCCCTTATGGAGGGACTTCTAGTATAATTAGAATTTTAATACCCATTTCGCGCCTTTCAGCGTTTCTATCCGGGAAAGTGGCTTTAAAACTTTGATTACCCTTTTTCCATTCGCTAGATAAGTTAATTTGCAAAAACAAGTCTGAGCTCCTCTATCCACGGATAAAACAGGAAATGTCGAACCGGAAGCCGGTTCGAGAGAAGAGAGATCGTTTTTTGCCGTAAAACGTTAGCGGAGCAACTGGGGAACACAATCACAGAGAGAGCGTGCCTCGACATTAAGTGCCCGCATATTTTCTTTCGGGAGGCTGTCAGGAGCTCCTGCGCTTTTACCGCACTCCATCATCGATCGTCGCCTGCGCCTGCGGCCGCCGCTGGGCCTCGAGCCCAGGACTTTCTCTGGACGCGCGCGGGGAGTGCAAGTAGAAAGGGCGCGCGCCGAAAGCGAGGGGAAGGAAATTACCTTCGGACCGGAGAGCTTACCCAGGCCATGATCAGCAACTCTGATGCCTACTCCCAACTCGTAAGTCGAGGTTTCGTGGCGAGAGGTGTCAATGTTGATGCTGTATTGTTGTGGTCTTGTTCAGAGCGCATAATGTCGAACTTCAGTACCAGGGCCCTTAATGAAGGTTAGTTGTATAATAACCCTGATGAAGCAACATTAAGATTGCTAGAGGAATGTTGATACAAGCGTCCCGTCGCACCCCAGGATCAAACAGCAAATTTCTCTCTCGCGCTCGGCTTTATTCCGTGCCGTTTCCTCTGTATCTCTCCGCTTTCCCTCCTTTCCATCTCCTCTCCCCTCTTCTTCCCTTCCGTTTCTCCCCTCCTTCTCCGTTTCTCTCCATCCTTCACCGCTCCTCTCTCCTCTCTCTCTCTCTCTCGTCTCCTTCTCCGCTCCTCTTTCCCGTTCTCCGCTTCTCTCTCTTCTGCCCCTCCTTTTCCGCTCCTCTCCACACTTTTCCACTCTTCCTCCTCTGCGCTCTTCTTCCTCTTCGCCCCCCCCTTGTCACCACCTTGTCCTTCTGCTCCCCTCTTCGTTCGTCTCCCATCTCCGCTCGTCAGTGCGCCGCGTCAGGGGCAGACGCGCCCGATTTCTCCGCGGACGGGGCAGTTGAGTCATTCGCAAAAAAGTGACCTGGAATCCGCGTGCGGTGGCGGCGCGGGCCCGAAGGCTGGAGAGGGGGGCGGTGATTGTGGTGGTTGGATCTATGGTCTACAAGACATCAGCGTCCAAAGCGTTCTTCGCTTACACGGTGGATCTGAGACGAGAGGTGAACGTACGGTGATATCACAATGTCGCTTATGACTGCGTCGCGCCACTTCTTAGAAACCTCTCCTATTTCCTTTCCCACTTTCTCTTTGTAGCTCATTCAATTATTTAAATATTTGGACCGTTATAATTTGAGAGCATCTGGTACATTTCAATGTCTTCTCAAGCTCTGAGAATCATTATGCATTCTCCTTTTTGAGTGGTAATTTTTCAAGTACTTGTAATTTAAAATGAGCCACCCATGAAGTTATGTTCCTGTTATACCCTGAATTCGTGTTAACATCGGAAAGATAGCTGCACTCAAAGAATAGCACGTTGAACTAATTCTGCGTTGTCAGAGATGAACTATTAGAAATTTGTTGTTTTGTTGGTCCCTCGCTACAGAGGACCTTATCTAGTGCGGATGATGGGCTCCGCTTTGTCTAAGGCTACGCAATCATTGTCTGGACTTTCTGAGAAGAACAATATTTCGGCAATGCTGATCGTTGGAATGACTGAAGGCAATCGCAATGTGCCACAGCCGTCGCAAGATTAATTTTGATAGCGGTAGAGTGCGGTGGGGCAACGATCGAGGTGGCTGATACGTCCGCCCGACGGCGGCAGCGCTGATAAATGTGGTGGCGAAGGCAGTTGCGGTAGCGAGTGCTCCCGCGGTCGCGATCTCGACATTGTAGGCAACGCGGACGCTACCCGTTGAAGTCGAAGGCAGTGTCCTACGTGATACTGCGAGGGGCTGATTAATGGCTGCTCACAAGTGAATCGCAGGTAATTCAATGCGATGCGGTAACGCACTGTGCCGTTAGTAATGTAGGTGGTCCCGAAACCTAGGACCACCCAGAACTACCACGTCGCGCCTGCCCGCTCCCCTGTGGCCACTCTTGCGGTTTGGCACCCTTCCGCTACGCCGCCCTCGCCCCGCCCCGCCCCTGCGGTCAGCGCCGCGCCGCCCCGCCCAGCCCAGCCCCGCCCCGCTCCGCTGCAGACCCACTTCGTTGCAACCGCTGACTTGCATTGTGCGGGTGCGCGCGGGTCAGTGACGTGGTCCTCGGTTCCGTCAGCGATGGGCCGAGTGACGAACAGGAAGGCCGTTTCAAAAGGGAGCTGCACGAGAGGAAAGAAAAAGCGGAGGCCCTAAAAGACGAAGTATCTTCGGGTTGTAGGGCCTGGAGCCATGAGATGCGTGAATGAGTACTGAAGTTCTTAACTGCTAGTTCAAGATCAGCACGGCACATTTAATAGACGGCGTCATTGAGTCTATGAGCAAGCTATAGAATAAATATGGAATCCCAACCCATTCAATGCGGTTGGGAAGAAGAATTTAAAATGACTTAACTGAATATCTAGAAATTCGGTGTAGGAAAACAATGGCGATCTATTAGGCGCATGGGCTTCATGCCTCGTCCATAGTTTATTTTCCTCTTCTATTGTAATATGTACTTTAACTTTTGAATAAATACACTCTAATACTGAAATTGAAGGCTTTTGCTAGGTATAATTGTTCAAATTCATTATTTCTTCTTCTGCTTTCTCGTCTTCTTCCTCTTGCTTTCACCGTTTAATCGTGCTTCGACCTGGCTCTCTCCTATCGCATGGTCTATTTGTAATAGTTTTGCCTAGATGATTGTCGTATTTTGACAAGATTTGTTAAAATTTTTCTGCTTTTTCGTTTCTTTATATTTTTCGCTGTCTCATTGTCAAGAAATTGTATCTACTCATTTTAGATTCTTGGGATATCCTCGTATTTCCATGCTAGTCATCACATCTTTCTGCTGACTTTGTCATCACTATATCTTCGAGGAGAAAGTGAGTTTTCAGGTTTCACTTTCATCTTTTTTGATTGTTCGCCTTAAAATGACGTTGTTCGAACATGGGTACCCTTTTCTTAAATGGGTACCCTTTTCTTATGTTGTTCGTTTTATTTGGGAACTTCCTTACTGACCTTCAGTGTCGACAGTTGTTGGATTTTAGCAATCTTGCCTTCCAACCAACAATGTAATCTTAATTTAAAAGAAAAACTTCCAGAATTAAACAATTCAATATTAAACACTTATCCTGTTGCTTTGTTTATTTTTATTTTTTTAAAATAACTTTTTGAAGTTCTTACATTGTCATTCCTTTGTACAGTGACATGTTCTTTCATGGAGCCTCTTGTATTCCCAGAGGGAGAATGCCTCATTTCTGTGTGATATACAACCCACTCGGCCTCGTCAATAGCATCAATGCGAAAAGTGTCCCTTCTCTGTTTATTAAGTTGCATAGAAACTTATAGGCAAAGTCTTAACGTCTATAAACGTATTCTACTCTGATTATAAAAGTATTCCAGCTTTCTCTGCGTGTGCTTCTTATCGAAGATTTTGCTAAGTTCCTTTGTCCTTTGCAGACCTCCTAGCATTGCCCAGGTTTTGCTATGTAGCCATAAATGATGCGATGTTTTCTGTTCCTTAATAGATATCACAATATTTGCTTTTCATATCCTCAGTCCTTTCTTTCTTTCTTTTATAAAGTATTTGCTTTCTCAGAACATCTTTTGCTGACTTTGTAAATCTGTTTTCATATTGTCCTACACTTTTTCATACGCGAGGCCGAAGGATAATTATCAGGATGAATAACGAGATGATATAACCAAATGGTTAACCAGCATTTTCTGAACAATAACGTTCGTGTGTCATTAATTAGTTGCACTTTAATTATAGAACTTACACCAGTTTCAATTTTCCCACAAACTTGGTGTGTCATTGCTTCCACTTATGGCACACTTCTGTTTTGTGTCGTGTAGGCCAATCTTCGTATCGGCCAACTCGTGTGTTTCCGACCCCGACGCTATTAGTTTGCGAGGGCTAGGGAGTCGTTTCTATTCTACTAATCTATTCTAAGTCTATTCTTCATTGTCTCCCTTCTCTTCCCTTTCGTTTTACAATGGCGAGAGAAACGTTAACAGCCGTGGTGAAGGCAGTTTCTCTAAGGGAGACAACTCTAAATGAAAAAACGTTCTGGAACTAACCATTTCAGTCCTAAAAACTGAATTATTATTATTATTATTATTATTATTATTATTATTATTATTATTATTATTATTATTATTATTATTATTTTCTGTACTTTTCTCAGTAAGCATTGAGAACCATTCATCTATTCATACGACTTAGGCTCTAGCAAATGCAACTGGTAATGACAGATCTGAGGAAAGACGGAGAAGAAATTCATCTTTGTCCGTCCTTCAATTTAAAAAATTTCGCACAATATGGCAAGTCTGTAGGATTAAAGCTTTTTAGATGGTTATGCAGATTCCTTTTGATAATCCTATTTTTGTAAGACCTGAAGCAAATCGGTCTGTCACCACTCCTGTGGCTGAGATGATTATTGGCACTATTTCAACCTTACTCAGTTGCCAAACATGTTGGATTTCTGCTGCCAAATTCTGGTATTTTGAAATCTTCTCCGATTCTGTCTTGTTCAGGTTTTTTGTCAGTGGACAGCCTACATCTATGATTGTTGCATACTTTTGTATTTTATTGATAACTACTATGTCCGGGCGATTATAATCCACAGTCTTATCAATGACAATAGGCCTATCCCAGCAGAGTACTATTTTACTATTTTCTATAACCGGTGAAGGTTAATATTGTAAGGTGGTGGAGGGTTCTCAATTAGTCTATAATTTGATGCCAATTGTCTATGGATTATTTTGGCTACTTGATTGTGCCTCCCTAGATATGCAGTGTTGGCAAGAACTGGACAACCTGCAATCACATAGTCGATGGTCTCATTTGGTTGATTACACATTCTACAGACATCTTTTATACTGCTCTTCTGTATGTGTTTATCATAATTGCGTGTTTTTATTACCTCATCCTGAATTGCTTTTATAAATCCTTCAGTTTCAGGAAATAAATATCCCATTTTCAACCACAGGAGAGAGACTTTATCAACTGATGGGTTATTTAAGAGATTAGGATATTTTCCATGAAGGGTCTTGTTCTTCCAATCTGTCTGCATGTTACATATCTGGGAAACAATTTCAGTATTAGTTTCAGTCTTCTGGAGATTTAGAGCTGAATAGTTTGCATCTACAGCAACTACATTCTTCAGTAACACACTATCCGAGGAGTGAAAGTACATTCGCATTTTCTTTTCTTGTGACCTGCACAGATTGAAGATATTAACTAGGCCTCTACCTCCTTGGTTTCTGGGAAGATAAAGCCTTTCGACAGCGCTCATGGGATGATGTATTCTGAATTTTATGAGGGTGGTTCGAGTAATCGTATCCAGTTCCCGAAGGTCTGTGTCTGAATATTTCAGGATACCAAAAGGAATATGTCAATACTGGGACAGCATAGGTGTTAATAGCACTTATTAGATTCCTAGAGTACAATTTTTTGCTCATCAACTTTGTGATTCTTGATTATTATTATTATTATTATTATTATTATTATTATTATTATTATTATTATTATTATTATTATTATTATTATCGGCAGTTTTTGTTGTAAGTAAACTTTGAATCTCAGTTCAGGTAATATGCCTTTACAACCCATAGCAAGATGACTCCATCTACACAATTTTCACTTATGCACGCAATGCTCAGGGAAAACAAACCTTCGAGAAATCTATAGCGGACAGAAGCGGACAACGATCTACCTTCCGAAAAAGCGTTATAAAAAGATACGGAACTGTAGGTATAATTAGGACGTTATATTAGGATTTCCAAATATTAACAGTATTTACATAATTTTTATTCGTCCCTTGGAGAACTTTAGAATATCAGTGAAACAATGTCCACATCTATTTAAAAGATCTAAGTTGTGTCAATATCTCAAAATTTAAATAGGTTACAAACAAGAAAAAGAAATATGATAATTCGCCAATTTACAGTAAGTCGGCAAAACCGCTTCTCTACACCCTTTACTGTTGTCTTGTGGCCAGCTTAGGAGATTCACCTTTATATCGCAATTGTCGATCACTTGCAAATGGGGTGCATTCTGCGAGGACAGAACGCTCAGTTTAGTTATTTTTAGACCAGTGTCTTAAGAGGTAACTTATTTATGTAGACACTATATAAATATAAGTTATTTCTGTATAAGTAACGGGAACTTTCATCATAAGCAAGAAACTGCATGACACTCTCACTCCGAAAATAAAGGAGAGTGTATAAAAGATAGTTGAGATGAACCATACAACCTTATAAAACCTGCAATAACAATAGGGGAGAAACTTGGGACGTGTCTTTTCCTTTGCGTCTTTTCGTGCGCCTGCTCATTTTTCCGAGCCCATATCGCTGCATGTCCTTGCATCGTCTTTACAAATAAATCTTGGAACTAAAGAACGGAGAGTTGGAAGGGAGGTTCGTACTCGCCGGCTGCCAAGTGCTCCTTTCGGGAGCCACGACCTCCCGCTCTTCGCCAGTCGCCCTCGCAGCGCCGCGCCGCGCCACGCCGCGCCGCGCCGCCTGGCGTCCGGGATCGCCAACCTCCGGGCCACCCGCCGCTTTTCCATAAAGGATATCGAGACCGCGCTAGGCGGGCGAATAGCATCAATTACATACCGCGCGGGCTTCTTACTGCGCCGTGATTAATCTCAAGTTGATGGTCGCCGCGCGTATTTACCTCCTCCGACGCACCGGTCGCCGGACGGCAAGATTGGTGGACGTGACGGAGGAAGCGCGGGTGAAAGGTCAGAGGTGCGTAGCCTCAATGGCTTCGACCTCGTACTACTGCGTTTGCTGAGTTGAGTAATTGATTTGAAAAATCACCCATAGTTGTGTGCACAAAAGAATGGTGAAAGTCTGTAATTTGGTCAAACTTGTACGTGCGGCCATCTGGAAGAAGTCAACCTCGGGTACAGATAGATCATTTTACGGATTCTTTCGCATCTGGCCGAGTTTTGGAGTATGGGAGTGGTATTTATACTACGAGAATGACGAACGGTATTGCTGATAACTTGTTCCGAATTATTTAATTAATAGACTTTTGCAAAGTTTATTAGATGATTATCCGTATTAATAATTTGGAATGCCTGTAGCAATCCAAAGAAAACAATGCAGTCTTTGTACATGTGAGACGTGTCTACGGTTTCGTTAGACACCTAGAGACAGGGAAAAATACAAAAACATCTATATTGTTAATTTGGAATGAAGGCATAAAATGAGGTGTTTATGGTTTCGTTCGATACCCAACAACTCAAAAAAATACAACAGCAATGAAATTTTCGATTTTGAAAAGTGCAAATATTGGATCATGTTATTCCGCCCATTCTCTTACTGCGTGTGCTGATAGAATTCTCACAGAGCGTCACTTCTGTTATAAGGACAGACTTCTACGGTGAAGACTGTTTTTGCAGAGTTGTAGAGAAATTTAATTATTTGTAGAGTTGTGGCAGAGTATTGAATGTTTGTTGTTCTAGAGCAGTGTGTGTGCTGTGTTTTAGAAAATCATGTGCGTGGGTTTGTTCAGCAACATTGTTGCTGCCACGGGCCACGAGTGTTTCTTAATTGTATATTTTGGGGTGTTTTAATGCATACAATTAAAATTATTAAAACGCCTGATCATTATAAAGATTGCATTTCCATTTTGGATATCTGAAGGGAGGAGCGCTTCTTTCTCACGCGGTGGGGAGCCTTTAGAGTAGATATTATGTAGGTTAACCTCCGCGCGCTCGCCTCTGCGCTGCAAAACTCGTGTCTTGCATAATGTGTTGCGAAATTACTACACCAATTTCATCAAATTGATCTTTAAATGGAGTATGATTTTTCGTGCCAAAACCCGCGTTTAAATACTTAATCCATTGTTTTCAATTTCTCCTTTAACATTGTGCTTTCTGCTGGTAATTGTCGTGATGACCTGAAATATACCTACGAAAGAGTATTCAGTTGCAATTATCCTTGGAGAGAAACGCACAAGTAAAAATATATTCAGGAAAATATAACCACTCTTCCATGGAAAGGAAGAAGAAAAAACTGCATCTGTACATAAGCCTGTACGAAGAAGACTAAGAAATTACGAAGAGAATTCCGACGCCTGAGCGCTTCAGGAAGCGCAAGTGGTGTTTGCGTGATTACTATCATAACTCACTCTCCAGTTGGCAATAACGAGATGTCATTGTTTGGATAAAAAAAAACCATCTCCTGCTTCCCGAGCGCCTTCACTTCGCAGGCTGCCTTCGCCCCTGGAGGGCGCTGGCGCGCGCGCGGCACTTCCGGCCCTTACCGACGCCCGCAGCCTTTGCGGCGGCTGCCTGTCGCCCAGTTCCGGTTGCACTGTCAGCGTTAGAAACTGCGCCCGCGGAGGACGGGGGCGAGGTAATGAGTGGGCGTTTCTGGAGAAAGGTTGCACGCCAAAATCGCACGACGGGTGAATGCCGATGTGAGGACCTTGTTTCGAGTTCAGGTATTATCTCGTCCGGCTGCTTTTATTGTGAAGTTGCTTGACGTCACGTTGAGGTTTGCTTTGCGTGCTAATGGAATGAATTTTGGGGTATCTATTTTGCAGGGATACGGTTACTGGCACAAGACGTGTTTTATTTATTACTTTTAAAGATTCTGTCCATGAAAATCATTTTAGTCGGTAAAACTGCGTCAGTTTGAATTTAATACGATCAGATTCTTCAGTTCGAAAGGAACTGAGGATGAGTGTATAATCAGATTTGTGGCGGATAGATGAGGCAGGATAAAGCTAGACACTGATAGTGTTTAAAAGCTACATATGCAATCAGAAAGTACATGTGCACGTTCTTTTTAAAGTTTCATCCAACTCTTAGTGTTTCTTATGGATAGACGAAAATAATATTAACACTCCGTTCATAACACAGTGCTAAATACATTCATTGCCGTGGAATCATGTCTTTCCGTAAAGTTTTGAGGTATTTGGAGTTATTCTATTAGGTTCAACGGAAAGCTTCTTTTTGGGATCTTACAGTGTGCTTTTTTCTTTTAACCCAATTAGGGTAATTTTTCGCTTTCCGTCACGTTTCTCTCCCCGGTCCCGCCCTCTTCACGGCGGCGCGACCTCCAAGTTTCCGCTTGCCGTCACAACCCACACCAGCTGCCATTGTCAGCCCTTCACATGGTCAACACTAATTACCGGTTAAGCTTTGCTCAGAGCGGACCTCACCATCCAGCGGGAGAGAAACAGCGCCACATCCAGGCATGCGTTTAGCTCAGAGCCAGCATTATCGTTGTCCTTGGGTTAGAGTCCCCAGGCGAATTTTCGATATCAGTTAGATGGCTAGGTCGAATTCAGCCGCTGTCTGGAGGAGAAATGTAGCGGCTGTCTGCTCTGATCGATGTATTTCGGTATCAATCGTAGACGAATAGACCCCGACCGCGCGATCATTGCTTCCTGTTTATTGTCCTATCCTCTCCCCTTAGACACTTCTATACTTCCATGCACTACTCTACCATACTCATCAGGACTAATGCCCTTGCATTTGTTAGCCAATGATTGTCCACTACCACACTGAATTGACCACAGCCATCGCCAAAGTTTCTCCCTTTAGTGCGGTCATAGCCACCGCCTGGACCCTCCCCCGCCATTCCTTTCACGTGGTCATCGCTATCGTTACCGCGGCGATCTCCGTTTCAAAACCTTTCCTCTGTCAACAACATCATTATCACCACCTTGTTACCGAGATCAACATTCATTTACTTTTCCAATCATCAATCAATCACACTCATAATTATCACTTCCAGTTTCATGACTATCGTAACTGACTCCATCACCGTCTTTGCGACGTTACTCTCGCTCGAATCGGTACCGTTACTATGAAATTGACTACATCGTTTCATCATTCGCCTCCATCATCTCCACCCGCATTCTGTCCGTCTGCATCGCTGCGGCGCCACCAACGCTCCATTGTCCGCCCCGAGGGTTTGCGAAGCGCCTCCTCTGCTCCCGAATTCCGGCGCAGTTCGCTCTCACTGACGCGCGCGTGCGCCCGCCCGCCCGCGCGGCTCTAACGACGTCGTTAGCGGCACTCGACGCCGCCTGCCCGATTACGCACGCTTTTTGCGCTTTGTTTGGGCTCCTGCCTTTCGCCACGGGGACGACGCGGCGCGTGGAAATTTTTGACGCCCTCGGCACAGGAGGTTTCATCCCTTTTTGCTACTACTCTCGCTTCGCAACTCGCCGAGAGTTGTGGCTTTCTGCGTTTTTTGTTTAGTTAGTCGTATGGAGTGTAGTTTGATTGAGAGCGTTTAGGTTGGTTTCTCATATTTATCCCATCCAGGGCCGAGATATGTTAGTGTCGTAGAGTAGTGAAATGGATACGTGATTTTGCAAATTTTTAAATAATATTTTTCTTGTCCTGTGGAGGATAATTAAAAAGAGAAGTTCTAAAAACTTAACTTCCTTCCAGAAACAATATTGGCAGAAAATTTGCACGTTCTGCTAATATTGGTTTTTCATTCTGTTCACTTGCGTTTACTTACGTTTATATTGTGGGAAAATTAATTTACTATTTTCCGGAATACGTCGTATTAGTATTATTTTAAATCTTGAACACTTGTTTGTAATGTGCTTATGGCATGTGCGTGACTGGAAACTTGTTTCGAGCGATATGCCGCTGCGTGGGTAAAGGCGTTCGTAAATCTTTGAGACGCGGTGGGGGATGTTCAATCAAGAGGCCGCTGAGAGTGCAACTCAAAATGCTCCAACTCGGACAGATTAAACTGGGCGTCTTATATGCGCTTTCGCAGTATACGTAAACACGAGGCCAGGAAATGTGTGTACGCAAACCTCTCATATCCAGAACCGAAAAATGAGCATTGCCTCAGTAGCAAATGTTTCTTATTGAGGCTGCTGGCCGCTGCCTGCGACATCGCTGGCACCGCTGCGTGGGGCGCCACCGTCGGCACCGCCTAATAGGGCGGATGCTCCGCCCGCCTCATTGACGTGCGGGCGAACGCGGCAGCTGTCACGTGCGCGTGCAATCACGGCTCGCCATTCACTGATGACGCACTACTGCAACAGCGGAGCCCTGGGGAGAGATCGCGGAATTAATGACCTCCTGTACCTCGTTGAAAAGTAAACATTGTGTTTTCTCTGAAGGATAGTACAGACATCTTCAAACTGCTCTCTTGTAGTGTTTAGTACTCGTAAATTTGACACAGTGTCCTATGCCTCCGACCTACACAAATATAGATCCTCCCCAGGGCTACTGTTTATCAAAATGCTAGAAGCTTTAAAATCTGTTCAGCACAGGTGAATAGAAAACGTTTTTTGAAGAAAAAAACGCTTTCAATATGCAAATTTAAGAAATTATTTTGTAGTCGTAATCAAGAATAAATCAATGCTCAGATTGTAAGGTATTAGAAAAGAATAACCCTTCTCGTGTATTCGATACGGAAATGTAAATATGTAAATCTATTCACCCCGTCTTACGGTACGCAACACTCCCACTTGTTACGTGACACACCGTTCTATAATGTAAGGTGTATTATTATGAAATATATTTTGACGGTTGAGATTTCGAACTTTGTATAGTTTTGTACAGTAAAATGAAAGAAGAAAACTGCTATAGTCGAATCAAAGTTGAATCTACGAACATACTTTTTAATTTGATGACTTGAAAGTGATATCCCTTGTTCCTTCAGTGCGGCCGTACATACTTTTCATGTTTTTAGCACGATGAATATACTTATTTTAAAATAAACTTGAGGAAATGGGACAATCTGGAAAGATGGTTATCTGGTTTTCTCGAGAGAATAGTGATGGCAGAATAAAATTGATCTATTTGTGAAACAGGATGTCGTTGCCACCGTTCCGGTCGTCGCTCATTGCGTCGCATTAAGTCCAGTTTCTTTCGCTATCGGTACTTCTGGTCGTGAGAACTCTTGTTGCTCATAAAAGAAATGTATAATCTGCTGCCTTCAATTAGGGTCCCTTGCATTCATTGTGGTCATTTTTCACTAAATCTAACACTTAAAACTATATAATATCATTACCTCATCACATCTTTTTTGGTGTTCGTAGAATCTTCTGACTTCATAAATAAAAATAAAGGATGAAGAAGATTCCATACATTTATATTCACCGTTAACACATCTATCGTCGCTTCAGTCGAACTACTTCGAACGTTTAGAATAAACTGAACAACAGGGAGGTATTATAACTCGGGCCGGAGAAATATTTGTTGTTGATCCATCCGTATGTTTCTAAGGGCATATTAACATTTCTTTTATTGTGATTCACGCTATGAGAAATATCATCTTTCGAGTTTTTTTTTAGCACCGCGTTTGTTACCTGCGCGTTTCACAGTTGCATGAGCAGAGTTGGCTTTTAATAGTTTCTTTTTAATAAGAGAAAATTTTAATAGTTAATTTTAATAAGAATAGCTGTTAATTGCGAGGTTCATCTCAAAACGTCTGCTGTTCTATCTGACCGCGATCATTCAATTCCCACATGGCGATATTGGAAAACTCTGTAGTCAAAGTAATAGCTATTAACCCACTAGAGCGTTCGGTTAGGAAATTGGCGTGTTGACTTCCAGTTGCGACACCTTCACATCGTCAGTAAACACGATTACCGAAGTAGTTTCATTTCATGGAGTGTGAGGAAAATGAGGTTAATTTAACTAATATAAATTTTTCAAATTCTAATACTGTCAGTAATATTACAATTAAGAATAAATATTCCCCAAACCTATATGAATTACTTCTGAATTGTCGGAATCTGATTTGTTTTGTACATAGCCATGTTTTTTCCTTAACAAACATTTGACTAGCAATGAATCGATGATTGTTTACGTTGCTAAAGATGTTAAAACGCGTTGCTAAGGATGTTAAATTTCCTAACATACAAGTAGGTACAAGTGTACTTAACAATCATGATGCATGATTGTATGTTAACAGTTAATGTTATCATATGTGCATGAGTGTATGTTAAAGACGCATGTGACCGATAAAATTAAATAAACTCTTCTCTTACTTTTAAATGATTTTTTAAAAGTTGTGTCGAATTATTGGCGCCAATTTTGCTTACGTTGCTTGCAATTTAACTGTATTGACGTTTAAATGTCGTCGTGCAAGGCTGTGACCGGCATCATACTAAAATGTCCGTAAAAACTTTTTTTGTGTGGGAGTGTAATGAGACGTTTATTTTAGGAAACTTTACATCTTGATCGATGCTGAATCCTACCCGACTCTGGTATTCGGCCCTCGTCTCCGCTATCGAAATCGAGAACACTCGCTTGGGGCCAGAGAAATCTGAGCCGCTCGACCGGTTGATGGGCGACTGAGAATCGCGCCCGCCCATCCTGCATTGCTGCGCACCTTCTCTTGCACACTCCTCGACAACGTCGCCGCTACATTTCAATGCGAAGAAGATACAAGACCACACTTCAGCTGTGGAGCGCGACGGCCATTGACGTACACGTAGACGTGTTTACCTTTATGAGAGAAAATTGCGCGTGCGCGCCTGGCAATTAGCGGCGGTAACCGGGTTCGGAGCAATTAGGCGGCGGCGGCAGCGCGGGCGACAGCCGAGGCGCCGGCGGAGGGGGCGCGGCGTTCAAAGAAGCAGCCGGCAAAGGTCAATGGCGAAGGCAGGCTGGGGCTGAATGAGTGCTACTTTTCTGGTCAATTCTTATTTGTCAGCTGGCCAGCCCAGTCCCGGAGCTAGACAGTTTTGAACCCAGAGCAATGCTGAAGAGAGAAAATCCTCCCCCCCCCCGAAAAACTTGAAAAATGTGAAAGTTGTATCAAGAAACTATGAGTAATTTTATTTCATCAAATTACAAAAAATACGTTTAAGCTACAAACATGATTTGGAAATATGTTTTCAATTTTTTAAGTCAAATTATTTAGTGATCAAATCATTTTTCACGATGAGCTTGAAACGCCAAAAAAATTCTTGTGTTTAGTGAGTATTTAATAAAATGCCTTTTAATAACTTTTTGTTAAATTCATAAAATAATAAATACGAATTTCAGTAGTACCTATTTTAACGATAGTGATTTGATTCAATTCATAGAATCTTATAAGTAATTACTATAATTAACTATTTAAGATAAAAATTTAATTGAACATTTTACGAAAAATCAGACCACTGTACCGTGACTCGATTTCTAATTTCTTTTTTTACTAATTGTTCCCTTCAGTCCCATCGTCGGGCCCTTTGACTTGCGAGGCCCCGGGCGATCGCCCGGTCTGCCACAGTATGCCTAGCGGCGGCTCCGGACCACTTAGTGCAGTAGAAACTTCTCCGGAATCTGAAGCTGAAAGAAAATTAGTAGTTCTTGAATATTTTCACATATGGAACTTCCAACTACCGATATTGTTTGTCGGGGGAAAATGAAGTCCGAAAAGAATGAAGGTTTTCGAGCTTTCATTTCCAATATACCCTGCGAGTTCTTGACTAAGTATCTTTTACTTCTTCTATCACAATCAATGATATTCAGAGATTAAATTCCCTGTTGAACTGTGTTGTTTGACGTACTATCTCCTAAGTCCCAGAATGTTCTCAACGCGATGAAGAATGATGCAAGCGTACAGTAAAAAAGATAGGAATTGCGCAGAAAATTGTAATTGAAGTAACCAACTGTTCATTAAGAGGAAAAGGAAGAACTGAATCGAACTTGTCTGCTTCAGCGTCAGAAGAAGAGCGTGGTTGGATGAGTGTTTGTCGGTTTCAAAAATAATTTTTTGATATCATTTTCGATAATTACATTGTGTTCTAAATATTGAAGTTTAGAAAAGTTTTGTTTTGATAAGATTAACCTAGGATAAGTTAAAAGGATTAGATGATATATTGTGAAGGAATTTTTTATATCAATAAGAGTCACCTTTACAAAACCAAATTAAAATTTTTATATATATATATGATTATTGTACGTTCATATACGTCCACATATTGCCGCTACACGTTGATTCTATTGAATGTTTACTGATTCTTGATAATACAATTTATCTCATTAATAAAAAGTCATAAAGTCTTGCGCTTGGTTTGGTGCTATATATCTGATGAATATGAGATAGTATTTACATCAGCGGTACTAATAGAAAACAATTCCTATCTTTTCCAGGTATAATTTAAACGAAATATGTTTTATCTGGCACATGAATTTAATGTTGGCGTGTCATTCATCACCACTTATTGGAGGTAATACCAATTGTTTTACTAGCGGATTGTAAGTTTTCTCGACGGTGGTAAATTCGGGCGCACTGTCTCGGAAAGGAATGTAATGACACGGGACGAGGGCGACGTGGCGACCCACCGTGGGCGTGGCGGCGGCTGTGCGTTCCAGGGCGCGCAATAACTCAGCGGAGGCAGCGGGCGCCGCCGGCGACATCTCCCGCGCTTTCGCCCGCTGCGTATGAACCCGGGCTCTCCCGCAATGGGCCTGTAACGCATTGCCTCCTAAGAGATCGCGGCAACGTGTGTACATGTCGCGGCCACTGGGCGCTGTGGCGCACCCGAGTGGAGCGGTCCAAGGGCTCCTCGAGCGCGCTTCGTGGTGTTTTCACTGTGCTTTCTCGCCTCCGTTTGCTTTCGGAACAGGTGGACGTGTCGGTGAAAATTGATCTAGTTTACGCGGGTGTTGACACGTGACTCGAGGTATGTAGGCCGTGAATGCATACCCTTTTAAAACCAATTTACTATGTTTTGGGTAGGGGACTGTAGTGCATACGTATTTCAGACAGTATAATGAATACTAAATATTTGGGAATCATAATTTATAGTGGTACAGGTAGGTAATAAATTGCGTGTATACATATAGTCCAGCCTACTGAAAAAACTTTTATTTATAACGAACATTCCACGTTTACCCTGCCGTGATAACTCCATGACTATAAGGACAATTGTTGAAAGATCAAAATTCATATTTTTGGAGGTGAGAATGAGCTCAGACAACCGCTTGGGTTTGATTGTATTGCCGCAATCACTAAAGCATTGTACCGGGAGCGGTAGCTCAGTGCATCAACTGATGACACTGCAGCGCCTCTGACCGGGAGGTAGGTTCGAGTCCTGATTGGGCGGCAGGATTTTTGACACTAGCTTTTCAGCTAGGTCGAATTCAGTCGCTGTCTGGAGGAGAATTCTAGCCGCCGGCTGCTCTGATCGGTAGTTTTCCGTGGTTTCTCCGATCAACACCAGGCGAATGCCGGAGCAGTACCCTATCAAACGGGCCACGGACCGCGCGCTATCTGTCCTTCCTCTTCCTTATCCTATCGTCTCCCTTTACATACACACTTACATACATAAAAAAACATACACTACACTACCACATATTCTGGAAGACCGTGGGGAGCTTAGAGCTTGTCCCGGCTGGGGGGTGAACCGCATGGGAGAGTCCTGGTTAGGGGGAAACCCCACTAGCCGACGGTAGGTCGGCGCCGGATCTCGCCATCCAGCGGGGGAAGATCACTGCCATCTCCCGAGAAAAAAACATGCACTACACTGACGGGACTAATGACCAAAGCAGTTGACATGCT
Organism: Teleogryllus oceanicus; assembly: GCA_964035755.1. Classification (NCBI taxonomy): domain Eukaryota; kingdom Metazoa; phylum Arthropoda; class Insecta; order Orthoptera; family Gryllidae; genus Teleogryllus; species Teleogryllus oceanicus. The sequence goes on from CAXIVR010000008.1 coordinate 59,232,957, forward strand.
CGGAAACACGAAAAAATCAATCAACTAATGCATTGGAACGACACATGGTGTAGTGGTCAGACCGCATATCTTCCTCCCCTGTGAGCTGGTATCTATTCACGATCGATCGATGTGGAATTGGTGGTGGAGTAAGCGGCTTAGCGGCAAGTTTTCTCTGCGTCTCATTCCGCCATTGCTCTATTTCATTCATTGTGTCTTTTAGGCACCACAATGTAAATAAAGAAGACTCACAGAATCTATGAAATCTGTTTACGAGATGAAAAGTTTTAGACTGACTGACGGGAAATTAAATGTTACGATAGGGTAGTAATTTAAAATAATAAATTTCATTTGAACTGCAGCACAAATGGATGAAGCGAACTACGTACTAAAACTCTTGGTACGATCTATAACAGTGCTGTTTTGAAAAATTAGCACCCATCATTAATAATGAAAAATTGTTGCAGTTGATTTCTGACGGCATTGAAGTAGACGTTTTTTGTCACCGTGTCATTTTGTTTATTTGTCGCTGCTTTGTCACGATGAAGTGACCATTGCAAGTGTATGCCAGGGGTCGAAAACTTTCAAATCCAAGTAGTGGGCTTTAAAATGTGTTGGAGACATTTCGGCCTAGTTACCGAAAAAACACGTAAATGTTTAATATACTTAATAAATACCTTAACAAATAATAATTTGGAATGAGTATCGAATTGCTAGATTGAAGAAACGAGAGAACTTCAAGAAAATCCGCCAATAATCTTCATTATTCGTTTTAAAATTTATATGGAGATGTGTAGGATGTGGATTTCCGCGTACGGACGAGGCAAGCCACCGCCTGCGCCGCTCTTGTGCAGCTCGTTCCCTGCTGGGGACGCGTTGCGAGGAAAGGCGTCCGCGGCGCCGCGCCGTCGCCCCGTGGCGTGCGGGTGGGCGGCGCCGTTTCCTTTCCTTCCATCCACCCCCGCGCACCCGGCGACGCACAGTGGCCGGAGATAAAGTTTCACGTGTAATTCCGTTAGGGTGATGCGTACAGAATGTTGTTGCGAGTCGCAGATACTTACTCCTAAGATGTAAATTAAAGAATGTTTGTATAGATTTGAAAAGTATAGATGGCACCTCCATCATACTTCATTATTTTCATAATAATTGCCTTGTGTTTTCATGATAGTTCGAAATTTTTAGATTTTAAATACAATTTATTGCTTCTTTTCTAATTTATTGCGTATATAACTTGTGTGGATAGCCGTTATTAAGGTTTGTTTTGACATTAACGTTCTAACAATCAGAATCAGAAATTTATTGTATTTTCTTTTGGCAGATGACAAGCACTTCGCTGAAGTTGCTTTCGACGATTACTTCTGAACATTTGACAAACTGAAACAATTTGTTCTTCATGAAGTTTTTGGTCGCTCGGCTCGTCCGCTCGTTAACCTTTATGTTCTTTAAAGATTAAAATGTTGAATTTTCATAATTATGTTGCCGCAGGAGAAGTTGGCGGGTAGAGCTGGTGGAAGAGACATGCTTCAAACCAGGAACATGAGAGATGATTTTCCGACATTTTAGACCTTTTGAATTTATTTTCACGGTCGCAGGTGGTAGCAGCTGCATAGCTTTATAAATGAGCTTTTTTTAAAAACAAATTCGCAGGAAGTCACTCGCTAAGCACATAAACAAACAAAGAAGCAGACTTCTTAAGAGAGACTTAATTTCTCATTTCAATTACACACTGATTAATCTTTTGACGTTAAAGCTCCATTTAGCGTGTTTTTTTTCTTAGAAAAGTCGTGATTAAAATATGATGTAAAACGTGAAGTTGGAAAACGGTTTAAAAAGCTTACAGTACCTAATGTTTCATCACAGCGGATTTTGTTCTTTGCTTTCCTTGGTATCCGCTCGCCCCACTGCGAGGCGGAGGCTGCAGCGGAGAGCGGGGCGCCGCGTTCCGCCAGCGGCGGCGTCCGCCTCCTCGCGCCTGGCGCCGGCGCCGCGCCGTGTTTTTCCTCCTGCGCAATTGTTTGCTCCGCGCGCGGCCTGGCGCCTTGTACGCGGATGAGTCGCAGATTACAATCTCGTTGCTATGACTGAGTCCGGCCGTTTGTTTTCTTTCGTGCTGTTGAGGGGCTGCTTGGCCGTGAGTGACATAGATAAATGTGGCGGGTCGTGGGAGGAAAAAGGCGAGTTTGGTTGGTGTGCCGTAATAAGTTCGCCAGTTTGGGTGGAGGTTCTCATTGGTTCTACGTTACAATCTTCGTCTTGGATGAGTGAAAACTATCTTACGTGTTATGGATTAACGCTTTACGTCCCGTGTATACGTATAATGTTCTACATTGTACAAAATTAACTACAATAATTACATAAACAAAGCGTTATGAATGCGTAATTTCGCTATTAGATACTCATTTGCCTGTGTTCTTTCTTTGGCAGGCGAGTGCCAAGATTTTAGGTTAAAACGTTAAGATATTGTGAAGACCTAGGAGCAGGACGAACTTGCCCTCCTATTCCTCGGAGTCGTTTCAGTTTACGGGAATAAATTATTAAGGTATTGCATAATTTGTTAACTGGTCATGCCTTATGTCTGTCTTGAAGAAAACTACTGTAGTGAAATACTCATCCTTCAACATGTTCAGCAAAAATTATTTTTAAAAGTATTGACTATAATATTTTATTTCTAATTTCATTTCTTCAAGTATTCTCAGAGTTAATTGGCATTATCGAGGAGAAACCTGAATCCGATGTATCTTGAAGGATAATGCTATACGATCCTGATTTTCAAAATGAGAATATAGTTATTCAAATTATACTGTTACAAACGCTGTATTATTTCATATATCCGTATTTTTTTCATACAAATAAATTAATATTGTTATATAGTTAGACTAACAGTCTATTAACAATTAAATTGCTGGGAGGCATATATTTTCGTTTCAATTAATGATCAGTAATATTTCAATAAAGTGCATAAAGTTTTATCTGACGCCTCGAAGGGAGAAGGGTAATGTTTTATATAGATTTCTGGATTTGTGACGTTGCAGTTTTTGATTCAATATTGTTGATTGGAAACCAAACGATCTTCATGCGGCGAAGTGATGATGTAGACTCTATAAACGTTTTTAAAATCAATTGCCTGACACAAACATCGCAAATTCGTTTGTATCAAGGAATTATCTAGGCTACATAATTATTCTGTCATTATTATGATGGCTTTTCTAGATAATGTTTTTAAGCATGTTTTCTCATACAATGGCTGAAGTAAGAAACTATGCTGCATGATTTCGTCTAACGAACATTGTTATAATATGAGATATGATTGTTGGGATCTAGATTATAGCATTCCTAACTCTCAATTCAAAAATGCTTGTTAATTATTTAAAATATCGATTTTTTTAATATTACTCTTTATGTTTGTAATTTCTTATTTTGTTTTCTCAAATGTAACTCAAATGCAATCTCTTAATAAATGAAATCCCGTATTTTTCATATTCACAATATGTATTTCCTCATATAATAATGATATCTATTTTTATTTTGGTCTCGTTTTCTCATAATAACGTAATTTGTGTGTTTTAATTATGTCATTGTTGTATCTTGTAATCGAGGCTTTGTCTTTTTGTAAGCCAAGAAACGAAGAAAGAAAATGTGTGTAATATTCTCATAGGTTAACATGCAGTTTGAATGTGTGAGTGCGGAGTGACAATGCGGCGTGGGTGCGCAGGTGTGGCCGCTGCAGCAGCGCTACAACGGGGCGCTGGCGGCGCACTGGGCGACGCCATGAACACCTTCTGGGCGGAGAGCTACGAGGCGAGCAAGCGGTGACGCGGCGCGCGCAACTCGTGGTGGAGAGCCGCGCCCGCTTCCTGGTGAGTGGTGCTCGCCCTTCGCAGCGAAAAGGGGCTATTGCCAAACAGGACGCGCCGCGCCGTGTTCTTTTTTAAAAGCGTTTTACCACTTCGGAGACGACGAACGCGAACTTGAGAATGGCGCCTGAATGATAGGCAACCAACATAGCATGTCGGTTTTGCGGGGTGTTGTGTTCGCAATACACGAGTGATGTCAAGGTCGATTCGGGAGTCCGTGACAAGGGTAGCATTACAAAATCATCCCAGTTGATCACCTCGCCACAAGAGAGCAATAAGTAGCCATGAACGCTTTTACACTATACCCAAGAAATACGATTAGGTGGGATTTGGATACATCAATTTAAGAACCTTTTTTAATATTTTATTTATGTTTTTTATTTATTTTTCTTTGTTTTTCCTCTTTTTACATACGATTCCAGCATGTGAAAACGGCAGTATTACTGCAAATAGTTTCCTTTCCCGATGCTATTTGCGCCAAGGATCTCAGCTTCACGGTGGCCCGAAGTGTGCCACTGCCACTAATAGGAGACTCTCTTGGCATCACTGCAATAGACGTTAACATGGAGATCGAAATTACCAAAACGGATTCCAATCAAGGATTCCGAATACGTTTTGATTGGCAAAGAGCAGGGGCGACACGTCTCCCGAGTAATCCAAGCTCTTCCACCGGCATGCATTCAGAACGTACCATTAGACTTCGGCACCGACGTTTCTCTCATTGGAATGCCTCGAAATAGACTTCGTTACTTCCATTATTTTGGATGTAGAATGATCAGTAGGATGCTCTTTGAATCCTGTTTTACATCGAAGAATTATTTAAGATAAATACCGTACATCGCATGCGAAGGAATAGACGAATTTTGTCAGTCTAGAAATCGCGCGTTTGATGTTTATAATACGAAGAGTATTTTATTACCCAATGTTAATTCATTTTTCATTTTATATAAAGAAAAAATGAAGTTTTAATTGTCATGGCTGGAAACTAGAACACGTGAATTAACTTTGGTCGATTTTGAAAATTAAACATTGAACATTTTCTTTCCCTTTCCTTATTTAGAGATTTGAGTTTTTTTTAGAGGCCGTGCGAAAATGATATTAAAGAGAGTTGTGAGAAATAGTTTAAATATTATCCAAATATTAAAATTTTCGTTCATGTAGTAAAAATATTTTTAATTCTGTGTTGTCAATTTTTTTTAATATCTTCCGCGTGATTTTCATTTTGCTCAACAACTCGTAGTGAAAGGCCAAACAAACCATTAAAGGAATGGCCGGCGGCGGTAGCCGAATTCGTTTCCTACGCTCCGTGAAGTCACGAAGGTTAAGTGAATTCGAGACTCGCGGGTTCCTGGTTGGGTAACCGGCCGGGAACCCCGGGATCTAACGGCGTCGAGCCCTTGGCCGAAGGGATAGAAGGCACTGACTGAGTGCGACGTGACGAAACTTGACAAATATAGTAATTATTCAGTGTAATAATTACACAATAACGGAGGATTACTCCAGAAAAAAGCGCTCAAGGCCCGACAAGGCTTAAGAGACGCGTTGCATCAACAATGACGCAACAAATTTAAAAAGAAGGTGGTTATCGACCGCAAGTGTAAACTTGACCGCCGGCGAGTGCCTTCCTTCCGGCCGTCTTGCTGCCGCTTCCTCGTCGCCCAGATTCCGCGGTGTAGCTTCCAGCCCGCGGCCTCTGCAGTGCTGCCTGCCCGGCCTTCCGGCTGGCGGGCGCCCGAATCCGGGACCGCTGCGCCGAGCGGAGCCGGGCCGGGCCGGGCCGCGCGGCGAGGGTGGGCGGAGAAAGCCGCCCGGCGGGCCCGCTCCTCTCCCGGCCCAGAAGGCGCGTCTGCGCGGCCGCCGCTCTCCGTTTCTACTGGCACGCTCCGATGCTCCAACCCCGCGAGTCGGGAATTCGATTCGAGTTTGGAAAACCAGAATATTTCCGTTTTTTTGGTTCTGTGTATCTTTCTAAACTTAACATGTGTGTTGTATTTTTTCCATCTGCTCCACTCTCTCGTTAAGAGGTTTCACGTGTGTGTAGTATTTTAATATAAACGACATTGCCAATTTAAAGTACTTTTTCGTTCTTAATTAATTTCTTGTTTTTTTACGTACATTGCACAACAAACTTAATTATTGGTTTTGAATAGTTAGGCAATGAATGAAGTCTCTGTAATTATTACTAATTTAATACGGATATGCTAAGAGAACTTCAGTTCGGCATACTAATTTCAAAAACTCTGGGCAGAGCCTCCATGGTTCCTTCTACGTTTTCAGTCTCGACTGTTTCTTTATTTTGCAAGGTTTTCTAGACATTTGAAGGATTCACGAACTTTACAGCCGACGAAATCAGTTAAGCCAATAGCCGATACGCAGAGGTTGTGGGTTTGAATCTCGCAAACTATGCAAAATTGTGTTTTAATGTATCTGAGTGTTTGTGTGTGTGTGTGTGTGTGTGTGTGTATGTATTTATATGAGCGTGCGCGTGCGTATGTAGTATGTGTGTGAGCCATTTCAAAACTCAGTGCATCCCCGCAATTGCCATTCATTCAGAATAGCCACCCCTTTTCATCTAGAGAAAAAATTGTAGTCAAGAAAGCTTAGAAATCTTCTAACTGTTTAGTTCTTCATGCTCCTGAGCCTATTCATTCTTAATCACAATTACTTCTTGCCTCCATCATACACTTCTACCATTAACTGTTACTGCTCAAAGACTTTCGTTCTCACAATGAACTCGTGATTGCCATTCCATTTGTTGTCGCGATCCCAAGGCCGCCAGCGTGTGCCCGCGAGCATGTCAGTATGATAATAACCACTGCGTTTGGTGTCGAGAGCAAGGTTTCGTTTGTGCATGATTTGCAGCACTATCTCCCCAACATGCTACTCTGCCCCTGCCGTTGATATGCAAGTGCTATTCGAATCGTCGCCAAGGAGGCGCTTGGCTGCTCTCGGGCCCGCGTGCACACTCGCGCTTCCGCCGGCGCTTCTCCCAGGCCCTGCAGGCGCTCTCTACGCCCGCATGGAGCCTCTATGGCTGTGCGCAGAAACCGGCGCGCGCGGCGGCCGGCCGGCACGCGAACCCACCTTTCGTTGCTTTGGCCCTCGTTTTCTCCTCATTGGTTTTCGGGGACCTCGCCGGGAAGCTTTTCCTGCTTGATGCATTCCTGCCATTATGATTTAGGTATTGTATCGTACATAGGAAGGATGTTTTTCTCTTATTCAGAAATATTGTCATTTATGAAGAGAAGAACTATGAAACATTTGTTTCTTCGCACATATTCTTTTATATGAAATAACGACAACTGTGACTAACGGATATGTAACGAAAAACTTTTTAAGGATACATTTTAATAAGAATGGGAGCACGTTGAATTAAGTTAATATTATCAATTGTTTAATAATAGTAATCTTGAGATCATCATGACCCCGGTTAGATTTATTAGTCATTGGTATATAAATGTGAATAAATATGTAAATTATTGTTCGAAAATAAATAAGTGAATATTTCAAAGGTGATTTTTTATACAAGTAGTTAATTTGTTCGCTAAATAGAACAGTTATTGTAAAATATAATTGGAAGCAGATTAGTTTGCCCAATGAGACTTAAGCTTTCTCTTGCTATTAAATGATGAAAAAGACGCTAAGCGGAATGAATTGTGAGGCGGAAGTTAGTATTGAAGATAAGTCAGTTAATGAAGCAGAGAAAGTTTTGGAAGTTACTGTTTGGGTTGTGATTAGATCGCCTGGGTATTTTTCAGAACGTAAGCTTGGTATCATCGAGAAAGAGTTCCGCTCCGGTTATCGTCCGAATAAAATTATCAAGTTACAAGAACGTTTTGAAGTATTAACGTGTTCACGAGATCTTCTGAGTCATTAATGATTATATCAGATGACGTTGAAACGTCCAGAGGTGAAGTAAAACGAATAAAAAGAAATGATTGTTACTGACTCTTGTGATGAATTATCCTTTACTTTGGGTGCAGTTGTTTCTTATCTCGTTCTGGTAAGTGAATCGGTTTGCTTTCGCACCCGTTTCTCAAACTTGAGCCTTCATACGTATTTATAGATTATGCAGTTGCTATTATATAAGCACACGAGACACATTATGTTAAAAAGTATATAAAACAGTGTAATGCTGAACAAAAATAAAGTAATTTTTAAAATTCAAAAAATTAAATTAAAAAATACAGAATACTATGCACTCAGCAATACTCAATTACTCAATGAAATCCACCTGTCTCTAACAAATATTTCTAAAGTACAGAATTAGAGTGCAAGACAATGGACTGCCAGTATCTAATAACATTTCCATTGTTTTTCTTACGCCCTTAAGTATGAATGCCGACTGTGCTTTAAGGAAGTTACTCAGTGATTCAATTGACATGCAGACATTTGCAGGAAAGAAGTCGATGTTCTCATTGTTCCCTTCACAGAAATTCATAGTAACTGAACACTTGCGATTACATCACACAGAAGGAAGAACTGTAGAAAAGGGACAACAGAAAAGTTTAACATTTGCCCTATATGATAACGGAAACGCCCAAAATATTGCTTCATGTCGTGCAGTAGTACTGATTATGAAAATCTAATGAAATGACGTTACATAGAGTTAAACGTCTTTCTGAGAATGTATTTGAAATCTTTTATGTTTATCCAGATCTGGACGTGTTTGTTGTAATGGACTACTGCAGAAAATCTTGCTATCTTAATTTAGAAACTTGATGCATCAAAATTATAAGCGCTGGTATTGTCTGTAATGGCACATGCCTAACGATTGCTGGACATTGCATTTATATACACTCAGTCTTCGAACTTAAACAACTTGCCTAGCTATCTACAACCCCACACTCGCGCACGCCTGCTCGCGTAGACCAAAATCTTGATGAAGGTCTTAAACCACCCAAACGACGCGAAATAATGAACAAATTTCGGCCGTTAAGAGCTAATTCGATTAATGTTACGACTTGATTGAAATTTAGTGTTTATACTAAAAAATCAATAATAATAGCAAGCGATAATGCATCTAGAGCTCATTACCTTTAATTTAAAGCAAAAATCACGAAATTCAATTGATTTGAAAACTCAAATTCCTTTCTAAACAAAAATCATGCGTGTTTTAAATAATAGATGGCATTTTCTCAGAAAATGGAGCTTAACAAGTTTTTGGTGTTCGTGTAGTGTGCTCAAAGCTGAAAGAAAAAAAGACTTTTTATTTTTTGTGGTCTTTTAGGTGCGCACAGATATTCGAGAATGTGTAACTATTCGCTTAGAATTTCTTCCACACTTTGTCTCAGCATTCTAAATGAAATCATTTGGGGTAATGACTTTGGCATTTGGCGTGAGTCAACTGCGAGGGATCGGGGTGGGCGGGAAGGCGCCGGCTAAACTGGACGGAGGCGGAGCATGGAGACATGGCGGGGCCAGGCACGAGATGCGCATGGGCAATCATACTCAAACGGGAGTTATAGTCATACTTGTCAAAATGTCGCATCAACGATGAAGTTATTACGACTCCAGTAAGTTCCAAATGTGAGACAGTAACAAAAGGTGCTTTTTACATAAATTATTTGTATTTTAGAACATTTTAGAACATTTTCTGATATAACAATAATCCGATAAAATCTAATTATTTGCTCTTGGTGCACAGAAGACAGCAACTGCACATTAGCATCAAAATCGTGAAAGACGTCTCTTTGCTGTAAAAAAAATACATGTTTTTATGGACATTAAGATTGATAAATTCTCGGAACTAGGGTTCGATTCCAGCCAAGTGTCGATTTTCGAAGCCAGGGTGATATCCTCAATACAACATGTACTCACAAGACATGATTTCAGTAAATAGTGAACTAAGAGTTCAGTTTAATGTGAACTTATTATTATTATTTGCGTCTGTGAAGTTGCTTAGAAAATAATCATATTTATTAAGTACTGCAGACTTGGAGCAATATGTGGAAATCAACTACAAGAAAATCATCAAGAAAACAAAACAAAACATTTATAATTTTTTAAGTTACTCAGCAGCCTTGTAATTATGTCTTTAATGTACAGTACATAGCTTAAATGGCTCTAAACATTTAATATAATCTCGTAAATATGAGATGTGTCTGGAAGTCGAAAATAGCTCTGCACTCTTGCAGCGAACTCTCGTCCAAATTTCACACATGTAACCAGATAATGTGGCAATATGCATTCATTTCTTTACTGTTCGATTAGTACATACTTTTTTATCAGTACTTATTATTTGTCAATCATTGATACTGACATTATTGAAGATCATTAGACTCTTTTTCCCCTGATAGTAGTCCGTATGCGTAGTTTCAAATTTAGAAATTTGAATGTTGCTTTTTTTTCTTCTATACAATGTGTTTACTCCTGTGACCTTTACTATGTCCTTTACTATGACTGATGATGACTGTCCTTTACTATGATTAAAAATGGAGGTTGTGACTACTTCTTAAGAGGGCTGTGAATTTTGAGAAATATAATTGGTGGAACTATGCAAATAACCACTGCAACGAATTGGAGCGCTGACCCCTTCGGTCAGCGATTAAAATGAATCAAGTTAATTTTCGAATGAAATCGAAATACGGGCTTTAGACGACGAAGAAAGCGAAAAATGGTGTATGTTGAGTGTGGAAAACAATGTAAAAACGTGTGTTGAAATATTCAAAACAACACAACTTTCATTTCTTTAGCTGAAAGCGAAATTTTCTGTTTTATGTCATTTATTATCATAAGCACTTTCTCAAATTACAATTTACGCAACAAGTACCTCCTGTAAAAAAGGATTGTAGTTATATTCAACCGTTATTTAAAAATTGTTGGAAGTGTCACGAAATTGTTTTTTATTGTGTTGATTTCAGTGTTGCAATTAAAAGTCGTGGCAGAGGTGGATCTCGCTCGGCGAAGATAGCTTTTGCTTTCCCTTCTTTCCCCAACCGCTGTGGGAAGCCTCGGAGGCCAGTGTCACGCGCGCCGCCTCCGCGAAGGTCGATGCCCCCTCCCCCCCCTCCCCCCCGCTCGCTGCAATTAATCTTCTCCGGATCCTTTCGAATCGCATTTCCTTTTTCGAATTTTCCGATTTGGATTTGATTTTTTATTTACATATTAGGTCCAAATGATTTTTTTAAAAGATAAGTGGACCTAAGAAGCAAGGATATTTAGAAGAGACTTTTATATTTCAACCTTACAAAATTACCAGAAGAAAAACGTTCCGTCAAGTCACAACAAATTCAGTGAATGAACGACGATCGTGTTATTAAAAGATTTTTAACGGCAGAAGAGCACCAGAGAAACTACAGTTGAGAAGTCATGTCGTTGGAACACGCTAGCAGGGCTAAACCGTGAAATCAAAAAGTACAGAAGTATAAGATTTATTTTAAATTCGAATTGCCTCTTTTTTTCGTCACCATCACCATCACATCATCATCATCATCATCATCATTTATCCTGGGAGATCACTCGGTTTTTTTTTCCATACCATGTCGCACTTGTCGTACATAGTCTCTGTTAGAAGTTCTTTCTCGACCTTCTTAGTTTACTACTCTCTCTTCAGTGTTGAAGGCAACACCATCAGTATTCCATCTTCGTAGCTTTTAATCTTCTATTAATCTATTGCATGTGGAAAGGAAGCTAAGATTGAACGATCTTCCAAGAGTATCTGAAGGGGGAAAACAATTGAAAATACCATCGTTCTCAGTCGTTTTATTCCACACTCATCGATTCAAGTGTATTCACAATGAATGAAAAAAAGTGTTGAGATTCCTTTTATTTTTTATTTATTTTATTTATTTTATTTTCATATTTTCTTACTGATTTCAACGCTTAAATTTGTTATACCTAGACACTGTTTTTGAAGTTCACCCAGAATGTATATTTCTCATGTTCAGTTTTGGGAAGAAGATAATAATTACAGGAAAAAAGTGTTTTATAAATCAATGAAAATGATTTTTGCCTGGTAAATTCAGGAAGTAAAGAAAACATTTTAAATCAAATTCCAATTTAAAATCGTTGCAGAAAAGTATGTAAATGAGGTTAATGAGTATTTGTATATCATGACATAATTCGAAAGCTATTCATGCCAGTGTATGAATAGTAACAAATGCATTTCTGAGTGAATTATGTTGTCCATGAAATATTGATATTGTGTTGACGACATGTTTCTTACAACACTTTAGCGAAATTATTCTTCCACGAATTTCATCCCATTCTTTCTTATTTTCTTTTCGCTGGAATTAGCTCTGTTATTTGCTTCTTGAAGATAAGTTTGTATATTACCTTTGTGTTCGATAAATTCTTGGTTAAGTTCCTAAAATAAATATAGTTGTGTTGTTATTCACATTTCTACTCGACTGTGTGAACTTTGCTCATTTTCCTCACTTATGAAGTGAATTTGAAATGAATCTGAGATTCTAGAAACAGGTACTCATAGCTCTTACGCTTCCATACTCATGGATTTATCAGTACATCCACTCATAATAATGCCCACTTTCACACAATGCAGGTGTCGCGGCTCATAACCAACTTACGAAACGAACGCGTTCCACAAGGCACAGAGACGGGCAGGGAGAGATGAGAGCTCCTGGTGCAATTAGAAGGGGCGGCAGATGAGATCGGCGAAGAATATTACCTAACTGCCTGTTTATCTACCTCAGCCATCCTGAACAGTTTTGGTTATTTATTGAGTACTGGTTATTTCTGGGTACTAGGATAATGAGAACAGCATACTAGTTGATTTTGAGTTATCACGTCTTGAAACGTGAGGATAGATTTATGTGTGCTTCTTCATAGTAATTATTGTGAGCGTTGCGTAACCTGCCGTGAAATGAACTATTTGCATTTGAGAGCGCAGGGAAATGTTGAACTACTCTGCCCTTCGCTTCTATCTTGTTGCACGCGGAGAGCGCACTTTCTACTCCTCTTACATATTGCATGAGTCAAAGAAATTACCCTTTTTAATTCACCGCGTTTCTTATTAATTTCTTCCCCCCAGGCTCCGCGAGATGCGCTAGAAGATGGCTGCCTCTCCGAGCAAAGTGTTAACACCACTGCATTGAAATCACTTATTAGAGAGAGTGGGCATTGATTCTGAGGTTATTCCCGTAAGTGTAGGGTGTATAATATCTCGGGAGGTGAGAGAGTTTCTCGCCCGCTGCGATGTTTGACTGGACGCGCGGGGTATCTTCTCCAGCGGAGCGCCGCCCCGGATGGGACACGCTCTGACCTCCCGACAAGGGTCGTACTGTATAGTGAATGCACACTGTATGTGTCAGTGGAGGGGGTGTAAGGGGATGAAGTGTAAAAGAGAGGAGGGGCAAGAACGAGAAAGAAATATAGATCTTTTGCCGTGGTCGTACTCTAGCATGCGCGTGGTATGGATGGGAGAAAATACAGAAAACTGACGATTAGAGCAGCCGGGCGGTAGAATTCTCCCACAGACAGGTATTGAAATCGATACAGCCATTACCTAGTGTCGAAATTCTGCCACTGCCGGGACTCGTTCCCAGAACCTCCCGAACAATGATGCCGGAGAGGCAGCGATATTGTCTGTCAGCTACCGCTTATTAGAGAGGTGTGTGTGTGTGTGTGGTGGCGTTCGGTTTTTTACGTCACTTTCACTGTCGTCTGGCGCGTCCGTGAGACGTCGCCCCGGGCGCTTGGGGGCGGTGAGCAGCGGCGGCGCCGCCAGAGGCCTCCCGAGGCAGGAGGGCGGAGGCCGAGCTGTCTTCACTTTCCCCGCCGGGGGCGCAGGCGAGGGGCGGCGATCGCTTTGTGCGTGGTCCACGTGCGTTGGCACCTCCGCGACGCCTTTCATGCGCGATCCGCGCCCTCTAACCCGACGCCTCCTGCCTCTGTCGCAACGCGCACTTTGCCCCCGACTCACTAGTCACTTCTTCCTTCCGGGAACGTTTTCGCCTTTGCAGAAAGTATTTGATATAAAACATTCTCGCATCGTTTCTACATAACGTACCCTTGTTTTGAAACTAAAGAGCTATTTACGATACTAGAAAAAACGTGACTGTTCTACGAATGAAATGTTTCAGGAAAGAGGCGATGTTAGGAGTCGATTCTTGCATTTTGAAATGAGTATCACAAACATTTTTTCTTCGTAAGAGTTGAATATATTATTTTTAATATGCATTCATTACGTACAAGTATATATTTTTGGGATCATTCACAATACGAGGGATGGTTTCCATGGTAATTCATATCGCCTCAGGGTTTTCTATAACGCATGACACACCAATCAATAAGTAATGAACGGAAGAACCAGTTTCAATGCACATGTGTTAAAAAAATTTGCATCTACTTTTCATTGCATAATAATATTTTTCTACTCCCATTGTATAACGCTGTCATTTGTTGGAAGCAACCAGTTGCATAATGATACTCATTACGAAACATATTCCATTATGATACAGGTTCTTGACCAATCACAGAGAAGTTTACAAACCAAGTATTGACTCTTCAATAATCATTGAGAATCGTTCGAGTAAATGTTTTGTTCGATTGTGTACATTAAAATTGCTTTTAATATTATTAAAATTATAGCCGCAACTTTTGTACTCGCAGGCGGGCTGGTGAACCAAAGCCCCCAGTGGCAGGTGGGGTAGCTGTCCCCTAGGTGGCCTTGGCTGAATCCTGTACAGCTGCTTCGAAACGATTCAATGTAAAAGTTTTAACTTATAAAAGTCGTATAGAAAGGACCGTATGAAACTCGATGTAATGGGTATTAAGACACTCGTGTGAAGTTTACGATACTCGCTAGTACCTCACTCTATCGTAATATCACACTCGTATATTAATAACCATCATTACATCATCATTTCGTAATGTACTATTGTCGAAGGAATGCCCTGAGGAAGGCTGCGACATGTTAGGCAAAACGTCGGCCTCTCAGCCCACTACGCGGCGTCACCCAGACAGCTAGGAAGTTATCGACTCGAGCCGTAGAAGCTTGCGTGTACAATGTCTTATTCCAATAGAAAGAATATTGTTTCTTTTTATAACTACCAAAAAAAGCACTGAGGTTTACAAGTTTATGTTTTAAATTTTGACATAAAATATCAAAATCGGTTGTGATATGGTCTTATAGGTCCATGTTCTCAAAAACATCTCTAATACTTTCCCTTAAATTTTCCCTTCGTATTCATCAAAGGACAGTAAAAATAGTGATACTTGTCCCGTTTTCAACGAACTTTCTGTAATTCCATAAACTGCAAAAGTTACAAGTTAAGCGAGAAGGTATTCTAGTACCACTAGTTTACTGATTTAATCATGATGCATCAAGTATATTTCTGAGTGAGAATCTCTGCTGAGAAGCTGTGTGAAGTACTGTAAGGAGAGGATAGAAGATACTTAATATGTTAATAAATTGTATTAATTGATTTATTTTACGTCAGTATCCTAATTTTTTCCCCAAACCAATACCGTTTTTACATACATTGATACAAGTCGTTTCACGGCTGTTGGTAACTCTATTGATACTATCGAAAGAATATTGACACTTGCAGTATTGTAATTCCCCTCGTTGGAGCCGTTTTCGCCGCCATGGCGGGGGCGAGTGTGGCCAAGGCGTGCGGCGCGATCGCCGGCCCTCGGCAACGACGGAGACGCCTGCTCTCCCTTATTGTTTGATGTCTACAAATGACGTACCGCACCTGCCAACCGAGATAAATGGAATGTACTTTTACTACTCAAAACCTGGCACACATCGCGGAAGGAAGAGATTTCTGATCAGGTTTTTCCCCGTTCGGAAATAAACATTTTTCATCGTTTTATTTCCAAATATAATCTATAAATTTGGTAAAGAATGCTGCACGACCGTGAGTTTATATAGAATATCTTTATATACATAGATTTTTCCGAATATCAGCTATTTTGGTATTGTATCAGTTGTTTCGTAGACAAGCAAATGCTAGTCGGTGACACCACAAATGCTTAGCCTTGTCGACGTTCAGTAAACCCCATTAACTGTTCAGTATAAGATTTACATCTCATTTTAACTGCATCAGTTAAAATGAGATGTGACATTAACTGTACAGTTCTGAAGATTGACATCTCATTTTATAAGATGTCTGCTCTAATCTACTTAAGACGTACTTAACATGTGACATATTTTAGAATCTCAATGAAGAATTGAGATCACAGATCTCAATTTAAAGAAAAGACTTGTATTTGGAATCCATCCCCTACACATACTGATCTTTGAGTTTCTCCGGATATCCTTTCTCTTATTGCATGCTTCTACCATCGAAAGCGCGTTGTTTCAAAAGAAATAGGCCGTGAGATTCTGAACAGTAGTCTTAGAACAAGAAGAGTGCCCCAGAAGATTCTGCAGAGGTACGTTTTATACTGTACTAGCTGTGTAAGATTAAAATCTCTAGTCGATTCAAGATCTTGTTTCATCTTTGGCTTTGAAATAACATAACCGATGTCATGAAGTTACCCGGTGGGCGTTTTTCAACTCATAGTTTTGTGGAGATGAGATCAGAAAGGATTGTGGGATAGTTTATGTAATCAAAAGTGTTATTAATATACCCGACATTTCCAAATGGATAATGGTATTAATGGTATGGATAATGGAAATAATGGTATTAATAAAAACGAGTAATTGATTATTCCTCAAGTTTTTGAAGAAACTTCTCGTTTTGGTATGAATAATATTCTCTTTGCTTTACTCACATTTAAGCGTTTACTCCAGCTGAGAGCACTTGTTCTGCCAAGAGGAATTACTCCATGTTTCGTATGAATAATCGAGAGAAATTGCTCAAACGTGGAAACAATTACTTAATATTTCTTGAGTGACCTCAATAGCTTGCTTAGGGTACCAAAGAGAGGTTATGTTAGTTCGCCGCCGAAGTTCGTAGGGATGAGAAGCGTGTGAAAATCGATATATACTTAAAGCTTTTTTATAACTACATTAAAATGCCAGAATTCTTGCAAATTTGAGCCAAGAAATACACTGAGAAGATTATCAGATCAAAGGAACTTCAAAAGTCTCTTCAGATTTGAGGAGAAAAACATTGAATGGCTAAACAGAGAATTTTTGAAGGAAAATTATGTGGATACGGTTTGAGCATTGAACAGAAAATGATTTTTTAAAGATATTTAGGAGATTCTAGATTCCAAAGAGGTATTGAAAAAGACATTGTAGTGTATCAAATTACTTTTTCTCTGACTTTCAGTACTGTGTTAGAATTTCTCTCTCCCTTTTTCCCAATCTTTAACAATTACGGGTCTGCTCCTCGTTTCGCTTCTGCTCCGTGAAATCAACGCCATTTTAGTCACACGCTTGCCGAATTATCCGGGTTGCTTCCGCCTTGCGGAGTCTCCATTCCGGAACTTGGCTTCTACTTAATACCACGGGGTATTCTTTGACTAAATCAATGAAGTGTAAATCGCTTTTTGGTTCCATTTCTACACACCCTTGAACTCCTTTAACTACCCCTACACATCCTTTAACGACAGCGCAGAGAGAGTACTCGGCGTCTGTTTCGAAAAGTCTCGAAACTCCAATATGGCCAAAGAGCACTCAGCAATTCGTATGTAAAATCTCTATAGAGGACGTTTGCTCAACTCTGCTCATCTAACACGAGCAATTACTCTGATGGGGGTATAACACTTTATTCTTAAGAAACTGAGTAATTACTCACACCGACCGAAATATCGAAAGTTTGCTCTCGAGTGTTTACTTAGAGTAATTGCTCGTTTTTATTAATATCACCCAATATTTCAAATTATGAAATGAGCGTCAGAAATTTCTGCGTGGGAAGGTATTGTTGAAATTTAACAAAGTACACTTAATGTATAAATAAAACTTAAATGAAATGTACAGAAATTGACAGGAATCAGTACTCTTGTTTAGTTAAGATGCACTGTTGTCGAGTACAAGTTTGCGTTTCAGCCATTTCTGACCATGCTACATGTTCTCTTCCGAGACCCAGACAAATTTATCCCGGAGAGAGATTTACGTGTGTCATTGTGGGGATCAACTTTTCGGTTGTATCCCTTGGTAAAATGTTAAGTCTTGAATTATGATTTATGAGGTGATAGGTTGATGATGAGAGGAGATCGTGGCCTTTTTGAGCCATCCCAGCATTCGCTTATGACCGTATGACCGAAGGAAACCACGAAAACCCCGGTTAAGATGGTCAGATCGGGGATCGAATCCGGGCCTTCTGACTGCGGAGTCACTGCACTTCGCCCTTAATTATTATTATTATTATTATTATTATTATTATTATTATTATTATTATTATTATCATTATTATTATTATTATTATTATTGAGTTTTTTAGTGCGACAGAGTAGTTAAACATTTTTGCGTGTTTATTTTCAGTCCCAAACACTTGAGTTAAAGTTTCGATGTACCTAGAGGCGGTAGAGGGACTGGATAGGCGTCGTGACGCATCCTGAGAACGTTTGTCCCACTGCGGACACGAGCAACCTGTCGGGCGGGGCCGGAGGTCCCGTTGGCCGGCACCACGAGGAGGCAGCGGGGCGGCTACTTTCTAAAGCGAGCGCGTGGCGCACCGTTGGCCCGCTGGGAACTTTGGGCTGCAGCGGCGGCTCCGGTGGCTGCGTCCCGTCCGCGGCCCTGACCTTCCTCCCGCCCGCCGCAGGTGCCGGGCCTCCTTTCCCGTACGCTACGCGCCTTGCTCCGCTGCTCACCTACACACGCCTCTGGTGCGCTTGCTGACGTGGCCTCTACAGTACTGGCTCTCCAAGTAGAGGAGGTGTACGATTGATGCGGTTACCGTTTCCTTTCTTTAACATCATTGCTTGCAACAATCATATCAAATTCGACGTAATGATATTTGAAGTAATCCATAGGAGTGGTACTTTTCCGCCCAACCTGTAAGATATTGTATACAAGGAATATGTGTTGCCCTTTCAGGGAATGGAATTTTTTTTGTGTATGATACGGCGATATTTGATACTACGAAATGAATACAGAAGGAAGTTATTAGTGAAAGTGAGGGGAGGATACGAAACTGATATGAAAGGAAATGTGGCAGTAATACCGAGAGTAAAGATAAAACAGTCGAAACTGGCTAGACTTTGCGTGAAATGTTACCTAAAATGAATAATATAGACTGCTTAGATTAGTAACCGAGGTCGTAAATAGCATTCACAAATCATAGATTAATGTAATTCACTCTCCACAAGGTGCATTATTAAAGAATGATGTGTTGAGATACTTGGGAGAATACAAAACGGTCAAGAACATTGTGAATCTTTCGTTGAAATTTCATTATACATAGCATTCATTATAGATTGCTGATTTCTGCAATGGGAAGCAATGCAGAATCGTTCTTGGATACCATTTCTTGTACTGTGTGTGCCAAAAATGTATCTTTTTATTGAAATTATTCTTTTATTTTTGGAACGAAACTCTATTAACGTATTTCAAACCAAAGGAAGGAAAAATATCCAAATAAGTAAAATAAAAATCAGGAGCTAAAGAGGCAAAAAAGTTAGAAGCAAAATAAAATTCTTCTAAAACAACTCCAAGTTAGGGTTTTTCCAGTTATTACAAATCTTAAAATCGTAACGAAAATAAAAAAAAGGGATTTTTCCAAATTTTCGGGCTCTACTCCTGAGACATTTCAAAGTATGTCAGTGGTGCCCACAAGTGAGGGAAACTTCTAAATGATGACTAAAGGGATGGCTAGCGTAAAAGACTGGCTGGGCCAGACTCACCTTTATTGAACGTTTGCTGCATGATCACGGGCTCTCAAGTGGAACTAACTTCAACTGAGAGTTTGGGGGAAAACGGTTCATTCTTTATAACACTTATTTTTTCTTTCATCCACATAGATTGATCAGGATTTGAGCCATGATTCCGAAGTATAGTCGGGACACTAAGCTGGGAGACAGGCTGTTAGCAACTTAAAAAAAAAATTTATGAGTGTTAACATGTGATCCCGGACTTCGTAAATATTTTTTCATCATTTTATGAACTATTTCTTACGAAGAGCTCTTTTATGAATTTATAAAGTAGACACTATTCAATAATGATACACGTTAGTGGTGACATTTTACTTGGTAATAAACAGATCTCGGTTTTGAATAAAATGGCAACGTGGCTAAAAATAGACTGGTTGCTTTTTCCCCGGCACTTAACGTAAATTTTAGGATGAATACTGTGAAGGGAAATGTCGATTTCATTCTGCTGTAGGAATCGGGAACAACCTACCCCTTGTTTCAGGACACGCATTAGATGTTTACCATGGGTACATGCTACATGGCTGCAGTTTAAATTATTCTTACTCTTCGCTTCTTTAATAGAAAATGAACTACAACTTAAGGCTCTAACTGTTGAATATAAAAGTTTTGTGGAGACTCCTGATATTTTTTTCATAAATATATTTTTTCTACAATCGTGTAAATATGTGGGATATTACTTGTCTTTTCGCGTGTGAGATGTTATTTTCTGAAGACACCTGAAAACGTTACGTCGATCGTAAAAAAACAATTTTTTATCTACGATAGAATGAAGATTTGTTTCGATAACCATGAAGAGAAGAGATGAAACATATTCGTAATAGAAACAATTTTGCACGATCATAGAACAATTTTTACATATTTTGTGAGGGAACTGATTGATTCTTCCACGACCTCGATTTTGTGGCCTATCGGTCTCATAAAAAAACTTCAGTAATGAACGTCAAAAAACATTTCATGCACTTAATATAAAAATAATTCTTCATAGTTTGTTGTTATTTTCACAAGTTATCAAAACACTACATCATGTAAATTTTTTGAAAACAAATTTGAATATGTTCCTGTCAAGTTTTTATGCGAAATAAAAGTTGTGTATCATAATGAATAGTTTTGAAGTTTATTTCATTAATATTTAATTATGGAAAAAATATTTTGTGAACAGAAAATAATTTCACTCAATTTTTTCTAGTTTACGAAGCCTTGATTTCATTTGAAACATGTTTTGTTCAGCGATTGTGCACTTAGTGCTACTTTTTTTTTTTTACATCTTAAATATTTTTAAACCTTTATCAGAAATCAGAATTAAGCAGTGTTTAAATTTCTTGTGGTAGACATTTGTTAAAAAAGATATTTAAAAGAAGAATATTATGAATAAATTAGTTACTTGATCTCAAAACATGTATAGTTTGTTCAACAATAGTGGTATTAGTGGTGTAAGTTTCACTTCATTTTCTAATCATCATTTTCTATTCTGCTTTCTAAATTGACCAGAAAAGTATTTAATATGCAGTCACATTTGCTTCTCGTGCCTCGCCAAAAACCTACCCTGTCTTTAAAGAGGACACGGGGTAGATTTTTGCCCAGTCTTGAAGGGTAAAATGTCTATAATTTAAATTGTTTGTTATGTGATCCCTGTTTAGAAAATTTCACCTTTCATTATTACGTAGATGAGAGCACCTTCAACGACTTTTAGTAAGATTTCTCTGCAATTAGTACTAATCCCTCACTTTAGCACACAATTTCCACTTGAACCGTTGACAAAAGCTAACTCTAATTGCAAGCTGAACGCGTATAATTTCAGTTTTATATCTAAAGCGATTCCTTTTTTGTGACACACAGACATTATGAATGTGTAGATTGTGCAACGTGTGAAGAGAAACGATCTTGGCAACGTAGTGAAACTGTATGCCATTGTGTATGAAATAATTTTGGGAATTGTTTCTGGCATCTTTGAATGCATAGAATTGACGCTAGTCATCCTGTTGAAGCATATTATTTAAATTGCTGTGCAATAGAGGATTTTGCAAAAGGAAAAGCCTTAACATTGTTGCTCATCCTTGATGGTAACTTGTTTGTTGGGAATGACCTCAGCAGATCATGAATAGATTTCTAGAATATCTGATTCCTAGTCAGAGTAATTCCGCATCTGGTAAGAAACTATTTTCCGAAGTAGTTAAAGAATAATATTTTCTAATGGACAACTCTCTTGTGTTACGAGTATGTCTTAAGCTATCGTGGTAAAATTTCGAGAATGGAACATCGCATAAAGAAGCATTAATGTGGTCGACTCAGATATTTTCCTGAACTTTCTCCTTTCTAATTCTCAGTAAGGGTGTGATTATCCTCCCTTAATGCCCATTAACGTCCTCTTGCCGTAGTTTGACTGATCACTTCTTACTTAAGAAACTTTCTATTACCCTTGATGTATCTTCAAACCGATGGTCATGCGCTCTTGCATTTCATCGTTTTAGTGAAGGTGGAACTAGCATGCACATCATGCATCATATGCCGACCTTTCACAAATCAGAGCTAATGTTGTCAGGCCATGATGTCTTTTGCATGAATATAAGGTCCTCTTTTTTTACTGATTTTTGATATTGAAGCGGCACATTTTTAATACGACTAATAGTTGATATTGTTTGCTTTGCTGCATGGCTTTTCTTTATTTATTTAACGTCAGAAAAACAGTTAAAACTGCGTGTGACGTGCCATGGGGAAAAGTTAATTTAAAAAAAAGCTTGATTCCATATATTAAATACAATAAATCTATTTTAGTTTAATGGTTACTCGCATTTATATTGAATAGTAACTGAAGTATCCGATGTTACCTGTGTATTCGCTAATCACTGTCGTGTTCGAGGAAAAGAAATTAATTCTCTATAGTGTAGAGGCAGGGGCCTGCCCTACCCCACCCTGCCCAGCCTACAAACCTTCCGGTCTCGCCCTGTCTCGCTCTGCCCCGTTCAACTCGCTCAGCTCCACCCTGTTCTCCAGCACCCTACCCCGCCCTACCTCGTTCTGCGACACCTCAGCCGCCCTGCTCCGCCAAGCTGTTGAGGACGATTCGTTGTAAACAAATGTATTATTGTAAACGGGCAAACTTGCAGTAACATTTTGATTAGGCTCTAGTTTTGTATGAAAAACAACAAATTTTTTACAGATGAATGATATTACTTTCCTAAAACATCTCAGCTGAAGCCACTAACATATCATTATTTTTTACACGAGAGAAAATAATTATAAAAGAGGAGCACAAGTTATGCTCGAAAAACACTCTACCTTTTAGAGAAAATTGCATCAAAATAGATTCGACCATTCCGTAGATCACCCCCAGACAAAAATCGTAAAGAACAATTGAAATGGATTTTATGTCTAAATAAGCCTGTGCAATGCCATCAAATGTTAATTTAATAATAGCTACTTTAATTTTGTGGATATAGCTGGAGTGACTGTTATGATGGTATTGGAGACAACCTGAACTATTTTATTTTCTAATGGACTAATCACAATACGATGATGGTTTTCAAATGAAAATACGATGATTGTTTTCAAATACGAATCGAAACACGGAGGTGAAATTAACAATTTCAGTGATGTCATTGAAGCAATGGAATATTTTGTAAAATCGTTTTTATTTATAAATTCCACATTTATTATTCGAAAATCATGTATTAATTATAAAATCAATATTTATTTAGAATTCGAGCAGTTGAAGATTTACTTGCGTCATATTGTTATTACGAAAATATTTAGAGACATTGTTTTACACTTTCTGCGAATTTAACTGCAGAAAAGAACATTGAACTGTTAGTGCAACTTTCACTTCTGTTTCAAAATCGAATTGATTGTGCCGCCGTTCTCGGACATGATACATTGCGCACTCTTTTAGTGTCTTGTAGAAGCAGCCGAACGTAGATGGGAAAATGCATTCTCACCCGGAGTGTCAAAAGTTGTTTCTCGTTTCTTAGCTGTTATTATGGTGACTCCAAAAACGATCATAAAAGATTTATATCCGATTGATTTCATTTGATTCCTATATCTTCACAAACCCGCGCGGAAAGGTTTTGCAGTATCCACCGGTAAGTGCTGCGTGTCGTGGCAACTGGTGGAACTAACTCGATGAGTAGAGAGGACGTACAGAGAAGTTCAAGCTCTCTCCACTAGGGGCGTTCTTTGCATTGATACATGTATCACGCGCATTTTTAAGGCATATAGGGAGCTAATAGTCTCAAAATTTGGTTTCACGAAATTTGGATTTTACTTTTTATAGTATCGATTGAATCGTGCTGTATTCATGTATTTAAAGAATTTGTATTGTACATATTACTGTATTCACATTATATTAATAAATCGTAGAATCTGTTGGAAGATTCGAAATAACTGTCTTTGTTTACGATCAAGCAGCTATTTACTGGATAAAATCACATTCAATTGTTTTGCAAGTTTTGTTTGTTTTTAGATCCTCCTTTTTGTTCGAGCTATTCTATATAGTTATATATGATTTCGATAGTGTTGTCACTGAAAGGTGGTGTATTATGTTGCTAATAATTAGGTTTAATAACTTGTTTTCTAAATCGTTATCTTGTATTATAAAACAGTGACATTTTTTATTCAAATTGAAGTTTTATTTCTATCTTTATGTAATTTTGTACATTTTACCTTTAGAATCAGGGGCAGGCCTACACGAGATATCAATAAACTACCCATATCCCATTTCGCATCGTTTGAAGCAGAATTTACGAGTAAGTGCTCACACTTTGTTTTGCTTGAATGTTTTGTAAGCTGTAATGAGATATACCAGAGGGAATCAGAAGTTTATTAGCCATGCATTTTGCTTGATTTATGAAATTCCAGGTCTCGGAACGCGCCCCAAATTAATTATTAATTAATAGAAATAGTTATATATTTACACTATAATTTAATAATTATTCCCGAGGTACCGGAACGGCGTTCCGTCACATTCTGCCAGGAATTAAGTCCTGCTCATGCAATTTTCCGCTAGTATTTGCCTTTTGATTCATATCAATTACGCTAATAAGCTCCGACTTATACAAATTCCAGATTGAAAATTAATTCCAACGGAGAGGAACGGGGTTGGAGGATTTTATACTGTAGTTAGAGTTGATCCCTTTTGTAGAATAACAAATGCCGAGTGCCAAGTGAATACCCATACGTAGTGGATTTCCTTCCGTAATGAAATTGACTTGGCTTGACTTGATTTCGAAATATCTGTCTTTTTCTTAGCTTATGTTTAGATGATACAAATCCTGCCCAGTAATTTTTTAAATTTTAATAATATTGATGGCTGAAGATGGCCAGATGTATACATTGAATTGTCTGTTTATGATTTCAATATAACTGATTTTTCGTATTTAGATATTTAAGTGAAGTGAAAATCCACTCAATTATATTTACAGTTTTTGTGTATTTGCCCGCATTAATCTCGGGAACGACCAAACTAGGCATTATATTACATTTTATTTTAATGAATACTATTAGTGCTTTTTGCGCAATTTGGAATAGTTTTGTGTTCATTTTCAGAAAATGAATAAGATTTTCTAAAAAATGGTTCCACTTTTAAGAAAGACTTCTAGAAACGACAGAGCAATATGTACTGAATCCCATTGTCGTTTTGATTGAAACTGAATTTTAAAAAAATACTGTATGTTAATATAAAAAAACTAAATTCAAAATTTCGAAAGGGTAAGTCTTTTAAATAGCTTGTTCATCAATATTTAGATAGCAAGTGTCTCATGATTTAATAAATTTGTGGACACAACAGCTTCTAAGGATCTGTTCTAAAGTTTTTCTAAGTCTCAACATTTTTTTATGACATGCAATACAAAATGGCGCATTTTCAAAAGCTTTCAAACGCTTTCTCAAAAAACGAATCGTTTTTCTTCTTGATAACATGTATCTTAAATATATTTTGCTTTTCTCTGCTATTGCTGTGGTATTTCTATGATGCATCTATGTACGCAAGAAAGATAAGGTAGAAGCATCTTGAGCCCAGGGCGGGATTAGTTGCTACTGTCATTCAGATAGAGACACTGAATGTTTGCGCTATTTTCACCTGGGATATAATAAATAAATAAATGTCATTCAAAGAAAATAGTACGCAATTAGGATTAAGGGGTTTCTCGCATATAAGACAGGGATGAAAGGGAGTGAGAAGATATTAGATAGAAAGGGAATACCCTCGCAGCTTTGGTGTGATTTAATTTATTAACTTCAAGTTAGCATGTTAACTCCAAGCATTTTCAGCTACTTGTATGTTACGTTGCGGTTTTAAATTTCCCAGTCAGTAAGAAATCGCACTAATCAAACTGAAACATAAGGAGGAATTGTACAAGGGTTTGACGAGTTTTTGTAGGCAAAAGCAGTATAAATACATTTGAAAACATGCAAAGACGCGACAAATGTTTCCAATTTGAACATCCGCACACTTAAATTTCTCATGTCGTTACACCATGATAGAAGAGTTCCATTTATGCCCATGTCAGAGAAAGCAGAAATGGATACCTTTTTAGGGAGTTTGTGGATCAATTTCAAGACACTGAGATGTATAAGGGTTGGACAGCAGCCCAGTTGATGAGACCACGAGTTGAGACTGTGTAGGTCGTCGTTTAATTTTTGAGCAAGTTCAAAGAACCAAGGAGGATGTCCGCTAATATACAATTGGAGATCATCAGCATTCATGTGATGACACAAATTGTGTACTCTCCTGTATCATTGACATAAATTAGGAAAGCGAGAGGTCCTAACATTGAGCCCTGTGCGACGCCGCTTGCTACTGGCAAGTTACACGACTTAAAAGTCACCGTAAGTTTTTGTTGTCGCTCAAATAAATAGCAAATAAATGCGGATGTAGCACATCCAATGTATTTTAATTTTGCTAACAAAATATCATGGTCGACCGAATCGAATGCCTTGCTAAAATCGAGAAGGACGAGAATTGTCATTTTACCGATGTCCATTGCATCTCTCGCTCTTCAATCATACTAAGGAGCGCAGTTCCTGTGCCTTTACCGGGTGTAAAGCCTGACTGTTTTTATTTAAAATCCTGATATTTTGAAGGCGATGTTCGATGTGTTTCCTGGCGATATACTGCTGGGACGGTAATCAACAGGCGTGATAGAATTGGTGCTTTTAGGGAGAGGACGGACAAGTGCTGTCTTCCGGCCACTGTTGTCGGGAGTGCAACTTCAGCTCCAGCTTTAGTTACTTCGCATTCATCCCGACGGAGCCAGATGCGTTTGATCTTAGACACAAATGATTTTAATAACGAATATGAGTGTTACTGACGCAAAGTTGAAAGAGCCTTTAATGCCAATCTCTGTGCTTCGCGGCGTGGATAAAGTACGAGATTTTAGGGATGGATGTATTGACCACGTAAGATCAACAAAAGCATGATTCAGCGAATCAAATGACACAATGATTTCTATTGGATTGGGAATATTTCCGATACACGTATTGCGCAAATTTATACACAGCAATTGGATTCATAATTATTTTGAAAAATAGAGAGATAATATTTAATGTTGGCATTTCTCAACTTTTCGTAACTCGATTTCTATGTTTTTGTGTCCAACGTGGTCGTTATTGTCTCTGTTTTCCGAGAAACTTTATACGGCTGTTCCTGTTCCGGATAGGTTGTCGAATTTCGCCGAATATTCATGGAAGTTCGTGTCACGCGCGAGGCCTTTTGTGGTGTATGCCTATTGACAGGTCCTTTAACCATTTCCATGAATACTGCTAGGTTTCCGTTTCATTACGTACAAAATTCCAAGGGACCGAAATTCCATCAGAAAGGAAGGAATTTGCTTCGAAGTTCTTATAATCTCGATATTTTATTATTTTCGATGTCTATTTGGGACCCTTTAGATTACGTGATCTGCAGGTAAGATCATGTTTTGATATTCCCGGTATATAATGCCTGCTAGTACGTAATACTTTTCTTAAATTGTGTTTTGGTTTTGACGTCAATGCACGGACTTAGGGTAATGAGCATTTCCCACATCCACATAGAATGCATTATTGGCCATTTTGAATGGCGGCCCGACACGAACGGCGAACACTTCTTTTTCCTGGCATGTGTTCCTGTCTGCGACCATCACGACAACGACGTCAGCCATAATCACACATGACTTGCGGCATTTCGTGGCTGTGCGAATGAGTGTGACTGCGATGCGGTTGCCGGTGGGGCGCTTGGAAAGCAGTTGTGTGTGCGTGCGCAGGGGCAGCTGGTGGCGCGCTTCCGGGCGCTGCGCGCGCGCGACGCGGCGCTGCACCGGGAGCTGGCGGAGCGCGACGCGCTGCGCGAGCGGCTGCTGGCGGCGCGCTGGCGGGCGCTGGGCCACTTCCTGCGCGGGCCGCGCGGCGCCTGGCGGGCAAGGTGAGTGGCTCTGTGCCTTCTTCCATCTACACCCTAACAAACGATTCTTCTTCACCCTTGTCCCCTCTTCTCTCCTAACGCCCATACCCTCACGCACTGCACTACTGCACATATCGGGAGCTAGGAGGTTGGCCCGTTGAGGCGACGTTCCACTAGTGGAGATACGTCTAGAGGAAACCCTTTAGCCGACGTGTAGGTTAGCGCCGAACCTCGCATTCCTTCGGAAGAGGGCACCAGGGATATAACACATACTACATTTATGGGATGAATGACCGTAGTAGTTGACGCTTCCAGAAGCAGGAATACACACTCACTCGACGTTCTGATTCCATAGCAGCACACACAGTCAATTTTTTTCCTACTCAGTTAATTGTTTCTGAGGAGTACTTGTACGTGCCTGTGAAGAGAGAGAAGATACCGTCAATGCTCTCACCCGAAAAATTCCTCTCTCTAAGGTTTCTAACCTGCGAATTGCGGTATCACAGGCTGGCCTCGCTTTCCCAATCCTTCTGAGCTCGGAGGCGTTCCTTTAAGGTCTTTACAGGTTCGTTACACGCTCGTTACAGGTCTCCCCATAAGCTTGTGCAAAAAGCAGTACTATTTTTCGAGCAAAATATTGTAATAGTGAAATAGTGTAAAAAACCAGCATTAGGTGATTGCAGCAGGAGGAATGCACGAGAGCCCGCGACTACTATAATCCGAAGTGGCTTGAACTCATCGATAAAAATCCGTGGAAACCGTCTTACTTTTGAAACTGACACAAAATAACTGCTCCTTGCCCCATTACAACCCACAGAACAGTGAATCCTAATTCTTCCTGTAAATTGAATTACTGAATGCGCCAATATGATCTTTTCGTCTCGAGATTCTATTCCACGCTCTTCCCCCTCCAAGAACATATTTGTATTCTCGCCTGAAAAAATTGCTGTGTAATTTATTGGAAATATTGAGAATAAAAATATTGCCAAAGTTTTAAATTCATGTCCGGTTCGGCACTTAAGTATTTCGGAGGAAGAGAACAAAGGAAAATGAGAAGCTACGGCACTGGCAATTGAAAGCCTGCCTCAAAAATAAACTGAGAAGTGGTTTTACAGGTTCTTTGAAAAGTGATCTTATGAGATTATGTGTTGACAATTACACCTCACGTTTTGTAATTCAGTGTTGTTTTTTCGAGGTGTTTCAAACCAATCTAGTCTCATTCAGATCCCGATGACATACAACCGTGACTTTTCCTGAAAATGAAAGACACTGTGTTTTTCAGAAACAACAATTATTGGATATGTTTAATAAAATTTAGAAAAATCGATAATTAAAACGTTGGCATGCTTTTAGGGTATTTCTCAGAATTAACTGATTCACTGACGAAGAAATGACGAGCACTCTCTCTTGTAGGAAGCAGAGAAGAGAAAAAAATCTACCTCTGGGAATTTCGACATACACTTCATTACGTGGTAAGGGAAGAGCGTAATTTGTGTGTGTTTCGTTACGTCAAACGGTTGTTACATTGAAACACGTTGCAGGAAAATGTTCATTCGTAGTGCCATTTCCATTTAACGCGGGCAATTCGCAGCCGAATGTGCTCCGCGATCGATCGCGAGATCGCATCTCGCCTGGCATTTCGAACACAGTGACGGTCACCTCCAGCCTGCCTCGCAGTTCGTATTGCTTTCTTGTTTGGCCGATGGTACGTCCGGCAGCAACCACCTAGGATACTTATTATTTACAGTTATCGATTATCTTCTGTTAAATACCAAACTGGTTCCACCTCATGAACTTCTGCTCGCACTCATTCTTCACAAGTTATCTACGTGCCACGCCATCTGATTTAAAGCCTTCGCATGTAACCAAAAGTTAAAGAGCTGGACAAACAAAATTATGAGAATGTACTTTATGTTTCTGATTTCTAATTAGATTTTACGATGTGTTATATTCATGCCCTAAATCAAAATTAGAAAAAGTTGTATAGTATTTCTTTAAGCGCTCGATATGAACAAGTTTAGAAAGCCACCGATCTGTCCCAAGATTCATCCGGTACATCTGTTAGTGTGTTAAAAGAGACTCGGCATTATTCATGACGTCAACTGTGAGGCGTTACTTGTTCTGTGAACAATGAATTACGTTAATGTAAGAAATTATATATTACGAAAAATGTTGCCTTGTCACTGATAACCACCGTCAACCTCGTCGGTAAACCTGATTGAAGTGAGCAACGTCCAAAATTCTCACTTTACAGTGCAGGTTAGGCAATGCGACAGTATTACAGGTGTCTTAATGGAGTTGTGAGAAGTGATGGGTTCTCCGTGGCGATGGTCGCCAGGTGCAACAGGTTTCCGGAGGCCATCGCCCCGGAGGGCTTGTCCTCCTCAAGTGCATCTGCAGCACCGAGCGGCCTTAAACTTCACGAAGTAAGTATCTCCTACTGCGTTAGTGTGTAGTAAAGGAATTATGACAGTCTCTCATGTTTGTATGTGATTTTTCAAACGTTAGTGACTGATTTTGGAAGAAGTGTTCTCTTCCACTTTAGTCAAGGATACATTTTTGAGAAAAAATATTTTTTCGTAATTAAGGAAAATATGAATATCATGATATTTAATGCTGTTGTTGCTTTTCCGCGTATGCACTTTTTGTATTACAACTCATGAAAGATGTAGATAAAGTTATTATATTCCATAGAGTACTTCGCTGCTACTGTGTCCTTTTAAGCAACAGGAATAGTACCTGTCGATCTTCTAAATGATCTTCAAACCATTTTAAATACCTTACATTCATATAAAAACCAATGTTCGGGTACAATGTATTTGCGACACGATTGTTGCTCATATGGTAGGAGCGCTATCGTCGGTTAGTTTTCATTGCCACCTTGACATTCACTCCACAATTCGCTTCGGTCCAGATACGAAAAAGACAATACGAAATAATCTTGTGAGCCTTATCTGCCTCAGGACTATGATAATCAGTAGAACCGGATTTTTATGATTACATATTTTTTTCTTTCTTCTAATTTTAAAATTTTTCCCAAAACAATATTTTCGTTACATATTTTTACATATTTGGTACTATATTACATATTCTACTAATTTTGCTATTTTCACACTTTTTTTATTTTATCAGTTTTCTTCTATGTTTAACATTTTTTATGAAAAGAAGTGTTTAAAAAAATATAATTTTTTCCTTCATTATTAGTGAGCACTGTCGAATCGAGATGCGCTACGTTATGATGCGGTCGGATGTTCTTACAGACCGGCGCGCTTGCTTCAGTAATCTCAGTGGCGGGAAGTCCAAGTCAACGACTGAAATAATTTTCACCTTTTGGTGTGAAAAGTATCTCTGGAGCCGGTTTTCGAGATTTTTAATTTTCAAGAAACTTACCGATCGCTGACGTGTAACACTTCGATGAGAATTCTACACGCTACAGTGATTGTTTACTGGTTGTAGATATCGCCAATTTGTACGAAGGCTTCTATTGCGTCTAGGTTGGTTGCTAAAGTACCGTCCTGGATAGCAGTAGATGAATATTTTATTACTGACAGGAAAGTTATATGGTGCAAAATGTGCGTCAACTTGTGCTCTCAAAATATTTTAAAAGGTTTGTATTTTAAAAATTTGTTTAGGAATTTTTACGAAAGTAATATCGAATTAGGTAAAAGTGTTTTATTAGTGTATTTTAATATTACATATTATTTCCGATTTTACATATTTTTTTACATATTTGCACTTTTTCGTACATATTCATATACATGTTTTGACGTTTCATACAACACATTTTCCATTCATCAAGTGTCTAATTATCAGTGTAGTGTTGCAGTTCATCATTAACACATACGGCTTCAAATTGATGCACATCGGACTTCCGAACATTTAATGCTACACTGACTATATACACATGCATATATAATGAACGTTCTTTAATAAGAAAATGTTCATACTGCGGCGTAGCTATATAATGATTGGCAGGCATGGAATCTCCGTAAACCAGTTGATTCCCAATACTTTCCTCCTATCTACGAGCTCTGAGGTTATCGGCTGGTGAGCACCTCCCCCCGGCGCTTTGCCGCCCCTCATTGGGCGCTCGGTGCTGCGCTCGCGCAATGCCCGCGGAGCGCACGTTCCGCCCCCGCCTCCCGGGCATCTGCCGGGCTCGCGTGATCACCCCCCAGCCTCTCTGCGCTCTACTCTCCCTCAGCCGGCTGTTGCTGCGGCGCCCTTCCACCCTCTCCGGGGACAACTCACGACGATAAGGTACCTTGTAAGCATTTTGGACAAGTCGCATTTTTCAATCCGGCTGATGCACACATTTTTGTGTTTAGGTGTCCAGTTTGTTTTAATACAGAACAAAAATAGCGATCATGTTAAAAACAAAATGT
The DNA here is from genome assembly GCA_964035755.1 of Teleogryllus oceanicus. NCBI lineage: Eukaryota > Metazoa > Arthropoda > Insecta > Orthoptera > Gryllidae > Teleogryllus > Teleogryllus oceanicus. The sequence continues at coordinate 59,265,278 of CAXIVR010000008.1, forward strand.
AGTACATACTGTGAATGTATGTCTATTTTATTTCGCAGTAGTATGTTGTGTGTATTCTGCCGAAGTAATGGAAAATGTTATCAACATTCAGAAAATGGCTTAGTATTGAGGCGTTTTGCTTCGACGGGATCTTGAGATAGTCGCCGCAAATATTGAACATATCGCAATCGCAATTGTAACTGACTACAATATGAATCACAATGCCTAGATATGACCCTTCGCATTCGTTGGTCAGATAAAACGAAACGAGTTTGGATGGTGGCATTAAATTTCATCACATAGATATGATTGAAATAACTATTTCGAAAAAGAAGTTTTTCAATTTTTTCATTTGCTCGACACGCCACTCTTCCCACGTTCACTAGTTATTACCTGTAATTACTTACAATTATCTTCTAAACAATGATTGGAACTTGGTGTTGCATAAGAATCAATTTAGAATGAAGTCTAGCTCTCCCTAGGGGTACAGTGCGAAGGGGAGGGAGTCGTCTTCGTCCGAAATCTCGTAATGTATCGAAATGATTTTGTGTAATGCGATATATCCTTAACTTGTGCTTATGAAAGGTCTTCTAAGGAACCGTGCATCTACGCTCCACTTCTTTTTCCGCAGTGTCACACTTGGATAAATCCACGATTTCTTTCTACTTCTGGATGTATCCACCCTGGTTTAAGCGTGCCCCAACCTACAAGGGGAGATTCGAACAGAACCCATCGTTTTTGTTTAAGATCTTCTCCAACGCTTACCTGCCTCGTTCTTCGTGACCACCTGACCAATTTTCATAGAGTGGAAGATAGAGAGCAAACTAATCTGTCCAACAAAGGGGAGGGCATGACGTTCCTTAGGCCCCCCCTCGGTTAAAAGATTAATTTTTGCATGTATTTATCGTGTGGATGGATTTTCAGGTAGACGGCGCAGCGGCTCTGAATCCGAACCCAGAAATCTCGACTAGTCTCTGACGCCAGACTCGCCAGTGAGGCGTTTGGGTTGAGATGCAATGATAATAAGATGAGTGTTGAGTATGGTGGTTGTGGTATGGGAGAATCTGATGCGAACCATTCTTTGGCCGTCCCAAAAATTTCACTTGGATCGGAGGAGGATCGAACCGCGAAGCAAGCATTGAGAGCGCTAGTCGTTGAGAAATGGCAGCGGAGTCCGTCTGCCTCGGAGCGTCTCCGCGCCGTTCTCTCTGGCGGAGCTCGCGGTGCGCGGGCGGTGGGCGGGCGGGCGAGGGGGCGGCGAGGGCCGGCTGCGGAGGCGGCGGAGGAGGCGTGTCGCAAGCGCCGGCGGAGAGCGGCGCAGAGCGGAGCGGAGCGTCCCGTCCCGTCCCGCTCGTCTTCCCACCCCGCGCCCCGCGCCGGCCCCCAGGCGCGCATCTGCCGTATATAAGCGCGCTCCCGCCGCGGCGCCGCACTCCGCGCCCGATGCACTTCGCCCGCCGCGCCCAGCCGCGCGCGCCGACGCTGCACGTCGGGATGGCGTCTCACGTGTGGGTTCGGTGTTGAATGGCACGTGCCGCTTCTCTCTGGGTGCGTTAGACGTGCGTGTCGGGAGTCATGTTACGTAAGCGGTTCGTTGTTTGGATCCGTTGGCATGAATTCGCACTGGGCGTTAACAGTTTGTGAGAGTGACAGAAGACTCATCGCGTGTGTCGGACGATATGTGTGAGTGAGAGAATTGTGTGCTTACGGCCGGGGTCGCGGAAGATGTACCGCTCCGACCAGTCAAGCGTATTGTGTGAACAGGCGGCCGTTTTCGTCTTGCAGAACGAGTGCGAGGGTGGAGTTTGCGAGCAGGGCGTGGCGATTGCGCAATGACGGCGGGGGTCGATCCCGGGACGGTTTCGCCACTGCTCGCGGCTGCTCGGCGGAGGCGGCGGGCAGTGAAAGCGGCCAGGCCTGGCCCGGCCCGGCCGTATATCAGGGTCAGGGTCCCCCGCCGCATACCTCGTTGATCGCCTTAGCTGCGGCGCTCCACTTCTCGCGACCGGTCCTGACGGCCGCGGGCACGCAACTCGCCCGCCCGCCTCCCTGCCCTGTCGCACCGACGCTTGCGTAACGGGCAACGGCCCCGCCCCGCCCCGCCCCGCCCCCCCCGCCCCTCCCCGCCCCACCCCGCCCCACCTCGCTGCACCCCGCGCCCCGCATCCCGTCCCCTTCGCCGGAAATCGCTGGGTGCATTCCTTCCGCCGATCGTGAGGGAACTCCCCGCTCCGGGGCCGTCTCCTACCTCTGGCCTCTCGCTTCTTCCCAGAGGTGCTCGCTCCACGAAGCCAGTTCAGATCAGGGCTGCTGGTCTTGCAGTAGGCAAATCAAATGGAGGGCAGGCGACGAGTCACCTCGTTTCTTTCGTATTTTGACATTCTGTTGATTTTGACAGTCACGTGTGAGCAACATGTGACAGCTTTCCTTCAAATTGACATCATGGGATATTAATCACCTGGTTGCATACGAATTATCAGGAGAATAGTGGTTGTCGTGTGAATTAACAGTGACAAAACTTATATTTTTTTCTTTCGTAAATTCTCTCGTACACAGAAATTCTATTAAGTATGTATTTTTATTATTTTTGCTCTCGTTATATCTATGCAGATGGTACATGAAACTATCCCTGCGTGTATAGAATGAGAGTATTGTTAGTTTTTACTTGTGTATGGTACACCGGTTTTCTAAGCAAAGTGAATATCACTGTAATAAACAAATTTTATGAGTTTCCAGAAGTGAAACCCGGGTAGATGATTCACCTGCTACATCTGTAGGGAAGATCTCTATTGCTTGTCGAGCACTGCTGACACGACGTTGTTGCTCGTACATATCACGTCCCGCACACCACAGGCGTTCGCCCTATCACCATCTACCTGCTCGTGTTACCGCTGCACGAGTTAAAAGAATTGCTCATCAAAGGTTGTGAATCTGCTGGGTGCTCGAGTGTAACTACTTCCGGGAGTGTTGAGAGAGCTTGTGAATCATAGTTGTAATTTCTCTTCCTTGTTAAAAAACAACAATAAAAAACATTCGTACGTGTTATGCAACGTCAATGAAACAAATCACTACATAAGATTGCTGTTTGAAATTATCAATACTAGCTTAACTATTAAACAGTTGAGAAAATTAAAAAGTACTGCAAATATATTTCAATCTTTAGGTCCTCGATCTTTATACTGGTTATTATGAAAAATTCGAATCCTTTTTTAACATACATTTGACGTATCGTGTACGTATTGCATGCATTCTCCAATGTGGCGAAATTGAAAAGAAGGCTATTGACTTTCTCTTTGTATTTCGCATCATATGTGTTCATGGAGCACGTAGCGGCAGAATTACTCGCGATTTCACTGCATGTTTTCGTAGCGCTAGCGCGTGAGGCGTTTAAATCAGTTTTTGCTCGCCAACTGACGAAATTGAGATATTCATCAATACTTCATGTACTCGTTTTCGGAAGCACCTTTTGCATTTTATGTAAAATTTGAGTGTCTCTCCGATCTCTTTTTTGATAGAAATCTTTTTAGATAGAAGTTGATTTTTCTATTAAAGTTTGAATGATATTATTACACACAGACGTATTCTTGACTACGATCTATTCGTGTCTTAACAAATTCCTCTTGCGAGATATTGCCAGTTATGCATAATATTAAGATAATGGAAATATTTATTTTCTGCTAGATATTTTTGTTTTACTATGCTTTCAAACATTCAATTTAAAGGAACTAAACCAAAATTTTTAATAATTAAATCAAGAATTTAAACTACCAAACCGACTAATATGCGTAATTCTTGGCTTCTCAACTCCGTAAATGTAAAAATAATCATTTGAGCAGAAAGCAAACTATTGCATCAAGTTTTACACTTTTTGGCAACATTGAGTCAATAATTTGCCGAGAAAAACATAATTTTCTGTCGGAATTTAAAAGCAATTTTACAAAATCAAAAATGTCATGAAAGTATATGTCTGCTTTACAAACGTTTAGTATTGTGAAGATATTGGATTTCTGTTAATTTCATCTGTAAATTCCGTCTTGAAGACATTAATAGACTTTTTTGAACCGTTGCATCCAGTTTTATCTTTGTTACTCATGGTGCTGGTTGAGTAGTGTTAAAATTCTTTGAGTTTATAGAACTATAGAACTTTTAATATATAGCAATTTCTTTAATTCATATAACGCGAATAATGTGGTCTTTCTCCGCACTCCTTCTGAAACATTTTAATTTTTGCTAGGATTTCTAACACATTATATGTAGATAATGCAATGTTGCTGACGCCTGGAAATAATGATTGCTCCTAATTGCTGCTAATTATACGTAAATCAAATTAAGCGCTTTAATATTTTGGATCCTAGGGAATTTATTTTACCCTCTCACATCCCATTTTTGGAAAATGTATCGTGGTACATATTTTTATTTAGTACAATGTTTATTTACATTGACGTGAATCAATTAGATTTCTTATTTAGGAAGCAACATATGTATTATTATTCGTAGCAGACCCTACTTGAAGTATTCTTTCTAGAACTTAATTACGCGAGTGTTGAGCCATATTCACACAAGATTTTGAGGATTGCTCTAGTGATACCCTAGACATAGAATCAATGAAGTTCTGCAGTTTCTTTTATGTTAATTTTTACATATATGGAATTTTGAAATTCGAATTATGATCAGTGGACACTCTTATACTATAATTAGCTCGTGAAATTTGTGCAGTACCTGCAGTCGCCAGAAGTGGTTTCCAAGAATTAATTGATACCTTTTTATGTACGGCTCTCAGACTCAAGCCCTATAATCGTTTTGCTAACTTCAGAGATTAGCATTGTTCTGTTCAACCTAAGCATCAAGAGCTAATTGTGGTGCGCTCCGACAGATGGAAGCAGCGTGCGTCCCGACCGCTCTCGTGGCGTTGCACATTGCTGAGTCCCGCGTGGCCGAGGCAACCGGTTCCCGAACCGAACCGAACCGAACCGAACCGAACCGCGTGAGCGAGCAAGCGAAAGACGGGACCGCGGCGCAGTTGCGACAATTTCTGATGTGGGTCGCGCCCACTCGTAATGAGGGCTGACGCAAGCCAGCGAGCAAGCGCCCCGCCCCGCCCGCCCTGCGCGGCGCCGCCTCCGCAGCCAATTGTCTGCCGGCCGCCTTCAAGCCGCCGCCCCCCGAAGTGCCGCCCTGCGCCAAGCGACTGGATACGATTCTTTTCCCTGCCAATGAAGAGTGCCTGTCCCGTTTTCCCTTTGATTTCGGCGCCGTTTTCCAAAGATGTCCAGAAAACGTGGAGTGAAACATACGTTCAATGACCAATGATGAATACAATCTAGAAGTAACGATTCCTCTATAGAAACCTACTCACTTGTAAGCGGTGGCGAAATCCAGGCTTGCGGGCGGCAATTCAAGATGTATGGGTTTAAGTGACAGAAACACGGGATGTGTCCGAGCGGTGTTGTGTCGTTGGGGGTTCGTTGTACTAGTTACCACTGGGCGTTACCGATCATCGCATGCACCATTGTCCTCTTCCCTGTGTCGCGACTGCGATTGAACCGAGCCCGGAGAAAGTTGCAGGATTGCTGCGCCCGTGCCAATGCGGATGCGCTTCCGACGTTCGACCAACGACGTGCTTCACCACGCGCTTCCGCACTGGGCCCTACTCCATTACAACCTCTTCCAATACATTTTGATTACTTCCAAGTAATATGAACATATGGTGTATTAGGGTAACATATGTTTTGGAGGGTAATAGCGTAAGGTACTTATGTTCTACATTAACCCATAGCATGTCAGTTCCACGCTTAGTGAATGTACTGTGATTCAGGATGCAAGAACAAAGTATCTGCTTGTCTTTACGCTTTAATTTTCTTGTATCCGTGCAATGGATTGTGAAGTTGGTGTGTTCTTTTCATTCTGAAAGCATATTTGTTTATGTGATACAATTTGGAGGAATATAGGCGAGTAATGGAGTGTGGAGTAAACTTTAAGATATGTTGTAGTGAGGACACTGGTTATTGCAAGAAGGAAATTCGTATCAAATTTTAAAGGCGTGTTTGTATAAATCTTTCAACATATAATTTTATTAATGCGACTATATTCACAATATGTGGACATAGGTTGCTATTTAAATAAAATACAAGCGTACTTATAACCTAAGTATGTACAGCGAGGTGGCGAGTGAAGAATGGAGGAAGAGAATGGGGTATTGGGTTGGACTTAGCCGTAGTAAGCCTTAGCGGCCAGGGGAGCGGCGTAGCCGATGGGGGCGGCGACCTTAGCCACGGGGGCGGCGTAGGCGACGGGGGCGGCGGCGACAGCCTTGGCGACGACGGCGGGCTCACGGTGGACAACGGCGTTGAAGCCGTTGACGGGGTCGGCGGTGTACTCGACGGTGCGGCGGGTGCCGTCGGGCTCCACCAGGGAGTAAGAGCCCTGGACAACATCACCGCTGCGGGTCTCCTGCTGGCCCTTGCTGTCGCCGGTCAGAGCATCCTGGATGTCGTAGGCGTAGCTGTACTGGGGGTTGGGGTCGTAGTCGGTGTCGACGGCGACGGGGGCGGCGACCTTGGCGACGGCGGGGGCGGCGTAGGCGAGGGGAGCGGGGGCGTAGGCGCGGGCGATGGGGGCGGCGGGCGGGGCGGCGCGGGGGCGAGGACGGCGGGGGCGCCGATGACGCCGGCCTTAGCGACGGCCACGAGGGCGGCGAAGACGACGAACTGCAAAATAAATGAGCATGGTTTTAGAGAGATTCCATTTCTTGATGTATACGTAGAGCCCTGATGTATTACATGTTTTGTTGATTGCAAGATTCTGCTACTTTAAAGTATGCGTATTGTATTACGTCCAAGACAATTCTTTTCTTAAGCAACTTCTGCACATACTACATAGTGTGTTCGTAACAGTACATTAAGTTAGGTTTTAAACGTCATACAATTTTATTTATGTAGTGCAAATACAGTTAGAACTTGTTTAGACTTACTTTGCATTGGCATATTCTTTTAGATGTAGTGTAACGTGATGTAGAGAAAACTGTAATGGAAATGGTGTGGAGTTGGCACGTTAGACGCTGGAGCTCACCTTGAAAGCCATTGCTGCTGTGGCTGGATGCGTTGTGCTGTGACTCGCAGACGCGTCGCGGGCTCTTATATACGTCGGCGGGCCGGCCGCGGAGGGTGGGTGTGTCGCAAGATCGTCGGAGGGGCGGCGGGCAGCGGGAGCGAGGCGTCGGGGCGGGCCCCCCACGCGCCCCGGCCGCCGCCGCCGCCCCCTTTCACTTGGACAGGGCGCGAAGCTCGGCGGCGCACACAATGGGCGTCCGCCCGCGGGGAGGCCACGCCCTCGTGGCAGGCGAACGGCCTCCAGGGGCGCCTCTTCCCTGCGTCAAGCGCGCATCGAGGTGGCATCCTGCATTATGACTGAAAATGGAAATCTGTAATACTGGATGGAAATGGTAGCTCAAAAAAAAAAAATCATGCCACGGTTAACTTGAAAAATTTAGAATTGTGCTGATAAGACTCTCTCTCTCCCTCTCTCTTTCCTCTCTCTCTCCCTCTCCCCACCCTCCCTTCCTCTCTCTTCCCTCTCTCTCTCCTCTTTCTTTCTCAGCCCTTGAAGTATCTGCTCCGTTAGGGACGTCTAAAATCAAATAATAATTAATTTCGATGATAACCTTGGGAATTTTTTTCTTGTGTCTCAACTGGTTAATTTTGAATGTAACCATAAAGGACACTGAATTTGACAGGTGTTTTATTTGGTCAATGCTTACGTGTCAGAATCTTCAGCATTGTTGTAGACAAAATAACTTGCATCTATAGGTGTTATTTTATTGTTTTCCAGTGCACTTCCAGATAAGATAGATGCATCTGCACAAGGATTTTGTCCAGTGTTGTAATGCGAAGAAAAAAATTTGTATAGATGGTTTTAAATATGCCGAAATTCATACATTGAACGTGATTTTTGCCTGCCCGGGACGAGCTCCCTCTGAAGAAGGCTACAACATTATGGCCGAGACGTGAGACCCGTCGACTGAGATGTGGCTCATCATGGAGAGCCAAGAATCATACGACTCCGGCCGCGGAAGCCTTCGAATTCATATAATTGAATAATTTGTTCCAGTGTCATACTCACTCGGGCAAGCAAGATGAATGGTCTGTCATTTGTGCACGCATACATTGTAAAGAAAGGATATGTCGCAGACCTTCAGATATTACTGATGCTTTGATATTAAACTACTGAGTAAAAATGCAGGCGAAGGCTTTTTTTCTTTTCTCTACCGTACTGCGTTCCAAATTCGTGGATAAAAAAAAAGATGAAAAGAGCCCGGCCCGCTGCCGTTAAACGTTCGAATTTATGACTAGAAATAGATCTAGTGACCTGCATCAGCAAAGATGCTGTTGGACAAAATCAGACAAAATAGTTTCCCCAAAAGGAGCACTCTCGATGCTCAAGAGCAACAATGAACGTACTCTCTTGTAACGCTGCAATACATTAAATGTTTTATCGAAAACAGCCTTCACAAATGCAGCAATCACGTAATATTGTTTATATGCAGTACATCAGTTCTTTAAAAGTATCAAAAAGGTGCTGTTCGGTAACAGATTGCATGAATAGCAAACATTCATTAGCGTGCTGCCTTTTTTGGAGGTCTTGCTGATGCCTGACTTCACTTATGCCATGAGCAATGACGCACTGTCTAGGAGAATTTAGTCGGCACGCGTAGTATGAGAATAGATATAATAGCACAGTCAAATAAGTGGACTTTTCGGTCAAATCGTAACTGTTTCATTGTTTTATATTTTTCTCGAGTTCCTGGTTATCTAAATAAACACTTCTGTGATGGTCGGAAACTGCATCGTTATGATTAATTTCTACAGGCATTGAAAATTATATAGATGTTTTGGTATTTTTCTCGGGTCCCTAGATATCTAACGTGACCACGGACACGTCACAAGGGGGCCTTTCCGTTTCTGCCCGCATTGGAAATCAGTAGTAGATATAATAATTGCAGGCTTTTTCAAGTGAGCGTAGGTCTGCAAGTGCCGCTGTGCAAATGCATTTTTACAATATGCAATGCTTTCTTTCTTGATTAACAACAATCAACAACACACAAGTGTGTGTGTAGTTTTTTCTTACACTCTTCGAGTTAGATGTTGTGCAAGTAGCTGTTCCAGTGGATATGTTCCCATTATTTATTAGTTGGGTGTTAATATTGTTTCATAATTCATATTTGTGTAAACATTTGTGGAAGTGCAATTTCATGATTTTTTGCCGATTGCTGGTTATGTTATTTGACGATATTGTCCTTTGCTAAAGAGCCTATGTTTTGTTGAATATAAATCATTGTGTGTTTTTAAAATACATATATCGTCGTTTAATGAGAGAAGTCTTACATGTTTCTATTTTCCAGCGTTTAAATTTTAAGAGTAAAAAATTATTTCTTGTTTTTCATTGTCAAGATTCGAAACTATTATCATTACATGGGAAGAATTGTTGGGATGTTGGCTACAGAAATGGGGAATTATATTTCACTACGTGGAGGATGCGAATAAACCGCACTTTGTAAATCATTGTTTTAAAAGTGAAAATAGTTTTATACTGGTTCGTAACGTGGATCGGTCAGCCCCTGCTAGCGTTATATATCCGCTGTTGGGCATGATTAGACATTCTAATAATGCTAAGCGTTGAAGATAAATTTCACATAAAATCGGATAAACACAATAATGTTGTCATGGAATATTGTTTCTGTCACTATTCTTTCAGCTTAAGTTCAGGTTGATTTCTTGTTACTTTTGGTATCTGACCATTCATGCTAAGGAGGGAAGAAAGATGAAAGGCGAAAAAAAGTTAAGTAAGGTTACTTTTAATACTGCTTATGAATCAACTCGAGATCTACCTTTTCTCTGTCCCCCGCTTGTCCCCGTGTCTCCAAGATGTCCCCCACTATTCCAACGCATGTCTCTTACGTGTCACTAAAATTCGTGACCCAGCCAAACGTACCAGTCACTCAAAACCTGTTTCCATTTGGTTCTCGAAAGTATGATTTTAAGATCCTAGGACACATTTTCGAGTTAGGCGCAATTTTAGAGGGTGGTTCAGTAATCTTTTCCCATGGTCTTAATCTGCAAACTTCTGTTTTTTACTCCCTTGCCTTTTTCGTATTAAATTTGTTGGATGCAGGAATGGAAAGTTGCATTTCTCGCACTAGCACACGTACAGCGCCTTTTCGTTTTGTGTGTGTGTGTGTGTCGATGGTTTCTTAGAAATTCTCAAAAATGACCTCCAGCCTTAGCATATTATGTGAAGGGAGGAATTTTATTTAAAAGACAAATGTTTGAGTTTCTGTTTGAAGAAAAACAACACTAGGAAGAAATTGGTTTGTTGTCAACGTCTCTCAGACTTCGCAGTAATGGTTTGAGGTTTCAGAAGATGGAAGTAATTATTATTAAGAAGAGTTCACTTTCCTTGTCAATATTTCATCCACATTTGAATCAGTATCAGCAGTAAGTTATTCAAGAGAATAGTATCTTCTGCCACGGTTAGGTATACTAAACACCCGCAGAAGACAAGAAATCGTTTTTCGGGTTTTCTGTATTTAAAACTGTAACACGCCACGAGTCGCCCAACTACCATTGAAAAAATAAAGTCGATTGGTTTGATTTCAACAAAGCAGTGTAATACGATACGAGTTATTACAAATGTTTGCACAAGTTACATCTAAAATAATTTATTTGAATTACGAAAGAAGCCGTATCAAGATGTCAACATCTATCTGTCAATATTTTCCGCTCCAGAAGTGTTTTGAAAGCTAATGTGATGGAGTAATGCGTGAAGCTGACATTCAATAAACGCAACAACGTCCTTCTAATGAAATGTTTCCGTAGCAATTTAATTGTGTCAAAGCGAAGCGTGCACCTGGGCATTCTGTCTGTTCGTCGTCGTGCGCCGTGTCGTCCTAAGCATCCGGAGGCCGCCCGCCTGCGCCGTGGGCAGAGTGGAGCCCGGGGCGGGTAGGGCGGGTGGGGCGGGCGGGGTGGGCAAGGTGGGTGGGGCGGGTGGGGTGGTCGGGGTGGGCGGGGCGGAGTGGCGGGCGAGGTCGTCACACTCGGTGGGGCTTCGGCGCGGGCGCGGCCTTGGTGAAGGACCACCGCCCTCCCTCCCGCTACTCGCACCGGGTTTCGGTTTTGGAGTCTCCGGCACCGGAGCGGAACCGAACGGCGTGCAGTGCCGTCGCTGCATCGGTGAAGGTTAATGACGTTGCGGTAGATACAAAAGTGCGTGTTTGCTCTTTGAGCTTACACTGTTGGACATTAAGTGTTTCATCCTGACTACACAAGGATGTTCGTCTTTCGTAAATTTTTGTTCGTTAATTTTTTAGTTTAGGATATTTGACTTTTACGTAAAGAAATACTAGCTCAATTAGTGATCTTTACTTTATAAACGTTTTCATTCAAGAAAGAGACGAAAGCTGTAAGTTGTCATATTATCCTCGACAAATATTCAAGATTCTCCTAACGGTAGTACACTTATAGCAATGCGCATTAACGATTGTGCATTTATTGTATATAGTTTGTAGGAATAGTTTGTAGCTAGATAGGAATTCCTTTTCTATTTCCAGATTGTCATCCATAAAGTTGTATTGAATTTTATTCTGAAAACAAAGGCGAACAAAAGATTTAGTATGTGTTAGTTTACGGAGATGAGCCATTTGTTAATAAGTTTCCTTTGGAATTTAGTTTGGATTTGGTGTAATACGGATACCTGAAGACGCGGAAGCTGAGACATTCCAATCAGACAGCAGTTATTGTAGCTGTTTATTTGCAGAATGTGTTGTGAGAGACAATTAGAAAGGAGTGACAGGGTGAGGATTTTCCTCCAAAACACGATAGTACTGCGTGAAGAACAATGTGAGGATGATTTAATAAATTTCTTCATAACTACGTAAATTACCGTGAACAATTATGTTATTTATTATTTAGCAGTTACCATTTCTTCATTGCACGTTATGCTTTATACCTATGATCACTACCTACACGCTATTATATATAATGTATCTTGTAATGATCTTTCATTGACTAGGTCGATTCAGTTGGAATCCTAATGGAGAGGAGTGCGTTTTGAAAGGTTGCTGCCTTTCTTGTCGGATGCAGATTCCTTCAAGTGGAGGTGGGTGTTCAAAGAAAGTGTTTATCGCGCGGGTGTGGAGGGGTTACCGGTGCGGGGCGGGGGCGGGCCCTGGTTGTGGGCTGGGCGCGGCGCGAGTATGTGGGTCAGCGGCGGGCGTGGCGGCCGCGGTTCGAGCCCGGCTTGCAACATGGTGCCGGTTCCGGCGGCGGAGGCTGCTGTTGCTGTTGCTCCGCCCCCGCGATCCGCACTCGCTTGGCTCCTCCCCTCCCCAGCCACCCTTCGCCCGCTCTCCCTCTTCCTGCTCCGCGCCGCGATGGCCCTTTGCCGTCCCGGGGAGGCTCTGTTCGCTAAAAGGCCTGCTTTGCATCGCGTTGTAACAAGGTGTAAGAGTGTGATTCGTATGTTGGTCGATGCGCTGCTTTCCTTACTAGAAAGTTCTAAACAGACGTTTTATGATGTGGATTGCGGGTTGCTGACTTAACGGGGTTTTCGTGCTTTCGAGAAATTAAACGAGTATGATGATTACTAACTATTTACGATCTTATGAAAATATGGGAAGGAATCACCGAAAAAGAAATATGCAATCTGCTATGCACTCCAATACAGTGCAGTGTTGGGTGTTGCGGAACTCAGAATCGCCAACATCATGCTCATTCATCGTAGTAACGGAAAAGTTTAATTCAGGGGTTCCCAACAGAGACAGGATTGACCCTAGGGTCCATAAAGCGAACGGGGTCGACACAAATTTTAAAGGGGGCAATAATGATCAAAAGGTCTATTGGGGGTTAAAAGACGAATTATGAAATGGTGCCTCAACTCTATAAAGAAGATGTCATTGATTACCAAAATATTAATTAACTTAATGAATTGTTTTCTGATATAAAGCAACAACATTTATAATAATAAATTACAAATTCGCTCCTCTTCTTTCGTATTTCATCTTTAGTAATTAAAGAATTTGGATGTTTACACAGTAGAAGAAGTAATTATGGAGTTTGCAACTAAACAACAGCGACGTCTACAGAGAAAGAGTCACGAAAACATTGAGGCATCAAAACTCCTCCATTCGACTGAAATAATAAGAAGATTAAAATGGAAGAAACCCACTCAACTTCTATAGTGTGACTTATTTCCTAAATGAACTTTAGTGATCTCTGACGGTGGTCAAGTGTATCACAAAATCTATTAGTATGTATAGCGTTAGATCTAACACTTGTTACATGTATTGAATTTGCGTTAATAAATAAATAAAAAAGGATGTTTCGAAAACTCCAAAAATTGTAACTATGCGTTGACAACGATACTCTATCTCTACTCTTCTCTAAGAAAGTACTCTCCGCAATACGCTCTGAAGAAATGCTATGACCGATTAAAAACATTCTACATTTTGTAACCTTTGCATTTCAAAGAATATTAGAAACTCACGTACTCAAAAACGGATACGGTTTCGACAATTGAAAAATCCACTTTTTTTTGAAAATTTATATGCAATTCTTTATGTCATTGCTGTAGTATAGTAACAGAAAATGCAAGGGAGTTTTTGAAAAAAAAAAAAAATTCTTTTAGAAGGGATTGATGAAAGAAAAAGGTTGGGAGTCCCAGGTTTATTTCATGTGATCGTTTGATGTACTATGTAGAATGATTACGTATTTTTACATTTAAAATTACTTGTTATACAATATATTTGTATTTATTTTGCTCGATTGAATATTGCAAAGGCCACTAGTAATATGCCATTAATAATAAGTTTAAAAGTTATCGGCATCATTTATTGGATATGTTCATATATTGAGAGTTAAAAACTTTCTTGTTCTTCACCGAAAAGAGATTCTTGATAATATAATACGAAAATTAAATACAACTACTTGAAAGTAGCATTTAGGTGAATGGAAACACTATCGTGATTGTTCACTTCTGGAATGAAGTTTCCATCAGATTGCTCTTGGTAAATGAAGGAGCTAATCTGAATTTTATATCATGTTATTTACTTAATCGTCTTTTGTGATCTTAAGAGTAGGTTATAATCACAAATAACACGTTTTAGCTTTATTATTTAATGTGTATCTTTCTAAAGCGCTCTTCGAATAAATTACAAAATACTTGGCCCAAATCAGAAAGAAAATTGAATTATGACTTCAAATCTTAACTCAGTTGTTTTTGTGAGATAATGCTCATTTGTGTCTCAGAGTTTGGATATTTTGAGTGGAAGTTACTGTTATTTTCGTTATGAATAGATCTCATCACTTGGAAGGGGCAGTAGAAATTTTACATTGTGATTTTAAGAACTCTGAGATTGAGAGCCGATATTTGGTGTGGACTCGTGGAAATGCATTTGGCAAGCACTTTGCATCACACTTGATTAACTTAACATAAATTATGAGAACAATAGGCCAGTTTCGAGTGAAGATTTAATTTCGAATATATCTTGTTCTGTACTTCACGAGAGTGGAATATTAAGTATCTTCTCTTCAGCGAGCAGCGAGAGAGAATTGTTAACATGCTCTACAGAACGCTAATGTGAAGAGCTCAACATGGTGATAAGGTGAACCTCGTGTCCTGAGAACTACATTTGCGGATGATGTTTTGTTATAATTGTTACGAATTGACTGTAATGTAGACAAACAATCCCTCAGATTCGTTTTTTCCTGGAGTATTCTTCATTTATTTAAAAATTCTGATCGTGTTTATCTGATGAATGTTGACTCCTTGACGGTGGAATTCCTACCACAGCTTGTTTATTTCCCTCAGCAGTATCAATAATTCATATATACGTATTTATACGTATTAAATGTTAAACGTTTATACATTCGTCTTTCGATTAAGATTGTTTCTTAATTTATTAGATCATTTTTTATTGATTGTTTATCATGTGCATATTATCACGGAATCGAGCAGAACATCAATGTTGATTGTTTGTTTGTGTGCTTGGGATAATCAATAGGTTTCAATTCCAATTAAAATGTTCAATTAATATCTTCTAGTTTGTGAGGTGTTGAATTTCTCTTTGCTAGTAGTACTCGCATATGTTTATGTATTTATCATATTTGATTATTTTAGTGTCTTCTGTGCTTTTGCTATCTTTACGAACTAGATTTTTTTCAGTGGCATGAATAGCTAATTATTAGAAAAACTGTACAAAGGATTTACAAAGATTTTAGCTTAGTATCAACAATATAATAATTAGTATTTACATCAAGGTAAAATTATTTATTTTAACTTGCTATTGTAATTACTGTGATGGATTATTTAAAGGCAAATGTCATCAGAACTTTCTTAACACACAGGATAGGGGTTAGAAAAAGAGATGATGATAATGATGATGATGATGATGATGATGATGGTGGTAGTAATTACAGTAACAGTGACTGAGTTTTGGATGGAGAAATAAAAGGTGATGCAGTCGACATTGCCACGCGAATACAAACTACACACTTGATGCGCCCTCCACAAAATTGGACGAAGTGACGAATTGTGAATTGACTTCCCTGAGTGCAGGAGGAAGATGACGCATTCGCTCTTAGCAATCATCCTCGTTTCGGAGTGGGTGTTGGTATGTGTGTGGAGAAGCATCAGTTCCCCCTCGTGCCGCTGCGTTGCTCTTCGCCGCGAGCCGGAGATGCAGATGGAGCTCGGCGCAGGTGGCGGCAGCGGCCGTTGCCCCGGGCCGCGCCCAGCGGCCGATGAGGGCGGAGATAGCGCCACTGACATTTGAGCGGCCTCCGCAGCAGCCGCAGCCGACCCGGTTGGGCAACGCCGCCCGCCCTAGGAGCACTGCGCCCGACCCGGCCCGGCCCCGGCCCCGGGCCCGCGAAGCCACACGCACCTCGGTGCGGAGGAGGGATGAACGAAGTTCGCGCATACCTTGTCTACCGGAGGTCTAATGCACATTGAGACGTGTTAAGCAACTACGTTTATCACGTGTCGTCGATTGCTTGCTCATTTACTGAGACGGAACAGAATGGGAGAGTCTGATATTAAGAGCAACTCTCTTTAGGGTGGGTGAGGTGAAACCCTTTTGTCTGCAGAATCGGTACAATTCTTCTTACATAGAAATACGATTCACTAATCTCGACGAAAAGCATTATTTTGATGTTACTTTTTCTTTTTTAAATTTATTCTAAAGTCGTCTGAAGACAGTAAAACATGGGGTGTTGCGTGGAAGTCATCTTGGAAAGAATTAAATTAGATGATATTGTCTATCCATTGATGTGAAGACAGATATGCTTCTGAGAGCGACCCAGCTATGTTTTGTGATTGTCCTTGGCACGACTAGTTGCGTGTAAAATGATTCTTTGACGGAGTGGTATTGTCATGAAAAAATGTCTTGATGTAATGAACCCTGTAGTTTCCCCTTTTAAAGAAGCAATATCAAATGACGTGTACACTTTACACTACATTGTAAAAGAAATGAATAGAAGTGGTCTTTAGGGAATTGGAATGTAGATACACTTTTTATGGTCTTTACCACCATCGCCATTTCGTGAATCATTGTGCCCACGTGCAGCGTTTGCTCGGGTTGGGCAATCCGATCGGTAGAGGAATGGAGGAGGAAGGAGCGGCGGCCCGCCCTCACCGCACCACCAGTCGCACAATCTGCCTCGGAGGCAGGTCGGCGGCGGCGGCGGCAGCGGCGGCAGCGTCTGGGTCGGAGCACGGGCGACGGGGTGAGGCGAAGTAGGGGAAGGGGAGGGGAGGGGTGGGGCCGAGGGGCGCGGTCTCGTGACCGCCTGGGGCCAGCTCCAGCGCGGCGCCGCACGGGTCGGCTCGGCTCGGCTCGGCTCGGCGCGCGCTGGCGAAACAGCGCGTTGCGTCAAAGCCGTTGCCCCGTCCCCGACCCAGCCATTACCGGGCGCTTACCGCCGGCGTACAGGACGCTGAGCGGCGAGTGGTAATGGAGCCATAACTGTTGGAAAAATCGCCACGAGTGCGTCTACGAAAGGTGAAGGACAGGTGGGACGGAGGTCGAGCCGGTTGGCCATATAAATATCTTGTACACAAGAAGTGCTTGGTTTATTGCGATTTTTATGTATAGTATGTACATTGAGAAGAAAAACTGAAATAAATAAGCTACAACAGCATTGAGAATTTAGAATTAGAAGAGTCGTCTAAGTGACTTAGCCGTAGTAAGCCCTAGCGGCCAGGGGGGCAGCGTAGGCGGCCACGGGTGCGGCGACCTTAGCCACGGGGGCGGCGTAGGCGGCGACGGGAGCGTGGGCGACGGCCACGGGGGCGGCGGCGACAGCCTTGGCGACGACGGCGGGCTCACGGTGGACGACGGCGTTGAAGCCGTTGACGGGGTCGGCGGTGTACTCGACGGTGCGGCGGGTGCCGTCGGGCTCCACCAGGGAGTAAGAGCCCTGGACAACATCACCGTTGCGAGACTCCTGCTGGCCCTTGCTGTCGCCGGTCAGAGCATCCTGGATGTCGTAGGCGTAGCTGTACTGGGGGTTGGGGTCGTGTCGGTGCGACGGCGCGGGGGCGGCGACCTTAGCGCGGCGGGGGCGGCATAGGCGAGGGGAGCAGCGATGGGGGCGGCGTAGGCGCGGGCGGCCAGGGCGCCCGGGCGTAGACGGCGGGGGCGCCGATGACGCCGGCCTTAGCGACGGCCACGAGGGCGGCGAAGACGACGAACTGTAAGGAAAAGATTGAGTTGATAACTCTTTCGATACGTTTAATGCGAATGTATTCATAATGTTAATGAATACCATGGAAAATTCAAGTCTGCAAGTTTAGGAAAAAGCTTTTTTATTATATTTATGGTAGTTTGTAATTCTATAACTCTAGGTTTCTCTCATTAATTATTATTTTAATATTATGATCGTCAGAAATATAATAATTATGATAAGGATCGACGAGATTTAACTAATTCTTGAAATGTGTATTAAATATTACACAATGAAACGAAAATAGCTTAATATTATCAAGAGCATTTAAAAGTTGAATGTCCTACTTTCGAATTTCAGTATTTTTCCAAGTGAGATAATGTTCATAATTTTTTATGGCTGACAATCAAATGCCTACAAATCTTTTGGAAACGAATCATTTTGTGAAGTAAGAAACCGAAGGACGCCGAAACGAGCAGCCAGACAAGCCAGTGTGAAGACTTACCTTGAAAGCCATTGTAGCTGATCAGGTGGAGACCAAGTGATGTCTGGGCCGGTGTGGGTCTCCTTATATATAGGACCCCATGAGGCATGGCGGCGGTGGCGGCGGCGGCGGCGGCGGCGGCGGCGGCGGCGTGTGGCTGTGTCCTGATGTAACGCGGGTGGCGCAAGGCGGGACACGCCCGCCGAACCTCGCCCGCCCGTCCGCCCTCCCGCCTCGCGGCCACGCGTTCGCCCCGGGCGCGCGGGGGTGCATTCGCACGCCCCTTGGGGCCCCCTGCAGGCCGGCCGCGGACCCCGCGCCCCGCCGCCAGCGCCCACGGCGAATTTCGTGCCTGGGTCTCAACTGTGGAGAGCTCTCGCTCTGGGTTTCGGGCTATTTCGGCGACGCCGATTTTTCCTCGTTCGGGTTGCCTTCTTTCTTGAGTTGTCTGAAGTGCTACAAATTAAGCGATTATTGCCTAAATCCTGTGTTGGCACAGAATGTGGCTTGTCACAAGTTTGCGATCATTCATTTTATATTATTTCATTCGGAAATATTATTATTAACGTCCAAGGTGCTACATGTGTTACTGAAAAATTCAAAGCAATCAATCTTTAGTTTTAAAATTTCTGCTAAGAGTTAATAAAATGTTTAAAATTTCACATCGGCATCTACAATATTTCTTGTATTGTTCATATCTTTCATTTTAAATACGAGTGCCTTAAAGTAATGAAATTGTATTGTGCAGGGTTTTGTGAGGACCACTCTATTTCCACCTTATTTCTGCTGTGTTGGTTGGGATTTGTATGCTGCCGGGTAGGGTTTATTGAAGCACAATATAATTTTGCCATGTTTTGCAGGATTCTTAGTACTGATCCTGCTTCAGAGAGGTGGTTCCCGATTCAATACATTCAGCGCTAAGAAACATGTCTGTATTTGGGGAACGAACCGTTGAATTTCTATGGCATGTGTATCGCCTGATCTCGGGTGCGCCAGGGTCCCGAGGAATCCGATTTTGCTTCTATTCTTTTATTCTTTTTTGGTAGTTCTTTGGCAGGTCCAGGTGCTAAGTTGCCAGCGTCTGTGCAAAGCCGAGGTCGCCCCTTGCGAATTTTGCCACAAGGCATTGCTCGAAGGGCACATTCCTCTGCCGCCCGCGCCGGTGGTGGCGAGAGCAGGGGGCGGCGGCGGCGGCGGCGGCGGCGGCGGCGGCGGCGGCGGCGGCGGCGGCGGCGGCGGCGGCGGCGGCGGCGGCGGCGCGTGCTGACCTAGACCGTGCGCATGTGGGCCAGGGCCCCCGGCCGCGCCCTGCCCAGCCCAGCCCAGCCGCGTGGCGCGCCGCCCTCCCGCGGAATTCGCGGGCGGCCGTTTTCCTCCAGCTCCGCCAAAGGGCACCTCCGGCCCCGCCCCGCCCCTCCCCTCCCCCGCTCTTGTAGCAGCCGCCGCCAAAGTCGGTGGCCAGTTCATGGGGTAGCACACCTTGCTCTGTGGTTATTCGTAAGAACTCTTAAAGAAATCGAAATTCCAGGAAAATAATAGGGTGATTTTTTTTTTTACAAAATAATGACCCACTTTGACTATTTTGGTTTTTAATTTGACTTCTAGAAAGTCGATTCACTTAGCTTAGAAAATTAATACACTTTGTTAATATATTTATTTTAAAATGGGAATAAACTTCATAAAGTATAGAAATACTTTATCAGTGAAGTAAGTGATAATACGCGAATCGTGTTTCTTGATGTGGAGTGTTTAAGCACCATGGTTTCTTTTTCCAGCATGGATCTTCTGATTTTCAGTACCTGCCGTCTATTGATTATTCGAATAAAATTTAATATTCGGTGATGTCCCAATTCTTTAACGAGTACGTTGTTTTTTCACTGTGGTAACTCTGTCACTAGTTTTGAAATGAACAATTCTTTCAGGAAAAATTAATTCGTTTTGAGAGAAGAAGTATTAACATTATCATGCTGATTCTCTGCCCGGTAGCATATATTTTGTGCGGTGTATGTAAGAGTGCTCATAAGTGAAAATTTTCTTGGTGTTTAGGATATAAACTTTTTGTTTCATTGTCGATTTGACTATTTATCATAAGATTTATTGATTTGTCTTCGATCAGCTAGGGATAGACTTCGTAAGAAGCACCTTACTTCCCTAATATCGCGGTAATTTAATTATATTGCGATAATATAATCCAAATGTATTGTAATACTCGATGTTCTTGAAACAACACTTTGTTCGTGCTACAGCGTATGTAACATATACCATAGTGTCATGTCTATACCGTACGTATTTTCCCAAATTCGCATTCGCGAATAGATCCGACAGTTTTAGGCTCTGAGAATTTGAAACGAATCTGTCAATTTTCGGGGAAACTTAAACGGCATCGTCTCCTGTATTATTTCAGTAGCATACATATCTTCAGTAGCCTATATATCTAAACCAATGTTTATAAAAGAGGTCTCTAAAGAACAAGAATTTCACGGAGACGTGACGGATTGCACTTTGACTTTAAACGTATGGAGGTATGTTAAAAAAAATCTAAATATTAATGTCAAATGCAACCCGCAGCACTCGGTGGTTATATCGTTAAATAACTCTTAAATGAAGGGTCTAGGATCTTAAAAACTAAAATTTTGAGGTCAAAGACCTTAAAAAAACGTTCGTCACACTGTAATCTACGGAATGAAATATTCTTAGACATTCTATTAAATTTTTGCCGGTTTGGTGCTTATCGATACTACCAATACCACCTATACATGGGGGGAATACAGAATCCATTCCTCCATGACCTATATTTCAGCCTTTGGTGCTGGTGTCCATCTTTGTGATGTCACGCTTAGAAGGCTTAGATTTCTCCATCTAATATTTACGCTTTCTATGTACACCATGGTTTGGATAATTATTAATTCAGGATTTGCTCTCGCGGCAACAAGTACTATTAATAGTTGCTTATCCCGATGAAGATTCTTAGGCGTCTAGTTTTCAAAAGTTTCTTATGCGTGTACTGCAAACATTCATTTAACGTTTTCCCGTGGTCTACAAATGTTGTGTACCTAAGTGTGAAAAGAACTACGATGGAAATGGAGCATGTGTTCCCGTGTTTCAGTGTCAGGATACCCTTTGGAAACATTAGGATGCGTTTTAACATGTGGGAGGTCTCGCACGGGTACGCTGGTTTACAAATATTTCTCAATAAATGGCTCCAGATATCTCGTTTGAATCGCTGAAACAGATCGAAGTCATTTTATAATTATGGTGATAGACTTTCATTAAACTTTCTGAAGTTCCGAAAATGATAAAAGTAGAATTTTCTGTAAGTCTCCTACTTTTTCATTATTGCATCTAATTGGTTTCTTAACATGAATAATTTGTTAATATGGACTGTTTAAATTATTTATTGTACTTTTTTAAAAATATAAATCAGTTTTTCATGTAATTTAAAATTAAATTCTACCAATTTTATGTGAATGCAATAGAGAAATACGTAAGCACGGTTTTCTATAAAAACACTGGCATTTGTTCTTTAAACATTTTGTACTGGTTGAGAAAAATGCGCCAATCTAAAGAACTAAGTTTTATTTCAATGAAAAGCATTGAATAAAAAAGATACTGTTAAGAAAATTTTCTATGACATTCTTTCTCATGGGTAAAATGAGAGGAGGCAAGAAAATAAAAAAATCTCATTTTCGCCAAGCCAACTGAAGATAACGGAAAACCTGCAGTTTGAAAAGGAAGTAAAACTGAATACGAAATGTGTATAAATTTTTTTAAAATAGCCTTTCAATTTGGCAAAGCTTTTATTTCACTCGCACACATATACAAGAAATGCAAAGTTATTACTGAATTGAGAGACAGTTATAAAACGTGTTTTCGAAAACATTTTTAAAAACATTCAACTGCTTTTTTATATTTAGTGCGTGCTTTTGAACGAATATTTCATTTCCTGGCTGTAGTACTATGTACTTGCTGGGAATCGTGACCACACATTAAAGTAAGACTGTTAATCAGGAATATTATATTGTAACCAATGAGAATTAAATTTGTAGTGTTCAATACAGCGCTTTCTTTATAATAGATATGAAGTTCATAATGTTTCTTTATTATGAATAAATGCAACGTTTTCTTTTATTTTGACTTTATCACTGGATACAGATTTGTTTTTTGTTTTTCAGCTTTTTTTTTGCTTATTTAGCGTTCGGAACTGGTAATAGCTGCTAATGCTTTTGTGTTGTCTCATTGTGAGACAAGTACGTAAGTGGGTAGGCAATTGAAGTGTGTAAGTGAATTTGGTGGTAGTAAGTAAAGAAAATAGATCAGGATATGTTTGTTTAAATTCAGTTCTGAGCAATTATTGTGTATATATTTTGTGAACTGTTCTTTTTACTTATGACAATTATGGAAGTTATACGTATTAATAATATTCTCACTGACACGAAACAAAGATATCTCGAGTTCGATTTCTTGTCATCAAAGATATGCTACCAGTACTTATATTCTTGCCATTGAGTTAAAGGAAGTAATAAATTCTTAGTGAAATTTTTGTAATACTGTGAAAAGTAATTAAGGAACAAATACATTTGCAGACACACAGTGCTTTCCATTGCTGCTGCGAAACCGTGTACTGGCAAAGGAGGAAGAAATATTTGGAAAGCTCTACTGTGCCTACTAAATATCTTTCGATGAAGAGTGATATAAGTTAATAACAGCACGTTTGCAAAGTGAAGCTATTAAAAATAAGGATGAAACGGATGGAAATTTCATGACCATTTGACATCTATTCTTGGAGCATTGTTATTCACGTGAAATAATGCTGCACTGTAAAAATATGTTCATTAAAGTTTACAGATATTTGTGTATTCTTCAAAGAAATGCATGGAATTAGGAGTAACTGGTCATATAAATCTGAATTTTCTTCATAAATGTGTCACAAATTGCTACAAAATCAATTTGTTGAAAGTCATAATTGAGCCCAGAGAACTTGTATGTAATTTATGGTGCCACTAGTATCTACACGTCAGCACCGCGGTTACTTTCTTCGTAGTCATCGGTCTATTACGAATTTCTTTTCCCCTATTCGTGCCATTCGTTGTGTTCCTTCCTACCATTTACCGTGTCCACCTTTTGGCCACCTTTCCAGTTTTTTCACTCTTGCATTGCGAATTTTGCCACTGCTAGCGCCCTCTGTTTCGCGCGGCTGGCCTGCCGCTGCCGCTCCTTCCACAGTGCGATGCCGCCTCTTGTGAGCTGGCCGGGGCCCGCCCTAGGCGACGGCTGCTGGGTGGGGTCCCGGCCTGGCCCGGCCCGGCTCGGCAGTTCGCCTTGGCCCCGCTTGGTGCGCGATCTAGCATGGAAAGCGACCCGCCGAAATCTCGAAAGAACCTGCGCTCCTAGCCGCCTTCTTCCCTTCCCACTGCCCTGCTTCTCTCCTCCGATATCTAGTTCGGCCTTTGCGACATTTTCACCGTCTCCGTTATCCCCTCCGCGTTATCGAAGGCACTCTCCTGGAGGTCGTGGCAATGTATAAATAAGAGCCACGTTTTAGAGGCCCGGGTGACCTGACGTTCAGAGGCGACTGACCAGACGGTGTCCCGCTTTTGTGTTCTGCGCCTGTACTGAAAATTTGACCCGACTTCGTAAGCTTAGTGTTTCGCTTGGTGGTGTCCTAATAATAGTCGTCTAGGAAACCAAGTAAATTCCAATTTACGCCTCTTGTGTAAATACTGCTGTTTGTTATTATCTTCTCTTCCCCTTAGGATTTTTTACAGGAATTTTGTGACTGATAATTAAGTATTCAGAATTTAGAAAAAGTCCCCTGCATAATATTCTAGTGCCTTCTCAGAGTGTGATTTTGTGTTTTTAGTGAAATGGCTATAAAGTTTCATTTCCTTCATACGCATTCACTTGTTACAGTTTAGCATTCACATGTTACAGTATTAAGTTCTCGATGGCGTACAAAGATTCGGCGAATCGTAGGCTTCGCATTTCACATCTAAGCTACTACCCGACACACTTGCCTGTACGACGGGTTGCCATGCATGCAGGCGTTATCGTCTTCCGGTGATTTCAGTCAGTTGCCTGGATATCAAAGGAAGTGATAGATCTTCACACATTTTTATCTCCTAGTTTTGCTGTTTTCCGTATTTTCAATATGTGTTCATTTGTTACGGTTTAATGAAGATTTAAATAATATTTATATGCATTTCACAAGTCAACTTTTCTTATTAGTAATAATATTTTTCCACTATGTACTGTGTACTGTGTAGTTGGTACTGTGTAGTCTCACTTTGTACTGCGTAGTTGGCTTACAGTTATAACTGGTGTTCGTTTTTTCTTTGTTCACCTTAGTGTTTATCGGGGCTCCTCGTCACAATCCACGTTTCATATTGTCGCGGTTTCATTTATAATCCCATTTATTTTGTTCAGTATCGACTATTTGCGAGATGCTTATTGCGATGTACAACAGTAGGTATTATTGTAAGGGAATTTAAGGAAGATGGGAAATGACAATTACACTATTGACATTGTATCGCATCAATTTATTGACTGCAACACATAGTTGAGCGAAGAGGAAGAAAATAATTTACAGAAAGAACAATTTGTTGTGAGCTAAAGAAATAGAAGATTTAACCGTAGATGGCCTTGGCAGCCAGGGGAGCGGCGTAGCCGATGGGGGCGGCGACGGGAGCGTGGGCGACGGCCACGGGGGCGGCGGCGACAGCCTTGGCGACGACGGCGGGCTCACGGTGGACGACGGCGTTGAAGCCGTTGACGGGGTCGGCGGTGTACTCGACGGTGCGGCGGGTGCCGTCGGGCTCCACCAGGGAGTAAGAGCCCTGGACAACACACCGCTGCGGGTCTCCTGCTGGCCCTTGCTGTCCCGGTCAGAGCATCCTGGATGTCGTAGGCGTAGCTGTACTGGGGGTTGGGGTCGTAGTCGGTGTCGACGGCGGGGGACCTGCGGGCGGGGGCGGCGTAGGCGGGGGAGCGGGGGCGTAGGCGCGGGCGATGGGGGCGGCGAGGGCGGGCGCGGCGTAGCCCAGAGCGGGGGCGGCGTAGGCGCGGGCGGCCAGGGGCGCGCCGGGGGCGAGGACGGCGGGGGCGCCGAGACGCCGGCCTTAGCGACGGCCACGGGGCGGCGAAGACGACGAACTGCAAAGAGAGAAAGCGGTCAGTGATAGCCAGGACCGGTGCGCCAGCCACGCCCGGACCGCTTGCGCCAGGGCTGCGGTCTGCATTATGTCATGCGTTCGCCATTGAACCCTACAGCGCTTGCGGCGGGGGCGGTGGGGGCAGCGGTGGTGCCAGTGTCTGCAGCGAGACCCGAGCACTGCTGCTGGTACGGATCGGGTTCCGCGCCTTATTGATCAAGATCAGAACCGCGTACTAGTAGCACGCTCTTGTCGAAAGCGAAACTGTCGCACTGTGTATTATTTCCCGTCGTGATTGTTTTATTACAAAACTTAAAGAGTCGCTTTTCACATTATTTTAAATCGGCACCAATTCTGCTAAACACACTTGAAATATTTTGAATTCACAGAGTCCTTCTGAATAGTAAGTTGAAAACTTGTGCGTGATTTTGTTAATATTTTGAATTATAGGCATGCTGATTGCGAAAACGTCTTTTGTTTTATAGAGCACGATGATTTTTGGAATCTAATGAAATGTACTTTTCAGTAATGTTCCAGACACTTGTCTGTTGAAGTTAGATCACAAGGTGCAACACTTAAAACGCGGAGAGGCAGCTAAAGCAGTTAAACGAGAGAGAAAGCAAACTGAGCCGATATGGTTACATTATTTACGTTGTAGATGTAATAGTTGAATACCTGTTTTTGCTGAGAAATGATTGCGAAACTTAATTCCTATATTTTTGAAAATATAGCATATGCAAATAGTGCCTTATATTTGCAGAAGCAAACGCCTGTAGGTTTTGAACACACATGCAAATTTGAGGATTGAAATGCTGCCACCCAGCGAATTGCGTGGAGGTGGCCAGCGCACTCACCTTGAAAGCCATGGCTTGTGTTGCTGGTGGCAAAGTGTGATCTGCAAGGGGCGCGCGCGTCGTTATATAGCGCGCCGCCCCGCGGCCGCGCCCTGTGGCGCCCCGGCGCGGCTGGCGGGCGGGGCGGGGCCGGCGCCGCCGCTGCACCGCGCAACCGGTAGCCGCCCTGTGTCCCAACCGCTCGCGTTGGCGGCGCAGGGTGTGGGTGCGGGTGTGAGCGAGAGCGCCGATTTCGCGCTAATGAATTGTGGGGCGCGTGGCGATCGCTATCGCTAACGCTGGGCGGTGCGAGATCAGACGGTGCATGTGGTGCCTGCCCCCAGGTTTTCTTTTAGAAACGTTCACGTTTTGAATTCTTCCTTGAAAAGAAACGAGGAAACAACGTTCGTTTATTCCAGTTTTCTCAAAATTGGCAACTCGGTATTTTTTATTGTCATTGTATTTTAATTTTGTCATGTTCGATCTTGAGATTCATTTTACTACAAATAATAGTAGTTTTGTTTATGAAGCCAGATGTCTATACTCTGCTCTTTAATGAGTTTCATGTTGTGGGGATCAGGTATTCGATTCCAATTTCTTAGATTATTGCGTGAAGAGGAAGTTGAGAATTTATTATTTTTATTTCTTATGCGTAAGACTGAAATAAAACCAAGAAGAATTTCAACGGTTAAAAAACTAAATGTCTGCGTGTGTGAAGGGACCGGAACTAGGTCAGCTGAGTTATTCATATTGCGAAATTAAGTCGTATGCTTGAATATTAATATTCAAACTGTTTTAATTATGTGTTAATACTTAATGGAAGGTATTTAAATGATTTTTGAGGTTAACTGGAAACGTTATTGGTGGGAGGTGGTGAGGTGCATCGAGAAGGTCGTTGCGCTGCGTGCGAATTATTGGGTGGAGGGTGGAGGGGGCGATGGCCGTGGGCGCGTGGACTGTCGCCCCGCCCCTGCCCGACTGACCGGGCGACCGACGTCTTGCTCAACACTTGCATTTGCCCCCAGGGAAGGACGTCGACGCAGACTGCCAGGCATGCGAACTGGCGTATGGATATGCACGATTTCTTGAAATGCTTGCGAGCAGTTTCTCTTAATGGGTTTGTTCAAGACAATTCTGGAATCTACTTAATCATCTGCTTGTCTGAACAACTTCATGGATATTTTTTCATTATTGTTTAAATATTTCATCTTCAATGCCAAGAAAAATTAATTTATTTTACTTCTTGATACGAATGCGGAAGGGGACTAATTGAAATTTAGTATCATTTTATTTTATATATCAAGTTTTACCCTTTAGTTGATTGTGAAAGAACTTTATATGAGGATGCTTTTGCTATTTTATTAGTAATTAATGTAATTTTGTATCTTATAATATTGTATAGAATTTGATACACATAATGAATGTATGCTTTAGCATACCAAAGGAGATATTCGGGTAGTATTTTCTAAGGTGGTGCTTCACGCGGGGGAAAATGTTGTGAACAGTACTTGAGAGAATTTGAAATAACAGTTTGTCTCGTGTTCGGTAGATGGCGCTAGACGTAGTTTCTTTCTCCGACTTGCGGTTGCTTTTGTAACTAAGACAACCAAATGTTCAGAAACATATCGTTCAAGTGGGTGAACAAGTATTGTTGAAGTGAATATACCCAAATGAATTAAAAATTATTGTGTAAACATTTATGGATTGAATTTTAAATTATGAGCCAGCGCTAAGCCAGAGAAAAATTGATTTTGTTATTTATAAAAACCTATCTTTTTTCTCTTTATTATCTTTACACTTTGAATTCCTTCCACTTACATTTAAATTTCATTGACAGGTCTGGCGTTCAGATGTATGTTCATTTAAGAATAATGTATATGTGAGCGAATGAGTCATTTTATTTTAAGTGTAATTTTCATTTAGAATCAATATTGAAGGTTGTGTATTGTGGTAATACAACAAAGCTTTTCAATTAGAGGGGGCATTTGAGGTTCATGGGCGCTAAGAAATAATAATAAGATTTCATTATTTTAATACTCTAATGATGACCAGTTAATCCTCTTTTAAAGTGGTGTATTTTCCCGTATGTGTAAACATTTTTGAACATTTTTTTTATCAGCTTTTGTCAGGTTTTTGGTTCACTTATTAAGACTTTCTCTCAAATTCATTTAACGTCTTCGTGTATGATAATGGACTCTGTTGTGTTCTTTACATTTCGATTGGAGGTATCAGCACAGTAAATATGATGATAAAACCCGATAACAATGGTTTCAGTTAACCTCATTTGTAACTATTTTATTGAATTATTGAAATTATAGTGAGATACAAGGTGTTTTAAATGGAATTCAGGTAGCGAATTATTAAAAGTGAATATCATAAGTCAGTGTACATCTGAGAAATTACGCGTCACAAAAGTTTTAAATGTTTATTTAGGACATGTTTTTTAAGTAAAGGGTTAATTGACGAAAAATGGTTTTTATATAGCCATTCACATTGTAATAACTGACGAACAAAATCTGTGAAAACTACTCTTCCTTTTTAATTTTCCAGATCCACCCTCAAATAGTTGTTTCCTTTTGCTCAAGGACGTGCATGCGCGAGCTCCCCGTGCCCGTCAGGAATTCCAGGCTCCTTGCCGCCCACTCCCACCAGTGGTTTCAGAAGCCCGCAACGCCCTCTCATTCACGAGGGCGTGGTGGCCCCACCCTCACGCAACTTGACAATGCCCGCCTTCACCGCCTTCACCGCCTGCACCGTCCCCGTCGCCAACACACGTGATCATGTTCAATTCTTTCGCCAGCGCTTCGTTGTCAGTCTCGCCCTTTCCTTCTCCAGCACCCTCGCCCTCGCCCTCGCCCTCGCCCTCGCCCTCGCCCTCGCCCTCGCCCTCGCCCTCGCCCCTCGCCCTCGCCCTCGCCCTCGCCCTCGCCCTCGCCCTTGCCGGTGCACCGGCGCTCTCGCCTTCATGCCAGCATTCGCCTAATCCTTCAGTATCTCCGCCGCCCTCGCCGTCAGCCCATTCGTCGTCTATAATCTCGATTTACTCTTCGCCTTATCCGTCTTCCTCGCCTTTACTCTTCCTCTTTTCTACTCTTTCACTTCGTCGTTGTCCCCTCCCTCTAACTTGTGTTCGCTTTTTTCAGTCTCCTTGCTCTCAACTTCGCCCTCACGCTGTTGCTCCCGCCTTGCTTCTCCCTTATACAGAAGCTGTCGCCAGTTCCGTCGCCCCCTCCTTCCTGTCGTCTCTCCTCGCCGCCGCCCTCGCCCTCCCGGCCGAGACCGCTACCTACCTCATTAACGCTTCCGTCACTGCCCTGCACTGAGTCATCGTCTCTTCATCGGTATTGTCTGCTCACCCGTTATCATGGAGCGGCGATAATAGCTCAGCCGCTATTATCACTTTTCAGCTAATGGCATAGCACCCTCAGCAACAATTCCTCCCTTGTCTGGGCGTTATCATCACCAGCACTCCCCCCTCCCTGAAAACAGACTCTATGACAGTCGCTATGTATCGTATTCGGTGTCTATTCACAATATAAAACTGTCCAAACGTTCTTTGATCTCTAAGAAAGTAGCTCCTTCCTTTCCTTACACGTCAGATCCACTCTGAAAGACGGTTGTCGTTTCATCAAAGACGACTTGGCACATCCGTTGCCAGCGCCGCCGGTGCGGGCAGCGTCCGGCGCTGCGAGCGGAGCGTCGCGTGGCTCGCGCTGCCTCGGGCACCAGGTGAAAAGCTGCCGGGGCTGGCTGACGAAAGACCCGCTGCATATTGGATGCAGACGTGTTTCACCACCTTCGATTTGTCTCTCATGTTACACACAACCAGGGCGTTTTTCAGAGAGGTTGGCAACACAAATATCTCGCAGTAATCTTCTCCATCCATTTCCTAAGGCGTAAGGAACTTTGCAATTGGCTGCTTTCAAAAGAAATCGCGCGTCCATCTTAAACGATAAAGAAACTTTAAAATGTGCAGTTCATACTATATACCATACGTGGAAATTAAAAGACTTTTAACTACTTTGTTCTATTCGTGCACTTAATTTAAAAGCACAAAAATTACACACATTATAATGTAATAAATTGATAATTTATGCCTATTGATAATTTAAGCGCGTTTTAGTGCAGACAGAGGAGGAAAGACAAACATATTACAGGAAACAATATCCCTGTTACCTAATCATTTTCGTTTTAAATATAAAATGAGATTTTAAATACAGATCGTTTTTTGGACTTTCGGAAGCAATAATCAAATATTTCAAAAAGTCAAAAACTCTTCTTACTGAATACAACGTTGGAGCGAAATAAATGCTTTTCATGTGAATAGCAAAAAACAACTCTTAACAAGAAATATAATAACGTATTGTATACGTGTGCAAATTGCGTAGTCGACAATTATTTATACGAATACAAAACCGTAAATGCCAATACCAGGGCATTTATTTACATAACATATCGAAGAATTTTCAGACGAGTTATACTAGGACGAATGTATACATCTTTACCCACATTATATTAATTTGGCTTCTCTCTTATTTATTAACTCAATTGATATGCCACCTAAATTGAAGAATGTTCAGGAAATAAATGCCAAGAACATGGCTCATCTATACTTAGAAAAGAAATGAAATATAGGAAGATAAGCGAACATTGTCACATAACACACTCTGCATTTGCAATAGTCCATATTTAAGATCATTTCCCGAGAAGTCAGCAAATAGGAAAAAGATAGGATTTCATTATTATCGTAAAAATACGAACATATGGAACAAATATATTTATTTATTTTTTATAGTATTGTACACTAAATATATACAAAAGCAACAAAGGAAGAAAGAAGCGAGGACGGCTTAGCCGTAGTAGCCCCTGCCGTAGCCGAGACCGCCAATGCCGCCCAGGCCGTAGCCGGCGCCGATGGCTCCGATGCCGCCGACGGCGCGGACGGCACCGAGGCCTCCCAGGCCGTAGCCGGTGCCAATGGCTCCGATGCCGCGGACGGCGCCAAGGCCTCCCAGGCCGTAGCCGGCGGCGAGGGCGGGGGCGGCGATGGCGGCGCGGGCGATGGGGGCGGCGGCGACAGCCACGGGGGCGGCGATGGCGGCGCGGGCGAGGGGGCAGCGACAGCGACGGGGGCGGCGACCTTAGCGACGGCGGGGGCGGCGACGACGGCGGGCTCGCGGTGCACGACAGCGTTGAAGCCGTTGACGGGGTCGGCGGTGTACTCGACGGTGCGGCGGGTGCCGTCGGGCTCCACCAGCGAGTAGGCGCCCTGCACAACATCGCCGTCACGAGTCTCGGTCTGGCCCTTGCTGTCGCCGGTCAGGGCATCCTGAACGTCGTAGGAGAAGCTGTACTGGGGATGAGGGTCGTAAGTGTCGACGGCGACGGGAGCGGCGACGGCGGCGGCAACGGGGGCGGCGATGGGGGCCGCGATGGCGGCGCGGGCAATGGGGGCGGCGATGGGAGCGGCGATGGCGGGGGCGCCATAGCCGTAGCCACCGTAGCCGATGGCGGCGCGGGCGGCCAGGGGCGCGACCGGGGGGACGGCGGGGGCGCCGAGACGCCGCCCTAGCGACGGCCACGAGGGCGGCGAAGACGACGAACTGCAAAGAGAACGCGGCCATGAGCACCCTTCACTAGTCGTGTGCCTTTACAACCCTTTCTGCAAGCCTTCCTCAGAACACCGCTGTGGAGAGTGCTGTGGAAGCGAAGACCGGGAAGAGGCATGCGTTGGTAGCGCGTACTCACCTTGAATGCCATGTCTGCTGCTGGGGTGGGTGCGAGCGAATGCGTAGTGCAGTGCGAGCGATGCTTTTATACGGCGAGGCGTGGCCGCGGGGCGGGCAACGGGGGCGGCGGAGCGGAGGAGACGGGGACCGTATTAGCGGCGCCGGTCCAACGGGTAGGCGCAAGTGACCCGTCGTGCAGGACCGGCTCGCGTAAAGTTTCAGATTCTGACAGCTATTGGGAACATGTAATCTGCGCAACGCACCTTCTTTCGGAATAGAGCTACCGTCTCTGATACTGTGTGCAGGTGCTTTGCTTTACGTGGACTGCGTAGATCATGATTTATCTTTGTCAATCTTGAAATAGTTCGTATAAGGAGGGAAATGTTATGATTTTGTTTATACTAGGTGATGTTTTAATTTGAAAGAAGTAATACTTATACTGTTGCACCTAGTTTGTATTTAAAAAATTAATAACACTGTATTATTGAGTTGCGTTCGTCATTGATTTGGTTATTGTATTTATTTATATTAATATATATATATATATATATATATATATATATATATATATATATTGTAACACGCCCACCTACTACCTTCCAGCCGGTGGCGATAAAGCGTGAAACAATGAATGCTCGTGAAGCGAGCTTTGAATTCTCAGGAAGCAGGATCTTTCGGGTATGAGAAATTTCTGAACCCTTGACACATTGAATTAGGTAAAATTCTGGTAAAATGAGCATATATTCAGTAAAAAAACAAACACAGTGGCACAAATATACAATAAAGTATGCACTTTGCGTAGATTGTCACTGCAAAGAAAACAGGAAAAAAAAGAACACAACCACAAAAATGTATAGGCGTCACCTGGACTGTCTGAATACTTCAATAGTTACTATTCTCAATTCTTTTGCTTCTACCTCTTCCTGAATTATTTCGTGTACCTCATTTGACTCTTGTTATTCTTAAGTTTTCTCCGTGCACGGCCCTTCAAATGATTCTCTACAATTATTCTATCATAGACTGTTCACAGGTGTCAGCCTTAAGCTGCACATTTATTACAATGCTGTGAACTCAAACACAAGAATAAACGTGACACACACGTTACTTAAATTGGACCCTTTACAAATTATAGCAACTAATTATCCCTGACATAATACTATGAAAGCATGACTTTCAAACAAGATCACTTTTACACTACATGAAAAATCATAATTCACTCTAGAAAAGTTGTACAAGGTATGGCATTCGACCGAATTTACTAGTGCGTACAGCGAATGAAATCTAAACTGCCGCTCATACGTTCGGAATATTTCTCCCAGTAATTATTTGGAACTTTCACCTATTTTAGGACGCTTCGCCTGGTATTTTAAAGCTACACGATTTCCCAACAGATTGCCGCATAAAGTTGCCAGTTCTTTACCTCGACATCTCCTTCCCGCTCGCCATCAGTTAACCTTGGGGTTTTCGGTCGCTCGCCGTCCTCGCCGCGTCACTTGACTGGTTCGATGTTCCACGGTTTCAGGATTCCGCCACTCGTCCAAATTCCATATCCTTCTCTCGATCTCTGGCTCGTATCATCCACGTATTTGGTCAAAGTCCTTCTCGCCTACGCTTGGGTCTTCACTGTAGTCGTCCTTCTTCCGCGTGCCGCGTACCCGTGTTCGCGCTTCCAGCTTTAATAATAACGTTATTAAATTGAATACTTCTAGCACTCGGCCGACATACCACACTTTGACGTCCGTGGTCGTGGCGTACAAAATTAAATGCTGGATTTCGTTTAGAGTCCTTCTGCGCGAATTTATTTCAATTATGAAACTATTTCGGATTCAAGCAATCACATCGCTTGCTTTCTCGCGTAATGTTAGTGCTAACACTGTACATGCACTTCACTTCTGAATTCTATCACTCTCATTACCGCGTTTCTCAAGTCAGTTTTAACTAAGCAAGTTAAAATATACTCCTGCACTAACCAGTGACTATCGCCGAAGAATTAGGTTGAGTCGCCGTCGCTGACGAAGTCGAAAGAGAGCTCTCCCGAAGCGCGTCGCGGTATTTATGTGACTCCTCCTGGGGAAATATCTGGAGGGGTGAATTTTCTCCTCCTTCGTGCCCTCTCAAGAAAAATATTATCCGTAACTTCGGACATCGTAGTGCGAAAACCTGCGGGTAGATGTCGTTTTCTCGGACCATCGCTCCGCCGCGTACCCTATTTCTCTGTGTTCTGGGCTTTTCTCGTGGCTTATGGTGTCGTTACTGGTTTGTATAATACCGTGACGTCACTATATATATATATATATATATATATATATATATATATATATATATATATATATATTATGTTTCACGATTTTCTATGCCCATCAATGACCTTAGAAGAAATATAATAGACTTGAGACTGCTTTCATGTATTACATGAGGACAAATGGAGGGTAGGGGAGATGGGAATAACACTCGAAGTATTGATATTTGACCGACGCGAGTTGAACTGTGACCGAACGTCAGGTACTCTGATTCACCAGCGAGGGGGTAATGAAGGTAAACTAACGAAGGGCTTTCAGCGATATGGAACTGTATTGAAGGGCGAACAATACACAGTGAAGTAATTCTTGTTCCATTAAAATGAAGACCGGAAGATTAATTCCAGAGCCTAAATCGAATGTGTCGTTTTTCCAGATATTTGGTTGATTGACTTATTTTTTTTTTCGGGTATGTGCACGTTTTTATCGCCATTTTTCTTAGGTTATAATGATTAATTAGTTGTAATTACATTGATTATTTCGAGTTTCTGGGTGCATAATCTGTTATAGCCATTATTCCTATATGTGTAGTGCATGATTTTATCGTGGAAGGTGGCTGTGTTCTTCCCACGCCAGATGGCGAGATCCGGAATAGACCTGTATGCCGGATTGCGGGATACGTCGGACTTCCCCATTCGAGTGTTCTTCGGGCGTCCCGTCTCTTCTCGTAGTGCATGTGAGTGTAAATATGTGTAAGTTAAATATGAGGATAGGACAAGGAGGAAGGAAAGGAAAAGAAAAGGAGAGGAAGAAAGATCCGTGGCCCGTTTATTAGTGTACTTCTCTGGTATTTGCTTGGTGTTGGTGAGATAAACCACGCAAAACTACCAATCAGAACAGGCGGACACCAGAATTCTCCTTCAGACGGCGGCTGAATTTGTCCTAGCTCTCTGACCTGTGCTGAAAATCTTACCACCATCATGACTCGATTCCTAGGACCTCCGGATTAGAGACATTAGTTGATGCCTTAGGCAGCTTCAAGTGTGGATCTTTAGTTGATTTAGTAAAAATGGTAATTGTTGCTTGTTCCTATAATTTAAATATTACATGTAATCTGGATGGAAATACTTCAGATTCATTTATTGGTTATTTTAATTCAATATCATGAAAAAGAACAAGTGTTTGTAAAAGTGGAATACAGTGTATTCTTAATGAATATTCTCTTTTTAGCACTTTCGTTAGTGGTACATCAAATACGTGTTACCTAATAATACATAGATAACGACATTGGTTAACGATTACATTTACATTCACTGAAAGGTAAAATTAAATATTTCAAAAGAAAGTAAAAGATATAATATGAACATGAAAAGTATGTTTAAAAATGTTTTTAACTTATTCGAATGTTTGTCTTTTGTCTCAATAATCAGCATATCCTTCATTAGCTGAAATCGTAATTTCAGTCTAACTGTTTAAAGCATTGGAACGAAAACCTGTGTAAAATAAATAAACATTTCTTTAGTTTTTTGGGAAGGGGGAGGATTTCGCCTATCTTATACGTATCATGGATCTGTGGATCTGGGATTACGATGCTCGAAGTCCTGACAACAAACTAGGTGGATATCACACTGGAAGAAGTTAAGATTCTTTGATCTTTGAAAGGTATCAGCTCATAATAGGGCAACATGGGTGTGAAAGGTGTAGCTCGGTTGGAAGGGCAACATTTCGGACGTTTTCACCTACATAATGCTAGATAACGGGATTTGAGGTTTACAAAATGCACACATAATTTTGCATTACGATTTTATGAGGGAAAATAATTATGATAATTTAATTAACAATATCTGTCATTATTCATGCTCTGCAATTTATAGTTGGTTGTAATATGCTCCATCTTTTAATTCAATGACCTTTGTCTCGATCATGTATTTATTCTATTTTCCCTATTTCTTTGAACAAATGATATGACCTGTTGTTTTGTTTGTGGACGAAATTGACTCCTCCCAATGCACACGTTTTGTTGAGCTCTCCTTCTGCTAGTTTGGAAAGGAGTAGCACCAGGGATGTGGGATGCTCTTTTGCTAGCAGTACCAAAACAAGAAATCTGTAACACATTTACCCATGCAAATAAGTTTTCTGTTGAAAGATGAAACATAGGCTGTCTGCTACTAAGTTTTTTTTCTCAATAAAGGTTCCAATAATTTCTTTTTATAGACAGTCACAAAATACATTTATTAAAACATACGAACGAATACATACGTGTACATACGAACATGTACATACGAACGTGTACATACGAACGTGTACATACAAACGAATACATACGTGTGGTAAATTTAGAATTTAATAAACAATAGAAATTGTCAAACGTTATTGGGAACATGATGAAATAAAATTCGAACAACAATTATCACTGTTGAAGTAAAACCAAATTGTTTTAGTCTAGAAATTAAGATAAAAGTTTAGACGTCCTACTTCGAAATTATATTAATAAATTGTTAATTATGAGAAGCAAGGCAAGTGCCCAGATATAGAAATACCATACTCACATGAAAGTTGTAGAAGACGAAAATTAAAAACGATATACAAATAAGATTTACTAATGTTGACTGTGAACGCTCCTACTACGGAGAGAGTACTGACAATGTTTGACTGAGAGAGTACTGACAAGGGTTAGCTGAATTCTAGGAAGGGAAAGGATAGATGGGAGGGGTGGGGGAAGGGGGGAAAGTTGGGGACAGTTAGAAGTTAGCAGATAGAAGGGGAATAGGGGCATGAAGACATAGTAATAGGGTTTATGTGTTGTGAGGGGGAGGAACTTGGATATCTGACACAGAGTGACAAATACTAGCTTGAATTACATCATTTAAATTACCTTGATGATAGAAATTAATGTCATGCTGTACTGTCTCAGAATCAGAGAGTTCAACTTGCCGTTTGTTACATCTTCTGACTTGTATTACTATGGTAACATAACTTTTGGCAAAACTGTTACATTCTAGATTAGAATTCATAGCAGAATTGATTTTAATATACAGTGATTCGAGATCTAGCCTTGAACTCTCAGCTTGGATCTATCGCTAAAATTTCTCGATTGCGAAAATTTATCTTATGTCCCTGATTTATTCTGTGGACAGTTAGAGAGTTTTGTTTCTCAAATGGTAACTTCATGTTATATTGATGTTCTTTTACCCTATCACGTAACCTCATATGTGTTTGTCCAATATATGATAGTTCCCAATCAGAACATTTCACTCCGATGTCCGAAGTTACGGATAATATTTTTCTTGAGAGGGCACGAAGGAGGAGAAAATTCATCCCTCCAGATATTTCCCCAGGAGGAGTCACATAAATACCGCGACGCGCTTCGGGAGAGCTCTCTTTCGACTTCGACAGCGACGGCGACTCAACCTAATTCTTCGGCGATAGTCACTGGTTAGTGCAGGAGTATATTTTAACTTGCTTAGTTAAAACTGACTTGAGAAACGCGGTAATGAGAGTGATAGAATTCAGAAGTGTCTTGAGTTTTGGAATCGGAACTTTGAGATGACGAATTAAATTGGACTTATTAATAATATTATTAACCAAGAATTTCTTCGGGAAATTATTATAAAAAGTATCTTTATTTAATTGTTTATATTCGTAACGAAAGATAAAGAAAACATCATTATTTCTGAATCTTTGAGAGAGTCTTCTGGATAAAGTTTTTTACTGATTTTCGACAAAGAATCTCTAGGTAAGATCTGATTCAATTTTAGGCATACAAATTTAGAAATGAAATGAATGGAATGGGCATTTCTAACTAACAATAAAAATATCTTATCAAGATTCACTGCGTAAAAAATTGTACCTGATATACTAAACACCCTTTCAACCAGATTCTTGAAAATGAAGGGTGTACTCAACTTCTTGTTCCAATGTAAATTTTAAATTTTGATGATAGGAATTGAATTCATCGAACACATTGTGAACTTGGTTCATGTTGCCAAATAAACTTGGTCATGTTGGTTGGATGATGCTTTGATAGTTTGCCAACATGACCAAGTTCACAACAATCATCGGCGCACTGCTAGCTTAGAGCTGGACATTAAAAAAAACAGAAATTGAAAGCTCTGTTTAAAAAAATCGAAAATCTCGTGTGTGAGTCATATAAAGAACTACCAAAAAACCAACGAACCTTTTCAACTTTGAGGTCTCCAGTTTAGCAAAAATATTCGAGAAAATTTATTTTCGAAAAATTCCTGAGTCAAATTGCGACGCTCCTGTTGTTTGCGCGGTTGAAGTGATTGGCAACCACATTACTTATTATATCTTTGAACTCCATTATCCTAATCTCGACAATTTACCACTGTCACCGCATTATTACACGATCTAACGAAGGGGAAGAATCATTTAAATGTAGGCACATTTGAGGAAATTATGACCTAGCGTACACTTAAAAATATAGACAACGAACTTCGTTCGAAGACGATTAAAAACGGTAGAAAAACATTACCAGATGACCAACTTTGGCAACGTTAATGTATAGTTATAACATTCTTTTTCTGTTGAGTGTATCTCGAAATACTTGGTTTGGTCTACACGAATATGTTGTACGAGAAGTCTCACAACAGTAACGTAAGGAATGGATAAAATATAATTGAAAATCAAAATAAAAATTCGAACAAATGTTTTTATTTTTTATGATGTTACACTAAATATATACAAAAGCAACAAAGGAAGAAAGAAGCGAGGACGCTTAGCCGTAGTAGCCCCTGCCGTAGCCGAGACCGCCAATGCCGCCCAGGCCGTAGCCGGCGCCGATGGCTCCGATGCCGCCGACGGCGCGGACGGCACCGAGGCCTCCCAGGCCGTAGCCGGTGCCAATGGCTCCGATGCCGCGGACGGCGCCAAGGCCTCCCAGGCCGTAGCCGGCGGCGAGGGCGGGGGCGGCGATTGCGGCGCGGGCGATGGGGGCGGCGGCGACAGCCACGGGGCGGCGATGGCGGCGCGGGCGATGGGGCAGCGACAGCGACAGGGCGGCGACCTTAGCGACGGCGGGGGCGGCGACGACGGCGGGCTCGCGGTGC
Organism: Teleogryllus oceanicus; assembly: GCA_964035755.1. Taxonomy (NCBI): domain Eukaryota; kingdom Metazoa; phylum Arthropoda; class Insecta; order Orthoptera; family Gryllidae; genus Teleogryllus; species Teleogryllus oceanicus. The sequence goes on from CAXIVR010000008.1 coordinate 59,304,474, forward strand.
ACGACAGCGTTGAAGCCGTTGACGGGGTCGGCGGTGTACTCGACGGTGCGGCGGGTGCCGTCGGGCTCCACCAGGGAGTAGGCGCCCTGCACAACATCGCCGTCACGAGTCTCGGTCTGGTCCTTGCTGTCGCCGGTCAGGGCATCCTGAACGTCGTAGGAGAAGGCCGCGGGGGGAGGCGGGGCGTGGGGCCGCGATGGCGGCGCGGGCATGGGGGCGGCGAGGGAGCGCGATGGCGGGGGCGCCATAGCCGTAGCCACCGTAGCCGATGGCGGCGCGGGCGGCCAGGGGCGCGCCGGGGGCGAGGACGGCGGGGGCGCCGATGACGCCGGCCCTAGCGACGGCCACGAGGGCGGCGAAGACGACGAACTGCAAAGAGAACGCGGCCATGAGCCCCCTTCACTAGTCGTGTGCCTTTGCAACCCTTTCTGCAAGCCTTCCTCAGAACACCGCTGTGGAGAGTGCTGTGGAAGCGAAGACCGGGAAGAGGCATGCGTTGGTAGCGCGTACTCACCTTGAATGCCATGTCTGCTGCTGGGGTGGGTGCGAGCGAATGCGTAGTGCAGTGCGAGCGATGCTTTTATACGGCGAGGCGTGGCCGCGGGGCGGGCAACGGGGGCGGCGGAGCGGAGGAGACGGGGACCGTATTAGCGGCGCCGGTCCAACGGGTAGGCGCAAGTGACCCGTCGTGCAGGACCGGCTCGCGTAAAGTTTCAGATTCTGACATATAGGAACGACTTGAAATTTGCGACACCCGAAGCCTTCCTGAATACCAGCTGTTATTGAACGAATGCGAATTGAATTACATTTCGAATTTGTTCTGCAGAATATCGAATGGCAATTCTAATTGTTCGTTTGATTGTTATGTTGTTGAATTTTTATTGTTATGCCGGGATTTGAGTGTTGATATGAAATATAATTTACTCGCAATACGAATATGGATGACTATGAAACAGTGATTGTGACATGAATTCATCAATGACATGATTGTGAAAAAATATCTTTTATCGTGTTCTTGCAAAAAGTTAACGAAATAAGAAAATCCCTTTTCAAATTTCATTTTTTAAATAATAATGTGGGTTATCCTTCCAAATTTCACTTATTGTAAAGCGTGTTCTGTTCTCGAATGTTTCAATGATTTCTGATGTAAACACACATTATATAGGCTGCCACAGAAGTGGACTCTCCGAGCGGACGGAGGAACCGTGCGCTGCGAACTCGTAGTCCTGAGGGTAAAAAATAAATAAATAAAAAATTAAACAAAAAATCTAAAATCGTCTTCTTAAAAGAGTATATAATTCTCTTCTTTCTATTGCAAAGTTCCAGAAGTTTCTGGCTCTATTAACTTCTATTTTTGATAGAAAGAAAAAATAACGTAACTTTACCACTTAATCATCGTTTACTTCAGCCCACTTGTGACATATGTATATTAACTTGTATAAACCTTTGGAAAAAGACCTATAAAGGGCTCCGAATGTTTGTCTGGAAAATGGTAAAAAATGGTCGCTTTTTTCACCACGCGCTCGTTAGAAGGTTGGCTCGTTTTGTCGAAGGTTTTTCTTCAGTTTTGATAAGTAGAAGTCTTAACTGGGTGCCCAATCTGGAAAGTAGTGTGAATATTCCAACTTCTTAAAGCCATATTCCTTCACAATCTTCTTTGCGATCTAAATAGTAAGCATATGATTTTTATCGTAAAGAAGCTAAAGAACGTGAGTTTTCACCCACCGCATCCAATTGAAGTAGCTCTCTCCACAAAACTAAGTGTGATGTCGACTGCAAACTTGCAGCATTACAACGATTAATGATGCTGCTATAAACTGCCCAGAAGGATTTTTGATTGATGAGCGATATGTAGGTCAGGTCGGAAACTTGTGAAACCCCCTATCCTGAATCAGACATCAAACAGCGCCGCACGAGGGTTTTGCTCTACTGGGAAGCGCGACACTCCGGGGGCCACAGGCTGTTTCCTCTGACGTAGCTCTTTTTGTTCCAAATCCAGAAAGGAGGTTACGAGCGTAAGTTGTAGTGAGGATTCTAAGTGCGAAGTTGGCTCTAATTAAGACAATGAACGTTGTTGTCTTCTTAGGAAACATGTTTTCTATCCAACGACTGAGATTTGAATTCTGGTCACATGGCTTATAACTTATTAGTGTATTTCTTGCTTATTTTCTTTAAAATTTCCCGTTTTTCCTTTTCTTTTTATTATATATTATTACGAACCTTTACTTTTTATTATGAATTTTTACTCTTAAACGCGATTTCGAAATGTAGATCCTTTTAATTCAAAACATTCAATTTGACTCTCAATTGGTTAGATATAATATTACTGATGTATTACGTTTATTTGCCTCGCGGTTTTGCCTATTTGTCAGCGTGCTCGCTTTTCATACGCGACCCTGGGTTCGATTCCCGGTCGGGGAAGAGTATAATATGCATTTTTCTTTCAATGCCCCAGTATATGTAACTGTGTGACGATAATAAAACACTTCTGAGATTGAGAAGACCAGAATACTGCATGGGGAAGTCTTCGTGCTAACCACACGTACGCCCTAAACCCCATGGTCGCGAGGCCGGGGCGCTGCGGCTAGACCATGGCCCGTACGCGAGCTGTCGTGCCAAGTACATACATTTACACTTATTATTATACTTTTTTTAGTCCAGTAGAGGAAATGAAAATTAATACCCTCAAATTCGGGTCAGTAAATGTGAACTGTCTCCTGTAAAAAGACTGTTATGGCTAGAAATCTCAGCAACTAAAAAATGTGATGGGCCAGGTATCCAGTGGTATACCGTCATTCCGGTGCAATTTGTACATCCCGGACTTTGAAATCTCGCATCAGTTACTGTAGAAGCAGTGCGTGCACCCGGTAATAAGGTAGTTTGGCCTTGCCAGCGACTTTGACATGCATGATCTAAGTAGTCAAAAACAAGTTGGTTACTACAGCGGAAAAGCCTTATGATTGCGGCTGAACGCGGAGTGATTGTGATCTTTTTACGTTCTCATCCTTACTTCGTAGGAAGATAAAGTATTAGTATTTAACATAAAGTAAGGTCCAAAAATAATATTAGTGAGAGTCACCTTCCATTGAATGATTTTCTTAAATTATTTAACAACATGACGTTTCGGATCTTTTGTCTCTTCTTCAGATAAACTGGAAAGGACATAGGTGAAACATGAAACATTTTACAATAACATTTTTGCAAAAGTTATTAACAAAAGTTTTTTAATAACATAGACATACACATCGTAGCTTCCAATCTTAACGAAGAAAGGCAAATATTAACATAGTGATCTGCTTACTTGTGTAGATATCTTTTTATATTTATTATTACATCATGAGTACATCGTCATATATGTAGAATAAAACAAACTATCAAATGGAAAAATGTGTTAAAAGTTCTATACCATTTACTTCAATCATAAAAACGTGTTTAATAAAAACATGAAGACTATTGTGCATTGAACAGTGTGTGTATCAACTTTCGTTTTTTAAACATCATTATCCGTGCACTTTGTATGAAAAGGCGGATGTGAATGCGAATGCTAGTTCAACAACGAAAGCATATTTTCCTAATATTTGTTCTTCCACCTGGCGAGAGCGATCGTCAAGCGAGGCTGGTTTGTAAAGGGCCGTTGCTTCTGCGGAAACGTCATGGAGGAGGGCGAAGGAGAGGTGGGGAAATCAGGCGGTGGGGCCTATTTTTATTCGAAGTTGACTAACACATGATCGTATATATTGGTTGATGTATTCATTTCTGTTTTTGAGTTTATAGTAGTGAGTGTTTTAATATTGATTATTTGAAGACACAGACTTGAGTATTAATTAGGTTCCTGTTTTGACAAGCATGGGTTCTCGAAATCTATCACATGATGTCTCGAAGCAATGTTTTGTCAAAGAGTTTTGTTGACAGGAAAACTTCAGTTCCTCAGAAAACTCAAAATTAATGAACATCATTCTGTGCAATGTTATTAAGCGCACTTTCTCGATTCCAGCAAAATTTAAAGTAAAATGTCGATCTCTTTTTTAGAAAATACGTTTTTGATATTTGTGAAAAATTGCCGCGAATACACTGAAAGTATCGATGAAACTAAATGTATTGTGAAAAATGCTATACAGTGAACTCCTGTTATAGTGAACTCGGAAATAGTGCACCCTTGGTTATAGTGAACACAAGCCACTGGTCCCCTTTCACTGGCATTACAAATAAGCACAAGAAGATTCGGTTAGAATGAACCTGAACCTCGGTTATAGTGAATGTAGGAAATACAACGTCCTGGAAAATAATTCTCTCCTTCCAAATAATATATCGCCTCGGTGCTACAAAGTCAACACCGGGCAGCATTATATATATATATATATATATATATATATATATATATATATATATATATATATAATACTCCAAAGGTCATAACGGAAGAAGTCTTTCCTGAGGTGAAGGTAGCGGACCTGGAATGTGGACCGTGTAGAGATTTCCTTATGTCACTCAGTTTCGCTGCGGAAACAAATGCCATGTCCTGCGTGGGCTACACCTGGCAGCGGCGACCCGCAATGGCTTGCTTCAGTTTCAGGCTTGGTGTTATATCCCATGGGGCAAAGCGCGTTGTGTTCTATGAAGATGTCAGGAAGCGAGCGTCTGCTACAGCCTGCCGACACCCACCGCGACGGGCGACAAAAGACAAATAAAGATATTCAACTTTTCAGTTCCAGCTTTATTTATTTATTTATTTATTTTACGTCAAAAACAGTTAAAACTGCGTATGACGTGTTATAGGGAGAAGTGAATTGTGTGCACATTTTCAAAATTCTGTGTTCCCTACACTAAGTCATATACTACTTGAATTTTGAAAGAATGAAAGAAAAAAAGCTCCCGTGTAATAAAATCTATTTTCAAGGATAAATAAGCAATAAATTTTGGGCTCTTATCCATGTTGTCCTTCGGAATAATCCTTCCTGCCGCGACAACATAGAAACGATAATTTGAATAACTGTATTTCCCACTGAATTCTAGAAGACGTGCACAGATAATGAAGTTACATTTATGTCCAGAAGCAAAACAAGGGGCCATCTCAGTATTTGCTCAATGGATCAGGGAAACTGGACGAAAAACCTGATCGAGATGGGGGTCATTGACCCAGAAGCTGATACAATACCATATTGTTTAGAATTAAACAGTCCAATGGTAAATAATACATTAAATATCACTGTTAAAATTAATATTACTTTCCTTGTGATGCTCAGTAAGTCTCTAATTGTGTAGAAACAGTTATGCGCAGAAACGATTTCACTTGGGATTTAAATTTTTCTATCGAATTTAAATTTTTGTAATGAGCTGTTGATACTGTCACCTGAGAATATGATTTCTAGTCGAGTGTTATAGTAATAGACATCGAAATTTTCTGAAAATATATTCTTGCCCATAAGTAAGCCATTTTCGACAAAAACCACTGATTCGTAAATGAACACACAAGGTAATGGTAAAACTCCTAGATTAATGAAGAGAGGCTTACAAGAATTACGCGGGTGGGATTTGGTTATTATTTGTACAATTCTTTTTTGTAATCTAAAAGTCTCGGAGCTATAACGTGTATTTACCCAGAATATTATGTCATATTTCAGGCGGGAATGAACATTCGCGAAATATACACAACAAGCAACTCCCCCCTCTGTTACGCCAATTAGGACAGCTCCTGATTCGACACGGCTCAGCGCAAGACGCGCGAACACGTGCCTGTCGTTCTATTCAAAGATTTACGACAAGGGTGGGATTGTCTCCCGGGGACAGCCCTTCAGGCAAAGAGCGGGCGGCTGCCCGTCCACGTGTACGGCTAGGCACCAGAACAAGTAAATTATAGAGATCCCGGCTACTGTTTAAGTAATCCCTTAGGACTCATATAAGCATCACGGAGACAGCAGAAAGGACTGCTTTGTTCATCTCTGGTGTACTGGCCAAAACACACGCACAACAAAGACCACCAATCAGGCGCCCAGAAAATGAGGTTAGTTCGAAAATGCCCTATCGGCATCCGACACGCGTCGAATATTCTAGAAACTGAGATTTCGACCAATAACATTTAAAATTCCGATCACGTGAAGGAGCGATGTGCGAAACTAGAAAAGAGAATGGGGATGCGACGCAGGAAGCTCGAGAGAGTAGGATTTTTGGGAGAAGACAGATAGAAGGCGAGAGAACGGCGTAGAAAACAGACTGATGTGTTGAGGAGAGGTAGTTGGAGCCAGCGATTAGTGTTGGCCGACCAACGGAGTGCAGGCCGCCCCGTTTGAAATCTCAAACTGGAATTTATTCCGTTTCAACGGACCGGCGTAGATCCGTAAGGATTGATAGTGCAGCCGAGTTATCGTGGCTGACTTGGTAGGGATAGGGGTCGCGTTTGACTGCCTCCTCCGATACCCACCGATCGGGGCTCATTTCATCCATTTCCTGACTACGGGCGGCGGAACTGCGAAGGATTGGAACGGGAAGGAACGCTAGCACCGCACGTAATGCTGCTTCCGGCTGGCTGCGCCTTGCTACAACGCGGTTCGCGACAGCGTTTGTTTTGAGGACAACCACAGATGTGCAATCATCGAAAGAGGTAGAATCAACGACTATCATTTTGTATTCATTCCAAAGACATTAAAAAAAGAATCATCTATTGTAAAATTAATATTCGAATTTAATTTAAGGAACGTTCCGACCTAAAATGTATTTTAACAAGCAATAAACGTGTTCTCGCCATTCAGGCGACTGACACTTAAAAAGGAACATAACTTTGTAGTTATTATAACGTAGTAATAGTAGCAAACCCAGTGCGCGCCCTCATCCAAGAGTGCTCACCCCTGAGATTCTCACATGCCGGTGCCAGGTAAGTGCCCGCGCACACTTGTCATCTGATTACCGACACATTTCGGTGTGACGGTGTTCCCCCCCCCCCTTTTGTGAGAAATCCAGCAGACCGCGTGCTACGTGCAGTGCTCACATGCGTGGGTTGCCGTATGCGGCAGATCGGGTTCATCACAAAACCTACAAATTTTGTTGCCTTAACATCAGGCAATGGTACACCGTTCATTTTCAATGGAGCACAGAATGGTTTATTTGAAATGGAAAACTGCATTAAAACTGCTTTGAATTATTTTGCTGTATCTATATTAATAGAATCATTGTGAATAAATTCTATTTAATTTTGACATCATTGGATGTAGTGATCCTCTGATACAGTGAACCCACTATGTTAGTCCCCAAAAGATCACTATAACCGGAGTCCACGAGAAATGCTTTTTGAGTAGGTTGCAGTACGTAAGAAACATTTCGTAACTTCAGTGTTGAAGGGATATGAGATATTCGAAAAATATGTGAATTTCTTAATTTTTTAAGGGAAATTCATAGGTTATAATTAAAAGGGTATCAAAGTCCTGTTTATAAGCATTTTTGAGTAAAATTGCAATTCTATTTGAGAAAATTGTATTCACATATTTTTTTAATATCGATTGAATCATAATGGGGAAATCTTACATTTTGAAAAAATCGAAATGCAATTAACATATATAATTTTGAAGAATAAAACAATAGCCGTCGTTAATTTCTCACCTGTTTGTAGGAGGGGGAAGGAACACGTTTTTAACTTTCAATATTTGAACGTAAAAATTAAATCTCTGTTCTATTTGTGAAATAATACCAATACTTTTCCTCCCAACACTGTTGTTTAGCCAGTAAAAGAAGAAGAAAAAAGGTAGTTGGATTCTATTCACTTGCTTCCACGTGGGATTTTGAGATGTTCACAACAAGTAAGTGAGTGTGTGAGAAAAGTAAAAGATATAGAGTACAACATATTATTTATTTATTATAGTATTGTACACTAAATATATAGATGTGCCACAAGCAAGGGAGTGCGTGAGAAAACTAAAACGTTTTTTTCCCCGTAGCCGGCCGATGCCGCCGACGGCGCGGACGGCACCGAGGCCTCCCAGGCCGTAGCCGGTGCCAATGGCTCCGATGCCGCGGACGGCGCCAAGGCCTCCCAGGCCGTAGCCGGGGCGAGGGCGGGGGCGGCGATGGCGGCGCGGGCGATGGGGGCGGCGGCGACAGCCACGGGGGCGGCGATGGCGGCGCGGGCGATGGGGGCAGCGACAGCGACGGGGGCGGCGCCGCGACGGCGGGGGGCCGACAGCGTTGAAGCCGTTGACGGGGTCGGCGGTGTACTCGACGGTGCGGCGGGTGCCGTCGGGCTCCACCAGCGAGTAGGCGCCCTGCACAACATCGCCGTCCGGCGGGCCTGGGGGGGCGTGGGGGGGCGGCCGGGCCAGTAGCCGATGGCGGCGCGGGCGGCCAGGGGCGCGCCGGGGGCGAGGACGGCGGGGGCGCCGATGACGCCGGCCCTAGCGACGGCCACGAGGGCGGCGAAGACGACGAACTGCAAAGAGAACGCGGCCATGAGCACCCTTCACTAGTCGTGTGCCTTTACAACCCTTTCTGCAAGCCTTCCTCAGAACACCGCTGTGGAGAGTGCTGTGGAAGCGAAGACCGGGAAGAGGCATGCGTTGGTAGCGCGTACTCACCTTGAATGCCATGTCTGCTGCTGGGGTGGGTGCGAGCGAATGCGTAGTGCAGTGCGAGCGATGCTTTTATACGGCGAGGCGTGGCCGCGGGGCGGGCAACGGGGGCGGCGGAGCGGAGGAGACGGGGACCGTATTAGCGGCGCCGGTCCAACGGGTAGGCGCAAGTGACCCGTCGTGCAGGACCGGCTCGCGTAAAGTTTCAGATTCTGACATATAGGAACGACTTGAAATTTGCGACACCCGAAGCCTTCCTGAATTCCTGCATTTTGTGAAATTAATGCTTTCATTCAGCCTTAATGTTAGGTTTGTATTATAATAATTTTACAGACGTATATCGGTAAACAAAAGTTTCAAATTTAGCGCTCTGGGCAATACTGGCGAAACCCCTATATTTTTTTGTTTTAAAATACTTGAGTTTAAATGTAAGAAATAATTACAATCGTGTCACAATTATTAATACGCAAAACTTGCCCGTCATTCACACGTACTGTTTGAGTGTTTATACCCGAGATCGTAGTGGCGCATGAGTATGCAAAATCTTTTGGTCACGTTTTCTCATTTCATTCTTAATAATGGCACTTTGGAGTACGTGAAATGTAGGTTACACCAAATATGTGGTCGAATAAATTTAAATGTATTATAGTATTATTTTAAAATGTCCTTTGACCCATTTTTTATCCCATTTTTAAAATAAGAAATTTTGGGAAATTAAGTATTTTTGGGAAATGGAGGTATAAAGAATTCGTTCTAAAGATAGAGAAACAGTCAGTTGATACATGGCCATATGTTACTTTGGCTCATAATACGTATGATGTTGTTTCTGAATACGTTATTTGCACCTCCTCAATCTTATTTCTTCCTGATTTAAGTTTCAAATTGATGATATTTTTAAAAAGCTTCTGAATGTTTTTTCAATGCACATCACACATGCAAAAATGATAAAGTTTGCACTTTTTATTATTATTATTATTATTATTATTATTATTATTTTTTTTTTTTAACTTATTGACAGTGTTCTCATTGTTAACTCATTGACATTGACTCATTACATTTAACACACACCTTTTTCACTACAACTCAAGAAGTTAATGTTACTGTGAACTAAATATTTTTATATTTCGTATATAAGTCAAATATACCTAAGGAAAAAAGGCAGGTTTACAGAATTATTTATTTATATCTACATTTCGAAAACTAAACGCAATTTTGGTCGACTTGTAATGTTATGTTTTTATTTGGTAATTTGAAAGATTAAGTCACCTTTAAAACATAATTTTAAAATGTACCCTCAATGAAGACAAAATATTTACTATTTATTTCCCTAGTTCCCTAGTCCCCTACGTTATTGTTTTGTATATAAGAAATCAATTTTGTTATATTAACGATTAACATTAAATTTAATTATTTAATTTTTATTTTTAATTTTTTTTTTTTAAAAAATAAAGTTAAAATGATCTTAAATTTGGTTTTTATTAAATCTGGTAATGTACAATGTTTCGAGATCGTGTTCGCCTCATCAGGTGCTTGTGTAAAGATGTGTTACGTAATTATATTTACTATAATGCTAATACATATTAAAATTTAATAATCAATTTAAAGTAATTTAAATTATCTGACAATTAACTCAATGTCTATTGTAATGAAATCTACACAAGAACAAATTAATCATTTAAATGTCTGACTGTTTTGAAATAAAGTAAATATTATACTCGTATCTGCTTTCGCGCACCTTGAGATGCATAGGAAACTAGAGGGATCTCACATCACAATTAGGAATCAAACATATACAATTTCAAAATCAAACGTAGTGAATATCTCATGTTATTTAAACACCGTTCTAGGGACCCATGTTGGGATGCTGGAGAAGGAATTCCTGTAGAGGCCAGTGGAGGGGGATGTGATTAATACCAACTAGTGATATTTCTAAAAGTAGAAACAAAGTATTACTTCAAGAATATTAATGAAGGGTGAAACGTTGTTCCAAATATTTTCATTGAAAAATTTCAAGCCTTTATTAGCCAATATTAGAAGGTAATATTTTGAGTTTTCGAAAAACTTAATTCGATGTAATTACAAGCACTTCCACTCACAAATGTATACAAATCGATGGAAATGTGCACATAAACGCCGTGAGAGATATTTAAAGAAAATTTCATTTGTGTAATTTAAAAAAAAGTATACACCAAAATGAACGTTACGTCATATTAGACAGTGCAATTAGCACTGTCCATAGGAAAATTTGAAGAATAAATTTGAAACCAATTTTGAGAAAATGGCGTTTCACCGTTTCTGCAATTGCGGAATTCTGAGCTCTTTTTAACATAAAACTGTTGAGTTTTCGAGAAACTTTATTTGACATTATTTAAACATGAATTCAAACATTATCGCAAACAAGCATGAATTTTCGAAGCTTCAGAGTTAACCGTGAAAATAGGACATATGCCACATTTATAAGTGTATTATACTCTCTTCTTGTAAGAAATTTAAAGAAAAAATGTTGAGGCGTATTTGTGAAAATTATGAAAGTGTCCGTTGGGCTTCATGTAAAGTACCCTCAAACTTTAAAGTATGTTTATCAAAATTTCAAAGCTTCAACTCGAGTCACAATGGACAGGTGTTTCTACAAGTTGGAAAAAAATCCTACGCATGGTTTAGGCGCTAGTAGTGTTCAGAGGCGGACAGACAGACAGACGGATGGAGGGACGTTTTGCTGTCAGTTGGTTTTTTCCACATTAAGGACTCACAAAACAGGGAGTTCTGGCTACACTACGTGTTGAAGAATTTATCTCTAATTTTTTTTGATTTAAATTTTTTTTTTAAAATTCGTAATTTGAAAATTTGTATGTAATCTACTATCAGTATTGGATTATTTTTATAATGCACTATAATAAGTAGATATAAATGTATTTGACCTTATTCTATTCGTATTGTCTCTACTGTTATTGAATTCATGATTTATTGGTTTTACAAACAAAGTTTGAAGCACAATCCTGGAACCTTCGAGTAGCCAATATTGTAGGAATTAAAAATTAATTTTATGAATAGTAGAAATGCTTTGTACAGAAATGGAGTTCTGTCTCCATTACATTCTCTAATGTTACGTCTATGATCACCTAAACTTTCCTTCAGTTTTCTTTTGGTCTGACCAGTATAAGAGCTTTCTCAATTATGGCAATCAAGCTTATATTCAACATTTTGTTGCTCTACTTTACAAATTTTCTCTTTTGCCAATCGTGATCTGAAATTCAGGCATAAAATCACTCATACGTTAGCGACTCGTACGGCATTGAAAATTGACGTTCATGTTAAGGGGATTGAACCTCTTGGCTACATCCAATTCAGTTGTAAATATCTTATTAGCGATATTTTCGAACAACAAGCAGTCCATAACTCCAGCAGTTGCATAACTGAAACCAAAAGAGGATACTAGCGACGGAGTGCACGAAGAAGGTAAGTGTCTTTTGTGTCAGCGAATCGAAGTAATCTACCAGCGTTTAGGACAGGAGAGTTAACTTTTGGTTTGCTCGAGTGCAAGCACAGTTTACTCTTGTTGAATTGGTATCAGATGCTGCAGAATTTTACAATATCGATTTGAACGTGAATTCGAAACTTTCGCAAGAGTTTGTAAAAGAGTTTGTAAAAAAAAACCCATCTCCTACAGAAAAGAAATGTTGTCGAATGGGCACTAAATGTGAATTGGAAAAATGCATTTCATTGGCTGGATCGAAGAACATATAGGTAGTTAAAGACTAAGAGTTGAATGTCGTCCATCTCAGTTTTTGCGCATTATAGATCATTAATTGGTTTTATAAACCTTAAACGAATTTTCAATAACTCATAGAGACTATCTAGCAATGGACATGTACTTTACATGTCATTATGACATGTCTGTCAGTGGCTGCTGATATGTGTGGTAACATGTAAAATTTTTCAAGAACCCATCATCTGAAGATTTGTCGTCTGGTTCTACATTGACCGCTTGTGGCGACGACAAGGCGACATGCTCAGACTCAGGGAAATAATTGGAGCAGATGTATCGTTGTTGATCATCAACGACCGAGGAGAATTACGAGAGTCACAAAATGAAGACATTTAATGAAAAGAATAGAATTAATAATATATGTGCCTAATGGCAAATAAATTTGTCGTCTGTATCGGCGTTTGATCTTATGTAAACACACCCTGTGCCTTTGCAATGTGTAAGACAAAGTATCCAAGATGCCGGCGTAGAATGCAATGCAAGGACGGGCTAAGGAGCTGGTCGCAGTAGGACCCCGGAGAAGAGCAGGCGACGGAGCTGAATGAGGCGGAGCGACACGTTGAGGCGGAAACCGGGGCAGAGTTTATTTCAATTTTCACATTTTAGTCCATAGATACACACACAAATTCTGTTTTCTCTTTAATTGATGTCTAAATACTTGTAATCATAAAAACACGAAGAAGGCAACCAGAATCGTTCTCCCAATTATTGATAAAAAGAAGGCCTGAAAATAATTTTATCATATGATCAACCCAAACGTGATGTCAATCACAACAGCGTCAACACCACAAGACATATTTTCATTATCACTTATATCAAATATTCATATATAGGCACAGAAAATAGAAGATTCAATAATCTACAAACCGTAAATTACTTATGCGACTTTTGAACGTTTTATTACATTTTTGGAGGGAGTCCCACACAGTAGTACGTTTTTTTTTCAGAAACATTTATAGGTTTGATTTCCTTATGAATTTATTTTCACTCTCAAAAATGATTTGTAAAGTTCAATTATTGAATATTGCGATTCTTTACTTCTTAATTATTTATTTAACGACTACTTTTCCGTATATTTTACAAACGAAGTTCTTTGCATCTTGTTACACTTTAGGAGCATTACCTCATAATATGGGCGATCTGAAAAAGTACGCATAATCTTTAAAACTGGGCTCAAATAATTGTTAAATTTATTGCGTGCAATTCAATCGCTCTGCAGTCTACGTATGTATATTTGTTAAAACAACGCTTAGGAATATAAGATCCTCCATAAGATGCTGTATCGCAGTTTCACATCTGTCCAATCGACATGTTCCAGTACGAAATTTGTTCTCTTAAAACATTTATTTACAAAGAAGGGATATGCGCACGGCCCCAAGTAGTTCTTACGCATTTCGTAGCAGGAGGAACATAACCGCGCCTCCTCAGTCTAATTACTTGATACTATCATGATGCATGTATGGTATACATATTTTTATACACTTTATTACATTCTTGTATATTCTTTAAGGTTCAATAGTAAAGGAGCGCATCGAAAAAGTAAAAAAATAGCAAGTACAACAAATACATTTTTATTTTCTTTTATTTTTTTGATGTTACACTAAATATATACAAAAGCAACAAAGGAAGAAAGAAGTGAGGACGGCTTAGCCGTAGTAGCCCCTGCCGTAGCCGAGACCGCCAATGCCGCCCAGGCCGTAGCCGGCGCCGATGGCTCCGATGCCGCCGACGGCGCGGACGGCACCGAGGCCTCCCAGGCCGTAGCCGGTGCCAATGGCTCCGATGCCGCGGACGGCGCCAAGGCCTCCCAGGCCGTAGCCGGCGGCGAGGGCGGGGCGGCGATTGCGGCGCGGGCGATGGGGCGGCGGCGACAGCCACGGGGCGGCGATGGCGGCGCGGGCGATGGGGGCAGCGACAGCGACGGGGCGGCGACCTTAGCGACGGCGGGGCGGCGACGACGGCGGGCTCGCGGTGACGACAGCGTTGAAGCCGTTGACGGGGTCGGCGGTGTACTCGACGGTGCGGCGGGTGCCGTCGGGCTCCACCAGCGAGTAGGCGCCCTGCACAACATCGCCGTCACGAGTCTCGGTCTGGCCTTGCTGTCGCCGGTCAGGCATCCTGAACGTCGTAGGAGAAGCTGTACTGGGGATGAGGGTCGTAAGTGTCGACGGCGACGGGAGCGGCGACGGCGGCGGCAACGGGGGCGGCGATGGGGGCCGCGATGGCGGCGCGGGCAATGGGGGCGGCGATGGGGCGCGATGGCGGGGGCGCCATAGCCGTAGCCACCGTAGCCGAGGCGGCCGGGCGGCCAGGGGCGGCCGGGGGCGAGGACGGCGGGGGCGCCGATGACGCCGGCCCTAGCGACGGCCACGAGGGCGGCGAAGACGACGAACTGCAAAGAGAACGCGGCCATGAGCACCCTTCACTAGTCGTGTGCCTTTACAACCCTTTCTGCAAGCCTTCCTCAGAACACCGCTGTGGAGAGTGCTGTGGAAGCGAAGACCGGGAAGAGGCATGCGTTGGTAGCGCGTACTCACCTTGAATGCCATGTCTGCTGCTGGGGTGGGTGCGAGCGAATGGTAGTGCAGTGCGAGCGATGCTTTTATACGGCGAGGCGTGGCCGCGGGGCGGGCAACGGGGCGGCGGAGCGGAGGAGACGGGGACCGTATTAGCGGCGCCGGTCCAACGGGTAGGCGCAAGTGACCCGTCGTGCAGGACCGGCTCGCGTAAAGTTTCAGATTCTGACAGCTATTGGGAACATGTAATCTGCGCAACGCACCGTCTCTGTCAAGATTGCAGTTGCTTTGGTGGCGCTAGCTGAGAGATGCTGTGTTTGTATATGTGGATAATTTTACGGTTGATTTGCATTTTATGGAGAGTGTGAATATTGTTTTGCAGAGTTTTTCCGGTCGTGTAGAACGTGACACACATTTTCTAATTAATTTCTTAAAATGCGTGTGTACGTGTGCTGTTGTATGTTTTGTGCGCGTGTGTGTCTGAAGTGTTCTTGTTTGATTTAATCAGTACAGTTATATTTTTTATTTTTTTTTTTTTTTTTAATTCATGTGGTTTTTTTTTTGTTGAGTGTTTGAATTCTAATTTTATCTGAGGATTTTTTTTTTGGGTGCTTGTTTGAAGCTTTTATTATGATTACAATTGTGTGCCATCTACTTGGTGTAGATTTTAAGTGCGTATTTGTGATGGTACGTTTGTGTGTTTTAATGCGTTTTTGTGAGAGTATGTTTATTTAGTACTGTCGCAATTTGATATAGTTATTAGGTTGAACTTATTGCATCAGTAGTATAATAATTTTTTATTGTACAAACTGTGTACATTTATAGTTTTCATTATTGAGTACATTATATGAATAGTATTCAGAATAAAAGAGTCGAAATGATTTCTGGTTGTCCGTGGCTTCTTGTAGAGCGGGCTGTTCCGGTAGGGATTAGAAAGTGATCAGGGAATTCACGGAAGCCACCGATCGGGAGCTATCTACCTACAAATTCGAGGAGAATTTTTACTCTGCGGAGGGCGATGATTCAGAAGTAAATTGTATAAAATGGAAATAGAGCAATTGTAAAAACTCATTTAATTGTTTAGTTATAAGAAAATATTGTAGAATAAGACAAAATAGTGGCGCGTAATTAACATTATAGTAGAGGGGCTACACGACCGGTACTCCAAACGCCCCCGAATAAGAAACCACGTAAGAATCGAGAGTTTGCTCTTCACCTATACGGGTCAAGTTAATCTTGGAGAACGTATATAGTTCAAATATTTCAGTAGAAAACTGAAATCAATGAAACGCGTTAGCGTTGGCAATAGTGGCATTGAAACGGGGTGTCCATGCCGCGTGATGATGCACGCCCCGCGCCCGAAAAGGCGTTCCGTTGTCAGAAGGTCGGGCGCGGTTGCACGCGCGCGCGGCACGCAGGCGCTTCCACCGGCGCTCTCGCGCGGGCCCCCGCCGCCTCCGCAGTCTCCGCGCGTCCGCGGCGCCCCGCCCCGCCCCGCCCCGCCCCGCCCACCCGCACGCAACGCCTGCGCCGCGTGGCGACACTGCGCTGCGCCTCCGACAGCTGGCGGCGTTCGCTCTCTTCTATCATCTTCACTCTCAGCGCTGACCTTCAAATTCCGGTCGCTGGTTCTTTGGGGTGCATTTTACCTTCTCGCTACGGACTAGAGTAGGAAAAACGGATTTGGATGTATAACGATTTCCGTATCGGACTATTGTACACAAGTTGGTGGGTTGAAACCCGATCGAAGCCGTGGATTTTTAAGGGCGAAAAAATCCTTCATACGCCTTCCTTCGGAGGGGATGTAAAACCGGTTGTGCCATGTAGTAGATCTACTCATGTGAAAGATCAAGCACAAAATAAGCCTTTGAGCTAAATTCAAATCATGACAATAAGGATGGCAACTACAGTAATATTGACGACAGTAGCTCGAGGGAGTTCTGATTTATTTAGCAAATATTACACACGTGTCGCAGTAGTTGGTTTCATTAATTTTCGTATTCATTAATTTTAATTAGTTATATTCGCTTAGTTCACTATTGGAGATAACGAGAATAGAATACGATGAAATAGTCAGGAATGAAAGTGGAAGTATAGATCATTCACTGGAGAATGGCGCAGTAAGACGAATCAGAAATGAGTAAAGGGGAGGGGAGACATAGTTAAAAGAAAATCTTCTCACCTGTCAGCTCGCTTTTTCGCCGAACACGTTTGCCTACGCTACTTTTTAAGGTGTTTTACGATTGTTAGTTTTTTGGCCATTTACACCCATTGAAATATTTCAATAAAAAGTTTCTCATGAACGAATGAATCTTTTTTTTTGAGTAAAATGTAATAAAGTTGTTGAACTCTGCGTTTACTTTTTATACATTGGAATACTTGATTTTCTGAATTTTTAAACGTTTCTTGAATCTATCAAATGAAAGGACTTTGGCATTTAACAGCGCACCACATATCAAAAATCATGTAATTAAAATTTCTAAAGAATTAATTTAATGGAAGAAAGGAGGAAAGAGAAAGCAAAGGAAAATTTGAACTTTTATATTTTTCGGATATGGAGTTACCGTAATGCACATAAAAATTTGTATTGGCAGAGTTTGAGTCATTCGAATACTATACGTAGCATCTGTGAAGAATGAATATCCTTTTTTTGACCCGCCAACATACTCCACATTTTTTTTTCTTTTCTTCTTTCCTAGGGCGTATATTCGGCGGACTGCCGATTACTCTTTATGTGCCGGTGAGATGCATATTTGACCATACACGTGACATCAACACACTTGCGGGCTCCCGTTTATCTGGGGTCAGCAGAATTCGAGGCCCTTGAGGACAAACAACAGTTCCCAAGGTGGAACTCGCACCCGCGCCCCTGCGGATTTCCAAGAGTAAACTCTGAGAAATGAATTAGCTTTGGTGTGGGAGAGGGGCGGGCGCGGCGCCAGGTCCGTCGCAAGCGCCGGCGAGCGTGGCGCCGCGCCCCCAGGGCGAAAGACGCGCGGCCAGCGCTTGGGAAAGGTCACGCGCGCCTTGTGCGCCTCGCGGCGCGTGTCCCCATCGCTCTTGCGTCTTCCACCGGCGACGCCTCCAATAGGAGCAAACGGACAAGAAGCGGTGGAGCGTGTGATGAGTTTTTGCCAGTACAAAAATGGTTGGTTCCGAGATCTATTGAACATCCTGATGTGCAATTCCTTTACTATTATTATTATTATTATTATTATTATTATTATTATTATTATTATTATTATTTTATTATTAAAGTAATTTTAACAAAAGATGTGGTTCTAGCCATTAATGCTTGCCCATTCTATTTACGGAAAGTATACAAAAGAAACAAAATATTCTTGGGTCCACACGAGGTTTGATAGGAATGGGTTATGTTCTCCCCACATTTGAGGTAGCAAGATTTTGGTCTATAATGAGTCGTGAGTTTATGAACGGCAATCGAAGCTTTGCAAGAATGCGAAGATGATAATTTTCGGAAACGATGGAATGAACTATTTTGATATCAAACGCCTCAAATAAACCTCTGCAAACTTTTCGTATTATGTTTATATTTTCTCTAATTCTCAAGTAAGTGATAAATATTAAAGTGATCGAAATGTTAGATCCTCCAAATATTAGCAGACAGAAAAATAATATTTAAATCTGCATAAATGAAGTTGCAATTTTGAAGACATTGACCTAAAAAATAAGATTGCAATTTTTCAACCTCTAATATTTTTGTAGAAAGGAAAATTCCAGAATTCGATTGACCTAGCCGGAAAATCAGCTTTTTTTAAACTTATTGTCGCATCAACAGGATGGTCATTAGCGACAATTAAATAATACATTTGGTTGTTTTAGTTACAGTAATAACAAATTTGTTAACAAAAAATTGACATGGTTTCTTAAATTGATGACAATAGTTAATAACTATTATATATCAGTAAATATTTGAATTTTTGCAAAAATTAAGGATTTTTTCTTGGTATTTAGGGGATTCCAAAATTAAGGTAAATGAGTCATCCTGCAGAATTTGTTGTCTAAGTGTGTTGTAATGAGGGCAGTGGTTAATTACATGGTTTAAATTAAGAAGAGTGGAGTTGTCACAGTGGTTGCAAGTGGGAGGAGGGCTTTTGTTAAATAAGTGGATATGACTCAATTTGCAGTGTCCAGTTCGGATTCTAGTAATTGCTACTTGTTCTTTTCTATTTAATTCAGCACTTGTTTTTAAATTGAAGAAATTTCCTATTAGTTTATGGAGTCCACTGGCTTCGAGCATGGACCACTTGCTGTTCCATCTGTTTTTCATTTAGATTTCAACATCTTTCCAGATATCATTGAATGTACAGGAGGTTTTAATGATTCCGTTGCTGTTTTCTTAGGTCGCCGATTCAGTCACATGATTTGCAGTTTCACTTCCTAGGACTTCATTGTCTTTAGGACGAATTTGATCACAACAGACTTTCCTGCTTTGACAATATGGTGATGCAATTCATGTATGATGATTACCATTTCAAGGTTATGAATATTATTGTTGATGTTCTGGATGGCTGGAATAGAGCTACAGAATATGATAAATTTTTTAGAGTTCAACTGTTTCATCAATTTGAAGGCTGTCATGAGAAAACAGATTTCTGCACTAGTAAGGCTGGCGTAGGGAAGTAGCTGTATTTTAATTGTAGTGTCTTGGGTAAAAACGGAGGCATGTATTTCACTGCTGTTTTTAAAACCACTGGTGAATATGTGGTAACCTTCATTATCAGAATTGTTGATATCAAATTGTATACCCGAGAGCGTCCAGGGTGGGATGTTGTAGTTCCTTTTCTTTTCTATGGGAGGTTGATGTTCTTGCAACTCCTCAAAAATGTTCCTTACTTTCGCATGCAAAGGTATGTAGCGAGGATGGTAATCACATTGAGGAAATTTAAGGTTGTAGTCTTTATAGATAATGGGGTTCATCGACGAAGCAGCTTTGAGAGCATATTTTAATGTTAAATATTCTCTGCGATGTGAAAGGTTAGGTTCTCTGGCTTCAATGAGCACACTTCCGATGGGACTGCTATGGTAACATCCGGTACATATTCTAAGACATTTGTTGTGTATAACTTCCAGTTTCGTGGTGTTCTTTTTGCTTGCTGAAGCATATATAATAGATCCATAGTCGATTTTCGATCGGATTAATGCTTTATATGTTAACATCAGAAGGCTCTTATCAGCCCCCCAATTGTTGTAAGAAATGCATTTCAGGATGTTTATTCTTTTTTTACAATCATCAACTATGTGTTGTATATGTTTCTTCCAGTTCAGTTTGGAATCGAAAATCAGCCCTAAAATTTGTGGTATTATCAAATTTAATGCTGCAGTTGTTAAGCTTAAGTCTAGGAACTCTGCTTACATATTGTTTGGAGAATAATGTGCCAACACTTTTCTGAGCAGAGAATTTGAAGCCGGATTTAAGAGACCATTCGTATATTTTATTTAAGGCAGATTGCATTAATTTTTCACTTGAATCTATGCTTCGTCCTTTACACAAATGGAGATATCATCTGCATATTTTCTCACGGTGACTGGGGGGGGGTAATTTCCATGTCAGCATCATTGATGGCCAATAGAAAAAGAGTTACGCTGAGTATGGATCCTTGAGGCACTCCATTTTCGATGTTCTTCTTATCAGAGAGCTTACCATTGGACCTTACTTGAATGACACGATTTTTGGTAAGTTTTTGATGATTGCAACAAATTTCCCCGACACTACTTCTTGTAACTTAAGTATGATGCGATGCACCCATACCATGTCATATGCTTTTTCTATGTCAAGGTTGACTACTAATGCATGTCAGCTTTTCTTTGGTTTTGGACATAATGAATGTCTATTAGAGAACGAGTAATTTTCACCTAATGAAATAGCCACATTGAATAAAAATGTCATATTTATTTAAAAAGTTCATATGTTATGGGATTTAATGAAACTGTTTTTAGTTGTTCGAATTAGGATGAATGGTAATGCAAGTGGACATCATTTTTGTTCAATTTATCTACCAATTCATTGACTCACTCCTTTGATATTTTGGGTACTTTTGTAGAAAATGAATAATAACTTTTTCCACAAATTTCAGATTGAAGCAGCAAACTACCTCATTCTTAATTATTTTCGACGCATTTTTGAATTATTTTGATTAAAATTTGCAAGAATTTTGTTTTAATTTCATTCACTCTTCTTTTCATGGATTTTTAATCAGTTTCCGATATTTTTTACAAAATATTTTTCCTGTGTTAATTTGATGAATCACAAAGGAAAAATTATTTGTACTTAACCCAATTTTCTCTTTAAACATTATTGGAGAAACATGTAGCTCCCGAACTTGGGCTCTACGTTAATGTATTGTGACATACCAATATGTGACTGAATATGGTACAATATTTATTATAAATGACGTCAATTATAGGGGATAAATATATGTGAATATGCTAGCATAGCAACGGTAAGCGAACCGTCGTGAAGGTCAACATCTTCATGCAGTGACAATCGCGGAGACGGCTAGTTAATTTTGTATAGAATTCAGGGATTGGCCGAAAAAGCAGTGACAGTCGTGAAGACGGCTAGTTCGTTTTGCTAGAAATTTAGGGATTGGCTAGGCACGAAGGTACATCAAGTGTTATCTGAAATCAACAATCGAAAAAATGGACCGAGCTTTGCAGGGCTGAAAGAATACGAGAGGCATTCATTCTGACTGATGGCGTGGTCTTGAACGGATCGTGCTCCAATTAATGTTAGGAGTTTTTTGGGGGGGACTTGTAAGCATCTACTAAAGAATAGATATTGATAGAATATCGAATTTGAGTACTAAGTGTGACAGTAAAACTTAAAATATTTCAAGTAAACGAGTTGGAGGGACATTGAGGGCTTGGGCGAAGTTGTCAGTAATTGGACTGGAATGCTAGCAGCAAATAGTTTATTAATCTGATGAACTGTGATAGAAGTGTGCTTCCGAGAAAGGAAGAGAGAAGATGGTGTCTGGACCTGAGGACGGCGACGTCGGAGATGAATAAAAATGGTCCAAAACACGCGAAGACATTATAAGGTTGGAAACGGTCATGACCAAGGTTTTTGTTTCATATCGGATAAAATTATAAAATACGTAAATTGTTTAATAAATTTCCATGTTTTTGTGAAATGAATACATGATTCTCATTGAGCCAATTCTAGCAATGAAGTAGCAAGATAGAAATATATTTGCTTTTCAGGTTCCTCGACCACTCTGTATAGATGGCAGATCGGATAATCATCTATTAACATACACTAGTGATTATTTCTATTAAACCCATCGACCCAGATACCGGAAACTAATTTATTATAATTAGAGTTGAAGTTGACGTGTATAATAGTCTCAGCGTAATCTTATCCTGGCGCTCATTTATACAAATTCGGAACGGATTACGTTGGGATATATCGTAAATATATTCAGTTTATTTCAGTATGTAAGACAAGTTGTGAATAATTGTAGTTATAAATATATGCAAAGTATTGCAAAAGATTTTTCTACAGAAATCTCAACAAAGAATCTTGTACTTAAAGGGTGTGACAAAAACATGTAATTATCATTGCTGCTCATTTTCGTATGTTCTGTTTACGCATATTCATCTGAGATTTAGTGTAATCAGAAATCACTAATTTTCTATTCGAATTGGTTGTTTTTGTCCCATTGAGAACTCGATCTCAATGTGACAAAAAGTTCAGAATGTGAATGTACTGTATAATGTTAGAAGCTGAATGCTATCGGTAACCGTGGGAAAAATTCCCAAATTTTTAATCTTAGAAGGACGCAAATATACAGGAATTTTTGACCACAATTCCATTTTTTAAATATTTAAAGTTGTAAATAAGTATTTTAGGTACATCTTCCCTACTTCAAGTTCTGCTCTGCAAAATAAGTTTGTGGTCATGTTGACTTTCTTCGCTCGCATATTTTCAAGTGCCGGCGAGGCCCCCGCATTCGTAATTTACGTAAAAGAACGTTGCGTTTGTGGAACATATTTTAATGCATTTATTTGCGAATATTCTGTCTGCCTGGTTATCTAACCTTTTAACAGGTAGATCACACTCCGCCTCTGCACCACTGAAAATATTACTAACGTTTGCAAAAACGGAATGGTGTGTTTCTCCTTACACAGGAAGATCACTTGGGTCGTCGCTCTACACTACACACGTTTTTTATCGTCGTTATTTACTAAATACGGCCGGTTTGTTACCCAGTTTGAAGTTCTGTCATGGTCGTTACGAATACTTTAAAAAAATACCATACTTTTCTTAATCAGCTTAGTACTTAGGGCGAAAAGAGATCTTTGCATTAAAATAATTTGTATAATAGCAGTGGATAGTTTTGCTAATTATCAAAAAATATTATTCACTTCAGCTGTTTTGAGATTTGGAGTTAAGAGTGGTGAACTTCTTTAGGTGAACAGCGAGTACTTTTGCCACTTAGATTAATGACGGTGTGCATAATGTTAATTTTAATTCAACAATTCCATTTTGCCTTCGTCCATATTTTTACTAGAACTGTTTGTATTGTCGAAAACACACACTAATAGTTTTTATAATACTAAAAATATTAGCCGAGAAGGAAGTTTTTCTGTGGATGATGGAAATCAATTTAGAAATACCTCTGAAAAAAGAAGTGGCTTAGAAATTTCGTACTCATAATTCAGAGGTATATTATTCATATGTACTTTTCGCTTGCCTTTATTGTAACAATTGGGCCATAACGCTGATCATGTATATCTATAGGTTAAATTTGCCCTTTATTCAGTGAAATATCTACATTTGAAGTGCGCCTTTTAAAATTCTTAGCAAAATTCGAGCAAAGTCCAATATGGATGCATTAGGAAACTTTATGAAAGTAGAAGTAGCACGAACCCGGTTTGTTCCAAATAGTGAATTTGTCAATTAGAGAACCATTATGACTCAGAGGAATGAAATGAGGGAAGTTGATATGAAGTTAGCAAAAAATGTTCGGCGACAGCAACGACGTCCTTTATTATGAAATATAAAATAAAGTATTTCGTTATTCCACTGAACACTGAGCAACCTACGCAGTAAGTAGTGGCGTGTAACTGGTCTTCAAAGTATACTCCACTGTATTTTGGCCACATCGTTGTGAAGGGCTAGGATGTGGGGCCGCGGTCATCAAGCGGCGCGCGAAGCGACACTGGCCACCTGCGTGGGGGCGGCGCGGCGCCGATGAATTATGGATGTGTGCGGTGGGCCTCGCGTTGCCTCAGCACCGCTGCGATCGGGCCGGGTTGGGCTGGGCCGGGCCGGGCTGGGCCCACCCGCCCGACCAGCAGCCACCGCCGCCGTCGCCCGCCACGCCCAACCGTATAAAAGCGTCGCCGCGCGCTCAGGGGGCAGGCATTCACCCGCAGTCCACAGCAGTAGCAGGCATGGCTTTCAAGGTGAGGGCCCCGCGGGCACCGCTCGCTCTGCGCCCTGGGCCTTTGGGGGAATAATTCCCTCCACTTGGCGTACACTCTATTTTGCGTCTTTCTTAAATCTGGGGACGTGAGAACTAAAAGTCCGTGATTTCAAAAATTTTAAAATATTGAATTTATTTCTGTTTGATACGGGGCCGTTTTCAGTCAACCTGTTGGTCCTTATTCATTTACAAGCTAATATTCGTGGTAATCTACTCCATAAACTTAATGGCTCAGGTTTTTTCGTTTTTTTTCGGTTTTATTATTCGTTCAACTCGAAAGTTAAGCAACTATGGAAGGGGATTGCATACTCATTTGTTGTTCATATACTTAAGAGTGTTTTTTCCATAGTTCGTCGTCTTCGCCGCCCTCGTGGCCGTCGCTAAGGCCGGCGTCATCGGCGCCCCCGCCGTCTACGCCCCCGGCGCGCCTCTGGCCGCCCGCGCCTACGCCGCCCCCATCGCCGCCCCTCCCCCCCCGCCGCGCCAAGGTCGCCGCCCCGTCGGACCCCCCCCGTCAACGTCCCGTGAGCCCGCCGTCGCCGCCGTCGCTAAGGTCGCCGCCCCCGTGGCTGCCTATGCTGCCCCCCCATCGCCGCCCCCATCGCCCGCGCTGCCATCGCTGCTCCCGCCATCGCCGCCGCCCCTGCTCTTGCCCCGGCTATGGTCTTGGCTACGGCCGCGCTATTTAGGTTAAGCAGCCCTTTAGTTGCCAATAGTATGTTGTTCGTTTTGTATTTATTAAGTACCTTCTAAAAAAATGAATAAAATAATTTCAAGTATTTGATATCGTCTTTGTTGCTATTGTCTTCCTCATCACCTATTGATATTTCCTATTAATTGAACCATTTTCTAATACATTTTCCATGGATACCATTTTCACAATTTTAAATACAATTGTGACTACTTGACTTGCACATGAACATTAAATTGATTTTTAGTTGGGATATTTGTCAAAATATTGCAATCTAGAAAGGAAATAAATAAATGTTTGAAAAGAGAATTTTATAGAGAAGTAAGAGTTAACTTACTTTAGTGCTAAGTTGTGAAGCAGAGCCTGGAATTTTGCCACCCACATTGTTGATTATTAGTTTTCCAACGTTGTCACTCCGATCTACAATGATTCTGTGGTATATATAATTGATATATTAGTGGCCATATGCCACGCTCTAATAATTTAAGTTATATTGGTTTCTGTGCATTTGACTACAGATTTTACACAAACATTTTTGTGTAAAATATAAATATCCCAATGGTTGTATAAGACCGGCGACGAGTTCAACGACGTGCGCTTTCTTAAATCGTGTCTACGTCAAGCTGTTGTCCGTTATATTATCTGACAATTATTAGGGGACTGGACTTCCCATCGTGCAATACAAGACTTGCATCGTCACTTTTCTTCACTGATGAGCTACTTGGCATCGTTCCCGTCTTTCGTGCGGGATGGTTTACAATTTCGCCTAGGCAACGGAGAAGCCTTGTCACACTCGTGGAATGCCGCCGAGATGGATGACAATATTCCATGATCGGTGGTTCTGATCTCAAAGGATCTCTCAGAATTCTCCGGACTTTAATTTTTGCTGCAGCTAGTGACATAGTTGTGTGTGTAATGATTTTTGTGACGTGTATATGTAGAATGAACTTAGTGGTGTGAGTTAAAGAGTGTGGTGGAACATAATTATTTATTTATTTTCTGTACTTGATGATAAATTTTCGATGACTTTCGGAAGTTTCTTTTGTAGCAGGAATGTGAATTTCACAATTCTCTTGAATATTTGAATGATTGGAATACAAAACGGCATACTTGTGTTTCTTCGAGTGATTGCACTTTGTTATTGTTTATATCGGTAGAAATAACAGTGATCGTATGATTACCTTCACGTCAAACTACTGGAATGCCAAGCAGCCGAATCAACTTTTTTTCCGTTTTTACCTCGTGGCACACGAAATCCAAACATTACCAAGCTTGAGCACACTTATTAGAGTAATTGAATAATATTAGATTTTTATTATATTAGAGTAATTGTGTATCACATTACTATATGCTTAACTCATCATTACATTACTATTACTATTACTATGTCACACTACTAGTGATTAGCTTAAAATGTGTATACTCAGGTTAATTGGTGTGAAGAATCAGAAATAATTTTTCAATGTACGCTCCTTGTAAAAACCTTTACGAAAATGTGAAAACAGTGTAGTGGGTAATTTGGACTGAGCGTTTCTTCATTCAAGTTTCTTTTGGGATCGATTGACTGATGAGCAAACCTCTACGTCGTCTTCCAAAATGTAAATTTAAGATCGACTTTTGGTCATGATGGCGATCATTGATGAAAGAGCTGCTTCACACGCACGTTGTAGTAAAAGACAAATATTGCCTTCATAGCTTTCTTTTAGATCATGGGACATTCATTATAGAACACGATCCCAGTGGCCATGTTGTCACTAACTACACCTACTGCCTTGTGCACCCAACAGACGGAATAATTTGATGCAACTATTTATCAATCAGCCAGCCTTCTAACAGACCGATACTGTCGCATGCTAGCGGATAAATGTGTCCTTGTTACCTGTTGACGGCACGGGACGGTTTGTAAGTGGTTTACTGGATTGACGTACTCGTGTAGAAACAACTGTTATGATTATAGTTTTCTGCTAATTGAATTTCAAACCACATTATAAATTAAACCTGACGTGAAAAAATAGTTCGCAGATTTGGATTGAACACATCGAAATTGTGTTTAGTCACCTCTTGCGCTCAGAAAATCGAAGGCTTGTTAAAATCGAGAGTAGGTAAGATAATGAAATAAAACAAATTATTTGAGAGGGAACAAAATAGAGAATAAGACGTCGCGGACAAGAGTGTTTTTTTTGTTTTGTTTTAGACATACTACATTATGCGAAAGAAATGCTTTTTATTTTTTCTTAAATGAATTTTATATTAAACGCTAGAAGCTAGCTCACTGGCTTTCAAAACCGGAATTCGTAGGTTGAAACCTGACTAAAGGCAGTCGATTTTCAAAGGACAAAAATTTTTCATTGTACTGTGTGGAACTTTTGGCGTGTCCAAGAGTACTGTCTAAATGTCAGGCAAAATTTTATCCTCTGACAAATCTCATTCTAATCTGATTCACACGTCCAGGACTCGACGCAGGTTAAAAGTAATTATGATATTTTTGTTGTGTCCTAGTGATAAATATTGTAATAAAATGTAATTGTATGCAGCAGTGGTGTTGGAATTTCCATAACGTTCCAAATTCTTAAATTTCCAGCAATATAACCATGCTCAGGACGGGCTCATGAACACATATTTGAGATTAAAAAACATTTGAATTCTATTTGTTCAAGTATAGCACACATTTTTTATTGAATGAAATTATTGTATTTTTTGTATTGTACTATTTTTCTTTTTATTTATAAAATTACAATTTGTAAAGAAAAGAATGATTTGAAAAAAGTCATTAAAAGTTAGGGCTGATAATAATACAGTGTACACTGTATATTATAAAATATAATAATGGCACTGGTAGGATTGAATTTAAAAAATCCAAAGTTAATTTGAACCTAATAACCAGTTATTAATAAAAATAACCTTGAAATATACTCCACTACTATATCTGCTTCTTCCAGTCCGAAATCTATTATTACAACTTAAATTTTATGAATTCTTGAACGTGAACAACAAAAGTGAATTAAATAAAATTTTAAGCGAAACATTAAATAGTCACGAGCCTAAAAGAAGCCTCTGAGCAAAATTGAGATCCGCCTGTTTCGTCGCCTAAGATATAATACCTCCTTTCTCCGCTAGGTGGTGAAAGGAGCATAATGAAATTTGCGTGGTTAGACGGGAGAACGAGCCTGATGGCCCGAGTCTCGCCACGTAAAATAAGGCATTAACTAACTAACTAACACGAAAATAATACCTTGAAGAATACGATTTACATTTTAACTGAGTTTCTTCAAGTGTCAAAAAAAGATTTTCAGAACCTATACTATTCTCCAAAGTTCTTCAACTTAGTTTACTCCTGTACTAATGTTATGTTATTTCCAGTAAATCTTCCGTCAATGTCCATTCATGTCCGTAATCAGTTTAGTTCTCTGATAGCCCAATCCCTTGATATCCACCTATAACAGTGTTCTCGATCGTCTGTATCAAATAATGTTTAAGATGTAACACTCTCTTTACTGATAAACGACAACCAATTTTTCCAGTCTGTACTTTACAAGACCTCGGTATGTTCTTCTTGTTGATTTTTAACTTCGAATTTACTACATCTGTTGACGTGAGCACCATTACCATTTCACTTATTTTATGCCTTTAGCAGGCTTTGCCATTAAATAACAGATTCATTACAATATACACCTCTCTGTCGGTAGGTTATTTTCTGACATTAGAAACGAGATGGAACACACATCGACACCAACTGGTACATGCCGTGGCAATGTGTAATAACATGATAAATACAAATACAAAGAAAAATAATTTTTTAAAAATATTTAATACTTTTTGAAGTCTTAAATGTGGCCTGATCTTACGTCAAAAGAATTACGCCGAAAAATCTTTAATACAGAGTGCGTTTTACTTGATATTTTGTATTCTGTAAGGTTTATAAAAACGATGCATCTTTTTTTGAAACTAGCCCAGTAATTCTCGATGCACGATTCAATCTCATCTAGAACCTGGGGCGGTGGAGACAATAAAGTGTGAAATAGATTTTTGGGTCAATAATGAGGTAGTGTTCATTAAAATAAAAGAGAAGTGACTATGGACATTGACGTTCGACTTATGAAGTATGAATGCGTCTAATGTTTGAATGACGCTAGTGATTATTTGTTTTGTTAGGTTTCATTGTCCAGTATCGGTTGATATGGTCATGTTTCACAAGCTCCTTAAATGATGCTCTCTGTACATGGATATTAACGGTGAAATGGTATGCATGACATTCATTAGAATTATTTTTGCGCCAGGCGAATTAGTGGTTAGCTGGCGTAGATTGAATGAAGGAAAATGTCCCTAATGTGCGCCTCAGGTATGTAGATAGTTTGAAAGTCTCTTGATGTGTTGTGTTTGTGAAAATTTTGTATTCTGAATATTTGCTTTCCTCAGAACATGTGCGTGTTTCGGTTCATTTTTTTGTGGACTCAAGTGTTACCATAATCATGAAGAGACAATATCGTTTAATTAGTATATTCCAAGACGAACATCTTCACCACTTTCTAAAGTATTGATGATCGGTTTGTGAAATGTAGACAAACTTTTCATGTTTTGTTAGGAATGAGGAGTGAATGGTAAAAATGAGCCATCCAAATTACAAAGAGACGAAATCACTTTTTATTATCATTTTGGTATTTTGCGGGACGAATTGCGTGATTATGTACAATAAATACGTGAACATTGGGGTCCCAAAAGGGGAAGGGCGAGGTCCGGGAAAGGAGCGGTCAGAAAGGGGTGGGTGTGGGGAGGTTTAGCCGTGGAGAGCAGCCTTGGCAGCCAGGAAGCCAGCGCCAGCGCCGTAAGCCACGGGCGCGCCGTGCACGAGACGGCGGCGGGGGCGGCGTAGCCGTAGGCGGCGGGGGCGGCGATGGCGGCGGGGGCGGCGTAGCCGACGGCGGCGGGGGCGGCGTAACCGACGGCGGCGGGGGCGGGAGCCACAGCCTTGACGACGGGGGCGGCGGCCACCACGGCGGGGCTCTTGGCGACGACGGCGTTGAAGCCGTTGATGGGGTCAGCGCTGTAGGAGACGGTGCGGCGGCTGCCGTCGGGCTCGATGAGCGAGTAGGCGCCCTGCACCACGTCGCCGCTGCGGGTCTCGTGCTGGGCCTTGCTGTCGCCGGTGAGGGCGTCGGTGACGCCGTAGCTGAAGCTGTACTGCGGGTTGGGGTCGTAGGGCTCGGCGCGCACGGCGGCCACGGGCGCCGCGGCGTAGGCCACGGGCGCGCCGTGCAGAGGGGCGACGCCGGCGCGGGCGACGGCCACCAGGGCGGCGAGGAGCACCAACTGCAACACGCAACAGAAGCACCTCTTACACACACTGCAGCTTTCTCTTCTTCCTCAAGCTATTTTGGGTTGCGTGCGTCCGGTGTGTAGTGTATATTAATTGTGCGTAGAAACTTCTCGAATTATTCAGCGCGATATATTTACTGCAAGATCAGCGAATGTAGAGGAAATTGTGGCGTTGTAGACGCAGTCGATGGGTATTGTTCTCTATTAAATTCGTTTGAAGAAATACGAATGATCGTAAAATATGATTAAACTTTAGTTTTAGTGTTGGTATATTTAGCAAAAAATTAGCAAACTTTGTGAAGTCACTGATACTTCTCTACTAAACAAAAGATATCCTGCCCTTTCTATGCCTTTATACCGGTACTTCGTTTAACACGATATGTACGAAGAAGTCTATAAATAGTTTCACATACAATTTATTACAAAGATTTTCTAATATGAACCTGTCCTTAATATATGCAGGGAATTTGAGGGGCGATTTTTATTTAAATTTCTCTTTGGAATTTCAATCCGTAGGGAGCGACGTGGACTGGAACCCGCTCGACTACAATATTTATGGTTCATCTACCGAAGGCCACCGACGTATAAGGAAGACGTTTTTATCAGGTTTGCGAACATTACCAGACAGCTGGGCCGGGCGCTCGTTAAGGTGAACCGGGAGCTTTTTCTTCCCCGCGGCATTGCCGGCGCCTGGAGCGTCCGCCGTGCGTGAGCGTGCCCGCTGACGTGGCGCTGGCCGGCGGGCTGGGCCCTGACATTTGCGCCGCCCGCGCCGTTACCGCTTCCGGCACTTGTTCTACCGCGCGCTGCTGTTGACGCGACTGGGTGCACCTTGCAGCGTCAAGTGCGCTTTCGTTTTTTTGCAGTTTCCGCTCCACTCTAATCCGATCGAAGGCAATGCAGTTTTTTTTACTGTAACTCATGTCTTGGTTGGGTGTTTTTTTTTTTTTAGTTATTTTGAATAATGTTTCGTATTATTAAGGTACTACTTTGTGAAGTAGTGAAATTCGGGAATCGTGTCTTTCTAATTTCTCGAACTCGATCCCGGCCAAACAGCAGCATTTTCAGATGTGAAAATTGAAGATCATGCGTCCTGTCGATTTTACTTGTTTAAAATCTTATGAACCAGTACGCTCGCGGGTGACTTAATTTTTTCCGTTAGATCAGAACCCACTGCTGCTTTTAATTGGGCTGTGGATAGTGAGAGATGAAGTATCAAGGATCCAGGTAACGCGAAGAACCAGGGATCCACCTGGCGACCAATTCATGTGTCAAAGTCGGCTTTGAAGAGAGCAGTGGCAAACCATTCTAAGAATAAATGCTAGTCACGTCTCAGGGAGGAACTGGTGATTCTGACTGTGGCAAACTGACAAGCAAAAGCCATGCTCCTTGAGAATGATTATTGCAAATGGGGTTTGATTTTTATCAAATAGACGAAAACATTTGAACAAGCATTATTATTTTTTGAAAGTAGTTGTTATAAACAGTGATTTCAGATTTGTGTCTCGACTGTCACATTTTCACTTTGTTTGGAATCAAATGAAATATTAACTTACCAGAAAATGAGATTGAACGTGAAACTATTCTATAGTGAGTTTATTTTTTAAAATTTTGAGAGTAAATGAAGAATGTTTAATTTTTTAAGAGTATTTTGAATTCATCAGCGTATGTCTTTCGAACTTTTGCGCTGCACGACAAGGATTTAAAATTCAAAAACTTTGATTTTGAATGCGTGCGATTGGAAGCATAGTGGTGATAGACGATTTATGTGAGATTGGCAACCAGAGAAGTTAGTTTTTCGCCATGTCGGTTTGTGTGTGTGCGCGCGCAAATCCGTTGGCTTCGCGGAGGCTGGCCGTGTGCGCGGGCGCGAGGCCCTGGAGTAGCCTTCTCGTGGCGCAATGTGCTCCTACCCCGGCGCTGGGCGTGGCTTCCTGTGCCGCTCCGATAGTTCTGCCACACTGCATTTCCGCCACGCCTGGCTCTTCGGTAACGCAACAAGTACCTGTTTCGTGCAAAAGCCGACTGTCTATGATCGGGAG
Source organism: Teleogryllus oceanicus (assembly GCA_964035755.1). Lineage (NCBI taxonomy): Eukaryota > Metazoa > Arthropoda > Insecta > Orthoptera > Gryllidae > Teleogryllus > Teleogryllus oceanicus. Next base: position 59,336,809 of record CAXIVR010000008.1, read on the forward strand.
TCTTACCGGTGAAGGGTTAAACGTTCCCTAACGCTAGGCAATTTGAAGAATTAGTCATTTTTTATCCTTCAAGTTTTATTTTACTTTTATCTCCTAAAAAAATGTTCTTTTAAATTAAGTAGTGTATTTTTACTGGAAGGAATTCATTATTCCAGGTGCAAGGTTGAGAAATTTTAACTCTCGATCGGAAGAGTTTTAGTAATAATATTAGAAGGTATCAAAGGAACTTTTCGAATTTCATTTAAATTTGTGGTCGCTATTGTGAAAGTTTCAGAGATTGATGGATAGTTTATGTAGGGCATTCTTGTTTTAGAACATAAAGGTACATTTTCTTTTCGGAAACGAACTAAACATGTTAAAGACTTAACGAAGTATCACCAGCATGCATATTTTTTGACCCTGTGTCAGTAAGCAATTATGAACGAAGTATCGTAATCTTATTTGAAATATATTTTGTCTATTCGAATTCCTTTGATAAAATTGAAAAATACTTTTGCATTCTATCGCATGAGGTTTTTGCAGAAACGAATGAAATGCAAATGAGAATTGTGAAAAATTGCAATCCGAAATGAGACAAGTGCTCCTCCGAGCAGAGGGTGCGTTCTCACCTTGAAGGCCATGGCTGCTGTGTGTGCTGGGCTGTCTCCGGGCTGAGGAGCTGTGCCGACCCCAGGCAGACGCGGGGCTTTTATAGGCGGGCGCGGCGGGCAGCGTCCTTGCGGGACGCCCGCTTCGCCAGCGCCACCGCCGCTGCCACGCCCTCCCCCCGGCGCCATCCCCCTCCCCGATCGCCCGTTGGGCGTGGCGGGCCCCGCGGGCGAGAAGCACGCCCGCGCCCGCGCCGCGCGCGCGCCCGCTCACCGCGTCCGAAGGCCCCCTCGGTCGTCGGTGTCGCTCGCAGTCGCCGCCGACGACGCGGACCCTTCAGCCGCTCTCCAGGCGCCAGCCGCCGCCCGCCCCAGAGGCCGGGCAGTTGCGTATTCGGCCGTGGTGCAAGAGCTATCGACGTGCTTTTCGGTAGCAAGTTATGTTTGTTTCGTGAGGTCGTGCTTTGTTCCATGTGCTAATTGAGTTTCGTGGTTTCCTTGTTTCTCTGCCACTTTTGGAGGATTGGGTAGATTTCTTATTTAAAACTTCGCATTCAATTCCCGTTTCTTGAACCGGGATTCACTAAGTGATGTTGGATATGATGTCTTAACATTCAGCTCTATTCTGTTATGCTACCAAATGTCTGGTTGGGTTCGCGTATTTCCCACAGAGAACAATTGTTGAATACAACTCTCATTGTCGAATTGGCAATGAATGAATTACATGTGTCGTTTTTAGAATAGTCTACAACTGGTTTGTTTGGGACTAATTCACATTTGTTCCCTCAATAGTTGGGGAGCTACTGAGTGGTGTTGAGTACTGAAGTGAATTCAATTTTGAGAACAGAAGCGTGACCTGTGGTACGCCGCCGGCCTTTCCCATGTTGCGCTGTCTTCGCAAGTAGCTCCTTTGCCATGCGCGAGCGGCGCTCGCAGCTGCACGCCCGGCAGGCAGGCGCAGGTGGGCGCGCGCGGACGTGCGTGAAACGGCATGCGCACGCACGCACGCACGCGCGCGGATACACGACGCCTTCGAGGGACGCTCACGCATCCTGCGTTGCGAGCGCGGTGCCGGCGCCTGCAACGTCCGGCTGACGGTCTCTTTGGGCATAGAGCTTCGGAATGGACGACACGTTGGATCTAAATCGCCGTGTGCTTTGAGCGAATCAGCCCTGTAGGTTGACGGATTGGATACGGATTCTACATATCGAGGAGCGGTTGCTGTCTCCACTCAATCTGCTTCGGATTTCTCGTCATTAGTTTCGAATGAGTGGGAGAAAATAAATTATTTCGTTCCCGAATGTGCGCGACAGCGCTGGTAGGGACGTTTTAGTTCAGCACATGCACAGTTAAAGCTAAATTACTGCATAGTGTTGCCTTTACATCATCTTATTATGTCGATTTCATTAATACTGTTTGGTATCTTCAAGTAATTCTCTGAGGAGACTACTAAGGTGCGAAAGTTTGCTAATTTCTGTTCCATTTTGGCCGCTATTCCTTTGGCCCCGTGCATTTGTGCCGCGACATTGATCGCTGTGACGTAGGATTTGATTGTTGCTCGTATACTGATGTTGCGCAGCGCGTGGCGTGGAGGCGCGCTTACCTCGTTTTGCTCCGTGCGAACCGTCACGCTGCATGGCTGCGAGACTGCACACTCGCTGTTCTCCGGCGTTGCTTGCAATTCTGGAACGGTACTTTGGAGGTATTGGATTTGCCTCAACAATGTTTTCACATTCGTTATTATCGCAACTTAAGTACGACTTGGAACGCGTGTGTGCGGGGATTATCATGACGAGAATTGGCAAAACTGGCAGAATTTTTCGCGGTATTGAATTGATTAATACTTTGACATTTTTTGTACATCTAACGATTTGTCATTGTAACTTCAGTGATTTTGCCCTCTACGGGCAAAACATATTAATAGGATGCCGCATACAAATGTGACATGCGCGGTTTCTGTTATTGACTGTGTTAATCAATGGCCGAGTCACACTTTCGATTATCACGAGTTAAATTTACTATAGAAAAATCATGGTGTAATACATTGCGTAGTCGCCTTCCATAAGAGAAATGGCGAGGTTTAAAATCCGTTCATTCTTAGAAATATTTATGGGAAAAGGATCAGAATCACTGAAGTTGAACTCGGCATTCTGCTAATTTAATTATTTAGTGTTTCGCAGACTTTTCCATTTACTTTCATTCATCATTCATGACTTCTCTCCCTTTTATCTAAATTCTATCTGTTAACGTAAATGATGATGAAAAAAGAATTATGTTTTCATTAATTTTTCTTTTCTCCGTAGGATCAATGGTTCTGCTTCGAATAAGAACTTGATGTTGACAAGAAGGTATTGGATTTCCTTCTGCCTTTACATCAAAGTGTTTTATCCTTGTTGTAGAGAGTCTATAATAGTTGAGAATACTGCTGCACGAGAGGCCGTTTTTGCAAAAGCGAATGGCTCCTGGGCGTTGCATGGGGCACGCTAGAGGCGCCTGAAATTGCTTCCGCACTGTGGCGAGGCCGACCGAAATGCGGCGTGCAGTTGTTTTCTAAACGCCCAGTGTTGCTGCCTGGGGAGATAGTACCATTAACCAATTGAATGTTCGAGTATTTCCACTTCCTACCTGTCCTCTGGGCCTGGTATTTGGTATGCACCGTTTTCTGTGACTAAGCAGGCCGTTCTGATCTCTACACATTTCTGCCCGTAATCTTGTGAGCTACGATTTGACTATGTTTCGATCCCTTGGATGGAAATTTTCAATATCGATTCATAGTATAGGGTTGTAATGGAAATATTTTGGAAGTATAAGCCGCTACCAGTAACTTCTTGTATTGAAAATGGAGGAGCAAGTAGTGTAAAAGTTTTACGCGCTTCTGCTTTCAGATTTCTTCAAAACGCATTTCAACACATTCAATTGAACGTTTTGAAGATGTCTGAAAGCAGGAGCGTGTCGGAAGTATTAAAAACTACACGATTGCATATCAACCTCAATTTTTTTCCACCAGTGGACAATATGAGCTTTGATTAGTTGATCCTCAATTTTTTTATTATTTGATTATATTAATTTCCTTAGCGTTTTGGCGTAAAACATTGAACGTTTAGGCGAAAGAATAAACAATAGCATTCACCCATCATCATAGTCATCGATATACGCACTAAAGTATTGTGACAGGTCGACATTTGTTAGTTTTATGAATTTACCTCATGAAATGTGAATATTTATTTTTATAATAGTTTCAAGTCTGCGGACTGAACTGAGTTTAGAAAAAAATCGTTATATGAAAACAAATCCACTTTCTAGGAATGCTGTACTTGAAAATGCTTTTAAACGATTTATGGAATGTATACTGGACTTACATTAAATATGATTATTTTCAAGAAACTAAATATGTGATGCGAAACGTATGATAGTGTGCAATGGTTTAAGAATTATATTAGATATCGACAACAGAAGAAATTATATTTCTTTCTCTCACTTCCTTATTTTTTTTAATGAAAATAACCCATTAGTTTGTGGACAAGTAAGAAGTGCATGTAACTCATAAAGAAAAATTCCGAATATTGTATGACATGAATGATTTTTTAAACTAAAAATTCACATTGCAATTCGTTTAATATTCAGTATTGAGACAATAAACGTTGTTCGTTGTTGCAGTATGTGCTATTAGACATAACGGTTACTGGTGTGACGTTCTCGGACGTAGTGCGGCCAAAAGCACTGAAGCACACGGGCTGCGGCGGTGATAAGGGGCGAAGTGGAAACGTCCGCAGCCGGCGCTTGATGGCGATAGCGAGCTGCGTCGCGAGCCGCGCACGCAACGCGCGCGGATGCGTTTCTCTTCCTCCCCTCTGCGTCCGCGACCCCGATGGGCTTCGTCGCGGTGGCGTCCTCACGTGGGATATCGCCTTCATCCACTCAGTGAAACCCCCAATTGACGCTATCTCTGTGCCGACTCATACAAATCTCGAGAACGTGTGAACACGTTGCTGAGTCTCCTTGTATTTCATTTCATCAGAAGCGCCTCTATGGCTTTTACTGTACTGTGTCGGGTTACTTCCAAGATACATTTTAGTGTAATATTTTGGAATGAAATCAATGAAATTAAATTAAATGTTTGTTGAACAACAAAGAATTATTAAATAGTTCCAGTAGCCGGGTGCTTGTCACGAACTTCTCTTCCGATAATCGTGAATATTGTATCAAAAGCAAACGCTAATATCGTTGTGTTGTAATGTCAATATTGTATCAAAATGCTGTCAATATGCTGCTTCAATCAAAATGCTGCTTGCCGGCGGCGCTAGCCGCATTCGTTTACTACGGTTCGTGAAGTCAGGAAGGTTAAGCGAAATCGAGACTCGCGGGTTCCTGGTTGGGTGACCGGCCTGGAACCTCGGGATCTAACGGCGTCGAGCTCCCTGGCCGAAGGGATAAAAGTCACTGACTGACTACGACGTGACGAGACTTGACTAGTAGAGTAATTACTCTAACAGTAATGATAGTAATTACTTGGTATCGGGGGATTACTCCAACAAACGCGTTGCGTCAACAACGACACAACAATTTTTTTAAAAAACTTCTAGGGAGGACAACTGGAATAAACTCAACAATAGAATCTCTAATTTCCGGTTGTACAATCCGTGTTTAAGGTTCTTTTATGCTGTAATATATTAGTGCAGAGCCAAAGATGGTTAATGTTGGTCCTGGTAGCGAGGAGAACCTCACCTTTTTGTACCCGAAAATAGGTGGATGGATGGAATTATGAGCGTGCTTGCTGGTCAGATTAAAAGCTTTTGAGGTGAGGCATGGAAAAGACGTCTGGAGTAATGTCTAGTTGTGCCGTTCTGGGTGTACTTTACACGAAGCTTTTGTCACATTTGCAAAATTTTCTGGAAAATTGCTGCAATTTTTTCTTTACTCGAGTGCTTTAATAATAACGATATAGTTCCAATTTTCATGAAATCCAATGAAATTTTCAACATTGTGAAGTTCAAATTCATCTTCGAGCGTGTCGTATCATCTATATTAAAGCGAGAGATTTCTTTCTCTGTCTATTTTCCCCCTCAAATTTAGATATTTTACATATGCCATGCACTTTCTAAAAATGAGTAATTGGTGAGTACAGCATTCTAGAGAATGAATCATTATGTGAATATTTCACGTTTAACGCCTATAAAATTATTTTTATTTCTTTCTACTGCTTATGCAGTAGAGAGGAACAAAAAACTGGATAAATCGAGTTGCTAAATTAAAATAAATTCCTCTAACACGTAGCGCAGCCAGTATCCATGTTTTATGAGTCCTTATGATGTCCAAAAATGTCTGTCCGTCTGCCCGTGAACAAGGCAAACGGCTAAACTGTTCAGCCGATTTTCTCCAAAATTGATGTTCCCCAATCGATCTGACTCATGTCGCGGCCCCTTCAATTTAAAACCGCTATTTTAATTTTGAGGGGTACTTTACATGGAACACGTGGAACATTTTCAAAATTAAAAAAAAACTTCATCATTGTAGATTAAATGTTATTGGAAAGTATGCATTCCAATGTACAAGCAAGTGTTGCCACTCAGACGTCCCCGATCTCGCCAGCGCGTGCCGGTGCTCGCATGCGGCGTAGGCGCATTAACGAGCGGGTAGTGGCCGCCCCCGCTCCACGCGAGGGCTGGCTGGCTCCCTCGCTAAGCGAGCGGCCGGCCACACCCACCGGAAGGCCGCCGCAGCAGCTCCAGGGCCTCGGCGCGCGCGCCCATCCAGGCGCGTGAAAGCCCGCGTCCTAGAGGCGGCCGCCACCGCGACTAGCCCTCCGTCGTCCAAGATGAGGGTGGATGCCTTGCACGACCGATTTGCAGTACGCGCACGAGTTGAACAGAACTACCCAGCCTGTGGCCGGGACACAAGTGTCTTTTGGAAAAAATCATAAGTAATGAAGCAATTTCCATGTTTTGCATTTTTGATCGAAAAATACAAGTATTGATTGCAATATTCCTTCTATTCGCATACCTCTCACACCGACTGGATCCTCACGCTCAGTACGTTACTGATTGCGACACAGCTGACCTCATGCGACAAAGAAAGCTCCAAGGAAGAGGCTGCCCGCCGTTAAATATGTGCGTTTTACGTCTTGCGTAGAGGAACAGTTACTTTTTTGTATTCTTTGGTATGTAAAGAACTGTTCTACTGTGTTTCCGTGCATATTGTACCGTGTTATCGTAATGTTTGTAGAGAGTATTTTATACGTTGGTCGTGAGCAGCGTGCGTGCTACTTTTTCGAAAACCATTATCGCTGGTTTTATTTGGCATTTTTGCTGCTGCAGGCCACCGCTTTAAACTAATTTCGCTTATTCGGGATTCGACTGAACGAGAATGCCTACAGTAGAAAGCAAATTCCTAATGGAGGGATATTCTTTGATTTTGGTTATTTCCTTTCACCACTTTATTGTTCCCGTTTCGTTTATCGTTCTCTCTCCTTTCCCTCTCTCTGGCTCGTTCGCACTGATTTCTAATTGTTCTCACCTAGAGTACAGTTTATTCTCTCATTGACGTTGCCATTATTATTACATTGTTTTCTTTCTTTCTGTGCGACTTTCACGCTTAGATTACTGACACGTGTACCCAATGAAGAAATTCTAGTATCTCCCGTCCTAGAACTTCATTGTAGCCACTTCTAATGTCTTTTGGTACTTCTAATAGATTTTTCTTCCCTCAACAGAATTGAAACCTCACTAACTCGAAACTACTGAAGAATGGGAGTAGAGGTTTTCTTCTGAACGAATTAGCAGTTATTAATGGATTTTAGTTGTTTTATTTGTACTTTTAAATAGATTCTTTTATAGCTAGAGAGTGGAAATTGTGGTGCAGGAAAGGACTTTTCTTAGAGGTTTGACAACACTTTAATAGCGCATAAGAATAAAAATCCGGAATGTAAGCATTCCACTTGTTTTGAAGAAAGTTAGCTACTGGATGTCTATTTCGTTTGATAATCGTGTCATATCGTCTTATCTTTATTGATAATTCTAAAAAGTGCACTATTTCACTCGTACTATATCTTCCTTAATGAAAATTGCATTCCTCTTTCATTGTCCTTTGTCAGTTGGGTCCGAAAAGTCGGTTTGTCAAATTGTCTAAAATTTAAATAAATTATTTTCTTAATGTCAAATTGGGAAGTTTGTAAGGAGCTATGATGAAGTGTTTTAGTAATTTTGGACAAGTATCCGTAAGCAATTGTAAAAGAGAGTCGAGAACAATGAGAACACTATTATCATGCTCATTATGGTGAGACGACGCATCATGGTCACGAAAAGGATAAGTGAAAGAGGTAATTAATACGGGTAAAGAGAAAAAAATGGTGAGAATAAATAACGACATGCTAAAGAAATGCTCCATGAAGGACAAGGAATTCAATGGAAAGGCCATGTTATGTAGATACCACTAGAGATGACTACTGTAGGAGTAAATAATGGAGAAAGATGAGTCTGAATTTGGGTTTAGACGGAAGTTGACGAATGAGACGGCAGGGCGTGAATGCGAAGAAATGGTTCGTCGCAACGTCGCCTACCACGTGGAGTTGGAGTGGCGGCGCGAGGGCCCGCCGGTGGATATGCATGCAGAACAACGCGGCGCGGCGGCGGCGCGGGATATCGGGGCTCGTGGGCAGGAAACAGCGGCGCTGCTCCGGGGGCAAGGTCGCTGGGGTGAAAGGCGCGGCCGAGCGCGCCCGTGCCGCCGCCGGTCCTCCTTCGCGCGCCTGACCTTTCCGCGCTCTCCCACGCCGCCGCTCGTAATCGCCGTTTTGGGCTGCCCCCCCTCCCCCAGCAGGCCGCTCGTCTGCCCGCTCCCCTGCGTCCCCCCAGGCGCACCGCGGATGCCGCCGCCGCCGCCGCCGCCGCCGTCGCGCTGTCTTCATTCGGGGTGACACACGGCGGCTCCGCCGGTTTAATGGCCCGCGTGGTCGTTTATTTCCGCCTGACAGGCAACCCGACATGGACATGTGGCGTACGTGTGACCTAGGACCTCCTGTTTTTGGAAGGCAGTGTGCGTGTGTTCGCTCACACTTTGGACGTTTGATGTGTTTTTCTGGGCTTGGAAGGGAAAGAAAGGAAAGTAAATTAAATTCAGAGCCATCTTAATGAAGACATGAGTACGAATGCTTTGAAATTGTTTTCGAGCTGTATTTTTAGTTCGTGATTTGTCTGTCATGACGTGTGCTGTTTAGCAAATCCATACTATGTGAACATTTTTTGTGTAGTTTAGTAATAACGAAAATAGTACATTGAATCATTTGGGGTGTATGAGGGACGTTCTGGGCAATATGTGAATATGTAAGCTGATTCTATAAAGAAATATCATCTTTTTTATTCGTGAAAAACGATTGTACTGTTAACAACTTTTTCCTGAGTGTAATTAAAGAATACCTTTTATTTAATTTTTTTGGCAAAATTTTAATCCGATTTTAAAAGTAGGCTTTTAAAAAGCTAGTTAGAATTCGAAACAAACAACCCTCTATCCATGTTCAAGGATTGACATCATTCATGTTCTGCCTTCTACCAGGCCATTAGCCACCTGCAGCCGTAATAAATCTTGTATATAATTATGTTCTTTTGTGATATTTGCCTCCTTTACTGGAAGTGTCGAAAACATTAACTGCAAAGCCATTAATATATGCCCACCTTTTTTTTAAGTTTTACGTGATGCCTATCAACTTGGACGATAAACTTGGAAGAAGCTAATAAGAATATTTTGAAATTCAATTTCTTTTCTTTTTAAACGTTCTTCTTACTCATCAACAAGAATAATTTGCTGCCCCCCCCCGCCATCCTGATAGTATAAAATAAAAATGAAATTTGGAATTTCCAAATAGAGAGCTACTAAATTATTACTAATATTGTCTTCATAAAACCCCTTATATGTTAAATTATTATTTTTAATGCGATACTACTACACGTTCTAAAGCGAAATGATTAATATTTTAGTTCTTATCTAAATATTGCACAAAGGAAAGGTATTTTTGAGCTATTAGCCCTGTTATCGATGGCTCGAGGTCTTGGAGCGTCGTCCATCGTCCGGAGCCGAAGGCTGCAGGATCGGGAGACATGGCTGTGGTGGACACGGTTGCGTTCACTTTCTTAGTGTGACACGGCGGATTTGTCACTGAGCCACCGTGTAAATGATTTCAGCCATCATTCTTAACGGTCTCTCATACACCATATTCACAACATTCACCCACCATTGATTGATTGATCGATTGATTAGTGATTTCGGGCGCGTCAACAACAGAGGTCATTAGTCCCGTAAATTTAGTGCATGCTTTTCAACGGGAGGCGGCGGTAATCTTCCCCCACTAGATGGCGAGATCCCGCGCCGACCTACCGTCGACTAGCGGGGTTTTCCCAGGAATCTCCCACCAGCGAGGCACCGCCCCAGCCGGGACAAGTTCTAAGTCCTAGACCGGTCTCCCGGCATGTGTGGTAGTGTAGTTCTCGTTAGGTGTGTGTGTGTGTGTGTGTGTGTGTAAAGTGTGAGTATAGGACAAGGGAGAGATAGGAAAGATCGCGCGCGGTCTGTGGCCCATTTTTTAAGGTACTGCTCCGGCATTCGCCTGGTGTTGATCGAAGAAACCACGGAAAACTACCGATCAGAGCATCCGACCGCTAGAATTCTCCTCCAGACAGCGACTGAATTCGACCTAGCTCACAAACTAGTGTCGACAAAATCTGCCGCCGTTGGGACTTGAACTTAGGACTTCCCGGTCTGAAGTACAGCAGTGACATCAGTTGATGCACTGAGCCACCGCTCGCAGTTTCACCCATCATAACCATAAAATGCACCATCATGCAAACCATCACTATGAATATCTGATATGGAAAGGGAAGTTCAAATTTCAACCACGCGTGATCTTTCCTTCCTCTTCCTTACCTTATCCTCTCGTCTCATACAATCACACATTTGCATTCGCAGACGGGGAGGGAGTGTCCGAAACACACATGCCGGTCATCCACTCGGGCCCTTAGAGCTTCTCCCGGCTGTGGCACGGCTCTGAAGGGAGAAATTCTCCGCAGGCCGACGTGCGGGTCGGCGTCACTATCCAGCGGGGGAGGAACCCCACCACCTTCCGGGGTAAAACGTTCCCTACGCTGCCTATTGCAGTTGACGTACCCGGGAACATCAATTATCGATCTGATTGTTGGAAGAGCGGAGGAAAGAGCGTGCGAGCCAGCGGGCTCGCGTCGGCGAGGGTCAGGGCGGGTCGGAGGTGGAGGCGGTGGTGGGGTCGGGCGCGGGTCGGCGGGCGAAGGCCGGCTGCTTGCCCCCTCCGATGCCGCTGAAGCTCGTTGATGCCCCGTCCCTCCCCCTCCCGCCAATGCGTGGCACAGCGAAAGCCATCGCACCATAGCGCCTTCCCCATTGCTGGGTAGGCTACCCACCCGACGACGATGGTCGCGAGAGAGAGAGGAAGTTATGTCGCCCTTGAGCCAACGCCTGATCGCGTGGCCTCCACACAATACGGTTCTTCCATATTCGCGGAGCGTTGGGGTTAAGCCTCAGCTAGACTAGTTTCTTGGGAAAAAAAGAAGAAAAACTGCCCACACATACAATTCGGGACTCAGCAACAGGACAGTGTGTTGACGCTTGTTACAACTATAACGAAGTGTGTAGACACATAGTGATATTGTTTAATATTTCTTCACTTAGAACACTGTTGATATCGGCACATAGAATTTATTGCAAATAATGCATGATAATTTGAATTTTTGGTACGTACATTACTTAGCCTTTCTCTCTGCACACATCAGGCATCGGTAAATAAAATTCTCTGATGTCTCAAGTTTTGAGCATTCCCGCTAGTTTTATGCATTTTATCAATTTAGTTAACACTATATATTTTCACGTTTTTAAAAAATATGACCTCGCGATGTCAACATAGAATCATATTGATCTTCTTTTGCACAAGAACAGAATCTTTAAAACAACCTCTGATGGATGACAATAAAATAAAAAAAGTTACCTATTTTGTGCTCGGACGTACTTTGTTTTCCTTTCAAAAGAAAACATGACATTACATTGACATTTCTTCGGCAAGTGTCCGTCAGGAACTTTACTTTATGGTTAACCACATTTTAAAAGCATTTTAAGCAGTATATACATCAAATATTTATCTAAAAAAATAGGAGAGTTAAATTTTAGCTCTAAAACCGTGAAACAATGGCACAGTAAGTACATCAATGCTTGTGTCTTTTGTACATTACGATTCGTAGGATCTTTGACTGTTACGATTCGGAGGCTTGCGCAAATGTTTGATTTCGTGTGTAAGAGTATGTGTTCGTATGAATAATGTGTTTTCTATATGAGTAGCAATTCAGCTCATCTACTTCAGGTAGGTCTCTCCAGAAAGTGTCGACGAAATGATGCAAATCTTCATATTTCACGTTATGTAATAATATTTTTGGATTTTTACTTACATTGTTGTTCCACGAATCTTTCATACCTTGCATTAGCGTAATATTACTTCAGTGTCCTTGCGCGTACCACAACCCTGGAATTGCTGTAAGCAGCGATTTACGTAATGCCTTTCCAGCACTGGCTCAAGTTTTTCAAAAAAAAAGGGTCGCTTGTGACTAGTGCGCACACTTGAAATTGAATGGCGATGGTGAAATGAAAACCGTCAATCACAAATTGAAAATCTAAGTAGACAAAAGCATTCTTTAATACAATTATCTGTTCTGGAATTTACTAGTTAATTCCCACAGGTAATTGTATCATCTCCAGATTAATGGTCTCAGAGTCCTCAGAATGTTTCGATGAAGAGATAGCAAAATTGATCGAAGTTGGCTGTTTAGAAGAGGAGACACAGTAGAGTAGGATGTTAAAAAGGTTTCTTAAGTAGAGAGAGAATATGGAAAGTATTTAGAGGAGGTATTATTAGTAAAAGAAAATATAGAAATTAAATTTGAATTTTGTATAGGATATGGTGATATTTCTTTATTCTTTCAGAAGTACTTTCTAACAACCCATTCATTAACAGAACAACAAATTAAAACGAGACAAAGACTTTATCAAATTATTTCTGAATTATTACAGAATTCATATAGTTAAGGATTCGAATTATTGTTTTAGAAACCTAAGATTAATGTCCATTATTCTGCTTTAAGTCTCTTTAGGACTTTTGAAAGATAATGTTCAAATGATCGTAGTTGGTTTCAGAAAAGAGAACAGCAGAAGGGAGATGTGAATATTCCAAGTTAGATATACGAATATTGGTGATATTGTTTTGGAAGGGAATGAACAGGAGGTTAATTATCTAGTAAAGAATGAAAAAATATATAAATAATAATTTGAATTTATTGCATTATGATATGGCGATATTTCTTTATAAATACAGACTTAAATTGAGTGCATTATCAGGTCACAGTTGTTTAACCCTGGATGACCTTGGCGCCAAGACCAGCGTAGCCGAGACCAGCGTAGCCGAGGGCGGGGGCAGCGAGGGGGGCGGCGATGGCAGCGCGGGAGGGGGGGAGCGCGGGGGCGCGACGGGCGGGGCGGCGACGACGGCGGGCTCGCGGTGCACGACAGCGTTGAAGCCGTTGACGGGGTCGGCGGAGTACTGGACGGTGCGGCGGGTGCCGTCGGGTTCAATCGGGAGGCGCCGTCGCGGGTCTCGGTCTGGCCCTGGTGGGGCGGGAGGGGGCCGGGCGGCGCGGGGGGGGCGGCGGGGGGGGCAGGGCGGGCGGGCCCGCGCGCCGGGGGCGAGGACGGGGATGACGCCGGCGCGGGCAACCGCCACCACGGCGGCGAAAACGAGGAGCTGCAACGAGAAGGCGGAAGAGTTAGAAAACGCCCGGTAAAATCACCTTACATCACACTTGCTGAAGAATTAATTTACTGTTCATTTAATGAACGCGATCGCTCGGAAAGAGTCGAATATCTTTGTGGGGTAGCGTCGTGCGATATAAACGAATGGGACCTTGTTCGTTGTTCATGGAGTTATGAACCAGGCTGAAGATGGTGTGCAGTTACAAAGGTATCATATTTACTTTTCTTTCATTTCTTGCCTTTTTGTACTGCAGTTTTCAATTATAGTAGTATATTTTTCGATTATTATTATTATTATTATTATTATTATTATTATTATTATTATTATTATTATCATCGAAATAATTAATGTACATGCTATGATGGATATTGTGAAACCGAAACCAAACGAATATTTGGAGGTTGTGAAAGTCGTGATTGTGAATGTTGTCGAAAGGTCTGACCTCTTTGAGGAAAAAAATGATGCAATTGGACACGCTATGGCATGATATTAGTTTAGAGTGGGAGCTAGAGGGGTACAAGAGTGTACGTTTTGTCGTTTTTCGTGTTAGCCTACCGGTACATTATAACTTTTGAATTTCGTTCCTCTTGCATACTTTATTTTTGCATTGTGTTCCTCATTTGGATACAAGCACTAGAAATTTAAAAGTTTGAATGGGTAGTGTGCTGAAAACTAGGCATGATTTTAGATGATATCGTAGGCTTCCGCGGCCAGAGTTTTGATCTGGGCTGTCCGGGTGACGCCGCGTCGAAGGCTGGGAGTACAGCCCTGAAGAGGACCGCGATATGTCGGTCGAAACGTCGGCACCCCAGCCTTCGACGCGGCGTCACCCGGACAGCCCAGATCATAGGCATGATTTTCTTGTTTACTTCAGCTGAAGTTGGTTTGTTGTTATTGCGTACACAATTTAAAAGCAATATTATTGTGTTTGTGTGTTTTTTTTTTTTTTTGAGATTTTATGAGACAGAGTTATCGACCGTATTACAGAAAACTTGGTGGAAATGATACAATGTGAAAGTATTCACGTAGCACTATGATCTTGTTAAAGCTGAAAGACTGATTCAAATGTGCCTATTATTGAATTTGAATAGTGTTGTCAAAAGGTATTTGACAAGAAATGAATTGAGAAAGGAGGTTCAAGAACGTGAGACGAAATAATGTTAACGTATTCTTTTCAATAAATGTAAATTAAATACACATTTATCATTTTCATACATTGTCACTTCAAGAGGAAAATATATAGATCTGATATTAAATTGATCATTGCATTCTTAAGATTACATTATACTGTTCAAGTATTTGTTTTTACTATTGTTTATAGATGATCTTACCACCTTGTTAAAAAAGGAAGAAAATTTATATCGTGCGCTAAAAATTGAATATAGTTATTGATGCCTTTTTTTCGTTATGATGGGTTGTGTTTTAACATTGGAAGAGAGAGAGAGTTATTTCTTATGTAGCAGTTTTTGGTTATATAATTACGTTTCCCGACAGTAATTATCGAGAATTAAAATAAGTTCAACCCTTTTAGAATTATAAAATAAAAGACTAAGGATAAAATGCACACGTTAGGTAACATGTACAGAGGTAACTTGACAGTTGATATCACAAACTAGTGAAGAATTTTTGGATTTTCTTGAAAAATTTGGACATTACAAAACGTCGGCAAACTCTTTTTGGTAGGTCAGTGTTTTTGTTTGTTAAAAGATCTTTGAGAGAATTCATGTATTCATAACTATCACAAATATTTTATAAGATTCCTCACGGAAGCAGTAGCCTCACAATGAGTGTTGTAAAACCTGTTGAAATATCCTGCTCGATTAAGCGGTCACCCCTTCGACCGACCATTTTTCGTGCACTTTCCAGTAAGACAGGTAAATATCCTCCGCGGTGAATAGTTAAGCTAATTTCGTGGTTTAACGTGTATTAGACGGTCACGATTCTTTATGGTAGCGGAGACCGTACGATATTACTCTTTATTCTGAATCTTCTGCTTTGGGTTGTATTGCCAAATTACGTTGAAAAGGGTTATCTAGAGTTGGTTATAAGGCGGAATTACGGATATATGTTTCAAGTTACAGAAAGTATTTCCAGGACCGTGCTCAGAAGCATTCTGTGTTTGGTATATTTGGTGCAATTTGAATATGTTAACAAGCAGGGCATACAAACGTGGCGAAATTTGGTCGAATATCCACTTTTCTTATCCTTAAAACATCAATAGAGCGACCAACTGTGCTAACGACCATTCTTATCCGGAACCATTAGTGAACGTTTAATATAGGTTTCACTTTATTACAGACGAAAATCGGAAGGCGGCATGGAACAAAGATTTCTAAATGTTCAGGTTTTGTTAGTTGTTTTCTAAACCTTACCGTTCTAACTGATTCTGTACATAGCTTAAATGAGCTGGAAAATATTCTAATAGTTCTTGTCATTTTGGTAGAGATAGTGTTAATTTTTCTAATAATTTCAATGGTTATTTTGTACGGAAATGGAAATTAGAAATGTCCTCTGAAAAATTTCTAATCATCTACTGAAAGCTTTAAGAAACTGTTGTAAGAGATTCAGTTTTTCATATTCTGCCCACGAAATGTATTTGGTGGTTCTACTCACTATACCGAATCCTGCCTTGAGAATGGATGGGCTGACCAATGGTGCGACAATGCAGTCTTAGTATCGCTTACATCGGACATGTGATCTGTGACTGTTTTGTAAAGAACAGTGCCTGTTACATCAGTAAATTAGTATGCCCGTATTTTGACTAACGTTTATGAAGACTCGAGAATCTCGATTTTCTAACCGAAATAGCGCACTGCGATGTAATCCGTTTCGTTCGGTTCTTGGAAGATTACTGAGCACTTAACACGATTGACTTTCGAAGGTATTTGTAGCTTTCGTAAACTGTTTTCATGTCACCGATATTTCAGTAGGGTTCTCTCCTCTCCAAAGAAAAAAATGCAGCCGTCGGCCGAAGAGTTGCGTGGGACGTATTCCTGATCGGCGCGGTGTGGCAAGGCACTGGGCGGTGCGCGCCGTTGGCGACGCGGCGCTCTCACCTTGAAGGCCATCGCTGCTGCTCTTCTGCCGAGGGCGCGGCTGCTGCTGGAGTGAGCTGTGCACTGGAGGATGCGAGTGTGGTTGGACTCGGGCGGCGCACCCTTATATATTGGAGCCGCGCTCGCTCGCGACCCCTACGCCCGGTCGGGCTTCGCCTCCCCTCCCCACCCTCCGTCTCTCCCCGGCGCAGCGCGGCCAGGCGAGGCGAACCGCCCCCGCCGCGGCCCCCCACGCCGCCCGCCCCCGGCTGCCCGCCTTTCAGCCCTGACATTTCTCGCCGGGGCGGCTCCGCCGCAATTAGGTTGTCGCGCGGGTTCCAGCTGGCGTTGGTGGCGGCGCCTCCGACGCGCGCCCGCACCCCCGCCCCCGCCCCGCGGACCGGCACCAGGGTCGTCGTCGATACCCGTGGTCGACCTCCAGGGTGTCGCTCCGGGCGAGCCACTCTGATGCCTTTCTCTCCCCCCACCCACCCTTCGCGTGAGGAAGTGTGCATTTCCTGCACTGTCAACCCTTCTTTATTGGAGGTGATGGACATGCAGGGCCAGCCACTTTCACATGCAACAATTTAGGGTTGGTTGGGTTGGGTACCTTGCTTTCCTTTTGTGGGAGTATAAACGCGATGCCCAAGAAACGACTCGCTCCTTAGTATTCTTCAGATGCATATCGAATCTCATCAGCGAAAAGTGAATCAACCTATTGATTTCTATTAAAATCGATGGGGTTTGGAACGAGTTGGTCAATGGACTTCATTGTCAGTAAATTAATTTTAATACGACATGGTGCATACAGCTATTGAAGAATGAAAATTTAAGTCCATATTTTTTAATTTTTCTTACCCGGCCAGAGCAGTACCCTAAAAAACCGGCCTGGACCTCGCCCGATCTTTCGTTCTTCGTTGACCTGTCCTTACCTCTTAGTTACAAACACTCACATTTACATAAAATGCACTACCACAAAAGCCGGGAATCCCGCCGGGAGCTTTGAGCGTGTCCCGGGTGAGGTGCCCCACTGGTAGGAGGTACGTGGTTGCGGAAAACCGTGCTAGCCGATAGGAAAGTCGGCGCCGGATCTCGCCATTCAGCGGAGGAAGATCACTGCCACATCCCGAGCAAAAATACGCACAGCAAGCATCACACGTACGGGACTAATGTCCCTAGCAGTTGACGCGCCCGGAATCACTAATCAATCAATCGATGCTTTCCCAGCGCTACAAATCTTTCTCGGTTTTTTCCAATTAAGAAACAATTTCCTCTATCTTAATGGTTTTTTACTGGTCTGAAACTCATACAAATATATTTTAATTTTAGGAAGAACGCAAAGAACGCAGAAATTCTTAAAATAGAAGTCCATTCGCGGTTTTACGTTTCTCTTTTTGTCCACGAAGGCCTTTACTTTTTTGCGTTCCAGACAAAATGCACTTGAGTGTTATTTTATTGATCCTCAATTCAGCATTGAACGTGACCAACGTCTGAGCAAGGAATGTTTCAGCGCTTTTTATTTTGTGACTACGAATCGTTTCCATTCTACTTCGTTGGTGTAATGCAGTCGTTTCCTTTTATGTGTCTACCTCCAAGTGACTTTATAAATCGATCAGTTACTAATTCAGAACATTTTTCATTCTCCCTCTTTGCCCCTTCTCTTTCCTGTCCACTTTCGTGCATATTTTGGAGTCGGAGTAGCTCAAGGACGACCCCGTCGTTGAACAGGTATCTATACTACGTATATTTAGGGAACTGTGTTGTTCGCAACATGAAGTCAAGAATCATCCCGTAGAGCTTTATACCTTGTTGACCTAAATCCAACAACGCTGTACTCGGTGGATTATTTTATTTCCGCTCAGTTATTCTCGTTGCATTAATAAAGTATTCCTTGCATTATCAATTCGACTATCAACTCGCGAGGCTATTACGTTTGCGAAATACTTCGTAGACACATCGTAATAAGGGTTTTTAGTTTATTATTTTTTGTACTCTCCTCGAATTATAGCATTTACTTTAAGATTAAAAACTGGCGAAAATAAATTGTTTCGAACCAGATGAATTGGTCATGTCTTCAGTTTTCCGGCATTTACAATTTTATTATGATCCTTTCGCCCACTGATACTGTTGGTTCTTGTATTCGCGAGAGGAGCGTTTTATTTGCTCTGACATCATGCAGCCAAAATATAAACCCAGTGGCATGACTGGAACAAGCAACCTTTGGTATAGCGATGTTCATCTACCGCCGGAGCTAAATGCTGTACCTCCTGGGACAGTGTAACCGAGCAGAACTTTCATAAATTGCCGTAAAGTTCATGAATAAACGGTATGAATGCGGCCGTCCTCTTGTCGCCTGGCATGTCACATGTCGCATGCCGAGGATGTTCTCCGCGGAGCCCGGAATGCTGGTTGTGTGGTTGTCGCCAGGTGTTGGGGTAGTCTCGCCGGCGGCATGGCCGCCCAGTCAGTCTCCCGGCCGATCGTTTGGGTGAAAGCTCGGCGCTTGTGAGAAATCTGTATCGCCAGTTGCATAAGCCGAGCTCCAGCGCCGGCCTGCGCTTGCATTGCCAGTGCTCCTACTTGCAAATTGCATCACAGGAACTACCGCTGAAAATATGGAAACGTTTTGGTTTCAAGAGTTTTTTCCGGCCCTGACGTTCATTTTGTTTCCCTTGTGTTTTATTTACTTATTTGACGGAGGAGGTGCGTTAGTTATAATTATGATTTCATGATGAAATATATTCTTTAAACAGGAGTATTGTATCACGTTTAAAATATGTTTGCTGTCTATATTTTTTAAATTTGAAACATGGTACTGTTGGAAATTTTGAAGATTTCAGTATTATGTGTATTCTTATTATAAAAGTTTGAAATTTAGAGAAGTGTTGTTGTTTATTCAGTATTCATTGAAGTGTCAGGCACAGAGTTTAGAAAGTCTGAAGGCCGTCATGTACTACTACTTGAATGTGGGGCATTCAGCTTTATATGCATGGATCAAAAAAGTAGTTCTCTCTGTCATGGTTCCCAAAAGTGTTGAAGAACGCTTCTGCCTCTAGCCTGCAGGTTCTTTTCAAAACTGACTTGCCATTCTTCTACTTGTGCGAAAATTGAATACAAATTAAGTGCATAGTGATGTGTTACATTTGATTACCGTTGTTATTAGTCGATTCTTTACCGTTTACCATTTCTCTTCACAAACATTCCTTTCAAGGATTTTAGGTACTACTTTGCAGAATGTCCTTTTAAACAATAAAATATAACAAAAATCTCACGAAGGAAGTCATAATACATAACACATAGTCAAAAAAAGAGTCGTAGAATAGTCGTAATCGTAGAAATATAAAAGCACAAAGATAAATTCGTGACTGAGAAATTATATTTGGAACTTTCTAAATTTTATACATACATCACATTTCGTAGTAGCAGATTTTATGTCTTGTCGTATTAATTTATATTGGAAAATGTGTAATCATTTCAGATGGAGATGTGGTAACAACTCCTGTCCTCATTGATTCAAAAGTCATTATTTCCTAAGAAAGTAAAATATGGAAGCATTGCCCTTCATGCCAAATTTTAATGAGAAACCGAAGTGAAGAAAAGAGAAATTTAAAATGAATGTCAGAAATAGTGACCATTTAAACGAAATTGTAAATTTATTAGAAACAAAGTGTTGCTAATAAAGTACTGAGACCTTAAGTTGCTCGGATGTAATGCTTGCCATTACTGTGTTGCACAAAGAAATCCACGCAATAAAACTTTCCAGTGTAAAATGTTAAGATGCATTGTAAATAAATCCTAAGAATTATAGCTAATACCTTCTTCAAGATGTCAGAATGTAGGTATCTGTCATTTAGGGCAAACAGAAAGTAAGCCAAGAACGAAGTTCGTTTTCTGCTCCAAGTAACAATCGAAATTTTATTCTTTTTATTGTTATGTGAAAAGGAGATAACCCAATTATCTTGTGTTGGGAAATAGTGCTGTGAAAGAGTGTTTCTACAATTATTTGAATATTTTGTTTTTTGATTATATGTTTCAGTGGACAAATTACAAAGATAAATGTTTTTTGTTAAAAATTATATGTTGGATATATAACCAGTTGCAGTAATAAATATGAAACAATATTCCATGAAAAAAATTGGCAAACTTATGGGTTCTGTGGATTCCTATGTACTCACGTAGAGAGGAGTGCACAAAGGGGAATCTTCTTGTAATCGACTTAGGACCATCGTATTGTTATGCATACTACTAGAGATATTAATGAATTATTAATAATGAAGAAACTTTAATGAGGGAAAGCTTGAATAAGCGCATGATCAGCTATCATAGAATGTAAGAGAGATATAATCAAAAATGTACTAACCTTTGAAGTACATTATTATAGATGTTAAATACGCGATCAATAAGGCGAAGGCTGCTGCACGTACACGCACGATGTGCGATAGAGCTCTTTTCGACAGTAGCTAGAAAGCTATGTTGAAGTTAGCCGCTGTTTAGGAGAATTCTAGTCCCTCCGATCAATACCAGGAGAATTCCGAGGCCGAGCGCTAGCATTAAGGACATGAACCGTGTGCGATCTTCCCTTCCTTTCCCTTCCCTTCCCTTCCCTTCCCTTCCCTTCCCTTTACTTACACATTTACGTGCCCTGCACTCCCACACACATCGAGAGATTAGGGCCTGAACCGGCTGGGATGGTGCCCCGCCGGATCTCCCCATTCAGCGGGGAACGGGGGACACCGCCATCTCCCGGCTTAAAAACATTCACCACACTCACGGAACTAAGAACCATAGCATTTACTGCTCGGAAACATCTAGTTGTGTCATCAGTGATGTTTTACAATGTACTTTTTGTTGGATACGCGACAAAAAGATTATATAAGAGGAGAAATCAATAAAATATTCAACCAAATCCTCTTATTGCATTCTTTTCTGAATATTCACTAAGTAGACTCCATGATTAGACCTACTGAAACTTGTTTCAAAGTTACAAGTAATAGGAATCTCTCTGATATCTCAAAGTTGTTGAGTAACACATGCAATCAGTCGTCTCCACCTCCAGTCCGGTTGCAACTTGTTATTACATCGATAGCATCGCCCAGTGGGGAATTATAATTTTTTGTTTTTGTATCGTGCTTTTACCCATTTAGTTTTGTATCTTTTGTTTAATTATTTTCATATTTATCTTAATTTTGTAAACTGATTTAGCTTCTATTATTTTTTCTGTGGTCATCTCATTCATATCCGTATCTCGTGAAAATTAGTTGATTCCATTTTTGTGCTGTTCCTGTCGTGCGTTCTTCTCTTTGCTACCTCGGTTTCATAAATGGATTCACCAAATGATGCTTCACCGATTAAAAATATTAGTGGTAATGTCTCTTCCTTGAACATCTTCTGACCTAACATTTTTTGAAGAAGCTAAACATTTTCAACTTGTATTTTTTCTCTCCTGGGGAAAGTTATTTTCTCTGGGGAAAATGTTTACAGTTTATGAAACGTGACTATCGTATGGTGCTTGTGAAAATATTCTCAAATAATATCTGAGTCTTTTAATGTCGTATAAAATGTGTTCAAAAGTTGAATTATTTTCATTCCGGAAGTTTTACATGGCCATTTTTTCATCATTTTTCATCGGTATAGAAAAGTGACGGACGAGACTCGATGTAATTTGTACGAAAAATGACACATGCTCCATTCTTCGGTTCAGATTTCAACCAGTTTGACTTCCGCGCTCCTGGCGTCATTTTTTGGAAATTACTCTGTTTTTTTATGCGTATGGTACTCAAACCTAATTTAATTTGTTATTATTGTTTGATCTTCAGCGCTTTTTGAGGCGTCCAGAAGAAATATTTTTATCACGATTATGTGCAGATAAGGAAATGACTGAAATAATCTGCATCACTGCAGATGAAACATTAGCGTCTCTGAACGATTTGTGAAAGGTTTTGAAACCTACAAGTTTGCGGTCATTGTCTAGTGTTAAAAAAAGTGAATAAGATACTTGGAAATATTTACTTATTCACGTAAGTTACGTAATTTTCTAAAAATTTATGATATAGTTTTCATATCAGCGCAGTGCTTGATGAAAATGTGTGCATTTATAGATATTTTACAATTGTTGAATTTTTAAAAATGAATAGTTTAGGATACGGTAAAAAACAAGTCCGTCAGATATTTAACATTTGCTGTTAATTTTTTCGGCTGCTGCTCATTATTCGATGTTTATCTTGCCATGGAGATAAATCTGCGTTTATGCTCTATAAATGAGAAAAAGTATTGTATCTACGACTCTGGTAATTAGAAACATTGTTTCATTATACAATTATTTTTATATTTAAAACAAAGGGGTTTCGTTTAGAAAGCATTTAGAGCTTTCTAGCAAATAAAATTTGGTATTTTTTTCTTTCTTTAAATGAAAGGTAGTGTGCTTTTGAAGTATTATAGCTTGCTATTTTCACGGGTTTTGTTGTATAAATACTAAATTTGAGTAAAAATCGTGAAATGAATAGAATAAACATCTGCTGTCGTTCTTTCTTTACTTTGTTTTGCGAGTTGCATTCGATCGCACGTTTGTTACATGGCATAGGCAAGCCTGTGGGTGAGAAGTTATAGTTATGGTTACAAAGACTATGGCAGTGCAAAAATGTACATTTCAATGTGTTTTGTATTTTCGATGAGATGTCCTTTTTTAAATACCAGATATGAGTCCGTGTGAAAATTTGCTGTATAAGTTTCTTCTAGAATATGTTTGAAAATCACGGTGTGTGATCCTCTTGATTTTTCACTTGGTTTTTTGATTGATTGATTTTTTCGTGTTTCCGGGCGCGTCAACTACTTTGGTCATTAGTCCCGTTAGTGTAGTTCATGTTTTTCCTCGGGAGATGGCGGTGATCTTCCCCCGCTGGATGGCGAGATCCGGCGCCGACCTACCGTCGGCTAGTGGGATTTTTCCCAACAGCGGGGCACCGCCCCAGCCAGGACAAGCTCTAAGCTCCCGACCGGTCTCCCGGAATATGTGGTAGTGTAGTGCATGTTGATGTAAGTGTGTGTGTAGGAGGAGAGGATAGGACAAGGACAAGGGAGAGGAAGGAAAGATCGCGCGCGGTCCGTGGCCCGTTTGGTAGGGTACTGCTCCGGCATTTGCCTGGTGTTGATCGGAGAACTACCGTTCAGAGCAGCCGGTCACTAGAATTCTCCTCCAGCCAGTGATTGAATCCGACCTAGCTTAAAAGCTAGTGTCGAAAATGCTGCCGCCATCAGGACTCGAACCTAGGACCTCCCGGTCAGAGGCGCTGCAGTGACATCAGTTGATGCACTTAGCTACCGCTCCCGGTGTATCACATGGCCCAAGTGTGTTTTACTGAAGACAATGCGTGTGGGGCATTGTTTCAAGAACATTAAAAATTAACATTACTCAATACTTGTTTTATTTAAACAAAGACATAGGAACAAAAAGTAGTTTAATTTATTCTAGGAAATGATTATGTTTGGTACAAAAGCAGTAGCGGTTGGAAGATAAGGAAAATATTTAAAATTCTTGGATGTACAAAACAGTTACTTCTAAGAATTTCTTCTCAATTGTCCTCACATTTTGGCGGGTTTCCTCTAAAAATGCATAATAGTGAAACATATTTGGTGCTCCCGTCACAGGTATTTTAGTTAGAACGAGTGAATGAAATGCTATGGAAGAGTATCCTTAAGAAATGAAGGCCAGAAAACCAGCCGCACTCCATGCCTGTGCTTTGGTTATATTGCACGCAGTGCTGTAGCGTGCGGAGGGTTGCCTATCCGGAGAAAGAGAGTTTTCTTGGCAACTGCTCGACAGGCGAACTCTCCCAGTTTTATTTTTCTGCTCTCTGCGACATAAATAAAGGAAAACAAAAATAAATGGTGTACACATATTTACATGGCAGCAATTGTGCATTGCTAGTTTGTAGACTTTAGTTTTGTTTACCTTTTACAACTATCTGACGTCATTCAAATGTATTTATTATTCTTTGTTATTAATTACTTACGTGACTTCCTTTTAGTTTACATTTTTAAAATGAGAATTGCAAGATTTACACATGCTTCAAACGTGGAAGCTTTACACATGATTTAAACGTTATGGTTTTATTGGTGATGATAACTATAACGAAGATCATTTATTTCTTTTCCCTTTTTTGTACTTAAAGGAAAAGTTGAAAATGTTTTCTTGAAAATTGATATTACAGGAATGCGACATAAACGGATACCTTTCCTTTCTTGAAGTGTCTCAATCACGTTGAAGCAATATAATACCGAATGGCCGTGACTGTTTTACGTATCTCACATCTACCAAAATTTTGCAACTTTCAAATGGTCAGTTCCAGCTCAAAATCGTGTTTCAAAACAACATTAATAACAAATGGAATAAATTGTACATTGGTCGTTTTTAATTTATCTATTAATAAGTAGGCTAATCGGCCATTGAATTCCATAGAATGAATTTAATATATTAGTACAAAATAAGTATTGGAAAAGTAATAAAAAATAAGAAAATTAAAAAAAATATGGCATCTGTTCGTGGTTTTCGCAAATTCATATGTCGAATGTAGTGCTATTATTCCATATTGTGCTTGTATTTTAAGGACTGAAATATTATGATTCTTGTCTGGGTCAAAATGGCCATGATCGTCACTTAATTTGCCAAGTATAAGATAAACCCATTGCCTATTAACGTGTAATAAAACTTGAGGAAAGTATATTTCTGTTGGAAATTTCGAATGAATGTCCGGCTGAATGAACTTGGATCGCTGCCTCTGCTTTGGGTTCGCGTCCCGATGGTGGCGGAATTTTCTACACGAGTTAGACAGCCAGGTCGTATTTAGCCCTTGTCTAAAGGATAATTATTGCGGCCGGATGCTCTGATTGATAATTTTCCGTGGTTTCTTCGCTCAATACGAAGGCAAATGACAGAGCTGTATCCTTACAAACGGGCCACGGGCTACGCGCGACCTTTCCTTCCTCTTTCTTGATCTATCCTCTCCATTCAGTTATATGCCTTACTACCACACATGTCGGGAGATTGATGAGTTCAGAGTTAGTCCCGGCTAGGGACGTGCGCCACTGGGGGAGATACCTGGGCTCTCTCTAAAGAGACGGATAGGTTCGTGCCAGATCTCACGTTTCAGATGGGAGGAGCTCCGCCATCTTACGAGATAATGTTCTCTAACGGGACCGATGATTCTAGTTGGGCCCGGAAACCAGTCAAAATCGAATAAATGTTCTTTCGTGTAGAAATCAAAGCTTATTGTTTGTTTTTTGCCGAATAAACATCATCAGATCATTTCATACAATGAACTTATACATATAGCATTAATGCAATTGCGTAAGGATTCATACGCAACTCCTGCACCATCGTTTCGCAGTTTCACTAAAAATCAGGGGACATCCTGCACACTGACAGTGACCATAATGTTTTTTTTTTTCTAATTGCTGAGCGTTGACTAGAAAAATGATCGAATTTGCGGCCATGAAGTTTGATGCAGATTTGCTAACAATGAAACATTTTCTGATGCAGCGTCTTGAAAATACTGGGTGTAATCTTCATGCAAGCTGCTGAAATTTAGGCGTTAGATCTTCCTCGGTCATTATTGGCTTTTTAAATGGAAGAGAATCCCTGTAACCCCTGGAAAATCCTGGGAGGTTCAAATGTTGCGATTTTTGAAGCCAAGGAACATGTCCGTCCGTGCCAGATGCGCGGCCGTCGTATTATTCGTACAGTTTCTGCCGAACAGAAGCGGAGAAAATGCCAGTTCCCCGTCGTTTTATAACCACGTGCTAAGCCTCTCTGCTAGTGGCACAGTTCTTCAGAAGAGTAGACA
Source organism: Teleogryllus oceanicus (assembly GCA_964035755.1). Taxonomy (NCBI): domain Eukaryota; kingdom Metazoa; phylum Arthropoda; class Insecta; order Orthoptera; family Gryllidae; genus Teleogryllus; species Teleogryllus oceanicus. The sequence continues at coordinate 59,363,081 of CAXIVR010000008.1, forward strand.
ACTCTTTGGAATGTATAGGTGTTAGGGCAGGATGGCAAAATAAATGACCCCGAGCGAATGAGTAGCTACGATTCATGCCCAAGTATTAAGGCTCCCACAGACCGACGCGGATGATCGTCAGCCCACGGGGATTGGCGGCAACGGACGTTTCGCGTCACGTGTTGCCTTATGAGCACGTTCGGAACTGCGCGGCATGCGAGCGTCGCGGCAACGGATTGGCAGCGTTTAATCAGCGGCGAAATTTGCAACGCAGCCAGTCGCGTTTTTTCCGCTGCAACTGGAGTTTCGTGGAAGTCCGCCCGTGTTCGGGTGTCTTCCCTCCCCTCTAGGACGAGCAACCTTGCCAACCGTCACCAAACGCTGACTCCTCATTGACGCTCCGGTGTGAACGGTCCCGCGAATTCAGCGGCTGCGCCTAGCTCGGATCATTCCGCGCCGCACCCGCTGCGGATCTACCGCGCCGGTCTGTGGAAGCCTTTAACCGTGAAACGCACCTGATGTCCGTTAGTGCTGTGCGAATGCTCGACGTTCGTGATGTGATGTAATGCAATGTGAAATGCCAATTCGAAAATGTGACCTAGCTGAGAAAAGTATAGTCAATGATCGCCGGATTATTTTAAATATGCCGCATAATCCACCTACAATGCTCCACACGTTGTGAAAAATACTTTTGACCAAAAGGTAATGCAGGATGTGTAGTTTGAGAAGTTTAGGGGTGCGATATGAGAAGTTGTATGCGTGTAACTCCATGAAATAAAATTTCTTGCCCCAAGTTCACTGGCAAGAAGTTATTGTTCTTTATTCCTCGAAGGTTGGAACATTTATTCTGTATAACCCTAGAGAATATTCTATTCTGTGTGTGTGTGTGTGTGTGTGTGTGTGTGTGTGTGTGTGTGTGTGTGTGTGTGTGTGTGAGCGAGCGAGCGAGCGCAATATACTACGTGTCGTTCCCTCTTAATTCTTAATTTATGTGTATAACTTTCTGTCTATATTAGTCCATAATTTTGGTGTTTGAAAATATGTTCAATTGAATATTTTATGGAAATATAAATGCATATTAAAAGCAATTAGAATTAAAAGTATTGCATTCGCAAAGAGCTGGTGCGATTTGTATTTACTTTGACTCACAAAAAATTTAGACCAAGAAATTGTCTGACTCTTGGTATTGATTGCCCAGCTCACTGAACGAATGTTAACTGCTGACTAGTTGTGTCTAGTTGTCAGTTTTCTCTCACAACATCACGATAATTCTGTGTCTTATGCTGTACCTTTTGCGGCTGTGTCAAAACTATGCGAATTCCGCTACTAACATTGTGCTAGAAGAACCTGTACCAATCGAATTTGTGCCCTCCGATCACTGTTAGGATTCTTCTGGAAAATGATTCTTAATTCCTTACGAAGTAAGAAAGACGAACAATGGCAGCTGCTGAAACGCCACCACAGTTAAGCGGTCATCTCCATTAACAGTCATTGTTTTGTGGAACTGATTGATTTTTTTTATGAGACATGTCTAAATTACCCCTTTTAAGCGGTGACCTCGCTCAGCAGCTAGGCGCTTTCCGTTGATTAATTTGTATTAGATGGTCATAACGTCCTGTCGAGTTTACGATTCTTATTCGTAACCATAGAAGAAGAATATTTTACAGATTATTCAGTATCTTCCTAACATCAGGTAACGTAGATCAGTGATATCTAGGGCTGCTTATATTGCAGATCGAATAATTTCTCTTGGAGGCATGTTCAATAATCGATTTCCATACATGTTTTGAACTTTCCTTGGGGTAAGAACTGCAGGTCCAAGTCTAGTTGGTAATACGTTCCACGAATGTAATGATACATACAGTGGTGTGAAAAAGAAGAGTGCAAGTGCCAACAATTAAAAGATTTTGTTTAAGCGTGCACGTGAAAAATATCGTTATTGTGTAGATTAAGGACGATATAAAATGTTTTAACACGCCATGTGCACCAACTTTATCGTAAAACCCAGAATGAGCCTGCAGGTCTGCTTCTTGAATTCTCATAAGCGGTCATTCTCCACTGGAACCGCGCATGACTGGGACCACTGCATGGAATTCCGAGGCTGAGAGGTTCTCTAGTTGCATCTCCGGGGCGGAGGCCGGCGCCGCAGCACTTTCTCCACTCCCAGACCACGTGCCCGTTGTCGATAAGATGCACGCGGGTGCGGCGCGGCGCGGCGCGGAGGTATCGTTTTGGAAACCGCCTGGTATTATTCGCGGTGGTTTTGCAACGAGGGCAGGCGGCCGGCGAGATTCGGAGTAGGCCGCGGGCGGACCCGTCGGGCGACAGCCTTGCGCCACCGCGCGCCGCCGCTGCAGCTCTTGCAGTGGCACGGGGGGGGGGGGCGGCTCTTCTAGCCTCCGCCGCTGCTAGTTGTACAAATGAGAGCTATCAACAACTCTGGACTACGAGATCACCTGCCGCCTCCATCTCCAAACACTTCTCATTTCGTTATCGTTATGTCGTACATGACAAAATATTTCCTTTTTCTGCGTGTAGTTGAAACCAAATTGGATTGTAATTTCTTTTGATATTGATTTATTTGCATCTCTCCAATATGGTAGCTCCACCGCAAATTCATATTAATGTACCTGTACAAAATAAATATGTATCTTTCTGTTCGTGCTTCAATTGAATTTACATGTTCCATTTTATTTCGCATTTTCAAAAAAATTCAAATAATTGAGTTCGAAGCCTGCTGTATTTACCCGCTGTATTTGCATAAAATTCATCAGCATAGAATTAAACACAATTAAAATATAGCTCGCCAGGAACGTCTTTCCGCAGACACCTTACATCTGAGAGTGCTAGCAACAGAAATGTTGGTTATATTTGTTATATTATGTTGAATGCATTATATTAACAGTCATAACAGAGCTCTTGTTTCCCTGTGATCCGATTGCTACCCAATGCAGGTTTTAATAGGAGTCCTGGGTCGGTTCGGTGCGGACAGACTTCCCTGGTGCACTGTATGTGGACGTTTAGTTCTGGACTCCCTAGCTGTTTCTAGAAAAAGAGAAGTTCGGTGTTCGTATTAGTGCGTAGTCTTCGTAAACTCGACTTAGGATTTATTCAAGACAAATGAATATCAGTTTATGATTTTGAAAGTTGGACTTCGAGAATGGAGATTATTTGTCAATTCTGTATTGTTTTTGCTTATAATTGAACTGCTCTTCTAAACACATTGGTAAGTAGTTTTACTTTTTCTTACAAATCGGTAACAGTGTAACTCTGGGTTGTCGTCCGCTCATGTCATTCTAACTCCTCTACGCTCCAAAAGGCAAATGTGTTACACTTGTGATTAGGGTAGGTACTTATAGAAAAAATAAAAATATTGGCACAATTTGACAATAAATTAAGATTTATTTGCTATATACATTTGAAAATTTGGTGGGAGAGAGGCACAGAAATATGTGGACAGTTTAAGAGAAAACATCAGAAGAATAGGAGAGAACTAGAAGAAGAAAGTGGGTTTAACCGTAGATGGCCTTGGCAGCCAGGGGAGCGGCGTAGCCGATGGGGGCGGCGACCTTAGCCACGGGGGCGGCGTAGGCGACGGGGGCGGCGGCGACAGCCTTGGCGACAACGGCGGGCTCACGGTGGACGACGGCGTTGAAGCCGTTGACGGGGTCGGCGGTGTACTCGACGGTGCGGCGGGTGCCGTCGGGCTCCACCAGGGAGTAAGAGCCCTGGACAACATCACCGTTGCGAGACTCCTGCTGGCCCTTGCTGTCGCCGGTCAGAGCATCCTGGATGTCGTAGGCGTAGCTGTACTGGGGGTTGGGGTCGTAGTCGGTGTCGACGGCGACGGGGGCGGCGACCTTAGCGACGGCGGGGGCGGCGTAGGCGGGGAGCGGGGGCGTAGGCGCGGGCGATGGGGGCGGCGAGGGCGGGCGCGGCGTAGGCGCGGGCGGCCAGGGGCGCGCCGGGGGCGAGGACGGCGGGGCGCCGATGACGCCGGCCTTAGCGACGGCCACGAGGGCGGCGAGCACGACGAACTGCGAACGAAGAAATCACATGATCACATTTTAGAATTCGATTCGCACAGTGGTGTCACCTGTTGCGGTCACTGAACCAACACTGTCGAATTCGGAAATATTCCCCATGTATCCCCACAGGTGCCCAAGGGGGCCGTCGGCCCCATAGGGCGCACACTAGATCACACTGAGGCTGGAGGCTCACCTTGTACATGGCTGCTGGATCTGCTGGAATGCGATGCTGGGTCCGAGGGCCGACGCGCTTATATCCCCCGCGCCAGGGACACGCCCTGCTCCTCGCGGCGTGGCGGGGGTTGTGCGGGCTACGCCCCCTCCGCCCCGGCCGCTCCGCCGAATGCCATGGCGGCCGCCAGCGCCGCCGCAGCGTGACGCAACCCGTGGAGAAATTGGCGCGCCCCGGCGCCGCGGGGGCGGGGCGCGGGGGCGGGCGGTGGGGTGCACCGCAGGGTGGCATTTGCTGCCCGGTATTCCCCTGCTCTGCTTGACTTCTCCGTTCATTCGCTCTCTGGTATCTGTTAACATGGCGATTTAGGATTGAATATCATTTTTAACGTTTGTGTTATCTTGTAATGTCTTTTGTAATTTAGAGAAATGAACGCATTTGGAATGGTGTAATTTCATCATCGTTACGCATGTTTCGTTGAGTTTTCTGGTTGTTCTGATTTCTATCTCGATTTAGGAGAATCTGGTGCAATATTCTTGAAATATACTGAGAATGCATTGAAGTGACATTATTGATTGTTAAAATGGCTGATGGATTGGAAACGTGAGTGGAAAAAGTATGATTTTGATACGTATTCCTTGACCTTCCTGAAGTGTAAGAAGATATATCTAAATAGAATCCAAGAATGACGTACAGGCTTTGCACCAAGTCCAAGATGAACATTTCTTATGGTTGTTCATTATATTTTTCCGTATATTCTCATGCAGAAATTGAAAATATACAACCCGTTTGTTGCACTTTTTCTGCGGAAATGAACTTTTTTTCAATATCGACGTCGGATTTTTATTTTTGAATAGGAGATTAATAATCGTTTTTTATTGAATTAGGTTAATATTTTTAACAATTTTGTCATACTTATGTTCTATATTTTAAAATTATTCAATTTTTATTCTTAAATGTAATATAGAGATTTTCATGAAACTAGCTATCATGGTTTTTGTTTTTGTTTCAGGTAAGAATGACAATGGAGATGGACAGCTAGGAGCCAATGGTACGTTTATGACCGAAACGGCTGACGATTCACAAGGTGGGACAACGTGGCGGTTTGCATTACGCCGCAAGTGGGTCAAGGCTCACGGGTTTCTTTGAGTGTGTGTGTGTGTGTGTGCGCGCGTGTGCCTGCGCGCGGTTTTAGTGGGGGCTGGAGCGATTCGGTGACCCAAAGGTTTTCTCCGTCGGGGTGGCCACTGCGTGTCGGTAGTCTGTACCATTCTTTCCTTGGCCGTCGTGGTTCAGAGTTCGTTTTTCTTGTGGATTACGTTGCTATTACTCTGTGCATTACGTGCCATTTCACCTCTGGTCTTATGCGAAGTGAAACTTTTTTATCTGCGCCGATCAAACCCTGTTACTGCCTGCCTCCCTTTGAGCGTTTTGAGTGCACAGGACGTTTCAAAATTCTCCGCACTGCCATTTTATACCTATCCGCTCGTGGCGCTGTACGTGGACATCTTGGGTAAAATAGTTGTAAGTTAGTGTGTTCTAGAACAAAAATGCATGAATATGCCTTTCACATGCTTTTATTACCTCCTTTCTCAGACAAGTGCAAATGTTACATGTTTGGTTGTTAGATAATGAAGAATTCCAATCTCTATTTTTAATAGTTTATTGTTATTCATATGGTTGATATAATTGATAGTCGGTAAGAAAAAAATAGGGAATGAAATTTTAAAATGTTCAGAATCACTCGTATATGAATGTGCCAGTTTTCTCAGCTTTTTGTTTCTATGGAAAAAGGGTCATCTATTTGGTTACTTTAATCTGTGAATGAACATTTCTATTTGTATTGTTTAAACGTGTTATATGTAAATTAGTGATTGAAATCATTGTTCAGTTTGTGCCTTGCACGCTTTTCTGAGAAGAGTTATTTAACTTGCAAAGAAGATGAGAAGACCTGTAACTGTTCCGTGCTCCGCTTTTCCGTTGGGCGATATCGTAGGCTGAAGCGTTGAGGTACGGCGAGGACGGCTTAATTGTCGACTTCCTAACTTAGAAAGATTTATTTCAATGTCTTCAGTTAAAAATGGACCCTTTCTTTTCTGACTTTACTCAATTTTTTTAAAATGAAACTTTTATATTTCCATATTAGAGAACAAATTGTCTTCTTATGAAAAAATTGTATATGCGCATTAAATGATTAGGTAGTATAAAGATATGTAGGCGAAATAGATTTATAAACAGGTCATTTCATTGCCGAAATCAGGTTCAAGATCAACAGGAGTACCTACACACCTGTGGATTCTTTGTGCATTGCAAAAAGAGTGCTTTTGTAAGATTGAAGGCAAACTAAGAACTTAGAAAGTCTGTAGTGTCAAAGACAGAAGGAAACAAAAATAATAATTGAGATAGAAGAATATTAATATAAATTTATGTTGTAAATTATAATATAAAATAAGTTTGTATTATTTTGTTCATGGTTTATCAGTTTTCATATGTAAAAACAACAGATGTCATTTCAATTGGCAAAGTACATCAAAATGTAAAATTTTTAGGGTAGTGTTATCGAAAGCACTTTAGCATTTCTCGAACTATTTTGATCTAATTTAGAAGTGTGTGTTCAAGTTCGTTTGTTGAACACACTCCCGTATTTGTTCTTTTGAAGGGAATTGGTTACTTACAAATTTTACTTGTGGATATATTTTTGAGATTCCGTCTGTCATTTTAAAAACATTGATATTGTTGATTAGTGAGAGAATATTTGTGAATATTGAACGTGAAATATTATAAAATCTGTTGAACTTAATTGCAAGCGGATAGATCGGAGTTCGCGTTCCGCTAATCTCTAATTTTTTGCGAGTTCGCTTCACTGAGCATTTGATTTCGTTTGAATCCTCGTCGCTTAACCGAGTGCAACTGAGTAGTCAAGTGAGTGAATTGAGGCTGTGCGTTGAAAGGAACTGGCTATTGGTAGGCTTTGTCGATGACGCAGCGCGCGGCCGAGGGAGGGGAGCGCCGCAGGGGCGCAATCGGAGGCCGATGGCGGGTGGAGCTCCGCGCCGCAGCGGTGCGTGAGCTGGCTCTTCGGCATGCGGGAAAGCGCTCGCGATCGCCGCCAGTGCGGAGTCGGTCCACTCGTTGGCCGTGCTCTTATTCGCTTTTTTCTTTGTTCAACGGGAGGGCCGCGTAATTGACGGACTTCCGCTCTAGGGTCCCGGGCTCGAATCCCGATCGTGTGGAATTTGTGGAAGGCAAAGCCGGTTCGTGGCTGGTTTTCCCCAAGCTTTTTTCTTTGACGTTGCTGGAGAATGTATATGTCCACCTCATGCCAGAAAACTAGTTTATCCTTCCGCAGATCAACAACTATGCAATCTCCCCAAACTTGCTTCCCTCTTGAACCACTTCCATGATTTCAGAGCAGCGTGTTTTAACCACTTTTTTTTTTACTCTGAGCGCTCTGCCGTCTACGATTCAGTGACTTGTGCGTTCTATTAAGCAACAACTACTCGCTTATTTCGAGCTCACCCATTCTGTTGCATATTACCTACCGTGAAGTTTGCTATACTCCTCGCGCTGAGGTGCATCAAATCACGCTCATCACGACTAGTAGTTGTATGCAGAAATTCCCGTGGTGCCCTTCAGTCAGTTTTTTCCCTTTCTTCCTTACACCTCTTGACAACAACAATACAATATCTGATTCATTGTCTAATGGGTCACCTTTGTGATCTGGCATATTATTGGATCCCAAGCTACGTGAGAATCATCAGGAATGAACTGATTGGTCAAGCTGCAAAATCAGCGACTCGAAAGTCTGTTATTGACCTACCTTATATATGTTCCGTTTTCAGTGCAGTGGCAGACAGAATGGTAAAATATACTCTCAAATGAAGGGTGATTCAGGATTTTGTAAAACTCTTATTTTCCTGACCCGTGTGCTAGGCGTGAGAATGTAATTTTAAAGCATCACTGCATCACCCATTGCCATCGTTCTCGTGATTTCCTCCAGCAGGATGAAGTTCCCCCACTCTGCGACGAGTGTAAGGCGGATCACGTCCTCCTACTCCTTTTGGAGTTGAATGGAAGCGGAGGTGGCAGGATCTCGGCTGCTCGCTACGGGAGGTGGTCGGTAACAAGTCCTCTCTCTTTCTCTCAAAACTCTTTTCGTTCTGTCAGGAAAGTGAAACATTACAGAAAATTTGAAATAAAAAAATCTGTCTTAATCTGCCTGTACTCAGTTTTCTTTTTTTAAAATCATATCTAGCGCTTTGTATTTAATCTATTTAATGCGATCATTAGGCCTTATTTTAATTCAAGTATGTACTTTTAATCAGCGTAATTCTTGCATTAGCAAATATCATTAAAATTTAATTTATATTTATATATTTCACATGGTTTCCAATGGCAGTAGCTGTTGGAATTGGCGCTTAAACTCATCAAGATTCCTCTCGTTGCACTATTGTTCCATCTTCTATGCTATCATAATTATCATCATCATCATTGACACCATCACTAATCCATCGAAACTTCGTACAATTTATGGCCGAAAAGAAGACGTATTGATGATTGTAATAAATGTCTTTGCTAGTTGGTTTTTCGCAACCTACGTGATGAGTAAACTATTGTGCATTTTATATTTCTAAAATCAGTGACGTTATTTAAAGGTATTATTATCAATTATAATTTTTGTTTAATAGTAAGAAGATGAAATAACACATAAAAGATATAAATTACATTGAAGGTTTTCAGTGTTTTATTGAAGTGTCAGGTATTTTTATGCAGTCCTGACTCTGTCCTTGATAATTTAATAATGCTGTGAACCATCTTCCTTGTTTTACTTCCGTCTTTTTTTGTGGCACAGAAAACATTAGAAAAATTGAGTAACATGAGGTCGTGTTATACCAATAAATATTGTATATCTGTTAAATGTTTTTTCCAGTCTGATCATAATATATTTTTCTTCTATTTTGAATATCCCTTATTAAAATAATATTATTATTATAAAGTGTTTTTTTTTTCACAGTCACTTATTAAATTGAAGTTCATGGATCATTTAAATTATGGCCTCAGCAATTAAAGCAATTATGTAAAAACAACTTGATACATAGTTTGCAGTATTTCTGATAATAAAAGGGCTGCTTCATTATGAAATAAATTGCAGAGAAACTAAATTTTAGGTCTGTGTTCCAAAAAAGATTCATAGATCTCGATCGCGAAGTGACTTTTTCGAGCCCCAGAAAGATTGAGAAATCATCACGTATTCATTATTCACACAATGTTAGTGTTGGTATGTCTTGCATTTGTATTAAACAAAAATATCTGTTTTTATGGACAAGATAAATTAATCAAGTACATACGAGTATTATTTTCAGTTAAGACAGTCAAAATGGCATTCCTTCGACTTCTTTGATGTCTAATCCACTTCACGCAATACATTGACAATTTCCCGGACACCAGGAACTTTGCAATTTTTCCTCCGTTTAAAGTGTAAGTAGCAGGACCTTTGGGAAATCACGGCACTTTGTATTAATTGCTTCAAAAGTGATAATAGCTTCAATGTGGAACACAACATCGAACGGGCTGCCAGGGAATTGTGCTTTAGAACGTAATAGTGCCCGCTTCTCTACGTGGGTAACAATTCTAACATTGCCAAGCATTGACATTAAATTGCACACAAAATCAAATATTCTCTTTATTTTCGTTGTAAAGGATTACTTCTCTCTTTTTCTTTCAATTTAATTTGACAAAGATTTCGGATTTCTGTACATTTTTGGGCCACTTACAGGGTGGGTTGGAAGCCCTCAGAAGGACTAAATCTTCAAAAATGTAATCGAAGGTTAAAAAATGTCTCATTTTGTTGTACACTAAGTAAGAAACGTAGTTTAGACCGCCCTCCTCCTTCCGCCGCCTTCATTTTCTCACATATATCTCACCTATTCTTTGTCATTTCCCCACATGTCCACGAAAATACATGTTCCCACAATTAGTGTTCCCGGTTTAAACGAAAACTCAGCTTTAATAACCTAGGGTTATCGTTTCATAGACGTATACGATATTTTGTGTTCCATTAATTTGTTTTATATGTCATAATCTACAAACTACTAGATTTCCCGCCTCAAAAGTATTTGACCTAGAATTGGGGGAGTAGGCCCCCTTACTATGAGACTTACAAGGCTTCTGTGTAAAATTTTCATCGATGTGCCTTCATTAACCATCGCTTCTTTGTTATCAGCGTCTTCTGGTGAATGTGGAGTACCTCCTGATGATGCAAGACACGAATCAATCTTCCCTTTCTTTTCTTTCCTGCTTCCATCGCATATTTTGTATTGATAACAAATTCTCATGTTCACTTGCCATCTAATAAAGACCACTGCGAAGATTTTTATGTTAAATTGCCCAACAATATTGATTGGATTGCAGTACATCGAATATTTAAACCGATCTTTAATGTTGCACAGTCGCATGCAGTGAAAATGTTTCTAGAGATGTGAGCTCAGGCTGAACTTGCAAGGTTGAGCAGTTGCCATCCACATTGGGCCACCCGGGCGCCGGCGAACAGTGCTTCCGTTTATGGTAGCCAGATGGCGCCGTTGACATCCCAAATTCAATGCGTATTGCGCTTCAAAATATATTTGTAAATGCAGTTTTTGTAATCATTTACAGAATAATTCATCAGTACAGTACAATAATAAAATACAATAATAACCTATTTCGTATGTCTTTATGTAGAACAGCCTATCAGCCTTTTAGTGAACTAAACATTTGTGTTTGATAGAACGAAAGATATTGCGATTCAAACTAGCATTTACAAATTCTACACTTGATTTTTCAAGACACGTGAAATACAAACTAACATATTATCATTCTAAAAATTTATAGAGGTAATTTGTGTATGAAAAAGATGAAAACCAAATTACAACAAATTAAAGGGAGTGAGGGTTTTTTTCCGACGATTTGAGGTGAAACTACCCTATATTAATGTGTGGCTCAGAACTCTAGATACCATCGAAATACGAAGAACTTTTTATATACATAAAATACGTGAATTTACGTACATTTATATTATGATATATTATGATGTATTATTACCAATAATAATATGTATTACCAATAAAAAGTATTTGTCATGAATTAATTCACGTTAGGAGTACAATATTTAAAAAGTAGTCATTTAATTAATTAAATTTTTTTTTTGAAACATAATCATTAAGGAAATGCAAATATCAGTAATGAAACGTAATTCTGGGTTTTATAATTATTTTAAATACGGCAGAAACACATATTTCAAAGACTTGTGTGCAAGTAACATGTAATATAAAACTTTGGTGTTTCATTAAATTTATTCATCATGCCATTGAAACATTAGAACAATACTGATCCGCTGACGTGTACAATGGGTGAACACAATAATTTGACAATATGCTGAATCACTACTACAGAACAATGTTAGCTACATTACGTGATCTGATGTACTAGATTCTGAGTAGCTTGGAACGCGAATATTACAAACTAAGAACTCCTAGAATCTTTTATTTGCCTTGACATTAATAGTTTTAGAGAAATTCATTTTCTCTATAGAAAGAAAATCGATGAATTCATAAAGTGGTAGCAATTGCTATGCAAAACAACAGCATGGGCTCAAAGGATTTTTCATTCCAAAACATTACACACACATCGTTCTGTAAAAAGAGGGGTTACCAATATTCCATTCTATGGGTAAGTGGTGTAACTACAGTAGTTCTACTACAGTAATATTCAAAGTTACAGTCCTAAGAGAAATCTACAATGGGTATTTTCTAAGTTACAGTGCAATAACATTCTACACATTTTCACTATTTCTAAACCTACTATAATGTGTAAATACTTTCATACTCGCGATAAACTCGCAGAGAACACTGATGACATCATTCCAAACTTTGTAGGTGCAAAACAGAGGCCAGTTGCTTTCAGAGCTAGCTACTGATGCTCTTCGTGTTTGTGTCTCGTTAATACCTACAGAAATTGCTGAGGCAGTCCAGGTTCTTCACAAGAGGCTCCTCAAACTTCTGAGACGTATAGTTGCGGGGAACGCAAAATTATCGAGAAAGTTGCGAATGCATGTGAATTTAAAAAGGAGTACAAGTTTTTAATGTATGATTTGATTGCAACGCTTTAAATAGGGATTCTGCGTATTTTGGACCAAGTATTTCCACGATTCGTAGAATAAAGACCAGATCTAATAATCGTTTACAATCCCTTCAAACGCCCGGTAAAGGAAGGTTAAAATTTAAGAAAAACATATAATCTTTTTTTCGTACATACTATTTCCACCAACTACCCGCTGAATCTTTGAATACAAGATTGATTTACTGTATTTTATGTCATTAAAATGTTTGTCCATTTATGTACTATTTAAATTGACACAGTTGATTAGAAGAAATTTATTATAATAAAATAAGATCCTTCTCTATAGGCAAACGCAGCAGTGTGCTTCCCAAGTCTAGAAATTAACCAGTCATACATTACAAAATATGAGAAACAATTTTAAATACGAATGCACCATACAACATTTTATCAAAGACGTATGAGTGTCAATATTAATTGAGCTTAATGAAAATGTTCTGAATATATAAAGCACAAAACTTAGTTTTGAATTATTTCCCAACCTGGCCGTTCCTGTAGGAGACTTGTCTTTGATTTTCCAGAAGTTGCTATTACTTCAAATGCTCTAGTGGCAGACTTTGTAACTAATACCCCCCACTCTCACGCATTCCCTCAGTCCACCGGTCAAGAAAAGTTGCGCAGTTAACTGTCATGAATAACGGATAAAGTACATTGACTTTCGTTTCGGCTTTTTTTTTCTTCAAACTTTCCACCTACGTTCAGAAACAAACAAACCACCTTCGTACAAACGGAGGATATTTATAGCTTGATTCAAACCCCAAAACATTTCGAGATTCTGAAATTTGATTAGTAGATCTGGGTATTCATTAGTAGATCACAGTCATTGCCATGCTGCTAAAACTCACATTAATAAAATAAAGTTGTACAAAATAAATTTATAAGTAAAGCAGTAGAATCCCCATGTTTCAACCAAATAATGAGTTACATCACGAACTAACTTAAGAAAACATTAGTCTTAATAAAATTTACTAAACGAAAAAATTATTTTAATATTTCCCACATTAATCTATTTTGAATCTTGGCCAGTATTACACATTTCCTCGTAGAATAAAATCCCTATTCCCCAAAGATCGATACAGACCTCCATAAATTAAACTTGTTGCTTATACTTATACACTACAACACACACAAGTAATACCTTGCACTATTTCCTCTCATTTTTACAAATTTTCACAATATTACATGTAAGTACATTCAATCAAAATTTATAGTAGTTGGTTTTGCCCCATCTATAAGGGACAGTCTGTTCTGATAAGTTACTTAATTGTAATTTTTATAACCCCTGAAATACTTTTACACTCGAACAGGCAGTAAATAGTTTTTAAGGGAAACCCTCATCGTAGGCATAGTTGCGAAATAGGTGCATTTTTGCCAACGGTGTAGCGTCTCCTGGACAGCCATGTTTCTGTTTTAGCGTATTTTCAATAATATTTTCGCCGAAGACGTTTTATTATCTTCTAATTTTGAAACTTGTGTGTATCAACTATTAAATTATGCCTTTTGAAGTTCTGTTTTTTTATCAAAATTGTTTATTATGAAAATGTAGATGTGCTGGGAAAAAATGGTACGATGGTGACTCATAGTACAGCAATCCTGAGCATATTAATTTTGGATCCAACGTACTTCCGTACTTTTTTGGTTGATCCATTTGGTTGACCAAAATGTGTATTTATCATAATAATAATAATAATAATAATAATAATAATAATAATAATAATAATAATACATTTGTTATGTCATAAATTTGGTATCATGTTATACATTTTTATTCTTTCTAATTTGCTGGTTTTATTTTATATTTTAATTTCTGCCTTGCATTTTTATCAGTTATTTGGAGTGCGGTAAATCATCTTTAATATTCCTCAAACCGCTTTATTATCGATTATGGTATTTCAGTGCACAGAACGTTGATACATTGCTTACAAGTGTTAAGTACACCACGCGAATTGGTTGGCTCTGGCGTGTGAAAGGTTTTGCCTTACTTGCCGCCAATACTCGTACACTCAACCCGTGAAACTCTAATGTAATGTGGGTTGCCTACATTCGAAAGCCGTGCCGCTACATTCATGTTATTTTGTGTTGCGAAAATATCGTTGTCAGAAAAGTATCCTTAATTACTGTGCAGCTTTTAGTATTTTTTATTTCATTTTTCTGTACAATATTGTGATATTGTCAGAAATTACACGTTTAGGAACGAAAATTTGGGGAATAATTAGTATGTTGTGAACTAACTAATAATTTTTTGAAGTAGGAAATTGGGTGTAGGAGATTAATGATTTCAGGAAACACGAAAAACACACATATGTACTAATAAATATGTTTATTGATGTGCAATATAAAAATGACTAAGAAGTGATAAAGCGAAGACTTAGATGCAGTGATAAGGGGGGGGGTCAAGTTTTTAACCATAGTAGGCCTTGCCAGCCAGGGGAGCGGCGTAGCCGATGGGGGCGGCGACCTTAGCCACGGGGGCGGCGTAGGCGACGGGGGCGGCGGCGACAGCCTTGGCGACAACGGCGGGCTCACGGGGACGACGGCGTTGAAGCCGTTGTGGGGATCGGCGGTGTACTCACGGTGCGGGGGCCGTAAGAGCCCTGGACAACATCACCGCTGCGGGTCTCCTGCTGGCCCTTGCTGTCGCCGGTCAGAGCATCCTGGATGTCGTAGGCGTAGCTGTACTGGGGGTTGGGGTCGTAGTCGGTGTCGACGGCGACCTTCGCCACAGCGGGAGCGGCAGCGTACGCGACAGGGCCGGGGGCGTAGGCGCGGGCGATGGGGGCGGCGAGGGCGGGGCGGCGTAGGCGCGGGCGGCCAGGGCGCGCCGGGGCGTAGACGGCGGGGGCGCCGATGACGCCGGCCCTAGCGACGGCCACGAGGGCGGCGAAGACGACGAACTGCAAGAAAACAAAATCGTTATTAGAAGACTTAATTCTAAAAACTTGTATATTGTTCGCGAATTCGTGTCCTATTTAATTTGTTTTTGTCAGAACCCTTGAATATTTCAAGACTGAAAATGAACTTTGGTATGCATTCAGAATTATGTAGTTTTTAATTTAGTTTGTCTCCTTGTAAAATGAGCAATTTTGAATGCAAATAAGCGTTAACTCTGGTGAAAATCACTGGAATTGTGTTCCCTTTTGCGTTCATCGGATATATTTTCCGGCGCTTGTGTTCAATGAAGCGTATGTGCACTTGGTCCCCTCCCAGAAGAGCACTTTACAGGCGAAGTGTGCAGGTACCTTGAAGGCCATGTCGTCGAGTGGTGGTGGCGGTGCTGCTCCTGCGAGGGCTGCTGAGAGCTGCGGAGGGCGACTGTGGTACCTCACCGGGGCCTGCCGGCGCTTATATGCGGTCCCTCGCCGGCCTTTCACCGCCGCGGACGCGGGGCCCGCCGCCCCTCCGCCTCCTGCCCCTCCGCCCCACCCCTGCCGCCCAGCGTCGCCAATTTCTCCGCGCCCCGAGCCCGCGCCCGGGCCGCCTCCCCCGTTGCGTCAGCGGAGCCCTCTGATCTTTGCGGCCGCGCGGGGCGGCGCGGGGCGGCCTGCCCGGCCGACGCCGCGCCGCGCCGCGCCGATAGCGCCCCGATAGCGCCCGCCCCGATAGGTTCCGCGTGCTGTGCGCCGGGGCGCAGCTCGCGGCGACACGTGCTCCAGGAAATAGCGTTGCACTTAACATTGTTTCAGCTCGGGGCATCGGGTGCGTGTACAATTCGTTCATCTACAATTCGTTGAAAGGCACGTTTCCAGTTTGGTTTTTGGATTTGTCTTTCACCTTTCCAATTCTCGTGACCATTTACATTGTGGTTTATGTGTGTATACAATGCATTTATAAATGCGGGAGTCTCAGTCGAATCTCCAATAGAGTTTTCCTCTTGGGGTAAACTTTGTGGGTAACTCCGAGAATGTTTTTAACTGTCTTATAAAATAATCACATTGCAAAAACATTTATGAGAGGAACCTAAAACTAAATGTAATTTAAACACCACTATAGTGAATGAAACAAACGTATTCGCACTATGAGAACTAAAATAAGGAATTCATGAACATTTAGTACCATTAATACTGTCATTACTGCTCCCAACAATTCGAACGGTGCCCATCGACATGACCATCACCACAACCACCGACAAGTGCAAGTAAACCGACAAACTCGAGTAGTAATCAAGTCACCGCCACCCCCCCAATAACCCGGTGGGACGAGCCGAGGCCCAGCGCGTGCGGCGGCCTTCCGAGGGCGGTGGGCGCGGCGCGGGCGGCGCTTGCCCATCGGCGCGTGACCGCCAGCGCCACTTGGCGCCTTCTGCCCGCGCACTGCGCTCAAACGAGCTGAAGAACGCTGGAAGGACAGGAGGGGCAACGGAAGACAAACAAAATGCGCGATAAAGACTAATCGTGTAAAAATGTAATTATTTGTGTAAGTTCTTTTAGTCGGCGTCATGTTTCACAACATACTTTGATGGTGTATTTTTATAGTATTTTATACGAAGAAAGCACGCCGTGGGTAGCATGTTTGTAAAAGGCATTTATTAATTTTAATGGGAAATTGATTTTGGTCTACTATTATATTTGTGCCTTATAGTCTCTTATTGTGATTTGTACAAAAATAGCTACATTTTACAGCTACATTTTAAGCTTAAATGAAGCTAGGCCCATGAAAATTACTTTTTTTTGAAAAATGTTTAAAAAGTCAGGAAACTTGTTTTCACTCAGTAGCACTTCAGTAAATCATGCCGCATTTCGACAAATGCTCAAACATTCTAAATGATGCCGAATTTCAGTTCAGTGCTAAAATTTGAATAGATAAACTGTTTCAGATTTTCAGGAGCGAGTATATACAAATGTACACATAAAATTCGTGCGTACGAGTTACATAGCAAATGAGAAAAATAATAAATACTTTTTCTTAACTACGAATTCTGAGCCGCCCTTCAAAGCAAACATAATTGACTTCATGAAAGTAGTTAAATATGCGTGTGGCAACATCTGACATTTGCAGTTTCAATAAACCGTTACGTTCTACTATTTTAAATTTGACATGTAATTGGCATCGCATGGGCATTTCGCAGCCATTGCTTTAACAGAGCTGCGATTGAAAGCCAACGCGCGCGTGCCCACCCTTCTCGCCCACTGTGCGTCGTCGCCGCCGCAGAAGCAGAAGAAGGCTGTGGCCGCTGGGCCGGCGCTATTGCCTGGGTGACATTTCGCTCCTTCGCTGCCGTGCTGCGTGCGGCGCTCTGCTCCCTGTTTCCGATTGGTGGGCTGGCCTTCGGTTTTATGGGCGCTCATTCGCTTCTCTCGGCCGTGGGAATGCGCCATTTCGGAGGCTGCGGCTAAATCGTCTCGTTTGGTGTATTCGTTGTTTACAAATATTCACTTTAAGTTTGTTTTCTCTATGTCCATAGCTTTTTGTAACCTCAAAAAGCTCTACCGTGATAATTGGAACGATTCGAACACTTGGTTGGGAAACCATCATTGTGCTGCATAATTCTTTTGTGTTTTCTTCTCGAGCAGAATGTTGCTCAACGGCTTGTAAGTGCGCCGTCCTTCATGGAGTCCTTCAGATCATACAAGTTCAGCTCGTGAGTACTCTGTGAAGAGTTTTTAATCACAAAACTTTATCGAGGATTCTGAAGTTACCTATCTCTCTCCATTCACTTCTCCCTATTTCTTCATTGCAACTCTAATGTTCGCTGTTATTGTTAACTTAATTGTATTCTTTGCATGCTAGCCATACACTTAGAATGTAGAAATAATCCCAATGAAATCTAAGAATTTGGGAATTTTCGAACTCGAGTCGTCGCACGGAAAATTCCTTTTATTTCGTACATACACGAACAAATTGCATCAATCTCCAATTCTCCTGGAAGGAAGGGGATCCTTTACTACACAATATTATGAGATCAGGACCTCAGTGCGTGTGGCATAATCTGGAATGAATTTTGATCTAGGTAATAATGACATATTTTGTGAGTTATGATTAATTAATTGGTGCAATGAAGAGGCTGGAAAACGACGGAACCTTACGATATCCTATCGGAAATCCGCTTTGTCCTCCTCAAATTTTGCATGATTCGACCGGATTTGCTCGATGGTACTTAGAAATGAAAAGCTAGTGCGGCTCCCCCGTTTTGTTGTGTGTCACCTGTTGAGAAGGACCTAATGTTCATCTCTGATATGATCCTTAGTACCTAACGTTTTTGGCTATACGTGGAATAAATGTGGTTGAGAGGTGGATAATGATGTACTAATGTGAATTATGGGGGAGCAGTAGTGTAAAGAGAGACAGAGAAGGTGGGAAAACTCTGAGAAAACGTGTTGTGAATCGGCTTTCTGCAACACAAATTCCACCTAGATCGACCCTTGTTCCTAGGGGTAGATGACGGGCCAGCTGTGGGGCGCCCCTTTTGGAGGAGGGAGTGGGCGATGACGGGCTGCAGCGAGTAAGAGGTGGCGTCCAAAATCGGGGTCGCCCCGCAGCTGCCGCGGCCGTTCCCGAACGGCACTTGGCATTTCGCGTGCGGTCGGTCGTATGACCCGCTCCGCCGCCCCGCCCCGTCCCGCTCCGCTCCGCCCCGCTTCCGCGCCGGCCTGCCCGCGGGCGGCGATGGTATTGACAGTGGCGGCGGCGGCGGAGCAGGTGGGGAGGTGGAGGATGGAGGGGAGACGGCTTTCGGCTTACCTCAGGATCTCACTCCCTCCCTTCGTCGGCTTCACCGCACTGCTTGGTGTTACATACTCATTGTCTGCTATTCGGTAACCATGGAAGGTTGTGTCACTTGCTACTCTTGGTGTTTGCAGTTTTCGAGTGTAGTTACTGACTTTCGTCTGCTGAGGTTTCTGTTAATTGTGTGCTTTTTTGTGGGTGCACTCAGCTCTCAGGGTAAATTGTTCCGTAATTGTAATTTTTTCTCTGGTTAGGTTGCTTGTTGGTACTTTTTTTTATATGTGACGTGGGTTGTTTTCACATGCTCTGTGACATAGTTGATTGTTTGAATTTTTGACTTTCCAATCGAGTACAGCATTAATTTCCTTGATGACACAGCGGTATGTATTATATTGAATTTGGCAATAAGAGTTGAATCGTTAAGAATTTTTTTTAATTGTATAAAAGCTGATAAATATGTACTTGACATCTGAAGGAACTGTCTCATTTTGTTTGATTAGTTCTTTTCATTCAGATACATACGAAAATTATTGTAAAAAGGAAATAGTTAAAATTGTGGGGTTAAATGCAATCACATCGATACTCATAAGTATACAACAATGTGAATGTCCTTCACAATTGAATTCTCTCATGAAATTGCATCTTAATGAGTATGATTTTTCTGTACTCACGTATAGAAGGAAAGCATATCAGGATGGCATTTAAAATATTTGTTATGTTTCTCCTAATATAATTTGTTTTATATGGCGAGAAATTATTGCGAACTCTAGTGGTCTCGTTGGAATGCTCGTTTCAATGCAACAACTGTTTCATAATAGTATCTGATATTGGAATTGTGTAATACCTCGTCGGTAAGTGTGAGATCTGAGAGAAACAAATTGCCCTTTTCTCTAGCGATCTGATTGTATGTCGCGATAAAACTACCCGATCTGAATAACTTTTTTGAAAAGAATATGATCATTTGTCATTTTCACGCGATGCATAGTTCCGGTGGTAATGAAATATTTTATAAAATATTTGTATCATTCCCATGATCAAGTTGTATAATAGTTTTTTTAATGATGTGGAAAATTGTAATAAAGGCATTTAATGTGGGTGATGTTACAGGTTATTGTGAATTTAAAAAATTCTTTCCAGAAGTGCGGATATTTATAAGAAATGTTTATTATTTAATTATCACCTTTCCCGCCACCTTGTTGGACGCGATGACGGTCGGAAAATATGTTCCCCAGTCGTAAAGAAATTCAAATTGTGACCATGTTACTGACTAACAATGTATTTTAATAATTAAATTTGTTCAAAGAATGGTCGTCTCGACCGGTATTCGAACCCGGGCCTTCTAGTTTACTGCTCTGTCCACTAAGCTACGGAGACAACCAATTCTTAGAACAGCTTTCACGAGCGCGATTATCGCCCCTTGTATGTATATATTTGTCACCTGTCAGGTGACGGGAAAGATGTCTCAGTGGTAAGAGCCCTACTTGGTGGTTCAGTAGTAGGGAAGCTACCTTCCTGACCTAAGGACCCAACTTAGAATCTCGACATACGTTGGGATATTTTTTGGATGACTTCCATTCAGGTCGGCTCGGAGATCGATTCAGCCAGCTTTCCAAGTGAGCACCAGCCTCGTTCTTAGGGGTAGAGGCGGTCGGGGCGCCACACCACCTTGTGCCGACGGCGAACAATAGGTGGAGCTCTACTTTCACTCCCCCCTTGAGCCACATAGGCCTGTGTGCAATTGCACAGGAGTGTCTTTACCTTATATTATTTCATGTTATTTTATCATACGTGCCCAGAATGAAATGAAATGCTAAAGTACCGTTATGTGGTATTTACATTTCGCTGTGACGAAAACGTGCCAAATTTAGTTCGTCTGGCTCACGTTTCATTTGAACAACTTTGTAATTGAACTCCAAAGCAAAACTAAAATGCTTTAATTCGAACATGAAGGGTATTTTCGATATATGAAAGAAACACATTCATAAAATTGACAAGTCGGCACCTTTCGCTACACAAAAGCAAAATGGGAAAACATTTAAAGAGTAGCTTTACTCTTATTCTGGAAATAACTTCAGTATAAACAAAGAGTATTAACACGTTCTCCATTAAGCTTAGAGAATGTAATTTATGAAAGAACATACAGGATTCTTTATGTATGGTATAAAAGTGAATGCTGAAACCAAGAATGCAAGGTTTAAAATCTCAGGAACAAGTTCAGATGCCTTCAGCGTCATTAGTTTGCATTTCATGAAGCAAGTGGCGTTCATCTAGAGCACTTCGCTGCAGTGTATTCGCATTATTGCTGTATTCAATCCGCAACATTTTGATGGCTCCAGGTTCTCACTTCATAATCTTAGGTGTGGTTCAACTTGCAACAAAGTAAAGGAATCTGTAAAATAAGTTTTCTAGGTGAAAATAATGCCGATTAATTAATTGTACATAAAATATCCCACAGTCCGATCTATCATTCACTAGGGATGAAAAGGACAAACTATATAGTTACAATGGGAAGTAGTGGACTTTTTATCAATTTTCAGCTGTGTTCTCGATAATTGGGTTCTCGTACGCTGCGGACGAAATAATATGTAACGAGTCAATTTATACAGTTGCGTAGGAGAGTTGAAGTTAAGTTACTTGACGATTAAGTGTGAGATGGAGTTTGCATCGTTTTCATGATGCAGAAATTAGTGCATTTCTCGGAGGAGGGATCTAGCAATGCTGCTAGAGCAGAATGAAGGTCTGATGTGCTCTTAAGGTTGGGAAGTCTTGCTACGCCCTGCACTCCACTTCTTTGCTAGTTTCTGTGACCTCTCCGCCAGTAGAGAATCTCGGTGCGATAAGTATTACAACAACAAAAACATTAAGGGTGAAGCTCACTGCACCGCCGAGGGCATCACTGGTAGCAACCCCTTTACCTGTCATTGCCGCTTAATTTTCACCTTCACTTGTACCAACGTCTCTTTGTCAATAACGCCATCTGTGCTGCTTTCTCTACTTCCGCCATTGATATATATTATTTTATATTTTTCTCTTTCTAAAAATCTTCAAATTCCATCACAATGACCTTTATCCCCGTCATGCCTATTTTTCTTACCTCTTGCACTGTAAGGGTGTATGGTGACTACACAGTGAACTAGCTTTGAAACTTCTAGAGCGGTTTTTATTGGAATGTATACATACAAATATTATTCTTTATCTCATCCCCAATTTCTTTCATTCATTAAATGAATGTCTTCAACTCCTTCCGTCACAATTGCCACTGCTTTTTGCAATTTCACTGCGCACAGTGGACTGGTTGAATAGCGCTCTAAAAGTACTTGAGTACAGTGATCGTGGATGTTGTAAAACTCAGTAAAAGTACCTCTTTATTAACAGCACAAAGAATTTCAGTGATATTCATTGCGGTGTAATGGGGTAATTTGAGTGAAAATGAGTATGATATACTCGTGAAATTAGTTTATAGATGAAATCTTATTGCTATATCTCACGTTTTTTGTGGTACTAGACTTGTGCAAGATCTCGATCGTGATCAAATTAATTTTTTCAACTGAATGTTTGCTACAATTAAAGTAAGTATTTCTGCTGTTATCGAGATACCCCAAAAAGAAAAGAAGCGGTGTTGCAAAATTGTGAGATTCTAAAAAGCTAAATATTCGAGTAAGATTTGTATTCATTTGAAATCTTTTTTGATAACGTTCAAAATAAAAGAGCTCTTTTACGTGCCTAACCTATTGTTGCCTCAGCTAGTTTTATGATTCATTAAAAATTTATTATTTTCAAATATTGAATTATGAAAGGGTCAAAATGTATAATTTTAGTAATTTCGAATTTACGTATAAATTGACGAAAAACTAAACAGCTTCTGACCATATGATATGTGTCAATGGTTTCGTTAAAAACGAAGGAAAACAATGAAAAATATTCAATCTTGGATGAAAAATGCAGATTTCATAATATGTAATTATAAAATTTATATTTTTCGTACCCGATGTCATGACTAGTGTCTTTGCTGCAACGCGGCTGTCATCATGCGACGGGGAAGGAATTCTGTATTGACGTGTGTCGTTTCAGAGCAGCCAATTTTTGCTGCTCCAGGTCCCTATTTTTCACATACTCAATAGTGGCGTTTTTGCTGCTGCAGATCACTAACCAGAAATAAAAATCTAAAATTACACTAATGTCTGTGCGCATTATTCATTAAAATTGTTTCTGATTTTGTTCAAGTAGAGAAGAAAATCTGTTTTTTAAAAGCATAAATTAATTTTCCTGATTAATTTGAAATGGTTCAGAGGTTGACCAAGGAAATAGGAGATTGCATTTTTATCGTATAATTAAGGTTATTAAAGAACTACACATTAATATTTCTTGTTGGTTGTGCAAGAACACAATTACATATGACCCTCTCAGTTATTTAAATGCGTTAAACATCACGCTCCCCGGTTAGTTTTGAAAAGTTTGATTGCATCAATGGAAACTGCATTTATGAGGCTACCTAGTATTTTTATTCGTTAATGTTTGACTACTTGAGTAGTGTGTTGTCTGAGACCTGGGAGGGGGGGTGGGCCTAGCATGGCGAAGTTTGGCACTACTTCCGAGAGAGTATGGAATAATAAATCAATTTAAAAAATATTATTTTGTTTTATTTACACAAATAAAAGCAAATAAGTTAAACACCATGTGGTATTGCAAAACAGCATCACCTGGACGCCTATAACAGTTGTGACTGCAATGTAAGAAATATGTAGTTACCCGTTCGTGTCATATGACGAGCGGCGGGAGAGCCCACATACCGAGTCTGTGTTGCCACACAGTGAGTCGGCACACGGGGCGTGCAGCTCAGCACCTAACTAGAAATACAATGAGAAAGTTGGTACTTTTTGAAAAGACACGTTTCTATTTTTAAAAAAATGACAAATAACACAAAATGTTATTATCAATTAAAATTTCTAAATTATGTTACAAAATGGTAGGTTATAGGGTAACGACATTAATACTGCGCCAGTAGTTGCCTCTTCAATCACAAAATTGGAAAAATATGAATTGAAGGCTTCCGCTGAACTTCACACTTGCGGAACTTGGAGCTTGTCTTCTAGTGGTGAGATGAAGAATGAAGATTATTTCATACTTTTAATTTTCTACTCCAATCTCTAAAACATCGTTGAGATCACTCTTCCAGTAATGTTGCATATTGAAACATCTATGGGAAGTCTGTTAGGTTGTGATGGAGATGTGACACTGAACTATAGCTTATAGAAGCTACGTAGGAACCTGAGCTACTATCAACCCCTTGAACCAGCCCGCTCCGGTCTTCCCTGATATGAATTCCAGCATTGTTGATTACCATTCTAAAATCTTGAAAACGTTCGTCCTCTCATACCAGCATTTTCCTTCTTCTCTTACAGTTGCGGTGTTTTGTAGCTGATAGAAAGTACACCGTATTTTCATCATATTTCTTACGGTATTTCTTAATCGAATGATATTGTGCTAGGATATATTTCATTTACAAACAATTTAACATTAAATCGTAAATGCCTGTTTGAAAAACGTCTCAACTTGTCTACTTCCATCCAGTAGGCCACGTTTTATCCCCATTACTCTTTTGAAGAACCTACTTTATTTATCCAAGATAATTTTGGCCAATAAAAATTGATGTAAACATGTAATTGACTGGTTAAATATTTTAACAGAGTTAATTAATATTATAACTTGTGCCTTTTTTAAAACGAGATTTGTTTCAAATTGTAAGACTTTCTGTACGTTCAGTTCTTTATAACACTCGGTTTATACGCTTCCTTTTTACGAACTATTTTGGAGTTTTAGCGAATGCGCCCACGCGCAGTTTTTGAAAACGCAGAAAGAAACGCAATGGTGCGCCTTCCCTGACACTCCGAAATCTGAGAGCTTCTGCTCAGCTTTTTTTTTAGGGGGGGCTTCTTTTAAAAATATTGCAGTACTTCATGGTCGCATCAATGCTATCTGGCATGTTAATCCTCTATTCATTGGATACCTTATTGTAGAGTACAAATGAAAGTATGTGGAATGGTACTTTGTAATAAATCAATTTTTAAATACAATTGAGATAAAATATACTTCGAGATGGGGAATGAATGTATTTAAAACGTTTTAAGATTTTCTTAACCTACTGTTATATCGTATGACATAAAAATGTCATACTCTTGTGGTAAAGCATGGAGGAACGGAGACGGGGTATAATGAGCAAGATGCATGGAAAATGAAATCCAGGTTAGCTGCGGAGGCTTCTAGTTTATTTACAAAAGAGCAGCGGCGTGGAAGCTACATAAATAATAAATAGGAAGCGTCAGGTGGCGCGCGGGCGTCGTCTTGGCGGAGGCGGCGAGGGCGCTCGGCGGCGTCTGCGCTCAGCCCAGGATGGCCTTGGTGTGGAGCTGGCCGGCGAGGGCCTTGACGCCGGGGCTGGCGACGACGGCCTTGGCGGCCACCACCACGGGCTCGCGGTGCACCACGGCGTTGAAGCCGTTGACGGGGTCGGCGGTGTACTCGACGGTGCGGCGGGTGCCGTCGGGCTCCACCAGCGAGTAGCTGCCCTGCACGGCGTCGCCGTTGCGCGTCTCCTGCTGCGACTTGGAGTCGCCCGTGAGCGCGTCCTGGATGTCGTAGGCGTAGCTGTACTGCGGGTTGGGGTCGAAGTCGGTCTCGACGGTGCCGGGCACCTTGCCCACGCCCACGGGCCCCACCACGGGCACGCCCACGCCGCCCGCCTTGGCGACGGCGCCGTGCGCCGCGTAGGCCAGCGGCGTGCCCACGGGCAGCGCGGGCTGCGCGTACGCAGCACCCCCGCGCGCGCCGCCGCCACGGCCAGCGCCGCCACCGCCACCGCCAGCGCCAGCTGCAACAGAAGCCACGTGTGCTTTACAATGCACTTCAATTGGTATCTCCATCTCGAGAGCCCCTAAAAATCCCATCAGGGAATGTAGGATTCCTATGGAACTACATTGTCAATGACTTCAAGTGCATTGGAATGTGATATTGGTTAGTACAATTAAATGAATTACCTTCCGCGTTTATTCATATCCGCATTTCTTTAGACTACGATTGAGCGATCTTCAATACATTCTAACAATATTTTGGTAAACAATATTTTAAAAAAATATTTTTGATGTTTTTGTCTGAAAATTGTAAATGACTAATTCCAGAGCTGCAAATCACCTCATATTTTTAGAAATATTCCATTGCGTTTGTGAATCATGTAATTTCACAGGCGTGAGAGATTTTTTTTTTCAGACTTCTTTAAGGTTATTTGCACGATTGAAATGGAGCTGTTTAGTGCTTTTGAAAATTGAGAACGAAAAATAATTTGGCGGAACTGAAATATTTCTTTATGTGAATTTTGAGTCAAGTCGCTATTTCTAGAAGTTTTGAGACATATTTTCACAGAAAATAATGACAGAATTATAAGAATTGTTGTTCTGTCAAGAATACGTCTACCACATCATAGTTGGCAAGTTCAATCAGTGATTTTAAAATCTCGTTTGAAATTTTATAGTTGCTCGAAAACATTCTGAAAAAATATTAAATCCAATATTTCGAGTTTTTCAAATTGGGATCTGCTGATGTGTAAAACGTAGACGAAGTGCACTCCACTTTCGGAAGATCTTCCTTTGTCACCTCTCACTTTTAGTTATACGAAATAAATTGTTTGTAATAATAATTTTATCACTTGCTTACGTTAACAAAATAGTAATGGAATGTGAAAGACAGTTGCTGTCAATGCGATATATTCCTACAAAAATAATTTCCTCCACAAATGGGTGTTGATATTAAAAATTCGTATCGATTTTGAAAACGAAGCACAGAATGTACCACTGCGGCGCACCTTGAGGGCCATGGCTTGTTGAGAAACTTGGGCTGCCGAGTTGGTGCAGATGTGGTTGACTGCTGCTGCCGCTGCTTGTACTGCGTGTTCTTCGAAGGCTGCTGGTAGGCTGTGCTCCTCGGAGGGTGCTGTCGCCCCTTTTATCCAGGCGCTGACGCAAGCGATGCGGTGACACGCCCGTCGCGTCGCTGCCCCGCCCCGCCCCCTCGCGCCCCCAACGTCCCTGCCCCGCGGGAGAAATCGCAGGGCGCGTGCCATCATCCCCGCCGGCAGGCAGGCCGCGGGGGCCTTGCGGTTGCGAGGGTAATGGCCTCCCTGCGGGCGCGCGGGCTGTGTAGCGTTTCGGACAAATAGTTGGGTTCCGGGTGCTCTTGTTGCCCACAAAATCGATTCATGTTTCTGTTTTTTTTTTTCTGTTGTACCTCGCTTAATTTGTCTTCCGTTGACGATGTGGGCTGCAAATGGTGGTGAACTCACACTACAGTAGCACGCTATTCGTTTCTTCCCAGGCCTCTGAATATTGGGGAATGTTAGAAGAAACATCGACGAAGTTTAAAATTGTTTGTTACAAGAAAGTATAATTTTTTTGCTCGCGCAATCTTTTTATGTGACTGTCGTTTAGATTTTGGGACATTGGCAGAAAGATGAAGAATGACCGTAACTAATTTTTTTTCTTAAGAATTGCAGATGTTTGTCAATTTCTTTAAAACTAAAATTTGGTCTTTCTCACTTGCTAAATTCCATCAACTGAGATTCCAGTTTATATACAACCAAACTCTTTGCATACGTTGCTCTTATTTCACAAATTCACAGTTGGTAGTGGGGTCGCATACATTTCCGTCTAAAGTTTTTTCAGAACCTACCTCCCACGTTTTACTTTTCATTTCATTCATTGTTTCATTGCTTTTGAGAATCAGCGTTTTAATTCTATGAGGGTATATCAGGTTTTTGGTTAACGGACATTCTGTTTGCGCAGTTACTCTCTAGAAATTTGTGTTTAGCCGTTATAAAGCGTCCATGACGAACTATGTAAGAGGGACTTAAGCTTTAAGAAGGATAGTAAGGAGCCACTATAATACGCTCGCTGGCGTATGCAGGTGGGGGAGGGATAGGAGACGTTGGGTCTTTGGGCAGAGGGCGGAGGCGGGCGCGCCTGGCGTGAGAGCGTTTCCATGCAAATGGGCGCGCGCAGAGTATCGGGGCCGCGCGTGCCGCCGCGGGCGGGGCGGGGCGGGGCGAGGGCGTGGGCCCCGATGCGTTCGCTCGCGCCCGCGGCGTCGCCCGTGCGCCCCCGGCCCGGAGCCTGCAGTCGTCGCCCGCCGCCCGCCCGAGCACACCACGGGCACTGCGCTGCTGCTCTCCCCGCTGGCCCTGCGATGCCTTGTCTTCTTCAAAGCAATAGGGCATGGCTGCACTTGCATCATTCGTCACATTCTTAGGGGTTGTCAAAACATGAAGGCTGTAGTGAATTTTGTAGTGTTTGTGGTAGTTTTTGTATTTTATAGTGTATTTCCTGCATTGTTTTCTTAAAAATAAAACGTGTAATTATACTTTCTTACAAAAAGGTACGTGTAAAATGAGACAAGGTTTGTTAACGTGCATTTTGTAATGCGCATGTTCCAAATATATAACTTCTTGTACAAATTTTGTGTAGTGTGCCTTAGATGATATTATGTATTTTGATATAAGTAGAATAAGTAGCGTATTTTCGATTTGCAGCAAATTTTACTTCAGATAATTTTGAAAGTTTGAATGCGTGTTTAAGGTACTTAAAAATGAAAATGCAACTTTTACTATTTGTTCATAGGTTTTCTACAAGTTTGATTTGAAAACTGTTTTCATATGTTGTATGTCTAAATTTAGAGCGTCCGAACATAATTTTAAACATAATTTTCGCTCAAAATGTCAGGCAGTATTTTGCCATTCCAAATCCACTCTCTTTGGACGCCAGCGTGAAGGTCTTACTTAAAGTATATCATCGCGTAGATCTGCCCACAAAGCTTGTAGCTTACTTCTTTTATTCGACCAACTGCTGTTCAGACTTTCTAAGCTATGGGAAACACTTAATTTAAAAAAAGGTCATTAATTCAATTTCAAAGAATAATCTCACTCATTTACTCCGCAACAAACATTGACCTCAACCAGCCTCACAATCTTTTTTAAGTGCGGATCAGCTTTCCCTAAGAAGCCTTTACCCTCACCGACTTAAGAAATGTTATATCTGACTTTTTTTAATGCAAAACAGTTGAGATTTTAATTTCTAAATCACTCTTACTGTACTCTAACTTATCCAATAGTTGATGTAGAAATATGACTTTTCTGTAAATATTTATTTTAAATTACATTGCCTCCATAAAACCCCAAAGCACATTCACTCATAAATGTAAACATAAACGTACGAGTAACGTAAACATTCAACTCCCTGCAATGGTATTCGTTGTTCCTATTCACAATGGGTATCGTAATCGTAAATGTGAATGTGTTCAAACTCGAAGCCTTCAAGTTTACGCTCACGTTTGGATAATTTGTGTACGATACATCAGCATTAATGGAAAGAACATGCAGCGAAAGTCTTGCTACATGCTAGCTACTTTTCGTTACATAGAAGCCATTGCAGTTTTTAAGAACATAAATTCTTCGCTATTAAAACGCCCACTACACAGTACATTGCAGTGTAAGGAATCATATCATTCTTCCGTGATGGTTTATATAGTACTCTAATTCGATTGTATATTTCCTATTCAAGTATGCTTTGAATCGATAGATGATTACTCCCGAAGGGGCTGTTTTCACGCTTAGACTGTAGTCATTGAACAAATGAAATGGACTTTCGCACATAGATTAAAAGCAAATGTTTATGTCCTCACGGCTGCGTTTACATTTTATTGGAATTGCACCACAATTACCACTAATCACGAATCATAATCATTAGCATTATCCCGCTTGTCCCCTCCTTACTTCCGCAGCCATTTAGGTATTAAAGAGTGCTATTTATTAACAGATCGGACTAGTTCCGCTTAGAAATAACCATTTTTGGCGGTCTGCCCGCACATCAAGCCATGTAATAAATAAATTATTGTTGACGGCGAAGTCTTACCATGTATTTGTTAGGAAGGTATTTAAGCTTCCTGGAACATTCGTGCAGCACATAAACATTTTGTCACTCTTCGCTAAGAAGCCCTACAAGTAAACTCTGCAGTAATAAAATGTTTAATATATGGAATTCGTTGTCGCCCGTTAGACATTGGAATCCTATGAATGAACATTCCTCATTTTTCGTTGTGTCATGAAATGCCTAATTTGGGTGGTGCAATGAATACTTAAAGTGCTGAGGTTGACAACTCTTCACTCTACCTGAACGTAGACGAACTGATGAACCTGAATGTCATTATGTCCGTCAAAATTACTCAACAGCTACTTATATTTTTAAAAATGTACATGGCATCTTTTAAATTTCTAAAATTGATAAATAAATTGCATTCAGAAAAAAATCACAAACTTTAACATTCGATGTGTAGGAAAGATGCGAAATGTATTTGACGTTTTGCAGATTTCAAAATTTTAAAAGTTTTAATGAACATTGGATTTATACCATATTTATAAATCCATTTGCCTCCGTTCGAGCAAAAAATTAAAGAAACAATTTGCAATAAATTTTTATAAAATTTTGAAAATGTCACGGAGGTTTATATACCGCCATCCGTTAAGTGCCCCCCAAAATAAAATATCTTAATAATCCCTGCAACAGCACAACTAGATCTTATTCTGTTCAAAAGCTTCGAATTTGACCGAGCAATGTGACCGGTAAGTCCGTTCGTCCGTCCCTCCACCCGTCCATCCATCCATCCACACACACACACACACACACACATATATATATATATATATATATATATATATATATATATATATATATATTACACCACCAGTCTTAACCATCTTTGAAACAGCACTAATGAACTTAATCCCGGTGTGGCTGCGAGCTCAAAGAACCTGAAACAAGGATTTTACAGCTGAAAATTCAAGATAGAACAGTGTAGGTGATTACTATACCATACTTCCAAGTACTGCAAGTAAAAATGTTCATATTAAGATTTTGCCATCGGGAGAGCCTTCTAGAGCAGTTAAAAATGTGGCAGCCAATATAACGATATATTAACCTTTAAGAAACGTTTTTAATTTTCTCAATGAAATAAAGTAGATATCGCTTAGTTAAGGTTTATAAAGTAGGTTAAAATGTGTCAGAATTAGCCGGTCTGTGAGAGTTCATTTCCTGTATGTTGTACTGGACCGGAAATGCACTACTTGCACTTCTAAACTCGTTAACATTGGGATTGTGTTAACTATTTTTATTTTTATTCTACTATTTATATTATTACATGATACAACTATTTATATTAACTATCAGGAGATATTCAACAACAAACGTAATTAAATAATAGATTGTGATCAACGGTAAATGTAGTCTTTGGCAGATGACACATCTTCCTTCACCTATAGACGGAATATCTCATTCAGAGATATATTACGTGGTAATATTATGTTTAAACACATACAAATATTTGTTAATAGGGACATTATTTAAATGCATTACTAATGAAACCAGAAAGGAAGAAAAAACAAAAAGTGTTAATCGTTTTTCCACAGCACAGAGATTATTCATGACCTCCATGTTTGCTTTCTGAAGGAATTTTTGGTGCATTCGTTTCTGTAAATGATTGAACCCTTTCGAAAAATGCTAGTGGAGGTATTGCGGTTTGAGCCATTTCATATGCATAATAGCACTTGCCCACACCCCTATCATATGCTTTGGGTTTTCTAATTCAGTTTGCGGTTTCGGTCTTTCATGGTTTTGCGGTGGCGGAGTAAGGAATGGTCTAGAGAGCTCACACTCTCAGTTAAACAGAATTCTCGCAATTTTTCAGAAATTAACACACTTTCGAGTATGTATTAACACGGTTACTTTATTTCTCAAGTAAGTATTTATTTTAATGCAAATATTTGATTTTAAAAAATGCGAATGAATTTAAATAATTTTTTGTCTCCTTTATTAAAATTTTAATATTTTGAACATCGAAATTCTAAATATGGTAATACATTAGTAAATTGAAATGGAAACATATTTGTTTAAACTGTACTCGTGAAGTCGCGCAGAAATCCAAGCAATATGAAGCAACCCAAAAGTTTGAATCTGATGGAAATTGTATCAAGATTGAATATCTTACTTGAGTATCCTTGTTTTTTTCAAATAGCTTTAAGTTTTATTTTCGAATTATTTGTAAGAATTAAAAATAATACAAATATGTAGTACGTTGTGATTTTGATGACAGTGTTCATAGGCAATTCTTAAGAAAATATAATTCTTGAAATCTGATTTTTCTTTGTTTCTTTTTGCTGTTTTAAACTATATATTTATTGAGAATTGTGCTTTAAACTATATGTTTATTGAGAATTTATTGATAATAATGGAATGTATTGTCTCAATTGATTGTTATATTATTTAATACTTTGCTTTGAAGTTCATACCTAGCCAATGAAAAGAGAAGTTTCTTTGCTTGAAAGGTTGGACTTGGAATATTGGGTGGAGAAGGAAATGGAACTGTGAAGCTTGTGTTAAAAATATAAGTACATTATATGAAGAAAAACCTTTTATTATAACATTATATTACAAACACTCATGTGCACACACACGCGATGAATACTGTGGGATGTGAAGAAGTGCAGGCGAGGTGGAGTGGTATGGTACAAGAGTGAGAGGACCTAGCCCAGGAGGGCCTTGCCGTAGGCGGGCGCAGCGTAGCCGTGGGCGTACGCGGGGGCGGCGTAGCCGTGAGCGTAGGCGGGGGCGGCGGCGTAGGCCACGGGGGCAGCGACCTTGGCGTAGGCGGGGGCGGCGTACGCCACGGGGGCGGCCACCTTAGCGATGGCGGGGGCGGCGACGATGGCCTTGGCGACGCGGGCTCGCGGTGCACGACGGCGTTGAAGCCGTTGTGGGGGTCGGCGGTGTACTGCACGGTGCGGCGGGTGCCGTCGGGCTCCACCAGCGAGTAGGCGCCCTCCACCACGTCGCCGTTGCGGGTCTCGTGCTGCTCCTTCTGGTCGCCGGTGTGGGCGTCGGCTACGCCGTAGCTGAAGCTGTAGTGGGCGGGGGCGGCGGGGTAGACGGGGGCGACGGCGGCCACCTTGGCGACGGCGGGGGCGGCGTAGGCGACGGGGGCGTGGGCGAGGGGGCGGCCACCTTGGCGACGGCGGGGGCGGCG
Source organism: Teleogryllus oceanicus (assembly GCA_964035755.1). Taxonomy (NCBI): domain Eukaryota; kingdom Metazoa; phylum Arthropoda; class Insecta; order Orthoptera; family Gryllidae; genus Teleogryllus; species Teleogryllus oceanicus. The sequence goes on from CAXIVR010000008.1 coordinate 59,396,192, forward strand.
TAGGCGAGGGGCGCGGCGTGCGCGGCGTAGCTGAGGGGCGCGGCGGCGTAGGCGGGGGCGGCGTAGCCGACGGCGGCGGGGGCGCCCAGGTAGCCGGCGCGGGCCACCGCCACGAGGGCGGCCAGGACGAACAGCTGCGCACACCACAAACACTTTCACTACTCAACATTCATGGATTATCCTATGTTACAAAGAGTTACTTCCGATTTTTTTATGTGTCTAAACCAAAAGTCTTTTCTGAAGTTTCCCTGGTTCGTTGCATTGTTAGAATAATGTGAATATTCTAATTTTGTAATTTTTAAGTTAAAGAACTGTCCATTACTATGCAGAAAAATAGATAATGAGAATCATATTCAAAGTGGAAAATTCGAAAAGTATCGATTATATTTGGAAAGTATGCTTCTTAACATAAGTATGTATAAGTAGATGCTAATTCTGGGAAAGTGTCTTTTGGTACATCACGTGCAATGGTAGAATATTACTGCGTTCACCTTTTCTAAATGTCTTTTTGTATGTTTTGACTTTTGGATAATATATTAAAACATTTCGTTACTTTCGAGTTCGATTTATAGTTTTTCGTTACTAAGAAGTGCATGATCACAAGCATATTAGAGATACAGTTATTTCCATATTGATCTTAAATTATATGTTGAACGAAAGAATATAATATTGTGTGTCGTTTGACAGACATACGATAGTCACAGATATGGAATGCAAAAGAGAATCATCGTTGTAGGCGGTCAGAATTCCAATAGGCAAAACAGTAGTCATCCGGAATACAATATCTCCAATGAAATGAATGACAAATCCGCTGGTCTCTTTTTCCCGTTATGATAATGTAGGGCAACCGCATATTGCGTCCGCTTAGTAATCGTTTAATAGTAGTTCATATTCCTGTTTCAGAATTGAATAGACAGTATCTGATTATTGAGCTGATCGAGCGTCTCAAGCCATTGTCTCTTGACGAGAGCAGACCGAGGGCTCTCGACGGCCACTCACCTTGCAGGCCATGGCGAGGTGTGGAGTGCTGGAGTGCGTGGTGTTGATCGCAGGAGAGCGAGTTGGTCAGTGTGCCGACTGCGAAGGTGGTGGCACCTTTTATACACAGGCTCGCGCGCTCCCTTCTGTCTGTCGAAAGCCACGTGCTTCACCGTCGTCGTCCTGCCTCTCCGCCTCCGCCCTCGCCGCCTTTCACCGCCCGCCCGCCCGCCGGCGCCGGACACCCGCGCGCGCCCAGCCACGCCCCCGGCCCGGCCCCACCGCCCCGGGACCTTGGTGCGACATTGCGCCGTCACTGTCCCGGCGGGGGCGGGGGCGGTCCCGATGGTGAAAACTCTCGGGGAAGCGGGGGGACTGCTGTGGTTAATCAGCGCCCACCGCGAGGGGAAGCGGGAAGCAGGTGGTCGGCAGATGTGTCACAGGAACATCACGCTGCTAAGAGTATGGGGATTGGGGCGGCAGCATCGCCCTGCATTCCCCGGCCGCCGGGCCCGCCCACCCTCCCCACGCGCGAGTTGGCGTGCGCGTTTTTGCCCGGGCGGTGGGCAGCCGCCACCGGCTGCTCGGCGGACGCCGCCAGCACGACGCTGGTCCTCGTTACGTTCGCGCCTGTTACGTCAAGATCTACTTTTCTCTCTCTCCCTCTCCCGTCACCTTGCCGACGCTTATCGCCGCTCAGCTGTCTCGCATTGTCAGCTGGCGCTGCGGGCGACCGTCGCCGTCGCGGCTGCCTTTTATGCCATCTCCTTCCAAAAGCGTGAAATATTGTTAATGATATACTACATGCACGTGTTCACGATTTCGAGAAAATCCAGGATATTGGATTGCGACGATCAAAAGATGACAGTGCTCTACTTCTCTTCTCAACTTCAGTAAAGAATCAACTAGCTGTTTCTTGTTACTAGCACTTCCCGATGTAACTTGCTGCACATATACTTGTAGAATATTGAGATCGTGAGTTTGTATCCAAGGTCGTCAGGTTCTCTTGAATGGAGAACCAGTACGTATACGTCAATGTTACTAGTTGTTTGAGGAAGCAATCATAATTGCTGGCGTGCTTTTATTATTATATTTGCATTATTATTATTGTTTCATGCTATTACCCTGCCAATTGTTTTTGATGAATTTTCATAATGTTCATCAGATTTCTCGCAGACGGGCGATGGACCTTTTATTTTCTGTGTAATTAAACAACAGAAACATCCAAGATACTAATCGATCTTAATGACCCCACAATTTTTTAAGCGAATTTAGTTATAACATTTCAAATATTTTCTAAACGATGTTTTGGGGTCATTATCTGAACTGTATTCAGCTTCGAATTTGAAATGTGTACCATTAATCAACATTTTTCTCGAAAGATCTTTGATGTGCGTCTTTAGAAGTTCGATATCACTACGGAAATCATTCTACACGTTCTAAAAGAATTGTATACCGCAGCAAGAGCGGAAAAGAAGATCGAAAGAATACTGTTGGGAGAGTTCTTAGCCAGTAATTTTATTTTTGATGTCATGAGTTAATACACCGGCAGAAACTTCTTTGCGTCACTTTTTAATTTGAAGAAAGTTGTTACAACGTAAGGGCTGTCTGGAATAACGGAAAGTTTATTTTATCTTTATTTTATGTTGGTAGATGTATACAAATGTGTAGCCACGTACACTTGAACGCTGCGTGATTCTGTATGGAGAACATGCACAGCCAAGCGGAGAGCGTTCCGCTCCGCCGACGTTTTATATTCTACCTGTGATGCACTCGGCTTTGGGCTTGCTTTTGATGCCAATGCCATCTATAATGTCGAGCACCTTCTCTGTCGTCTCCTTTACATGTTTTTGAAATGTATACACTACGTGCCCAATCGAAACTAGGGCATTCTTCTTACGGACCATATTTGCTTGAGGAGAATGTTATCTCTTACGGGTCAACTTTCAAAAAGCGAACCGGGGAAATATGGGATTTAGTGTTTGTGTGACAACACTTTCGAATAGAAATGAAAGAATTACCTTTTTCTCCTATGAAGCGTGAATAATACTTATTTCTGGGACTAGCGAAATGCTTTTTTAAATGAGAAACGCGACGCCTAATTGGAATCTTATCCAATTTGTTTCTTGGGATTCAAAATTTATCTGCGCTCTCTCGACATTTTAATTTGCAACTTCTCCAGCATATCTGAATGATTCAAAGCCTCACACTAAAAACCGTGAGTGATTCACCCTGCCGTGTATCACCAGTATTTCAGGTATCGTCAATGCAAGTATTCCTCTGTCCGTAGCCCTTAAGTATTCCGTTCCCGTTCCTGTGGCGCGGTGTTGCGTCTCTTGTCGAAGGGCGAGCATGCCAGCAGAAGGGATGGCAACAAAGAAAATCGATGTCTTTAAGATGTCGATATAGTAACACCGATGTTTTTTACAGATCGATATATTTTTCCAGAAATATCAATATAAAAAAAGTTTTTTGTTCGATCTTTTACGATGATTTTGTTCGTGGTAATGCCGTTAAGTTGCGTTTTGAACCTTGTCTGTATAGAATATAGATTAGAAAACTAAGGTGACAGAGTGCTATAAGACAGGATTACTTTAATATTTACTTATTAATGTGCTTGATTACTGGTTGTTTTACTTCGAGGATTTATGAATGAAAGTGAATAAGTGAATAATAGCAAATCACGATGTCCTTTATATTTATTTCCTTCTTTACATTCGGCATCATTAACATATCACTTATACGTGATCAAACAATAAAATATACCGGTATTTCATTTAAGTACTCTAATTAAAAATGGAAACAGGATGAGAAAATTCCATTTCTCTTATCATATTTAAAACATGGATGCTTTTTGTCAATGTTTTCATCCACGCCGAACACGAATGATGTATCGAAAAAGGTATGTTTTGGTGAAATGCCGTGAGTGGCTAGCCATCCGCCGTGCAGTGGCGCATGGCGGCGTCGCGCTGCTCCTGCGGGTGCTCCGCGGAGGCGGTTTCTCCTCTTGGCAGCGCCTTCCGCCGGCTCCCTCAGGGGCAGATCACCCACTCTCGCTCTTGTGTAATCTGGAAGCGCGCTATTCCACGGAAGGAGGAAGTCTAGCCGTCTTTTAGTTTTGGGGTTTACATTCTAAGGGACATTTCACTACCTGATTATTTTCGGAAAGACAACTTTTGAGGTACGAACATTTTAGTGCGCGTTTGTGTGTTTTGCTAATCGAGAGACTGCCCGAGTACGAAAATACCGGATAACCGGAAAACGTATAAAATTGTGTTCTCATCAATCCGGTTTACCTTTTTGCGGTTTACCTTTTAATTCCTGCCAACATAATAATTGGAGTAAATATTTCTCCATTTTCATCTATTGTGAGTTCAATTTGTCTCAACCTTACCTCTGTACTTTAAACCACACATTTATTACTCTGAACCATTCCTTTCAATGAGCTCTTTCAACTTTCCTTGAGGAATGAAGACATCGTGCGTGAAGGAATTCGCCGTATTGCCTTTAGGTGCATAAAGTGTAATGAGCGACATAACTGTCTGGTTGGATCTTTACAACTCGTTTACATTTCACTGTGAGTTGTGTATGAAGTCGTACAATGAACTTTGCATTCCTATGCTACAATGTCGTCATATAACAATGATAATATGTGAATATAGTGCATATTTCTCAGGGAAAGTGATGCAAGAGCATATTGGGGTGTGGACGGGATGTGTGATGTCTGTTGGTGGGACTTTCTCTTGGAAGAGTGTGAATCGTTGCACGAAATTCTCACGAAGTCAGTCGCCGTTGACCCAGATCTCAAGTTCGACATCCGGTGATTTTCTGAGTCTGATCCGGTAGCGTTTATTACACGCCTCCTCTCATCCGCGGCTCATTTGTTACGAAGCAATTGCGTCATTATACCAAATATATGAAGTGATTATTGCAAGACGTGTTTTATTGTATATGAGTAAATAGTAACAATTTTGAATCCGTGGTTCAGGAAGGTGTGTGTCTGATGAGAAACGTCCATGTTTTGCCAAATAAATATGAGCCTACTGGAACGTTGATTGCGAGAAGTTACGAAACAATCAGTGGCGGTTGGAAATTGGTGTGTGAAACGTTGCGTCAAGCGGAAACGTGTGCTCGTGGTGCGTACTAGGGGAGCGAGGCAGGCAGGAGGCGCCCTCCCGAATGCCCTGGGCTCTCTGGCGCGGCGCGTGATGGGCGCGATCGCGTTTGTCGGCGACCGCGTGAGCGTGAGCGGGTGCGTGAGCGGGTGTGGGCGCGGCGCCTTGCGAAAGGCGTGCGCCCCGTAGTCACTTTCATGTGCGTCGCGGCGGCTCGCCGGCCGCCGCCTTCGCGTGGCGTGCGCGGGAGTGCGTCGTTGGAAGTGGATGAATGCGCGCCGTCGCTGCAGGTGGCGCGCTGGCGGCGGCGGCGGCGGCGGCGCATTTCGAGAATTAACTAGCGAAGATAAATTGAAGTATTATAATCTTCCATGTTGATAACATTTGTTGCAATATATTTCCAAAGTGGTGTTGAGTGAATCCTTGCCTACCAGCACTTGTTACTGCGATGGGCCAAACTTAAGATTCGGAATTTTTGTCTCTCAGCTTCGTTAGAATGCTAGTTTCTTGTGAATAGTTGTCGATAAAGGTCGCATTTCATATGTCAACGTAAGAATTATTCTTTGTCTCTAGCGTTGTTGACCAGTCCATTCGTGTACCGACGGTGGTGGATTGTCGACAATAGCGACATATATACAGCGGGATAAAATTTATTCATTTTGAGGAGGAGAATTCGAGCGGTGAACCGTTCTCATCGTTAGTTTTCTATGATTTCTCAATGCAAAGTCAGGAGAATGTGAGATTAAATAGGGCTTAACATTACAGTATTTTATTAAACGCATCACGGGTCTGGCGCGATCTTTCATCATTCTGTTCTTCTCGTCTGCTCTTACACACGTATTTACTCTTACAAGTATCACACTATTGCACATGCCTGGATAATAACGTCCGGCTGTTTACTTCCCTTACAGACACTTCAATAACCACGCATGTCGAAAGACCAGTCGGGAGCACAAAGCTTGCCCCGGCGGGAGAGTGCTCTGCTGGGGGAGATACCTAGAAGAGGTAGTCTGCCAGTTGACGTGTAATTGATTTCCGGATCTCACCAGCCACCTCTCGGAATCAAACCTTCGCTTCATTAATGACCATAGCAGTTGACGTGCCCGGAAACATCAGTCAATCCAATGAGACAAATACATTGCCACAGGCCAGCAGTTGAAGGGCGAAAACATTAACTACATTACTAATGACCTTAATAGTTGTCATTCATGATACAAACTGAAATGCGATGAGCTTTCTTTCTAGTGAGGCTTAATGTGTAAATATTTTATTTTACTGTTTTTATCCAAATCACTCATTAAGTCTATTTACAGGGTCGATACATATGGTAGGGATCGGTTATTTGGAAAGTATGAAATTTAGGGTTGTAAAAAAGTTTTTTTTTAATCCAACCCACTGCGTTTAATGTTTTTATGTGGTAATTGAAATCGCATTAAAATTATTTTTTATTAATTTAAAGATGTACTTATATAAATTTAATTGCATTAATTTATATAAATGTGAAACATATTTACATTACTTACAAACAGGTTTATTTATTAGTTGGTCTAATGTATTCGCCTCTCTCCTACTTATTCTAATGATAAAATATTTAAATTACTTAAATATATAATGTATATTTTTCTTCTGTAATCGTGGAAGCTGGACAATGATATATATCATATCGTATCATATTCCCATGGTCCATTAAATATTATTCACAACATTTTGGCGGGTTAAAATAAATTACGGTCGTGTATGGTCCAAATTGCAGAACAATTTGGGTAAAGAAATGGCTGAGAAGAACATAAACTCGTACGAAAGAAAAACTTCGACAGATAAATAATAGAGCTGTAATTTTTATTAAAATTATTATAATGTTTATCGAAAGATCTTGTTTTAGATCAGAAAGTTTACAATTAATGTTCAAAATGTGTATAATATTGTTTATAAAATGTTAAATTCTTATTCTTTTGTTTTAGACATCATGATTATAACATTTATATTTTTTATAAAATGTCATTTTTCAAATGAATTTTATTGTTTTTTGAAATGTGTTTTATTTAAAAAACGGGTGTTTTTTGGGTACCAACCCTGGTGAAATAGTAATGAGTATGGAAGTAACTGTTATTAGTAAAGAACATTAGTGTATGGGAAACAGAAAACACATTTTCGATACTCTTATTGAAAAATATTGTGATCACTTTCTCTCTGATTTTAAATGTTTGTCAAGTAAAGTAAGACGTTTTCTTTTTAAAAAATAAGCAATTCTGATGTGTTAGCTGCTTTTAAAGTTTAATTACAATATTTTTTTTTTTTTTTAAATTTCTGATGCAGGTGGATTGAGATACCCTGTTACAGTTCTGTGTATAATTCTCTCCACCTTTCACTATTGAGACAATGTGGTGTGCAATTTAAAGTATGTGAGGTAATACTTGTGCAAGTTCAACAGCGTGCATTACTAGAAGGTTATGTTTATCTAACCGTGAACTAAAGCAGCTACCTTGGCCTCTCACAGTATTTCGAGTAACGCTTATGGGAAGTATCTTAATAAAAATCGCGAACTGGATTTCGAAATATATGTGGTGGTTGTTGAACGCGCAAGGGCACTATTAACTTAACATTTATTATGTTTTTATCTGATAAAGCTTTCTTATCACAAACGAATTAAACAATCTGGGGTCAATGAGGTATCTACTACAATAGTATACTATTGTGGTAGATACCTCATTGACCCCAGATCATGGAGTACCACAAAATCTCCGCTGCCACCACAGAATTTTGCAAACGAATTATTTTATGAGTCTTTAGAAAAAATGATGTACTCGCGTATTAAAAGTTCCTTTTTTCTCAACAGCTCCCTTCTGCCATTTAAATGTCAATATTTTTTTTATTTTTTTCAATGATGTTTTTCTACGTTCCAGCTTTAATAAGGAGATATGTTTGCTGTGCTATTTCTTCGAAAGAGTTAAAAATAATCATATTCATTACGAAGTTGTAAATCAGAAAACAAATGGATGTAGAAATGTGTTCCTAGTTGCGTGTTCATTTGTGTAATGCCTCATTAAATCCTTTCTGTATTATTGGCGTAAATGTCAAAAACATAATGCTTCCGAAATGTCAACTAGCCCTGCAATATTCCTAGAAACACAATTCTTACGCAACGTAATGTTGGTTTTAGATAACTGTACTGTAATTGCATCCGCGTTCTTCACCAACTCCTCAAAACAAGAATTTGAAACATTGCCGCCAGGCGATGTGCCGATTCCGAGTGCTTCGCAGAGGTTTTTGGTATTCCAAGGTGAAGAACATGAATAACCGCGCGCGAGGGAACCGGTCGGGATGCAGGCGCGGGCTGCGTGCTCCTCAAGCGCAGGGAGCGGGCAGGCTCCGCGTGCGGTGGCTAACGAGACGAGGCCATGGGGCGGTGCCTCCTGCGCCCTTCATACATTTAGGAGTTAGCGCTAGGTATATCTTTTTTCTATTTGACGTGCTCTCCACCCTGTGTGGGAGCTGAGACTTGTTTTTTGTGAGTGAGTGAGTGAGTGTAGCATCAGTACGCGCACGTAAGACGTTGAGTGTAGAAATTGTCTGAAGTCCCAGAGGGTTCTGATGATTCATTCATTCGACAGGCCTTCTGACATTCATTCTGGCATTCCATTCTGATTCGACAGGCCATCACATATGACCGAAAATGCGTTTCTATCTGGATTCATCATCACCCATCTAAATGAAAGGCTCGACGATCTGTCGGAACATGGGTTTACTTTAATTTTGCTGTCGCAAACTCTCAGTAACGAACCGAATGAACCACTGATCTTGAAGATTGTTTTCAGTGCAGAAACAGAGAATTTAACTCTTGCGAAACTTTTTGGTCATGTGCATGTCATGTTTTTTTGATTGCGTCTGCCTTTTATGAACAATATCCAGCACTTAGCAATAACTAGAATGAATCGTAATTTTATTTAATCGAAAATACTTGCCCCTTACTTAACTTCGATGAATTTACTTTCAATTTCTGCGTGTCATGTGTATTGGCAACGGTATCAAACGAGAGTTCTGCGCCCTTAATAAATCGTATTTGCAATCGTTCATATTGACGTTCAGAATAACGATTGGAATCACACGTTGATACAGACAGGCTGGTTGATCATATCAGTGTTCACGAAATATTTTTTTCATTCGTAGATCCGATGATAGATATGACAGATATGAAAGTGATCAGCGTCCACACTAGTTGCATGATTGCTTACTACTGCTTGAAAACAGGCGGCGAATTGACATCGTTATCGCTGTGCTGGCATAACCATCTTTCACGACGCGTGTGTAATAACTTTACGTACTTTAAGTTTAGGGGAGTATATAATTTCCTCAAATCCCTCCTTCTGAGTTTGTCATTGTCCAGAACGTCCCTTCAATCTTTCTCATAGCTGACTTCCCATTGCATTGCCTTTATTACTTCATCCTCCCAGTTCAACCTCCCAGGGAGCGTACTAATGAAACTAACTATTGTGACGCGTTGTTGCCGTCTGGCTGACTAACAACCATACTTCCTTTCTAATTATCTCCGCTGTTATTCACCTTTTGTTATGAGATAATTTTCCCTTTCATAAATCGTACTATTCGACATACCAGTTGATGTTTTTCACTTTCGATTGTTTATTATTCAACTTTACTGGTATTTCCAGGCTTTGGGTGTAATTTGCGTTACTTCATTTGTCACTTATCCTGAGATTGCGCTGAATTTTTTGCTGCAGAGCTCATCCTCTTATATCCTTAATTTTTACCCTCACTTTCCTTGCTGTCTCTGTTCCTTTCGTATCATTTATGTCTTTCTCCTTCTTTCTAATTGAGTTTTTTCTTTTCTATTACATCTTTCCAACTCCCTATTAATGTTCTTCCGTAGAGGAAGAATGTTTCTTCTATTCTTTTCATCTTTAGGGTGTGACTTCCCTCCCATTTGATATTTTCTTTCTTTCACTCGCCTTTATTGTATGACTTAATAATATGTTTGCCCTTATCTGTTCTCTTTCATGCTGTCCTCCCTTTTATTGCTTTTCTTTTTTTATTGTCACTCCTTTTTTGTTGCGTATGTCCCTCCAATCCTCCTTCCTTTCTTCTCTCTGTGCCGCTTTATCGTCCTCCTCATGATCGCCCGCAGACTCTCTTGTCTGTCTCGTCGTTAACTGCGCGAGACGCCTCCACTCCTCCTCGCCTGCGGCCAGTGACATTCTCAGGAGGGAAGGGAAGGGGAGGGGAGGGGGCGGTGTCCTCGTCCGAGGCCCCCTGGGAAATGGACGGCGCGCAGCACGGTTTCTTCATCCGCCGAGAAGTGTTTGGGTTGGGTTGTCGATTTGTCGCTCATAACACGCGAGAAAGGTTAAGATTTTGAGGCAAACCGCTCGCGACCATTAGGCGAAAACAGGTTGGATGTTTCATTGCGGCGCAGACTGGTCGATCGTCTCGAATTTACTGTTGTACGTTTTCGAGCTGCAGCTTACTACGAGCGGAGATTCTGAGGCTCCCGGAGCAAAAAAAGTAGAATATCGGAACGGAGCTTACAAAATTCAGTCCTGTAGTCAAGTTTCAAAGTGAAGGGTTTCTCATGTTGTTTACTTATCAATTGGAAAGATGTGGCAATGGCTATAGATATTTAGCCGGATTATCACATCGCGCTCTGACTGGCTTCTCCATCTTGTGCCCTTACGCGATGTGTTATAATGATGATGACAATCTAATGACTGAGGGTATGATGGTTTATATGAATGAGGAAAGAGTATGAAAGGAGGTGGAATGACAGGTTGGGAAAATGCGAAAATTCCAATGAAACATGTACATGGAAACAAGAAATTTGAACCCCAGCTCTGAGAAAGAGAGCGGGAGTACTCTGGTCTCTACGTTACCAGACCCTCATTTAAAAATAAAAAAAATCAAAAAAAAATACGAAAAAATTATGGAGTATGCCTGTTATCTACAATTTTGAATTTTAATTTTACATTATAAAATGTGTTAGGCACCAATGTGCATCTACTTTTGTGGTAAATCGTCTATTGTTTCAGATTTGTCACTCTCTTTCTCCATGGGCCAGGGTACACTCAACCTACAAATGGTTTGAAGCAAAAAACACACCTGAGAAGTAGTAGCATGTCGTAATGCGGTTAAAAAACGCGCCTATGTTCAACTAATTGAAATATGAAGTGCTAATTAATGGGTTGTCAGATAATGTCTTTCCAGTTCAGCAAAGAAAAAGATATGTTCCGTGTCCGTGCCTACTGGAAAAGTCTTTGTGGTTTGCGAACGAAGGTTCGTTAAAGAATGAAGTAATAGTGTATCTTTTCTTTGGAGTTTTGGTTGTCTACACTAGCAGATAGCGTGACAGTTTTTCGATGTCTTATGCAAGCGTTGCGTATAGCGCAACTTTACATTTTCATTATTTGCTTCTTTTTCAGTAAATGAAAATTTTTGAATGAATTAAAAATTGACAATTCGTAAAATAAGAAACAGAAAAATTGTCTTAATCGAAGATGTAACTGAATGAATAAATAAGTTTCTTCTAGTGCATAACGATATTTGGTCTCAAATTTCATCTTGTAGAACGTAACGGAGAATAAAATGTTCCAATGGAGATATTTTTTACTCATCTGTGAAATATCCTGCAGAGAGTTTCTTCTTCACATTTCAGTGGAAATTGCGATATAAACTCAAATGACATTCTGCAAGTTTTTCACAACAAGTTTTATTTTCTTATCTATTTTCACTGTGGAATAACGGTTTTATTACTTGGTGTAGTGCACAAGGGATGAAATGCATGGGTTACGAGAAAAATGCAATCAAATAATACAAATTTCAAAGGTAAATCATACAATTTCAATTTGAATCAATAATTTAACTTTCATATTCTATCCTAGAGAAATCTCCGGTCATTTTTTGTTTCTTTTGTACCGATGGTGAAATAAGTTTCGACAAATCATTCAATAACAAGAATTTTTATTTTTGCACATGACCCTCATTATTCTAATGTTGGCCATCAAAGCTATTTTGATTTCAAAGTTGTAATATTACATATTAAGTTTTTCACCATTATTCCCCTTTACTCTTCTCACATACGGTTGTATTGACGTTTGCGATGTGTTTTGCGCCGAAGATAAATTTGAGAACGTAATTGAACATACTGCTTGAAGAATTACGAGTTGCAGCTTATAAATGGACCTCTTCCTAATAGCCATTTCTTGCACGTTCGCGGCGTGGCTTTGCGTAACGAACGTGACCCGTGATTCACACCTTGGCCCATCGCGGCAATTCCGATCCTCGCCTTGAGGCGTTGCGTGACTGTCCTCGCTCCGACATGCCATCACGCCTCGCCGACTACCGGGCCGACGATGGGACATTTTTACAATGCGTTCGTCTCCAATAACGAGAGAGCGGTCGCGGAGGGCTCTTGTGTGTGAATGCGCAGTGGTGCAAATTGCCGATGATGACCCCGTGGAGTGGCGGCGGTTGCGAAAGACTCGCGACTCAGCAGTGGGCGAAGGTTCGTTCGATATATGGGGATTGCACTGGAGCAAACGTTTTAGACGGCCTCAAGGATGAAGTGATCTATTCATAATCATACTGTTAAGTTTGGTGTATTGAATTTAATTGTTAAAATTTTGTGTGTGTATGTGTGTGTGTGTTGCTATAGCACTGTCGGGAAATGGAATTGTAACTGTACGACTAAAAGTGCGCTCTAGCCAAGCAAGCTCTAGCTAGCTCTAACAAAGGAAGGTGATATTTGAGGACGCATTCGTGAAGGTGAATAGGATGCGACCACATGTGTTTTTATTTACTTTCAAACGATTAACGTGAGTGAGCAAACAATTATGTTGCATACATTGTGTTTGTTTTCACAACAATAAAAAATATACAAAAATATCACATATTTGGTGAATTTTTATCTTTTAAGATGAAACGTTTCTGAAGATTCCGTGTAGAAGAGCTGTGCAAAAATAATAATGTAATAAAACTGAAATGTATTGAACAAGTTCTAATTGTAACCAAGAAGAAAAATAGATTTGCCAATTATCTGACCACTCATTCCTTCTCCCCCTTATAAAAAAAAAGCGTGTTTTTGTATTTCCCCCCTACAAACTCTAAAAGTTTCAACTCGTGGGATATGCGAGAATAATCTCCTAAACTTCAGTACAATACTTAAAAAAACACAATTTAACCAGCACCCAGATGCCATCATTAACGTCCTTGCGTCAAACCCCCAGCGCTGTGCTCTGAATCAGACGCCCCCGGCCCGGGATTGCGAACGGGTGGCTTAGCGCCCCACCCGCTGCCTCACTTTCTCAGAAAACACATTCAAATCACCATAACTATTTGTTGCTAAGGGGAGAAGTAAATTGTGTAATTCATCTCGTATGTAGTAATGGATAAAGAAGAAAGAAGAACTACATGTAATGAAGCGAGTGTGATGGTAAGTGTATGGTGGGTCTTGTGCAATTCAATGAGAGTCATGTTCTTACGGAAACAGTTTCTTATAGGTAATAACACGTACCTTAATGCTGCAGCCGCAGGTCGGTTAGAGATGAAAGAAAGGATTCCCAAGCTCTCGTGATTCTGATAGGAAAAGATTACAACGTTCGTTTGTGTCGCGTCCAACCCAGATCTTTTCATTTGAGCGCTAAAATGTGGGACATCAAATGAATGTCTCCATTTATTATTCAGACAATCGCATGAAAATGATCTTTTTAAAACGAAACATTTGAGACTTCAGTTATTTTTCTCAAACTTACTTGTAAAGGTACATACGGACATCCAAAAAAGTTTCACGTGCGTATTATTCTTTAAAAAAAATGAAATTTACAAGTATCTAAGATAAGAAGGGATATGTATTTTGCTCATAATCTTAGCTGAAAACAGGCCTAAAAACCTCATCTTATTCCTGTCATTATAGGAGATACATCTTTTTTTAAATTATGCCTCAGTCATGTTCACCTTTGCACTACAGCGCTTTAGAACATTCAGAGCAAACTACCTAAATAATCGAACGATTGATAAAGATTGATGTCATTCACGTAGTCTGCCATTGTTTAATCAAGACATACCATCAGAAGAGTCATTCTCGGAAATAATTTTGCAAGCAGTTTTGGAAATTTCATTTCACTAGTTCACCCAACGTTAAATCCTCAGAGCACGTTTAAGCCTGGACTGTAAGGCCGCGTTGTGTAAGAGGGAGCGCACGGGTTAGTGTAATCTTAGCGGTTTACTACGCAGGAGGGAATCGGTGTACGACGTACGTTAAAATCTCTCCAGGAGGTGCTTGCCCACGGCATCGTTTTTAATTTAATTTATTGAAATACCACTCATATTTATGTTCCTATAAAAGGAAGTTTGCAAGGTCTTAAAACCTTAGTAGAACGTCGAAACCAGAAACCTTAGTAGTTTCAGAGTTCGTGTTTAACCTCATCGTTTACAGAATACCCATATCATAGAAAGAAATACAAAGAAAAAAACTTTTTTGTTGCAATTCATCATGCTTATTGATTTTCGCTACAAATTGTTGAGGCTAGTCAACGAAAACGAAAACAAAAAGAAAAAAGAAATGTACGTGAGTGGAATGTGTCCGTGGGCCGTAAGCCGTGGTGGGAGGGGTGTGTCCACGCCGCATGGCGCCCAGCCTCGCAGCGAAGCCGCTGCGTATCGATTGCTTCACCGCGAGCAATCGCCGCCCCGGACTCTCGACCTGCCCGCGCCCACTCCGCCAGGAGACCCAATGAGCAGATGCGGATGGCATTTGGGCGCGCGTGAGAATCCTCCGCGCCCGGTTGCAACACCTAATGCATCGTTATGACGGCAAATGACACGACGAGGGCGAGCGAGCTGTACTCGTTTGCAGGAGATATGGACAGAAGATGTGATTGGATCGGATGGTTTGCGGCTGTTGTGGGATTATTTTCGTTATGTTATTCCGAATTTTGAATTTTGGTCGATCGGATTGCTATCATTATTTGTAGCATATATTTCTTGAATATTTCAGTAATACATAGAATTTGGTGTCTTCTGCGGGGAAGGGTATATTTGCTACATACCTTCCGTGGGTGTATTTTCTCCATGGTATTTACTTGTTTCAAGTTTACTAATATTTATTCTTTATACATATACTTTGAAGTATTTTCAACACATTGTAGAAAGGAAATATTGTTTATTATTAGTGTAATTGAGGAAGTTTGGCTAATGTGGTCATACAGTCATTAACTTTGTGGCGTGAAATATAAACAAGCATAAAGGTAAATGAAACCTTGAAGTTAGGTTCTGTGCAAAAAGTTGTAGTAGAAGGACATTCAGAAGGGCATAGAAAGCTGTGTACTCGTTCGAAAGGAAACCTCGTGTAATATAGTGGGTAGTAATATTTGTGGGAAGAAGTCGTACGTTTTTTACTACGAAAAAAAACCAATGGAAGATGCAATGTGTATAATACTTTTCAAAAAACCTGTAACTTTGCGGTTAGAATCTTTTTCTTCCAGTTGAGATTAGGTGTATTAATTACAATTCAAATTGATCGATGGTTTGAAAGTAATGTTAACTATTGTTCTTGAGGTGAGGACAATAATTATTTTAATGATTAGTAGCCTCTAAAGATTAGTAATGATTATACATGAGTCCGGTAAGTAGAGACATCAGTGGTGTTTCGCGAAAAAGAGAACAAACTTACTGATGGTGTTCCAACTAGAACACGTTTTATCACATTAGTGAAATTTCAATTCTTTGTTTGCTGCATTGAAAGGAAAAATAAATTTTATTGCTTAAAGTACAGTAAATGTTATTCTTTACTTAAAATAATTGAATAGTAATAAATGAACATTGAAGCACATCTCCGAACTGGGAATGTCTGTCCCCTGCTTGTAACTCATTCTCTGCTTTCAAGGCAGAGATCCAATATTCTACTATTTGTGATGTTCTTGAATGAATATTAAGTGGAGCTCACAATGCGACGGAGCTGAAGAAAATGGGAATTGAAATTTACAAAAAGTATTTACTTGTATAAACTGGATATTGATTTTGTGCTTTTTGAGGAAGAAATTTGTTTATGTGAATGACATACAACGCAAGAAAATATCTAACTTTTTTGTGTTGTAAATCTGTTTTTTATAAACTAGATATTGTGGCTTTAAGACCATTTTAAAAATTGAGATCTAAATGAAGAATAATTGTGACTGCCAGTTGTTCATCATTGACGTGTTATAACAGGGCGCGTATTTGGGAAAGGTGTGAAACATGTTGTTTTAAAAAGAAAACACACATAAGTATGAGGTACTAATACAAATTTATTGTATGGTACAAATACAAACACACGCAACATTCATACTCACGCGAAGTCAAAGTAGGAGGGTTTGGGTACCGTTGGTGCTTAGTAGTGGCCGTACGCGGGGGCGGCGCCGTATGCGTACGCGGGGGCCGCCACCTTGGCCACGGGCGGGGCGGGCGGCGTATGCGTACGCGGGCGCAGCCACCTTGGCCACAGCGGGCGCGGCGTACGCTGCTGGGGCGGCGTACGCGACGGGGGCAGCCACCTTGGCGACGGCCGGGGCGGCGACGACGGCCTTGGTCACGGCGGGCTCGCGGTGCACGACGGCGTTGAAGCCGTTGACGGGGTCGGCGGTGACGGCGACCTTGGCGACGGCGGGGGCGGCGTACGCGACGGGGGCGGCGTAGGCGACGGGGGCGGCCACCTTAGCGTAGGCGGGGGCCGCGTAGGCGACGGGGGCGGGCGCGGCATAGGCGACGGGGGCGGCCACCTTGGCGACGGCGGGCGCGGCTAGGAGGTGTAGGCGGTGGGAGCGGCGTAGGCCGCGGGCGCCGCGTAGCCGACGGCGGCGGGGGCGGCGTAGCCCAGGGCGGCGGGGGCGGCGTAGCCCAGGGCGGCGGGGGCGCCCACGATGCCCGCGCGGGCGACGGCCGCCAGGGCCAGGACCAAGATCTGCAACAAAACCAGGGGCGTTCTTACCTGCGCTCGGATTCACGCTCCTCAAAGCAGTTGCGTTTGGTTGAGAAGGTAAACGCGATATATTTTAGCTCCATTTGAGGTATTGGATAATGTTGCACTGAGAGTCATTTTGGCCCGAAATGCTATGTGCTTTTTTGAGGCCGCAGTCGGTCACTGTTCCAACTTGTCCATGTGTTTGACTTTTCCAGTTTTACCGTGTTGTTTCATTTTTAGGTAAATTTTTTCTCGTAAATTTAATTTAGTAGGGTTTAAAACATTTCATTCGTATCAGGTCACATTCCCGTTACTGTACAACGATAATTTAATGAATACGTTATAACCATGTTTACAAAGTTCATTTAATGAGCTCAAATAACTTTCAAAATGTACGTTTTCGTGTAATTTAATAACTTTAAATAACTGTCATCCAAATGAATGTCGATTACTCGATCCCACACGTGTTTGGCGTATTTGTGGTGCGGCGAGGCGAGGCGCTTACCGCGGTCTGCATGTCTGGTGGTGTTGCGGCGGCGGAGTGCGTCCCGTCTGCGTCGGTGGCGGTGGTGTGGGGCCGGCTTCCCCCCCCGGCCTTTCCCCCCGCCTCCGACTTCGAGTCCGAGTTGCACTTCGAGAAAGTCCGGCGCCGTCCGCAGTGGGGGCGGCCGACGCATCGGCGCCTCCGAAGCTGGGAAACGATCTGCACCCCCACCGCCCACCGGCCCCACCCTCTGCGGGCCACTCCCTCGCCCTGTGCGGAACCTCGCAAATCCCAGCTCTGAGGAAGACCGCGAAACGTCGGCAACACAGCCTTCGACGCGGCGTCACCCGGACTGCCGACATCGTTCATTAACGGGTGAACTCCCCGAGGCTACTTGTACCCTAATTAAGTCCACATGACGCAAGGAAATTACTTTAAGTCCTAACGTTATTGCTGTGTTCCTCATGTCTGTTTTGTAATTACTGATGTGTTTATAACGAGACATTGTGCATTGAAATGGCACCACAAAAATAATGTTTTGTGAGCTAAATTCCAAATCAAAACTATTCTCAATCTTATCTATCGTATCAAACTGATCAATCAACTGTCCACATCTTCTAGAATACAGTTGGAAATATAATTATTGAAATTGTCGTTTCCTTGTTGTCGCGGGACGGAAGTATTATTCTTTGACGATGGACATGATGGATAAGAGTCCAAAATTTATTGCTGATTTATCCTTGAAAATAGATTTATGACATCGGAGCGTTTTTTCCTTTTTTCCCCTCCCCCTCCCTTTTTTTTCCTTTATTTAAAATTCAAGTAGTATATGGCTTAGTGTAGGGATCACAGATTTTGAAAACGTGCACAGAATTCACTTTTCCCCATAGTACGTCATACACAGTTTTTAACTTTTTTTGACGTAAATAAATAAATAAACTACAATCTTATTGATATAGATTTATGCAAATTTCTGGGAAGTTGTCGCACCCTTTCTCCGATTTTAGCAAAAAACAACACGCAAATTCTAAGTTTACTTCCCTTGTATGGTAATATGATGGCATTGTGTTGGTGGGCGCTATATGAGCGTATATTCGTAGTAGCAGCATTCGGTTTGCAGTGAATTATATATGTATGTTTTTTTTTTTTGTAGTCGTGATTTTATTTCTTCAATGACAGTATATATCTTCCGTTACGTATTTAGTTACAATATTTTTACCTGTTGAATGGTTTTCGAAAAATGTGTAGTTTAAAAAAATCAGCACAAAAAGCATTCATTAAACATTCCCATTTAATTTTTTTTGTACAGCAAAGGAATCTTATTATTCTCTATGTCTCTTAATTCCGATATTTATTTTGGACGAAGAAAAAAAGGAACTACGTTCATAATTTGTCTGGTAACATCACGAATTTGATTAGCGCAATATTTTCTCTAGTGCTTTTATTTGTAACTTGAACTAATTTGTAACTAAAATGAAATACCTGCAATTGTGACTATAAATTACTTCATATGTTCTTTTAGTCAGAATGTTCCTGAATTTCATTCTTTAGAGTCAGAGAATAGAAATAAATTACGTAATAAATTGGCACAGCATTCAGACGTTACTAAGGTATTCAAATGTAGAATTATGAAACGATTGTGTGGCTTGAAATCTCTTCGGTAAACAAAATCGTATTCGCTATGGTGTTCATATCACTTCATGTTCCTATTTGCGTAACTAGTTTGCACGAGTCGCCAAGTTAGCCGAGTTGTTACGGACAATAAGCTGTCATAAAATGCAGCGACGCCTCGCCTTGCACCTAAGCAAGTGAAGATGGGTTGTGGCAACAGTCACATTAAGTGTTGATACATCTTTTTTATTTGTGTGTCCATAAAGTTAGTTATCATAATGACGTGATACGAAAACGGTTTTCTAAGCGTGTGTGTAGTCAGTCCATGCTTTATGACATATAATAATTATCTCCTAGTGCTTTTTTTTTCTTCTGGTGGCTTGTCCATTCTTTTGAAATAATGTTACTACCAACTGTTCACCGCATAGACCATCTCCTTATATATTGAACAGTGTCACATTTCAAAGCAAATGGTTTTTGTGCTCCATTTTTAGCTTCGCTAATTCACTTCGAATCGCTATTGTTTGATAAGATACGTTAACCTTAAAACCGAAACAATTAATGGGCTCCCAGTAATTAAAAGAGATGTTTTTTGGAAAATAATTGAGGCTTTGGAGCAATATATAGCAATGGCTTCTTGCTAAATATATCAACTGAAACTTTGACGATCGGTAAACGACGAATTGTGATATGCGACACATCATTGAACGTTTGAAATTAAATTAACGTTGCAGTAATTTGGTCAAATACCTTGAGATTGCCAACTCCGTAATCTTTTAGTGGATATAGTTATATTAAATGAAATGAGAAGGAGAAACGATATTGTGATGTGCACTACTAAAAAAAGAACTGGTTTGGAGAATGCAACTGCCTGTGGATCGATATGCAGGATTTGTAGTGAATCCTGGAACACCCGTTCTGTTTCCATGATAAAGAAATACGAAAAAGCCTGTTTTAGAACAAGTTTCTAGTTTATCTCTTTAGACATTATAGGCCTATTATAGAACACGCGACACCGCCTCTTCAATAGCCAGTACTGTCAAAAGTACAGTACTGTTTTTCAGGCATGTGAATATCTATGTTACAAGATCTGTCATATTCGTTGAGTGAGCGGTGGCGTGACGTTGGGCATAGGGTGACTCGGGACCAAGTTGTGCCGACGCCGCCACCAGCACCCGAGCCTAAAACCCTGTATTGGACATTGAACCCATCAATTCTACCGCTACCAAGATTACTACTCTCTCCTGTGCCTCCGTCCTTAGCGACCGCCCCCCATCGCCACATCCAAACCCATCCACACACTTCCTCTGTCACTGCCTCGTGACGGTCCGTTCCCGGCCCCTTTTTACTTGCTCTCCTTTCACTCTGTCATGTGGTTGTCGCCACTATCCTCGGTCCACACCCGCCCTCTTTCTGTCCCTATTCCCACCTTGAACGCCACCCCGTCCCGACGTGTCCGTGTTGCAGTGCATGGGCGCTGCGCGTTGCGCCACCCCCGCGCGTGCACCGCGGGGCGGAGGGGGCGGGGAGGCGCGACGCCCGAGCGCCCGCGGGCGTGGGAGCGGGCGTGGCCGCCGGGATCGCCTCCGCCGTCCGGCCTTGGCCCCAATCCGCCTCCACGCAACGCCTACGCCTACGATACCTTCCGGACAAGTTTCGGGATGCAACGGGACATTTTTGAAATGGAGGAAGCCTGATTGTTCTGCCATTGCTAAATACAGGAATTAATGCTGATTTCAAATTTGAAGCACACAATATCGGAATCAAATTTAATTCAAATTTAATACATTACGAATAGTATAATTGTATTTATTTTTATGGTGAGATCAGTGCCCCTTCTATCTATTAATGTATATGACTCCTTTCCTGAGTCTAACGTGCTGGAGTGATTAACCTGTTTCTTCGTTTACCAAATTCCTAAAATGAGATAAAGTTCGTATTAACGTGTTGATTGTTAACCATTATGACTGTCTCTTAAGTCATCTTTCCTCTGCGGACTCGCGGTTCCTGTCAGCGCACTATTCCTTCAGGATGTCCGTTCTTAACGAAGGAGGAATGGGTTATGTAATGGAATGGAGGGATATAGCACATTAATTGTATGTAAACATCATATTGTAATATAGAAGGTATTACATAATTAGATACTTTCTAATTTTAAGGCATCGTATTATTAATATGATTTTCTTCATTCTGGGAATACTACCACGAGAACAAAATTTCGTGTGGAAGGTTCATAATCAGAATTTTTCAACTTGTCCTGACGGGCTTACTAATTGAGTGTGATATCGGTAATACCTGTGGAGATTTATGTTATTATCCTGAACTATATAATAATAATAATAGTAATAATAATAATAATAATAATATCATCAGAAACTGTTTTGTAGTGAAAATGTCCTTTCTATTTCGCTCCAAATCAATGCTTTTGAATAAGAGGATAAACTAATTTCGCCTGGACAATGCTGCAGATTGAAGTATCAATGATATTTCGTTTTGAGTTACTGAATGGAATTTTTAAAAGCAACAGTAATCAAGATTTGAATGTAGAAACCAAATGACAGTGTCCGTCAAATCTTATTGTCAGTAATATCCCGCTCTAAATTTCCAAGAAAAAATTATGCAAGAGAATTCCTGCCTCTTACATTCCGACCGGACTGGCCCATCGATGACAGGAACGAGAAAGCGACATTGCAAGCATTGGCTTCCCACACCGGGTCTCCCACATGTCCGTGGCGAAGAAGGCCACTGGCCTGGCATTATGTCTGCTCTGCTTCCAGCGGCCACTTCCCCTTTCACAGCCGCGACGCAATCGCCCATCGGGAGGGAAGGGGCGGGTGGCTGTGCGACCTAGCCCTGGCCGGGTGCTGGTCGCCGGTCGGTCCCGTCCTGCTTCCCTCGAGTGTTACATCGTCGACTCGCAGCCCCGCGCCTCAATGAAATCGCAGGATGCGACAAATTTCGCGTCCGCGCGCGCTGCCGGATTCTTTCCCGGAGCTGCCTGCGGAGGATATCAGTCGTAACGTGTGGCGACAGGATTGATGATAGGTTGGAGTAAGCGGTTGTGTAATAAAGAAGTAAAGCGAGAAGAGGAAGTACTTCATGGTCTATTGATTAGATCTCTGCGCTCTTATCCATCCCCTGTTAAATGCTTTCAAGATGGTATGCGAAATTGCACTAGGGGCTTATCAAGTGATGTGGTCTTGTAGTGAACTATGCACAATTCCATATAATTGCCAATTTTCACTCTGGAGAGATGAGTCTAGATAAGGTTTTAAGGTTGAAGTGATTGTACTACCTTAGCACATAGATACCCTTGACTTAAACGGATTATAATGCGTTGTATTCTGCAGAACATTTCGTGGCATCCTTCTTATAAATTAGAATTTGTTGTTTATATTTGATAGCTTGCAATGAATGTTTTTGGTCGGGAAATGCTTAAACCGTGCAATAATTTTATCATCTACTTCAGTGATTGAAAAGTGAGAGAAATCTATCAGATTTGTACAGTCATCGTCGGGTACCGAATTTGAAGAAAAAAATCCGGGGACCTTATTTACTACGATTGACTTCTCATAATGGGACTGAAGAATAATTAATTCTCATCTTCTTGTTTTTGTTTGTTCTGTTTTGTTTGTTGTTTTTCATAAGTCGTGCATAAATATGTGTATAAATGTATTGTATTGAAATGGTTATAAATATTTTTTAGGAATGGTTTTATAAATCCAGTTTTTTCTGTAACTTCATTTTCCTATAGTAAATTTAAAATAACCCCAGTTTAACTCTCTGAGTAGTAACTGTTAATGTTTGTATCACGTAAATAATCTTTACTTTCTTTGTAAGCTGTAAAACCAGCAAAGCACTTATCGCGTTCTTCCCACCATTATTAGCGCGTGTCTGATACGGCCGCGAACGTACGCCTCGCCTCGCCTCGCCGTTTGCTCACGCTCGAGCGAGTGCCCGTTCCGCCAATGTCTCTGTCAGCGCGGGGGCGTGTCCGATTCCCGGTTTTTGCCAGGGCCTGTGCGCAGGGCGGGCGCCGGACGCGAGTCCGCGCCGGGCCGGGCCTGGCGGGCTGTCCGACTGGCCCAGACCTCCGCCCGCCAGCCACCCCGGCCTCCGCCCCCGCCGCCGCCGCCGAGCATTCCATTGAGTAACGCGCGCGCGCTGTGTGCACTTGACATTCGGCTCCGTCGCGCCGGTTATTTCACCGTTTCGAGCGGCGACCGGGTCCCCTGCGCAAGTCGGCGCGACGGCGCCGCCCGCCCGCCCGCCCGCCCGCCCGCCCGCCCGCCCGCCCGCCCGCCCGCCCGCCCGCCCGCCCGCCGCCCGCCCGCCCGCCCGCCCGCCCGCCCGCCCGCCCTCCTCCCGCCCGCCCGCCCGCCCGCCGCGCCGGCTCCTCCCGGGCCCACCCGCCGCCCTAAGCGCGCGTCGTTCTTTGATTATAGGTGTGCGCTTACTCCGTTTGAGGAAATCCGAGTGTTTGTTTCGGCAGGCGCGAATTTTTTTTCGTCTTTCGTTGTACACGGTGTACGTCTGTAGAATATACCTCTGATATCCTGCAATTTTAATGTGAAATATTTGTTTGACTCATCTATTGGATAGTAATCAGAAACAGGTGGATGCATGTCCATTGCCCTCAGTATAGGGTTCAGTGACCTTAAGTATAAGAAGCATAGCTGAAAATTTATAAATTGCGGCTGGCAGCCGCACTTAAATGAGATGAATCATGGGATGTAAGATTGAATCTGTGATGTCATGGCATTTTGACATTGTGATTGGAGCGTGAAATGCAAGCCCGAACTTCGTATCATTGTTTCCCATGAAATCTTCCATAAGATCCAATTGTCCTCAAATGGAACAACTGAAGGTGTCTGGTTTGCACAGTGAACCTTCATTATACGGGTTACGTTAACACTGGAATCAAGTTATCTGGAATCTGTTTCACAATGAAAATGATTTAATGAATGAATCGAAAGAGAATACTTGGAGAGACTAGGATCTATCTTCTGGAGTTGGAACGATTTAATTAACTCTGTCAATAGAATCAATTAATTTTGAATAACGGCAGAGGAAAATGACAGAAACAACAAGAAATACTTAGTAAACTCTAAAAGTTGTTTATTTCTCCACATAAAATTGTAATGTGCACTAAATTTTACTAATGTGTTACTGAATATATACATTCTTCCACAATAAATGATATAATCTGTTTTATTTTTGATACATTTCTTCTCTACCGTTTATTTAAGTATTTGACCCGACAAAAATATTTCGATGATTCGAAATTATCCATTCTCTGTGGACCTCCCCAGAATTTCGTGTCTTTGCCATGGATAATGAAGGTTCTACTGCAGATCAAAAGATACCGTGAGAACTATAGTAAAAAGAAGTAAAGAATGTATGTGATCTGGGATGTGAAATTATCATTATTTTCTGATTTCGTGGGCCAGTTTTCTATGCTGTGTGATCTCAACCCTGTACAGGAAATCTCGTATGTACAATCACTTTGCTCACTGTGTTATCTCATTTCTTAGAACTTAAGATTTCTTCCAATCAGCATTTTGAGATATAATTTGAGAGTGGGATGGACTATTATTTTTTTAACTCGTCGGTCGAATTCTTTAATATTTTTATAAATTTTTGATGGATGTCTTAAACCGGCTGTTAGAAATTGATTCACAGATTCAAGAAAAATGTAAGTATTAATTTTTCCACCCGAATATAGTTGATCAGTGCAATTTCATTATCGGGAATGAGGGTAAAGCTTAAGAAGGTTACGGATGTTTTGAATTCCTTTCTGAGTCTAATTTTCCAACCAGGGATCCTAAACCTTTAACTAAGCGAATCTCCAATATAGATGCAAATTTGTCGTGAAAGGTCGTCACGATGTGACCGAAAACCTTCTATCGTCTGCAACAGCAAAGACTGTGAGAAGAATCAACCAAATTGTTTTGAGCACTGTTGTGTGAAGAAGACGCGAAGGAAATGAAGTGAATGTATCCTTGGGCAGGCATCCTGCTGCATTTGATGGAGTGCTTCAGATCACTATTAATGTTCTGTACAAATCGACTTTTTTGGCAGAGCTTAAGCCCACTTATGGCGGCTCTTCGCCCTACTGAATATCACATTAAACAAGGTTTTTACCTCTGTCAAATTATTATTCTCTGTGGCCTTTTCCTTCCGTCTATCATTATTGTTCGAACGTTCCTTACAGTCGCAACTGTTTTTCCCATGAACCCAAAAGAAATCTCATAGACATTCAATTGTCGACCATCCACAACAAAAAGCTGTGTCTGTCTGGACCGAAACGGCGGTGTTTGACCGAGCGCTTTCCCGCTTCAAGGCCCGCAGTGGCAAACAAAGCTCTGCGACCGAGTTCGGTCAAGTAAATCCCCTGCCGTTTGTCGCATTGGACGGACTGGGCGAGATTCTCCGCGCCTGTCCGCGGCGGCCTTGCCACGGCGCTTTTTTCGGGATCGACGCGCGAGTCCGCAGCTGCAGTCCAGTGGAGTCCCTTGGCACATCGAGCAGCGCAGTGGCCTCTCACGACGGCATGAAGAAGGTGAAAGTCAAGAGAGCGTTGCGCGTGCTGCTAGGCAGTCCCCAACGACATTTTTGTCTTTCTCAGAATTATATTTCTTAAACCTATCGGTTTTTAACTTCTAGGACCATATAGCAACCAATGTAACACTGGGGGTAACAGTAATTGTAACGGACACAAACAAACACCCATGCTTCGGGCGGGATTGGAATCCGCGACCCTTACGAGGCAGCTGCGGCTCTTCAGTTTTAGGGACCTCGTCTCTCCAGGCCAGCAAAATTAAAATAAGTTTTGAAACTGGAAGTGATAACAAGTAAACTTCGTGAAAAAGCAAGTGTGTAAACCAAGATCAATATTGGGACCAAGTTTGTAATGAAGTAGATAGATACATAAGACGCTCGCGATCAAGAGAAGCCTGGAAAACTATTTCAAAATGAAAGAAAAATCGTAATGAAAGCAGAATTCTGAATCAGATAAGTCTCCAGCAATGGAAGGAACACTATTGTAAGTTGCTCACCGAAGATAGAATTGAATTCTGTCAAGTTAGTTACATGCAGAATCACAGCCTCCTTTAGCTATCACATCTCAAGAAGTTATACAAACTCTGAAAAAAATGAAAAGGAATAAGTCAACTGGCCCTGGAAGTTTACCTATCGAGCTATTAAAATCCTCTTTTAGCACCAAGCCTCTTTTTAGATTACGTGACGATGCTATTTATTAGATGTGTTTTAACCGATTGTGTGCCTGAAGAATGGAAGATTGCGTGTATTAGTTCCATTTATTAAAAAAGGGAAACAGGAACGACTGTTCAAACTATCGTGGACTTAGTGTAATAGCTACTAAGGGTAGACTGTATGGACGAATTTTGACTCGAAGACTGGAAATGGAGATCAATGAAGTTGAGGAACAAAGTGGTTTTAGGGTAGGGAGATCTTGTATAGATAATATATTCTCTATTAAACAACTTATTGAAAAGAAAATCTCAACAAACAGAGAATTATACTTAATTGTTATTGATTTAAGGAAGGCTTATGATAGTGTTCCTATAAATAAAATGTGGGAAGTCCTGACAAAAGTAAAGGTAAACCCTGCCTTGATAAAGAGTCTCTATGAAAACAGTATGAGTCATGTTAAGATAAAAAATGAAATATCAGAAGGATTTATAGTAAATAAGGGTCTCAGACAAGGATGTACTCTTTCACCAACTCTGTTCAAGATTTGTATTGACAAAACTGTAAGGGAATGGTCCAGAAAAAGTAGAAATATGGGAGTGACTGTTGGAAACGAGAAATTTATACTCTTCTTTTTGGTGATGGCCAGGTAATTTTCGCTGATGATCAGGACGATATTGAATATATGTTAAAGAAATTGATAGAAACATACCAAAGTGGGGACTCGAAATAAATAATGAAAAATGAAGATACATGGTTGTATGGAAATCTGGGAATGATCTAGAAACAGAAATAGGTATACTTCGAGTAGTAGAAGGGTTTAAATATTTTGGAATGACTCTTAGTTTAGATGGATCTGATGAAAATGACATTATAAAAAAAATAAGCAAAGGAAGGGCAATTACTAGCAGACTTCGTAATATTTTATGTAATAAGAATATTAGAAAGCAAACTAAGAGACAAATATGCAAGACAATGGTGGGGAGTTGTGTGACATACGGATCTGAAATTTGGGTTAAAAAAGATGCAATAAACTCTCGGTTTAATGCTATGGAAATGAATTTTTGGAGACGATGTTGTCAGTATACCCTGTTCGACAGAATACCAAACGAAGAGATTACACATATAATGAAGATAGACAAGTGATCGAAAACGTAGAATCCAAACAACTCCAATGGTATCTAATAGAATGCATGTGACAGAATACAAAAATTGTCTTTAGGGATCCCTTTGAAAGAAGAAAACGAAGGCCAAGGAAATCTTGGAAGTCATCGATCGCAATGAAGAAAGAATAGAGGACGATGCTTGGCGGAATAAAAAACAAATGCGTGTACAATGCGAGAAACGGTCATTTGAACTGTAAAATACTCGCTTAACAATAACAACAACAACAATAATAATAATAACAATAATAATAATAATAATAATAATAAAATAATAATAATAATAATAATAATACCTCGCGTACGTTACTCCCGAATTAATGTAGAGATATTCTAACTTTACGCGGTCAAATAGCTTGAGCCCTGGATACATACGAACAAACACACCTAGTTCACAGACAACCACTTTACCTTTGCGTTTGCACAATAACAGCTGATGCCATTAAGTTTTGTTTTTAGGATATTAATATTGATACAGTTCGGTAGTCCCGAAACCACACAATTTCGCAGATTGAACTCCCCTCATTATTATTATTATTATTATTATTATTATTATTATTATTATTATTATTATAGCCTAAATAGATGGCATTAAGGGCCAACGCCTCTCACTTCACGCGGGGTACAAAACTTTGTTGGTTCCTCTATTTAAAACAACAAAACAAATCTAAGCAAGTTTTTCCCTGATTACTGGCTATAGAATGAAGGAATGGGCAACGGATTGCAAAGGGTTTCGCTACTGCGTTGAGGCGGCGGCCGCGCAGCCTTGCTTTCACGGGGCGAGGGTCGCGCCCGGACGCGGCCGCCGCCTTGCGCAAGGCACCCCGCGCCGCGAGGGGCTGCAGCCGCTACCATCGATCTGCCCCTGAGGATAACGCTTTGCAGCCTGGGCTTCGTGCTGCTTTCGTCTCCACGCCAATAGCAAACGGACGGCGGATTTGATGTCTATTACACACCGAGTGAAGAACGACTACACAAAGATGTGGACATACTTTTGTCTCATTTAATTAATATGATTACATGGTTATTTACTAATACATATTTACACGCATCGCGACATGCTTTTGCGCAAACTCTGATTGTTAGAGACGAGCGATACCATTATACGCTTTCTCAAATTTTAATTGTTTAATTAACATCTAGTTTCTTTGGATTTGTGTTCCCATTGAATTCTCGAATTTACGAACAAGGTGCTCAGTTCAACGTTCAATATATCACCCCCACGGAACTCTAGCATCTGAATGTAATGGTTTCTAAAATCATTTGTTTAAACTATTGACAAACGACTAAATGGTGATCGGTCTTGGTAACCCTTAGAATAAAGAGTCAATGGGTCTTCAAATCGATTATCACATCTTGTAAACTGCGTCTTTTCGTAATATCCAAACGGGAGCGGTAGCTTACTGCATCAACTGATGTCACTGCAGCGCCTCAGACCGGGAGGTCCTAGGTTCGCGTCCTGACGGCGGCAGGATTTTCGACACTAGCTTTTCAGCTAGGTCGAATTCAGTCGCTGTCTACAGGAGAATTCTAACGGTCGGCTGCTCTGATCGGCAGTTTTTCGTGATTTCTCCAATCAACACCAGGCGAACGCCGTAGCAGCACCCTAACAAATGACTTCCTTCCACTTCCTTGTTCTATCCTCTCCCATTACACTTACACACACACACACACACACACACACACACACACACACACACACACTAACATACGTAGTGCATAACCATAATATCCAACCTAAAAACCAGGGCTAGAATGTATAGTAAATAACTTGCATCCAAATAGAATGAAGATATATACGGACTTCACATGTCCAAAATATGAAGTAAAATGTAGGGTAGCAGTTGAACGAAGAGATCAAAATAGTGGAAATAATGTATTAATTAAATGTGTAAGTTACGGAAATAAACTGCCCAAGGAAATTAATGTTAATGTTAACCTGAGAAGATGTACTAAAATATACTAAAACATTAATTTCCTCAAAGCAAGCTTTTTAATCCTTTCCCGAACGTTGCAAAACAGTGGATTACAAGCACATGCCCAGTATCTTGAGCGCTGGATGGATATTATAATGTTCACAGACAGCCACTTTACCTTTTGTTTTTTTTTAAGATATGAATATTGATTTTGGTCAGATCGGTAGTCCCGAACACACAAAAGGTCGCACATCTTCTCATTTTGGGTATAAATGTCGCAATTAACGGTGTCACGGTTTTCGTTATTCTGCTTATTCTGAGACCCCGGTCTGCAGCTTCAACAGATCAATACATGCAGCCTTGGAGAGGGGAAGGGAGAAGGAAAGATTTTGAATTTCATTTTAAACGATGTTTGTAATTTTTAGAGTTCATTTTAGTACGGCCTTTGGAATAGTGTTTTCTTCGTTTTATATTCATATTTCCTCCTATCGAGGTACGAACGATATCATGAAGTAAAGGAATGATATTTTTTTCTGAAATTGAAATATTTGGTAGTTAGATTATTGGATACGATAATTTTTCATAATTTCGAGCAAATGGCGATTTTTTATAAATGTAGTTTTCTATGAACTTTCTTTTAACATTGAGACTTTGAAACGGTGTCGACCGAGTTTTTTTAAACAAGTCTCAACGGAGTCCCTCGTTAACAGTAAATATTTATGTCTTAACCATTACTTCATACCTGTCTTCGATCAGTAACTTCATCCTATCAAATGAATTATATCGGTAAAAAAACTTGCTTTTCGATCCGAGTTTCCAAACCCACTCCTGGTTAAAGCGGCGTCTCAGCCATCGCTCATCGCGATGCTCCGAATTGCTGCTTACCGCGGATTTAACCCTCGTCGCGTCTATTTACGTAACAGCTGTCCAACTTCGGACCCGTGTTCCGAACTTTCGGCCCGCGTCGTGTTGCAACGCTTCCCGCTCGCACTGGCGCCGGCGGCGCGGTCGCGACCGCAGCGGCGGCGGCGGCGGTCACGGTGCTGGTGATCTCGGTGGCGGTGGCGTTGGCAGTGCCAGGAGTAGTGGTGGTGGGCGGCGCGGTGGCGACGGTGGAGCAGTTGCGCTGAGAACGGAGGCTGCGTTGGTGGCAGTGGTGCCCGCCCGACGACTGCGCGTGCGGCAGCGTGAGAAAAAGAAAACAGGCGCCGTAAAATCACTGTGATATACGCATGGGCGTAAGGCACGGCACCGGACGCGATAAACTTCGCAGTGTGATGCCCCGAGGAGACTACGTTTGCGACGGCCAGTGGGGCAGGGAGGGGAAGAGAGGACCTACTGACATTTGAGTGTATAATGAGGAACGTAGTAAGATATCTCGGCATTTGAAAGGCAACAAAATATTTTTCTTTAATTTCTGGAGGATTTTTAAAAAAAGGGCTTCTTGTAAGCTTCTACTAAAGAAAAGCATGGTATCTGTCCAGAACGCGCTTAAATCAGTTAATGTCTGAATTTTGAATGATTTTTCCCTCAATTTTTTTTATTGTAAAATAGATCAATAACCCAACCGCCCAGCCCCCTGCGTCCAGTACGAACCCGATTGGCTGCCGAATTTGGGTTAATATTTTGAGATTGGGTACCGCCTTACGTTTGTGTCGACTTCTCAGAAGTGTTTGTGTACATTTTAGGAACAATCGTCCCAATGGTTGAAACGCTTTTGAGGAACATATCTGCAAATCTCAATTTTTTATATAAGATATGGATACAATACAATAATACAATAAAATATTTAGTGCGCTCTCTTTGCCCTTTGCCTTCTATTTGTTACATTATATTTTATTTAATCATTTCTGAATGGTGTTTCATCATTTATTCTTTTTTTCAATTTATTTTTATTTACTGCCCTAAGGCTTCACTTGTGCCGGTTCCAAAAAACACAATTTATACAACTTGTGTGGAATTTTATTTATTTATTTTTTGTCAAAAGGAACTAGTGGAACCCAATCTCTTTAGAGAAATGTTGGATATGTGTGCTATCTTTTCGTGAAAAGAGAAAACCGAGAGATGAGTGAAAATCAGCTGCGAAGGTCGCGATGGGGCAATTGCAAATTGCCTTACAACAGAGTTTCCTTGCGATGTGAATACTAAAACTTTCCTTATTTTGTGTTGTCTCGTCGTTTCCTTTTGTTTAGTATTTAAAAAGTATTCATGGTAGGTGTTTCCAGAATCAATTCAATCAACCCAACGAACGAATTTTAATCTAAAGGAGCAAGAACCACAGTTTCAGTTCTTTTACTATAAGAATAATGAAGTGTCTTTTTTATTTTTACCTCAAAAGAAATTAAGTCTGTTCATCTACTCGATATATATTAATGATTTATTTTTTATTCCTACGCTTTTTATTACGCCTACACGTGTGTTGAAGAAGCTGTGAAAGATTAGAATCACACATTTTTCAATTTAATGGCATTTTTTGCTATTTATAAAACCTCTATGACTATCATTTTGCATCTACATCTAGAATATTTAGCACATGTCATTTAATACATTATTTGTTGTTATTGTACTACATTTATTGTCACTTCTTTTAATATACATAAAGCGTACAGGATAGAATGTATAACAGACCACATCGAAAGACTTATTAGTTATACATAACTACTATCTGTAGATAACCAATACTTATTACTTTGTAATTATTTGTCGCACGTTTTCGCAACGTAAATAAACATGTATGTTCCCACGTTTTGATACGAAAAAGTTTTCTCAGTTACTTGTGAAATGAAATATTTACCAAATAATTTTAAATTTATCGTTTGAATTATGCAGTAGTACAGATGTGGGACATGGTGTTGAAAGCGATGACAAAGACTTCCCAATTAAAAAGACAGGGAATATCTGCTATATTAATATAGCTTGTGAATAATATATCTGTGCAGAAGAAATATGATTTGTTTAAAATGAGTAATATTCAAGTAACACAGGTCGCAACACGGTCTGTATAGACAGTAAGAGATGTGTTTGTGCGCGATACAAACGTCTTTTCTGGTTTGAAAACTTGCAGTGCATGCAAGCCAAGTTCCTTTCGTCCACTCGGCGGCCCGGTGCCGTCGACTCTCCCGCAGGCGGATGCAGGGGCGCGGCGGGGGCGGGTCGACAAACGCCTTTCGCCGGGCGTCGTGCCGCGCCGCTCCGCGCCGCCCCCGCCGTTCCCGCGGGGTCACCGGGTCAAGCGGCGCCGGTTCGCGACCCGCCTCACGCGCGACGCCACGCCCCCTCCCTCCGCGCCCCGGGCTGCCTCACTGAAGGTGGTCTTCTTTCTTGCCTTTCCTCCCCTTCCGAGGATTCCGTAGGGGGTTGTGGCCGGCGCGAGCGGAATTGCGATTGATGTGCGGATTGTTTCGTGGACGTTGGTCTATAAAATTGCCTTCGGGATTGTTGCTCTTTTCGTCTTTTCATTGTTTTGAAGCAGTCTTTTATGAAGTGGGGAAACTCGTTTGATTCTAACGGGTGAACTGCTTCAATACCTCGAGTTATTTGAAAATTGTTTTGTGTGCCTTGGAAGGAGAAGCATCTGATTGGTATGTACTTTCATAATGTTTAATGTAAAGAACCGCACACTTTTTCCTTTATTTGAAATTGTTGATGAAAAATGTGACATTAATATTGCTGTGAGTATGTTTTTGTGATGGGATGAGTGAGTTTGGGTGAATGAAAATTATTTGTAATATATGCGTTTTTATTTTAACATAAATGTACAAAACATTACATAACGAACGATGATTCACATAATAATAAAGTGTAGGATTTCTTGGCAAATATTATGGGAAATAGACGTGCACCAACCATTCTGGGATATGTTAGATAAAGGTGCATTAAATTAAAATGTTTGAAGTAGACGCACATTGTTGACGATATCAGGTAATTAAATGAACATACTATTATGTTCTTCGCATATTGTTCGTTGTATTTGTAGCTCAAGATAAATGTAGAATTCGACTTTCTCAAGTCAGTTTTCATCAATGCAAGGATTGATAATGGAATGCTGTTCTACAAAGACATTTATTTAATACCTGTATATGTCACGCGACGTTCGGTTACGGAGAATTCGATGATCAGTGGCTACCAATGTAAATATTTAAGAAGATGTAAAATAATGTTTGCATTCTTTTCTTTGTGGTTACAAGCATAAACTATTTAGTTGTAGCGAGTGGAAAGGAAGCGAATTCCTGGAAGGCACGTGTTGAATAATGTTCCTTGCGTGCGGCCGGCGAAGGCGTAAGGTGTCGGTCGTGCGCTGCGATCCGCGGATGAGCGCTGTGCTCAGGTGGCGCCAGATGGCCTCCGCCTGCGGGAGGCTCTTCCCAGCTCCCACTTTGGCCAGCGCACCTGCATCGCCGGCCGCATCGTTGCGGCCTTCTGCCGCCATAAACCGCTCACAACCAGGAACCGACCTGGCCACATGAAGGAACTCGGAGACGAATGGTTTTGTAGAGATGTGCGAATCTGCGAAATGTTGTTTTGGGGAACGTGAACGTAGTTTTCGTCTGCAAATGAGATAGAGGCGTCTTTTGGAGTGTTTTATTTCAGTTATCAACCGGTGTTGTGGCGTGTTTTTATAACTGGTAATGGCTTCCAGATGATATTCTGTATTGGGTCGTAATTGATCATAAAGTTATAGTTTAACATATCTTATCTGGCATATTCAGTTGACTTATTCATTTTTGGAATATTGATTGTCTTTCTTATGAAATTCTTTATCATGGAGAGGAATCTGTAACCGTAAAATACATACAGTGAAGGACTACTTTGAATTTTTTTCAACCAAAATATGTTCTGTTCTTCAGTTTCTCTAAAAGGAGTAAGAAATGAAATGAATGAAAATAATAATAATATATGCGCATTTTGACAGAAATGTCAGAAGTCGTGCAATGAATCACAGAGTCGGGTACTTTTTAAGAGATGCGTCCCAGTACCTGTTCGCATTGTGTGTTAATACGTGTGTTCGTGTAAGCGGTTGCGTCATGTGGCGGCGCGCGCTGCCGACAATGCAGCCGTCTTCAGATCTGCGTCCGACCGGTTAGCGGCCCAGGGGCGGCCGAGGGCGAGGGCGGCGTAGCGCTCGCGGCTCACGCCCGGCTCCGCCGCCACGAAGCGCGACGGCCGCAGCGGGAAGCGCGGCCGCCGCGTGGGGTACCTGGGGCGCGGAGGGGCCGTCGGGCGCACGGCGTGCTGCGTAGGGACTTGCTACGTGGAGGAGATTCTCTTGGTATCGAATGGTGCCTTAAGGTTGGGCGCGGTTAGAATGTTACGTTCGGGCGAAATGTGCGGTGCCCCTATTGTTTGCGATCGGGTAGTTCCTGTTTTGCCGTTGGGCCTGACTGCATTGATATTCCTTGAGGCGTCATCGGTCTCAGTGTTGAAGTTTCCAACAGCTGGGAATGGTCCACCGTGAATATCCGTAAAACCAGTAATGCTATTGGTGCCGCTGATTGCACCGTAGTCCACACCACCAAAGTCCCCAGCGCCTCCTGGAACGATGAACGTGACCGCTCGAAGGCCGGGGGATGCAGCCTGGCGGGGTGCCGCAGGCTGTTGGCGGACGACGGCGTGGAAGCCGGCGAGGGGGTGGGCGACGTAGTGCACGGTGCGGCGGGAGCCGTCGGGCTCCAGCAGCGAGTAGCTGCCCCGGCGCGGCTCGTGGTGCGCCTTGGAGTCGCCGGTGGAGTGGTCTTGGATGACGTAGCCGTAGCTGTAGTGCGCGGGACGGGCGACTCGGGCGTGGGCCTCTGCTACTGCGAGAAGGGCTGTCGCCGCTGACAGCACCAGGAGCAGCTGCGTGCAAACCAGAGAGGTGTCAAGCGTCAGCCTTAGAATTGCATAAGTTCTGAATGATCTTTGAACATTCGGAATCAAGATGACTAATCTTTTAACTGACATTTTACTTCTGGCACTTACATTGTACTTAAATTTATCCTTAAATTATTAAATAATTTACAGTGTTGGATAATACATCTAATTTTGCATTCATTACACTAAGCACGTTCGCTTTTTTTCGTATGAGGGTGATTATTATTTGAGACTGTGTTCAGACTATGATTTTCGAAAGTTTGTCATGAACTACCGGAACCGTTTCAGTATACATGTATCACTTCCCTTTTATGTTGATTGAATAGAAATGACCTTGAATTTCAGTTCCGTATTAACATTTTCATTTGTATTATTTAGTTACGAGACACCGGCTAGTTCTTTGTAATCGGATGTTGCACTGTGCATATATTATGTTTTAAAATCGCATATGTGTTTGAATTTCCTTTCATTCTCAATCTCAGAGACGGCAATGTCTTGGTAGTAACCTGAATAATGGCTTTGGCCTTACACTCCGTGTGTGGTCACGACTGTCTCCGCGAGTCGTAAAAGATCCTGTATTTCTTGTGGTGAATTCCGCATCCACCCAAGCCAGCGGCCGATCCGCTTGTGGCCCCCCGCCCCGCCCACCGCAGCGCGCCGCTCGCGCGGCCGAAATCCTTTCACCTCTTGCGCCGGGGCCGGCATGAGGTGAGTGCAGTGGGGGCGTGGCCGGGAGGGTGACGCAGCGACAGCGGCGCCTTTGTCCGCCGGCGTCCTTGCTCCCGGCGACGGCGGAGGCGGAGCCAGCGTTCCTTCCGCGCGGCCGCCCCCGCGAACAAAAGCTCTGGCCCCGTGCGGCGCTGGGAATGCGAAGGGCGCCTTGCCCTGGATGCCGGAGGATGTGGGCAACAGGGCGCTCCCATTCCGATGAGGCATTGTGCCCTCCGACGAACGTTGCATTTCAAATGGTCTTGCATAAATCTATATTTCCGTATTTTAAGTTTTAAAAGTTACTTGACTTTCAAAATAGAGGGATGACATTAATATCATCATGTATCAAGCGATAGCCGCAGTCAACTACCGGTGGTAGTTCGAATTCGACGAAAGCCCAATGTCAATGTGTTGTGAAATAATTGAAGATCACTACTTGGACATATCTGACGTTGTTTCGCATATGGTGTTGTACAAGGGTTTAACATCAAGCATGTAAGGTGTATTTAAGGGAAGATATCCAGAAAGGAACCTGCTATTAATGATTAGTACTTTGAAATATGCATTTTAGGGTTAAATAGGTATTGACGGGCTGCAGTACACATCTTGAATCCTCGTGGGTAGTCTTAAGAAACAATCCTTATCTAGAAGAAGAAACTGTTTTCGATCTCTTCAAGCCTATAATTTCAAAGTGCTTGTATTACAGAAAACTTTGCCGTTATTGTTCGCCAAATTACTCTTAATATCAGTTGATGGTTATTGTGAATTGAAGCAGTAAATTGAAGAAATTATACCTAGATAAAATCGTAGGAAAGCCTCCAGGAAACACAAAATAAATTCATGGTTATGTGAGTTTCTGTTATAACAAAAATATTTTAATCGAGAAAGCCAGCTCTAATTGATATCACTGCATTTCAAGAACGTTGAACTTTGACGAATACAATACTATTTTATCGTTCATCGCATGGTAAGGTGAAGGGTTGCAGGTTGATGGTCTTTAAAATCAATGTTCTGTGGGCACTTGCCCTGTCTTCTACGGTACCTGCTTGCTGGAAAGCATGTTAAGCGAATTTAATGAGACATGACTGGGCGTTATAACAGCTCTTAGCGTGACTGTCCCATTTATGTGATCACAGCCGCCCGTGTTCCACAGGAGCGGTATCCACTGGACCAGTTTGACATTTACGTCGCAGAATATTTCTGACTTGATTAATGGTGTTTGTTAGTAGAATTTCTTACTTAAATTGACAACTTAACGTCTCCGGTTTTCATTTCATTGCGATCTTCTTGTAGTATATACACATCTGTGAATATGCGTGTTCTACTTACGGGTCTTCAGTGTGTCAACCTTCTGGTGGATTTTACTCTGTATGAAATACTTTCGTTCAAACATTTCCTGAAGGTTGAAGTTACCTCATTACCACTTGTTGCTACGTCTAGGCGACTTACTACATACGTGAGATTACACCTAAGAACACCGTCATTGCTATAGGAGAATGTGGAGCAGCTTTTCTTAGAAATAATTATGTCAAGTTAGAACCTATTTTATACGCATTTTTGCTCAAATGATTATACCTTGCACGTATAAGAATAATTCGCAAGTTGATATGCATCTTTCAGTGCTTTAATTATTACGCTTTTATTCAGTGAGAATTTTATTCAGTGAAGGCTAAAAAGAACATCAATTGGTTTGTTGTCCTCGTAGAAGCAGAGTAGGATGTTGGGAAAGGGTGTAACCGTTCGATGGTTCAGCTATT
The DNA here is from genome assembly GCA_964035755.1 of Teleogryllus oceanicus. NCBI lineage: Eukaryota > Metazoa > Arthropoda > Insecta > Orthoptera > Gryllidae > Teleogryllus > Teleogryllus oceanicus. The sequence continues at coordinate 59,433,930 of CAXIVR010000008.1, forward strand.
GAGTGTTTCCCCCGCGCGCTTGTTCTTGACTCCTACCAAAGAAGCAGCGACGAGGATGACGTAAAGTAGATTGCGGAAAGCCCTGATGTTCTTTAATGGAAAGTGAATAAATAACGGCATGCCTGCGTTACGACCAAGAGGAGAGCAGGGCGGGCGTGAATTGGCGGGGACGGCTGCCAGCAGGTTTTTCTCGAGTTACTGCAGACTGACGTCATAGTGGCGTTGACATTGGACTTGATTAACGATATACAGCAATGTCTTCTTGTCTCATTTGTGCTGTCTTGTTTCAGTTGATTCAGATTTATTTCTCAGTTTCCATGTACATTCAATTTGAAATATAGTAAAACATGTACATATCCAAATGTTCAGACAATGGTTAATCGATCAGTTTAACTATCACATCTTAATAATATTTATGTCAATTTTTGTTTCAGTCAAAAAATTTCTGGAACTGGATGTGCACATTTGAGACTGAGGTAGAGATACCTACATTACGAACATAAAATGAATAGTCAATTTAGCAAGCAATCATAATGAAGCGAAACTAATGATTCCAGCAGTTGGACATTTTGTAGCCAAGACAAATACTGAATTAAACGCGTATTTTTGTTACAACACACGATCGCCAATTGGCAACATTTAACTAGACTACTGTACATAAAGCAACAAGTAATTGCTTTCTATTTTCTAGATGATGTTTACATACATTCTCTACATTGGCAAGAATTGCGAGAATTGTTGTGATGAACATTTGCATAATACTTACTGTACTGTATATTCCTATTTTTCATCTCTCTTTTCTTTCTACACGGAGGGCGATGGCCGCCGAAGGTCCTCGTGTTTTCTACTCCACTTACCGATTATAAGACGCTTGCCTCCAGTTTTCCTTGTGTGCGTGCCGCTCCTCCCACGAGCATCTCCGCGCCCATGGCTCGCTTCCCGCTCCGTCGCTCATTGACGTCCAGCTGCGGGCGAGACCCCGCCCACTCGCTGCACCTGCCTCCCACCCAGGTGCGCCTTTTCCCTCTCGCGCCCATTCACGTCACCCATTTACCCAACGGCGCACTCTGGTATGGCATAATCTCAATGATCCCATCGATCGTCTTACTAACGATAGCTCTCTTTCTGTCCGTTGTCAGTCCGTTTGTTAAATTCCCAAAAATCGTATTGATCAGTTCTTTTGCAGTCGAGAAATAGAGGGTACTGTCTTTACCGAACTTCTCAAATTTTGTCTCTCAGAAATGAGATCGTGTTAACTCCCAGAATGATGACTAAGTCATCGAATCTGCTCGTGTCTTCAATTTGCCCTTTCAGCTTTTGTCTTGCTCAGCTTTGCTTTTTCCTTTCTTCGTAATCATTGTCTTATTTCCTTTCGTTAGCACTGTTCAATCTTTCTTTGTCTTTCTTCGTGCTCTCTTCTCATGCGAATTGTTTCTGGAACCTTTGCCGTTCTGCTTGGAACCTTTCTCGTCCTCCTTTCGCGCCGACTTCCCGTATTGTGTCTAACCCATTCCTAAAGTGCTTGCTCATGGATTTTATTCTCTTAAGGAACGCTTCTTCCCCACTGTTTCAAATCGGTTCATTCTTAACGTTCTGGGTGTCTTTCGTGCCTCTTCACATGTACGCCATGTACACAATCTGCCAGCTCACCCTCCGAATCGGTCGCGAATTGCGTCGTCGCCTTCGCTCACTTTCCCACCTGCCCCCGGCCCGCCCACTCACGCGCCCACCTGCTCCGCTCCGCTCCGCGCCCCGCGCGCCTCGCCACGCCCCACCCCGCTTCCCTGTTGGCCGCCGGTGCAACCGCCCTGCGGCGTCGCGGGTCTGTGCAAGCCCAGCCGCTGGCGAAAGTGGCCCGCGTTTGCACGCCCTCCCAAGGCACTTCGCCACTCCTTCGTCCAGCCAACGAACCATTTCACACCCATGCTTTACTCACAATTCCGGAAAGAAGCTGATAAAGGTGTAGCGGGATTTGTCGTTCTTATCAACGTGTAGCAAGTTTTTATTGAATATTTTCTTCAGTACTTTCCTGACGCGTCTTCTGTGAGTCCTATTTATTGCAGTGCCGGGCAGAATGAACGGACAGAGACTTAGAAATTCGGCTGCGAGTGATGATGCAACCTGCAACAAATCAGTTGTATTATCACTGCTGCCTTCTCTCACTTTCCATTGGATAGTTCCAGGCGGATTTCACTCTTTTCTTTCTTTTGTCGAAACAGGTGGTTTCTGATTTACAAAAATCGGAAGACATTTTTATGATTGACTCTAAGAAGAGAAGTATAATCATACAATGCGTGATTATACTGCAATTGTACTTCAATACTAATCGTACAATGTGTGCTCGAAACGAAAAGAAAAGTTTAATAAAAATGTAAACAAACCGAAAAAACAGATTGTAAACAAAAAGAGAAGTAACATGTGCAAATGGTATTCCTTATCCTGGACTCATATTTTTTGAGCTCATCAAGACATTGTTATAATATTCGTAAAAACATCGTGTAAACTAATAAATTCACCTTTCAGCTTAATTTCGAATCGAAAGTACTTATGGTATTGGAGTATGTGACGATCGCAAATGTTTGTAACAACTTTCATCTGGACGTCATAATTTATTTAAACTTATTCGTTGGTATTGTATAATTTCCGTGCATCCAGAAAAGTAATGTTCAGATACAGTTAATATCCATAAGAATGTCTGTGGAAGGTGACTTTCCATTTTCTCTTTGCTTCGTTTGCTTCTTTTGAGGATTCCAGTCAGACCTTGATTTGCCAGGTTTCCATTGTTTCTGGAGTGGCCTGTGTTTTTGCGCCAAGTCCTCCCCAAAACGGTGACATTTCGTGCGGGCGACTTGGCGCAACGTGATTGAATGCGCGGGAACGTGCGATTTGGTAATGGTTATGGACTGCGAGCATGTGTCGGGTACCAAACACCTCGTTAACGACTTGAAACGTGCAACTCCTTTCTCTGAATTGGGGACGGCAGGGTGCAACAGATTCTCTACTTCTCCCTGGTTTTGTGTTGTGCTGTTCAGACATTCAGGAGAGGTACGGGATCCCGTAAACGACTCAATGCCCGGTGCGTAGGTTGCGTGGATTAAGAAATTCAGGTCGGTAAAAAATTGATCCAGTACATTGGATTAAATTTACGTTGAGCACCCTAGAGTGTTGTATTGCAAACAACTGCCTTCGAATACATTACCGCATCTTTATAAATAATAAAATTGTATTATTTGAAGCAAGTTTTCTTATAAGATAACGCCAACTTGATGCTGAGCTGGACTATTAAAACATTTTGCACGGTTCTCTTGGACTAAATATAATTATTAATTGATATGTAATATATTTAAGTAATTAAATAATGTATTTCTTGCTTATAACCAAATAACATCTAGAAAACTAAAGATTTGGATAATTCTATGGTCATGGGATTTTTATCTTTGGACCTAATATACTTTCTTAGCTTTCAAGATCGACACGTTACGCCTATGTCTTTGCATGGACGATGAATTCTACAAAATGCAGCTCGGCCTAGTAAAGTACTTGCAAGTAGCATTCGAATTATATACCTATTTGTAGTCGGTAAGAAGGGTCAGGAAGTTTCATTGGCAATCACATCTCAGTTACGTGAATGCTTCGTTACGGAACTGCCAATAAACGCACTGCCATGTCTTTTCTGCATGACTGATCACCTAATGAAAGGTGTGTACGTGATTCAGCCAGGGAATGAAAACGTCATGTTGATGGTGGAGCAGACTACAGTAAAGTGCATTTCGGTAAGAGCTCATGCTGGTATTCATACTTCGAAGAAGCAACCACAATGATATTCACTTGTGCAAATATTCATTAACTTGTTTGATTCATGTTTTTAGGTGAGGTGGACGTCGGTTGTAGAAGGTGGAAGCCGGCCTGCAACTTAATAAACAATATTTCCTATTACTGTTTTTATTCTCAGTTATAAAAATAATATCTGAGTAAATATACGTTCTAAAAATTTTATTTTGGATTTTTTCATCGCTCTCTTAGTAATTAATGGCATTTATTAAGAAGATAACTCATAAAATTGATATAAATTGCATTTGGAGAGTTGGCGTTACGTGGACGGCGGTAACTAAGTTGCATCCGGGAACGTATAATAGATGCAAAAAACTCGAACTGCAGTGTGAGGAAATCCCCCGTAAGTTCCCCGCATCTTGACGACTTCCGACTTTTCCAAGCGAGCGTGTAGCGTATGCGGAACCGGTATTTTACGAGACATCCACATTCTGCTCTCTCAGACCACATTCCTTGCAGCGCCTTAGCCGTAACTAAATGCTCCTCGTGCTCTATCAGGCCTTTGTATTGTGATAACATTGGAAGGGAAGAAAATAGTAATTGTACAACGTACCTGCATGCATTCCATGTGTCGGTTTGGAAGTCTGATATCAATGAGACTGGAGAGCTAGGAGGCAGTGAACGCGATTCTAAGAATTTTGAGAAATATCCTTTAAAATATAAGTTAAGAAAAGTTTAGAATTTCTTCCATTTATTCTTTAAACATGGAGTCTTTTATAATAGAGAACGAACTGAACTGTTCTTGAATTCCTCAATCTGTCGAAAAATGTCGAAACGTTTATGAATAATGAAATATCATAATTAAATTTAAAATTTTCTGAGAATGATTTTTGCACTGTAAAAACGTACTCCATTGATATCTCTCACGACGATTTTAGAACATTTCGGTCAAACTTTCATTTAAGAGATTTTTTTTTGTGTTCTTATTAAATCATTGAGACATGTAAAATTATTTGAACGAATGTGGTAGAATTGAGGATTTTGGAAGTGACATCTTCTTGAAAATTTAAACACTTTTTGGAAAAAATTTTTTAAAGTTGTACTCATCGTAAATAAAATAAATGCTAACAACATAACTAACATCATATCGGCTACTTTAGCTCAGAGTCAGCAGTACCATTGTCTCTGCAGTGACTCTGACTGGGAGGTCCTAGGTTTAGAGTTTAGGATTTTCGAGACTAGCTCGACAGTCAGGTCGAACTCAACCGTTGTCTGGTGGAGAATTCTAGCGGCCGGCTGTTCTGATTGTAATTTTCTGTAGTTTCTCCGACCCAAATCAGGTGAAGTAGTGCGATATTCCCTTAACAAACACGCCACGGACCGCACGAGATCTTTCGTTCATCTTCCTTACCCTATCAAATCCTATTCTTACTCCCATCCTATTCTTTCACACACTCACTTTTCCCACTTACTCATACATGCACCACACTACTACATTTATGCCAGGAGACCAGTCGGGATCGTCCTGGGGCTTGTACTTGATCGTACGGGGCTTGTGTTTTCCCGCTTGTGGGAGGGGGAAATCTCCCAAACCAACGTCTAATTCGGCACCGAATCTCACCATCAAGGGGCGGAGACACCCTCATCCCCGGGATAAAATATTCACTGCACCAACAGACCAAACAACGTAGCAGTTGACCTACCCGGAAACATCAGTCTAATAAACATCAATATTAAGGTCCGAAGGATAAAGTTCTGCGTAAAATTATTAGGCCTGCAAATTATAAGAGAAGTTCAGTACATCTATTGACAAACATATGCAACTTGTAAATTTTTTAATGTGCATATTAGTGATCAGAAACAGTTCTGGAACTAGTATTAATCTCAATTGCAATAATATTTTAAGGTTGCATGCATTTAGATCAATTGTAATGCTACATTCAATGGTACTATAAACAGAAACAAAAATATCGAAGCATAAAGGAAGCTCAGTAATGCTGCAAAAATTAATCGGTGTGGATTAAAAAAAAGCTGCAAAGAATCGATGTGAACGGAAATGCCCGTTTTCAGGGTTCCTCAAAACGAAAGAATGTTTTGTTTAAATTGTCTTTATGACTTCTGTCCATCCAACCTGTCCATCTACCTGTCCATCTGTCCATCTACCTGTCCGTCCACCTGTCCGCCTGTCCATCTGTTCGTCCTTGCGTGTGACCGCTCGTTTGTTCGTCTGTATGACTGTGTTTTCCTCCGCCTGTCCGTGTCTTTGTTTGCCCGTCTATCTTGTAAAGTACATTAGGATGCAAAGCTTACCCAGAATTTTTCTCAAAATATACATATATTACCTAATGGAATTGCCCGAACTCGCGGGCCCTGGAAATTTGAAGATGATCTTTTAATATTTGGGAGGTAATTCAAGTATTATTAACAATATAGAAGATGTTTTTTCTAAACAGAAAGGTGTTTCTTGCTCTGACGATGTACAAGGGAAAAGCTATGAACAAATCAGAAGAATAAGATAGACAATAAAGGCACATAGCTTACAGTTGGATAATGTGGACCAATACTATGGACACAGGTATAGTTGAATCATAAAATTACACTAGAATGAAGTCATCGTCTTAATAACTTGATAATACGAATAGTGTGTGAAATGAGGATGTAATATATATCTTTTTATCATAGCAATAATAATCGTAATGGCGGCAATAATGATAATTTTCCGTTGCGGTTGAGAGAAGGTGGTAATCGAAATTAGAGTAAAGGTAATGAATGATGAGATTGGAATCTGAGATGATTCGCGCGGCGGGAGCGGGCTCACCTGTGGGGGCGCCATGGCGGCGTGGGCGCGGCGCGGGCGAGGGTGCGAGTGCGGCGCGGGGCGCGCGAGGCGCGTTATAAGGCTCCCGTCCGCCACGCCCACCGCGGAAGCGCCTGGACGCGCCCGCGCGTTCGTTCCGGCGCCCGCCCGCCGTACGTGCTCGCCCGGGGCCACCTCCCCCCCTTGCCCCTCCACCCGCCCGCGACGCCTGCCGTAGACATTTACTAAAAGTCTGGAAGAAATCTAATTGTTGGAGATAAACGATTTTATCTTTTGTTATTTATTTATTTTTCTTTCAAGAAACCAGTCTTAGAAGATAACTTTTTTCCACAGTCCCAAATAGGTCAGAAGGGGTTGCATTTTTTCTGCGTACTTTCGTAATTCATGAACGTAGAAGGTGGTTACTTGTCAAATGAGTTTCGAAAATTCAAAAATGTTCTTTACATAACATCTTGGTTGCTGGTACCAACACTTCTCGTTGTTAATGATCATTATTGGTGAATTATTCTTGTGATATGGGTTACAGTTTATGATGGTGAGCAGCAATTTCGTGCAGATCTGCTCCGTTGAATAGTATGCTGGTGAGTTGGAATGGCCCTTTCTAGGCATTCCATATTTCATGTGGAAAGTTCATTGACTCCTTTACTTCTTTACTTGTACTTCTTTATTGCCTGATAATGTGCTTCAGAAATCTTTCAACTGGATTTCTGTGGAATAAAATATATCGAAGATAATAAATTTTAATGGATAGAAAAAATACAAATGGAGAAATGGTGATGTGTAAGGCAGAAAAACCTACTAGAAATGCATAGAAGAAGAACGATCTCAATAGTGGTTGTACGAGTGTATTAAAAGCAATACTAAAAGAGCTCCGAGTACCGGAATGGAGATATAAACGTGTGCGTATCGCCGGGTGTACTGAAAGAGTGTTGAAAGCCAAAAGAGAGGACTAAAAACGCAACGCTTCCTTTACGGATGTTGTTAATAATGATGCAGTTTGTATTCTTTTCTCGGCGCTACATTGTAGGGGTACTTTTTAAAAATAATTGTGGAATTTTTTGACCTATTCTGGAAGGTATACTTGATTAGAAATCCTAACACACCTAGTAAATACTACTGTAATGAAGAGTTCTGTTAATGAAATTAGAGAAGAATCTTCTGAAAATATTAATATTCGGATATCGGTCACAGCATTGTGATAAGTATACCGTTCTATTATGCTTTTCTCTTCGCTCGAAGTGTATAGTCATTTCACTGCTTGTAGAGTGGTGTCTCCATCTCGATGTGAGCCCATCTGCGTCAATACGGAGTATTGGACACGGAGGTACGAATACGGAGGTACGGAGTATTAACTATTTAAAAGTTAATATTGATATTAATGATCCGATAACAAATGGATGAAAAATAAATGAAACTAGGAGTGGTACAACAGCACATACTTTCTCGATTTTTTGTGTGAGCTCTGTTGTATTGTGCTATTATATGAAGATGCAAACATTATTTTCCGCATCGAGACTGGAACTCAGATTCCCCGAGGTAATTCGCCGTCAGCCATACCACTACGCGCATACCACACATACCGAAGCGCCGAAATGGTCGGAACTCAGGCTGATGCTAAAAATGTAATTGTCTCAATATTTCCAATACGCAATTTTCGAAAATACGGAGAGTTCGTCGAAAACGGAACTCTAATAGTACCATATTTTGTGCCGTTGAGACACATATGACGAGAAATGTTAAAGAAAAAAATTGGTCCGGTTTTTGAGAAAATATTTTTTTTGTTTTTTAGATATTTCAGTCACAAATTGCTCGAAATCTACTCCTTTAAAAAATGTGGATGACCTTTTTTAAAGAGCTGATTTTTTTACAATAGACTTTGGTCCAAGGCAAAAATATCTATATTGAATTTTCTAGTTCTATATTATCTATAAATATCTATATTGAATTTTCGCCGAAAATGGGACTAGCACCAAATTTTTATCTACCCTTGATACATAAGAGTGACATTTTAAAGAAAAAATGAAGCGCGTTTTGCGAAAATAGTTTAAAAAATAGAAATTGCGTATATTTCGCGTAATATTACACGAAAACCATTCATATTTTCCAAAAATTGACCATGACTTTATTTAAATCTATCTTTATAAAACAGATTCAACAACAAAACAACAACTTTATCTTCGATATTGTTGCAAGACGCCTCAAAATCTTGCACTTTTGCAAATTTCGAAGAATCAGGGATTTCAATAAGCATTACACCTGCGTCGTTCTCTGAAGCGTCCTTTACGCTATCGAGAACAAAGATTAATTTTTAAAAAATAAGACACTTTTGAGACTTCATATAAACTACCCGCAAAAATCAAAATATCCGTTTGTCACTGCCAAAGCCTCGAGTTCATTTCGATCGAGAGGGGAATATCAATTTTGGAGAAAATCGGCTGAATGCTTTAGACGTTAGCATTGATCACAGGCTATATACAGACTTTTTGTCGTCAATCGGTTTTTCGTATCAAGGACCCACAAAATATGCATTCTGGCTACACCATATATTAAAAGAAGGAATTCACTGTATGTAGCTTAAGTATTTATCTACTTGTAGTTACTAGAGCCCGACAATAAGAGTTTTTCTGCCGAAAATTTGCTTTTTTCCAGTGCAGGATTACATTGCTTTCTCTTCTTTCGACGGAAGTCCGAGAAAGAAAAATGCGTGTTTGTCAATTTTTCAGTCCATTTCAAATGTTGACGAACGTGATAATGAATTTAACTACTCACACCATGAATATTATGTCAGTTTCGTGTCTTCTGTTATGTATAGGTAATTTTTAAAGTGTGTTATATAGTATTTTAATTTATAAAGTGTGTTAGTTAAAAAATGTGTTTTATAATCGTTAATTATAAACACATTTTAATTATAGAGAACTGTTGTAATAGTGTATAAGAAGAGCTTGTGTTGTTTATTTGCTAATTGTAGGCGTAATATTTTCTGAAATGAATGTATACACTCTTTGTTCCCTTTTCTCTGGGAGTTAATTCCCGCCCACTTGGTAGTTTCTGTGTCAATTCGCTGCAGTTCTGTGTTCTGATTGGTAGGTTATGAGGGAGATCCAGGGCGCTGCAATTGACATTTCCTCTCTGGCGCGTGTTAAGGATTTGTGCTTCGCTCGCTTCCTGGAATGCCAGACCGTAATGTGAAATTGACAGTGAAGCGAGTGTTACTCGCCAGAATAGCTAGCGGAAAGAATTAACGAAGTTACTTTATCTTAATGCTGTAAACCCTGACCTACCGCAGGGAGGCAATTAGTAACCCTCGTACTTTCTGTCAGTTTCTTCTAATTGGTTTCCCTGAAGTTATATCTTTCGAATATGAAGTCATCCTTGACGTGAGCTTATTTCTACAAGTAACTGAGATAAGTTGTGACTTTTGTTATAAAACGTAATTGAAAATGTTGCATTTTCTGTTTATTACTAACAATCATTCGTTGCTAGCAGACATATGCTTGAAATTGTAATCAGATCACTTCTGTGTGCTTCAAATATGGACATAGTTAGAAAGGAGGACCTAAATATAAATACTAATTATTTCGACAAATTCCTCTACTTCTCTCAACACCTATCGACGTACACTCAAAAATGTAGAATTTCAAATTAAATTAAATTTTGTTTATTTTATTTTTCCAGGAAAATAAATTTGATTAGTAGATTTTTCGGTTTCAATATCAAAACCACAAGAAGGTTCAAGATAATTAAAATTATTTAAGCCATGTACTAATTCATTATTACATGGTTCCTATATAGCAATATACTTATAAACGTACATTGTGTACAGTAATTCATTATGAAATTGTTATGCAAAGCTTCAGTTACTCATATTTCAATTAAGGCACATGTGGTGGATGTTCATTCAGATTATACAACTTGGAGTGTAAAGATCTCAATAGGGACTTTTCGCAGAGCGTAGCCTACTGCAGTGGACAGCAGTCTCTCCATCAATAGTGGGCGAAGTTGAGGAAGAGTTTTTGCATAACATCTAGGTCGATGAGGATGAAGTTTCGAACTGTGGCGAGAGAGTATGCGGTAAATTCCCATATTGCTAAACGTCTTCATTCGCATTTGTTCTACAAGAGCTGCCCATCAACCACTGATCTGCTTATGTAAATATATTGTTATTGCACCGTATATGTGTATGTATGATATTAATTACATGTCAAAAGATTCATAGATTAATGCGACGAACTCCATGTTACAACCTGGGAATGAAGTGTTAACAGCACACACTGCCACCAGAGTTAGGAACGAATTGTGTATTGTATGCCAGAATGATCGATTGACATGCGATATAAGTCGCCCACTAAATGACGTGGATTTGCTATCGATTCGAGTTCGTGTTGGCGCATGCCCAGAGGCTTAACAGTGCAGTCGGTTGCTGTAGTTTGTCTGTGCAAAACGCCCCTAACGTTCGGGAGTTCGCGCATGCGCAGATGCACAAAAGTGATACGAAACTTGAACTGCGCATGCGCAGAAAATCGATAGTGCTTTAACGAGCGAGGGTGCACAAACTCGCTATTATGATTAAAAATCGCATTCAAAGGAAGAGAATCGTGTCGATGAAGGCCGTTTCAGTTCAAGCAACCCTTGGTTTTCTGGACGCCCTACATGACTCCACCATTTCACCTTCACCCCACGTTTCCTGCTGCGATTGCGCCTGCGCCTGCGCGCCGTCACCCTGCGGCTTCTCGGAAGCTGTGGGGCGGGGCGGGGCGGGGGGCGTCGGCTGCCCTACATGCGAGCCCCCCGCGCACGCCGCCGGCCGGGAGGAGGGGACCTGACCCAGAATGCGGCCCCGCCCTCCGTTTCGTCAAAGCACGTCACGCGCGCCGCTGCCTCCCTCCCCTCTTATTCTTCTCTTCCTCCCCCTTTTATGCATCTGCATCCTCTTATTGCTCGTCCCCTTCCTCCTCCTACGCCGCCGCCGCGGCAGCACCTCTGTCTCTGGATTTCCGTTGGGACGCGACGCGATTTGCTGAGTCGTAGAAACTGAGAGTGGTTTTTTTGAACGCCTGATCGCCCGGGGACGTCGTTTTGTACGTGAGGTGTGTGGCAAGAACGTGAAACGTCATGTAATCTCTTGTCATGTTTTTGCGTTTTGAATGAAAAAGTGGAAACCCAGTATTATTTTACCCGTATTTCAAAGTACAGGTTACACCAGTTTGAAGATGCATAACTCGAAAGTGGTCTGGCAATTTAACTATTTTCTGCGGTAGAAGGACACATTTTGCCAATGATACCTGTTAGGTTATTACACGTCGACATTGTTCAAAGATGACACAGAATTAAGTCCAAATTCGGGCACATTCTATTGGCGTCCCTTGAAGTAATTTTCTTTAATAAATCTCAACACTTACTCAAGAAAATATCAAATAACAAATATCTATTGTGTGTCATCCAGAAAGAAGCTAGATTATCTTTTTAATCAGGAAAGGAACGTATTTAATATTTCCTTGAATTCATTACGCACATTGAACGTGAATAACTGCATGGATGAGATCTAATTATTTTCGTAACTTTCTGTTTCATTCGTATTTTTGGTACGCTCTTAATGAATCTTATTACTCATTTCTCTAGAGTAAAAATGATAATTTATTCCGATTCTTTGCAATAGTTAAACAATAATGAAATCGAATACTACAATGTGTGTTATAATTTCCTTATTTTGTAATTCCTAAATCATTTTCTTATGTCGCTATGCAGAAAAATATGCTTGTTTTAAGCAAAGAATGTGCGTTAAAAAAATACAGACTAGAATTACATATTATTCCAGATGAATACCAATATTATTCTGATTTACCATTATATTCAATACAGTAGAACGTTATAATGATGGTCGTGGAAGTACTGTTTCTCATAAATGTACTTTGACCATAAGAGTGTTCTCTTAAATTTCTTGTTCTAACAGGCCGTACACGACGGTTGTGTTGTTGTACTCCTCAAAGTGGAAACTTGTATTTGTGTTACTTAGCGAAACGTTACTGGCTCGTTTTCTGGAAAGTGAACGTAGATTACTTGAAAGCTTACTTTGAATTAAATATTTTTAAATAACTTCAACTATTTAAATAATATATAATCTCATTACTTTATATTAAATAGTAATTTCCAAAATTTAAGAACCAATTTTACAAGAAATTGGTTGTGAATTGTAAAAAAAAGTTTTTAGCAAATCGATAAAATTATTTAGAAAGAAAGTAGAAATATTGATGTTGTGGAGGGCTTCTCGATGAAACTCGTTTCGACAGCACTCAACAAAATCAAAGTGTATTTTATTGTTAAAGTGCAAAAAATAATTTGTTTGAACGAAAAAACTATTGTTGACAATTTGAATAACGATGGTTGATCATAAAGGAGATAAAGATTTAGTGCGTAGGAAAGAATGCTTAACTGAGAATGAAGATTATTGCTCGTTTGTGAGAATGAGGAGATGAATGTGTTAAAAAATTACAGTTGTTATAGATAAATAACTTTATTTGCACATAAATATATACAAAACATAACACTCAATGGTCTACAAAGCTACAGTACAAAAATGCGAGCGAGATGAGCAATGAGAGTCAAGGGCCCTCTCGAAAGGAGAGGGCGTCGACTAAGCGGTGGAGCGTTTAGTAGTGCTTGAGCAGGGCGGGGGCAGCGTAAGCGGCGTAGGCGGGGGCGGCCACCTTGGCGACGGCGGGGGGGGGGGGGGGCCACCCCTTAGCGTAGGCGGGGGCGGCGGCGTAGGCCACGGGGGCGGCGACCTTGGCGTAGGCGGGGGCGGCGACGACGGCCTTAGCGACGGCAGGCTCGCGGTGCACGACGGCGTTGAAGCCGTTGTGGGGGTCGGCGGTGTACTGCACGGTGCGGCGGGTGCCGTCGGGCTCCACCAGGGAGTATTCGCCCTGAACCACATCACCGTCGCGGCTCTCGTGCTGGGACTTGCTGTCGCCGGTCAGAGCATCCTGGATGTCGTAGGCGTAGCTGTACTGGGGATGAGGGTCGTAGTCGGTGTCGACGGCGACGGGGGCGGCCACCTTGGCGATGGCGGGCGCGGCGTAGGCGACGGGGGCGGCGACCTTGGCGACGGCGGGGGCGGCGGGCGAGGGGGCGTGGGCGAGGGGGCGGCGTGGCCGCGAGGGGGGGGGTGACTCCGGCGCGAGCCACGGCCACCACGGCGGCGAGGACGACGAACTGCGCACAGGAAGGCATCTTTTACATCACTGGCCCTAACGCTGCGTTCACATAGTATTGCGAGCAAAGTATTTTATTCATGCAATCACACCCGAAACATTGCATTCACGTTGGTCTATTGCTGCGATCATTTGCTGATAACTATCCAGTAGGAGAATATCACCAGTCAGGCTAAATAATGCACAGTTTTCCCTGTAACTTGGTTTAATAAATGGCTAAACTCGAATTATCGTGAAAAAGTTGTATGAGTTTACTCATCAAGTTTGGCTATAGATGCCAAACACGTGAGATCCCATTTGTGTTAATAGTTGAGCTAATCTTTATTTCTTATTATTATAAGATCAATCATTTTAGGTATGATTTGAGAACACCAAACTTGGCGAAGACTTGCCAGTATTTAAAAAAGGATAGGATGACAGTGTTGCTGATACCACTAAATTTAATGTAATTGTAAAGCCCTTCAGAGATCGCCGTCTAGACACTAGAATGAAATTTTGAAAATATGATTTGTATAAGCTAAGAAAGAAATGACATGTACTCAGAACGCAGAAGACGTGCACAATCCGCGTATGTGGTTTATCTGCATGATTTGCGAGTATGTGGTTTATCTGCGTGAGCGGTGATGTGCCAGGAGAAGGCAGTAACTCACCTTGTACATGGTTGCTGCTGCTACTGCTGCTCCAACTGCTATTGTAGACGATGAAGCACTGTTCTGCCTGGGAGTCGTCGGCCGGTGGCTTATATACGAGGCGTCTTGACGTAACTGAGCGGCCGCGTCGCCCCGCGGCCAGCCTTTCACCCGGCCGCAGGGCATCCCCGGCGTGGCCGTCCCCCCCCCCACCCCCCCGCGCCCCCCGTCCCCCCCCCCGGCCCCGCCCCGCCGCGCCCCGCGCTTCTCGGAAAGTTTCGGGGCCGCGCCCCCCTCCGCCCTGCTTTCCTGCGCCTATGGCAGTGGCCGCCTCCGCCGCCTCTGCCCGCGCGCACGTGGTCCGGCCCGCGGAGACGCGGAGAGAGAGACGAAGATTCCGGCGGCGGCGCCCGGGGAGCTCGCGCGTCGATTTGCACTTCTTCGCTATACGACCATCAACGTCTTCGGGTACTCACTTCGATATCGTTCGGGCTTTGCTAAGGGCAAGTAAAGTAGACGTGTGCGTTTGCAGCGGTTTGTTTGTTCACTTTAGAAATATTGTGACCGACAGTTCAGCTGTAAGTGCCCCACCTATTAGAAATCGCGATTTTCGGAATGCGCATGATCACGAGGACAATTTGGGTCTTCTTCGTGTGTACGTTTGTACTCATTTTCCTTTTTAAATAGTATTGAAATGTGTCCGGAAGTTTTCCTGTGAATAGCTTTTTCGCCGTGCATTCCATTGCTTGTTAGGTGTTCGCCGTCAAATTTTGTTGCTCCCAACTCCAGAGTTGGTCACTAAAGATGACGATTCTGTTTTCACGAATTGCAAACGGCGCCACCGAGTTTATCTCATTTTATTGTGATATTATTTTATGTGAATACGTGTTTTTACATTTATGTGGAGTTTCTGAAAAGCCACTGAACAGGATTGTGACAATAGTAGGACTGATTGTGTAACGCCTCGCTCAAGCACGAATTTTTCTTCAGAATTTACCTGCGTCCAACAGATTATTCTCGCTGTCACTGGATGTGTTTGTTTCTCTTTTTTGTCGCATTTCGGCAAGTATATTTCTTTTCTGAATAATGGACTCTTAGTTTTTTTTTTCTATTTCTGCATAACTTGCAAAAATATCGGAAGGATCTTTCTGCAGGGCAATGATTTTGAGGAGTTGCATTATGCGAAGTACAATTGTGTGTTGAAGATATGTGCATATTAACGATTAATACAATTTGGAAAACACGACTATTTAAAATTATAGTTTTTTCAGTACTTTGTTACAACCACAAATTTCGTTAGTCTGCTTGGCTTCAGTCCACAATATAAACATCTTTATTTTCTATATAAACGTCTCGACCGATTTTTGTAATTTCTGTTAATTCAGTGTTATTACTTAATTAATATTTTATTATTTTAATTATATATTATATATTATAATTATGTATTATAGTTATTATCTTTCTCATTGACGAGCTGAGGTTGCGTTGAGTATTTAGGTTTTATGACTTTTTCACCTTTCATATCAAATTACTAGATATTCGGCAAAATTCTTATTGTTGTGGAAGTTTGCTTACAGTATATGAGAATATTAATTTTCGCAGAGAGAAATATGGTCATTGACATGTATATAAAATAAGAGCGAATGTTCTCGTAACTATGAGAAGATGTGGATTCTTCAGTGGGTGGTTCAACGACCACTGAAGACCGACAAGAATTTTTGAGTTTGGATGAGCTTTCCGTTTGAAACGTAGTTCTATCTCAACCGGTTTTAGGTTCGTAAAACCCGTGGACTCGTTTGTCGGGTTGTGTTGTCGACGGGGAATCATTTATTCCTGAATCTTTTTGCGCTTTCAGTTATGTTCTGGAGTCGGTTCGATGTTTAGGATCTTCAGAATTGAGGTTTACTTTTGTTGTTACTTCCCACTTTCTTGCTTTGAAGGTTGGTGGTAAGTTGCCAGCAAGATAGAAATAGTACGTTTGCAAAGTGAGCTGGGTGGTGTGCTGAGCAAAATTCTTTTCCGAACTTGCAGTAAGCTGAGGATTCCGGCCCCCTGCTCGCTTTTTGCGCGGTGGCGCGGCGTGTTGCAACGTGACGCAACGGCGAAGTGGCAGTGTGCGGGCAATGAGGCTGTGGGGGACGCGTTTTCCTCTTCAGCACCGTGGCACTGGCGCTCGCGGACTCTCAGCCTTGGACTGGGCCCTCTGCTTTCTTCAACGATGAACGTACACCTCGGGTTTGATAGGCTGTCAAAGGAGTGCTTTCGTTTACAATATTTGTGTTTTCACTAAGATCATGTAAGTTGAAAAATTCAGAAAAGCGCTTCATTGGGCAGTGTCCGTGAATATAGTAATCAAATATGTTTAATTAAATACCTTGGTTTTGGTAGGATGTCGTAGGATAGGTTTCATTTGTAGAAGTAGCTTTGGGTTTTCACATGCAAGTCGCAAAAAATCAGAAAGTCACTTCATTGGGTAATGCTCCTGAATATAATAATCATTTATGTTTTATCGAATTAGGTTAACCCACATTTGATGTTTTCTACTTCAAAATTGTATATGTTTTTAAACTTTATTTATTTCGTCATGGTCGATGTACGAATTCATCTACCTAGTAGTCTACAAATTTTTAAAATTTAAATCATATGTTTTCCAAACATGTGTATGTCTTGTTTGGAACAATTTAATATTTGCTTTTAGCTGCCATATATTTAATGTTCATGGCTTGTTATTGTAGGTTACGCTATTGTTTTGATTAATATATAATATTTTTGCCATGCAAATTTTATTGGTGTAACTTTGATGACTTTTTACCGTTCATATTTCAATTTGAAAGGGGTTTTGAACAGAACGTAATGTAAAAATTAATAACAAACCGCATTGCTGTAAATAGTACTCATTTCGCCGTTATTCTTTCAGTTACTTCCCGTTTTTAACATGAGTAACATTCACTGGAGTGTAATGATGATAAACAGCGGTGCTTGTTCACTCTCAGTTGAGAGATGGAATCAGTGCAACTTGTTCTCCATTCGTCATTCAGAAAATGAAATTAACTTATTACGTGTCCGTGTTTACAAGTCATAATGCTTTTTTTTTGTGCTCCAGTTGGCAATTCGTACGTCCGTGCAAGAGCCTGACGTACGAGTTCTTTTTTGAAAAGGCATGAAGTGTGGCTTTTGAAGAGCTGAGGCTCACGTCGAGCGTGATAAACATAACTCGCTCTCATTCTTCGCCATTTGACGTTTCCTGGTTGCTCCTCAAATGCTATTGAGTTATTACGCGCTGCGAACCGGTTCTTACTGTTGTTCGGGTAAATTGACTGAAAGAACAAACCGATATTTCTCTTTTTGCAGTTCAGGAACGGAGGCGAGCAGCATGTGTTATGCCTATATTGAACTTCTTTCGTTCATGTTTTTGAGGGAAAAAATCACATTTTCGTTGGATTTTTATTATATTGTCTAGTTTCGTGTTTTCATACTTACGTAATTATTACATGATATGTTTTTATGTCACTTTTCGTAATACTAGCTTAACCCGTGCGAATGTCCCACATTTTGTAATTTATTGTCTTAAAAGTGAACTAGCTTTATTCTAGATCCTGACTTAAAACGGACAGCGTTTGAACTTTGCCTTTACATCATTATATTCTCCGTAAAAATTATAATATTGCTAAGCATTGAGATGAAATTTCTGAGAAAATCAAATAGTCACTTTAAATTGATCATCGTTTTACATCATAGTGTTTTGTCTCTATTCTTTCCATTTAATTTTACATCGAGATTACCAGTTGCTCCTGCTACTCCTGACCGCCCATGCTACGAAATAAAGGTGCTCAGGAGGGCTTTGTCTCCAAAAATGTAATACTGGGTCCCAAAAGATATCTTCATAAGGAACATTATTCAGCCTCCACCTCCTTCAGTATCCACGCATGTCTTCGACCTCTGTCTCGCCAGCTCCTCAAATCTCCTGCCCACACAAAATTCATGTCATTGAAGGGACACGAAAGCCTTGTTAAAAAAGCCTGTGACACATAATTTCCGAGTTGCTTTCTATTGTTATATGTTGCTGGTTTCTTAAAAATTGTCAAAAACCGTCATCTGTACCTAGCGTATAAATTACATATAACGAAGATTATTTCTTTCTAAAATAATATGCGAGTGAAGTTCTTGTTATTATTCGTGTTAATATGAAATATAATTAATTAAAATGTATATTTCCTTAAATTCATACTTGATGTTAAATATATTTTATTTTATTTTGCATTTTAAAACTGACAACTAATCTAACGAATTGAAATTGACCAGAAAGTGTCTTCTTTGCAATGCAGTATTGTTTCTACAGTGCTGGGATCATTTTAGCCTTTTTGTTTTATAAGGTTGAGCTTTGAAAGAACCAAAGAGCCTGTTCCTCACACGTAGTATAAACATGCTCCTATAGAAGGTGCATTATCAATTTTCCTGAATTAATTTACCTTTCGATTATTCGGTATGGGAAGTTAATTATCCAACAGTCAGATTATTAAGTTGTTTTGACAATCGGACTTTTGTACGATATTAGTTTCAGTTCAGAATTAAGTAAAATCATTTTTGTACAGCAAAAAGGCCAGATGTAGTCTTATCTTGACAAAAAGAGGGAACACTGTGTATCTTGTTTTAGAACTGTAGATCAATAGTTACGAGTACACTGGATGGGTACAGATTTCCATTTTCGTAATAAGAATAACAAACGATGTTCGATTCATTTTCAGATTTTAAAATTAATACTAATAAAATGAGACTATAAGTACTTGATTGTGTAATTACTTGTAACATCGTTATCGCACACTAAGTGAAGCATTCTGCTATGTGGTGTTCCAAAATGTACTCTCCCTAATCAATTTTACCATTTTATGGATGAAGAAATGATTGTTGTCAAAGTTTCTTAATATTTATTTAATATTAAGTGGAGAACGAGGTCATAACTACATTACTATATTCGAATTATTTGAAAAGTATATAAATTTCATACATTACTCGAAAAACATTCATGTTTCCCACATCCATTTTTCTGGTTAGCTTTGGAAGTTAGATTTCTTAAAATTTTCTTTCTTCTTTTCGGGAAGTGTGTTTGACTTGTTTTATATAAAATTATACAAAAAATAATAAAAACTAAAAAAATACAAAAGTATATAGGAATGGTTTGAAAAATGTATTTTGAATGTAAACTGTATCCCTGCAATCAGCAGGTAAAGCACACGGTTCAAAACATTCCGATAGACTTTTGCAGCGTTGCCGCTGTCTCTGTAGCGACTCTGACCGGGAATTGGTGGGGCGCCGGTGCCGACCGCTATGAGCCGCTGTCTGGAGAAGTCGGCTGCGCTCCGTAGTTCTCCGTTGTATCGACGGCCAATTCCAGGCGATTGTTGAAGGAAAGCCCTAACAAAGGGACAGCGAAGTGCGCCTACCCTTCCTTCCTCTTCCTTGTCCCAACCTCTGGTACCCCCCTCTCCCACACACACACACAGTTACATGCTGAACATTTTCACGCATGAAGGGAGACCAGTGAGGAGCTTAAAGATTGGCCCACCTGGCGCGGTACCTCGCTAGAGTAGGCACTTGGAATGGGAAATCCCCTGCAAGCCGACAAGCAGGACTGCGTCGGATCTCACATGCAGGCGAACACCGCCACATCCCGCGATAAAATCATTACACAAACGAGACGGATGATCATAGCAGTTGACGTGCCCGGAAACATCAATAATTTATTGGAAAGTGCGTTTTTCTTAGTATGAATAGTATCAGAATTTATGCCTGACTACCTCTCTCCCCATTACAAACCTCGATAGAAGGACGTGTTCGAAAGGAGGATGAATGTAGACATTGGAAAAGAAATGCGAGTTTTTCACACACATTCTACGGGAGTGAGCGATTCTACATAATCCCCATTCGTATCATAATCAAATACTTACATTATTATTTGTATAATCTGAAAACAAATTTTGACTAAGTGAGTTATAAAATGGCGCTCTACTAGTTATTAGTGTACTAATGTATGCACGTAAGAACCTTATGAAGAGTCATAAGATTCTGAGTGTGACAGAATGCCATGTATTGAAATGTAATACTCAACAATTTTTCGAGAATGTGTTGTGGGCACCTACCTTATATATGTGCTACAATATAATTTAAAAAATTCTTATTCCACTAATTGTACAAAGAGAAGAACAAAAGTAAATAAAATAAATTGAAAAAGTGATTTTGGAAAAAAATGACATAATATTTAATAGACTTAAAATTGATGTAATTAATTGTTAAGATAAAATAAAATAATTTCTAATTAGAAATTTTTTATTATATTGTAGCAGTAAGATGACTGTAATGCAGCCGAAAAATCTTTATGCGAAATCCTCAGTGCTTGGTTTATAAAATTTTAGTTCCCGAAACACGCCTTATCATATCATTATTCATAATTCATGGCGTAACAACCTTGTCTTATCAGAAGATTCTGCCGTAAAAAGTTGATCCCCATACTTACATACGTTAATCTCTCCGGGCCCTCGGAAGATTACGTATAGCATACTCATAAACGGCCGAGAATGCAAATATTAATAATAATAGTATTAATAATATAAATAAAAAATAGAATTTATAATATTCTGTTATTTTTTAGTAATAATTTTATTACATTCGTAGAAATGATACAGTGAAATGGAAAATTATTTATTTCAAGTTTACGAAAGTTGCCAAGTGTTTGTCCTCTGCTTTTTGTTTGCTTTATTTTTTTTTATTTCGGTCCCGAGATACCGGAACGCTGTTCCGTCGCGTTCCGACAGAAATCAAGCCCAGGAAATAGCCCTTCATGAAAACTTGCAAGTGTGTTCTCTTCGAATCATTCGATGCGAGGCGGCAGCCATGATCGTTCATGTCGCTCCAGTGTTCTGTTTACTTTCCGGTGTCCAGTTGCTTTATGTGGCTCTGAATTCTTTGCGGTTTGTGAACAGGAAAGTCTATTTTGCCTTACACTACCGTAAAGTACTACATTCCTCTGAGAATAAACTGTGAAGGAAAGTACTAGTTTCCATGCATGTGCGCTTAAAACATTAGTTTTCACAACTTATCAACTTGTTCTCAGAGGTAAAAATGAGAGTTGCCTCACTGTGTTCACTCGCCACGTAGTCTTTTTTTGTCGTGCTTTAGTTTCCTTGTGTGCGTTAAATAATACGCACATAGTTTTTACCTTTAAAGGTTATGAATCAATATGTTAAATAGATTGTCAAGATATAGGTGAACTTTTTGTCGTTAACTTTTCGTTCAGGATATTTCAAGTGAAAGACGCCAGAATTTAAATTTAATTTGGGTTATTGTAATTAATGTAATTAGTAAAACATTGAATTTTACTTGCTTACCCTTATTTACGTTTGTCTAAAATTAATCTACATAAGTCTAATATAGCCTAGTGTATCAACATTTGAATATTCTGTGTAAATATCAGATACATGTACATGTATATCTGCAATATTTCTCATGTTTGCTAATTAAAGTATAAATAATTAGTTCATATTCATGTTTAATTGGCCACCTTGGCTCTCTTATTTTTCATTTCTTTACTCATTGAGTCTCTCTAGTGGATTTAGGATATAAATTTTTACAAGTCCCCAATGAATACGTGTTTTTCTGAGTTTACTCGATGTCTCTGAAGGAAATGGGAAGCTGGGCGAGTTAAATAGTATTTAGTAATTTGATAATGAACACTACATTATGCAGTGATGAAATCTGATTTGCTAGACAAAAGAAGGACATGTTCTCACTCAGTTACTAGTTGCAAATTCATTTTCTCTTTCTTCTTTAAGTGGAAATAATTTCAATGTTTTAATTTTGTTTTTGCACGAATGTTTGTTTCATACTACCCAACGCTGAGTTAGGAGGTTGTGTCTAGCGGATTGTACCTCAATACTCTGATACGCTAATTCGTCACGTCGTATTTTCAGTGTAATATTACGTGCCTGAAGTTGAAAGATTGACTTGCAACTTGACGCATAAGCTCCTTGCAGTTCGCTGGATTTGACGTCATGCATGGAATTTGAACTGGCTATTCCCACAATCGGGCGAATGAACAATAGAAAAGTAGAAAAATATGTATTTGAAGGGAAATATTGAGATATCCAAACCTAAAACAACAATTTGTATTATACTTTGATTGTGATAGTTTCTATCATGTGAAGATATGTATGTATGTATGTATGTTGATTATGTATGTATGTATGTATGTGATAGGCACATACTGCATATACATATTTTCGGCTAAAACAACAACTTAATGTAATACCATGTCCTCTTCAAAAAATATCGCATTCGCATTCCATAGTCATCTTAAAAACATTTGCTTTTTTTGGGTAGTGTTCTTCTCTTCTCAAGAGGAACATAGTAAAGACGGTGTAAGATCGATTTCTTAAAGCTTTGAGGATATACTCGACCACCGACCATGTAGGTACCAACAAAACTTTAACACGGCCAAAATAACGCTAGAAATGGATGTTCTTTTCTTTGAAGATACACATTATTTGATGATTGTAGACCACTGCTGCACGCGTGGGAGCCTGGCGCTGTTCCGCGCGCCGTCCTCTCCAACGCAACAAGTGGGCCCGAAACGCATGCGCTTGCTGCGCTTTCGTATAACAGCACTATTTTTTCTTTAGTTAACATTACACATGTGGTTATTTGTGCATTTTTGACGAAACATATAAAGTGTGTTTTGTAGTTCTGGTCATCCCGCGATTGGTTCCTGTAAGTTTTATATTTGTGTTGGATGTGTCTGTTTTGTTTAATATACATGGCGAAAAAGCTGATATGCATGGATAATGTACATATGTGTGTATATCAACGAAATAACTCACTAAACATTCACGAATTATTTAAGAATTTATTTAGATATATCTATTCTTATAAACATGTGAACATTGTTCCCACAGTGCTGGGTCGTAATCGAGAACTCCTTTATGTCAAGTTCAATGTGGCATATGAAAACAATCTGTGGTGAGATAGAGGCAAGAACTAAATGGCTTTCGCGCAGGTAAATTCCCAGGCCATTGTGAATCAAAGCGCGATAGGCGTTTTTGCAAACGGTCGTTCGACCACTGGAACCATTGGCCGCGTTGAAGGGCTCGGTCGCGGACGTTCCGACCCAACGGGCACGGGGACCAAGGCTGTGTGGGGTTGGTGGCACACAGCCCCACTGGAACAAAAGTTTTAATACGTTGGCATTTTTAACGTTAAATAAGAAATGTAAATAAGTATTAATATACGTTAGTACAGTTGATGGGATGGTGAAGTAGGAAAATTTAGATTATTAGCAAGCATCAGCTAATGAATTTTGTTCAAATCTCCATTTCATTATATTCTTACAAATATTTCTACCCTTAAAATGCTCTATACACTTCGTAATAATACATAGGATACTTGCGTTTCATTTGATTACGGGCTCAATTATTCTAATTGTGATAGATAATGACAGGGGGTTATGCCTAAATATATAAATATATTATTTGCATGCAGAGAGATGACCTGCTCAGAGATTTGGAACCTGTGCGAGGAGCCGAAGGCGGCGGGTTTTGTGTCCAGTGTATGGCATGAGTTTTTACATGTGTGCATGTTGTGTGGTTCGAGTCTTACTCTAGCCCGAGGTCCTAACGGACTTGATATCGATCTCCTAGGGCTCGATAAAATTTCAAAAGGAGTGGGGGTCATTTGTGATGAAGGGGACGATAACCGAATTTCACAATGTTCCCATAAATGAAAATAAATCGATCGATTGATATTTTGGACACGTCCAACTGTTATGATTATTACGTTAGGGTAGTGAATATTTATTCCGGGAGATGGCGGTAATTCCTTCCCCCTTAGATGAAGAGATCCGGCGCCGACCGTAAGGTCGGTTTGCGGGCAATTTCCCCCTCCTCCCAGCTGGGCACCGCCCCCATCGGAACAAGCTCTAAGTTCCCGACTGGCCTGTCGACATGTGTGGTAGTATAGTCCATGTAATTGTAAGTATGTGTAAGGGAAGATGATACAAGGATGAAAGAAAGATCGCATACGATCTGTGTCCGGTTTTTGAGGGTATTACTTCGACTTTAGCGTGGTATTGAACGAAACAAAACAACAACAAAAAACAAAAAAACAACCAAACAAGGAACACTACGGATCAGAGCAGCGAGTATTCTCTTCCAGAGAGCAGTTGAATTCGACCTAGCAGAAAAGCTAGTGTCGAAAATTAAAAATTATTATAAGTTGTACAAAAATAATACAGCATTAATCTAGTAAGCTTTTTTTAAACGATTTGTTAATTTTCATCTACTTCGTCTATTTGTTTGTCAGCAGGGCACTTTGTAAGAAAATATTCAGGAATCCCTGCCGTAGCACAATTCAATGTGAAGCATCACCTCATCAACCGCCATTCATCTCTCATTCCTCCCTCTTTATGATCTTGTATAATGAGCAATCCAGTGGAAGGCATGCATGAACCGCCACAATGGTTAGGAAACCGGCAAAGGAGAGACCGTAAAGGTGTAAGCCGCCTCCTTCTCCTGTGCTGAGTAGTGAGCATGGCACTCCTCCTCGTTATTGTGATTATACTACGTTTATATTGATTATATACTTAAATTTATATTGATTCTATTAATGTTATGGAAATGTAGTGTATGAGAAAATGAGAAGCACAAAAGTGACCGGCCCGTTTTCGTTAATGAACCCTAAAAAGGTTGTGGGACCTTGCATCTGAGCAGGCGCCGCCGCCGCCGCCGCCCGCGCGCCCCGCGGCGTCGCGTCGCAATGCCAGACCGCGCCTCCGCCCGACTTTCTCCGCTCTGACGCCGCCACCTCCACCAGCGCTCGCTGAAAATAAATGAGGCGGCGACAAAAACGCGCGCGCCGCTCACGTAACCCGCCTGCGCACGCCCTCCGCCGCCGCCGCTGTGATTCATCCCGGCGCCGCAGTGCGCCCAAATGCGCTTCTGCACCGCGATTAGAACGCAGGACCAACTGACTTTTGATCGACTGCAATGCCATTATCCAATCGGGAGACGCAGTGGCAAAAACCAAGTTGTGGTGATGTTGGATAACAGCGTCTTGGCTGGTAGTCAATTCGCCCTACGTGGGAATCGGAGTACGGATCTCTGGAATGACGTGTATTCTCATCAGCCACTTTGGTGCCTCGCTTAGCCTATAATGTGTGGTGGTTTGTATTCAAATACTCTGCGTTTTTTTTTGCCAATATTAATGTGATATTGTAGTTTTCTTTCTTAAGGAATATATATTAAGGGTATAGAAGTTGAAACACTACACAACACTTTACACATTCTTAGGTAAGGAGAAGCACATTTTATACTACTACAAATTGTCGTCATACAAGTCGCCCGTTTTGTGACATTAGTACTTCACACGAAACCAATGTGGCGATATATTGACATTTCTTAAATACGATAATGATTTCAGCAATTGTTTAAGAGAACTTGACTTACCATAAAATAGTATACTTTCCTTTGCAAAGTAATAAATCCCTTCCTTAATTTTTCCTCTTGCCCTAAGATTATCAGACTCGCCCCTTTAACAAGATATTATAATTTAAAATGCTATTATTTACGATAGTTCATGTTCTTTTTAACCAGTTACTGAAATAATTATCACATTTAAGCAGCGGCAAAATACTATCTCACTGGTATCCCACCACAATCAATTTGGATTATATGGGCATCTGGAACGAAAAAAAATATTTTCCTTTTTCAACTACACTCTTTACACACACATTATTTATTTATGCAGGTACTGCTGTTTAGGGACAAGATGCTTGAGATATGACTGTGTTACCGTTTTTCGACGTTTATGACTCCACGTCTCAGATTATCTGTACTAGAGCTGTAATGAATGTAGTACATTGTTCTTACTTTTATCGAAATGAGGGAGATGGCATCGTAAGCGGCTTCGTTGCATGGCCTCTTATCAGATGAATATCTTTGTCTAAATCGTAAAGATACACCCGAGTATCAATTTCAACGGTCCTGTATCACAGAATGAACTCAATTAAAAAAAAACTCTTCAAGTTTTGGGTGAAAAATACGCAATAGAAACTACCTTATTTTGTTTTCATGTCATAAGCGAATGACGAAACCTGTCTAAAATGAAAAAATGCGTTGTTCTAGAACGAATGAGTGATCCTGCGTGGTGCGCGCCGCGCCCATTGTGCGCGGGGGCCTGCGTCGGCACTCGCGCCACGCGCCTTCATGGAAACACCGCGCCCGCGCCCGCTGGCGCCGCCCTCGCGCGTTGCGACAGCCGCCGGCTGGCTCGCCCGCCCACGCCTTCGCGGACGCCTCTCGGAAGCTACGGGCTTCTGCGGTTTGCGCTGTGAGAATTCTATCGTCATTGCTGGGCTTTTCATTGTCGTTCGTTGGCCTTCATGCTGTGAAACGTCGTTCCTATTGTTGTGTTAATTGAATTGGCACCGAATGAGCTCCTTCATCACTTCTCGACGATAAGCGCCCCGAGCGTAGGCGAGGAAGTAGGTCCTCCATTATTGTCGGCAGGTGAACACAGTCTTTACCATTCATTTCAGTCAATTGAATGGCTGTTAATAAAGGGGAAGAATGACAAGAGATAAGAAATTGGATATGGGTCGGAGGTTATTCATGATGGAATGGGAATACGCTATAATCCCATGGCGAAAACACCCACATTCTAAGCGAGGCTCCAACACGCAGATTTGCGCTCCACGGCCATGCGCCGCTTTCGTCTCAGATGAAAATACTTTTGTTTTAATTGTTGCAGCTTTTATTATAATTCTTCTCTAGTCTTACGTTCAATGTACATATCTTTCTTAGAATCTCCTCTAAATTAATTCCTACGAGTTGCCGTTTTTCTCTTTGTTTTTTTCTTGAACATTTCTTTCATATGTTTCGTTTTTCTCTCAGTTTCTCTTCAAGTCAGCTTTCCCTCGTTTTCTAAATATTTTCAGCTATATTCATCACTCGTCTTGCGCAATCTTCATTCAACTTTCAAGAACAATTCTTAAATTACAAAGTGACGTTGGAGTTGAAACCCTTTATGGACACTTTTTCGGTTTTGTGTGTGTGTGTGTGTGTGTGTGTGTAATCACGGCCTCCCTGTATTCCTTGCAATACAGCGCGGGAAACGCGCCAGTGGCTAAGCACACTGCTTCCAAAGCACCTCCTTAATGCTGTGTTCCCGGCTGTGCTTATGGAGACCGGTTTGTGCAGGTGCAGTAACTTCTCCGGGACGTTTCCAGGAAGGGTTATGTGGTGTGTGTTCTCCAAGCTGGCAATTATTTGTCCGTGCACTGAATTGGCGTTCGGGGCAAACCGAGAAATGAAATTAAGAGGCCTTTCGCGGTTAGATAGAACGTGAAAATTATGGCGTTGATCCACAGGCGGCTGAAAGGGAATAGTTAATTTTGCTCTACGGAGAATCGCAAGATATATTCAACACTTTTCCCAAATGTGTGCGTCAGGATTGCGTTTTGACCGTTACTTGGCTGTAGCTTCCGTATTATTTCTTAGAAACTTAATGATCAATTTTGAGGGAAGGTGGTCTTAACTTCCTGGAATAACTATGATTCTTTAATTGTTAAGGAATGCATTTTTTAAATTTTTTTCATTAAACATTTCATTTATTAAGTTTGAACCTTGTAATTGATTACTTGTAGTGAGTGTATAAACTGCATTGCGAGTTCTCGATAACAAAAGCATTGCACGCAAGATACTACAGGGATAGCTTCAGAAAATATTTGGTAGTGGGCGCATTATAAAATTAATAGTCGTTTTTAAATACTATGAAATAGTACCACTTCTACGTACAGTGAATTAGTGTTCGACGCAAACCGTGAAATGAAATTAAGAAGCTTTTCCTGGTTAGATAGAACGTTGAAATTATTGCGATTGAAAGGGAATAGCCAATTTTCGTGTAAAGAGAATAGCAAGATATGTGCCAAACCCTTATCCCAAAGGTGTGCATTTGACCGTTACTTGGCTGTAACATCCTTGTTATTTCTTGGAAACTCACAGGTCTGTTTTGAAGGAAGATGGTCTTGACTTCTTGCATTGACTATGATTCTTTATAGGTTAATGAATGCATGTTTATTTCTTCATTAAACACTTGATTTTTTTTAAAAATTTGTAACTTGATAGTTGATCACTTTAGTGAGAATAAAAACATTGCGTAATGTATGCAATATATTACATCGATGGCTTCGAAAATATTTGGTGGGGGCGCAATATGAAATTTACTAAACCTTTTTTAAATAAAAATCAATAACATTTTCCCAATCAAATAAGATATGTCATATTAGTAATGCCTGCAAAATAATAAATTATAACTAAATAGAATGTGTATGTAAGCAACTTCACAAAATAGTTTCAAAGATCTCGAAATTTTAATAATGAATTATTTAATATGTCTGAAGAAATATATTGATTCACTCAGAATTAAAGTTTAAAACATTAATTCAAAACTGTGTTTTTAATATATTTTATTGCTTAAGATAAGTTGGCAAAATATGATTTTTATGCACATGCAACTTTAGAAACTTCTGGTTTGATTATGGGATATTTTAAAGATTACATTCCTCCTCCCCTTGCTGCTCTTGAGATATAGTAATTTGTATAATTTTGATAAATAATTGGTGAGGGCAATTCTAATTCAAAAATTCTATGGCTTTTAATCACAGCTGATTTTGACGTTCGAAAAGGACCCCTGCTGAGATACGAATTCGTGGTACATGGAATCGCATTCCGTGGGGCGACAACAGAAGATGTGTTCAAGGAAGAAGTGGGCGTAAAGTAGTCTCGAGTAGCAAAAGACAAACACGTTTGGAAGAAACTTCAAATCAATGTACAAACATTTTGATTTTTAGTTAATAAAGAACACTTAGTGTGTGTGTGTATATGTATATATATATATATTGAACGATCAATAATGTTCAACACTGTTATGTAAGCTACGTGTATCAACTCATATCCCCGCTTCTGCGGGAGGCCTTAGCCCTCAAGGGATCCGATAGGCTTAAAATTAAATAATGAAACCGTAGAGCGACCCTTGAGCCCAGCATATTGCCAGAGCCGATGATAGAGACTCGATCTCCCTGCGCACGGGGCCCGTCGCGCGCGTGCGTGCGTGCGTGTGTGCGTGGTCGCCGCCCTGCGGAAAGGTGCGTGCGTGAAAAATGCGCACGAGGTCGACGCAGATCCGCCATCCGCGCCGCCAACGAGGCCAAGGCCGGCCCGGCCCGTCATCCTCTGGCTCACGTGAAGCTTTGCGTTGTTGCGCTCTGTTGTGCAGCTCCGGTGCTCTACGTTGGCAGAGAATTCACGTTCCGGCCCTGCGAAGGGCATTTGCGTGCGAAGCACTGCTCATGAACTCTGGTACGGGCCAGTGCTTAAACGGATCTTGGATCCCGCTGCCAAGCACATAAGAAACTGAAGTAAAACGAATGGGCGCATATTCTCAAAATGATTCATGCTGATTAATGCAATGTATCATATTATTTGATGGAACATATACAAAATGCAGGGTCATTTTTAAACACGTACGAAATATTGTAGAGGAATATTTTTAAAAATTCGGTATTCAAAATTATGTATATTGTAAACGTCTAAATTGAGATGAGTATGTAGATTAATAATCACAATCAAAATATTGATCATTCAAATTAGTACTGTAGTTATACAATTTTTCATTCATAATGAGATTATTAATGCAAATGTTTTTTGGATATCAGTTCACTTTTACGTTATTTTTTCCTCAGACATGAGATACTTATGTTTTTACGATATTCTGTGGTTTTTGGGAGCGTTTTCTTCTTTGTTCATTTTCTTTCTCTTGGTTTGCAAATGGTAAATTATTTTTAACTCTAAATTAAAGGGGAAAAATGCCTTGGAAGTCTTATTCGCTCAATGAAAATTTCAAAATCACAAACGAAAAGAAAATGCCATATGAAAACGGCTTTGGAAAAGTGCGTTTGTTTCGTAGTTACATGAGTAATGTGCATACTTATTCGCATTTTGCAGTTTAAATAATCGACGAAATGTGATCATGCATGTAATTAATGAAATGTATTCGAGTATGCTATGATATGTGTAATGATAATTTAAAACTGCTGTTACTGTATTAATTGGATTTAATAAAGCATTCCATTCTATTCCATGCTAGGCCTATTTGGTTTTGCGGGCACTTTTTATAACTGGTATCGACCACAGTGGCATTGGAACTAGCATGAAAAGTCACGTGGTTCCTCGTCAAATAATTTTGTAAGCTCTCATCGAACTCGTGTTTTGGGTAGATATTGATTTTCTTTAAATTCAAACAATAGTTTTACTCTGCTTGTAAAAATTAAAAATGGGGAGTACATTTTTTGTATCAGGGGATCAATAAGTTATTTCAAATGCTAATAATTTGTACATGTTGAGCATGTTACTTTTTTGTTCTGTTCTGAAAGATAACTGACCTGAAAATGTCAGCGATGTTGAAAACTAATTGCTTGTTGACTATAGTCACCTATTGGTTAAGCTAAGACGGAGAGGGAGAGAGAGAAGGTTAAGGTAATTTCTGGAAGTGGAGGAGCGTGAGTGCGGCGGAGGGATGACTGAGAAGTGCATGTCATGAGCAGTATGCAAAATACCATTCACTTCCCAGTAAATTGGAAACGTGCCTGACCTACGTCGTTTCCAGTGGTTCACTTGAAGCACAGGTGCTTGGGTTCTTGAGCAGCATTTTGTGGACGCGGGCTATTCATTTGCACTCTTAAAAACTTTCGCAACGATTTGTTGCGATACCCGTGCCTTTGCTACGAATAGCTGAATGGCAGGTCGTTTTACATCATGAAATGTTCGCTTTTGAAGTTCGTGTTGATAATTTCGGGTGCATCGTAAACACCTGTTCATAGTACTGACTAAATATAAACATTGGTTGGTTTGTACGTTGTAATAATAATTTCTGGGTTATGTGATCTCATCCTCATTTTGAGGTCACTTGTGGCCGCTGGAGCTAAGTGTACGTGTGCATACATTTCGTTTTGGCCCATCCGAGTGCAGGCGATGTTACAGAACCAGCATTTTATTCCTTTCAAACATGAAAAGGTCATCTGTTGGTGGCACTGATTTCTCCTCTACATTGCACGGCGTGCACATTCTGAGAAACAAGCACGAACGCGATAGGTAGCCAGCGAAAGAAACAATCCCTTCACTGAGCAATGCCAATCCGTCGCCACCCGCGAAATCCTCGATGCCCCCGCGACCCGGCGGGGAGGGAGGCGCTAACTCGTCTCGGACCCGCGCCGCCGCCGCCGCTCTTTTACCGCGGTCCGCGAGATTTCTGTGAAGTAATAGTCATCGCGGCGCGAGCGTGGTGCGCAGCAGATATTGGTATCAGCGCCCCTTCGGTCGAGAAACTCGCCCGGCGTGACGCAAGGCGGCCGGCCGGCCCGCCCGCCCGAGGGGGGCGCGGTCGCGCTGGCGGGGCGGGGGCGGCAGCGGCCGGCCGGCGCATTGTGCGACCGCGGTCCAGCGGTGTTGCAACGCGGAAGACCCCCGCCGCCGCCGCCGCACTTTCTCGCTCCGCGCGCGCGCGCGCACCACCTCCGCAGCCGCAAGAAGAGGATTCTCGTGGGCGGTGAAGGTCTGGGTTACGGCGGAGCGTCTGCCGTGAAAGGCTCGCCCGCTGCCTGCGCTTCGCGCTCGCGAGCGAGGTCTGGGTCGGGGCTTGCCTCACGCCGCGGAGGTCTCGGCCGCCCCGGAGACGCGCGCGATGCGCCGTGCTGGCCTCTGCTCCTCCGCCTCTCGCCGCGCCGCCCGCGCGGCCGTTGATCCCGCCTCCTCCGCCACAACACAACACAACGGGCGCAGCCGGCGCGCACCATCGCCACGGTTCATCAGAAGGGGGCTAGCCTCTGCTTCTTTTACCTCAGGGGTACATCGCTAAGCAAAGTTCTGCTTTATACGAATGGACAACCGGAAGAAAATCCTGCCGAAAATCGTTGGGAGGATGCATTTTAATAGACTGCCATTGAGTGAAGTTAATAAATGCCTACAAGTTTACCGCTTGTAAACATTTAAATAGGCTGTGAATTAGCGAAATTGTCACAATCGCTACGCCTGTGTATGTGCTTCATTACTAGATCTTCCTTCTTTTTTTATGCGCCTTTCTCTCTCATTTTACCTTTAACTGCTTTCATACAAGCATAGCATGTATGGAGTTTGCAATGAAATCAATTCAATTGTTGTTTATAGTGTTAATTTTGCTTAGAATACAGGAGGAGAGACTACTTCCACAGTATTATGATACGTTAATCAGAAATTTGAATATTAAGAAGTTGGATCTCCAAAAAGTAATAAAACATAATCCTCTTTTTATGAATTGAGCATTCCCATTCATGTTTTCATTGTGATTTTTACCTTGTTTTCTGTGCTTCCATTTTTCTTTTTTATTATTCTTGACTCTTATCATTTTATGCCCTTATATTTTGTTGTTAATCTCTCTTTCATTAATATTTCTCTCTTTCCTACATGTTTTTACCCGTCTCTTGATTTTCTTTCCTTCGCCGCTTTCATCCTCGTCCTTCTATCGTGTCTCTGATCAGAGCTATGAAATTGCTCCTCGATAATGACGTGCTCACGAGGCTATTGAAACCATTCGCGCTGAATCATGAAGGCCCCAGCGGTCAAACTGGTGGGTGAAATGTCATTGAATGTTTACAAGAAAATCGTGAACTCCAAGTAATTGGAGAGAGTTGAGATTATAAAGGGATCAAAAATGAATAGTTGCACTGAATCGTGCAATCGAAGCAGAAATGGAAAAATAATGGCCATGGTTTTCAGTTATTATAGAAAGTGTTTCTGGTTCACATTTTATGTATTTAAGAAATAAATTTGGAGCGAATGGTTTGTTTAAAATCTACCCTATTTCTACTAATTGTTTAGAATTACATTTATCACGCAAATATATTTCAGGCAAAATTACGCGAAAAATACTCATAGTTTCTAAAAATAGTTCATAATCTTATTTAAATATTTATCTTCTAAGGAGTTTCGTTAAGGAAAAATCTCCATGCTCAATATTGTAGTTGTAAGAAGACGCCAACAAATTTTCATCTTTTGCAATATTCGAAAATTGAGAAAATTTATCGTAAATAATACCTTCGCCATTTTTAGGCTGCCTTTGCGCAATGCAAGTTGAAAGTTTCCTGCAAAAATATTGAGATACTTGTTTTAGAACATTTTGAAACTGTTCAGGCTTCTTGTAATGTACCCCCCAAAATCAAATCATCCGTTCCAAACTCGTAGTCTCGAGTTCAGGTCGATCGAGGAATATCAGTTTTGGAAAAAATCGCCTGAACGGTTTAGGCGCTAGCGTTGACCAAAGGTAGAAGGACGTTTTAGGAATAACCAACTTTTCGGTATCAAGATCCTCCAAACGCGGATTCCGATTGCACGTGTTAGAGAAAGTAATTTACTAGTATAGGAAGAAGATTTATCCACTTTTTCGATACTAAGGCCCTGGATAATTCGAGTTTTTCTGTCGAATAACCGCTGATTTTGGCCGGAGTGTTACAATGTTTTTTCCCCCTTAGTACGTACGTAAATGAGACGATAACGTAAAGTAAAGTAAAAAAAAAAAAAAAGTTTTACTTCGTGAATCTAAGTAATTTCTTTAATTTATTGCATTGTATAAAGGCTGATGCAAAAGTCCGTAGCGTGTTTTAATAAAAATGATTATACCTAAGAGACACATAAAAAAAATCAATCATCAGTAATATATTTTCCTTTTTTACAAATGTCTGCCTACACCAAAGTAGTATTTCGATTCATTGCATGTAGAAATCTGCTAGTTTGGAGTTCAAGAAGTCACTCAATGTTCGAAGTGCATTCGGAAAGGAAGTTCTTTGAAGGTTGTTTAATAGAGAGGGTTGATTGATTGATTTTTTCGTATTTCCGGGCGCGTCAATTGCTTCGGTCATTAGTCCCGTTAGTGTAGTGCATGTTTTTTCTCGGAAGATGGCGATGATTTTCCCCGCCGAATGGCGAGATCCGGCGCCGACCTACCGTCGGCTAGTGGGGTTTCCCCCAATCAGGACTCTCCCACCAGCGGGGCACCGCCCCAGTCGGGACAAGATCTAAGCTCCCGTTCGGTCTCCCGGAATATGTGGTAGTGTAGTGCATGTTAGTGTAAGTGTGTGTGTAAGAGGAGAGGATAGGACAAGGAAGAGGAAGGATAGATCGCGCGCGGTCCATGGCCCGTTTGTTAGGGTACTGCTCCGGCATTCGCCTGGTGTTGATCGGAGAAACCACAGAAAACTACAGATCAGAGCAGCCGGCCGCTAGATTCTCCTACAGACAGCGACGGAATTCGACCTAGCTGAAAAGCTAGTGTCGAAAATCCTGCTGCCGTGGGGAGTGGGAACCTAGGAACGTAGGTCAGAGGCGCTGCAGTGATATCAGTTAATGCACTGTGCTACCGCTACCGGTAATAGAGACGGGGAAATATGAACATCAGAGGGCACAAGATCAAATGAATATACTTGGAGAGGAAAAATTCCCAACTCTGGTTGGATTGCTTCTGTGCCAGGTTAGCAGAGTGTGGACGGCAGTAGCATCACTTCACGTAGCCTTCTTTTTGGTCAATTGTCTTGGATTTCGACTGGCAGACGTCTCAGTTATTGGCAATAAATGTCGACAGTGATGGTAATACTTCGAGGGGGCAGTGAATATAAAGGCACCATTTGTCGTCACTAGAAACTGGGATAGCCACGGTGGATGTTGTTCTCGAGCCAATCGATGAAGAACAGGCCAAGATGCTCATATCTGCACTCGCTGATTTTTCTGGTTTTGGCGTGGTGCATGCGGAACTCAGACACCCGATTTTTGAACCTTTCCCATTGAATGTCGTAAGATGGATGAACGATCACAGTTGTTCACATTTGCCAATTGTCGCGTACGGTGATGTGGAGCATTGTGAAATAAGTTGTTTAACGATCTTCATCAAAACTCGAAGGTTTTCCTGAATGTCGAGAGTCACTCAAAACGACCTTCCTTAAAACAGCAAACCATTTTCTTGCCGTGCTCTCTCCGATGACGTTGTTCCCAGACACTATACAAATATTCCTAGCCGCCTAATATTCATCCGCTTCTAACTGCATTTTGTGTCACCCTCAGCAACACTCACTACCAGCAACAATGCAAAATTCAAAACTCAAACTCAGATACAATATTTGAACTTCAAGAAAAAAATGACAGTCAGTAAAAAAGCAAACATTCCACAGCAAGAGGAACGTAGACATGTTAAACGAAAACGATACGGATTTACGTTCCAACCCATTACATCGTTTTCTGGTAGAAAAAATAAAACGAGATTTGTAAATAGAGATTACTTTACTTCTGCCGTTTTGTCTCACATTTAATAGCGTTTTGAGCGGCCGTTGTGCAGGGCATTATGCAAAGGGCTCCTGGTGAGGGGCGGCGGGCGTGTCGCTGGGGCGTGGTGAAAGGGCTGACGGAGCGAGCGTGACGTGGTGCATTGCGGGGGCGCGTGTGCGTGCTCATGCCTTCGCGCTTACGTCCGATCGGCTTGTGCGCTCCGTGACAGCCTTGAGGTAATGCACGTATTGTTACTCGAGATGGGGTTTTCTTCTGGACGCAAGTCGGAGAAACGTGTGCTTGGAAAGAAAAATTATCATGCATAGGCGCTGTTTTTGTATTCATGCTCTAAAATCTTATTATATTGTGTTCTTCACGCTGTGATATGTTTACTTTCTCCACTTCCTTTGTAAGAAGAGAAAGTATTGTAATCGTGTGCAGGAAAACGTAGAATTTTCGACTGAAAAACAGTTATTGCCGGGACCTGGTTACGAAAAATTTATAAATCTTGTTCCTATATTGTAAAAACTGTACTTCCTCGAACAGGTTTGTAGTTAGAATCCATGTTTTGTCGATCCTTAATAAGGAGATTTTTCGTGAATGAAATGTATTCTTTAAAGACTATCTTGAAATAGTCCGGTACTAGTTATCGAAAATACGAATAGTTTCACTTAATTGTGAGTGAAATATAAACAATTTTAATGTTTTTAAACTTTTATCTTAGATACGAACCTAAATATTTCTTTTAATTGTTCTCTTTTTTTGCTGACTTGCAGAAAAAAGTGAACGCAAGGGCTTCAAATGATTTCTAATGAAGTTTCTCGAAAACTCTCAAACTTCTTAGAAACGTTCAAACGAAATTTTCTCAAAAACAGCTGCAGATTTTTCAATGAAAATTTGCGTAAGGCACAGTTTTATTCTCTTGTGGTAATCTGAAAGACATATTTCAATTCCACCGGACTAAAAAATTGGGAAAGTGTGACAAAATTTTGTTTTGGCACCGATAGGTAGCAGCTTGGAAAAGTACAAGGCCGGAAAGCTAGCCTAGAGTAAAAAGATTAGAAAACTAAATAATGCGAAACTTTCTGTGCTAATCTGTAGCACCACTAGTTTTACAACATCGTCAAGAAATGCTGAAAGCATTTATCGCCAGGAACAAGTGTCGAAATATTGATAAAATACGCATTTTAAGTGGATACTTGCTACTAATTTGTGATTTGGCGTTAATTTGTGAAAGTAGGGGTTGAGATGCTCATTACATGAGAGCAAAAGTGTCAAAATGTAATATTATAATTCAGATATATTAGATTCACACGGTCGCAACGGAACGAAAGTTTAAATGGGAGAGGGGCTGATTCAAAATATGAATTTTATCATTTCTGAAGATTTCTTTAGTTTCATTGCTGCTGTATTCACAATTCTTACGATTTTTCTAGAGTTTGTAATTTTTATTGTTTTCTCAAATTGACTTTTGGCTTAATAACTATCGTTAACGGTCACTCGCATATAACTGAAACGTGACCGTTTAAATTGGATCGCTTTACAGACTAAGTAAATACAAATCGTACCCATGAAGTTTTAGAATCATAAAACATTAAACATGATACTGTACATAAATAAAACAAAATAATACTATACTCATGAGACGCCATTTACGGTAATTTGAATAAAATGATATAATACATCATACTCGTAATATGAGCTAGTGTAGAGCTAAGTAAGAAGGTAGTTGGAGAGTGGATGTGTGACAGAAAGATACCTAGAAGTTTGAATCAGACTTTTGGAAATCTCGATTTAATGCGAGGTCGGGTGTTGTTCCTACTCACAAACTATGTACCTAAGTGATATAGTGTGCCACTGTTACTCTTCGTATCTCCCAGATATATCTGAGTGTAGACCTTGAGATAAATCATCATTGAGGTCGGGTGAAGTAAATCACTGGAAACGTATCTGAGTATTATCTATATTTCATCATTCAGATATTCTTTTTTTAAAATTTATTTCTTCCCGTTCGACTTTCGTCTTTCGGAAATTTTGACGGGAACAATGTTAAATACAATGAATTTACTTGGCCATCCTCAAGCAAATGCGGGTCTCAGTATAACCCTTCACTGTTTTTAAAATTTCATATTTGTAAAACTTGATTAAGGAAAGTTTGCATTTATTGGTTAGTAGTGGAGGGGTATGTTTTGTGGGAAATTGTGGCGAATGACTTTTATGAATTAGGGAGGAGAAAGAGGTCTTTGGGGAATCTGGACCGACCAAGATTGAATGTTGGAGTGTTGGGACATGCTGGGAGGAGAGAGTAATATTTTTGAAAGGTTTGTGAGATGAATTCTGAGAAGAGAGGTATTTGAAACTCTCGGTTATTTGTGAGTTTGAAATGAACCAAGGGGCTTTCAAGGTTCGTCTTAGATATTTGTTTTGGACTTTCTGCATAATGGATAGGTTGGTTGGTGCAGTGTTGCGCCTATTGGGCAAGCATATGACATTGTGGGTCTTATTATCATTTTATAGATGAGCAGCCCAGTTTCTGTACTAAGGGTGGAGTTCCTATTGATAGACGGGCAGATATTCTTTGAAACCGTAGCGAGACGAAGAATTGAAATGCTTTTTGAAGAAATGAAAACATGAAAAAAATGTTATGTTCTCCAATATATACAGAAATTCAAAGAAACCTACGCAGCCTCCGGCTTTGTGAGATATGTCTATGGTTTCGTTAGGTACCCACAGACGAGGAAAAATACAAAACATTTATATTACTAAGTTCTAAAGCGTGCAGAGTGAAAGGAAACTATGCTGCCTCTGACTTTTATCTAGGGTTTCGTTAGATATCAAGTAACTCAAAAAAATACAAACACGTCTATAGGGTAGCGCAAAAAGAAAGAAGATATTTCAAAGTATTTTAATTGGCTTTATTTTGATCACATACAAAATGTACTCACGATCTGGGCTGTCCGGGCGGAAGCCTACGATATCATTTAAAGTGTACTCACGTCGCTACAATGGGAAATATATTGAATTTATGAATTATCAGGCATTGAAGCATTTTGTGACAAAACAATCTCCGTTCATCATAATCACGTTCGTGAATTTTCTGCAGGATCATAATTTTGTAAGGATGAAATTGTAACTCATCCTTCAGGATGCGCTGCAGCGAGCGACCAGATAAGTTCAGAGCTGAAGCATCCCGCCCAGCGAAGAGGCGAGCACTTTGAAGAACATACGCTCTTTCTCAGTCGACACAACGCAATATTGTGTGGCGATCAGGTTTCGAACCATTTCGCGGAACATTGAAATGTGTACGGAAAAGCCGTTGAGCTTTAATCACAGAGTCTTAACTTTTGAAGTAATATTCAACAGTGAAAACGCGAAATAAATACACGGGCCACTGTAGCATTGCTATTGAAACTGGAGCCTCTAACAAACGAAACAACAGGTCCCCCACTCGTCCATTCCACACACACCACTGATACTACGCATGTCAAATCCATGAGTTCTTTTGGCGCCACCTGTATAATTTTCAGTCCGCGTAGAAATTGAAAGAAAACAATGCAGCTTCCGGGGATGTGAGAGGTGTCCGTGTTTTAGTTAGATGTGAAACAATTTTGATTTTGACCAAAAAATACAAATATTTTATATATGCAGAGGAATGGCGATGTTTTTCATGACTTATAAAGACGCCACAATGCAACACCCCATGCAAATGCTATTGCTGGATGGGGAATTATTTCCCAGGTGTGCTCCAGAGTTAAGGCGGAAAATTTTGAATTTTGTTGATTATGCTTAGGCAATGCAACATACGCTCCTGCAATTCACAAAAGTCTTCACCCAGTAACACAAGTTATCATCGTAAATATCTTTGAATTTGTGCATCCTCGATCCTTGAATCACATTTTCGAGTTTGGGTTCCGAAATGAAGCTATTTTGACTATTAAAGCGATGTTTTACAAAGTGCAAAATGTTCACACGAGTCCAACCCGTGATTTTTATATTGAACCTTCTATCACAATGCGGTAAATCTGTGACACCTTTATGTTTCCATTACATATTTCAGGTCAATAGGTATCCATAAAATATTAGTAATTCGTGGTTTATTGAATAACGGTCCGTTTCGAGACTTTCTTTCGTTTTTTGAATCTGATGAGATGGCCATCAGAGTTGGCGTCCATGAAGACTTAGTCGTATATCAGAGACCTCCAGATCCGAGTGATTGTAGATAGTGCTTCTAGACGTTTCCTCGTTGGAGAATTCTGGCACTTTCTACGATCTGCAATTCTAAAATATGCCTGCAGCAATATCATTACGTCTTATTGCTGCGGCAGTGGAGCGCCGAGCGGCCTTCGATTTGGAATGGGTTTCGCCACGTCGACGCCAGCGCAGCTCGTAGCAACCGGCGGCTCGCACGCGTGGCACAAGTGTAGCAGAATCGCGCGCGGTAGCGAAAGTGGAAAGTGCATGTTTTAGGCTCAATATGGGGCAGACAATGGTGCAACGCGATACTGCGCGATCGAAAGAAGTTGGCACTGGGCATTGGGAATCACGGAGACAGCTTTCTTTGCAAGTTGTGTACTTCGGGTTATTTATACATAGAATCAAAAATCAAACCGGGAGCAGTAGCTCAGTGCATCAACTGATGCCACTGCAGCGCCTCTGACCGGGAGGTCCTAGGTTCCCACTCCACACGGCGGCAGGATTTTCGACATTAGCTTTTCAGTTAGGTCGAATTCAGTCGCTGTCTGGACGAGAATTCTAGCGGCCGGCTGCTCTGATCGGTAGTGTTCCGTGGTTTCTCCGGTCAACACCAGGTGAATGCCGGAGCAGTACCCTACCAAACGGGCCACGGACCGCGCGCGATCTGTCCTTCCTCTTCCTTGTCCTATCCTCTCCCCTTACACACACACACACACACAAACATGCACTACACTACCACATATTCCGGGAGACCGGTCGGGAGCTTAGAGCTTGTCCCGGCTGGGTGGTGCCCCGCTGGTGGGAGAGTCCTGGTTAGAGGAAAACCCCACTAGCCGACGGTAGGTCGGTGCCGGACCTCGCCATCCAGCGAGGGGAAAATCACCGCCTTCTTCCGAGAAAAAACATGCACTCCACTAACGGGGCTAATGACCGAAGCAGTTGACGCGCCCGGAAACACGAAAAATCAATCAATCAAAAATGAATCATATCATTCATGTGTGTTTCTGTTAAGTATTTGTATCAGTATCTATCTATACTGATATCAGTATCTATCTATACAATACTGTATGTGATTAGTATTTATCACATTTGATAAATGCAGTAAAGGAAAATTTATGTTGATTACTATATTTTCAAATAAAAACCATAAGAACATTTCTATTCTTTGCATTGTTGTCCTCTTATTTGTTGACTTAACGCCAAAACTAGCTAAAAGCTATGTGGCGTACTCTGGGGAAGGTGCTATATTTACTCTTTTTTTTAAGCTCTTGGATATCTGCCCCATGTCTTATACATATTAACTTCAAATTTCACATTTTCGATAATGGTTAAACGCCGTTTTCGTAAAAACAAGATGATACGGTATTTATCTTCTGATATTAAGTGATAGTAAGTAATTTCAGTTACTTTGTAATTAATTAGTAATTTTTTGTTTCTGCCATTGGGAAACCGAAATATTGAGAAATTGTGAAAAAATGATGTTTGGGCGGCGATAGATGGCAGCTGGCAAAAAGATACGGCACGAACGAAAAGCTAGACCCGGCGAGAAAAATTAGATAACTAACTAGTACGAAAAAGTCTTTGCCATTCTGTAGTACCTCTAGTTTCTAAAATAATATTACAAACATCATTTTTTCACATCAAGAATTCGTCCGATTCAATGAATTTAATTTCATTGTGCAGAAAATCTCTTATATTAATTAATATTCAATAACAATATAAGTAAGTTCTAAGTCAATTTTTTTCGTTGTAGAAATTAATGGGCATTTTTATTACCAGACAATTGAGTTACGTTAATGAGATTGCTATCAAAATGGCATTTATAATGTGTAAATTTCTCATATCCTGCGAAA
The DNA here is from genome assembly GCA_964035755.1 of Teleogryllus oceanicus. NCBI lineage: Eukaryota > Metazoa > Arthropoda > Insecta > Orthoptera > Gryllidae > Teleogryllus > Teleogryllus oceanicus. Next base: position 59,475,792 of record CAXIVR010000008.1, read on the forward strand.
CTTCTGTATAGGCAATGTACGCTCTAGTACATTAATGTATTACTACTTATAGCTTCGCATGCATTACATTTTAAATTAATCCTTACCTGGTCAAAACGTTACATTTATATGATAATTCATCCAGAAATGTAGAGAATATATGCTCTTTTCATGTTTCCTTCTCATACAATTGCGTTTGCAACTAATTAGGTCGCTTTTTGCTCTTGGAATATATTTTAATGTTTTAACAAATACAGGATATGAGAAGAATGTTTTTAAATTATTAATTATTAGAAAACGTAATATGTGGCATTTTATATTACATCTATCACTAAGTAGAATCCCTATAATGCGTACCGTTTTATTTATTCATTTATTGATGTATAATTTATTTTTGTTTCAGGTGAGTCATCTTAAATACAGAAGAATATTGGGGAATGCTGGAAACGTGAGTTAATGTGAATTAAGAGGGTTTTTCTTTCTTTCTTCAAGGAGCCTAGGAGATGACATAAAATACCACGTATCTCTACGAGTTTTAAACGTTATCTGATTATTCTTAACTTCGTTCAGCCAGCCCCTGAACTGTACATTTAAATCGATTGTAGGTCTGACTCGGTGGGTTCATTGATACCTCAATTTATTTTACAGAATTTCGCGTTCCTGCCCATATTTTATTACCCATGCATTCTACAAAGTGGTGGTACACGGAAGTATTAAATAATATGTATTAGTTTAGCACTTGTGTATCCATTACGGTTGTGATGATTTAGTGGCACACATCTGAATAGATGACTGTTGTGAACACAATGAGTTAACGAGAGAAGAGTACAGTCGTATTGGGTGTTGCAAGATGATGCTAACCACAAATGACGCATCTCCACTGCCGTGCTGGAGGAGAACACGTCACGACGAAAGCCGAGTCGCGTCACAGTTTCTTATTTTGCAGCGTCTTAAACCTGTATATTTATCTGTGGCCTCTCCTTTATTTGTGGCAGCAGTTAGCGTTTACCCCTATAAAAAATCGCTCTCGACGCTGCATTTGGGTCTACCGGCATGCAATGGAAAGACTCGAGAAAGCGACGCGCCCTCTGAGACGAGCCTCCGAGGCCCGGGTCCAACGCAGCCTCCGCCCAGTCACGAGCGCTGCCCGTCGCCAATTAAAGCGCGCGGGGTCCGGCTTCGGGCCCCGGTTTTTGTCCCGTGGCGCAAGCGGCCTCGCCGCCCAGCGCGCCCTCAGAGCCTCGCTGCGGGAGCTCTACCCTCTCAGTTGGGTTGTTTGGCAATTGCAAGAAAAGGGCCAATAATACGTGCTTCCCACCGCTGTTCGTACAGCAATAAACCGATATTTCAGGAAACCGGTAAATGCAAATACAAAATGTAATTTACTATAATATTAATTTGTTATTAGGTGTCAATGTATTGATCAAGATTTGAATAGAAATTGCAACGATACATCAAAAAGAGGTTATGATGCTCCGCATGCAATTCATGTATTTTGGAACTGGAGAGCTTTAATTTTTCCAAATTTTCATTTGAAGAGTCCACTCGTTCCAGATTTTTGTTAATCGTGTCTGAGGAATAATGTCTGTGTATATAATTTTAATGTATTATGCTTCTTTTCAGTTTATTTGAGAATTACACTTTTAATGTTTTCTAAATCTGTTTTTTAGAAGACAAAGTATTTGATGAACTTCTATGAATGATAATGTTGCAAGAGATGACAAGGAGATAGTTTTAAGTAAATCAATAAATTGCTACTAAACGATAATTTGAAGTTACAGCTGATTTAGTTCCTTGTAACAAATCGTCGTTTACCACAGCTGTTAAACTTCAACTTGATCTACGACCCATTCTTCTGTCGTGTTACATAAATGCTTCGGTTTTCTAATAGCTTTGGATATTTTCTAAAACAACCATGCTGTTTTTGAAACAGGCCTTGTTCAAATTGGGATACTAACGACCTGAAAACTATGAATGGCAATGTGAATTTTGCAAATAGAAAATATCTGAAATTACTATGAGTTGTGTGCAATGCAGCTTTGTTCGGACGTTTCAAGTCTTACCCGTCAGCTGTAGCCTGATTTCCCTTTCTGTGTGGCCGCAGTCGCCCTGCCCAATTAGGTCGCGCCGCGGGCGGTGGTACAGGACTGAAAAGAGACCTGAGGGCGCCGCTACGAGCTGTAAACAAAGCTATAACGAGAGCAGGTTTGCACGCCTTCGCACGCGCTAATTTCTCATTCGAGGTGTTTCCTCACTGCCTCAATGCCAGCTGCGCTAGAGATGTGGCCTGTTTCTGTACTAATCTAAAGAGAATCTACAGTTTTGTAAACAGAGAAAACAATGTGTCATTATTTTTATCTTGTCTGCAATATATTTCAGGTGGTATTTATTTTAATTGTATCATCCATTCAATAATATTCGATTTTCTTAACACCGATTTTATGTAAAATTGAAAGCATATTTAGCTGAATCTGCAATACTTGGGGTTGGGAGATACTCTATGGTGAAAATCTTAACTATTAGTTTTATGTGAATAAGAAATGGATTCGTTTCTCATGACATTGTAATTTAGACTGCCAATGGTGCCGTATAAGGAGTCACGGGACGTGCCCTAAAATAGCATACTTTAACATGTGAAAATGTTCTCTCAGTTGAATATATTGTTGCTGACGGTTTGCGTCCTGTTTAGTTTTTTAAGCTAGTATGTTAATAATTTGGACTGTTCTTCGTAGGAAGGTAAAAGTGCTTATTTGAATTGATTTCCATCTTCGTCGTGTTTTGAAATGCTGTTTTAAGGTTAGCGTTTGCAAGGCATAAACGATTCTCGAGAAATATTGGACATTATTTTAAATGAAATTTTAAAAATGAAATGACAATACCTTAACTATAATCTGTGAACGGAAGTGGAACCTTGTCAAGTTAAAGTATCTTCTACCGTGCGTGGTCAAATGTTTATTTTTTTCACTTTAATCGTTTAACGCAGATACATTGTTTCTGAAGAAAGAAAAATAAATCGTGCACTAAATTAATATTATTTTATCTGTGGGAATAAGCTGACTAAGTGATAGATAATAAGTTATAAGCTGAAAGTGTTTTTAAGTGAAATTATTTTTTTATCTAATTCTCAACGAATATTCAGTTCATTGTGTTTACGCTTATCACATCGAATATTAATGTGTAAAAAATATCTAGAAACAGTCTTACGAGGTTACATCGAACTTCTAATGCTAACTGAAGAAAATAATTTATTTTAATTTACTGTATTTTAATTTACAATTTTTTATTTTATAATATTTGTTGTAGATCTGCACATCTGTGTTCCATTTTTTCAATGAACATGCTACATTACACTACCCAGAGTATTCCTCTTTTTCTGATACGTTTATTCAGTTTAATATATTCGAATGCTTCTCATGGTTTTTCAATTAGGCTTTATACCAGCACCAGATATTAAAATTATATCAACAAGCTTGTTGGAGTTTTTTGACAAGAAATGTATTCGCATTTTAATTTGGCTTTTTTGACTCTTTCTAGAATATCATGGTGTTTCGAAACTGAAGTAAAATTAATATCAAGATGTCGCATTTTACGCCATAAAGCTTCTCAGAAGAGACTTGTCAACAGATTATATGGTACCGGGAAGAATAATTGATGAGAATTAGCCTTTTAAAGAGGTGGGGCCGTGGAATGCTGTAGAAATTACGAGTTCATATCTACGGGCGAATGACTGTGAAAATAATATATTACACCACTGACTTTCCTAGAGAAAGTACTGGTTCGCGGCCCAGACTGTAAGGTGTGGTGAGGTCTTTTGAAAGAAGAAGCCTTCAGACAGGGTCTTAACGAGGAATATGTTCATGTCGAAGGGAAGATCTGTGGGAGCTACGAAGGCGTAGAGTCCGTATTCGGTGAAAACAACTTCCTGAATTGTCCATCACTTTGCCAATTCACAGCAGGTGTCGAGTTCTTGTGAGTGAGCTACCACGTCTCTGTGTCTGTCGACCTAAATAGATCCAACACTTGTTCCATCCTCCGTTACATGAAATTTGGTGCTGTTGTAGATCATATGTCTTTACTCTTTCTTCACAGTCTTTTTCGTTACTGCCGGAATCTCGCAATTTTTGTTACTGCAATGATCGCCATAATAGAAATCACTGGTTCACTTCAGAATTACAATCATTTCATCATTATTTCTATTTCCCGATCATCGGAAACATAATTTACATAAGTGCTGTTCGGTTTCAGAACTTTGTTATTTTTAATCATTTTATTAGTATTCTCACATTCGTATTGTTATAAATTCATTTATTGCTTTCACTCTATTGCTAAATACGCATGTTTTACCTGGTAATTAATATGACGCGGTGGGATCCAGGACCATTCCCAGTTCCATCGCAGTATCAATCATAGGAATCGTTTGCATCGCTACCACTCCTTTCGAGTCCCAGTGAAAAAATCACCCTACTTTTCCATTCTAGCAAACGACATTCCATGTCCGCAGACACCCATCCCTGTCAGGAAAAAAGTAGTGCAGCAACTTGGATGGCAAGGCGCGTAAAAAGGAGTGAACAAACTGGTTAGTCCGCGTGAGAACTTCTATAGCTCCAGGAATGGCGAGTGTGGTTTTGGATGGCACTGTCTCCATTTCAAGTCACACAACTCTATCACAGAATTATTTAAAATTTGCACAAACTAAAGTTCTCAAGGAACATAGAAAAGTCCGTGCATACAATGTTGTGTCTGATTCCAAATTGGGCGCCGCAAAAGTCGCCGAACGCTTTGATCGGTATCTCTTCACTTCCGATTTCTGCGTTAAGCCTGTTTAACACAGTATAACCCAAACTTTGTACCTGAAAAGCAATGCTACGCTGCGAGTAAAGTAAAGTAGTTCGGTCTTAACTGCTTTACTTCTATATTTGTTCAGTCAAGTTAAAAAAATCGCATAGTACATTTCATAATAATGCATTTTATCGCAATTTAAAATTTTGTTTTTCTTCAGCACACGTGTGAACGAAAAGCAACAATTTCGTGCACTTGGTTGCGGGAAAATAATGAGTACTTGGAAGCATTTCTTCATCTGTAAAAATCTTGTAAGCGTAAGCCCTCTCATGTGTGTCGTCGTGATGTAGCTTGAGTGGGCCACGTGCGGCTGCTGTGTGCCGTTGGAGCCCCCTGCGGCGGGCGCGGGGTGGGCGTGGGTGCGGCCGACGAAAGTAAAAGGAGAGCTCTCCTTTGCTGTCTCCGCGGGCGGCGAGCCGGCCGGTGGGCGAGGGGCGTTGCGTCACCCGGCGGGAGACGAGCCATCGCGGGGGCGGCCACGCGCGGCCCCGTCGCACGCCGCGGCCGCGTGCGGCGCGAGAAAGTGGCGTTGCGGATTCCTCCCCTCCCCCGCTCCCTGCGCAGTAGTCCGCCCCCGCGGTGTTCACGGACGAAACGCGGCTGCAGACTGTTTCGCATACGCTGGGAATCATTTGCACTTCCAAGTCGTGGATTTGGCATTGGCTCAGAACGCCCACTAAGAGCATTCAAATCGCACGCGACGCTTGGCTCGATGCTGATTTCCATCGATTCGCTGCGAACACAAATTTATTATCAGACAATTGGAGCGTATCAGTCATTATTTCCGCATTTTCAACACGGGTTTCTCACCGATATTTTTACTCAGTTACCTTATATGGTAACGTTTAATTTGTGAAGTAAAATGTGTTTAATACAAATGTGAGATGTGGGTCATTTCACAGCTATTATTTGTCTTACATACCCTGGTACGTCTCGACTACATATATTCGAGTTGTAGTGAATTTTGGATTGTTTTCATCCATATATCGTGTTGGATAATTATTTTGTTGGGACAAAAGGCGAGGGTCTTTTGATAGTAGAGTAGTTAGACTTCTGTTGAGTTTCTGAAGTCATCATCTTTGGCATTACTTATTCTGTATGCTAGTGGACGTATGAAATAAAAAAATGTTCTATTTGAATTGTTCGAAATTATTTTCTATACTTCATGTACGATACGATTGTATTTCAAAAGTAAGCATGAATGAACCGAAGTTAATTAATTGTCAGTATTCATTCAAATTGTTGTGATATTAAGCGCTGGACTTCTTAATTATATTTTCGATTTCTAGGTTAAACCGATATCTGCGATACACATTTAATATAGCGTTTTCCCACAGCTGTCCGGGTAATTTGCCAGCCATGTAGCAAGGTTTTATAACCTAAATGTATTATTATACGCGAGTTGTAACTATTAATATTCACGAATTATCTATTGACAAGCTGTAAAATACGCATTGCTTCAAACTAAGCGATCTGTCGCTACCTCACTGGCGTGCGGTTGAAAGTTCTGCTCTGCAGGCGCCAGGAAAGTAGTGAATGCAGCTCATCAATTCGGGACGTATAAGACAAGGACAACTTGCTTTATACTCGGAATGGGAGAGGAAGCGACTCGAAACTGAATGACATAATTTCTCTGTAATTAATTGTGTTCATATTTCGTTGCGCTTTCGAATTTTTATTCTAGGACTTTATCCATTCGACAGCCGGGTTACCCTTTACTTTCGGATTCGACCAAACACTGAACACCAACACACTTGCGTCTCCTCTGATCTGGGGTCAGCAGAACGCGAGGCCCTCCTCGGCACCATATACTTGTCATGGCACAAACAGCCATGCCCAAGCCGAGACTTGAATACGCGACCCTTCGTACCGAAGCGATGAGTCGTTAACCGCGCTTAGTCACCTCGGCCATGCAGGTCGGTTACTTTCGTAATACAATATTGGAATTTGAAAAAAATCCCACTTAGTTGTAAAGTGGACAAATGCATCCACAATAATGTCGCTTTGGTTCCACTTAACAATGTATTCTCTGACGTGCAACTTTTGCCCAAACGCGTGCGGTGGGGGGGGCGCGCGCGGCGGGGGGGGGGGGGGGGGGGGGGGTTCAAGGCGGGGTGAGGTGAAGCGAGGTGAAGTGAGGCGAGGCGAGGTGACGCGAGGTGTGGTGTGGTATGGTAGGGTGGGGCGGAGCAGTTGTTACGTCGGAGGCCGCGGGCTGCGCTGCCGGCGCCGTCGCAGAAGAGACACGCTGGCCATGGGTTGAGGAAAAATCAGTAGTATAATGTTTTTTATTACTTTGAAACAAAAATCGAATTGTTCTAAGAAGCCAAGGCGGAGTCGGGGAAGCCACAGTGGCCATGCCTCACTTCTCCACTCATTCCGTTTTTTGCTTTTGTTTGTTTATAATTTCATTCTTATTCAAAACAATTAGTACCACATGATGGTCGCCTCGTAATAAAAGGAATATTCCTGTTATGAAAATTCGTCTTTTAAAATTTAGAGCTTGGAATTAAAAAGCATAATCCAAAAGTATTTGTGAGGGGCTGCGAAATGAAAATGCTCCCCTCATTCCGAAATACTTTTTGCATCCGTCCCTACGACAAAACACGGATTACTCGTAATCAATGTGAAAAGTTAAATACGTTTCGTTTAACGTTACATTTCTTCTCATATTTACTGATGTGGACATTTTTTCAGCACATTTTTTTTTCAGATCTAATTTAGGTTGAGTATATACTGCATGTTAAAAATTATTGTACGAATATTTTTTTTTTAAATTATCGTCAACATTACTCCTGCAGTAATATAAAATAGGACTATTAATTCTCGTTGAACTTCCCTTATTTGGCCAAATAGGGTTCGGTTAGAAAAATAAAACGGAAGATAATATAGTTGCTGGTTTCTTTTGGCAACTATCGTTTTGATACGGAATATATTTTCTTTTGATATCGCCTGGCATTAGAATACTTCAGCATTTTTTTTCTGTAAATTGTTGCAGAATGAGTTAAATAATAGTAATAAAATAATTTATGTAATTCATTGAAATATTTTATGACATTGGAAATAACGATGCTACCAATCAATATTATGCTGCCAAATAGTGTTCAAAAATTGACTTTATTCTGTGTTAAATGGTATCGAAAACTGTTGAATCCCATCTTTAGCGATAAAGATGAATGTGAATACTGCCTTCATGAAAAAAAAAGTGTTTTAAGAGATACGTCACTTTGGAAATCAACTCTTAAATTACGTGTAGGAAGTCAAGATGAATCACATCTGGATGCACGACTGTTGATAAAGACAAAATTTATTATAAGAGGGGGAGGGGAAAAAGAGGATGATTTGCTGTGCTATAATATTTGAAGAAGGATGTATGCTAACATCAGATGACAAGATACGCACAGTAAGTTTGAAAATGGAAATATATCAGTGGAACTGATTCATGTCCTAGAACATATTTACTCAAGAAGAGGAAGAATATGTTTGTACCTCGCGCTCTAATACATTATTTTAACTTCTTGTTTTGGAGCATTTACATGGGATCGGCCTCAATATAAATCGATTTCAATTTTTTTCTTCTCTTACCCACATTTACCCCAAACCACAAAACCTCTATTCGTTGATCGGGACTCTGTACTCTGTGTGTTGTGTTCACGTGTAAAAGTCTGATACTAAAGCAGAGAATTGCATAATTGCTTACGCCCGCACGAGGTGTTTCTATGAAGAGTCGCACCACACGGAAGGTTCTTAGTTTGAACGATTTAGAATACCAAAGTAATTCTCTCGTATCCTACTACCCTGAATTCTTGATCGTAAAACTTTAAAGAACGTGATAGTAGACGTATTGCAATTTATATTTATCTACTATTCAGCACATCATAAATGTCAAATGAATATATTGGTCTCTTAGATAAAAGAATCGTAAAGCAGGTTAACATGCAAAGAACATTAGGTTCTGACTCTGCGAAACCGTTTAAACCGTGATGAATGATAAAAACCGAACTTTCACTGAGCCACGGGTGAAGTGCAGACATCTCCCATGAAATGTGTCCCGTAGCAATACTTGTAATTTAAATGACAAGAGATACAGTTCATACAGTGTCCTGTTATTTTAAGGAATAAACGATATCTTATTAGTAAAATAATATTGATGGTCCTAAGTATTTTTATGACCCATAATAAATCGAGCCGAGAGTTTAAATGGCTTGCGAAATTTTGTCAGTAAAATAAGATGTATATGAACTACATTTTCATATTAATAGTAGTTTTTAATTTGCTCTTTCATGTATGTCGTGTACCTACTCAGTGAAATTTAGGAAGTCTTGTGTAATTATCTAGATGTAATGATCTAGAATTTATTTTCAGGAACAAATGTACGAAGTATGACAGATGGGTAAGGAAAAGAAATACTACGCAACATCTAGACGGAAAACGAAAAGCTGAGGTTCCCCAGAAGCCCGAGGTGTTTAAGAGGACAGGACGGTGATGAAGGGCGGGGGTGTGTGCGGCCGATGGTCAATAGTAGCTTGTGGAGGAGGACGGAGGGGAACTTTTAGCTGTTCTGTTGATCGCTTCACAATTGAAAAGATCTTACGACAAAATCTATTTACCTATACAACATTTGTTACTTAGTTTAGAAGGTATCAATGTCACCAGTAACGTATTAATTATTCAGAGAAATTACATGTACTGTGTTTCATGTGAATTATTATCATGCATTTACCAGTGTAAAGGGCCCCAATAGTTTCTTTTTCGAATGTGTCAATAAAAAGACAATTTAAAATAATCCCGGTAAAAAGTGGGTATTTGAGTAGTAGTGCGAGTCTAAATGTTCCGCTGTTAGAAATTCTTCTTGTGCTTCAGATAAAACTGCCATTTTTTAACGATGATTTACTTAGGTTAGGATTGCTAATGCTGAGGATTTAATGGTTTTATATGTTGATTTTCTGCACAAAAAATTATAGTGCTTTCGATAAATCCTCTAATGTTTACTCCATTGGTTAAAGCAAACATTAAACTAGTGATAGTTATTATTAGTGGTAATTTATTTTATTCTTTTTTTAAACAATAAAGGAGTTACTTTATTACTTCTCTCGAGTTTAGTTTTCAATTCTACGATGGGGGAAATTCAGATTGACTGTATGTACAGATACAGACATTTTATCTACTGAGCAGTGTGTTTCTAAAACAATGAATGCAGTTGCAAAGTTAAAATGATTGTTAAAACTGAAATTGAAGAGTTCTGCACGTTTTAAATTTATAAAAGTAAACATCTCATCAAAGGTAAATGCAACTTATCCTAGACTCTTAACACGACTTTTTGAGTTGTATAAGAACCAATTTTATTTTTTAATCGTGTATTTAATTTTTTTCTAAGGATAATTTTAGATAAGATGCTAATATAAAAATAAATAGTGCATATAATAAAAAGTGCATATTTTTCTATCTTTTAAAGTAGTGAGTGATCTCTCCAATCAATTGTACTGGTGTTGGTGCACTGCGGCGTGGATGGCCGAAAACCGGTTGGTGGCTGCCTGCGCAGCGAAGGATGTGAGGAGAAAGGCCGCTCATGTGTATTCCAGCGGCGGAGCTGTCATAACGGGAAGCGTTGGCCGCCCGCGGCTGCGCGCCCTGCGACAGGTGCGCCTTCCCCGCGCCTCGCTCTGCGCCTCTTTTTGCTCCCGTGAGCTTGGAGCGCTTCAGCCTCTATTAGGGTGTGGGCCTCGTGCGTTGTTGTCTCTCCCTGTTCTCACGATATCGGGAGCGGTGGCTCACTGCATCAACTGAGGTCACTGCGGTGCCCCTGACCGGGAGGTCCTTGGTTCGAATCCCGACAGTGGCAGGATTTTCGACTCTATCTTGTCAGCTAGGTCGAATTCAGCCGCTGTCTGGAGGAGAATCTCTGAGCCCGGAACCGGCTGCTCTGGATCGGTAGTTTTTTCCGTGTTTTTTCGATCAGACAGCAGGCGTTGCCGGCGGAGATACCCCTACCAAGACGGAGCCACGGATCTGCGCGCGATATTTCCTCTCCCCGTGGAGTTCTCCCGATTTCCTTCGTCTATTTGCACCTTATGCTCTGTCATCTGTAATGACGTATCTTTAATACCAGTGTTTCAAAATCAATCCTCCGCTGCAGGTATGTACGTATGTAGTACTGCAACGGTAGAAACTCACATCATAACAAAAATGTACTCATTCACGCATCATGATTTTTGTATAATAGCCGTTCTTTCCACCGCGTTTTCCGTGTTTTTATTCTCTTTGCTGATTTTTCTGTTTGTTGTTCCCACATAACATGCCATTTACCTATTTGACAAATCAGTATTATTTGTTCCTAAAGACTTCTTAAGGTTATGTGGATATAATACGTTTAATAAGTGATCTCCCTGTGTGATCCATACTCGAAGATAGTATATATGAAGTATTTAATGGACGAGGTAAGCCAGTTTACCAAAGACGTCAGCTCTTGCCGCTCGTATTAGTGCGGAGTGAATAGTGGACTCTTCAGTCACCCGCCCCTTTCACGCGCAGCTTCTTGTTCCAACCTGGGCGCTTCTCCACCGCACTCGCCTCACCACACACTCGAATGCGTTTCATACTGCCCGACTCTACTCTTCCGGTTATTTTCTCATGTTTGTTGCTTGCCTGCATGGTCCACCTTTACTTTCGTTCTCCACTCAATTGTATCATTTCTCTCCAGGCGATCCTTGGATTCGTTGTTTCCCAACCCAATGCATCCCACCTGGTCCCGTCTCTTCCCAGAGGCGAATCCAGCTCTCCCCACATAGCGCCCGTGCTCCCCCCAAAAAATCCTAGATTTTTCGTTTGCTATCTTCTTTTATTTGGAAAAATTGATTTAAATATTTATGTTATAATTTTCTAATGATTTAAAAAATAATATTTTATAGTATCATATACACTAAAAAATATATACAATGTAATAACAAAATGTTTGTTATTTAAGAAAAATGTCCCCTCCAAAATGATGGGCTGGATCCGCCCCTATCCCTTCGTTTCCCATTCTTACCCATCCTGTTCCATCCCGTGCTGTTTCTTCACAGATGAACCACTCCGCTACATTTTGATTGTCTTCCTCGCCCCGTGTGAGTGAGCCAGTCTCTGCCGCGTGCGTCGCTGTGCTCTTAGTGCAGGTGCGTGAGCGGGCCACGCGGTGCTTCCCGATGGCCCTGCCCGATTCCGTGTTTGTGCATTGCGCAAGGCTTCGCCATTACGTTTGGTTTGCCCAGCATCGTCCAAAGCAGCTGACATCCACCCGACCCATCTTTGCCTTGCGTGTTTCTCTGCTGATGGTTTGTTCCGCCTTCGTTTATGTGGGCCCGAGTGCACTGCTACACGAGATGTCGGCACGACACGTTGAAGCAAATTCATGGTTGATTTTTTTCTTGTACGGAGCCTATAATCTTGTTGATGAAGTATTACACATTTTTAATTTGAACAAAAAAGTGACCGCCTGGAAGCTACCGTTTAGAGAGGTTGATTACCTTGTAAATCGTCGAATGAAAGTTCGCGTTTGCTTGGATGTTGACAAGTAAATGCGAGATCTTGGAAGGGAAATGAAAGGATTAGAGATGACTATAGGCATAAGGTGTTGCTGCAATATGTGAATATGTCATTTTAAGTAAAGATTAACTCGGTTCTAGAATCTGTCTGTCTCACTCTCTCTCCCGTACTCTCTCTTCCCCCTAGCATTTCCTCTCTCACTCTCTCTCTCTCTCTCTCTCTCTCTCTCTCTCTCTCTCTCTCAGCTCTTGAGAAAAAAATCTTTCATGTTCACATGGAGCGATTTTCGGACAAGACAGTCGATAACTCAACTCCGGGCAACTGCCCTCCGCCAGCTGCTTCCACGTCCCCTTTGCATAAAAGCAAAGCAAGCGCGGCCCCAGGCCGCCGGGGGAGTGGCCGCGAGTCGCATCTGCGGCGCGCGCGCATTTTTGCCTCGCGCTGTCGAGTGGGAAGTTGCGAGAGGAGGCGCGCGGATCTCGGCCGTGGAGCCCGCGTGCGCGTGCGTGCGCGCGCGGCTTACGTAACTGGCCAGGCGCTTCCGCCTCCGCCGGTGGGTTTTCGGAGGGGAAGGGCCGATGTTTCAGCCTCTCTCGACTCCAGTTGTTGCAGCTGATCACCTGGGTCTGTTTTCGCACCTGCGACTTGCCACCTGCGAATGCATTTCTACAGGCGCAGCTGTTAAATAAGTTTGTATTTGTTATTGTCGACTCGGTGATAGTACTGAATTTCTGTATTGTGAATATTTAGGTGATTTTTTTTTTTTCCCTTTCTTTTCTTTTGAAATATATGACTATGTACAACTCACTACCGTTTTGTTTGAAAAAGTGGCACTTAGTTCCGATGATGTGTAGATAAGCGTAGTGTTTGCGTCTGTGAAACTTGTTTTCTTAAAGATTGCTCGTCTGAAATGACTTGCCACAGCGATATAAGGCCACTTAAGAGCAATTTACTTACGTGATCACAAATCAGTGATCAAATAAATTCTAAGAAACTTACATGATCAGGTTATTACATTACGGTTGAATACGTGTCTCTTTCGCTTAGAAAACATATTTCGGGAATTTCATTTGTGTGTTAAAAGACTTATTACTTTGTGCCACATTCGAAACTAACAATACGCTACAACAAAAGTGATGCAGTAAAAGTGATATATTTTAATTTCAATATATTGAAATAGAGAATGAAAAATATAGTAGATTACGTCCTGACAAATGGTTTATTGCGCTGCCTTCTGGATCACTCAGGAGAGTAGATAAAATAGTTTTATTTTTCACTGATACCTTATAGCTTGATATTGCCTTCGATGCGGAATTGGATGTTTGTTGCATAACTTACCTGGACCGAGAAGAAATTCGTTACGAGTGAAGTATGAAAACAGGTGAATGATGCTAAACGTTCCCTTACGGAGGGAATTACGGGACGGAAATATGAAGAGACAAACCGCGTCGAGAAAACATCAAGTTAATGAATAAATAAGTAAATTTGAAACAATAAAATGAAATAAAAATAAAATTATGTATGTAGCGCGGGTGCTAACCTCGGGCGTTATGTTGCCGCTCACTCATTACAACCCTTATGACGCCCTTGGTGCATCAATAGCTATTTATCACTCATAGATAATAAAGAGGACTAGGATATTATTTGCCATCACGAAGCGTCTTTAACTGTATGCATAAAATAACTTCAATTTACTGATTGAGTGCAGAGAGTAGTTTAGAGTTGACAGTAAGCTCTCTCTCCATTGGAGAAGCTGTCGTGTGTGCGTTGCCGAGTGTTCGGCGCGTCGAAGGCGCGCTTCCGCGTGCGCGATGCCCTGCCCAATTACAACGCTGATCTGACAACCGGCGAATGGCGAGCGCTTTCTAAAAACGAATCCACTCCCGTTTAACACCGGATGACGGCTTGACGCGACGCCTGCGGGCCATGTTACTCCTCCTCTTACGGCTTTTTTTGAGCTTCGAGCCAATCGGATGTGTCAGAGGAGACGGGTTAAGGGGATCGTGCTCTTATTTCAGATCGGAAAAAATAAAGTTAATTTTCTGGATAGTTTGTTTAGTATCAATTTACATTATGTAATGTAATTTTAATATCTTTATAAAAAATATGAAGAAACGCACATTCCGTTAACGTTTTACGACTTCGAGATGTTTATTCATCAAACTGTTATTTAGTATTTCAAAATTCAAACTTAAAATTGTTCCGAATATTCGTGGAAGTTCGGTGAGAACGAAAGTTGACCTATTTGTTTTATTCAAGAACAATATCAGCACTCGGTTGTAAAACGCTGACTACCAAAAATGAAAAACGTAAAAATATGTTAACATTTTTTCTGTTGGTAAGATGTCAATAACATGGCATCAACATTTCTATGAAATGAATATTGAGGTCGGGAGCAGTTCAGATCTGAAAGCTTGGGGGAAGTGAACAACTATGGTATTGATGTAATGTAATTCATTGTGTAATTATTTCATTTTTGAATTTTAAAAAATCCGTTAATGAAGATCTGAATAGACATACCGTATATAATTTTGGTCGTGTAGTAAATGTTGTGGGTACAATACAACCCAATTTCACCATAAAACATATTCTAATTTAAGTTGAGCAATCCCCGATTATAGATCATAAAATAAAACAAGTATGCTCATTATATGTAAGTGAATAGCAAGAAATTGCAAATATGTTGGAAAAATATAATTAGTTTTAGCAGAAATTAAGAAAAAGTTGTTAGTTGTCGAATAATATTACGAAAGTCATTACTTTGCTGATCGATCTACAACCTTGAACACAGGTGGAAAGGAAGCAAACATTTCCCTCGGCGGTTTTAAGTAAATATGCATTCACTCTTGCGGTTACTAATTAGGAAAGGATCCCCCGCAGTGCTGGAGTAACTTAAGCTGCTATCTGGGGGAGGAGACTCGAAGGCCTTTGCGAGTCTGGGACATGAGAACTATTGAGGGTGAGTCGCCGGGAATGCTATTGCGATTGCACGCGGGAGTGCTATTGTGAGTGTGCTTGGGAGTGTATTGTGTGTTCATGGGAGTGCTATTGTGGTGTTCATGGGAGTGCTATTGTGAGTGTGCATGGGGGAGTGCTATTGCGACAGTACGCGGGAGTGTTAGTGTGAGTGTGCTGGGTGCTATTGTGAGTGTGCGTGGGAGTGTTGTGGGGGCATTGTGAGCTGGGGTGTTAGTGTGCGTGGGTGTGCTATTGTGAGTGTGCGTGGGAGTGTTGGTGTGAGTGTGCGTGGCAGTGTTAGTGTGAGTGTGCGTGGGAGTGGTAGTGTGAGAGTGTGTGCGGGTGGGCGTGGGAAGGCGCGGGAAGGGCTGCGGGGGCCGGAAGGTCAGGGTTGGGTGGAGTGGACGAGGCCGGATCCGGCGCGCAAGGTCGTCCCGCCGCCGCGGGTGCTGGGCGCGGCCGCCGGTGAAGGGGCGGCTGGGCTGGTAAGCGCGCGCGCGCCTTTTGTGTGTCGGTTGCGCCACCCGCGCAGCGCAAGCGGCGCAAGCCCCGTCCAGGAGCGCGTGGGCCACGGACCTCCCCACGCTCGCCACCTTTCAGAAATGCGTTCAGCATTTTTGGCAAATTTGGGTTCGTCTATATGCGTTCCCAACGGTTTCAAAGGATGCTGCAAATTATTTCATGTAACGATGCATAAAGACACTATGAAGTAACGTTGGAAAAATGAAATATTTATTTCTAAGTAGTAACCGGCATCTCCCACACTCCTGTTGTTCGGATCTGCAGTGATTTGCACACTCTTTATATTTTTTTCTTTCTTTTGTTCATTGCGAAGAGAAGCCAGGTAAACGAAGTATTTCT
Source organism: Teleogryllus oceanicus (assembly GCA_964035755.1). NCBI lineage: Eukaryota > Metazoa > Arthropoda > Insecta > Orthoptera > Gryllidae > Teleogryllus > Teleogryllus oceanicus. Next base: position 59,491,950 of record CAXIVR010000008.1, read on the forward strand.
CTTCTAAGAAGTATTCCGTTACTCCTACACTCGCAATGTTAGCACTGATGTGAACTATTAATAACTTGCGCACTGCAATGGTATTCATTTTCTTAATTGTAGGAATCACAATGTAAATGTTCTGTGAAATATGTTTTACTGGAATGTTAATGGGGACGTGCTGGTAATGGGGTTCGGGTATTTGGGTAATTACGGAAGAACCATTAGGCCTTCGCTGCAAAATACCTCCAACTGCGATCTGCCGTGACGATTTAGAAGGGGAGGACTGCGAATAAGCATGCCATTTGCGCATGCGGATGTTCACCTTTGTGTTTTGTCATGGGTGGTAGACCTCCATATACGTCACCTTTCTAAGCTCATCTTAACTTGTTTGAGCCATGTTCGCGTTGAATCTTGACAGCGCAGTCCTCACGTGCCTTTCTTCCCTTCGGTGGCGGAGCCGCCAGCTCGCGAGGTGTCCCGGTCTCCGGACCTCAGCTGGCGCTTCTCTTTTAAGGTATTGCAAGAGCTAAGTACAAGCGGAGGGCCCGCGGGTGACATACAGTGATGGGATGGGGGAACATTGTAGCAAGTATCGAGCTCCAATTGGAGAACGTCCCGGCCCTAGCCGCTGGGGAGGACATAGGAAACGACCACCTCAGCATTGGTTACTGCGAGAATAGGACGGGGTAAGAGGTAGCAATTATGATACGTTCGGGCCATCATGTCAGCAAGATTTTCAGCGATAGTTAGCTCAACTGCCTCTTGGTAAACTGTTCCGATGTGTTATGGTTAATGGTCGCTACGAGGCTCGTCAATAACTATAATATATTATTATTATTATTATTATTATTATTATTATGTAGTAGTAGTAGTAGTAGTAGTAGTAGTAGTAGTAGTAGTAGTAGTAGTAGTAGTAGTAGTAGTGGTAGTAGTAGTAGTAGTAGTAGTAGCAGTAGTAGTGGTAGTCTATCTGACTAGTAGTGGAGTGGTAGTGAGTGTCAGTAGTGGTGTAGTGAGTGGTAGTAGTGTGCTGACTAGTGTCAATGCTAGTGTAGTAGTAGTAGTAGTAGTAGTAGTAGTAGTAGTAGTAGTAGTGATAGTAGTGGTCGTGGTCGTGGTGGTAGTAGTAGTGGTAGTAGTAGTGATAGTGGTGGAGGTTGTGGTGGTGGTGGTGGTGGTATTGGGGCTTTTATTCTGACTTCCAGGTAATTTTCGTTCTCTTCCCTTTTGTAATTTTTTATTACTTATGAAAAATGATGACGTGTGTCACTGGAAAAAAATGATAATAAAGAAAATAATAGAAATGTGGGAGATGTGTATGTATAACAGGGCAACTGAAACAGGTTTGAGAACTCAGCCCATCCCCGGGAGAGTTGAATAAAAGAATTGCTGAAAGGCCCCCGTCCCTCAGAAAAGAAAGGTTGCTCGTATCACGACCCCTGGATCAGTCTCCGCCTCCACCTGTGTCACCGCCTGCGCCTGCGCCTGCGCCTCTCAGCGGGGACTCCCTCCGCTCGCGCGACCAATGAATGACGCGCCTTGCGCAACGGGTCTGCGCCTTCACGCCCCGCCCACTGCCCGCTCCGCTCTCTACGTCTCACGCCTTATCTTCTCTGCTTTCCGGGAGGGGTGGCTGAGGGCATAGACTCGCTCACTGCGGTGCCTCTGACCGGGAGGCCCAACAGCAGCAGGATTTTCTTCACTAGCTAGTTCAAATTCAGTCGCTGTCTGGTGAATGCTGGAGCAGTACCCTAACAAATGGGCCACATATCACGCGCGATCTTTCCTTCCTCATGCTCGTCGCATCCTCATCCCTTTCTTACACTTACAGACGCTATACTACCGCACATTCGGGAAGATCGGTCGGGAGCTTCTTGGAGATTCCTGGTTCGGGAAATTCCAGTTAGCCGACGGTAGATCGGCGCCGGATCTCACCACGCAGCGGGGGAAGAGATCAGCTGGGTGTCGAGGGAAGAACATGCACTACACTTACTGAACTAATGATCTTAGCAGTCGCCGCGCCAGGAATCACTAATAAATAAATGTCTCCGACTTCTCCTCTCCTGTGCGTCGGTCCTTGCCGTGCTTCCCGCTCTGCGGCGCCTCGCAGTGCCTCACCAGGCCCCACCGCGCGCCGCGCCGTGCCGAGCGGGTTCGCTCCGCCCCGCCCCGCCCCGCCCCCGCCAGCGCTGCGCCTACGCCCCTCGAGACTAGACCATTACTGCATACTTGCATCACGACGGCAGGCGCGCGGCGACGGATATGTGCGAAGGAATTAGTGCAACGTTCTCTCGCTATCATTAATTACAGCGGCTGGCGCGAGTTGATGCGGTAGACGGACTCGGAGCTTGGGGCGTAACGGGTTTTCAGGAAACCTGGCGCGGTAGCTACTGCGTTCTGACATCATCCCTAATTTTTGTGTTTTTAATGAAGAGAAATCGGAAGCAACATCGATTTCCAATGGCAAAACGAGCCTCTACAAAATAACGTTTTCCTGCTAAACATAAGTGGAATTAATAAAACATGCTTACATTAGTCCTTATCATCATCTGCATGAAAACGTTGCTAATTCCGTGATATCGCTAATAAGGTCACTTTTTGATACAGTAAAATTCAACTTTATTATGCTAGATGTAACGTCCTATTAATTTCCATTAAATTTTATGGCCTAAAGTTTGTCAGCCAATATAATAGTTCCAACTGCAAAAAATAGAGGACACTTTTAAAACCACATTACTTATGAACGGATTTTTAACTCAGAAATGCTGTCAAAACGAATGCTTCGTGTGTTCATTTGGTTATACATTTAGTTCATTTTGTACTAACTTCTCGTTAATATTTAATTATATTACTAACTTTTCATTAAGTGAATGCTATGTCATTTTATGCAAGTTCGTAAGAAAACTGTTTTTGATGTATAACTCTTGAGTTATGTGAAAATAATACCTATAAATGCAGTGAAAGAAACTCGGGTAGCTTCGGTGGAAATGCGATACAAGAATGAACGCATAACTTCACGCGAAAGAAGGTTAAGAGCTGCTGGAACGTTTAATAGAAATGAGGAAAACTGGAGACTCGGATTAAGTTTGTACCAAAAATGAAACAACTCTTTGTACGCACTGAAAACAGTATTTTTATTATAACTTTAAAGTTAGCCGTAAAGCATTAGTGCCGCATTTTTCAATGTTTTTCAACCATAAAGGTGTTATTTACACGAATATGATCCTTCTCAATGTTCGGAAATAAAAGTACGTATTTATTATTTAATAAATTATTGTAAATGAATATCATAAATGAAACAGAGTCTAAAATAGCAAAAAAAGCTATTGGAACCAGCGACTATGATATGCAAATAAGGGTAATTATTCTCGCTTTAGCAGTCTAGGAGCGCCTTTCTGAAAACAGTACGAAAGGACTTGTGGGTCAGACCGAGGAACGCTTCTTCAAACCTACGGACATGCAAATGAAAAGGAACTATTCTCGCGATATACCCGCTGCTCGTTTGTAGCATACCGATTGAAATTCCTTGCACTAGTGCATTACTGATGTACGCGAGGGTGTTTTTTTATGCATTCTCTATTGTAAAGAGTGCCACTCTTTAAAAAATCATTTGTACATTTAATGAGATATCTTTCCAGAAATATTGCATTCCAGGAGTGTTGAATTTATTTCTGGGGACTAAAATTTGTGTGTATTGGACCGTTATTTCCAACTAAACCAGAATCTCCTAATTATTTAATAGATATGCAAACCTACATGACGCAGTTAGAGGAATGGGAAACGCGTAAATTACAGCAAAAGACGATTGTGTGAATTGTACTCGTATTACTATCGAGAAAATACGAAAAGGTCTTGGCATCCAGACAATAAAAAAAACGGCCGCTCGAAACTGGCACAACGTTCGCCGCGCAGCAGGAAGAAAGCCATTATGGCGGCTCATTTCCAATCGCACAATGCGCCCGAATTCCTCGGTCCGGCGCCCCGCCGCCTCCCCGCGCCCGGGGCGCCCTCCCCCGGCCCGCGCGCGCTTTCTCCCTCCGACGCTGGCGCGGCGAAATGGCTTCTTTCGCCCCGGCCCCGCCCCCGGCCGCGTCCTTCGACGGCCTTCCCCTCGGCCGCCCTTCCGACCACCAGGCGACCCCGTGGGCCGAGCGCCATTGCAATGATCCTCCCCCTCCCCTGTAGACGCGTGGAATGTATGGCCTTGGGAAGTGTCGACACCTCGTCGTGAATGATTTTCGCGATGCTTATCTCGGGGTTATGGCTCGTGGTATGCGAGATTTCGGGGGAAACGTTGTAATACATCAAGTGAAGGTTTTCGTTTCAGAATTCAGAGGTTATCTCCCGAAATTATTCTTAAATAAGGTAACTTGCGTTACGTATGCTCGCTTCTAGCAAGTTCTAAATAGTGATATTCACTTTGCTAATAAACTGACAAGGTAGTGTAATAAAAATAATAGAATTAATCATGTATTCTCAAGAATGAATTCAATTGCGTTTCGTAATATTGCATTCAAGATAATTGCGGTTTCAGAAACCTGCCAGAAGCTGTTTTACTCATAAATCTTTCGATCGTACGAAATGTTTTATTTAAGAGTGGAGCATTCTCTAACCTATTTTTTCCATCTTTATCAATTAATTACTCTAATGTTGAACTCATTTTTTAAAACTTTTATGTAAAACGTATTATTTGAATATTTTATAGGGAGTCTCTTATATCCCGGATATGTGCATATTCAGTTTTCTTGTTTCACACGTCGTGTGTTTCAAAACTATGAGATGAGTACTCCAAATATAAAGAGTTGGATAATAAACCCCTACGCAAACCATCAGAATGTTACAGGTTAACGGCATGGCGGGAGCACACGGTCCCTATCAATGACGTATTCAGCCCTTCCGCTTCAGTCCGTTCCTTCCGTATTACCCGTAACCTTGCGTGTCAATTGTCTGAGCCACTTGCTAAGCGTTACGCAACTGTGCAGCTGTAGTCGCCTCCATTCACTTTGATGAATTGTCTGATGGACTTCGGTGAAAAGTGGAAGTGGAAGTGGATCAGGAAGGGAGGGAACGTGGATAGTTTTACGATTTTTGTGTTTTTGTTTCCTAGTTACCAATTCTGTACTCGCATCATGTTAAATCCTTGACCCCCTATCAGCAAAACGAGAAAGGTCAGTGTGTGCTTTGTAATATTTGCTAGAAAGCACAAAGTTCAGAATATTCCCGTTTCCGAATTTGATAATGATTCATTTATTAAAGGTTTTCTAAAATTAATATAATTTCGATACGTTCTTCATAATAATTTCACTATAGCATCCGCCTTCCTCCCTGAGGACAGAGTTCGATCCCTGCCAAATCCACGTGGAATTTGTGGTGGACGAAGCGAGCTCTCGCCTGGCTTTTCCTCAGCTCTCCCATTTCTTCGACTTTTCTTAACGACATTGCTGCATCTTTCACCATCATCATTGTGCACTCGTGAGTTTTAATCACTCGTGGGTTTCAATGACAGCAGCAGTTGGAAAACCTGTAAATCAAAATAAATAAATAAAGTACTCTACGGACAACTCCATGTAAGTAAATTTTAAAGGTACCTTTTGAACATATTCTAAAGGAATATTATTGTTATTCATTCCAAAATTCATGTTTTCATTGGTACTCAAATTCTATTAACTGTGATAAAAACTTCTGACGTTTCGAAGAGACTTGGAGTATTAAGTGTTGGCTCCCCATTCTATTTTTGTGCCTCCAGCAGACTTTCAACGATCTTCATGCTATCTACCTACTCTACATACATTATTTTAAACGATGCACATGTGAAGAAATCTTCTCCTTTTGTATATATTCTGAATTCCTTACTTCACCCTGCATTGCGCACTCTTCTCTAGCATGTCCTTAAAACTCCATTCAATCTCATTGACCTTTTCTACTCCTACTGGATTCTCCGTCTTTTTCTTTTCGTCCTCATTGACTGATTTCATTGATCTTGTAACTCTCCATATAGTTGACTGTAGAGATCTCTGCACAGAACCTATCATGTACTTCTTACACAGTCAATTGCAAAGCGCCTTGCATTGCATGTTGCCAATCATTATATATGACGTCATGGGATTAGACAACCCCATAACTCCTCGGAGGAGCTCTCTATGATTGAAGCAGCGACGACGACTAGACTGCATTTACTGCACGTGTTATTAAATTCATCCAAAGAGGCCATACCTTATTTTACTTAAATAATTCATGATTTTCATATGTTGTACAGTGATGTTATCTGGAAAAGTCATAGTTTACTGTATTGTGTTAAAAGTAATTGCTTTCTGTGATATGTAAAGGGGTCAAATTTAAGAAACGTGTATGTTACGTTTTATTTTTTCTCCCTTTAAAGTTCACAATGTTATAGTGAGTGCGAAGCCCAAGGCTAGCACCTATGAACGGGATACCTTAGAACAAGTGTAAAACTCATTTTAAAAGCCGTGCACGGAAAAACTAGAGAGTAGAAAGAGTAAAATAATCTGGTAGATACAAATTCAGAAAGAGGAATGAGCAAATTGTGAATTGTAATTGGTGAAAGTGTGTTCAGGCAGTCGAGGTGACGCCAATTTTGTGTTTTGCCTTGTTTTCTGTTGTTTTTTTTCAGTGAACAACTATTTAAAGTGCATAATCATATTATATAATTGTGCCACTGTAATTTTTCATTGAATATATGCTATTTTATTCGTATTTTATCTGATTCATTGTGTCAAGGGTTCAGACCTCTCTCATACCCAAAAGATCCTACTTCCTGAGAATTTTAAGCTCGCTTCACGAGCATTCATACTATTACGCTCTCACCAAATATATATATATTGTGGCGACTTCTAAAAGAACAAACTATGCGATATCGCCACGTCGTTTGCCCTTTGCTTCGGACTCCTTTGCAACCAAGTTCAGCTTATCCATGTACACCGTCACGTCCTGCTACACTGTTCAAATCACTGCTCACGTCCTACTTACTTTTTAACATCCTGTACAGCCCCCTGTATTTTGTGTACAAATCTCTTTCTTTGTGCGTTTTCATCTGTACGTTGTTAATTTATTACCCATTCGTAGTCGGTCACTGTCACCTATTCACCCTCGTCTCTACGCAGTCATTCCTGCATTCATTCATAGAGTCATCACTTCGGTCAGCCATGCACTATCACCCTATCCGGGCCCCCCTCACCTCCATCCAAGGCCTTCAGCTGGCAGCCCCGGTCCCCTCGCCCTCCTCCACTATCGTGGCCGTCAATCGCAAGCCTGCCTGGCAGCGGGCGCCCTTCACCGCCCCGCGTCGCCTCGCGAGTGCAGTGTCTCCTCCGCCCGTTACGTGTGAGATGGGCGATACCGCGTCCTCCCCCGCCTGCGCCGCGCTGGCGGGTGGCCGCCAAAGGAAAGCGAGAGTGGCCTGGATCCGCGCCGGCCGGCCTCGCAGATCGCTCTGAGGGCGGAACAGCACAGTACAGCGCGGCGGGGGCAGGGGGCGGGGCGGGACCGTTGGCGCCCTCGGGGCTGAGGCGTCTCGCTCCACCGATATCCAAATGCGCCGGGCACGCGCGAGGGAGAGCGCCATTCGGAGCGCATCCCGACGCCCCTGGCGAATAAGTTCCCCGCATTCATGGAGTTGCGGTCATCCGCAGTGATCAATGCACTTCACGTATGGGTGCAGGGTTTCCTCAAGTATAGGACGGTTGTTTGTGATTGGCAAAGGGATCATTTAAAAGTTCTCAAATTTACTCATTTTGGTTTACATTTCATTTGCCATAAAATGTTGCACTTCAGAAGTATTGTCTTTAGATCTAGAATGACAATTGCAATGCATTTTCTTCTTCGAATTCTAACGGTAATTCTAGTATAGTGGTATCTTCTATGAGTGAGACTTGTTTCTAGTATATGTGTTGAATCTAAACTGAGGAAAACGCGTGCAGTTTGTTCTCCTCCCTCCGCGCCACTTACAGGTTTTTGCTGATTAAATGAATGAATCCTGTTTTTGAAAATAAGAGAAATTGTGCTCATCGTATGTTTTTGTGGATAGAATGGGGATTGAATGCGAATGAAGAGTCGAGAACGTCCTAGTAGAAATACGAGTATATCACCGGTATACTGTTCTGTATAATTGAATGTGAAGATTAATTATTTGTTCTTTTTAATTATGTGATGATCTCAGATATAATTATGTTTTATGGTTGCTTGTTCGACATCGTACCTGTATTATTAGCCGGAACATACACTGCAGCGTCCACGTAGTAATGGAAGATGAAATTATGAATTTAAGCGAAGAGATGGATTTTGTCAAACTGGGAAACTTATTACCATGGGAAGAAAGGTTTATTCTGTGAAGCAACTGATAAATAATTATCGCTGTTATGTTTTATTTTTATTTTTTTGCACAGTCATCACAGTCTTAATGGCACTGTGATGATGCCTTTACGAGTTATCACAGTACCGTGATGACTGCTAAAGGTCATCGTCGACGTGTCTCTGCTAATAAGCCCTGGGCTGGGCGCGTGCCAGGCGCCAGAGGCAGTGGGCCGTCGGCGGAAGAGCGCATCCCCTGCCTCGTCAGAAAGCCGCACCCAACTCCGCTGCTTTCAGCTCTGGATTGAATGCGATGTGCAATCTGCATTTTGTGTTCGGTGGATTCACTCGAGACAGTAATTGATCTTACCTTCAGAATCTGTGACCTTACATTTGTTTATTTATTTATTTATTTATTTTTATTGGTAAGTTCTACTTCCTAATTATTTTCATGATTATTTTTTTTCAATCATCATCATCATCATCATCATCATCATCAACGTGAGGATTTATTTATTTGTTTGTTTGTTAAATAAATGCACGAATAAAAACAGTTTAAAACTTTGTGAATTTACTATGGCGGGAGGTTGTTTTATCTAATGTCATTGATGTTCACAAATTACATCACAAAAAAATACACTATTGTATGTGCAGTTTTACACGTACCCTACTGTATTTATGACACAAAACGTAACGAGCTTCGGCATTTGTAATGTTTTAGACATGAATGATATATATTGGTTTATTAGTAAAACGTTTCGCCATTTGCGTAAAATAAAAGGTAAAAAAATATTTAACGAAGAGAAACATTCTGCCTCGGATTTAAAATGTGTCAAATCAATTTAAAATCAGAATTAGTGTAACAAAAAAGTTTGAAAAACTAAAATATTCGAGTATTTAACTTACAATTTTTTTAAACTTTTATATGTCAAGCTTTTTTGAAACACTTGCTTGTTTTTGCGACAGGCGTTGAAACGTAGTTTCAAGAGTTGAAAACGTGTCAAAACATAATTTACTGAATGATATTGAATAAGAACATGTATATTGCGAAATCTTTGATATACTTTGAATAAATTATTTTCATTTGTTCGTTCTCTTTTACTCTTAAGCGTGTACGTCTCCAAACATTGTCTCTCCTTTCTGTGCAAATATGAAGTTGCGTTTTCCTGTGTAGGTCAATATTTCCTATATGAGTATATTCTTTAATTTTTGTAAGTAATTGAAGATCTTATCCCGCTACATTTCCTTGTTCGAAACCAGCCAACTCTGTCGTGAAGTGTGTCCTTCGCCAGTTCAAAATTCGAAATTTTTATTTTTATTAGTGTGTCTACTAGAACTACTATTTGCAGAGGATATAGTTTTGAATATTAACTTAGAAGAAAAATGAATATGACACAAATAACGTAATTATGTCCCAATAATTTTCGTTATTGTACTTTTAATTAATTGATTTTTTCGTGTTTCCGTGTGCGTCAACTACTGTGGTCATTAGTCCCGTTCGTGTAGTGCATGTTTTTTCTCGGGAGATGGCGGTGATCTTCCCCCGCTGGATGGCGAGATCCGGCGCCGACCTACCGTCGGCTAGTGGAGTTTCCCCCTAACCAGGACTCTCCCACCAGCGGAGCACCGCCCCAGCCGGGACAAGCTCTAAGCTCCCGACCGGTCTCCCGGAATATGTGGTAGTGTAGTGCGTGTCAGTGTAAGTGTGTGTGTGTGTGTGTGTGTAAGGGATAGGATAGAACAGGACAATGAAGATGAAGGAAAGATCGCGCTCGGTCCGTGGCCCGTTTGTTAGGGTACTGCTCCGACATTCGCCTGGTGTTGATCGGAGACACCACGGAAAACTACCGATCAGAGCAGCCTGCCGCTAAAATTCTCCTCCAGACAGCGACTGAATTCGACCTAGCTGAAACGCTAGTGTTGAAAATCCTGCCGCCGTGGGGAGTGGGAACCTAGGACCTCCCGGTCAGAGGCGCTGCAGTGACATTAGTTGATGCACTGAGATACCGCTCCCGGTTTGTACTTTGAAGGAATGCTCATTTATATTATTATGTTCTTTTCTTAATACCGGGTTTAAGCCGTTCGCAGAAATTAGTGAAATACAGCGAGATTGTCAGTAAGCCCCTTCCTTATCAGGCCGCGCATGCGCGAGTTGGGTGAGATAGTCTACCGAGGATCTGCACCCGTTGCGAGCGCATGGGCTGCAGCGGCGCCTGCCCCTGGCCGGATGCGTTCCATCAGATAGCGCGCGTTGCAAGCGCCCCGCGCGGGCTCCAGGCTCCTCCGCCCGCGTTCGCATCGCGCGCCGCCCCGACGCCGCCCGCGGAATGCGGCGCGCGGTTTCATTGAGGCGGCATGCGGCGCACGTGCCCACGCGCGCGTCCACACATTCCGGAGGGCTGGGAGGATAGGCCTGTGTGAATCGGGTGAATTCGTTCACTGGAGTCCTCTTTTTCGGTTTCAGAAAGTGGCATTTATTTGCAGATTCCACTTTCGTTTCGAGAAATTGTAATTGGTTACTGCTCATTAATTCACAATATCTTTTCATCTCTCTTTACATCCCCCAGGTTCTTAACTTTACTTCACATGTTTTCCAATTTTTAAAAATTATTTCCATTTATCCGCATCATCCACTTCAACGTTATTAATACTCGTTGCTTGCAATATTGGAATGTACTACTACGAACTTATATTCCTTCCGCTCCACTCCACTGAACAATTTCAAAAATATGCTAAATGTCGTTCATTTCTTATTTTATCTAGATTCATTTACTTTGCTGGAGATGGAATTATCAATAGGTGAATTTACGTAGGGGTGTGTTGCTATACGCGTTTTTCTTTTGTCTTTTTCCCTTTTACACAAGACGTTTTTATTCGTTAAACTTCCATAATTATATTGAAATTTGATGTTTCATTTCAAAGGAATTCAATTTAATTTTATCAAGGTCCAAATGCTGAGGTGAATTACTCATTTCTATTATCATCCCACATCTATTATACTCTCCCGCCATTTGGGTTAAGGTTAAGGAAGCGTAATTCCACACAATTGATGGCCTTATAGCTCCTATAATTTACCTTTCTGGCCAATAGCTTGCTTTCAGGCCCCCTTACTTTTAATATCAAGATTTGAGATTTTTAAATTTATTAATACTTTGAAAAACTTCATTTTACTCAAATACTTATGTAAAAGTAAATATTTATCAGTTACATGCTTCTGCGTGTCGCTTGGATATCATAATAACGCGAGGGAATGTTTAAAGAAAATACGGAAAATTATCTTTTTTCTTACTTCTTGCTCTTGTGTATCCCGCAAAAGTTCCGTGCGGTTCAACAGCTTTTGCCGTGACGTCTTGGGAGTGCTCGGCCTCCATCACTTCCTGCCCCGTCTTCGCTGAGAACCGAACCGGAGACCCAGGCATCCCAGACGACTTGTGCGTGGCGTGGCGTGGCGTGGCAGGCGGGGGCAGTGAAAGCGGTTGGCATTCGCAGCGGCGCCGGCGGAAACGTCTCGGGGCTGCGCGGCCACGCTGGGGCGAAAGGGGACCCGCGCCCACCCCCACCCCCCGACGCCTCCCCCGCCAGCCAAAGCGGGGCGTTGGGGGAACAAGGGAGCAGGTGGCGGTGGAAATGCGTATAATGAACGGCGCGAACCAGGCTATGCCGCCCATGGCTGCCCAAGGGCGAAAGGAAAGAATACCGTCCCCAGTAATGGTTCAAACCTGGCTGTGACGGTGGATTTTCACTGGGTGGAAAATCCTCAATCAGAGATGCCTCGCTTGTTCTTGTGAACGAGTCAATTGGCGAGTCTCCAGAGTTCCGGGGCATTCGACGCCTACAATTGCAGTAAATCGATATGCCTACCTAGTGGAGGTCACTAAGGCGAAAGTCCCGGGGGTCATGTGTGACAGTTCCACCTTGTGCAAGCGCCTTCCAGTCATGGTTTATAATCCTTTCAAGTCTCATAATTCATCTGTGCGCCTTATGTCCGTTGTTGTTAATATGGAGGTTGCTCCCAAAAGCATTTCCTTTATTATTCTGAAGTTCTCCTCGTGTATGGAAAGCAAAAACTTGTCGTAGGTCACAGCGGTGACTCACTGTGTCAAATGTCCGAAAGTTGTTTGAAACGAATTAGAAAAGTGCAAGTTTTCATTTCAAAATAGTGACCTGTAGTCGTTTGCCAACTATTTACACATTTCACTTTCACAAGCGACACTCATACATCGCATACCATTACAAAAAAGTTTCAAATTTGGCAGATGACATTTTTAAAAAAGTTAATTAAGATATTGCATTGCTCATTTTCCCTTTTAAATATTTGTTAATTATTTTAAATTTATTTCAATAGTGAATGTAGTTATCATACAGGAACTTTTAAATATTTAAATTGAAAAGTCATATACTTCATCATAGAGAATTTTAAGCCCAACTTTTGAATATCTTTCTAGCATTTTTTCATTATGTTAAGTTATGAAAAGTTGTTTTGAAATTTAAAAAATTGCAAATATTCGTCTTCTAATTTGAATGGTACTTCTTCCAAAAATGTTGCTGTTATTTTACAATATATCTAATAAAATAACTTTTTTTTCGATTTTCTTGATTGGAAACTTTTGAGCAATGTTGTAGGCATAAAATGAACCAAGGTTATAAAATAACTAGTAAATTCTAAATTATTTTTATCTTATAATTTAGTGGATATCATACATTACTCACTTTTGCAATAATAAAAAACACTCAGTAAGAAACCAAAGTTTCTTAATATAGCTTGTTCATGTTGTAGATAATGGTTCCTATAATATACCCTTCAAAATCAAATCAAAACCTCGCAAACGTTATTTTGCAAATAATTTGTGAGTGTACGTTTTTAAGAAAATAAGGTTTAAAGGAAAGCTATTTGTGAAAGCTTAATGGATATCGTTGATGCAAAAATAAATATTGTGTTCCGTAATTGGAAAACAATATTTATTTGAAAAATCAACTTTTACATACATGGAATGTTTTACTTATTTTTTGACAGATGTTTATTGGAGTCCATGTAGCAGCATGCGCCCTTCTCAACAATCATGCGAAGAATGGGGATGCGCGAAGCGATGCGAGTGCTGTTGGAGTCGTTGAGCACCCGCTGCGCCGGGGCTGGTGGAGCGCTTCATCTCCTACGGCATCTTGATTGCCAACTCATTCCTTTCTCCGCGTGAGATTTGCTCTTTAAAGCGGACAGGTGGCGCGGGCAGAGGGCCGCCCTCCGTGCTCCACGTAATTGCATCCCGAGGACGTTTTTGTTTTGGGCTCTTCCGTAATGGAGCTGGCCTTTGTGGCTCGAAGAATAGCCTCTCTCAGGGCGGGATGCCAATGCTTATTTGAGAATTCAGTTCAGAAGGTGTTTGTTTCAAGTTTGATCAAAGGGTTTTGACAATCCTTGCCCTCTAAAAACAGTGCGACAATGACAACGGTAAAAGAGAATTTCTACTAAAATATGAAGGTGAATCATCATTAAATAATATCTGAATGAGAATCTTAGAAATGAATGAAACTGAAAATGTAAAATATTATATTGCGGATTTTTCAAGCAGCAGACATAGATTGCTGATAATTATTTTAGATTCAGTTGGTTTGTACGTTTTGGCTCGTAACGTTGGAGTCATCCTAGGAGAGGCGAGTATAAAAATCGTATTAAAACGAAGATACACACTACGAATATGATAAAAAAAGTTAAAAACGTTCAACGGATGAATGGGTTTCATACCTTACATGGAGATACCAAGTAAATATGTAGTAATTGCATTTTGCTGCAATGAAAACATCACACAGAAGTTGGAATGGAACGAATTAGAATGACCTCATAGGTCATGGAGAAAGTCAAGGATACGGAAGTTACAGGGAAGAATAATTATTTTTGTGAAATACAATGTGATATAATATCCTGAGGAAGGTCATTCTCATCGACCAAATCCTAGAAACCATCAAATTTTAAAATCACTCTCAGCAAATAATTTGCTCCTGAATTTGCGTTTTGAATGTTTGCTTCTGAATTGTGTCTGCGCTTCTAAAAGTAGTCAATATAGGCCTTTCAATAATAATGTTTAGCTGATGTTAACAAATAACAGGATGAAAATATAATTGAAATATGGACCGGAGAATTGCAACATATCAACATATATGGACTGCAGTGTGATCAGGGAAAGAAATATTTACCAGATTGGATTGTTCGCTTAGAGACAACAAAACCGTTCGTATCATTGACACATGAACGATACTTGTGGTCATGTCGTAAAGAAAGTCATTTGCTTATATTAAAGTTCATTTCTCGGTGGAGTTAAAGCAGATAGGTGACGCATTTTGTAGTGTCAAGCAGGGAAGTTAGTGGATGAATTCAATTAATAGCAACTGAACGGATGAGGATGATGATTGGAATAAGAACACATATAGTACACGCATCATTGTATTTCTCTATGTTTTTCATGCTGGCAAACCTCACGTTGTAAATGGGATAAATGTAGTTATTTAGTTTCCTTTTATCTTTTGATTGCAACGTATAGAAGCAGGAAGGCCATTTGTGTGTTCCTTGAATGGATCCGTAATCTTTTCCCATTATTATGTGCCTTTTAAATCCATGAAATGTAATGAATTATATGTAATTTTTTGAACATGTCTGAAATAGATGCACACGTAATAAACGTCGTGTGCATCGTTCGCTTAAAATGACCCACCTGCTGCTTTGGTGATATCACCACCTCTTCATTTGAAATGAAGTGACGAAGCGGAAGCGAGCGCCCAAATGACACGCAGTACGTGTGAGCCGCATGAAAGCAACCCTCGCCCGGCGCAGGGGTCAGCCCGAGGTCCACGTGGTCGGCGCCCGCGGCCGTCACCCGTTGAGCAAACGCTCTCGGCGGCCAATTATCGGAAGACAAAGCCGGGCCTTGGGGCCGGCCCGCCCCTCACCACGCCTCTCACCGCCCGGCCTTCACCCGGCGCCCGGCGCTCCGAGCCCCGGCCGCCCTCGCAGGGGACTTTCTGGGAGGAACCACACGCATTGGGCCTTTGAATTACTCCCAAGATGCAACTTCAAGGGAGAAAAAACATGCACCAGCTTTCTCTTCAACCTTGCTGAAAATCTTCAGTTCGCCGTTGGACAATTTCTCCAAGTTTGTAGTTTCCAGGGTCAAACATGTTTGTAATGCAAAAGAAAATCCATTAAAATGCTTTTGTAGTGTTTCTGTTTCTTGCAGAAATATATTTAATGAGCGTCAATCGGATGAATCAAGCCGAAATAATTCATGTAAATGCCGGAAACAGAGCGTAGTAATTCATAGTTTCTCGTGTTTTCCGGTAACCCTTCCAGAACATTCTTAAGAAACTGTGCTAAGAATTATCACACTCTATTTGTATTGCTGAGGGGAATCGAATGAACTACTGATCACCTCTGTAGGCGAAAGCCACCCAAGCCGCGTTCTTGTTGCTTAAAATACCCCCTCCCCCAAAAAGCACGTTTTCTAAACATTTCTTAGAATTTTCTGGACGATACCGAAAAAAAAGTCAGTTTTCCTTTAGGAGACCGAGGCGCGTCGAATAACACCTCCTTTGCCTCCATTTGCCGGAAGTGGTCGAAACGTGAGTGGCGGGAGACGGACGCACAGAAGGACAAACGCAGCGAAATAAGGTTTTGATTTGTAGACATTCAAGCAACTCCTCTTAAGCTAAGCGAAAATGATTAGTAGCCGACTATATATATGCTACTATCAGCAATGGAATTCAACAATGGAAACGGAACGTCACTGTAGACAACTATCTCATTTTAATGAGCTCCATTTAGAGAATCCATTCTACATCTCTTCGACATCAATGAAACAATTCATGCCTTCCAGGGTTCTCGGTTGCTCTGTAAGACATTCCTACTAAAAATTCGTATTAACAGAATAAATTGAAGATCACCAATGTAGAATGTACTATCATGAATCTAAAAGTACTGAATGTACCACTAAAGCACGCAGCGCGCTTGCGAAAGTTTACTAATTTTCGATGCCACATTAATTTTGCCAAAACGTTTCAAGAATTTCGGACCATCGAATCGGAAAACCAGTCCAGTGAGTCAAAAATAGTTCCAATGGTTCTTTTTACAATATTATTAATAGCAAAATCATTGAGTGAATCATCTGGATTAGTTCTGTTCTATACAATGTTTCTCGCACATTCAAAGAGCAACCACATACATGCCATCTGGTATAGAACCCGTAACATTTTGATGAATTTGCATTTTGATGTGAACTTGAGAGCATAGTCCGTCCTCATCTCTCGCTGCATCTGTTATCAATGAGGACTTGTGGATGTACTATCAGCGAGATTTCCCAGTTTATTAGCCGAGAACCACAATGGTAATAATAATAATAATAATAATAATAATAATAATAATAATAATAATAATAATAATAATAATTCTTGACCCCTTCTATTAATATTGTTGTGCATTGAAGTGTGTGTCGCGTTCCAACACAGTTCAAATTTGTTACCTACAATAGGAGTAACTGTGTCAAAGTGACGCTTACTCTCCTTGTATGTTGCCCTGGTCCTTTAGCGCCTCTCCCGTCGAGCTGACCTTCGCTGGCTTTGGTTGAAAGACCGGCCGGCGCTCGTAAGCAAACGCGGACAAGTGCACTTCTTTTGTCCAGTAATTATGATCTCTAACCGTAGCGAATGACCACCCAGGTGGTGAAGTGGGTTGCTGCAGAAGTAACCGCAGCACATTAGCCGAAGGTTGCAGTTTTGCATCCAGCTGTGTTTTTGCACCGGTCGATTTTATGAAGATTGAAAACTACCTTGTCAGGGCGATAGAAGTATAAGTACTTATTATTTTAGTTTGATTCAGGAACGTTGAGCAAGATTCTTTCACGAAAGTGGCACGTAAAAATTCGTGGGGCAATTACGTAATTGTCTTTTCATTACGTTATGTCTAGGAAATAATAGTTTGTCAGCAGTTGCCGAGAACATCTTCTATAAAAATGAGTAATTGCACTTTTCCCTAGAGAAGTATTGTCTAGTGAAGTTCACACTTGTTTGAGGGACGGAGCTCTGGACAACGACTGGCTTAATACAGGAGTGAAATTGTGGAGTGCAGGAGTGGAGTGAAGTATTTTTACTTTTTCTAAATGTGCCATACTTCTCAAAATCCCCAAATATGAATTTTGACGAGATTGAGAAAATATTCTATTGTTAAAAGGTAGGAACATTGCAGAAAAAGACCTTTTATATCCCCTACGTTGATCAGGCAGTATTTTCTCGTTCTTTTAAATTAACGTAGTCTCGGATGTTTGATGTTATCCTACAAAATATGTTCTTCAGTTTAATACTTATTTTTAAATGTTTCGGGAATAAAGGAAGTAATAAAAACGTGTTTGAACAAGAATATAAATTATCTCGTATTATGTGTCTCAAGAAAAATTCTGTATCTTATACTAGTAGCATTAGGCATTTTGTTGTGTTGTTTTTATCATTTTAATACATTGTTCTCTGAGCTTGAGGCTATTGTAAATTGAAAACTAGAGATACAATTTTGTCCCGACATGTATGTTCTGAGTTTGGTAAGTACAGTCGATTCTTACTAAAGTTAACAGGGATACTGTGAACTTCGGTTATAGTGAACTGAAGTCACTGGTCCCGATTCATAAGCATAACAAATAGGCAGTTGAATATTCTGTTACTCTCAACATAGGTATAGTGAACACAGTAAATATAATTTCTAATGGCGAAATTCATCTCGCATCCACAAGCTCATATAACCTCCCAGCTTTGGAGGTAAAAGATTTCTCGAGTGATTTTTGTAATATGTACCGTGGATGAAAGGTTTTAAGGAACTATGCCACCGAGAGAATTGCTCATTAATTCTCATTTCACCCCGAAGATTTCATGGACGGGGACCACATGTTGAAAATGTGTGAAATCCAATCTAGCTAGCAAATCGTGAATGCGGAGAAAGTGTCTTCGAAAACAGAATAAAACAAATATGATGAAGGTACTAAAAATATATTGTTCCAAGAGTGCAAAAAACCATTGAAGGCACTAGATACTTAGTGTGTGGACATTATAAAATGAAGTAACAGGAAAGCAAGAAGATATTGACGTATTAAATTCGCGGCGATTTGATAATTTCGTGGAACTACGAAATACAACTAATCGTAGAAAGTTAGAAAGTTGTATTATATTTTGGGATCGTCGCATATAGTGAACCTCTGATATAATGAATACAAATCGTTGGCTTCTAGACGTTCTCAATGACTGGTGTCGATTGTAGTACGTAATAATACCATAAGCGGATCATTTGCAATATTTTAAAATGTTTTACTACATAATCAGTAATTTGTTGTAGTTATTAACATGCTGCGTATTCCTTTGTTTCTCTGATACCGTAATTTACCTCATTCGCCCTTGAGGAGCATCGCGGCCTCTGTCGCGGTTCAGCTCGAAATCGCCGCTTTTCGGTATGCTGCACTACTTTTTGCCGTCGGTCTGGCCACGGTTTGTTACCTTCGAGGAACTTCACTTTTCCTCGCTGGACCAGACTCGCTTTCATTGCCATCGAAATCCTGTTAGTCGAGGCATTATTCACCCTCGCGGCAGCTCTTTGTGCGCCGTCTGCCAACATGCCCCCGCAAGGTCTTGCGCTGCTTCTGTTTCGTGGAAGACACTTTTGTACATTTTTTTGTCTGCGTGGAGAATTGAAGATCATGAGTTTCATGTTCTTAGGGAACTTACTCTCCAGGTGATCTGCTGGAAATGGAACACTTGAGCGAAGTTCGTGTCTAAATAAAATTAACAGTATGCCACTACTGGAATGAAATCTCTAATGTGACGGAATTATGTTGGCCCAGTAATTGTTACTAGTTCTGTGCCCATATTATGTGTAATCAGTAGTGAGTAAATTATTCAAAGCAGTACAGTGCAAGCTATTTACATTCAGCATTGTTTAGAGAACTTGGTTCTTAATACCACTGATAGGAAAACATCTGGAGATCTTTTCGGTTAACAACAGCTGTAAAGAAGTGTTTTTACTAAAACTTCTTAATTTTATTGCATGTCCAAATATTCTAGCAATACAGAGAATCTGTCGCCTGAGGGCGAACTGGTGTTCTCTCAGAACCATGCTTTGGTGTTGTGGTGATGGAATTATATGACGATTCATAACGCTGACGTGACTAGAAAATTGCGTATTCATCCGGGCGGTAAATATAAAGAAGTTATTCTTTTTCTAAAATACTAGAATATTCATTTCGTAATATTTGTCGTCCTTCTTTTAATAGCAGGTCTCTACACACCTCTGGGAGGATTCAGATATTAAGGAATGAAAGTAGATTGTTGTATTCGCAAGTATTTACTATAGTTGCCGTTTATCCTCCTAAACATAGTAACGCGTTCTTTCAACTAAACACTCGAAGTTCATTTGTTGTGTTATTTACTCTTGAAATGACATCTGTAAGTCCAGCGAAGCTATCAACTGGTCATTAGGTGAATGTTTCTATCGTTACTTTTTTTTCAATTTAACATTAAAAACTGGATTTTGCGAGATTTTGTAATCGAGTCTTTCATAACTTTGCTATGTAGCAAAGAAATTCCAGATCAGTGCATTCGTGTAATTTTAAACCCAAAATAATCCATTTTTTTGTGCGAAAACGTGCAGATTGTGATACTAAATATCATTGATCAAATATTTTAAGACTGGATGAAAAGAAAGAAGAATTCAATTCACATTGCTTCACATGCAATTCATTGCCAAAGTTTCGTGAACTTTCATAAAAAAAAAATGTTCATTGAAAATCAATCGACACTTTCGTGTTGATTATTTTACTCGTACATGCGAGTGTATCTGTACCTCAGAGGTGAGGAGTTGCAACTCACAATTTCCGTACTTCGCAGCAGGGGACAAAAAACTGTCGGCTTCGTTAGTTGTAGTATTGTAATTACAGCTTATGTTTACAAAAATTAATTGGGTGCCAATACAGTTAAGGATCACAACTGTATATCTTGAAATATATTAATTTCTTGTAATTATTTTCATATCAAAACCACAAAACCACCCTTTTTTAAACTTTAGGTGCTATGTGTGTAAGAATTTTGTAATACGAGGAATATCACTCATTTGTTATGACAATATTACTCTATTACCGTATGTGAATTACATGCTGCCAATTAGTGGCAGTTCAGTGCCATTTATCTCTGCGAGGTCAGGAAATGTGCATTTTTAAGGACAAAAACTCGCAGTTTCTTTTATGGGAGCCGTTTCACCTCTTGGAATGGGTTGGCAGTATGCTGTAAAGTGGACGCACGTTTTCTGGAGTATGCTCTCGTTCTCAATCTGTTGGCATGGATACAAAACGCTTCCAAGTAGACAACCACGTTCGTTAACACTTGAGAATGTACGAGTAATTAATCAGGGAAGAATATAAGTGACGTGAAAAGTGTTGTTTCATTTATTAGGTGTGATTTGAAAATAGAGATAACATTTAAATTTAAGGCAGCGCTGAATGGAATTTAAGCCTTACATTTAATCTCATATTTTTAACATTCCTTTGCAATATTTTGGAAGATCAGGGAAGTGGACTTTCGCAAGAAACGATTTTTCATTGTGTAAGGGGATATTATTTGCAATACCTTGGTGTTTTATAAGGTTTGTTCTGATTTTAGTTGACAGTTAAAGGACTAAATTTTCGTGTAGGTCATTTTGTGGTAACAATATATCAGTTTTGGCGTCATAGTTTATTTTCGCTTCTTTCTTTCATCAAATTGTTTTATTCAACGTTGCGGGATTGTTGCACGCAATCAGCAACTGCGTGGATGTCAACGTTACTAAAAACATCCATCTCAATTATATCAATTGGGGCTCCAAAAAATGAAATATGCACGACCATGGAAAGAAAGGAAGGAAAAGAAATATCGCCAGAAATCAGACATGAGGTTTTTCAATAAATTACGAAAAAACTTGAAGCACATCTTAACGTATATTGAGAGAAATGTGCTTTCCTCACTTATTAGATAAGTCATAACATGGAGAACCGGTTTGGTACTCGTGAACTCATCCACCTACGTGTTTTGTAGCTGCTGACCTTTCTGCCTGAAGTGAGACAGACGTGCTGGTGTGGACACATCTCTTGCATTGGGAGTATCGGAAGACGCGGGCACTGCGTGGGAATCGGACTGGTGGGGTCGCGAGGGCTGAATAGCGGGAAACGGCGCCTCCAGGGGGAATAGAAATTGAGATATTGAGGACGGAAGTATGTCAGATTGTAATGATCTGTGACGTTCTAGTAGAAATTGTGCTATTAAATACAGATAAGATGCGTTAGTGATCATTACTACAACAATACTTGCACCGAGATAATGCAATCGAAGTGGCATATCATTTTCCACGAAGGGAAATATAATCTTCATGTTTTGTTTTTGTTTTAATTTCAACAGTTACGATTGGTTTACTCTTTGGTAAATAAGTACATTGATCGATAATGTCAGTAATCGAAATTGGCCCTGAGGTTAGAATTACACGAATTAAAATAAAAATCGACGTATGAATATACTTGTGTCTGGTTCTACACATTCATTTCTGCTTTTAATCAATTTATCGTCTGCGCAACACTCAAAGTGTTGTGCAGACGATAGATTTGCGTTACTTGAAAGTCTTGCGCAGAAGATAATGTTATTTAAAAGTAACATATTAGATTTGCGTTGACTCAAAGAGTTGTGCAGCCGCGGCGGCGGCCGATCTCGCGAGCGCGCACCTCGACTTCCGCGGGCGGCACGGGGCAGGCGGCGGGCGCGGCTCTGACGCAAGCGCCCAGCGCTGCGCCGGCGAAAGTTCGAGCGCTCCCCGCCACCACCGCCACCACCCCACCACCGCCACCACCACCACCACCACCACCCCACCACCACCACCACCAGCGCCGCTGCCGTTCGTCGGTTCGTTCGCTCGTTAGCTCGTACGGTCGTCGAGGGGCGCGGCGGCCCCCCCGGCACGCGCGCGCGCGTTGGTCTTGCGAAACGCGGCCGCCGCCGCCGTTGCGATCTGGTGCAGCGCACGAAGGCTCCGTGCTCGCAGCCGCCCCGCGAGTCCACGTGGCCGATGCAGCGTTAGACCGGTGGGAGATGCAGAACGAGCGGTGCCAAATTTCGTCATGCTGTTCTGTTATAGTGATTTAGCGGGTCCATACTAAGACACTCCTGTCGGCCAGCGTCCGTTAAGGATGTAACAGTCCATTAAGAACAAACGAAGTTAATGTCTAGTTACTATGATCACCCTGGTCCACGAAAAGTTATTTCTTATTTATATTTTTTTCTTATTCGAAGCTTATTTACGAGGAGAATTCAGCTATTCGCGACCAGTATCATCAATAACGAAGGGCCCTGTAAGAGTTTAATGTCGTTAATAACTATAGCAAGGCCGAGGCATGACCAAACAATGAGGTCCCCCCAAAAGCATTAAAATATTTCATGTATTGGTATGCAATCAATCTGATTTTGAAAATGAAGTGAGAGCAATCGTAAGTTATCAAAACTTGTTCCGGGAAAACTTCTGTATATTCTCTGTATTATAAAAATAAAGAACTAAATTATTTTTGATCATAACTTGCTTGAAGAATGTTTCCCATAAGCATTTTTTTCTATGGAGAGCAAGGGCGCTTCAGCTGAGCAGTCTACTGAAATCATGAGTGTAAGAAAAATACCCATTGCAATTTTCGTGTTTGAAAAAGGAACATTTGATCTATTTCAATTGTAGAGTAAAAATCAATGGAACAGGAAGAAAGAAGCTGAGAAAATGCTTCATTATAGTTGTATATAATTTTGAAGTGTTCGGGGCTTGTAAGAGCAGTGTGGGCACCAAGGACGTGCTTAGTGTGCTTATGCATTAGTCCACCACTGCCAAGTGCATTTTTCCTATCTTTGTTTGGTTTTTATTTATGTTCGTTTGTGCTTTTCACTTTCTGCGAGTTGTCACATTTTATTTTTTTCTTTCATCCTTTTGGCATCCTTTTTGATGTAATCAAATAAATGTAGAATTGGAATTGTGAAGAACAAAATATATAAAAGCAGCCTTATGCGATTCATATAAGGTGTCGATTTCGGTGAATGAATGGGAACAAATTCTTGTAAATAGGTTAGATTCTGTTTCTCAAGATCTCCCAGATCAGTACTGTCTTGTCCAATAGTACATCAATGCATCGGACTAGAACGAAACATGTTTGATCTAATGGTCACATTTGTTGCGTAAGAATACGCCTGTCATTGATTATTGCGTACTCGAATGGCTCAGAGGTTTGTCTCGCAACCTCATTGCAGCACTGTTGCTGTGAATTTATGCAAAGCAATACATTTTAATTATTTAATCATTCATAAAAATAACACCTGTACAGTAATTCATTCAATGTTTTGTAAAGATAGCCCAAATATTACAGGCGTATTTTTGATAAAATATTTAGTTCTTGCTTACATTATATGCATAGTATGTATTCGAAATTTGTAATATATCAATATATTCTATTGTTTTTACTACTTGATATTTATGTCATTCGAAATGAGGCATTTTTAGGAGAACTTGCACTTGCTGTTAATATTGTGTCTTTTATTAATGTTATTAATGTTAGGTGTCCGAAAAATAGGTACGTAAATGTTTTAACGTGACTTTGAAATGGGTTTTGGCCCAATATAACGTTAATTCTTGAGAACATCTAGATGTGCCTTTGGCGTTATAATTTGCCGTTTATAATTTGCATTTTTTGATGGTTAAATTTCTACGAATAAGAAAAAATTGGGGGTGGTCGTAGAGGTAATTACATTCGCGACTTCTGAAGATATTTTTGGTAATTATGAATAATTATGGTTGTCTAGTAAATATGAGTAATTGCACGTGTTTAGTCACAATTGATGTGGCCCCTATCTTAGAGATGATGACTGCAGTTTAACCTGTAGTTAGTTCGCCATATATTTATTCACTTTCATGTTTTGCTTGAATCTATTGAATGCTTTTCAAGTGAATGGCGTCACAACACTATCGTTGAAAGCGTAGTGTATTGTGGTAAGATTTGAGAGGAGGTGAACAATGTGCATTCAAATGTTAATGAAACTTGCAGAACAATTATGCCTTCTTTGATCGTAGTTTTTTAATCTTGCTGCGTGGGTTTTTAATAACTAATTGCATCTTTTTATGATGTTTTCGTCTATTTGAATACCTCCAAATTTTGTTAGCGCAGTAGGTGAGAACATACGTAAGTTGTAAGATATACCTGCTCACCTCATTACAATGGTTCATTTCACAGGTGGAGTGTGGAGTCGTGCTTGCCATTACTGCACCTACAGCACGACTCCTTTTATGTACACACGGTGCCTGTTAGTGCGTGTCATGTTTTCGCAGCAAAGACTCTCGTTAATAATTCTTTGCTTTTCTTTCAGGTAAGTGCACTCTCCCTTGCGAGTCCTCTTCGCGCTGAAGCCAGGTGACTGGTAAGTAAGAAGACTCGTTAATGCGTGCACTGGTGCTCCTAACAGGTGCTATACCGTTGGTTATGAAATAATGAATCGTGATTCGTAGAGTGCCAAGAACACAATGCAAATACAGAGCCGATGCATTAAAATTGTTGTTTACTTTTGTTCCTTTGGATTTTATGAAACACTGAAACGCGTTTCTTTCTTTTCAGAGTATATTTAATTAGTGTTTTGTATGGGTGGGTACGTATTTATTCGGCGTGGGAATTCTTTTTCCTTTTTTCGTTGTTATTTGCTGCCGACATTCACTTTTATCGCAAATTATTTTATTGTCTTTAACCTGGTGGACGACGAAAATGCAGAAAGAAGAATGTCATCGAAGAAGAGGCGTAATTTGTTTGCTGCAGCATCATCCGTAAGTGTTAATCGCGCAAACATTCTTTTCCGCATTTTTTTCAGAAGTTTCGAAAACCCTCAAAATTAGAAGGCATACCTTTCCACTATTTTTAATAGTATTTTAGAAATAAAGATAAGTATTTTTCCTACTTATTACACAGTACCTTTAATGTATCTTTTTTTAATGAAATAGAGAATTGTAAACAGTACTAAGACCCACTCATCAAGTAACAGAGTTCAGAAGGGAAATTTCTTGATTTTTCCCTTAGAGGAACAAAATCATTTAAACGTTTCAACTGAAAAAGAAAGAAATCATTTCACTTTTTCTTCTCACGTGATATTTCGAAACGGTCTCTTGGTGTTCTTTTATTCTCCAAAGCAGAGGAGTTGTACATTTTTCTAATATCATCGATTATGGTCATTGCACGGTGGAGAAAGTGTGTTTTAATAATATCTAACAATAAAATTGGAATATCAATAACATTGAGAGCTAGCATTTACGCCATCCCCCTCTGGGGACAAGTGTCAATCCCCAGCCAATCCATATGGAGCGTGTGGTGGAGAAAGGGAGCTCTGCTACTGCGTTCTCCATTCTTCCATCCTCAATCGATCGTTCTTCCATCATTCACTTCATCAACATTTTCTCTGTCGTCTACACATTAGATCAGTCATAGGCCTCCACGACTTCAACAGTTGAAGAGCTACAAGAGAAATAAATGAATAATAAATAAATAAATGATGATAAATTCAGTAACGAATTAATTACTTCAAAAATAAATTTTATGGAATTATAGGATTTCAGTTTCAATTTTTATATTTCAAATATCATTAATTTACCTATTATCGTTGGCAAAGCCCATGGAATTCATTACATGGTTCATTTTTTCGTCTTATCAGTCGATCCGTAACATATTCTTTTTAAATTTTTATGTTGTACCTGTTCGGCAGTGCTGCTTTTCAGGGGATAGCATTATTGATTTTTTAAATAACTTGTTCAAGGTCCCTTTTCAACTACTTAAGTCGTATAGCGACCACTTAAAGTAACATTTGGGGTAGCGGTAACGGTATATGGACACACACCCCACGCGGGATTCGAACCCGCGACCCTTCAGGTACGGGGCAGCTACGGCTCTTCAGCCTTAGCGACCTCCGCTGTGCGGGCCGCACGAATGTCTGGCGAATTTTGGGATCGGGAGGGGGCGGGGGCGGGTCCATTCAGCTGGCGGAGCCGAGCAGCCTCCACGCGGCCTCCGAGCAGAAGGGGCGGGGCGCGGTGGCCGTGGAGGCGGCGGCGATCACTGTGATTTCCCCCTATCTGATGGCCGCAAAGCCAATGACGCACGGAGCCTCGTACGCCGGGTTCCTGCCGGCTTGCGCTGTGACCTCCGAGCGCGTTCATTACCTCTGGGAGGCCTTGCGGCAGGAAATCCCTCCCCGTGCTGCGAGCAGCGATCTCAGTCGATGGAGTCGTGGCCAACCTTCGGGGCGTTATTCATGGAATTTCGGAAGCGGTTGGGTACAATTGATCATAAATATTTACTCTTACGTGTGAATGTATGGGTGTGCGCGTGCTCATTGAAATGCATTTGCAAGCCGAAAAATAGCCCTAGCACACAATTAATACACTTTATTTAATATTTGAATACAACATTGCTGTTGTTTGTGAAAACAATTCCAAAATATTTTTAAAATATCCACATTTTCACACAATGTGCTTTATTGGAATCTGAAAGGCTACTGACTCGCTTTATGTCTAGGTTGTTAAATATAAACTAGTTTCCCTAATCTATAATTCTAATTTGAAGTGCCCGCAGAAATTGTAAGAAAACTATGCAGGCGTTTTGCTATGTGAGAGGTGTATATGGTGTCGTTAGATACCAAGGAACTCGAACGAAATCTGAAAACAATGAAATAGTTTTGATTTTGACCGAAAAATCCAAATATTTGATTGTTATTATGCCTATTCTCATATAGTGCTTACAGACTGAAATACCGTACTTAGTACATCCCTGCTTATGACAGTTGACGTCATGCGACATCAAGACTCCAAGGACAAGGCTTCTCTCCATTAAGTATTTGCTATTCACGTGCAGTGTTATGGAACAGCATTTTTTATATCCTTGATACGTAAAGAACTGTTGTTATAATTTTGTACAATGTTATTGGAGCATTGGTGAATACTGTGTTAAATGTTGTTTAATACGAGAGTATTTTATATGATGTTCTGGAATTGTATGCCTGCTACTTTTTGAAAAGCCATTTTGTGTGGTGTTGTTCGTGCAATTGTGCTGTTGCAGGCTGTGATAATGCAATCTACTGATTTTCTCATAACACATAATATATTTAGGAAGAAGTAAGGTCTTTACGTATTACTAATTCCTTTGCTGAACTTGTACTTTTGCGCAATTTTGTGTACGCGCTGAAGTGCAATTTTCCCAGGATTCTAAGGGTAGACTTTTCAGATAAGACTAATATTTAGAATCGTAATTTTCTAAACTTTAGAATTCTTATCACGAGTTGCAGAATTTCTGAAATAGCAAACGAAACATCTACTGAAATCTCTCCCGATATCTTGATCTCTCTTTCTTTTTCTCTGTTTACCTTGTTGCCCTTGTTTCATTTCCGCTGTTCTTGTGTGTATTGTGTTTTTCGTATGAGAGTGATGCAACCGCCATGGCGAGTGGTGGCAGTGTGCAGGAGCAGCGCAGGAGCTTCGGCGGGCCGCGGCCAGGCGCGCGCCAATTGGGCGGGGGGCCGCGCCGGGTGGGCTGGGCGGGCGCGCTCGTGCGGCGGCGCTCGACTTTCGTGTTGGGCGCCGCGCCGCCATGGCCCAGGGCTGGCCAGCGCCCGAGAAAGCGCGGGGCCGAGGACGGCGGGGCAGGGCAGGACCCCGAGAAATCGGCTGACTTCCGCCGCCGCCGCCGCCCCCCGCCGCGTGCGGACGGCCGCCGTTGCCTCACGCCTCGCGAGGACCCGTGCAGCACAGCGGCGAGGATGATCGCGAGTTAGCCCGCCACGCACGGTGCGGCGCATGCTAATTGCTGGATTAGCCCTCTTGCCCCTTTGTGTAGTTCTTCTTTCTTTTCCCTTTTTTTTTACAGTATTATTTATTTCCTTTCAAGCACGTATTACTATATTCTGTGACAATAATACGTTGGAATGATTTCCGTTATATACTTGTTTTCACACTTTACTTTTATGGCGAAGCATTGTCGTTTGGTCAAGGCAAGTCATTGTGAATAAACAATTTTTCGTTTCTTTATACCCTTCAAAATAACTTTGTTGATCTTTCCTAGTCAAATGGCAACAAACGGTGGCCCTGTAGGTGTCTGTACGTTTCGTTAGCTTTTTCTGCAGTTACAACTTTGTACATTACTGGGTGACAAGTGGTTGGCCTGTGATTCTTCGTTAAAGAACTCTCTCCGCCTAAGTGATGACGCTTCGAGCCACCCCTGGACTTTCATTGGTGTTTCTAAGATTTAATTAACCGTTTTTGCCATATGAGAATATAACGTCTTAATCCAAAATTGTGGATCCAATATTTCCGTTTCCCTATTATTAGTGCCATAAATGGAATTCTCCTCCGAGAACTCCTGAACACATAAAACTATTTTCACACCAAGTTCGACGTAGGTATCAATATTGATGTCGCAATGTCTTCCTGTTGTAGGATCTGTTTTCTTGCCAGTTCCTTTTCAAAATGTCTCTACTTTTCCTTTGCAGGAGACGCAACATTAACCCTTTGATTTTTGCGTGAAATTGCGATAGAATTTCTGAGCGTCTCTCTCAAACAGTCGACTCTGTCACACGGTAGTTTACTGTACGTTTGAAACTGTTGTTGCGTTGAGGCAATGCTTGCATGGCATATTTTAGCTTCTCAGCCACCAGCTGCCTCGTTGCGTCAATGGTCATTTTGCATTTTTGTTCAACAATGAGTATTTTTCGTTGAATTTGAGAGATGTGCGTCATTTGATTCATTTCGTTGAGTCTTACTTTATAAGTAATGACTATAATTAACTATTTACGATAAGAAAATAATTGAAAATTTTTTGAAATATCAGACTTCTCTACCGTCTCTTATAAAGCTACGAAAACGATTTCCTCGACTTCTATTTTTTTTTTTTCCATTTTCTACTATTTTCCCGTCAGTGCCTTGACTTGCGAGGCTCCGTGCGATCGGTCTGCCCATGCGCAGCGCGGGCACTGGCTGAGGGTTTTTTCGCGCCGTGTGTCGGCTATCCCCTTCAGAATTCGTTTAGTCTTCTCATTTCCTTATTTTGCTGACGACCGTCGGTTTTCTTCTTGGGCGGAAAATTATACGAGATACTACAAATTTGAATGCCTACACGACGTTTAATTTAAGTAAAATCAAGATCCACACTCTCATTTAAGACAACAATCGCGGTCTCTTTCACTCTCTTGGCTTTGGTATTTTCTTACATTTAACTGAATTGTGCATGAGATTTCAATGGAAGAAAGCAAACTCGTTCTATTCCGCGTCACATGCATTCCTCAAAGCATTGTCATGACAATCGACAAGTATAAGAAAGTTAACCAAACCACTGGGAGAACATGAATCATCGTAATAATAATAATAATAATAATAATAATAATAATAATAATAATAATAATAATAATATTTATTAGTGACTTGGATGTGTCCAAGGGGCCATCATACTCTTCCACCTAACCGGTTGGGTGCTTCTTCATTGTAACCGAGTGAAAACATTTTAAAGTCCAGAAGGGGGGGGCAAGTCTAACATTTACGACTGTAAGTGCAAAACAAGGGACCATCCGGGGATACTCCTTAGGCGATTAGCAACTTAACTTCTGCCTTGAATATTCAGGATGATTCCAAGAGCGTAAACGTGTGAGCATTCATAAAGAATATCCCCGGATAAGATGGTAAAAGGTTCCCCTAAACCTAAAGACGTATGAGTGGTTACATTATAATTCTAACATACAAATAATATTTTGAAAGGTTTCTTAGCCCTCGCCCCACCACCCACACCCATCTACAGCCAAAAGCACGTTTTTTTTATTTTAATTTTTTTTCGCGAATATAACACTATTTTATCTGACTGAAAAAATATGATAAATAAGAAAAATTTATACTATCGGAAATGGTTTTTATTTTTTTACAGCAGCCCAGATATTGAAAAAATCTGAAAAAAATTTCACAACAATTTATGTTTTAAGAGGAACGTTTAAGTTTTTTTTGAGCCTGTTATTGATTCTAAGGCATAATAAAAAATATTTTTCCTTGTTTTTTTTCAAAAATATTTTTTGTGTTTGAATTTGGGTCTGAAAAAATATCAAAAAAATTTTTCTAATAGTGTAAATTGTTTTCGTATTTATCATATTTTTTTATACAGATAAAATTGTGTCAAGTTGCCGAAAAAAATTAAAATAAAAAACACGTTTTTGGCTGTAGAGGTGTGTGGGTTGTGATACGGGTGCGAAGAAGTGCTAAGAATTTGGTTTAGGGGGTACCTTTCGTACAAAAGATAAGTTTTCATCTCGTGCGAAAGTGTCTTTGGCGTACACATTTCAAAATACCGCCCTGACGTGTCTTGCTTAATCTTGTTACATTCGCGGCTTTGATGCGAAGGAGGAATATATAAGGTTGGTGAGATATTTTAGAACAATATACCGAAGGCTTCTTGATAATTAAAAGTGTTGATGCTTTTCCATCATGGCCTAAAAAGTGCCGAAAAATTAATATTTTATATCGTCTATTTTGCTCAAATCTGAACCACGTGGCGATATACTTTCAAGTATGTGATTAGGTACCATCCATTTTGTTTCCAGTGTACTAAAGGGATTATGAGAAATCTGATGGTGTTATCATTTGATTTGACTTACAAGTTAAAGAACTGTAAAAACTTATGTAACGTATGGTTTTTCTTCAGCCAGGGCATCTTGCCAACATTTTAAATACAGATGTTTAATTATTTTAATGTTCACTTTCTGTTCTAGATACATAAGTAACTATTTATAGTTATTGCGATTGTTTTATAGTTGCTTTAATTACTATATTTTTTAATGCTAATGCTTGTTTAAAATTGTAGAATCGAATGTTGTCTGTCCGTGTTTTCTAGACTGATTAACTTTTATCACGCTTCTTAAGCTTAGTAATATATTGGAATATGTCCTATTATACGATTTTCAGCTATTAAAATTGCTATTTTTAATAAAGCAAGATATTTTCAATTCAAGCAATTTCACAAGAGTGAGGACTTGTAAAATAGCATTCTACATTAGACAGTTGTCAGCAATTTTACTAATCTTAAATATAACCTAAATTTACAGACACTTTTTTTAAACAAAGGTCAGGTGTAAAGGAATTTCAGGACTTTTCATTAAGAGGTAGGAATTTTGAAGTGACAGTTTCTTACCAGATACTTCTGAGTAGTAAAGTTTAAGGAATATCATAACATGATAATTTCATATTAAATTTCATTATTCTATATGAAGAGAAGTACATGGTTTAATCTTTAGAAAAAGTTAAAAAAACGAATTGGGCCTTGTAATTTGTTTCTTTAAATATATTAAATCTTGGCAAACTTTCTAGAAAGCACTCTTTCTGAAAGGCTAATTTCTTCATGGCTGACTTTATGAATCAGTTCTTGAGGATCGGTTATAACTCATATTTTATAGGGTGTTCCTGGCGTAATGGCTGGTGCGTCTTCCTTCCACTGCTGGGCGCGGATTCCATCTCCTGCCAACCCCTGCGCCATCTGTGGTGGATAAAGCGGGGTCTGTGTAGGTTTTCTTGCTTCCAATTCCGTACATTCCAATATTTCTCCATCGTCATTTCCTCAACCTCATTATCCTCAATTCATTAAAGCATAACCCGTGGGCTTGAATGTTCTTGGCCGTTGAAGATGCCCTAAAATCCCAATAAATAAGTATAATGAATATATTAACATTTAATTGGTCATGTAATTCATTCTGATTGGAAATGCAAAATTTCAACATGCCTAAGTGAACGCCGGTTATGAAGGTATCGGTCGTACTGCTATTCTGGACTCGGGGAGACGGATTGAAAGGGAAGGCCATATCGCGCGCCGTTGGTGGCCCGTTTTGGATAGGGAGGCCACGGCTGTCCCCTAGAAATGATCGACCTACGAACTCGATCCTGGCAGGCGCCGCAAAGCCGCTTATGTTTAAACATGAAACAAGTTCTCGTTCAGAATCGAACGCGTGTGGCGTTGCATTTGATGCTACCTCCGCTGGTAAGATGTTAAATATCAAAGACAAAATATATTTATTCTTACTAGTCGTGATTTGATAAAACATTTCGTATATTTAAATTTTTAGAGATGTTTTGGGTTGGGTGTCAAAGGTTAGCTGGATAGTGGAATTACAAAGTGTAAAATTCCCAGAAATACAGAATAAAAGAACCAATTCAGCCAATGCCAGCAATTTACCAATTTGCCAATTTGGTACCGGCATTTACGTGTAGGTTTCATCGGTTGATGTGATTCAGTGACTTACGAAGAGAGATATGTCTTGTAAAATGAAATAGTTATTTTAAGCACACACTTCCATTAAGGACAAATAGGTTTTTGTTGACAGTAAAGCATAAATTGACGGAAAAGTAAACACCATCTGGCGATGTGAGTGGTGTCAATGGCTTCGAAGGATACTAGGAAAACACGAGGAAGAAAGAAGCTGCGGTATTCACGTGCTGAGTTTCAGATCAACAACTTTTTGCTGCTCTAGGACTCCATCTGCTGAGTATTTTTGTGCCTTCAGACTACTAGTTATATAATAATTTTTTAGTTCATTTTAATAAATGATGTTTGAATGTAGGACCTTTTTTCAGGTGGCAAATGGATATTATGTTGCGATTTTCTCATGCCAGACGAAAGCGTCATGCTTTATCCGCTATATCATTCAGAGAAACATATGTATTGATGTTGCGATGCTTCCTTCTTATAATTGATGCCCATACAAGTACTAATAACAGTACCAGTTATCGATACTTAAAATATTGATTGATGTGCTCGCTATCTTTATGATTTCTCAGTTGCTTCTTGTTCTCCGAGGGATATTGGTGTCTTTCCTGCCCAGCAGCCAGAAAGTGCTGTCCCACTCCAAAGAACGTCTGTCCCACACGGCATACCAGAGTGTAATGGGGGAGAGGGATGGAAAAGGAATGTCGTGCTGGGACCGTGACCCGCTGTATAGGTGCTATTCTGGCCTTTGCTGGGAAGGGATGAAATAAACTGCGGAAATCACTGTTCAGATTCGTCGAACAGTCGATCGCGATCCCGGCAGGCCCCGTAAACTCGTTGATTCTTAACACATGAAGCGAATTTCTGGCACCTGGCAAAGATCATCCCTCTAATATCAGGCGTGGCTCTTGCGCTTGCAGTCACGTCTGTTGTTCGATAAAGGAAAGAAATTGTCTTAAGATTTGAGGCATTTGTGTTAACAGAAACTTGGCCGAACATTTCTAATTGTCTCCTATATTATTTCAATAATATACATATCTTTAACGGCTCTCACACGCAACTAATCTTTGTAAATGAGATCTCCAATGAAAAAGCATTTCACGGAGACGTGAAGAATTGCACTTTGATATTAAAAATATGAAGGACTTGTTTAAAAAACGCATCTAAATATTCTTGTCAAATGCAATCCGCAACACTCGACCGAATGTTTGAATCTAAATCGTTGAATAATTGCTAAACAAAACGTTTTAGGACCTTGAAAACTAAACTTTTGAGACCGAAGACCTCACAGAAACGTTCATTACACCGTAATCTATAGGATAAGATCTTTAACATTCTTTTACATTTCTGCTGATTGAACGTTTCTCGATTCTACCCCACCTGTTCAGAACCTGTAAAATCTGCAATTCAATGTGAAATTAAACAAATTACTTTATATTCTACGTGATTAAATTACACGGGTGTACCTCTCTGCTCTGTAATAACAAAATGAGAATAGTTTGTATTGACATGGGTGTATTGTATTTTTATGAATTACAAGGAGACATATAACAAGTGACGGAGGATAAGAGGGTATTGAAAAGAAAGATATATTACAGGCTTAATATGGAAATGGCAAAATAGAGAAGTGGGTGGAGTTTAACATGCGACAGTTCTCGCACCGGTACGCTAGTAAACAATGTATTTCTTATAATTCACTATTTTTCATTAAAAACGTTTTGCATTTTTAACCGTCTGCGAGAGCTGAGAAGCACCACAGTTTGGTCTGCTGTTTTGCTGACCTGGTGGACCTTGTAGGGTTCGAGTGCGATGCGGCTCGAATTCAGCCACTCCCTGGAGGGTAGCGGCCGTCTGCTCATATTGGGAATTATCTGTGGCGTCTCGGGTGAATTCCAGGTGAATACAAAGCTGTACCTTAACAAACGTACCGCGCCCAATATTTCTTTCCATCCCTGCCTCCTACACCGCCTTATACACCCTCTTACAAGTAGTTCAGTACCGCTCATGTCAGGAGGCAGTTGAGTACTTTGGGCTTCTTCCGGCTGGTGCGGTGTCCCCCTGAAGTAGATTCCTCAAGGGGGGGGGGACACACAAGGCACATTTGCTCTGCGTCGAATCTCCCGTTTCAGGAACGGACGTAGGGCCTACAGCGTTACGCTGTCGGATATAACATGAACTGCACTTACGGGAGTGATTATCTAGGTAGTTTTTGCGTCCGGAATCAGTATTCATTACCCACGAGCATTGGCAGCAATGGGAGGAAATGTGTATACTACTCTTATGGATGAGACAAGCCGTTTGTAGTGCGAAAAGGAGGGAAATGACAGAATTTGTTGTCTTATCAGTATACTATTTATCGAATTATTATTCACTTCGTAATTTAGTGTGTTTTATACCGATATTACAAAATGAATATCGACGGGTGAATATCTATTTTGCAGAGTTGGTACCAATAACACTATTTTGTGGATACCTAAGTATCACAACTTCCGTAAATGTTTGCGAGCGTGGTTATCCGTGTGCGCGTTGAAAACGTTAACATTATTCTAATGAATTTACGTCCAAGTATAATTCAGTTGTTTTGATATTTATACTGCTAATGCATTTCGAATATGGAAGCTACGTCATCATTTCAACGGCATCGATGCCGATGTTACTAGTATTGACAAGAAGCCCACTGTGGCTGTTTGAAGTGTGGCCGTTGGCGCCGTGGAGCGCGCCAGGCGCCAGATGCCGGCCACCGCCTCACTACCGCGCAGGCGGGTTGGGCAACGGCCCGCGCGAACTCACGATCGCCTGCGGACGCCGCTGCGCTGCGCCCTGCCCTGCCCTGCGCCGTCGCACTTGCAGAGTGACAATCGCGCGCGCCCCGCTGCTACGTGGTGTTTCGTGTTTTTTATTTTTTTTTTTATTATTATTATTATTATTATTATTATTTATTATTATTATTATTATTGCGATTTGGCTGTCGCTGATTGTTGTTGCTCGATGATAGGATTTGAAAACGAATATAATTAAGCAGCTACTCAGCTGCTGAGGAGAAAATAAAGACGTCCTTGATTTTTTTTCTGGCATTTGTTTTAACGTCAAGTCCAGTACCAACGTTTCTTAGTGATGACATTGTTTTGGAACGTTGTTGAGGGAATGGTAGGTAATTGTAGGCCGGTTGATTTATCTAATAAAATGAAGTTGACAATCGTTTTTACATCTCGTGATGTAAAATTTGACTATCTTGCTCTTCAAACTATTCCATACTTGTCCATACTTTTTATATGGGGTGGTTAATTTCATCCACAAAAGCTCTTTAATGAGGACTTCTGTGTATTGTAATAATAAAAACATCTCAGGCATTTTGCTATTAAACGCTTCAGTAATGAGCAGCAGTTTTTCAGAGACATCTCGGAGTTTAGGAGAGCTAGTAACTACGCCAACGAGTAGTGGAAACAATTTCCTGTGTTTCTCTCATTAAGAGAAAGAAGAGTTAATTTTCTTGGTCCAGTCGGCGACGAAACACGAAGTCGATCAATCAAAGTTAGGTTAAAGGCGTAAGTGAAACCCATGTTCAATTTTGTCATCAAATAATTACACACCGAATTCAAAATGATCCGATAGATTGAAGACTAGGGCACAGTAGCAGGATTCCTCTATACCTCAGAAGAGGCAATGCATTAAGTTACATGCATACACACAAAATCGGGGCAAATAGAAATGAAAGAACACGTCTAAATTCACACATATGCCTCCTCATAAAAAAGGAATGAATAAACCCGTAGTTCAGCTATTATTGAGAGGGGCGCCCTGTGAAAACAAGGGACAGTAGATCCATGGAAGTCCCAGATTTAAATAGAATTAATCTCTCCATGCAACAGAAATGACTTTCAGCAATTAATTTGAATTACTAGTAATTACATATTTAATGTTTTGGATAGAAAAATATGGGGGACCGAATTAAGCCGCGGTCAGGCAAGCTGCCCCAGCGGCACCCCCACCCCACCTGGGCTATTATAATTATTGAACTTACCCAATGCAATGAAAAATAAAAGAAATTGGTATTTGGGTTGTTCTCTTTGATGCTGACGCCTTTTACAAGACGAACACAATTTTGCTCTTCATTATAACGGGTTAATAATTAATTTTGCTCTTCATTATCACGGGCTAAAATTGATGTAAATGAATGCCTTTGGACTTGAGTGCTCTTGCAAAGACGGTTTACCACAACTTGATTTTTCAATTTCATTTCAAAGCATCGTGAGACTCTACAGACGTACTCAATATCATTGGCGCTCTATCAATCAATGAGAAATTTTATTGGAATAAAATCCTTAGGTTTTGTAGTTCTACCAGAAAATATGATAATGGGAGGTTTATCTATTCAAAGTCTACTGGTTTTTGTTGAGGAATATTGCATTGCCTGTTACTGATAAGAATGCTATGAAGTTCTGAAACACTTTTGTCTCTTCTATGTAACGGTCGTGTTTCTTGAGGGTGGTAGCATCTCATTAGTGGAACTGAGTGTTCATTACTCCAATGCTTAAACAATTGGGCATATCCAATTTTCAACAAAAGTTCAATATAAATGGAACAATTTACAAAATATTTGTAAATTATATTAATTCTTCACACTTATTAGAGAAAAACGAATTCAATTCGGGTTTCTAAGGTTGTCACAAACAAATTTAACGTTACGTGACAAATAGCGGCGTCAAGTTTGAACAGGTAATGAGGTATATGCAAAGAATGCGCCATCCAATTTTCCACAAGTGCAAAATTTTGCTAAAAATTGCATCGTAATTGATTTCAGCTTTCTGTTGCACTTTAAAATGAACTATCGTACTTCATGGTTTCCACATTTCCACTTACCCAGGCGTATCCCCTACTGACGATTCGTGCTTTTACGAGATCTTCTCCCTCATTTATATGTTTATGACCTATATTACTTCGTAATACCTGTGGGTAGTAAAGTTGACACAAAACGTGGAAACGTCTGTCAAATAATACCATCGGATGTTCGATTATGCAGCTTTGAAGAACTTATGATATAAGGGAGCAGAGAAATCATGGGGTGTTTTTATTTTGTCCGAGAGCTGCCGTTTTTTATAATTGTAAAATAGATGATTTGTTGTATTAATTATTTCTCACATGTATAAAAGTATGTTCTTGCTAAATTATATTGTCAGGTTACCTCCTATATCGATAGTAAAAGATTTAGAATTTTATATATTTCCATTGAAGTAATGCGTTTCGAGTTTTAAATTGGAGAATCACATCTACCATGTACGTCAGTCATTTGGTTGCTGCGTGTTTTGTATTATACTTCACTGAAGGGCAAACGAACGAATAAACCCTACGGGAATAAAGACCAGAGAAAGAAACGCCAGAGAACAGTTTTCATTACATACCAACCATTGAAGTAGACCAAATCACTGTCATATTTTAATGAGTTGCATGAATGCCGGCTGCTTTTGCTGTTTGCCGAAGACTATAATGCCCCGTGTCAGAATTGCCAGAGAACACTTCTTTTAGAGAGGCGCACTTAGTTGTCATGGGCGATGGTTCGCACCCAAAGAGAGTTGAAGGACGCCGTTGATTGCAACCTTCAAGTACAGAGTGGGAAATTGAGGGACTGGAAATGGGCTGCCAAGGCTATACATGTGGACGTACTTGTTTTGAAGAAGGATTGATCTGCCGGTTGACGTAAATGTTGAGAGGATAATTCAGGGTTAGGGTATACAAATGAAGCAAATCGTAAAAAGACAGTCATTAAGCGCTGTAATAGAATTCACTTCACAGTTCCGTGCTTCTTAGAAGATATTACTTCAAAATTATTTTAATGGATAAGAAGTGATGCTTTCTTTGCTGGGGGAAATCTTCTGATATGGGATGTGGGGCATATCTAATGAGTGTGTACTTACTCTGTCACATTTAGATGTCAAATTTTACGCCCTCGTGTACGTACGTATATACGGAGTAATATACGAAGAGAAAGGTATGTAATGCTGTAGATTAACGATTTTTAGATTTCAACGGAAATACACGTTTTGAAGTCCCCTGATACCGAAAAAGGTTCTTTTTTTTAAATCGTCCATCAATCGATCCATTCACAACTTTAGCGTCTAAACTATTCTTAGGATTTTTTCCCAAAAATGAATATTCCCGGGCCTATCTGGCCCAAATCAAAGCTCTGAAATTTAAAAAAATCTTTAAATTTTTGGGGTACTTTACATGTAGTTACATATATCGGGTGTCCCACCAACTATGGACCACCCCTATAACTTCTAAACGGTTCAGGATATCGAAACACAGTTTTCGCTGAATAATGGGGAATCACGAGGCAAGTAACCTCGTAGAGAAATTTGCCTTTAATATGTTTAGTTTTCGAGAAGTTTAATCATTTTATTATTCATTACTAATTAACAAAGTTCTTTTCATTTTATTATTATTATTTTTATCATATATCCATTATAAATGAATGAGAAACATTGCTAGATAGTGAAAAAATTATATAGTTCCTTTAAAAAATAAAAAAAATGGATCAATTTCTCGAAAACTAAAAATATTAGTAGTATTACAATTCTCTGCGGCATATTACTTGCCCCGTAATTCCACACTGTTGATTGGAAACTGCACTTTAATGTCGTTATCCGTTTAAACGTAATGGGTGTGGCCCATAGTAGGTGGGACGTCCAGTATGCAATGTAATGTTATTGCTGTATTCATGAAGATTGCTCTTATGAAAATATTTAATTCATTGCATTGTTACACGAGAGGATTTTAATTATGTTCCGTCAATTTTCGTGCTGCTTTTTGGAAAACCGTTTTGTATGGTTTTGTTAAGCAGTATTTTTGCTGCTGCAAGCCACCACCACATCATCATCATCATCATCATCATATTATTATTATTATTATTATTGTTGTTGTTAAATCATTGCTAATTCAGTTCAAGTACAACAAATCTTATCGCTCATAGCATTTGTTACAATAACAGACGAGTTGAAACTAATGTTCAATTGTGATTTATCTATATGTTTCTATATGGTTATTCTTTACGATTTTCTATGTTTTGGTTTCGCTTAACGTTTTTATTTGTGGGACATTGACAGTTGATTGTGCGTGGTGTGTTTTGCAATCCGTCTCTTGACCGACGGAGACTCGATGCTCGGGCGTGGGCGTGGGCGTGTGCGGGTGCGGGTGCGCTCGGACGTCCGTTGCGACAGCTGGTGCTTCCGGCGGCGAGAGCGGAGAAACGCGGGCGCGCACGGGCGGCCGAGGATGCGCCCAGCATGTGGAGCGCCTTCCGCCTTGGCAGCGGCCTGGGCGCCCGCCAGCCGACCACCTATATAAGCGGCCCGGGCGCCCCAGGCCGCACACGCCCCGCGACCTCCTCGCTCCGACGACTCCGCTCCGAGCATCTCGTCCACATGGCTGCCCGCAAGGTGAGGAGAGTCACTTCTTTGCTTCGTTTACTTTCAATCACACTTTGTGTTGAAATGGGTTCGCTCTGGGATCAACGCTGACGTATTTTATTTGAATTTCGGGCTGGGTTATCTCGCATTCAGTTTTAGTTGAGGATGCCTTACAAGCATTTTCTAGAAAGAAGAGACAGACAGAGAATGGTTCGTTTTATGTTAAGAAACCTGAAACGGTCTTTGTCTTAATGACAAAAAGTATTTGACCAATAATGGTAATATGATAATTTAGACAATGTTTTGGAGGTGCTCTTGACAGCGTCATACATTCACATATGTCCCCGTGACGAGCTCTTTCCTTTAAATATCGTAGAGTCCGTTTACCAGAATTTAGAAAAAATCTGAAGACACTATTATATTTTCGAAGGGATGTTTTGCCAAGAAGGTTCAATGTTCTACTGTGGATTGTCTTGAGTACGTCAACTCGCTGAAGCAATTTTTTCTTGTTTTAAAGTTTCACCTCATTTTTTGAAAATTTTGAAATTAGAGTTTTTACGATATTACACAGAAATTACGTAGGATGAAACAATACCTTCCCCTTGGCAGTGAAGTAAATTCGTTCTTAGTTTTGGTAAAAATCTATTTCTTAACAAATTTTCCTGTTCAACATACTCGTATTATCCAGTTCGGTCTATTTTTGCTACTCTACCTCTTATAATGAAAAAAAGACATAAAACGTAGTTTGCTATTTCTTTCTAAGAATAAATTGATGTCTTTCGTTATTATCAAATTCGCTTCTGGAACGTATCACGAACATGTGTTTCTCAGAATTTTCTTCACAAAGTGCTCTCACACTTTGAAGCTGAAGTGCTGTGGTCAAGAGAAAATTAGTTCTAATTTTGTGTGAGGTCGAGGTGATGCTCGTTCAAGCGTGGTGACCTTTGTGAGAACAGATCTTGCCTTTCGTAAGAACAGCCGACCTATTTAGAAAGGTATTGCGTATAAATCGCACAGTTTTATGTTTGTCTTGCGAAACAGTAAATTTGTGGAAGGCGAGATTAAGGGGTGGGTTTGTACACGCAGAGAATAGAGCCACTCTAGGGACTGTTCATTTAGCTTAACATCAGATTCTGATAATGCCTGAGAACGAAACAGGAGAACAGGATCAATTTGTCCCTTTTGTAAATGCATTATATTTGTATGAGTTATGTGCCCCAGAAATGTTTTCATTATGTACACATGTAAATACGAATTCGAAGAAGTCTTAAGTGTCGATCACGTGAGTGATTTTTGGTGTCACCGAGGCTACCGATCGAGATGTGCTTCTATCGGTTGATATCACGGGGTTTTAAGAAAGCTAATACTGTGGAAGCTTTGCGAGAAAGTTGTTAATTTT
Source organism: Teleogryllus oceanicus (assembly GCA_964035755.1). Taxonomy (NCBI): domain Eukaryota; kingdom Metazoa; phylum Arthropoda; class Insecta; order Orthoptera; family Gryllidae; genus Teleogryllus; species Teleogryllus oceanicus. The sequence goes on from CAXIVR010000008.1 coordinate 59,533,355, forward strand.
AGCGCTTTATTGCAAATTATACGCGTCAAATACAATCATTTGAAAATAAGCTTTAAATAATAACGGTGTATCATATGAATATTGGAAAATACTTAGAGGTGGATATTAATTTTAGTGAAGTTTCGCTTCATGCCAGTTTGGACAGGTTTACCTGTCGTTCGCATGCTCCAGGGCAACTGGATTAGATAATTGCTAGGCTCTAACAGCTCAAAATACATTTTAATGCAGGATAATAGCTACGGAGAAGGCCAGGGTCCCATGTGTGTTCCCACAAGTGTGAGTGACTGAAGACAGAATTAGCAGTAAGTGTATGAATTGGGCAAATGTAATGGCAGATTATGTCGTGCACCAATCACCGAAATTGCGTCTGCGGCTTTGGGTTCCGTCGCCTTCGGTCCGTGCTTTCCCGCGAAGAGAACTAGAGGAGGAATGTTTAAATGAAGGAAGCAATTCGAGATCATGCTTGAACAAAAAATTGTATTATCGTTCATGATTCAACTTGCTGCACTTATGTAATTGAAGTCTTCTGGCAGTGTCTGTAATGTATGGTTTAGAAAAAGTAATTGTCTTACAAATTAATTAATTTTCGTTTTCGTTATCGTTTACTTAAGTATGGTTTTCTGTTTCCATGGAGAAATTTGTTTTGTTTGGAATATATTGCAGATTTGTGTTATAATTACTAATAGCAATAGTAAAAACAATGTCTCTTTATACCGATGATTGGGACATTGAGGAGTACAACTAGTATTGAAGATGCATGTGGAAGTTCGAAGTTGAACTGGCTTGTTGTTTGACGGACGTGGGCATTATGACGAAGGACCGACGACTGAAACCAATTGAATTGGTGCATGAACTAAATTTAAAAAGTGCTATTTATCAATCAATGCTTGTATCTATTAATTGTGTAGCGTTAACTGTAGGAATCACAGGTAAGGAAGATTCCCGAGTTCTATTACTCTTGTGAATACAGTACACAGCAAGTTACTAAGATTTTTTTGGTGTAGAAGCGAGGCGTTTTAAATAAATCGTGGGAACTTCTAATATGGATTTGATTCGAACTCTTTGGGCCGAATGTCAAAGGACGCTGTTACATTGTGGTGAGGCAGGGACAGTTTTTCTGTAATTCTGGGTTGTTTTAAGTGACAAAAGCTCCTGAAAAGTATACATATTACTTGTTTGTTCCTTGTTGTATTTTACATTGATACGATTAATGCATTCGAAAAATCGTGCGGCGTTGGGAGCGATGACAACCAGTTCGCCGATGTGCTTGTTAGCTAGATCGAATTCAGTCGCTGTGTGTAGTAGAATTCTAGCGGCCGGCTGCTCTGATCGGTAGTTTTTCGTCGTTTCTCCGTTCAACACCAGGCGAATGACCCTAACAAACGGGCCACAGCCCTCGCGTGATCTTTTCTCTCTCTTCGTTGTCCTATCCTCACCCCTTACTTGCATACACTTAAACTAACATGAACTCCACTACTACACATGCCTGGAGACCGGTCGGGAGCTTAGAGGTGGTCCCAGTTAGGGTGGTGGGCGATACTTGGTTGAGGGAAACCCCGCTAGCCGGCGTTGGGTGGACGTCGGATCTCGCCATCGAGCGCGATGCGCCCTCCCTAGGAACAGGCCGTGCGCTCCCCTTCCGAGCCTAGCAGTTGAGGCGCCGAGGGCAGGTGCGATGTGTGCGTGGTGGTCTTGCGCAGTTCGCCTCGTCGTGCGCCGCGCTGGGCGCGCTGCTGGCGGCGTTGGTGGCGGCGCCCGCGGGCTGCCGGGCGGGCGTGGTGGCGGCGCCGGCCGCCGTGCCGGCGGGCCAAGGCTGCGCTGCCCGTGGCCGTCGACCCCTACTACGACCCGGCGCCGCAGTACGCCTTCGCCTACAACATCCAGGACGCGCTCACGGGCGACGCCAAGTCGCAGCAGGAGTCGCGCAACGGCGACGTGGTGCAGGGCAGCTACTCGCTGGTGGAGCCCGACGGCCACGTGCGCACCGTGCTGTACGCCGCCGACCCCGTCAACGGCTTCAACGCCGTGGTGCAGCGCTCGCCGCTGGTGCACGCCGCCAAGGTGGCGCCGCTCGTGGGGCCCGCCGCCGTCCTCAAGGCGCACTGACAAAAGGCGCGGCCCCTCCCGCCCCGCTACGCCACGCTTCCTATTTATATTTATGACCGCTTCGCCTATTGTATTATATTATTACTATTATTTTATTACGGTGATATAAATATATACAATTGATATATATTGTAGTTACGTGTATGTGTACATTTTTGGTACTCTGATACCGCTCCTCGCCGATCCTCTCCTCATACCGATAAACTTCCAACAGATACTGGAACAGGTCCACGAAGCTGCTCAAATTTCTGAACAGCTGTTATTAGCTAAACATATATCGTGTGGTATCTATTACTCCACTGATTATTTTGTATCACGAATATGTATCGTGATAAAGTTATTGGGTTACAAGAGTTTTTAAAAATCTAAAAAATTCTTTAATCCTTTCTGTACTTGTCATTGTCATATTTATGTTCTGTGATTTATCACATTACCATCGTAACTTGCTTGCAAAATATACTTAAACTTGCGGAATTTAGTATGGAATTAGCTTCTGTAAGTTTCTTTTTCTAAAAAGTGCAGTTTAACGAGGATTTGAAGAAAATATTGTATTTTCAATATTTTTTCTGTATTTGAAGGTGAAAATGGTATTGACCATTTATTCCAAGCCCATATTATGTCAGTGTATTAAAGCAAGTATTTTATAGTGGGAGGCCACGAAAATATGCTCCTTCGAACAATGGAGTGACGGTTGCGCAGAGAAAAAGATTGTTTATTCCATTTCTTAAGGAATTGTCCCAAACTTTCAATGTTCTACCTACTAAATTTATTTTCCCGGAATTCAAATAACAAATGATTACAGACAACTATTGATGTTATTGAAGGAATCTTTGATTGTTCATTAATCATTACAATATGTGAGCACAATACTGACTGCGATAAATCGGTCAGTCATTAAACTGCCATGAAGGTCTAATCCTTTCGCCGACTTTCCCTTCATATCTCTCCTCATTCTTCCCCTCACCTTCAGTTTGCAGGTAGTTTAATAGTAGTATTTAATTAGATAGAAGTAAAGCAGTTCTAGTAAAGAGATACATTCTCAAGGCTGTCTCAAGGTAGTTCCGATCGAGTTTTACCTGCAAAGCTGTCCAACATTTCTTTTATCTTTCCAAATCCTGCACCTGAAGGTTTCACTAAAGTTACAGTGTTCTACAGTGATCGTGAATGTTTGATAACCTCGGTTTTCTACGTCGATGTTTCTAAGAGAACAGACGAAAGGAACATGATATTACTAGACATGTAATATATCTTACATGTTTTCAGTTCTTGAACTATTTTGTTACAAACTCCTATGACGGTATAGGTGACACTCAGAAAGTTATTCCTTTTCAAAACTAGAAGTAGTTATACGAAGACCGAGTCTATCAACAGAAATCTCTAGATGCGGTTGTTAAAAGTATGTAATGCCTATTCGTTATTGTAGCGGGGGAGGGGGGATTACGTGAGGAACTTCCATGGTGAAATTTGATTGTTTGAAGAAATTAATTTCTTCACTGAAAAATCTGGGATAAAACCAATAATTTTCATGATATTCTACGATCAATTTAAAGATATAATGAGCATGTTTATTTTAAGATGGAAATTTAAATGGCGGTTCCTTCTCGTTCTAGTAATTGTTTTCTCTGTGAAATTCACATTGTTCAATTAAAAATGCTTTAACAGTTTAGCCAGTCAACAATTTTTTAAACCGGTAATATAGGCTTATATTGCCAGTGACGTATATTAAATAATCATGCGTAAGGTACACATGGAGAATATCTGCTATAAATAAATATATTTCTTAACCAAAAAGACCAATGATTTTAGTGTTAGACTAATATAGTACATGGTCGCAATGCTAACATAGTATTGCGATATCGTAAAATCAGATCATCGGTACATCTCCAAGCCCATCGGTCTGTCATTGAAGAGCGTCCACGTCGCCTTGCTTACGAATCCTTGCACCCAGCGCGAGAATAGATAGCAAACGTCACCTCCCTCAGACAGATCGAGTGAGCATCTTCACATATAAGACACACTATGAAGTTGTTTTTTAAATCCGTCATGGAACGGCGCAAAATGAATACTATCTGGAGAAAATGCCAACCCTTTAGAAAAAAAAGAAAGAAAGAAAAAACAGGCCGAGAGAAATGCAAAATCATGTTTTCATTCTCAACGACAATGACCAACCTTGACGATAGCCAGTGACGTAGACGACTGGATGAACAGATCAGTGCCAACGCAGCTTTTTAGGTGGTTTGGGTTTGTTATATCCATTCACTCCAGAATTTTTCTTTTCCATTTAACGACGAGAACTCAAGCGTGCTTAATTGACTTTGGGCATCAGTTGTCACTGCAGTGCCTCTGACCGGGAGGTCCTAAGGTTCGAGTCCTGAAGGTGGCAGGATTTTCGACAGTAGCTAGATACGTAGTTAGGTCGAATTCAGCCACTGTGTGGTGGAGAATTCTAGCGACCAGCTGCTCTCGTAGGTTCTCCTAGTAACACTAAACGAATATCGGGGCAGTACTCTTAACAAGCGAGTGACGCGACGGTGTGCGCGATCTTTCCTTCCTCCTTGTGCTATCATGACCCGTTTCTTACTCTTCCGTTCACGTTACGCACGTCCTTGTATGACTTATGTCGGGAGTGTAGAACTTTTCCGGCGGCGCCGCTGGTGAGAGACGCGTGCTTGGAGGCGGCAGGCCAGCGGACCTGTAGGGCGGCTTCGGATCTTGCCTGCCAGGGGGGGGAAGGTCACCGCCACAACCTGAGATAAAACATGCACTACAATTAACGGGATGAACCACTTGGGGTCACGCCCGAAAATACGAAGGAACAGCCAAGAAATATAGATTGATAAATCAAAATTCTTATTTATGTGTACAGTACTTGGACTACTGAATTGCATTGAAGAAGAATAAGACTGGAAATATTGATTTTTGTCGTCTAAAGTGGCGTGTGTTACGTAAAATGGAGGGCAGGCCGCGTCCATCGGTCTGCGTTGCTTTCGAATGCGTGCGGCGCGCGGCGGGGGCGACGAGTCGCGGGCGGGCATACTTTGCGAGCGTCCCCGCCGCACGCGCCGCCGGCCGGGTGAGCGAGCGGTGAACGGCGGGGGCCGCGGCGATGCTGTCAATTTAGCGGCGCCGCCCACCGCCGGCGCCGCTCTCCATTAGATCGCTCCTTACGCGGCGGCGCTTCGTTGCGAGTCGCCCCGCGTCCGGCGCCCCGTCCCTGCCGCCTCGCGCGCGGACGCCGCGCTTTATATACCGGCGCGGCGCCGCCGTCCTCCAGTCCACGCTCACTGTTTGGTACCTGCAGCTTCTGAACCAGCAGTTAGCGACATGTTCCAGCTCCGAGCGGTACGTGGCGAGGCGCGGCGGCCGGCATGTCGCTGGGCGCTGTGCGAGTGGTGTTTGCGTGCTCAAGCTGTCGGATCGCGCTCGTTGAACCGGCTCACATTCTAGTTTTCCTACCGCACTGTAGGGTCATTTGGATCGTTTATACCGTTTTTGTTTAACTCGAAAATTATTGATAGATTGTGTAGAATTCTACCCTATATTTTTTTAAGTAATTAATTTTGCAACTTAGTATTGGTCCTATGTGTATTTCACAATGTAAAAAATGGCTGTGGACAAAATAATTTATAATATAGAATGAGACAGCCAGGAGAGTAATCTTAGTTTCAGACCTCAAAACTGTGAGCAAGTGTAGGACGATGTGTCCCTCTATTTAATTTCATTTATAAATGCATTTGTAAAATAGAATCACAGATCAGAGAAAATCGATCCACTTTTAATTGCGAAGAACCTGCTTCTTATTTTTCAAATATTGGAATGAAATTTTTCATAATAGCTTCGAGGCTATGCTTCATCGCTGAGCTTGAATTGACGTCCAATGATATAAGAACCAGTTCCATAATTTGTATTAAAAGTGTAACTTAATATGCAAATTCGCTATTTAAGATCGTATAAATTCAAGATTATTTAATATACTTCTAAGAGAGAAAGCTAATATTTTCTACTCGGTGATGTAAGGTAATTTGAAGGAGGCGTGACATTATTCAACACATAATACTCGAAAAAATATGTTTGGAGCTTTGGAGTAACTTTTTTAGTACTTTAGGAAGTTTGGGAATATTAATGTTATACGGCATTGCTATGCTGACTATTTTATTTATATTAGGTTTATTATTTCTTTTGCGTCTAATTTCAATGACTTGCGAAATGGGAGAACCGATTGGATACCTTTAAAAGGTTGATGTGGATGACTGACTTCTGCCGTACATAGACACGATGCTTTAAAATAGGAAATCATTTATTGAGTACAGGTAAACTTGTTAAGAAAATATACTTTTAAGATTAATATGCTTTGAAGATCAAGATACTTTATATCTTTCTAAGAATAAAGATCATTCTAGAAAGTCGTGGACTTAATCCTTTACTAAATTCAGTTGAGAGGTTTTGATCAATTTGTTAGATGTATGCTTCCTAGTGTAATTTTTAACGAGTGAATAATTTCCTTCGAGAATAGGAGGGTTGACTTCGTTCAGAATGAGGAGAAGGAGTCCTGACAGGCGATTTTTTTAACGATTTTCCTTTGGATTTAATGGTATCTAGTACACGAGTTGCTTCTTGCAAACACGTTCTATTTCACTCTTGACAAATAGTCTCTTTTTTCATTTATTCTAAGGTTGTATTTGCAAACATATTATAACTCGGAAGGATGCCTTCTTGTAAAAAAAATACAAGAAAATGAGTTTATTTTCGTTTTCTTTTTTTGTTATGCAAACATGTGACAGTACGCACGCTATTTTAAGCGTTTAGAGATTTATTTTCTTGATTTTGTCTACTCTTCAATTAGCTCGTGTGTAATCGGTTGTTATTCACAATTTATAATACTAGTTATATGATAGAAATCAAATTATAAAATGACGAAATTGAGATGAAATCCGCCAATACTCGTCAATTGCGCTGCCTCAACTAAAATGTGTGGAAGATCGCTTTGACAATTTTTTGCTCGCCTTTCCGTGCCCTTTGGAGGGGTGGACAGTCGGTGGCTGATGTGTGGGTGTCCGCAGCTGATGGCGGTGGCGTGCCTGTCGGCCGCGGCGCAGGGCGGCGTCATCAGCGCGCCCGCGCCCTTCGCCCTCGCCGCCCACGCCGCGCCCGCGCCCGCGCTCGCCCCCCACGCCAGCCCCGGCCCGGGCCAACCCGCAGGCGACGTGGTGCAGGGCAGCTACTCGCTGCTGGAGCCCGACGGCACCCGCCGCACCGTGCCCCCACAGCGGCTTCAACGCCGTCGTGCCCGCGCCCCCGTCGCCAAGGCCATCGTCGCCGCCCCCGCGCCTGCGCTCTCGCTCTCGCTCGGAGGCTACCACTGACCGCGCGCCCACCACCGCTCCCGCCACCCGCCACACCTCATCACGTGACTCCATCGCATTCTCATCCATTGTACGTATCACTCATCTCTCACCCGAACCCTCATTTGCTCGAGCTCTCTTCCATTTTCTCCTCATAATAGGTTTGTGGCCCATGTATAACCTCGTATCATGCTTATTTATGTCGAAATGTGTGAGCGCTTGCGACCGCCGTGTACAGAAACCGTGCTGAATAAAGAGCTTTATTTGTACGCCCCTGCTCGTGTGCCGCGCCCTCAAACCCGTTCCCAACGCCCGCGGAGCGTCGCTACGCCCGTTGCGTCCATTTCTGCCGACGGCGGAGACGAGACGAGACGAGACGCGGAGTGGCTGGAAAAGCTGCTTGTTGAATGGGGGTATGGCAGCTCGACGCCGCCGCAACGTAGAAAGTACGCAAATGTACGGTGTAAATCAGAGATGTAATGCTTTTTTCTGTCATATAAACTATGTTTAAAGCCGGGAGCTGAAAAATAGTATTACACTTTCTGAGGAAAATATTAAATGTATTAGCTTTTCGTTATTAAACAAATTGTATTTCTAGCATTATAATAGGGAAAATTGAAAAGTGAATATATCTGCTAAATACACGTTGCAAAACATCGATAAAAGATGAAAGAAACTGTTCTCAAACGAAGCAGTTAATTTACACCTTCTTTCTCTATATTTTCATTTTAAATTTTCGTCTTCGTTTATAAAATAGAAAACGGGGCTGATAGAATTAGTGATTGTAGTGAAATATTGGATTCCACACATACGTTCGTCATTTTCTTGACTTACCTGTGATAGGTGTAAAACAAGGTACTGTTGACTTTTATCATTACCACTTCCTCGTTATTCTCTCGGCAATATTTTGTTAGCAAACGTCCAATATCTACTATGTATTGACTCTTTTTCCCTATCCACATTTTTTATATGTACTCGTACATTGAGATTGACATACTTGTAAGGTAATTCGCTATTGAGAAAGATCTGGGAACTGATTTGTTTTAGTATTAAAATAATGTAAAGAAGTAGTACAATAATTGTAAATTGTCTACTTATTAATATTTCAACACCATTAAGAAGCAATTCTGTAATGGTCCGTAATTTTTTCCCATGAGTTCAACTATCACTTGTTAATGGGTTCAAGTGAACTTCAATATATTCGATAGTTGATAAAACTATTTGAATGATATGATATTCATTGATACTTGTTTTATTTTCTTAGCAAAATACGATGGGGACTAGTAATTTTCGTTCCTTATCACCACAACAAAATGAGGAAAGTGAAGAGGTGTTCGGATGTCCGTGATGAAATACTTCGAATTTTGTCATTTTATTACTCTCTTCTGAAGTTATCGCATTTAATAGTAATGCGTAGACGTACGTAGTTAAAAGAACAATTTTAATGCAACAGTACAACTGTGCCGATCCCTCGTACGGACTAGAATTCTTCTAAGCCAGAACACATTTCATCACAGTCGTTAGTGTTGCGGCAGAGCGTTGATATTGATCATTGCGTTGCGCATTGAAGTGTACAGAAACGGAAATAATATTTTACCTCATTCTTCGGCAAATTTCAAAGAGGAAGACAGTATGAAAAGAGACGCGAGAACAGGGGGGATAGAAAAGAAGGGCGGAAATTCAAAGAAAGTAGAATCTAAAAAAATAAAAATAAATGGTGAAGGAAAGAAAAGGCAGTGGCAAGGGACAAAGGACTAAAGAAAGAAAAGCAGGAAACTAAGTGTGGTTGTGGAGAGTGACCCGATTTATTTTCGGGGAGCGCGGGAGGTGCGCTCGCGGCCTTGGGCCGCTGCCCACGCCCACCCTCGCGCCGACGCAACGCGACGCGTCTTTTAAAGTCGGCGTTTTACGCACTCGCGGGCGGCGTCGGCGAAAGCGGATTCGGCGAGTTTCCACACACGCTCGCGCGCGTCTCGTTCATATCGGCGCTTTTTCGATCCTCCCGCTCCGCGCGCCCGCAAGGAGCGGCGCGCGCGGTGTGGCAACGGCGGCGCGCGGGGCGTGGTGCTCCAGCTCCGCTCCGTGCTCTGCTCTGCGCCGGCCGCCGCCCGGCAGTGCCTTCCTGAATGAATGCCAGCGCGCACAGACGCTTGCTCACGATTTCCGGGGGGATTTAGTGTAAGGTAAATTTTGCAAAGTTATGTAATGAACAATTGCTTTCAAGATTTTTCCGCTTTCTTAAACATTATTTACCAAGATTTACATTCATTATAGAAATCACGAATTGCAGAAATCCCGTGTTTTTGAAACGTGTTACATTTTTTATTTATAACCTATGTAAATCGTGGTACGTCATCCTAATTCATATGTCATATGTGACAAAACTTTATGATATATTCTCTAAAATATAATTTACCATGAAGTTAATTTCATTGTATTAAGACAAAAATGTGTATTGTTAAATGTAGGCGGAACACGCGTAGAGGTAAAAGTATTCGATAATTGTTCGAAATGCAATAGGACATTCAACTCGAGCAATCGGAAAATACTTATTACAATATATACTTGCATAAAATACTTACAGTTTCAAAATGGTTATTTAGGATTCCCCCTCCCCCTCCTCTTCCCTCTCCCTTCCTCTCCTCCTCCTTCCCTCCCTTCTCAGTTGTGATAGCATTTCAGAACCTTTTTTTTTTTATTTTTTTCGTCTTCACATTGCCGAGTTAACAAGTTACGCCTAAGTAGATAGTTGCGAATTTTAGTATAATTGAAATAATTTATTGCAAAAATGGTCATAGTTGTAATTTGTTCGACTTTCGTGTGAAAGATATTTCATTTCCAACTTTCATTGTATGAAAAAATCATTGAAATTTTTTTCTGTGTCCTAATATTTAACAGAAGAAATAAAAATTCTTTTTTGAAATGTTACCTGATCCTGTTCATTAGGCTTCTTCTTGACAAGTCAGTCGTACTATGTCAGTGTCACGATCTCGTTTAAAGTCAAGTCAGAATGTTTTGCAGCAACGTGTTACTGCTAAAGCACGGCACCTTGCGGCAAGGTCACATTACCGCAAGTGGACGAGCAGGAACTCCGCGCACAACTGCCGAAGAAGTAAATTGTAGAGTAACATATGGTCGTTCGTATGTAGTCATCATATAGTATTAATTTGCTCAATTGACTAAGAAAATCTCACTAACTTAGTTTTATTTATTGATTAAACTGAACTATATGTAATTTCTCTCTTTTGTAATTGTTACGAGGAAATGTTCAAAAAGTTATTTATATTGTACCTGCAAAAGTGAATGATTTATCTACAGATGTAAAGATTCTGCGTTTCTGATTTTCGTGCTTGATTAGCAGATTTGTGATTAAACGTTTCTTTTGTACATAATAAATATTTTGCTGATGCATGTCTACGAGTTTGAGAACACAATTTGACACGTTTTCGTTATTGGGGTAGAATTTTTCTCATTGACGTGTGATATTTTATGTTCACCGGCACCAATTAAAAGTTCACGCTTAAACAACTGGGAATAATTTTGATATTTGGTTACATCGATGGAAGAATTTGAGGAAGCACACTTATCTTGTGACACAGAGTTTAGACACTTTTCTGATGTACTTCCTTTACCAACGAGCCCCACCGCACGCCGCCCCCGCTCCAAATAGGCCTTTCCGTGACACGTCCGAGTCTTGGGTCACGACCGCTGCCTCCATCGCCAATCTTCGTTCACTGCAACACGTGTTCGCCGTTCATTCGTGGCTTACAATTGCGGCTCTGCGAACGAGAGTAGGACTGGAAGGAGACGGCAGGGATATGAGAAAGTTCGACAAGCTGACATGGTTGAATTTATAATTGGCTCGTTTTTGCTGTACAGTTTTGTATAAAGATAGTAAGAACAGTGGAAACATGATCACATATCCCTTGATTTTCATAACTCGTTTATTATTTCCCCGATTGTCACTGACCATACAATCGTGAAACTACATTTTCTTTGTTTCTATTTGGGTTATTAGATTTGAGCTAGGAAAATAGGAAATTCATAAATTTCGTGTATGCATTTAAAAATTAATATTAGACGAAATAATACAATCTCCCATGGCACTGATTCAAAAAGATGTACATACGTCCACGTTACGAAAGAAAATGAATAAGCAAAGACATATTTTTAATTTTTTTCTTAAATGGCGGTGGCTCCTAAAAATAAGTCCATAATAAGAGTTTAAGTTAAATAAAATTCTGCTTTAGTTTTCTTTAACAAATCATTCCAAATATTTGTAGTTACCATTAAATTAAAACCATACTACAAAACGAGAAGTAAGTTTAATTTCAAAACATTCCTGTACATTCCTATCATATCACATTTTCACTTTTTCCAGGTTTTAGAGAGCATTTTAAAACTTTGTTGATGATTTGAATCCAAAGAAAACATTTATTTGTCTAAATATTTATTATTCTTAAGAATAATATCGTCAAACACTAAGTATGACTGGTTCAAATACATTATTAGCTAGCATACGCGTGTTCACTTTTTTGAGATCTTAGGGCTAAGAAAACATTGAAATTGTTAATTTTATGAGTCCAAATGAAATATTTATTTTCGTTTTATTAATAACATCGTCAATCACTAATATTAAATGTTAATCACTTGTGAAATACAATGCGCAATCCTTTTCAGCAGTTTACGAAAAGTCAGTAGCTTTAAAACGCATCCCTCAAAAGAAGAATAACGAAATATTGAATATTTACAGAAATGAAAAGAAATAATACTACACTTGTGAAGTAATTATTTAACTTCGGTTACACGCGTACCTGTTTCTGATAATTCACTATAACTTTAGTAACGTGGACATTACGCCTTAATGCTCTCTAAACTTAATGATTGCTGGCAGAAATTACAAAAAACAAAGAGCAGTTGTAGTTTATTTTATTTTCAGGAGTAAATTTATGGACTTGCAGAACATTTCTACTCCCTGCACAAATCTGCCAAATCATTTCCGAACATCTGTCTGCCAGGAATTTATGTTTTGAGAAGCTTCTTGGACAGTCGTTAGTAGCTGAGTCGTGTTATAAGAAGAGCACGACTATTCATAAGACGAATATTTTGTTTATAGAAGTTATCCTCTAATTGCCTGACAAATTCACTGTGCCTAACGCTTTCAGATTGCAACCATTTCGATAGAAGGAAAGCCTGCTCTTTTCTCCAAACAATTCTCCATAGACATGTTTACTGACTAAAGCAGTTAAGGCGGTACGCTTCGCTCTGTGAATTTATTTCGCAGTTTATAGAAATCGAGATTCTAGTACTGTCCTTTCATTAGTTCAAGTGCTAAGTTAAACTTTTACCGTAACTTTACGCAAGAGTTGTCTGTGCGCGTAAACAATTCGATGCCACCCTGCAGTGGCGTATAGAAATGACAAACGTCCCGGTGCGTTACAAGTGATTCTAGAAATATTCATTTTCTAGAAATAATCATTTTAGTTGCTATCTATGGCTAAGTTTTTGCGAAAATTTCCTAGTACTTGCCCTGATTATAGATATAGCGTCTGCATTAAGTTGGTGTCAAAAATGTATTATTTTATATCTAAGTTGCAATAGGGATTTGTTTTTAATTGTTTCATCACAAGATTGCCTGAGAAGCGATCGAGTGGGTCGAGGATGCAGTCGACGGAGTACGTTGGCTGTAATTAGTATGAGTGGTCGAGCGCGTAATCCAGAGCGAAGCACACGTGTCCCAGCAAGCGCCTGCAGTGTGCGGGCCCGGCGAAGTCCTTCCGCGATGGCGGCGTCGCGACGCGTCGCGCGGGGCGTCCGTCCGCGAGTGGTGGCGTGGCGCGGTGCGGCGCCGGCCGGCGTCGCGCAGCAACTGGAATGGGCATCCGGGCGAGGCGCGAACGCGGCGGCGGCGGCGGCGGCGGCGGTGAGCGTCCGCCCCCGTCGGGCGGCGGCCCAGCCCGGCCCAGGCCTCGCCCAGCGCCGCCCTCGCCCGCCCCGCCCCGCCCCCCCCCTGGCCGCGCGTCGCTGGGCGGCGCCTGACCCACATGCGACGCTCGGGACGTCGCTGCCCCCGACGACCGCCCCCCGGCTGGACCGTCGGCCCCAGACCACCCGAAAAAGAACAACTTTCTAACGCGCGCCCAACTATATAAACCGCGCTCCCCGGGACATGGCATTCATTCCCGGTACACCACTCACACAGCAATGGCGATCAAGGTAAGCTCAGGTCGTGGCCGGGCTCACCACTCGGGACTTCACGTATTGTTTGTTGCTCGCGCTTCCATCTTTAGAGGTCAATATAGCTCAATCAAATTTCGACTCTAAGTGTTCGGATTTAAAAATAGGGATATCTATCATAATGTCAAGAGAAAACGTGCTCGCATGCTTTTGCACTTCATTTTCAAGACCGTATATTCACAAAATGTTTTGTCTATGTATGAGTGCTCCGTGTGCCGTCATGACTTGCAGAAGTTCGCCTTCGGTTGTGACAGGAAATGTCAACTTCGTGAGTGTGAGCAATGGCTGTCAATCAACGAAGTAAGATTTAAATTACTGTCCGTCGTGTCCATTTCTTCTCGGTGTAGATACGGGTAACGAGGGAGCAGGTTAGGTGCACAGAGCATGCTGCATTGGATTACACACTGGTGTATTCATGAGTACATCAATATCATTGTCAATAGAATACGCCATTATTGAGATGAGGAAGGAACTTACTCGATTTGAAAGCTGTTTCAGCTTGACGACTGAATCGTTTGTCGGAGCGTGTGATCGTTTACCGTTACTCGTTTTCGGAAAAATAGAGATATTACGACCGTTAGCTTGAAAAAAGTATTCTTCAGATATTTTTCATAGCGACGTACCAAAATACAATAGGATAATCAAAAGAGAGGGGTAAGGATTGGAGGCTTCTCAGGAATTACTTTTTGAGATAATGTATTCATTGATTCTTAGGTAATAGAGATATACCGAATGGGAACTTAAGAATATTTAATTTTGTATCGGTGAAAAATCTCATACTGTTTTTGTTTTCTGAGAGAAATGCACTGCGTTTTCTAGACTCTATAGAATTTCCAAGGATATCTCAGAGTGTGAGAATTGCTGAGACTTGATTTTCATTTGACGAATAGGGTGAAAAAAATTGTGTTTTATTTATTTCAGTTTTTCGATAATGCACTCCTTACTGCGTAGTATGTTCGCTCTGCTTAACGGCAACTAAAGTCTTTCAGAAGACTAACCGATAAGTCACCGCCAATGAATAATCGGGTCCAGAGAAAATTACCTCACAATGCCGGCGCGGCCGAGATGAAGTGGGAGTGGTCTACCCGAAGTGGTGTCTGCGCCACCGCGTCTAGCGGCGTGTTCGCGTGCATATGCATCGCGAGTAACCGGTGCGCGGTAACCGGTTCGTCAACCCACCGCGCCTTGGGCGAATCCTGGGCGCGCCACGACAAGGCTGGGCCCAGCCCGTCGCCCGATCGCACCCCCAGCAGAGGCTGCCTTGTTATGCAGATTGCATTTTGCCACTCGCGCTTGCCTTTCTTTGGGTGGGACGAACGTGTTCCTTGGAAGTACTAGACGGTTCAATGTCGGTCTTCTTTCGTTTCCGTGCATTACTGTAATGCAGAAATGAATTGCGATTGCGTGCTCAACCACAGCGTTTGCAGGTCAGAAAGGAATTGTATATGTTATGGAGATCCTTGCGAGATACATTAGGCGAAGTTCTGTATTTGTAACGGGATTTTTTCGAAAGAAAATATTTGCCGATCTGTTATCCTCAGTGTATTGTTTGCAATTATTGTCGTTTTGTATTACACAGTATCCAGCCTCTTCATGCATGAGACTCTTAATGTTTCAAGAAACATTCAAGAATCGTATTGTATGTAGAAATGTTCTTTGTCCTGGAGCATCGATAGCAGCATGGAGCATCGATGCTGTTATTATGAAAATATTGTTGACAATGACAACGCCTTCAATCATTCCAATTATGGAGCATCGAGTTCAGATGTTTGGCCTTTTCACTTAAATTAGAAATAATTTATTCTTGTGTGTCTTCAAATTGAAATATGAGGAGCTGATTTGTCCGAGAATTCGTCGGCAAACATATTCATTAAATTATTAGTACTTTCATTTGCATAACAAAAATTAATTTCACGTCATTGAATTTATCTTTTGAATTGAAGAGACGTGTTATATGTATCTCTCTCAAAATATCGATCTGTTGCAGAAAAAAACCGCAATCCCAACGAGTTAGAAACATATTTTTTATTAAACCATAAATACAGTAATATAATATCGTCGTTTTTATCCCAAAACATTTCAATAGTCTCAGATAAAAAAGAGTGCTTCGTCTTGTATTCAGTGCGCATTTTCATGTATTGTATTTTCCACAGTTTGTCGTCTTCGCCGCCCTCGTGGCCGTCGCTAAGGCCGGCGTCATCGGCGCCCCCGCCGTCTACGCCCCCGGCGCGCCCCTGGCCGCCCGCGCCTACGCCGCCCCCATCGCCGCCCCCGCTCTGGGCTACGCCGCGCACGCTCCCCTGGCCTACGCCGCCGCCCCCGCCGTCGCCAAGGTCGCCGTCGACACCGACTTCGACCCTCATCCCCAGTACAGCTACTCGTACGACATCCAGGAGCCCTGACCGGCGACAGCAAGGGCCAGACCGAGACCCGCGACGGCGATGTTGTGCAGGGCGCCTACTCGCTGGTGGAGCCCGACGGCACCCGCCGCACCGTGGAGTACACCGCCGACCCCGTCAACGGCTTCAACGCCGTCGTCCACCGTGAGCCCGCCGTCGCCGCCGTCGCCAAGGTGGCCGCCCCCGTGGCCGTGGCGCACGCGCCCGTCGCCTACGGCGCCCCCGCCTACGCCGGCTACGCCGCCCCCCTGGCCGCCAAGGCCTACTATGGTTAAGTTACCTCTCCTCCCTTCCTTCACCGTAATTTAAGTCCATCTTCCATCGCGCAAACTGCACTGTTTGTTCACATCTCATGTAAATAAACTTGTGTATTATATATATTGAGTTTTCATTTCTGTTCTCCTGCCGACATCCTGTGATCCTTGAAGATAGACACAACACATACACACACGCTCTCTCCATTCCGAACATAGTCGAAAACTTGTTTTCAAAAGTAACTAATCTCGTCTCAAAAGCATTTTTTATTACAATTTTGACTAAAATATTTCTAGACATTTATGATGTACAATTGTTTTATGTCCTAGCATGATCACTAAGGTCGAGCAACTCCCTCTTTTTATCCTTTTCAAACACGTCGTTACTCCCATATTGAATACAATGCTTCCATTTTCTGAAGTTATTGACCTGCCTTTCCCATTTACATGCTTAAGAAGGACTTCAACTTTTACTCACTGTCTGGCAGTTTATCTTGTGAAATATTGTCGCTTACCGTAACACTATCGTGTAAAATGTACGGTATCCATTGAACTAAACCGGTTTTTAGAAGTGACAGCATTATGGACGAAGGACAGAGGCGTTTGGACATGCTGGATTAGGAACAACCATATTAAAATTTGCTTGTTAATGATGGACTTCAGAGAGGTTAGAATGAGGTTAGATGAAATTGATCAACACTGGTGTGCAACGAACATACTGCAGCATTCCAGTGTACTGGTACCAATTTTGCTTCCTTCCCCGACTCGTTATGTTCTGTAACGGTCATTCAGTGTGAAAGGATATGTTGCAATGGCAATGGGTTACCACATTTGTTCGTGCTATTTGTGAATGTATGGAGTATATTTCTTGCGAATCAAATCAGTGAATGCTTTGGTAATTCTTTTGAAGGGAATGTGAATTAAAATGTTCTCCTCTTTTTGAAATTATGAATTTTAAATATAAATATTGAAATGGTACCTATTTCTTTTTGAAGTGAATACTGCTTCATTGACATTTATTAAAACTCGAGTCTTACGGAAGTAATAGTAAAAACAATAATTTAGAAGCCCTTTAGTTCTGCACCCTCTCTCCTTAATTGCAGATTAGGATCTGAACATCAACACCGGTGGCGGGTTTCTTGCAAGAGAATGTGTTATAATGTCATCGCCCTTTGTAGAAGTCGTCTTTAATGTGTTACGTAAGGTTATGTGTAGACAGTTGATTTAAAACACTCATGGTAATATCGATGTTACAACTCGTGCATTTTTTTAAATTTATTTTCGAACTTATATTTTGCTTCTATATATCTTGGAATAATGTTCTCAATTCTTTTTTGTTATTACTTCATGATTACGGTACTGTTAATAAACGATACTATTTATTCTTATCAAACTCTATTTATCGTTTGATGTAAGTATTTGAGAACTCTTGACAAAAAATGTATCTGAACCCACTTGGAAGTTTCCAAGTCTCAGCATCCTTTTATGCTTGTACATGTGCAACATGTGCGTATCGGGCTTGCCCGTGATGTGTCTCCTAAAGTACAGTTGTTTCCCTTGCTGACGCTGTGGGCGCACAGATCCCTTCCGTCCCCTTTCCAAACCGCAGCGAATCCATTCGTCTCGCGGCCTCCTGCAAAGAGCGTCTCTGTGACGGGTTCCCGACACGCACGCCGTCCGATTCCGCGGGCAGGTGCGGTCGCTGGGGCGACGCGCAGCGGCCGGTGCTCTGCCCCCCCCCGCGACCCGCCTTTGCGGCGCTTGCGCCACGAGTGACCGCCGCCCACGCCCCTGCCACGGTCGCCGGCCGCCTTCTTCTTCTACCTCTATAACAGTTATAATAAATAGTGCTGTTATTATTATTATTATTATTATTATTATTATTATTACATCATACCCTGGACGTGCACTCATTTATTTATTTGCAATAAACTAGACGTACGAAAACGCGTTTATTCTACCTAAAATACGGAGGCAAAACCTGACAAACACGAGATATGAGCATTACTAAGAACTTCCAGAGTGTGCCCGCGCGCGATAGGTAGAATCGGATGATCGTATAGGTAGACTAGCCAACTTTGCCTTTCTTCATGATAACAGGATTATAATAACGCCAAATGAATTGTCTGCTGCAGCAGATATAAACTTTACATTAGGCTGTATTACAGAACGCGCAACACTCCGGGTTACTGTTCCAACTGCGATCACGAAACACTATCTCTTTGAACGCACCTCGACGCAGCCATTGTTAATGTTGCGCTGGGTATGCAGCATCTGTGTTAAGTAGCAACCGTACGAATATGCGGAAGTAGACGTTGACCAGTGACGTTTTCTTTGTTATGTTTTTGGTATCGGATGCATTCCATAACAAATCCAGCGTTGCGGTGCGTGTGTACGGCAATAGACCACAACTTGACCGCTGTGGGCTGTCACCCCGGCCTTCTGACCCGATGCCCCCAGGAATGGTCTCCTGGGGCGGCGCCCCGGACGGCGCTCAGGACTTCGTCACGCTGACGCACGTGGCTCCGGCCGCCCTCACTGCCCAAACATTGCATTGTCTTATTCGCGGGCGGAGTGTTTGAACAAGTTCTCTCACAATTGTATTTGTGGAAGCATTAAAGAGGATGGTGGTATTCCCTGCTTTTTATTTTTTCGTGGTCTTCGAACTTTGTTATCGATGTCCTCCACCCCACTGTGAAGTTGGGGCTTTTGCACGTGACAAGCGCCCCGGTTTTCCGGTAGGAGTTGTCCGTTGTCAGACTTATAGTTTCCTGTTGCTTGACACGGAACAAATTATATTTGTCATTGCTCACTGTGCAATGGTTTTCAAATGGAAGACTTCAGGGCGAATATTGATTTTTCGCCATCTGTCCCTACGCGAATTCGCACGGCATATCGCAAGGGGTAAAAAAACAGAGTCAGGTGCCACATGTATAAACTATAACTCCATTATATGAAATTTCCCACTAAATGTTCAGTGACAAAAACTGATCACATTCGACCTCCCACTTTCCCTAGAAGTTTGTAGCATTTTCTCTTGAGTTATCTTACGCAATGAGAGTGTAATTTTAAAACAAATTTTCTAATAATCCATTATCTTCTCCTCTTTTTTAGATACCCAAATTAATTTTCTAATAATTATTGGAACATCAAAATTGTAAAGACAATATAAACCGAACGATTACACAGAACTCAGAAATATAGACATTAATACTTTGACTGGTTGTGTTCTAAAAGTATTTCTACAGTATTGCTGGTTGTGTTCTGAAAGTATTCTAAATCATAGGCCCTGACAGAGAAAAAAGCTTGCTGTTTAACACGTAAGAATGGACAGAAAAATCATACATATAAGTAGCCAAGAAGATAAGAAATTAAACTATAAGGACAATGACCAGAGTAATTGATGCTCCATCAGTAGCAAAGGAATTGAAATGGAAATATGATATGTCAGGATGGAAGCGAATAGATGATAATTTATAAATAACGTAAAATTAAAGAATTTTGGGCTTAAAATTATTCCCTACTACTATCCCATGTCATCTGAAGTGGTTGGTATGACTTTTACTCTGCAGCTATTCCTATCTGGGACTCTTGTTCTGAAAGAGATTGTACGGGAATAATGTATGTACTATTAGGCATTTTTGGGTCGACTTCGCGTTCTAGCTAACAGTGTCCCTCAGGCCTGCGCCTGGTTTAATTCCCACGCTTCAGGAGTGAGAGAGACGTACGGCGAACGTAACGTATACGGGAATAATAAATAGTAATAATCAGGGCTCGGGATTCTGATGACCTAAAATTCTTTGAAAATGGCCTATAAATTTATTTAAAATAAGAGGAAAATGTTCTAATTTGTTAACAAATTCTCAGACATTTTTATGAATTGTTTATTTATTCAATGACTTTTACTGTTTTAAATAAAACTTATTTGTATCAAATTATATTTAATATAAAGACTTTAGTAGGAAATGCAACCGTTAGCTCCGATCTTCCAATCGCCAGTTTTGAAAGGTCGGGAATATTAGCAGTTCCGTGTAGTTTTGAGAGTAGTGCATTTCGTTCAGAACTGATTATGCTATTATTTTGTATGAGTGTCATTGTAAGTCCATAAGGCATTCACTGACAAAAAACACGAACTGGAAACACAATGCTAAATAATGACAAAATTGACCTAAATCTCCAGAAAAATGACCTAACATTTGAAAAATGTCAAAGTATACCCCAATAACTACATGCTAGTACAAACTGATATACATGAATGAATTATTGCCTACAAGTCGTGTTAAAAACTCATTTACAAGTTAGCTACGTCTAAAATGCACCAATGGAAAGATGACATGATATCGGCATCCGAAATCAGGCTCAACAACAACAACAATAATTATTATTATTATACAATTTTGATTTACAATAAAATAGTACTAATAATCAGCAGTTTCAGGATGATAGTCCCGATATGTTTTCAAATGTAATTTATTTAACGAAAATTACGTTGGAATTTTTATAAAATAAAACGTTGAAATACATCTTGGTATCGAAAATTAATTATTGATCCCGATATCTTCAGGTAGAGTGCGAATGTAAACTTCATTCGGTGTCCTCATAGCAGAAAAATGCTTGTTGAGAAAATAATTTCTAAGCTCGTGCCCGGAATTCAACTTTTTTTTTTTTTTTTTTTCATACCTCCGAGGATGTTTTCCTATAAAAATTTAAGAACATTGAACAAGAAATATACATTTTCTTTTCCATCTGCTTTAATGGAAACTACATATTACAATGATATCTTTGTACATTAGCATGACTGAACTGGTTGAACTATATATTTAAGAATTGACAAATTGATTCTCTTGTTATTGATTTTCTCCGGGTTCCCATGCTAGTATGCCCTCAACATTGTCAGGTTACGTAGAAGTTAATGTTTTTGATTGAAGAACATGATAACGGTTTGACAACTTGACGATGATGAATGAATCTCTGATGTGTTTTGGACTGTTGTTTGTTTGATTAAATACTGTTCCAGAATAGGTTGCCATGGATCCAACATGTATGGACTTTTAATTCATTCCATAGCCTATTAATTATATATTGAGAAAAGTTCGAAGAGTTTTCAAAGCCATTTGCTTTGGCTAAAAATAAACACAACATTAAGTTTCGTGATGAAAACAGTCTTTTGTAGTTTCCAAATATGTATCACATAATACGTTTATTCAGCTTTAATGAGCCTTTTTGGAATGATTCTTCTTCTTGGGTTTTTTATTTGTCTATGCGTTTTTCCATTGTAGATGGAAACATATTTATTTTTTCTTTTCATAATAAATTTTATCTACAGCACTTTATACGTGTTTTTCTGAATTCTCGCCTTTGTCTTTATGTTTCGTTTTCCTTTTTCACCACCTCAGTCTTGCAATTTTTGTTACAATCTTCAGGTATCTCTACCTTTTTTCGGAAGATATGCTCCCTATTTCTCTTTATTGGAAAATTCTCCGCATGTTTGTGAAATGTCATTTGTCCTTGACCCCTCGCTTGTGTACATACATACTGCTTTTTTGTTTTTTGCAAACTGGTTTAAATGAAAATATGATAAAAAATGAAAAACTGATATAAATGAATGCAAACTAAATATAAAATTAAAACATACTTTTATAATTAAAAGGAAAAATCTTTAAATAACAGAAACATTCTAGCAATATTAACGTAAGCCGAATCTTTCATCTGAATTCGACAGAAAAGAATAGTCGAAGCGTTGAGCTGGTAGAAGAGTCGGATATTTTCTTCTTCCCTGCGAAATATGAGGAATAACTTTGTCTGCTCACCACTACTGTATTAAGAAGAGCCACAGATATTTGATAAGGAATTGCTGGTAACGATATTGGTTTCATAACGTTTTTTGGGTGCTACCACCATTCTACGTTGAACTCTACAATTTGTCTATTGAAGGAAATTAGCAACTGACTTCATACGAGTAGTAATTGGAGACTAATTATATTTGTTATCGTATTCGAATAAGATCATCACCAGAAAAATTCACTACAGCTTAGTTCAGCAGTTTTCAACCGGCGTTTTGTGGATATATTGCTGGTATGAAAAAAATAATCTTACATTGGAAATTATACGTGGGCTATAGTAATGGTTAGGTACCCTACGTTGGATCAGGTAAATCCATTTTTCATGGTTACTCATTTTTTTTGTCAGGTGCAAATAGCTCTTTCTCGAAGTTCGTGCTGCGACCGCGAGGTAGCTCTTCGAGCAATCGCTTGTGCTGCGCCCTGGAGAAAATTCTGTGAACTTCGTGAAGTTGATCTGTTTTTCTCTTAGCAATTCCAGATTCGGATACGATATTAGGGGTGACCGTTATTTACTGCGTAATCTTTTTTAATGATCATAAATGGAAACTAATACTGTTTATTTGATCGCCATGTTACTTGGCTAGGCACGTGCAGCGAAGCAAATAAAACGTTGGGTAATACAAGATAAATAAATTACTGGGGCTTCATACGTCAACATTGTTCTTGTGTCGGATATTGCAAATGATCACAGAAATATATACATTGTACGGAGAACCAAAACTTCTCCTCCTGTTTCACTAGTTATTACTCAACAGAGCCACGCTCAATAATAATCGGGGGGAGAGGAGGGCACAAGAAGAGACTGTGCCAAACTCCTTTTTTATCTACATTGGGGCGAATGAATGAAATCGTTAATTAACAGTTGTTTTACTTTCTCGTATCATTGCTGGAGATAATGTATCATACTGCTTGTCACAAAGGGCTCCAGTTTCAATTTTTTAAAACTGGAATATAGCAAAGTTCCTGGAATAATACAGCACATGTGTTATTTAATTCCAACGAAATTTCGAGAATTGCGAACGTTCACGATTTTTGACCTTTTAAAATTTAGATATATCGAATTGAGATATTTTTTTACGCATTCGGCTTGTAAGATACACATTCTTAAATAAATTATTTTTTTAAAAACATATCAGTAGTTTTCACGTAATTTTGATTTCATTAGTGATGGTTAATTTTTTCGACCTTATTCAATGCAGATAATTCTTTATAATGCAATGAATAACCCAATATTGGATATATCAATTTTCACCTATATTTTGTGAATATTTTAGTAATTTTCGGGTCGTTTTCAGTTATGTAGTTTGGGTTTTTCTGGCGATAAGTGAAATGTTATAGCAGAAGTTGCAAGTATTTTATTACGTTACCGTTACCAATAATATGAGAAAGTATATGCCCAACTATTTCTTTTGTTAATATCTATCTTCCTGAGTGCTACCTTTGGACGCCTGATGCTCCTGAGTGAGGTCTTCGGCTTCCTGTTACCACTTCTTATTAAGTGTTCTGATTCTAATCCTCACGATTTCTCTAGTACGGTACCTTTCATACTGTATTTCCTGTGGCACTTTTTCGCCATATTATACCGTGATACGATTCCTACCATAACTTTTCGTAATATAACTTTTCCAAATCTTCGCCCGATCTCATGCGTCTATTCCCTTTCGCATCTCACCCATGCCTTCCTTTCAAACAACGGAATAGCGTCCACCTTCGTTACTAAATGGTTCGTGAGTTAATTGGGTATCTCCAGCTTCTTACCGGGAGCGGTAGCTCAGTGCATCAACTGATGTCACTGCAGCGCCTCTGACCGGGCGGTCCTAGGTTCGGGTCCTGACGGCGGCAGGATTTTCGACACTAGATTTTCAGCTAGGTCGAATTCAGTCGCTGCCTGGAGGAGAATTCTAGCGGCCGGCGGCTCTGATCGGTAGCTTCCGTGGTTTCCCCGATCAACACCAGACGAATGCCGGAGCAGTACGCTATCAAACGGCGATCTTTCTTTCCTCTTCATTGTCCTGTTCTATCCTATCCTCTTACACACACACACACACACACACACACACACACACACACACTTACACTAACATGCACTACACTACCACATGTTCCGGGAGACCGGTCGGGAGCTTATAGCTTGTCCCGGCTGGGGCGGTGCCCCGCTGGTGGGAGAGTCCTGGTTAGGGAGCAACCCCGCCGACGGTAGCCGACGGTAGGTCGGCGCCGGATCTCGCCATCCAATGGGGGAAGATCACTACCATCTTCCAAGAAAAAAACATGCACTACACTAACGGGATTAATGACCAAAGCACTTGACGGCCCCGGAAACACGAAAAAATCAATCAATCCATCCAGCTTCTTAATTGCTTGTTCCGACTATACTGTCTCACATTTGCACGTCCTTTCTCACCATTCCAATATTCTCCACACACGTACTCTCAATATTAATTCTTTCGTGTTTCACATTTTGCGCCGGAATGCATTGTTGATAAAACGTTTAATTTACCAATAGTGTACTTCCGGATGGTTGTCTTTGAATTCGGCGCCTCGAACACTGTCTCGAGGAATTCTACAGCGGCAGATCAGACCAGTCACAGCATCTAAGTATTTTTGAATTTGAGAACTACTCTTCAGGTTTGAATCGAAGCAATTCATAATCATCAGTTGCGTTGTCTTTGATTTTCAAACAATTTGCCTTACGGAAGAGAATGCACCTAGCGCAGCGCTTTCATTGGCCAGCGGCCCGCGACAAATGCTGCGAAATGTGAGAGATCCGAGGTGGAGTCAATCAAGCTTTCCCTGATTTCTCGTGGCCTCTGCCAGGCAAGTGCAGGGCGCGGTCTTCGTGTGCTCGCACCTTTCTCTCGCTCCGGTCTCTTGGTTTACTTCAATGAATGCCTTCTTCTCGTAATATTGTGATAGAACTGTTTGCATTAATATATTGTACACGCTCAAAAACATGTGCTATTTTTGTTGTTTTTAGTACGGGGATTTGAAAATTGTCGACATCCTGCAGTTTTCGGCTGTAAAAATTATAGCTTGAATTGTTTGTTTTTAGTGCAGTTTGAATGAAGTTATCTCTAAGAGAATACGAGGTGATCTTCTCATAGGTGTTTGGAAAGAAGTTCAAAGACCTAGCAATGGTTAGTTGTAGTGGTACTTCTAAAGTACCATAGAATTAACTAGATCTCAACTTGTAAATTTGTTCTCAGCAAAGAAATGTAGAACCGTCATGTAAATGATGACGCCAGTAAATAATTTTCATACACAACCTTAACGTAAGACATTAATTTACATATTTTTCCCCGCGACGGAACATTTATTTGAAAGTTACTGACTTCATGTGACATACAATTACATCCTATGTGTAGCTCTTTAATCTGTACGATCTTGCAACTTGATTTGCCGTTACTATTGTCATGGAGAGGAATTAGTCGTCTTATTGTCTTAAATACTCTTCACTCTTGTATTTTAAGTTAACATTTCCTATAAGAGTTCTGCTTGGCTAATGTTGTACATATAACAGAAAAAACTCTTCACTTTTCGCTGGATTTAACCCGCCCAGGGTGCATTGTGGAGAACTTCCGACAGAAGAAACCGTACAATGATTTTATTATCATTTGTCCTCTAAATATATTGTTCAGATAATTGATTTATTGAATTCTGCTTGGAAATTTTGTTTATGTTATTGTACATCAACCTTCGTGTATTGCAGATGTTGGCGTGAGTCGTTGGTAATTGGTGTAGGCATATTACACGAGAATACTATGTGCCCATTCAAATGCGTCTCTGTGACGTCACTGGAGAGTGCATTTAGCATTTCTCTGATTGATATGACGATGTAATTCAGAAGCAGTAGCCTGCTGTTACTGAAACCGTATCATGAATATGAATGAGCTCTTTGGGAGAGCTCAAAATCGCCATTGCACTACTCCGTTCTGAATAATCTTTCTGTCTGAGGTGAAATTATACTTTGACCACTTTTTTAATTGAAATTCAATGAAGTTTCGGAAATGCTGTGTTTACGGTTTGCTACTGTTGTGACATCATTCTTGAATGACCTTAGTTTTAAAGGGTATGTTCTCGAAATACGAGTTAAAATGTTAAGAACATAATTAAAACTGTCGGATTGGAGTTACAAAATGTTATTTACTTCCGAATGGTCTGCGAAAGTATTTTTTTAAAATTGAATGTTCTGTTGCATGATATTCTTCAGCGTTGTTGCTCTTTCTTAATCCTTATTTTTTACCTGTCCATAGTAATTTCCACCATAGTTCTTTCGACTATCTTTCCAATTTTTTATTTTTTTAATTTAAAAAAATCTCAAAATATGCTAGTTGTTTCTGATTAAGTCACCATAGGACTTGTTAATTTCATCCGCATTGTAGATTCGTCGTTAAAGAGAATACTTGAATATTCGTATACACATCTTGTAATAAATGGTGTTTGCCCATAAATGTTGTAGTGCCCAACAGCAGTAATAATAAAACTTAACAAAATATTTCCTAAAGACAAGTCCGAAAAGTGCCTAGGAAGGACTTCTCTTTGGGTCCTTTTTTTGTCTCGACGTCCGCTTTTACTTCCACAACACATCACCATAAAAACATTTGCCAGAACCCGCGCAACAAAGTCATTACAAATTTCCGGCCGCGATTTGGTTGTTCGAATCGTAGAGATAAGATCTGCCGCGTTAGGAGATCGCTGTTATGTCGTCAACGGAGAAAGCGACTGACGGCGGCGGCATAGTGGCCCACTGTCTTTATAGGTGATCGTGTTTCAGAACGATCGGGAACATGCATACAAGCGACCGTATAAAGAGACTTGAAAAGAACGATGGTTTTGAAAGTGGTTACGTTTATGAGTGCCCTAGATTGTTAACAAAATTCTGTATTGATAGTATTGATAATTTTGTTCTACAAAATTTGTATTAAACACGTTTTCTGATGTGGATAATTTAATTGTAGATGTGAAATCATCTGTTTGTGTTCTTTTCACGTTAGAATAAATTCTTCTTTTTTATCTGCCTGTGTTAGTGAGTGAAAGAGAATGTGGAACTTTTCTGCGGTAGATATCCCATATGTTCATTTCTTACGATGTTTTTACGGTACAATTTTTAGAATTGTAAACGTCATACTTTTGTTCGTAAAATGAGAATGATGTACCAGCCAATACTTGGAAGTTCTTCGTGCTTAAGCATTCTCAGAAGATCACAAAAAAGATTTTAGACAATATTCTTAATTTGAAACAAGTAAATAGGTGAATAGTACAAGTTCACGGGTTTCTAGAACATTTAAAAACCTTATCAGTTGTAAAATCATGGAGGAAGGAAAATCGAAATTAAAATAGCAGGGCGAGGTACAGAGGAGGTTGTGTAAAGATATGATTGTTTGATGGATTGAACTGTGTGTGTGTTCGATCTTGTATTTATTTATTTACTTAATTAATTTGGGTTTATGAACTTTTGAACCGCTGAGGTAATTTAGGTTTGCGGATAGTGATCTAATGAACATAAGATAGCTGTAATGTTGAGAGATAGCGGGGAAATGTGAGGCAAGGGAAATTAGAGAAGCTTGGGAAAACGTGGCAAGAGCTCACTTTGTCCACCACAAATTTCGTATGAAGAAGCCGGGGATCGAACTTAGCGGTGGAAGGCGCATGCGCCAGCCATTACGAAACCCGCTTCCCTCCACCTTCCTCCCTGTTGCCCTCGCCCCTCCCCCTCCTTCCCCATCCTGCCTTCCATCTCTTAAGCACATAACCTTTACTGTTCGGTTCCACAAATCATTCGCTGTACAAAGGGATCATTTTGCTTCATGTGTCCGACAATCCGTACTCACACGTAGCCATGTGTAACATAAGTTTAATATCAGAGTAGTTGTTTCGATACTTTTCTGTCTATGGAACGATCTCTTCCTGTCACTATACTCTCAAGATTTTCTGCAAACGTTGTGAAATAATGTACACACAATTTTGAAGAATATGATGGAATATTTACAAGCGTTGGTACATTTGTTGCCAATCAAATTGCCCGTTGCATAAAGACATCGGATTAAGAATGTTGTATGAGGACTCAGAGAGTATTAATATCCTAGAATGCTAATATTAACTATAAACATAATTTCATAGAAACTAGTGAATCTCCCATATAAGGTAACATACACAGACGTGTATAAACGTTAACGTCTGTTAAGGAGGAGCGTCCCGTAGAACAGTTCTTCCGCTACTGCCAGTAGTGGTGATTTTATATCCCATGAATCTACAGACGCTACTGAGGGGATAAAGGAGCTATTTATTTATTTATAATTTTATATTTTTAAAATAAAACTATTGTGCGTTTTAATGCAAACCTCGGTAAGGTAGCAGAGCAATTGAGAGGTTCATTCATGAAAATATGCTGTTCCATTTCGAAACTTGATTTCATTTA
The DNA here is from genome assembly GCA_964035755.1 of Teleogryllus oceanicus. Lineage (NCBI taxonomy): Eukaryota > Metazoa > Arthropoda > Insecta > Orthoptera > Gryllidae > Teleogryllus > Teleogryllus oceanicus. Next base: position 59,561,954 of record CAXIVR010000008.1, read on the forward strand.
AAAAGTATATTTTGAGATGCAATATTTCTCAAGACATATATATTTAGGATGAATGTTTTATTAGTTTTACTGAGGAATGGTCTAAATAGATGTGGGGCTCGCATGGATATACAAAGACTTTAAAGCATGAAGTATTTTGGCATCAGAGAGATCTCAGGGCACGTGATTTTCTATACCACATTTTTAGCCTTGCTCGGTTTAGCTTTTTCAGCTTTCTAGAGAAATGTATCAATATCCCAAGAGCAATCCTAATAGTCGGTAATTCTGCAAACTATCGCATTATACAACGACTTTTCTTTTTGTTTTCCTATATTTTTCGACTTAAGTTTAAATGTAAGCGAGAAACTAAGTTTGTAACTTTGGATACAGAATATTTTCCTCTATATTATAGGTGTTGTTTATCTTCAAAGAGTAGAATCCAAATCCACTTACTACTCATTCTACTACTGGAATGGAATTTATAATCCACCACAGTGCGTGTGTATGAAATTTTGTGCTTGAAAAGTGACAGTTAAACGGATCTAATTGTGGAACAATTGAGTTTTTGTGGAAACGTGTGACTTGCGAGTTTATTTGCACCAAGCGATACAATATTGGGATCGTTTATTTGAGAAAGGACACAAGTTATATGACATCAATATAACGAAATTTCATTCCAAAAATAAACGATTCATATGTATCGTATATGTAAGTATGAATATGGGAAGTAACTTCCTTTTTTGTTCTTCGCCCCCTCCCTACTGGCTGTGATTTCTTATGGTGCACAATCCTTGCGAGGAATAGTGCAACCGCAGTGTGACTCACGATTCGGAGCAACGAGCAGGATAAATTCCGCGATCTCAAAACTAGTCCACTTGGGAACACTGAGAAGGGAGGCGGTGGGGTGGGGTGGGGTCTGGGTGCACGTGATCGGCGCGTGGCGCCGCGCGGGCTTCGCAGCGGCTGCGGCTGCCTTGTTTGTCTGCGGGCGGGCGCGGTCGGGTTGCGCCATCGCGCGCCCAGTGACCTGGTGGCGGCGGCGGCGGGTGCCACGCCCGCCACAGCGACGCGGCGTGGGGGCGGGGCGGGGCGGCGGGGCCGCAGCCCGTTCCGCCACTTTCGTCTGGCCCGCGGCCAGCCGAACAGCTCTTCGCGAAGCGACGATTGGGTGCGAGGCTCTTTCTCTCTTTCCTTCGCGCGCAACACTTGTCGCTCTCGTCCGCCTCGCGCCAGCCGCTTGTTTCCTTGTTTGGCCTCCCGTCCGGTCAGTGACACGCCCGGCATCTTCAGTAACTAGACACGGAGATCCGGATGGTCGGGAGGTGACAAGTTGAATTGGATGAAGCGTGTTAATAAATAGAAAAAAAAAGCGAAATGAGCTTCATAAGAGACCAGAAACAGTTGTGTTTCTGGGGATGTTCATGTATTTGGTTCACGAATTTTTTAAGTTGGATTCGACAAATATTTTCGGGTTCGTCGTTGAATGACGCATTCAAGTCTCTTGCAAATATGTTGGAAAAGCTGAAAGTGACAAATTTTTAATTTTTAATACGTTATTATATGTTAATATAAGAGCTCATACATTGGCTTAAGCAGTTCTCTTCGAAAAACACGAATGATTTGTTACAGTACGGTATAGACTTGTCGAATGATTTGCCATCTTTAAAATGTTCATTATTTTAATTTCGAGAAACTAATAACGAAAAGCTTTACTTAATGCCGCGTAAAAGAACGATGTCCAGAATAATCGAAAAGAGAAGAAGATTCCCTGAAATTTTTATGTTTAACGAAATTGAGGTACGTGAATTTATGACTTCTGTTAATTGTGCACGTTCACATTGTGTATCGCGCCTGGCAAAAATTAGAAACGTATAACTGTTAAAACATAGATATTCGTGAGAATAATTCCAGATGATTCTCAGAAGAACGACTCGATTTCTGAAGAGACTTCAATGCTTGAGTAGGAAAGGAACCGGCGTTGGCGCGCAGAAGCACACGCGGCCCTTTTTTGTCGTCGCCGAAGAGTGGCGCGCGCCGCGGGTCGCAGTCGTCAGACGTCCCCGCGGGGCGTTTCCGCTTGCGCAAGCCTCGCCCCCTGCGCTGCGCTGCGCAACGCCGACGCCGACGCCGGCCGGGTTTGTCGCTGGCGCGCGCGCGTGGCGCAACGGCGAGGCGCGACGCCGCCGCGGGAGCCACTGCTCCCCATGTGGCGCGGTTACAGCATTTGAAAACACACGTTGTCGGGAACTGGATTGCGCGACCGATAGTGGACGGCTGAGTGAAGTATTGCGGAGATTTCAACGCACCGGTAGGGAACGAAAAAACACTGTAAGACAAATGCACCGACTTAAGGATCCCGCTTTCTTCAGATACGTTTCCGTGCTACAAATTGTGATCAAAGAGCACCAGATGACCAAGTTAACAGAAATATCAGACGCAAACGTATGTACTGTGAGCGGCATGTAAACTGACGCCTTAATAATCACGATGGTCAAAATAAATTTACTGAAAAGTTGCGTTGCATGTGACTATTTCGAATATTGTAGATGACACAAAAACATTTTTTTTTTTTGAAAAAATCTATGACATTTTCTAGTTAAAGGCACTTGTTAGAAAACTAAATTTGAACTTGGTGTGTACGTGTATATTTTACTAACTAATGTATTGTGGTTATTCGTGACTTCTTTTTCATTCGATGAGTGATTTCGATATTTGCTGAATATTCAGTGTCTAGTGTTTCGGCGATTTCCCGAACGAAATTGTTCAATTTGCGACACGATTCCTGTGATTTAGGTCTTCCCTGCGTATGCGTTTCGTAGTTCCTGTACATTGCCTGCATCGCCCCTCCACCGGCCTGCCCAGGTCAGCGCGCATCGTGGGTTCGCCGCTCGATCGCTCGTCTCAGTCTCCGAGGGAGGGGTCCCCGTACGCGTGGTAGGGGCATGCGCGCGCCGCCGCGTTCTCCCGCGCCGCCGCCGCTCCTCTGGTTTTATATCGCGACGTCGCCTGCCCCTTCCACTCCGGTCCTGATCCTGGCTTCCCCCTCCCCAGCCGACCCCCGCGCCTCACGGCCCCCACTTCGCCCTCTGCACCGGTTAGCCCGCGGAGGTTGCACAAAACGCGAGCAGGAGGGGCGCGACGGCGTGCTGTGCGCGGGAGATACGATGCACATGTTCTGGATCCTTCTCCTCGCCCGCCTGGAGGCCGACCTGCTTCCTGACCTTTCCGCTGGGCGACGGCGTGCCTACGCCGCGCTGCGTCTGGCTACGCGTCGCGGATTCTTTTTGCTCACTGGTTCTTGTTCGGATATAAAGAACTTCCAAGAAAGTAAAAGCATCAGGTTTACAAATATGGATGAGTTATTGGAAAAATAAATACGAAACTGATTCAGACGGGTGTCCGATGTCTTGGTGGTGAACATAAATCGATAACTTTGAGAATGGAATTCGACGTTTTCTGTCCTCTTTCCTATCCCGTTATCTATCATCTTGAGAATATTGTTTTCGTATTCCTTCAAAAAATGGAAATTATGTTAATTGTAAATATAATTGCAATATTTTATGCTCCGCCATTAAATATCAAATTTATTATCATTATGATTTATAATATACGTATAGTGTCAGGTAGCACGCATTGTAGGTATGTTTGTTATACGTACGAAAATGTAAATCATTCAAGCACATACCTACAGACAGTTATTTTAAAAATAGTTATTGAGTTTTTTTCCTGTTTTGGGTTGAATAGTGCAACACTCAGTAATCGACGTGAAGGCGCGAAATAACTCGTTGGGGCACCTCTTGTGCTTTCCTTGCTTCGTGACGTGTTTGAGGGACTTTATTATGCAGCGACCGAATTCCGTGCCGTGCTGGAAAATAAAACAAGTGCAAAATCAGATTAGCATTCTCTGACAGCTCTCATTCCGATAAGCAGAAGTACTCGCCCAGAGTTTAGAAAGGTGATTGTCTTTGAATTGAAATAGAATGGAGATGCATTGTTCTTTGCATTTTGCGTTTCGTATTGGTATTTCAATGCACTGCACTTTTTCCTTTCCATCTGATCAGTCAGCGTACTTTATTCTGAGACTTTTTAGAACAGTTGTTGAAATCGTGTTTTGTATGTACAGAATCTGTCTTTTAGATAATCCTGGCGGTACGCATGCTTTTGATTTATTGAAATGTATGAATATTCCTTATTTTATTTTATTTCTTATTAATGCAGAAAATATTTTTGCTGGAATTGTTTTGCGCTGGAATTAGTTTGCGATGAATAAGAAAATGAAGCCCTGCGCTTTGAACGAGTATGTGGATGTTCTAGTTAAAGTGCGTACTACATGGCAATTTCAAAGATTTTCCTGCTGTTGAGTCGCCTTGTGAATGAAAGTGGTCTAATCAGATCTCTTGTTTCTTAACGTAATATCCCTGTTGTGGAGAGCAGAGCACTCCTCGTAATCTTTGCACGTTTCAGCGAGCATTCATGCGGATGAAAGAGCAAATCATGATGCAGATATTCTAATAGAGGTTTATTGTCACTCTGATGCCACTATTACCGCGATTCCGCACTCTCTCTTGCTCGATTTCTTCATAAAGTGGAACGTCCGGCGTCTTTTCTCTTTTTGTTCGTTGAGAGCCACTATCAGGAGACGAAGCGATGTGTATCGCTGTTGCCCTGATCGTGATCCCAAGTACCCAAGTCTCGACAGCCGCGTTTGAATACGTGGCGCGCCCCAGCGCCAACGGAGCGAACTTCCAACATTTTCCTTGCGTGGCCACTAGCGCTGCAAGCGTTCTTGAATCGATGACCGATCTTCCCTGTAGAGTGATAACGTTCTGTCAGGTACGAATTAGCTATGACACTGTTATAAGGATGAATAATAAACTGTATTAATATTGATACCAATGCAATTATTATTTTTTACTCACATCAATATATATTAAGCAGAGGCCGTATCCAGGATTTGGGGGGGGGTATATGAATAGCATCCACCCGAAATTTATAAAAAACACTTTTTTCTTCTGTACGTTGTGTAAACTTACAATGTTTTAGATAATTAGAAATTTTGTGTATGTTTGTAGATACATGTTCTTTCGAGTTTACTTGAAAATGTCCAGGAATGAATTCACAGTTTATTAAGTCTACTTTGGACGCTGTTCGTACAAAATATATTTTAAAAAAATTGTAATTTAACTGACTTTTAACTTTATAAAATGTATTAAATCTCTATTTCTTGATTCACATTTTTTTAGTTTTCGAACAAATGAGCTCACATTTTGTTTAACATAATCTGTTCTATTCGTACATGGGTCAAGAACATATGCGATTATGGGCAAGACTTAATAAACTTATTTTCACGCGTTTTAAGAAACATCCTAGAATATTATAGCCAATTTACGAGTGTAAGTCAGCGTAAGGAAATCACGGAGTTTTAGGCAAGTCTAGTAATTTTGTACAGATGAAAATGAAGTGTTCGTTTAATGTGCCATGGTATAGTGCTATGGTAAGCATGGTATTTTGATGAAGATATATAAATATAGGACATAATGTGATGTTCAACACCTACCAAGGATGCATAAAATGTAAAAGTAATTTTCATGTGAATGTAGGATTTTTTAAAATAATGCTTGTTTACATTTCACCTTGAGCTACAAATTGTTCTCAAAATATAAGGACCACTCACGAATATTCCGATAGAAATTTAAAAGCAGGTAGCTTCTACTGGATAAACCAAAGAACTTGGATGGTGCGTTAGTTCAGTACTATTACTATTTCGAATACTACTTATTCTATGAGATTATTCGTAAAATAAATCTTCTAATTTTCAAGTGTTTGTTGCAATTTTATTCCAGTTTGATCAATGTATTATAGAGAAGGCTTCATAAACGTGGAAATGCCCATTAACAGGGATGAGAGAAAAATACCGTCCCCATTGTCCTGCTAATTGTGTGGGCAGAACTGCAAGTGCCCTTAGTAAGTTAATCGTTCTGTGTGATTTTTCTCTTAACGCTATGTGACCGCGTGAAACGAATTCAAGAAGGAAATCGAGAAGAAAATTAGTATTTTTAAATGAGAAGCCTCGTCAGACTTCTTTTCGATGTATACAATGAAAGATCTTCGTTCCTTTAGAGACCTAAAACATTAATTCTCAAAGACGAAACATGTATTGAGTTGCGAAAATTAAATGCAATTCTTATTCCCTATTCAAATACCTAGCCGTCGCTAGATGCAGAATGCTTCCACTGTCTAAATGAATTATGAAACATGTGTTACTAAATAGACCACCCGTATTTGAACTGTTTTGCAAGTACTTGCGCGTCGTACTTATTACTATTTATGGAACTTTATGAAAGGAGAATTTTTTATGTATAGTTCTTAACAGTTATTATATTTTTTTTATTTTTGATTCATCCATAATACATGTCTTAAAAATAATATACAAATTTTTTTTAAAATATGTTCCTTGCATTCAATTTGTTGCATAATTTACATAGTATTGCTGGACTTCGCTCTTCCTCAAATGCGTCTGAGATTTTTCGAATTAGAAACTGTTGGACAGCAACACTCCAAGGAACATTTTTGAGAGGTTCTTTGTGTCAGTTTTTTGCTTTGCATTTACGACCGGGAGTGCAAATCAAAGATCATTCCGGCATACGCTCTAGGCGACGGAGTAAATCCAGAAAAATCTCAATCAGGATGACGTCTTAGGGATGAACATTACAGGTGCAATAATGGGAAATATGTAGACTAGAAGAGAAGGGAACATGGTCTGTTGGAAATATAAATGAAGAAAATGACGAAATCTTGAAAGAGAAAAAGAAGCAAGAGTGACTGAGAGGCGACTGGTTTCTCATTTATGCTGCACATGATCGAGCTCAGAACGCGTGACATGTTCTCTATCAAGGTCTACTTCCTTTTTTGAGTCGCAGCATCACATACTTCATTCTCTGGAGATTTCTCGTACAATAGCCCGTATCTTTATCTCTTTGATAAATTATTAATCTGCTTATTGTTCCTTATATACAAATTAATAAATTACCAGAAATAAGGACTATTTGTTAAAGTCAACTAAAAAACAGAAAAACTAATTATTTTGTAACGTAAAAGGTACACCACGTAAGCTTTTAAAAATGTTTATTTACGGCAATAAACACCTTGTTGAAGTTCTAGAATATTACTAACAGTTTTGACATTTAAGTTGTTCGAGGACATAGTTTCTTCTGTTACTTCATCACCTCTTTCGATGTTTTCTTCGTTGATGATTTCGTGAAGATCAGTGAGATCATTATCACGAACTTAAATGCCTTTTCTGTTTATATTATCAATACCCTCGAGACGGATTTACGCAGTTGAATTGAGTTGCTTCACAATTGTCATTCAATTTGTTTCTCCGGGCCTTTCTTTCCGTTTCTAAGGGATCGGCGCTAATGGGGAGCCAGCTCTGTTTTTATTGATTTTCCACACACTCCATTTTCATCATAATTTGGCGATGTTTTTACGGCCGGATGCCTTCCGACTCGCAAATTGTATATTCTATTATTCTGTATCGAAATTCAAATTTTGCTGAGCCTGATACCTTTGCGTCCCGGTTTCTGCCGAGTTCTGTTCCCTGATGATACTGTGTGGAAAAATAAAATCTTCTCGCTTTCAAGAAATAATTAGGATGACCAAATAACTTATCGCGAATGGTATCGGTAGCATTTCTAGAGTCGTGAATGTTTGAAATTCGCGAATGGTGAGGGGTTACTGTACTGCTAATTACTTGAGAGCTTTCTATGATTTCAAAAATTGTACGTGAAATTTGAGCATTACAACTTATATTTTACTGTAACTTATGTATAATGATCCCAAAATATTGTGTATTTGGCGAGTAGTTTGAATTAGGTATTGTCTGTCCCTGCTGCAATTGGAATGTGAAGTATTTTCTGCAGAAACATAATGATAAATGCGAAAGGTCGATTGAACACAGAAACCACACTTTCATGGCAGTACAGAATGAATTGTATTCTAAACCCCTTCCGTGACCTGCTGTATCCGGGATTACCCACGTAATAGCGCTCAAACGGTCGTTATGTTTTTTCACTGTCGTATCGAAGATTTGCAGTTGTTGCATTCCAGGGTTCCGGGGCACCATTTCTCCCACGACCGACGACGCTCAGGGGCACGAAAGGAGGAGGAGAGGAGGAAGAGCGGAATAAGGGAAGAAGGGGAGGAGGAGATGAGAAGAAACCGGGTGAAGGGTGGGGGGGGGGGAAGGAAGGATAGGAGGAAGGGCCCCGGGCCTTGGCCGGGCGATGTGAGCGGCGGGGCGCGCGCGGGGGTCAGGGCTTGGCGGGGCGCGGGTGGTGCCTCGCCCGAGGGCGGGGCTCCCTTCTCTTGTTCCTGGCGGCGCGGCGTGTGTGGAGCGCTGCCGACCACTTGCTGTAGGACCGGCCCGGGGTATTGTTCTCGGGGCGTGGCGGGGCGCGGCGATGACGGAGGGAATTCGCTTTGTGGCGGTGCCGGTCAGCAGCGAGAGGCGATGACGGGGACGGACCTAAGCGAGGGAGATAGCGGAGGCGGGAGGCGAAGAGCGTTTAATTCAGGAGAACGGCCCTTTGATGCTCAATGAAAAGGAGTCTTACTTGATTCCGAAGTGATTTTTGTTAAATTGTTCTTGGGAAGCATCGTTGCAAATAACATGTTACGGAGTTACATTAGTATTATGATGTACGTTACATTTTAATAATTCAGAAGAAAGAATGTTGAAATACAGTATACGAAATGCCAAAAATATTACATCTATTTTAAATATTTTACGACCCTATTTGTATTTCGTATTTTTGTATGTAGTTTTGTTGGGGCTTAACGTCTGCCATGTTTTAAAAGTCATCAAGAAGCTTCCACCCTTGTACGTATGTGCAGTTTTCATATTTTAATTTTTGTAATGTTAAGAAAATTCCGCCATATTGGGATATTCCGATTTGTTTTATTCTACTTGCACGGAAAGGAAACAGCCCTTTCAGAGGCTTGACATAGGGATGAACGTGTCTCGAAGGAAGACGATGGCCGTCGGGCGGAGTGGGCGGCGACGCGGGCGGACTGGGGTCGGATCTGGGATAGCGACTAGCGACGCCGCCTTGCGTAACCGGGCGCGGCCGCCGCCGCCGCCTTGTGGATCCCGTCCCAACTTCGCGCCCGGGCGCTCGTTTCACCCGGAAGAATGCTCTCCGGCTAGACGCTTGCTAGACTTCCGCGACTAGGAATGGCCGCCGTGGAAATCAGGTGAATTTTGTCAGTGTAGCAGGTGTTGGGTCGTAAATATTGTTTGCTGTTGTGAAAGGAATTCAGTTGAATTCAGGTCAGACATATCTGCCTATTTTATGTGTGCGTAATATGAAAGTGGAATTTTCGAAGGTTGGGATAGTACTCGAAAGTATTTGTAAAAATGCACATAAGTTTACTACATTACCCTTTGTTGAAGTATTGATGCTCTGTTTTGAAAATCAAATGTACAAACATTTCAATGGTTTGTTTTTTGGTAATATATACAAGAAAAAGAAACATTATTTTCTTTTTTTGGTTTTGAATTTTCAATTTTATAGAATATATTACATTCTAGTGTATACGTTATCATAAACTTGAAATTAAATTACCAAAATGTCATGAATTAAATTTAAATGAGTTCATAACAACTTCCTCTGGCGACTTCGTATATTAGTTACAGTTTTAATATATTTAATGTTCGCATTTACAAGCGTTATACATAAATGATGTGAATCTAATCACAGAGAAAAAAAATACCTGATATTGTATGTTGCTTTTATTTCAATCGTGTGGTAAAAGAGTTCTATCCTTCGAAAGCATTTTGATTTTCCTCATAATTCATTTTCTTTTATTGCAATGTTTAATCTTCAGATCTTTGATATTTTGAAGGCAAAATTGAATTGTGAGTGTTTTTTCCTGTGAAATTGTCGGTATCTTTCTCTCTTGACCTTGGATATTGAACGTTTGACTAAATGCTTCATTTTTTTTTATTATTTCACGGTTTTAATAATAAAATACGCAAAACAAAATCACTCAACTGTTTGTTTAGTAATAAAATAATCTAGATGTGAAAGGTCATACAATTTTTTTTTCGATAACTGTTGAAGTATTAGTTTTTCTTTCTAATTTGGTTGTGCCATTTCGTGACTGTCTTGTGTCTTTTGTGGACTTCATATAATTTTGAAAGTCCTGATCTTTTTTGAAGTGATATGTATGAAATGGTTTTATTTTGTTTCGTTTTGTATAATCCACTATTGATAGCTTAGAAGAATGTGAAATCAGTATTTTATGACGTTTGAATTATTTCTTACAAACATTGAATTGTGTGATTGCAGTATCATTCTATACCTATGGCTGCAGAATTCAGCGTTATGATACCCCTATTTGTTTGTTTATTCATTCTTAAGGAAGAAATGTTTTGTAAAGGGAAATTATATTATAAACAAAAATATTTTTTAATGATCTCAGATATCTGGGATAATTTTAAACAAGTAATTGATGCGACTTCACTGTTTTCTGATTTGCTTGGATACGTTCCTTTGTTGCCCTGTTACTCTGGCACGTATAAATCACTCAGTGTCGTAATTCCACACACTTAGCGAGAGCGCTAAAGCAGGTATAAACGATTATTTGTCCTTAAACAACTTGTTCAGGAGTCAAAGGGTGAGGCTGTTGGCGCGAATCCTCTCCGGCGCTGCCCTCGCATTTGCGAGCGCCGGCGCAGGGGCTGCAAGGGGCCGACGCTTTCCCCGGCGCGCGCCTTGCATCTGGAACGACGGCCGCCATAAATCACTGGCGGCGGCTTGAAGGCTCCCGACGATTATTTCCCCGCAACTCATCACATATTACAAACACTCTCCCATCGAGCGCCAATCAACAGATTTTGCCGAGCGATGGGCCAAGGTGTTGCAAGTGGTGTGGGAGTTTTGTCGGATATTAGCCGTGTTTTGCAACGTTAATCGTTGTAATTGCTTCTTCTGACTAGTGCTATGGATGGGATGAGCTCAAGCGAGTAGTAGACGAGCTAAAAAGAAATTTTAATCAGGAATGGCGGGCGGATAAGCATAATCAGAGTGACGACTTTGCAATAAGATATGAACTAATCTATTTGCGAAAAAGATCAATGATTTCGCCATTTTTATGTTCTGTATTCAATATTGTATTTATTTCTTAGAAGATTGTTTAACGTGTTAATATTTTGTTGTTGGGTATGTTTAAATAGGTTTAATTTTTTAAGCTCGTTCGAAGTTTCACTGTTGCCGAAAAATCATTACAACAATGTAAGTTCAAACTGTTAAAATGTTAAATCTTTGGATATGGTTGATATTTTTTGACATTTAATTTCTTTTAGGTATAATATCTCCATTGAGGAATATTGAGCTTGCATGGACCCCCATTTTTTCGATCAAGGCTTAAAGTTTACCACCAGAACCGGAAGAAAGTGCAGTTCCCTAACCCGGAAAGCGATGAGAAGCGTGGAGTTCACCGATGGGATGTGCACCAGCGAATCGATTTTGAGTCGACCGAAGAGGAGGAGGAGGAGGCGGCGAGGAAGCGCACCTGTTGGCTTATGTAAAGCTTAACGACTCCTGACAATGGGAGGGCTGGGGGCTGTCCGGCGCCGCCCGCCCGCCCGCTCGCCCGCTTGCTCGCTCGCCCACCCACCGAACCCCGGCAAAGGCTAACGGGTGCGCTTGCGCCACCCGCCGCCCGCCGCGCGCGCTCGCCCGCTTAGCCGCTCGGCCGCTCCCTTCGCCCGCGCAAAGTTCAGCGGCGCGCGCAACTGGAGCACGCGCCGCCCCGCGCCGGCCCACGGGCATCCGGTGATGCTCCCGCAGCGCTGCCCAGCCCGCTGCCACGGAGTGCATTGGATTCGACCAAACAATCGTCGACAACGTTTCTCTGCGACAATGGTGTTCTTCGGCCGATGTTTGCGGAAGTTTGTGTAGCAAAACGTCTTTTGATATTTTCTCCTTGCATTCAATTCGTAAAAATCAGCTCAGCTACTGTAAATATATTATAATCTTAAGCAGAAGGAAAAATACATTTTTAAACAAAAAGAAATAGCTTTTTTTTTTTCAAGTAAAAGCTTTTAAATAGGATTTTTTAATTAAATGATTTCTATAAATGACATGATTTTGGAGTACTTACTGATACTAATATAGGTTTATTTTTCTATTTGGAATTTTTTCAGCAATAATTGATTGTTAAAAGTAGTTGATTAAAATAATGTCAGTTATTTTTTTAATTTAAATTGTGGTCATAATGACTTCTGCAAACGATGCTACTACTAAGATAGTTACTAACACTACTGCTAAGATACTGCAAATATACTTCTGAATTGTATTTTTACGAATCAAAAGCTACTTTGTTTCTTACATGTTTCATTTTTATTAAAAATAGCTAGTGTGTGCTTAATTAATTTGGGCGTTTTAAAAATTAAAATGATCGCAAATCCTCAAAAGGCACAAGTTTGGGTCAAAGTCAAAACTTTCAAGAGAAATTAGAAAACAAACGTTTTGTTTGAATCAATCTCCTAAACGTAATGTTAATGTAAAGATACATAACTAATAAAACTATAAGGTGATGGTTATTAAAAACTTCTTGGACCTTAACTGCATGTTATATTCTTAACAATTTCAATGACAATCTGTACCTTAGTATAGCAAAAATAAAATATTTTGTTGGTTTTAATAATATAATTAAACATTCATTTGCTTTAAATAAGCACTAGAAAAATCCCATCTTTCAAGTGGAGTTAATGTCAACAAAAATGGGTGAAAAAGTATCTGCTAAATTGTTTATAGAATTATATTTTTTCACACGCGAAATGTGTTTCTGAGAATCAGTTTATTTTGTTTTCCCATTTGTGTGTTATTTGTTGGAGGGGCGAAAAGTACAGATCTCTCTTGTAGGCTAACTAATTCATTCTATTGTATGTAGTGAATTGGTTAATGTTGCAGATTGTGCGATGTACCAGAAGCATAGTTTATAATGGAATGGGAAAACGTGGTACAATGACGTAGACATTCCCCAGTGTTTGTAGAACTGTTAAGTAAATATCGGTCGATTCGTACTATTCTAAGCAAAAACGCACTCAAAAATCCTGTTCTCGAAAAAATGTCTCTTCCCTCTTTTTCATTTCTTGTATTCTTAAATTTCTTTTGTCTTTTTGCTTCTTTAACTCGGCTATTTGCCTGCCACGATTCTCTTTCATTTAATTTGACTTCTCACTTCATTGATGCTCAGCTTTTTCTTTTTTCTGACCATCGTCTCTACTGCATTTTCACTGACCTCGACCTCATTACTTTTTTACACATCGTTGTTCGCACCACCATTATTTTTGCCTTCTGAAAAGCATTCTAATTACTTTTATATTATTATTTGTTCAGTGTACCTCATCTAACATTTCATTATGATTTTAGATGCTTTATTCTTCTTCTCTTCCATTCTGTTCACTTTGTTTCATCTTTTTCTCCTGGATAATTAGAAGTCCCTAATACACCAACTGCAACATCAGAATGAAATTAGTATGTGACTACGGTAAGTGGAACAGAGGGAAACACTGTTATTGAGTAATTTATCTCTTCAGCAATATTGGTGTAAAGTTGAATAACGGCATGTCCCCAGGATACTTGAAGATGAGGTACTGTTCCCTTTCATCATTTCGATTCGTAGAATAAATTACTTTTTCTACCTCCCTTTTTCCATCATACTCATGCACTTTTCTCCTTGGATCTCCGCCTTGTCTTCGGCCCTCGCTCAGCTCCTCTCGCCCTGTACAGTGGTTACGAATCATTTCCAAGAGACCCCGCCCACTTCCTCTGTCTCAATGCCGCCGAAGCCGCTCACAATGGCGAGCAGCCCCTGGCCGCACGCATGATCGGTGAAAGCGCTCCTCTGCCGCTGCTCGTGCGCCGCCAGTGGAACTTCAAATAAGGCGCAGGGCCCGGTAGCAGTTTCGCCATCGGGGGCCGCCCGGCATGCGTTCGTAAATTGGACATTGTTCCCTAATTTGCATAAAGCATCTGCGTAGCCTTGACATTTATTACGGATAAACATATGGATTTCGCTGTAATTGCGAGCGTTCTCGTCTATTATTTCATGACGTGTCTATTTGTTTTCTCAAGTAAATGCGAAGTGTTACAAACCTCGGAGAAGGGAAGTGGAATCTGTGTCAGGAATACGCGTTCTTCTACACGTACAAATAATAGGCAGAAACTGCGATTAAAAAAGACCTTTCAGAGTTTGTGATCCCGGTGCTTGCGGAATCGTATTATTAGAAGGTAATATGAAACTATTCTAACTCATCGTTTGTTTTATGGTGTACTTAAGATATTATGTGATAGTTTTGTTTTCAAGATGAATATTTTTATTTATTTCGTTTTACTATTTTTAATGACTTTTATTAAAATAAAAACATAGTTCAAAAGCAAAAAGACATCTTAAATCACGTATAAATAATAAATTTCATCGAGAAATTTTCAAATTTTCATTTTTTTAATGTACTTTTCGTCAATGAGGTATAGCACTACGAACACAATATTTATTTTAATTTTAAAAAATGTATAATTTGATGTGAAATAAATCGTGAGAATGCTTAATTATAGTACCATTAATCAGTGCTTGCTAGGTACATCACCCTCGGATATTATCTTGGCCTTGGCGTGAGCGCTCATGAGTTAAATTATCTTCCACATCGACAAGATGCGATGGTGCCCTGTCAGTGAAAATAATTACTTAAATTCTTGCGCTTTACTTTCTTTGTTTTCTGCGCTTCAACTCACCCCTGTCAAGATTTTCCTCGCTCTGAGGGGCAGCTTGCCATGACATCAGCCTGAAGGGCAATTCTTGTAATACTTCCATTGTTATCGAGCATTTATTTCTTGGATGAAGGACGAGTCACGGTCACCTTGTGTCGCCTCCGCTGTCGTGGGCCACGTGGAGTTCCGGGTTCACTTCTTCATCACTAAGGATGCGCGAAATACATTGAGGAGATTATTTATTTATGGAGGCTGTGTTGCTGTGTGGAGAGATCTTAACCTCAAATTTGTTATGACGAGTTCGTTTCATCTCCCCCCCCCCAATCTTCCTCCTCTCTCGCCTTGTTTTATTTTGTCCACTAGTCTTGAAGTTCTATTATTCGCGTTTCTGAAATATTGTTGAATTGCTGATCTTCTAGCCTAAAATCCTAATTTCAGTCGTTAGTGGTTGCGTAGTCGGGATCATGATTGATGAAATAGTCGTACAATAAATAAATAAATAAAAATTTTAAAAATCGTATGCGCCAGAATTGAGTTGTTACTGAGAATTCGCTATTCATGAAGTTAATTATATGTCCTTTCTTCCTTACCACACCTCTGAAAATATGTTACTAGAGGAAAATTACCGATGATAAAAAAGAGCGTAGTACTATCATTTGGACAGAATGGTTCGATTCCTTTCAGAAAGGCAAGGAATGAAGGAAACATATTTGTGTATGTGGTATCCCTAATAGGAAGATCGTTATATGCGAACATTCGGAAATTATGACCATTATTGTTTTCTTGAAGATGTAAAATGTATTTTGCGCTGTTGTCATTGTGAAGAATATCACCAAGTGGATCACGTACCATATGTATTCCAAGCTACTGAACTTTTGATCATAGTATTTCATGCGATCTACCAACAATTTATTTGAACTTAATTTAGTTAGTATATTACGCAATTCTTCTATTCAGAAGTTTTCGAAGTTATTTATTTTTGATGAAGTTTCATAAAGCACGTCAGTTCATGCAATATAATTCTACTCTGTTCTAAAACATTCACATTTTTGTTTCAATTCATTCCTTACTCTAGGAGATTTCTTCATTGGATGGTTTCCTTATACAAAATTATCCCTAACACAACCAATCAAATACCATTTAACCTTCGCGTCGTCTTCTACGGAAAGTGTTGTCCTGCCAACTTGGAGTGATTGTATTCCCAACTACCGATCAATATTTCTAATGACAACGCAATAATAGATCACGAATTGTCAGGCCATTGCGCGGAGTGTGGAAATGAATGAACGACACGCGGCCGATGACACTACAACTGTCTCCGTTTGTTAGTACGACACCAACATCTCAGTTTACAAATTTTACTTGCGTCTTTTTCCAGGCTTACTCCGGACTAATGACAATTAATTGAAGTGATTAATTCAATAAACAGCAAATATCCAACCGAGTCTATAATTTGTGTCATCGGCCGTGTTCCGTTTAGTACTTTTCGTAGCATCTTCTTGTAAGAAAGAAAATGTATAAACATATGCCATTTCTTAGAAAACCAGTTCTTACGACATATTCCTTTACAACTCATCGGTTTCGACCGATTATCACGGGCAGAGGAGTATTAACAACCGGAGTATTAACGAACACCTCGCGCCAAGAGTGCTTTTCATTCCTTTGGTTGAATTACGCCCATCCAACTCGAGTGCAATAATACGAATAGTTAATTCTGATACGAGCGGTAAAAGTGACCTTCTATTTTGCGAGTAGGAAAAGTTGCGTCACGAGGCAGATGGAGCAAGTGGCTCAATCCTGCGAGCAAAATAGAATAACTGTTACCACGTGTGTCACACTTTTTAGTTCAAGTCTACAAATCACTTAATTCTTAAGTGACTTAATCATTAAGGTCAGACATGATGCGGCCAGTCGAAATTATTGTGTTTTCTTTGTTATATTTACAGTTTACCTTAACACTTGAGTATAATCTCTCTTTTTTCAAGCACTAATGCTAAAAATTGAACTTTTAGCACGCTATGCATGCCATGAAAGAATTACATTTACTAGTGACTGTGCAAAGAGAATATCTGTGTCTACATTCACTTTTCCCCATAGCACGTCATACACAGTTTTTAACTGTTTTTTGACGTAAAATAAATAAATAAATACATTTTTTAAATACCGGGAGTGATGGCTCAGGGCATCAGCCCATGTCACTGCAGTCCCTCTGATACGGAGTTCTAGGTTCGAGTACCCACGGTGGTAAGATTTTTGACTTTAGCTTGTCAGCTAGCTCAAATTCAGTCCGTCTGGAGAAGATTTCTAGCGGCCGGTTGCTCTGATCGGTAGTTTTTCGTGATTCCTCCGATCAACACCAGGCGAATGCGGGAGCAGTACCCTACCAAACGGGCCACGGACCGCGCGCGATCTTTCCTTCTTTCTTGTCCTTTCCTCTCCTCTTACACACACTTGTACTAGCATGCCCTACACTACCACTCATGACGGAAGCTTAGAGCTTGTCCCGGCTGGGGCGGTGCCCAGTGGGGGGAGATACCTGGCTGGAGAAAACCCCGCTAGCTGACGGTCGGTCGGCGCCGGATCTCGCCATCCAGCGGGGGAAGATCACCGCCATCTCACGAAAAGAAAACTTGCACTACACGTACGGGACTAATGACCCTAGTAGATGTCGCGCCCGGAATATCTATGAATCAATCGTTTGAAATGAACCTATCTTGTCGGGCGCACAGCTTTTTTCCTCGCGGAAAAGGACTTGAGGCAGCGGAAGCAGCAGCGGCGGTGTTAGTGGCGGCGGATGAACTGATGCGTGAAGATGCTGCGCGTTGAGAAAGCGCTGCCAACTCCCAAATTGTAAACGCTAATTACCAACCCGACGCGGTTTCGCCCGCCCCGCCCCGCCCGAAACAGTGCAGGGGCGTTGCGCGCGCTTTGCGTAACCCTGCAAAGGTTGCTCGAGTTTGGGAGGCGCGCGGCCTGCGTGCTCGCGCCCGCCGCCAGAAGGGATTCCACCGCGCGCGCGTGTGATACATGCTGGCAGCATTAAAATCCGGGGGTAGACCTTTGCCAGGCGGAGCTTGTGCGCGGGGCCTATTTGTCAGCTGCTAATTGCGTTCCTCCATAACATCGGAGAATTACTGGAATAACGGGTGCTGAGCTTGCGCGTATAATTCTTATTTAGAAATTTAGTACCGTAAAATTCTCTCGATTTCAGAGACATTTCACTGCTAAAGAATGTATTACAACATAATTTAGGATATTCAGTTTAGTGTAGGGTGGAACTTTAAAGAATTAGGTTTTGGCGTTTGATCTTTGCCCCGTTAATTA
This sequence comes from Teleogryllus oceanicus, assembly GCA_964035755.1. Classification (NCBI taxonomy): domain Eukaryota; kingdom Metazoa; phylum Arthropoda; class Insecta; order Orthoptera; family Gryllidae; genus Teleogryllus; species Teleogryllus oceanicus. The sequence continues at coordinate 59,580,037 of CAXIVR010000008.1, forward strand.
TGTAAGATTTGTAGCCATTAAGCCTTGCACTCCTGTAATTCTATTTCAGAAAACTTTCATTTTTCGTGCCTTCCTTATTAGTGCACCTTTCATTTTGACTGGCCCTGCTTATTATAGTTACGAGTATGTTCTTACATAGTACATATTTTTGTTATTGTCACCTTTTTTAAATAAAAATATCAGGACATGTGTTGAACTTTTGGAATATAACTTGCGCTAGTGTTAAACATGTGAGCCATTGTGGGTGGTCGTCCTCAAATGAAGACGTGCCAATTGTACGAGTTAAACGAGAAATGAGATCTTGCCCCATTCCTGATGCACGCCGGTTCAAATGGTGGGTCTTACACTCGGCTCAGAGCAGAGTGGGCAGGAACAACGTTGCAATATTCGCAACTGCATATCGTTGCATTTCCCCTCATTTGAGAGGTACGTTCGGCACGAACCACTGGTTACAGTGCGGGTTTGCAGGAAAGCGTCCTTCTAGGACACATTAAAAGATATTAAGAAATTCCTTAAGGTTTTAAATATATTAATGTATGTTTTTACTGGTAAATGCTAGTTAGAACTTAATATGCTTATGCATTGTAATCGTGACTATTTTTTTAAATACGTTACAAAACGAACTAATGAATAGCACAAAATTCTTAATGTACTACTTTCGAGATAATTAATGAAATAAAATAGGAGGTTTTGAACATTTTCCCTCAAATCCTGCGTATTATTGTTTTTAAACAAAACTATTTCGTTTCAAACTGTTGTTTAATCGTCACATAAAATTGTTTTAAAGTCGTTGTGTTTCATTCGTTTTGATTTGTATCTTTTAATTCTTTCCGGAATTTTATGTTACACTTGGTTAATACGAAGGCTCAAGAAAAAAATATCTTGCTTCCTTTAGAAAACCTTAAATGACCTGTGTTATTATTGGCCTGTGTTTCTTTTATGTGGTAATGTATGATAGGGAAACACTACTTTTTTCGATTCATTACAAAGTATTGTGAATAAGCTTAGTGTATGAACGTATTAATGATAATAATACAACAGAAATGTAAAATTATAGCATACTGATCTTTCATTGTTGTTACTACTACTAATATTTTTCGTTCATTGATTATTCACCAGAACAGACGTTTCCAAACCATCTATGCCATTTAGTCGTTTTTACGTGACTTTCGGAATTAGCAGCTTTTGATTATGCCGTACACAAAACGAAGATATTAACAAATATAAAGCTCTCATATATGAGCTGTCCTCATTCCTGCTCAATAAAACTACTTTTATAATATTCACAAGCATTGCACTGATTCACAATTACAGTATTTCTATCGTTGAGTGAATTAGTCTACGCAGCGGACTTTTTTTTATAATTTATAAGAAACTATGGACATAAAATTTTATCCGCGCATTACAAGGCGTTTGGTGCTGTAACGGACAGTTCAGGAGCTGTCTCATCGAAGCTAGAATCCAGCATGAACTTATTTGCACTGCATATATTTTGCCAATATATTTTGAAAACAATGATTTACAAAGTGCGGAATGTTTGCCCTAGTTCAGATAGTAACATATTATTTTTTTATTTGTAATTTCTGTTCTTTTATTTTCGTCTTGATTTCGGTAATTAACTGCATAATTAAACCCATTTTTAAAATAATATTTTTTTAAATGTTCAGTATTTTAAAAATATAATGGCCAGATCGAAATCTTAAATATGTATTGCCTGGAAAACAGTATCGAATGGCGGTGTTGGGATTTAGAGAGACGTTTTTGGCATTAGTTTATCAGTTATGCTAAACAAACGTGAATGGGAACCTCATGTCTCGTGATTTGAACGAGGATGTAACGGTGATGTAAAAATTGTTTAACAATGAGCTTCTTCCACATTCGCGACTGCATGGCCTCGTTTGCTCTCCTTCGGGAGCATTAAAAAAGGCAAGGCTGACGAGGACAGCTCTCAATTCAACCGGATCTTCCCTTCCCGCTGCCAGCGCCCAGCCTCTTAATCCGCCGGGATTCGTGGCAGCTCAGTGGCAGAAATGACGAGGGCAATTAGCGGAGGAGGAGTACACGACCCCAGTCCGTGGATTGTTACGTGCTGCAACTTCATTTTCCTTCGAATGGATTGGTCTGGAGAACACATCGAGGATACCGATGGTCAAATATGGCCGCATTGACGATCCTTTATCTGTCAAATCGTGCAGAACGATGTAATCGTTTCGTGAGATTACATCTCTCTGTCATATCTTTTGTTTTGAGCGCTCCCATGCATGTTTAAATCTCGTTATTTGCGTCATTGCATGAAACGAGGTGTTTTGCGCGCGAGGTGAAGTTGCGGATTTTTTGGCGTCTGGTGTGCGTCACGCAGATCACGATTTCATTGAAATGCCTATCTTCGCCATCCGAATCGTTAACTTCAAAATGGGGAACGGATGTTTTCATTTTCAATGCACTTGTGAATGGGCATTCATGATGGTCAATCCTGAACTCTTTGTTAACATTCGATAGAGTTTACATCTACAATTTTCTGGGGTCAAGACAGTGTTGTTTGCTTTTGATTCAGGTCGTAATTTATTGGTTAGTCTCAGTGCTGATGATATGCGATGTGTTAGTTGCTTATAATGAGTGAAAACTAACCCTAGCTTTTATATCAGTATAAAATTTCAAGCACCACCAATAAGCCAAGGGGGGGGGTGACTTCCAGAGCTCCAGCTTGTTTTAGTTTTATTGATTTGTTTTTCAAATTAAAAAAATCTTTTAAAATGTGTATTAACATGAGTATTTATTTCAATGAAAAGTATAATTGAATGTCAGGCTCTACTAATGAAAACGCAAAATTTCCTCGCATCATTTCCTCAAATTGTTTAATTTTTTTGTTTTCGAGTGAATTCTCCCGATTTTTTAACCGATGTTCAAGGACAATAGCATAGCTTATATCGAACAAATTGTGATAAATTGCGTAATGTTTTTATCAGAAATCTAATCATAAGCAATATAATAATTATATCACAATATTTTTATATAATAAATGTACCATTAATATTATCGCCATTAATTGGAATTCAGCTTCCTAAAAAATGTAAGCTTGAAAAAGAAACAATAATCGTTAGGCTTCTGAATGTGGTAGGTCCTGTTTCATATTAGTAGGTTTAGGGAACATGTACTGATATTTTAAATACTAGTTGAGAACGACACGCAATCGAAAATAAAGAAACAGAATACACGCTTCCGAATTGTTTTGAATTTTTCTTTCACTAGTGATGCAATGAGAAGAATGAGTATTTAACGTTTTTATGGTAGTTTGTTGTTTGTGGAAAGAGTTACATTGTCTCTCTGAATCTGGGAATTTTGAAACTTACGTCATGAAATTTCCGTTTGGTTGCGGCAAATATTTCAAAAATATATTTGAGGGTCTTAATGAGACGTGCTTCGATAAAGGAGGATATAATCTTGGAACACTTTTATATTTGTTGGCCTGTTATCGTAAAGGAGTTAGACATTCCATTTTTTATCAAATTATGTGTTGTTAACGAACATTAATTTGCCGTTATTACTCGCACAAATTCTCAAGTTCGTCAAACATTTGCAAGCATCAAGAGCTGCATGCAGTTTCTTTATTTTACTCCTTCTACTGCTACCCATTATCTTTCATTGGTGTGAAGTGGAGCACGCGTTGCAAATTCACAGCACCAGCGGGGCTGGAAGGATGGTGTTGATCCTTCACCCAGGGTTAGCGGGCCGCCCTCAAGGCCGGCGAGGAGCACCTTGAAGGCACTCGCGCGCCCGAGAGCCACCATTCCGATTCGAGCGCATCCCACGCGGGCGATGATCGCCCGCCGCCCGTCCGCCCATTGTAAAAACAGGAGCGAAAGGGAAAGGCGCCAGCGCCATGGCGGACGCCGACACACGGCTGTGTAATTCAGCTGCAGATGTAATTCGTGCTCCGCAATAGAGAAGAGTGGGTTTTGAAATGATGCGAGAGGTGAGGAAGGTCCTACTTTGTGTGCTAATGATGGAAGAGAGAGATACAGTCAAATGATATTGGAGGAAACTCGTACATACGCGGATGCGGTGGAGACGGGTTGTTAGATCTGGTGCGGATGCAACACCTATGAGGGCGTTTCGAGTCCCCGGTCGATTGCATCGAATGTTTTTTTACTGCGGTAGTTCCTCTGCTGTGGTCCGCCGAACCTATGCATGCATCCAGGAAGTATTCAGGAATAGCTATTTCAGTTCGGGCCTCCTCCCCAATCATTAAATATTTTTGAAAAAGCATTAATTTTGAAATAAAAATATTTCTAATGGCAATTCTCGTTGAGAATGCCCTGCTATGTAATTTATGGTAATCGTTTCGAATACATCGAGTACATGCGTGATTTGTTGTGGTGACTTAGCTTTCAGTAACCCACCCGACGCGCCATCGCTGGACTCAGATTTCTACAGCAACACAATTGTAAACGTTAATGCCCAAAAGTACATGATGGTTTGGCCTTCCCTTTATGCTTGACAGCGGGAAGTAACTTTACCAAATGACATCACTCTGAAGGTTATGGAGAAGTGTAAGAATGGTAGTACATCCATGACTTCTCGTTATGAGAGAAATCGAGTTAAAAATAATAATAGCTCAAGATGCGCCGGCTTTCCGCAAAGCATCTGTTTTCTGTCGCATCGAAAATCCAGATAAGATGCGTTTTAGCCCTAACAACTCTGTAGGCGTGAAATTATGTTTCAATATATAGTCTACAAAATGTATTGTGGATCTTCTACATACTTGTGCATGAAGTTGGAATCTGTAGTACTAATTAACGACATGACAGAATTGAAACGCAACTATGCAGCCTCCGATCTTGTATAGGTGCATGCTTTAGTTGGACATCCTGGAACTAGGAAAAAACACAAAATCATCCATATTATTTCCAATGTTGTCAAAAATTGAAAGAAAACTTGGCAGACTTTAGCCATGAGAGAGGAGATTATGGCTTTGTTAGATACGCAGAAACTCGGGAAAATCCAATAACAACGAAACTGATTCCATTTTGAATGAAAAATACTGTATTTTATTGTCTTTTACACCTTTACGTTAACCACCCGACGAAATTCTTACACTCTGTGCGTCACTATTTACAACCCAGCTGACGCCTTGCGAGAAGACTCCAAGGAAGAAGCCTCCCGCCGTTAAATATTTGCTGTTCTCATGTTCAGCTATGGAACAACTTTTTTGATATTATTGGTATGTGCTCTTGTAGTGTATGTATGCTATACTACTTTATTGCAGTATTTGTAATTTTTTGTGAAAATATGGTATTTAATTTATTGAGTGTTATATGAGAATATTGTATTTGTTGCTCTTGCGTACTGTTTGTGTTACGTTTTGGGGAGCTGTATTGTGTGGTTTTATTCAGCTGCATTTTCACTGCTTCAGTCACTAGTTTGAATGAAGTTATTGTTTCATATAACATCGTTGGTTGATTGCCATCCTCGTTGGTTGATTGCCATGTTCGTAGTTCATTTGAGGAGTGTTTTTGGTGCATTCACACCCAATGTTTTGGCTTTACGAGTGAGTGCATTATTGAATTTCGCGTAATATAATACTTTAATGCAATAACCCATTTTGCGTACATATATGTTACAGTGATGTTGAAAACATAAACTAATTAGAATGACAAAACTTAATTGGAAAAATGAATGAGGTGGCATCTACATTCCGTATATTAAACATTTAAATTTATTTATTTAAACTGCAATTGGTGTAACCCGGTGGCATTAATTACATAAGTAAGATATTAATTTTCATGCAAATAACATAATAATGTTGATAATAATGCTAAAATAATAATAATAATAATAATAGTAATAATAATAACAGTAATAATAATATAATAATAATAATAATAATAATAAGTAAATAATAATAATAATAATAATAATAATAAAAACTTAAAAAAAAATTACCTAAAAGATAAAAGAAACGTCAATCTAATACAGCACTGAGTGCTTAAACAATGAAGACCGCACTGCACTTGCCTACACTTCACTTCATTTCACTTCACTATTACACTAAAAAACACCTTCATTATTTCTCTGCTCTACACTGCACAACACTTCACTTCACTTCACTTCACTTCACTTCACTGTATAACTTAATATTCCTAGTTAACTACCTCAAACTTAGAAATGCCCTAAATTACTTTCCTAAATTGTTGAACGCTTCGAGGAAAGGGTTCAAAGGTTTTTGCAGGCAATCTATTCCAATCTCTTATCGTTCTATTTGTAAAAGAAAATTTCCCGACATCCGTTCTCTGCGGTCTTAAATTTATTTTGTGCCTGTGATCACCTCTACCGATGTACGTAGGAAAATTTAGCCGCCGTTTAATTTCTTTCCAAGCTGGATGACCGCTATAAGCTTTATACAAGGCGCAAAGTCTTGCCAATGTTCGCCTGTTTTCGAGTGAAACCCACCCTATCCTTTTCTTGTCCCTGAAAGTAAATTTAGCTGCTCTACGCTGAATCCTTTCCAAATTCTTACACTGCATAATTTTGTGCGGATCCCAACAAATTGCTCCATATTCCATTATCGGACGAACAAGCGACAAGTAAGCAATTTCCTTCGACCATAATGTACCCCCCAGTAAGATATGCATCAAGATCCCGTGCGAAATGGATACCTAGGTACTTACACGAAGAAACTCTCGGAATAATGTCGTTACTTAAACGGTAATTTGTTACGCTGTAATTGTGACCTCTGCCAAAAGTGATAGATTTGCTTTTAGAACTATTTATGGTCATACCATTATTTTCCGCCCAGTAAGATAATGCATCAAGATCCCGTTGCAGCATATTTTCATCGTCTTTCGAATTTATAATGCGATATATTATGCAATCGTCTGCAAATAGCCGAACATTTGAAATTAATTGCGCTGGCAAATCATTAATGAACACTAGAAAAGAAGAGGTCAATGACACTCCCTTGCGGTATTCCTGACGTAACGCTTGCGCAGGAAGATAACTCTTGCCCAATTCGGACTTTCTGTTTCCTGTCACGCAGAAACTCGCTAATCCACGCCACCACCCTGGGATCGATGCCTGAATTTATTAATTTCTGAACAAGTCGGTCGTGTGGAACAACATCGAACGCTTTGGCAAAATCTATAACTACTGCGTCTACTCTCCGCCCGCGTCAATTTCATCTGCTAGGTCCTGAAATAGCGTTACTACCTGACTTTCGCATGAATAATTAGTCCTAAATCCGTGTTGGCCATGATAGAGCCATTTTTGACTTCCACTCTTGCTTAATGTAACTCGCAACTAGATGCTCCATAAGTTTGCAGACCACTGACGTGAGACTTACCGGCCTATAATTACTTAGTATAGTTTTGTCCCCACTTTTTTGGTTAGGTATTTTATTGGTTAGGTATCAGCTACGAAGCGTACCCGATAAAATTGAGAAAGTTGATAATAAAATTCGTTTCATTATGGCTAAATTGATCACAGTCTAGATTTATTTACATATATCTACGATATTTACTTCTTACAGAATGTGCATTTATTAATTGCTCTTTAGATCAATAAACTACTAATGTAGTCATGATTCAGGAAACGACTGTCATGGAAACTAATTGTACAGTCATATTTAGACATTAAAAAAGAAATATACAAGGGTGAAATGCTCGTATAGGTGCAGGTAGTAGAATGTTTTTCAAAAAATGTATCCTAATTGTAAAACGACTACATAAACTTTTGTTAGTTTTAATTGTTGTTGATGCTCGAAAGAAAGACGTGTATATTTCATATCATTTTTATTTGGCTTCAAAAATTGAATTTAAAGTCTAGGAACGTAGGTTTTATACGAATATGCACTCTCTTTCCTCATTTCGTATAATGTTTGTGAGACTCTGGTTGTGTCTAGGAAGTTATTTCCGTTGTGGATTCACCTTGATTAATGGAAATTCTGGAAACAGAGTTTAATTAAAAGCCTATTCAATGATAGTATTAAGAAATTAAAGTGTCTTACTGCTGACCTAATGGTATGTTACTTCTAAGAAGTTGAGTGTTCTTTACAAGTAAGCTCTAACGTGATCTCCAGTGAAATATTGCAAGTTGCGACAGATTGCATTTGATTGAAAGAATTTGTAGAGTTCTTGAGAGAAGTCTTATCTAATATTATCGAAAGCAGGGTATATTGAATTTGTGAAAATACAAACATGCATTCCAATGGTGACATAATATGCAAGACACGTTAACGTGTGCGTTTTGAGTAAATCAAAATAATGTTGATGTTGCGTGTTCGAGAATTGACATATATAATGTAATTGCGACCTCTCTCTCATATTTGGAAACTTCCTTAGTTGAGCAACAGACGACAGTTGCTTCTCCATTTTAATGTGTCCTCAAGAATTAAAATTCATCATTCTTTATATATTACTGTTTGGCGATTTTTGTGATTTAACCATTAAATGTTTTGTTTATGAATAATGGTTCAATGTTTTAATTGTATTCAAGAGTTACTGTTCAGACTGCTGTATTCAGCTTTTTTCTACACAGAACGTGAATGCCAAGTGCGAGAGAGTGAGCTTGCAGCCACACATTCACCTTCGAGTGCTGTTAGCGGTCCATGAGGTAATAGCGGCCCAGGTGGGCTCTAATCAATTGACATGGACGGCCGCGGCCATGTTCTTTCGCGGAGGGCGGTGCCGCGGGGAAGCAAAAACCCCACGCCGGCGCAGGCGAGGACGCGCACACGGCAGCCTGGCTCATTGCTCCAAGGGGAGAGCTTTCGCTCGAAGGACAACGTGAAAAGAATTTGCCCGAGGAAGCTGAATTTGTGGTGAGATGTCTGTGGTGGAACAATGTAGGAGCAACATGGGGCTCTTCGAAGGCAAAGAAATGTAAGAGGTTTCAGGTCAATTCTTCCTTTCATTGATCTAAATGTAATGTTATTCGTCATAAATATTCATTCGGTTTGTCAATAAGTTTGTTCCTCAAGATTTGCTTGCTAACAGCCATGAGAACACGAATGATATAACCTTAATCAAAAGATGTTGGGGGGAAATGAGTAGGTAACTAAATCGCGAAAACGTTTATGATTAAATTTTTGACTTTTTTATGAAACAGCAGAAGTTTAATGAACATGTATGGTTTTAGAAGTTATTCAAGAAAACTTCAATAGGAGGTATTGCAAGCGTCCTTTTTATTGATGAAATTCAGGGATATTGATCGAATTAGTTCATGTTTTGTTATTACTTAATTCATCAATGCGGGAACCGTACGTCCTTCACATCTTGCATATATTTGGAACTGATTTCTTATTGTCGCATTTGTCTCTGAGGGGCGGCGGAAAGGTTTCACTTAAATTGTATCCAACGTAATAATCACGAGATTTTAGCATGTAATCGAATGCTTAGGCTCTGGTATTCTCTTAGTATAAAGTAGTATTTTACGAAAGAATTCGAAAGTAGTATTTTACGATTTCGCACAATTTCGAAATCGTAAGTTTTTTCTCAATTACTTACAGAATATTTTCTTTTAAAAAAAGGCCAAAATTTTCTCTGAACTTTTTGTAAAGAGAGAAATCGGTGCAGTAAAGTCTTTGGTTGAGGCGTCTAGGACTCTGGAGTATCCGACCACCGTGCCGATCCTTACTATCTTGAAGTTTTTAACCTGCGTACTCCAGTTTAAATTCCAATTTTTTTCAGGTTGCCAAGACTCGGTGAGGCATGTGTCGGGCCAGTAAGATAATCCCGTAGTGAAGTGAGCCGTTGTTGGCCGGGAAAACATGTTATCGAGTTCGAATGTGCAAATTTTTCGCACTGATTACAATACGTGCGCTACAAATACTGTCTTTGGGCGTAACAACCTCTGCGGAAGTCTCGGTCTAGCAGTGGCGCCCCAAGCCTTGCGGGCATAGGTTACAGGGTACGTAGGCATCCCTACGCGATGTTCTGGTTTTCTCAACTTGAGACGCGAGTTTGCTCCTTGTCACACAGCAACGTATACTCGGACATGCGATACAAATACTACGAAATACAAATAATAATACAAACTGTTGCAAATAATACGAGGAAGTATGTACTGTCGTATCACCACTAGTCTGTTTGTTTACCGTGTCGCGTCAGATATTTGCTGACACAGAGAAATAAGAAAGCATGTTTTCGACTACATTCAGTGGCCGTTTTCGTCGACAACTAGGTAGTTTCGAAGTGAGAAGAAAAGCACACAGCACTGAGATTAACAGCTGGGGGCGGGCAGCCGGGGTTTCGAGCCCGCCGTGCACCCCGGGGGCCGTGGGGCCTTGGCTGGGCGAGGCCGGAAATCGCGGCGAGGGATGCTTCGCCCGCCCCTCCGCGCGAGCTCCTGCTTCGCCCGCGGCTGACTCTGTGCCGGCCGCCACGCGGTATCGCTGGCGGGATCTAATGCGCCGCTCGGTTTATCCGCAATGGACCCCTTTCGTTCGGCGTTGTTTGGAAAGAAGCGCAGCTCTGCTCTTGGGAGTTGATGAATGGTTTGTTGCGCGATCCATAAACGTTTTGGGCCCACCTTGTTTCTTATCTTTTTTATGTGTAAGTTTTATAATCTATTGTGATGTTGAAGTGAGGTCGTTCTGTATTGTGTGTATTCATATGAGGAATGTAAGAGTGATATTTGTTGTTTTTTGAAGAAATACCCAGAAGTTGTGATCATTTCGATCATTTTACATCTTTTGATTTTGCGGGATGTAAAACACAGAAATAATGCCAATCTGATATTTTTTGTCGTTTGCGTCTGAATCGCCATTCCTGTAGGAGCTTTCAGGTGGTTCATTTTATTCTGATCAGCAATTTGCACCGAACATTTCCTTATTTGCATTGAGTACATTTCGACTAATTGTAAATGTATTGTTGGTTTGCGATTATTTTTGGTAAAGTGATTGTATTTATGAACCGAACTGTATGGCCGAGGTAACTAAAAACGTTTACCGACTCAGCGTTTCGGTTCGAAGGGTCACGAGTTCAAGTCCCACCTAGGGCCTCTCGTGTATGTTGTCGCGGAGGACCTCGCGTTTGGCTACAGAGCAAACCACAAGTGTGTTGGTGTCTAATGTTTGGTCGAACATGTGTCCCGTCTTGCCGTAAAGGGTAACCGTCAATGGGCTGGATAAATACCCTAAAATATATATTTGTGAACATTATGAATATAACAAACGATCACAAAATATTCTTAGCGGTGTACAATAACACGTGTGGCGTCTGCACTTGTAGATAAAATACATTTTATATTAACGTGAATAGCATTCAGAGGAGACTGCCGAATTTGACGTGTTTGCCGAATGCAGAGTTTTACAGATATAAAGTATACACGAATAAATTTTTTTGATCGTTTTGTAGGAAATTGTATACTGACATCACTGACATAATATATTTACTTACCTTGCCTTCCAATTTGTACAGATCGTATAATGTTTTGAAACGTGGAGTAAATGTAAATTATTTACTGCTGTTCTGGATGACATGCTTAGGAATGATTGTCACCAGTAGCAGTGTTAAGTACAATTTTTTATTAACATGTTCCGATATCTTCTTACTTGTAAATAAACCGATAAAGGCATTCCAATTTTCTTGAATCATCTTGGGAGAGATGCGATTCATTTTTTCGCAACAACATCAACTCGCATCCTGTTGGAAGGCTAATAATAGTGTCCCGAAATTCTGCTTAATGGATTCTAATGCCCGGCTGTTGGTACCATCATTTCCAAAGAGATTTATCATCCGGCCATCAAAGTCTGCAACTCGAACTCACTTTTCCTAATGTAAACAAATGTATTCCCGAGTTATATTTCACATTGTGCAACGCGACCTGCACGGATTGTAGCAATTAGATGACACTTGGGTTTTGAAGCGCCTCGTAAATGAACCGGGCGTTTGCCGGTTGCCGAGTTCCTTTATTAGGGAGGCGGCGCGCAAAAACGCCCGCGCGAGAGCGATGTGTGCGGCCGCGTGAGAGCACCCGGATGCGGCGCAGCCCTGTGCGTCACGCGCAGGGGCTTCGGCCTCGCGGCAAGCGGCGTCCTGGAGCGCAGCTTCCGAAAAGGATTTGATTTCGCCGAATTCTTGAATATATGGTAATAGTAAAAAAAAAAAATAATCATCATCATCATCATCATCATCCAGTCCGGATAGCCAAGATCCCTAAGGCAGTTGTGCCGTGGCCATCTCGGACGGAAGGGTTCGAGCCCCGCCTCAGGCATGGATGTGTTTGTCTATGTCTGTTTCTGTGTGCCGTCCATTCATCTTTCATAGTATTTCATCATCATTCCATCTTCCATCCCCCCAGGACTAACAACCTTGGGGTTTAAAACTCGAATTCAGCATAATGCTGATCCCCTTGATTGATTTCATGCAAGACTTGCAACGTGATAAATGATACTGAGCCCGTGCATATGTGCGTGGTCCAAGACGGCTGATTCGCGAGTAAAAAATAAAATATTAATATTAATAATAATAATAATAACAACAACAACAACAAAAACAACGGAGAAAAAGTGGATTTTATTGTTAGCAAATGACGGACTGATGTGAATCTTTTGCTCCCTAGTGAGGAGATATGTTCTCACTAGGGATTCAATATTGTCTACCTTGTGTACATTATGACAATGAAAATAAACGACACACATGAGTAAAAATTTATGTATTTGAATATAACCTGAAACAAGGGATTATTACTTCTGTAATTACCCCTTGGGAAAAATAGTGCGTTTCTTTCCCTTGATGTACAATCTATTATTATTCCCATCATCTTTTACAGAGATCATTTGTACAATGTTTCTTTAAATTACTGACCATCGATAATCAGTTGTGATGGTTAGCAATACTGGTTTTATCAATTTTTGTCTGACTAGTTATACAAATTACTTTTTGTGCAGCGTGTTTATATTTAAAATTTTAATACATTGTTGTGTCCTATTTTTTTTTAAGAAGACCTTTTCCTGTTTTTTGTTCTTGAATTTGTTTTGATCATTCTCTTGATGATAATGTGGGATTGTACATATTTCTTTTGTCTGTTCTTTACGTCAGAAAACGTGATTATTCTCCACAAAAAACTAATGGATATCAAATATAAATTCACCTTCTGCGGGACTGTAACCTTTGAAACATCATTGACCTGAAAATGTGCTAAAACTGTGTGTTAATGCTGAAAGTGAAAAGTATAGCAGAAGTCTTTCTAAGAAATGGCCATAAAATGAAATATATATTTACCGTGAAATGTAGTTGAAAAAAATTTACAAATTGGATAACAAAGTAACAAGATATAATAGAGAACAAATGGTACATATAATAAGTGAAATAATACGAATGAAAAGTGACTGGAACTTATCTGTTTGCATTTTCTAACGGCTGGAAATTGTTTCTTCGTTGTTCTTGTTAAAAATTATATATTTTCGCCGATTCTGAGTGTAAGAACAAGTTAAGTTGAGCAAACCGACATGACTGTGTCTTAGAAGTGTGCGCGACGATGGCAATCTGGTCTGGATGTGCTATCGTGATGAGATTGGAGATCGAGCCGAGGGGGCGTGGCGCCGGTGTCAGATCGACGTCTGTCCGAGCGCGGCGGCATCTGGACCGAGATCTGCGTCTGTTTGTGCGCCGCTTGCGACAGCGATGACCCTTATTCATATTCAGCGCATTCCGCCTGTGCACCCGCACGGGTGACCAGTGAGTGCTGGGGGAGGAGGTGATGTTGATGGCAGTGGAGCGAATGGCTGCGAACGGTTCCATCACTTTCGTTTTTATGTCAGTTCGTGGCCGTCACGGCCGCCGGCGTCGTGGTGACGGGGTTAGCGACGGAGTAGTAGGGTCGGTAAGGGAAGCGGTGATCATTGGCAGTAGTTCGGTGGCTCTGATATTTCGCGCGATGCCGCGATACCGCTGCGGGGAGGGGACGCGAACAACGGACTGAGTAGGAAAGGGAAGGGAAGGGAAGGGAGGGCGGGGCGGATGGGGATGAGCGGCGGGTGGGCGTGCGACGGGGAAGGGGCGATGCGCCGCCCCGCGCCGGGCCGAGCCCCTTGCGTCAGCGAATCTGTATATAAGCGCGCCGCGCCGCCGAAGCTGCACATCGCCTCCTCACATTCGGCTCAACTCCACCACAGCGCAGCAGCACCATGGCTCTGGCTCAGGTGAGCGCACGGGCAGGGTTTCTTGCAGTCTAGGAGTAAATATCGAAAACGCACGAAACTGAACTTTATGACGAGTTCACAATACAATAGAAAAATCGCATTGTCTTGCTTAGTTAACTAGTTCTATGTCTTTGTGTAATCCAGATACATTTCTTTTTCAAATAAGACGTGGTGACTTTAGAGCTTGCACAATCGGATATTCGACGCACTTCAAACGGCTGGTAGTTGTTTTGGGTATCCGTATCGTTTCTTAGTCTGAATAAAAAGCTTTAAATTGCGATTCATATGTGAAGATGAATGCAGCAGGAAAAGAAAAGTATTATGGTTAAGTGCAATCTTGATTTTGTGTTTACCAGCCTTGATCGCGTTTTTGGTTTCTATTTACGATTTGTTGAATTCAAAATATTAAATATTTTTTTCTGGAAAGAAACGTGTTGGCTAATCAAAGATTGTGCTATATTATTTTCTTTGTTTCTAAGACGATCTTCAAGTTATTGAGATCGCGGATTTTAACAAGAGAAATCAGGAAACATTTAAATTCACAGTTGCGCAGGAACAGGTAGTCAAACGCTTCAATGAGGAATCGGGATTATCTTCTGAACATTTCCACGCAGTTAACTGTGATGATTCGCCCAAACTCCGTCTGCAAAACCGAAACCCATGAATCGGGGGCGATAATGCCTGACATTTTGAAGCGCTCTATCATTGATAGCATCGCCCGGCGATGGCTCGGTGCCACGACGTCATCGTTAGCGGCTGGACGGACCGCCATCAGTGCCGCTACCGAAGGCTTTGCGTCACTTGCTTCGCGCTCCACTGCCCTTCGCCAGCGATCTCTTCGCTCCGGTCCTCCGGGCAGCGACGGCGTCCCTCTCCCTTCGGGCTGCGGCGTCGCGGGGCACCGCGACGCCTCGGCGCCTGGGGCGTCCCCGCCGCCGCCCCTCGCGTCGCCATGGCTCTTCCGGGAAGGGAGAGCACGGCGCTCGGTCATGAGGCTAAATTAGATGATGCGGTTCGTTTGTAGAGCAGATTCGTTGCTCAATCTTTCTTTAGTATGTTGCGTGGTTGTCAATTAAGTAATAATTCCAAAGGATTCCGCCATATAAAGAATAATATCGTCTCAGTGTCGTCCGTTGTTACGACGCTAGAAAACGGATTTGCTTGTCGATTCTCTTTTGCTCGCAAGACCCATGTACTGAACTTGTACGTAAGTGAAAGGTATTGTCTTAACGATTGAAATATTTTCTTCTAAGTATAGTAGGATCTACACTTTTGTGTTATCACGTCAATCCCCTGTATTTTTTGTGTCATAACATTCAAGGAATCCTCTCAAGAATATTTTTTCCCGCAATTTTATTAACATTCGTGTCACTAACCCGGATACAAACTTCTTCCAGCCATTGTTGCACCGCATTTGTTAGGTCCGCAGCTACATGGTGGATGTATCGTCGTAATTTTTCATTTTAAAAATATTGGTTAACGAAATGTTGTGTTGAAGTTGATGTTCTACTTGTACATGGATTGATGAATGTGTGCGTTGTGAGTATGTGGGTAGGGGTCTGACGAGAGTGTGGTGCTCTAGCTCTTGCTCTTGGCGACCGCCGCCTCCGTCGCCCTCGCTGGCAACCTGGCCGGCGCGCCGCACCCGGCCGCCGCCGCCGCCCTGGGCCCCGCCTACGGCGCCCCCTACGCCGGCGCCTACCCCGGCCGCGCCTTCCCCGGCGCCCCGCCGCCGCCGGCCGCCTGGGCACCCCGGCGCCCCCTCGGCCCCCGCCGCCGCCGCCACCGCGACGGCTACTAACCCGCACCCGCAGTACAACTTCGCGTACGCCGTCAACGACCCGGTCACCGGCGACACCAAGGACCAGCAGGAGACCCGCGACGGCGACGTGGTCCAGGGCTCCTACTCGCTCATCGAGCCCGACGGCACCCGCCGCACCGTCGACTACACCGCCGACCCCGTCAACGGCTTCAACGCCGTCGTCAACCGCGTGCCTACCCGTACCGCGCCGGCGCCTACCCCGGGGCTTACTCCGGTGCGTACCCCGGCGCGTACCCCGGCGCTGCGTACCCCGGAGCCTACGCCGGCGGCGCCTACCCCGGCGCGTACGCCGGCGGCCACCCGGCTGCTCTGACCGCCGCCGCCGCGCCAGCGCCGGCGCCCCCCGGGGCCCTGGCCGGCTACCCGCGCCACCCCGCCGCCGCCTACGGAGCGCCCTTCCGCCACGGCGGCGCTTGGTAGACCATGGGATTGGTTTTGTAACGTCTGCGCTCAGCGATTCTATGGCCACTGCAATGCAACAATAAAGCTTTAATTTGTGTATTCTTGTAATACCATGGCTTTCATTGACAACCTGGAACAGTTTGAGCGAGCGTACCAATACCCCCCATTCCTTCCCAGTGCGTAGCGCCTATTTGCGTCTCCTGTGCAAAGGAGCGTTCGGCACGATGGCAGTGACCTTTCAAAGCATCCGCAACGCCCTTTGTTGTGGCGATTACATACCTTACGCTTCTTGATGGGATAATCTTCAATATTTGCCTTGCGATTCGGAGAAAGTTACATATTTCGTATGCCTCGTTCCTGACCTTTCCAGCATGTATCATACATGTATAGGTCAGAAAAAAATTCGAAAAGATTACAACGATCGATGTGCTTTTGAAACACTAGAAACGCGATGTAGTCCTGGTTAAACAGTTCTTCTTAATATAATTCTAAAGTACTTTTACTATGTATGTCAGATGCATTTTGTGTTTGATCATGTACTTCATATTTTCCCTTATTTGACCTCATATTGTCCAGGAAAAGAAATCAAAAGAGCTCTACCATTTCCCACATGTTCATTTTTACATTGAAGTTTACACTCTTGTGAAAACTCATCAACAAAGTAGATCAGTATCATAATTATGCTCGCAGTTATCTACGCGTATCAACGATTGTGTAAGGGAAACGTGGTGCAATGTAACAGTCCATGTCATAAGAATCACGCTCAACATTTGATGAAGTTGTTTCTCATTATAAATGTGTACATTCTTTCCCTTCAATTCAGCAAATTACAGAATACGTAAGGAGGAAAAGGAAGCGTGACGCCCGCGCTGCATCTGGTGCAATAGCGGCTCATCTCCCATTGCGTCCTCGTTAATCGGCATTGCGCCGGCGGTTCACTTTCTCGGCAGGGAACTATATGGTTATTTTAAACAGCAAACATTGCATTACCGCGCCCGGTGCATCGTTAGTATTCCAATTCGTAATAATAAAGTTTGTGTTGTACGGCTTGCATCCTTTCTAAGAGTTCCAACGTTTTCCTTTTTATGAAACGGCATTAGGGATTACTTAGTGTCAGTGATTGCATTTAGACACAAAATTGCCATCGTGACGCATGGATTAGAAATCGTTCTTGCTGTGCTGCGCTTATTAGATTATTCTCGCCCTCACAATGTATTTGAAACAACAAGAAACTGTTCAATGGTATCTTTTCGACGAATATACGAAATCGAATAAGAATTATTTTTTATGATATGTTAATATTTTTTTCCATGTGATATTTTATTTATAAGTTGACTATTTCTCAATATGGGTTCAATCTGGCCCTTTTTTTTTTTTTGAATTTGGAGAATAAGACAGGATATAAAACTATTCAAATGTCATCTGTTGAAAAGACAGTCAAGTTAAAATATGACTGATAATTAGAAAACTGAGCTTGGGAGGACGACAATTTGGGGCGAATTCGAGTGTCGAGAACCAGCAGGCTGTTCTGTAGGTTTTGCACCGTATTTTATTTAAGAATAAATTGTAGGAGAAATAAATAGCAAAACTTTAAACGGTTTCCATGGCCACCAAGTAAAAGTAAATTGAACACTGTACGGGAAACGTGGAGAGGTACAAGAAGTTCAACATTCACATCTAAAATGGTCTGTAAATATTTGTAGAAATGCTTTCAACAGACTCAATATTTTACAGTATTTCATGAGATAAAAGATTCGCGAAAGAAAATCTTCAAAATTTCTTTAGAAGCTTATAAACCTAAACCGAAAGGAGAAGGAAATATATTTGGGGTCGTAATGAAATAAAAATATCTTATATTTTTACACCTATATGAACTATCCTTGTATACTATTCTTTTCATAATTTATGAGAAATGCTAGTAGAGAAATGAAAATTGCATTGAACTTCTACATATATACGAATTGTAGCTTCTCTTGAGTCTCAAACTTCTGTGCTAGTCCTCAGAAGGACACATTTACTCAATCTAGAAACACAGCAGTTGTGTACATTTTCTTGTGGATTTTAAATCGTAATTCGAGATCAGCTGCTGTCATAAATACCAAAGGTGTATTTTTGTATATGAATATATTGACTAATCGTAATCAATGAACTTGTTCCGGGTAGTGGTTTCCCCTGACGTTTACCTGGTGAGTTGCTTTTACGAAATATTGGCGAGAGACTACGAATCTTATTTCCTACCACACCACGTTGACCCTTGGAGGTTTGATGTCTTTCAGAATACCCCTCCTTCGTCACTCTCCTTGTAGCTGACAAGTACATTGACGGTGTTTTAATGTGTACCTCCGCAAGCAGTTCAATTGTTTACCTCATTGTTCACAGACACTCTTCCAATTTAATTCACGTTTTCAAATCAGTGCGTCTATTATACCACGTCTTTAATTGCTGTTCGATTCTGTGTCTCTCAAGACGTCACTTTTTGACTACTGCACCAACCATACTCTGAATAAATCTTTTTATTTGATAATTTATAATAATATAGACGAACAGACACATAAGCACTTAAAATATCTTTATTTGACTTTTGTTACTTGAGCCTTTTTATGTCGACGGCACTGCTTTATTATCATCTCACTCGATTTTCTCCTACGTTTGTTCAAAATGTCATTCAAAAATATTGTACCTTGGACATATTCTTGGAGAATTAATATTAATCCTAGTAAAGCTCAAAACACGTTTACCGTTGCCCGCTAAACCTCCTCCATTTATTATTAATATTACCACCATTCTTTGGCTTGAAAATAATATTGCACTTGAATATTTAGGATTATACTTGTATTTAGATCGAAGGCTTACTTGCAAATTTCACATTCAAGTAATCATTGATAAAACATCACAAAATTTTCAAATTATTTCTATTAATCAATCGATATTCGAAATTGTGCATTGATTGTGGTATTTTGGTTTATAAATTTACAATTAGGTCTTTCTTTTCATATACCTGTGCTATTTGGTGCAGTGCTTCCACTGCTAATCTTCATAAACTTCAAATTGTTCAAAATAAAGATACACTCTTCAGAAAGTATTAAATGCACAATGCTTCATAAAAAACACTTCAAATCCTATATTTTACATCTCACAAAGAAATTTGTGTAACAACTTACGATTACGTACCTGACATGCATCTTAAATTTTTACTTTAGAACAAAATTATTCATCGTATCAACACACGCAAGGGATGGATAAAACAAGACTACCTAAATTAGCTTTGCTCTACCGCATGGAAGATAAGACGTGGACAGGCCCAAAAGCCAATGAAAGGAAAACTTGTGAAGAAGGAACAGGCTCACACTTAGTTCACGTAGTGCAGAAGAAGAAAAATACAAAATAATTTTCCAAATCTTCGAATACGTTCACGTTTGCGTAAGGACATTTTCTATCCTCCCTAATTTAAATAATTATTACCCCCTTTTCAATTCTCTTCTCTTTAACTTGCGTACTATTTACCCACGTATAGTTACCTTAAGTTATTCTTGTAAATTTTGGGAAATATGATTTATCTGCAGATTAAATCTTGCTTATGAACAGGTAGAAAATAAATTTATAAAAGGAAGAGTAGAGGTTTAATGTTCCATTTACAGCGTCATGACTTCAGCTCTTTGTCTTTCTGTGGTATAGTTTACGGATACTCTGCGTGCAATGTTGCTTCTGTCAGAATTACCTGAGGTATTTTGGTACATATGCATGATATATTCAAAGAACATCGAAATTGGGTAATGTCCAGGCGCAGGACACATTCACTTCAATTTTCAGGTTCAGGATATTAATTATTTAGAATTAGACATTAACCGCGGCTTAAGTAATATATAATACTCTAAAACATTTCTTACAAGGCCGATCAAGAAAGAACCCGATCATAGTGTCAAATTCTCCATTTCCTACAACCTATTGATCATTTTGTCCTTGTATCTGTATCAGATGACGTCTCCAATTGCAAGTTCACTACCTTTCTTACTGTAAATTATTCTCACATGTAATTCACGAACTTTGCGAGAACTCCTGCTGAATATGCATGAATGGTATTGACCACACCACCTTTTACAGCTATGCGTGATCTTGACAAACATCATCACTTCAAATTAAAAATGCCAAAAGCAGTGCCCGTTGCTTGTAGTGATACGTTTCGTTCGCTTCAACTTTCTGTAAGAGGAGAATAAATTATAGTATTCGGTGCACGGCAGTCCGTTGGAAATTGCTAGTCAATGCAGTCTGGTGAATGTGATGAACCATAACGACCCAGCATCTTCTTAAGTAGAGCAGAGAAGGAACACATTAAGTGTAGTTGTTGATTATCCTGTAGCTTCAGGGTCAGCTTCTTTATAATACGCTTTTGTGTGCATGCTGTTTCAGTGCAATTCGTTACCATACAAATTTCCATAATTTAAATTAATTTACATTTAGAAAATAATTTATTGAGTTGATTTTTAGAAGCAAAATCACAATGAAGCTAAATTGTGTTTATTGAGTGACGCATTTCATGTTATTTGTAATGCATTTGCATGTATTATTTCTCGTACATGAGAATATTGCGATAGACTGAAGTCCCCCGATCTGATTTGCGTTGTGTGAACTCAAGCCATTTTTTCCGCAGATTCTGGAGTTGTGGAATCTTATTTTTACTACTAATTAGATAGTTCCAAGTAGAGAAAGTTTAATTTTCTTTACTTAGATGACCGATTTTCCTGGAAATTTGATCATCATTCATACTTATTGGCTGCAAAATAAATTACGCACTAGTGCAAAGGAAGAAAGAAATATATCTTCCAATCGGAGAAAATGCAGGGGATACCGAGAAGGATACTCAACATGGCAATATCTCAAGCCAGGTAAAAAAGAGAAATGGAAGAAAAAGACGTGTGGGATAAAGGGGCATGGAAATTGAGATGCGGAAGACGACCGAGGTTATAAAGCAACCGCTAAATTGATAGATGTTGAATAACATTCTTCGTATATTATTATGTCAATTATTTGTAACCTGTTCATGTACGAGATGTAACTTAAACATTTCTATTTGAGGTTAACACCGCAAATGCTGTTATAAGAGGACCATAACTGCACTTTTCAAGCGAGTCTGAGAGTACTTTTTTGGACTGCAGTGTGAAACACCAAGCCCTTAATGTTTTTCTATTGTTTTTGAGATTAAATACAACATAAATTCAGATCAAACTACCTCACTAGAATTTAGACCCAAACTTTTATTGCTGCTGAACGAAGATGAAAGACATACAGTCATTGGGGGATTTCAAACAACTCGAATTCGGATTTATTTATTCCACACTCAGCGATACGCCAATTGTGATGATAATCATCAATAATCACTAAAGGTGGAGTCGAAGGATGAGGGGATTTGGGTCGTGGCGCCTCTCCGAGAAAATTATTAGAAATTTATTTTTTATTATTATATTTAGAGCAATTTATTATTACCACAAAATGTTAGAATTACTCTTTTATGCAGTTTTCAAAAACAATAGTTTACAAATAGATATTCTATTATCTGAGAATTTATCTGTTGATTCTATGATCAATTTTCGTATTGTATTAATGCTTTGTTCCAAAAAATGAATTTTTTAAAAAGTTGATTTATCCAATTCTTAATTTAGGTTAAAGGATAAATTCAAACATAAAATTATTATTAGAGTTATGTAATAATGTATGTAACTATGCACCGTTCTGCATGATATAGTTTGTTCCAGTGAAAAAATGAAACATATCACTGAGCTTTTCCCTGTACTTAGAAAATACACATTGTGTACTATGTATTCGGAATGGTGTTAATCAGATTTCGGCCTATAGCGGTGTTGCCAAACCTGGGCCTTGCTTTTATTTATTATCCCCTCTTAGAGGGTGGGAGGGAGATCATGTGGCGGGTATGACGTATTTTCATCACCGTGCGTAGCTTATTCGGCCTGCCTGAACTTGGTTTCATGACACAACTATAGAAACTTTTGTTTTAGACGATTTGTTTTAGAAAGCTACCGCTTCACTTTTGTTCCGGCTGGGAATAGAACCCGTCACTGCCTCACAGAAAACGATCCACAAGCGAGGAACTAAATTGAAAATGATGAAAACACCAATTGTAAACTAAATACACAGACATAGGAGAAGGTAAATTTTAATTTACTATTTAGATATGTTATTGTTTTTCGTGAAAATGTATTGATTCACAGTGTATTGATGCAAACAATTCTTCTCATGATTTCCACATATTTCTTTTTGCGAAACAGACGTTGCAATAAGAACCAATTATTTCAAAATACTTATGTTTATTTGTTTACATCGCAGTGCTTTAGTTGGTTTACACCTCATTTACAGCACACATCGAAATAGAAATGATGTTCCACGTGAGGTCTTCGCCAAGGAATTGAACAAATTAGTTAACTATCCCAATGAATGATGGCCGCACCTGGATCAACAAGTCCTGTCCGGAAGTGACGCCGAATGCTCCGGAAGGTGCAAAATATACATAAAATGTGAAAACAACATAGTTTCCAAAAAAATTTGCATTTACATATAAAATCTGTCATTCGTTGAAATTCCTGATTTCTTTGCCGAAACCACCTGATAGGCCCAACCCTAACGATTTGGCCGTGTCGAAGAGAGCGATGCTAACAACGTGGCTTGGAGAAGTGGATTACGCGAGAGGCGACCCAGACGTAACCTGCCCACGCGGGGCCGTCGGCGGACCCGGGCGGGTGGCCGGTTATTTCCTGTCGCGGAGGCGCGCGTCAACGAGGCGGCCGGGGGGCGGGGCGGGGCGGGGCGAGGTGGCGCCGGGGCCGCGACCGGGCGCTGCCGGAACGCGCCCCGCGCAAATTTATGACCTCTGCCACCTCGCGGCGCCCGCGGGCGCGCTCCTCCGCGCGACTGCCGCTTACCCCCGCCCCTCCCTCACCGCCCCACCACTCCCTCCCGATATTAATGCTCTATATGTGCATTATTACTTCACCCCAACCCCACGCGCGGGCGCCGAGACACTTTCCCCGCGCCGCACACATCGCCCCTCAACTGGAGCACGGCGGCCATGAATGACTCGCGAAACCCTCCTCGCGGGCTCATTATATTTTAGTTATTACTGATTCATTTTTATATAATTAGTCATTCATTCATGTTCTATATGTGCATTATTACTTCATTAAGACACTTACGCAACATGAAAAATTGTTTCACTTTATTTTATTTACAGGTTAATGCATTTTTTTTATCCGAAAAGTTTATACTCTTTAAAATCTTTTCCCCTTTCTTTTGTTCTCTCTCTCTCTCTCTCTCTCTCTCTCTCTCTCTCTCTCTCTCCTCTCTCTCTGTCTCTCTCCCCCCTCTCTCTCTCTCTCCCTCTCTCTCTCTCTCTCTCTCTCTCCCTGTGTATTTCTCCCGATCCGGACGTGACATTGAATGCGTGGATCTCACCAGCAAATAATCACTCGAAGACGACACGAAATCTCCCATGACGGCAGTGGCACGCATTTTCCCGCGTTCAGTATCGCATGCCTCACCTGCATCACGCTCGCATTGACGAGTAGTTGGTAGGAGTTTGTTTGCGCTATATCTCTTAACGGATATTTTTGTCAAACTTACGAGGACAGATACGCACTTTCGGGCCATTTATTATTTTGTACTGCCCTGCTAATTAGAGATTCACAAATATAAAATGTTCGAACAATGGTGAAGATATATTATCAAGAAGGAGAGACACTATAATGGGATATGTTCATAGAAGTAGATAAAGTATTTATTTTGTAATTTGGTACAGAATTGGAAATATAATTCATTAAAATGAGATGGATGTAGCTTTTCTCCCCCAGCCTCTTAGAAATAGGAAAAGTGTCGGTCTTTGCACAGATTACCTTCTATGTCGATGCTGTAGGGTTCAGCTCATCAAATGAACCTCTTTATCGTTTATCAGAAAATGAGAAACTACTAACTACTAATACTACACAATAATACTTCTTATACTTCAATACTAAACAATTATAACTTCAAAGAATGAATGGTATCTCTAATTGAATTGTTGACATTGTAAATCAGAAAGTGGGACTCAAAACATGCCCATTTAATTTATTAAGAATTTAGGTCAGAAGTTTTTTCTTCTTTTAGACATGCCTCATTCGTGCCCAGTGGCTCATCTCTACCAATATGACTCGCTGTCGTATATTACACAATTTTCGTTCATGCTTGTGAACGTAATATTATCATGGCCAGTAAGATTGTATGTTATTTTCGTTTCCCAATATTCCAGGGGAATAATTGGTTGTGTAAAACTAATTTCTAGATATATTGTTAATTGAAAAGTATCACATTCGCATATTTTGTTAACGATGTAGTTAATATTCCGTTATTTGTCTAAATGATGATGATTAGTCGAAAATAGCATAACTTGTCACACCTGTCATCGGCACTTGTGAAGTATTTCTTGACACTTCTTTACATGCGGACAGGCGAGTGATAAAGCTTCAAATAAGTTGAAAATAACTTTCACGCGAGAAAACTTAGTTGCTGTTGCTACATTAGGTGGGTACTCGCATGTGGCAATTGCGCGATTGATGTCCTGAGGGCCACTCCGTAGTATAAAATTAGTAAGTGTTCAGCGAACAAATTTTAATCTCGTGAATACGAAACTAGCTAATGTAGTTGATAAAGTGCTTACTGTAAGGTATGTGAGACGATGAACATGTTTACGCAGTGTGATAAATCTTGACCAATACGCTTTGGAGATGAAATACGCATCTTCTTAGCTATGCTTTTTAAAAAAATACGGAAACACCTGTCAAACTTGAAACATTATTCACTAGGGTATTTTTTGGTGAAACATGTCCGACCACATTAGGATGCGAGTTGTGAAAAGTTTTATGAGTCTGGAATTCTTCCAATTAGCAACTGGACTCTATCTGTTGGATGTAAAGTAAAAGCTACAGATAAGGTCTCGTCAAATGCTTGATGACGCAGAAGTGCAGATTTCCCTCTAATCGGTAGAGGTAGTTACGAAATCAAACTTGATTTGCTTCCTTCCTTTCCAACAGCTGCTCTCATTTTTCGTATTTATTTCCTCTAGTTCCTTTTAACTTCTAATCGCAGGTGAACAGGCATTAAGATCTGAAGGATAAGTCGTATAAGGTTGGACCTGTATTTTCGAATAAAGGAAAGTTAAGTCCTCGTACTTTTCAAATACGTATGTACCCTGTTAATCACAGGTTGAGTACCGCCCACGAAAGAAGCGAGAGTAAATAATAAAGTCCTAATTATAGGTACGAGCTCGCTCCAGAGGATGTGGAAGGAGAACCTATATTGGAATGAAGTGTCATGCATATTCAGAGAGGATGAACAGCTTGTTGGATATAATGTTGCTTGTAAGTGGGAACGAGTGGTGTTACCACGCTTCCCATGACCTGCATATTTTCTTTTCTCTTCTTTTTTTAGGCCCCTTTCCAACATCTTCGGTCATATAGCGACCACTGTGAGTGTAGGGGAAACTGTAGGTGAAACACGTAATGACAACACAAACACACCGAAACATCCATGCCCGAGGCGGGATTCGAACCCGCGACCCTTCGAATCGAAGTTGCTCTGGCCCTTCAGCCTTCGGCTCTCCACGCCGGCTTCCTTCGTGTTTGTGGTAGTGTCTTTTTAATGAAAAGCGGATATAAATTGGGACATGTTTATGACAAACGGTGTTTGTGATTTCTAAATGACTTCCAACACTGTAAATACTCGTTTTTCAATTGAAAAATTTATCATTCTCTGTATTTTATTTTTAATGGGGGCGGATATTTTATATGTAAAACTATCTGAAGTACCCTGCGTTGTCGGGGTCTTTATCATACTTTATTAGACAGAAAGAGGAATTCCATCTATTTCCGCCCTGAGATGGAGCCTCGTTCTATCTATTCTATTGCATCTCCCCTCCGCTCTACCCCGTCCCTCTCTGCCATGCTCATGTCGAAATAACCGGTCTTCTGCTCTCACTAAAACACTTTCTCACTAAAAAATATTTAATTTTTTTATTGGGGGTTCCGGCCAGGAACTTCATTTACTTTGTAACTGAAAATAATAAAACAAATCTAAACTAAACAAACTAATATAATGTACTAACGTATATTCTTTTTGTGAAACTTTATATATTAGTCCAATACTTTCAATAAATTGTCATATTTTAAACTTACTTTTTTCATATTTTTTTCTTCACATATATTTACAAAGAAAAGTTTTAAATTGATCTTGTCACGGGAATAGACGTTTCAGCACAATTGAAGTAATTTTAATTGAATTTGGGTACGCGTGTCACATTGCTTGATAAATAGTGGCTGACGCAATGGAGCCATTAAACACTTAGACAATTATAATATCTCAAAATCCGAATCACAGTGTGATCCAGGATTAACAAACGTTTTTCTACTATCTAAAATTACCATTTTTGGTCTGCTTTCAAGAACCTTGAAAATAAGCGCTGACACACATTCAGTTCCACTAAATATCCATATACCATTACTGTTTTTCTTCAATTATACTTCTTTCATCGAACTTTCATCAATTTGTATAATCTTTTCTTCGCCACCCAAAGGTATGCTTTCACTCTCCATATAATAAAACACTTCCCTACAAAAATTATCCATTCGTCACAGTTTCAGTAGAAAACGTAAATCACTCATTCACAAAAACAAATCACACGTTCATAACAATCATGCCTCATTTACTAAAACTAAACATGTGCGTATTGATCCCTTTTTCGACAATAATAAGCAGGTCTATAAGACAATGATTCCGTCTAATCATTGGATTTCTCTTGAACACGTAATACATTCACGCCTAGACGCAATTAAAATCAATATCCAAGTTACTTTTATAAAGCGTTGAAAAAATCAGAATCATTTCGTATTCAATTGACAGTGAAAATGAACAAAGAGTATTATCCAATACGCAGTTCTTTGCTTCGATGAACTCTTGGATCTCAGTCGTCGTCTTCTGGTGGCGCACAGCTGAACTCTTCGACGTTGATGGCCTCTTCAATCTGCGATGCAGTGCTGGGTGAAGAAAGTCCCGGCAATTAAATAAAGGCTTGTGGTTGTACTCGTATAATTACATATTTTTACGTATTATACCTACTACTGTATATTTCGTTATATTTTAATATATTTATACGTCGAAACGGAACATTTCAGAAGCGCGTTTGCATTATATGTTACGGAATCATCTTTCTTAAAGATGATTCCGTAATATTTTATCTAGGAAAGTTTTCTGTTATATTGGTAGTGCTACTATTTTCAAGCAATATTCGAATTAAATTACAATCTAAAACATTTCAAACGCTTGTCGGTTATATCTTCTGTTGTTTCAGGTGATATTGTGCCTTTACTGATTGCATGATTGTTTCTTATTTCGTGAATGTTTGAAAATGTGGAGCAGTAAAGTTCATGTAACTAATTTCTCGTATCATTTTTTGTCGTGTCTGGTCCCTGTATTTTCGGTGTCGGACACTTAAACTCCTTCTTATGTCTGCCCTGCGGTTTTGGGCGAAGCGACAAAATGACAGGTTTGCAGCACGCGATTGAAATTTAAGAAACCAACCTGGAAGAACGGGGGAAATGTTACGAAATTCTTTCTGGTGCAAATTTTCTCGTCTAGAGGAGCATATCAGAGTCAAGCCTTGCGACGAATTTCTCCCTGCTTCGTGTGATACTTTATCTCAGACTCCATCCTTGAGGGCGTCCCAACTCGATTCACAAGCAACTGCCATTAACAACTCAGAACCTGTTGCGCCCTGTGATGGTGTGTTGACACCGAAAGCAGTTCACAGTTTATTGAAGCTGTTTCTCTTCAGTCGATGTGCTTGATTACCGTGGCGCATTTCCTTATTCCATTGACTGTTCAGTTTTACCTTTGCTGCTGAGAGAGTGTCGATTCTATTTGTTCTTTTCTTCTCGTAGATATTTTTACTTTTTTGTCATACTACATACTTACGTAGTAAAGACGAAGCATTGTAATGCTGCAACGGAAATGGGTGATTTTTCGTCAGACAACTCATATTGTGGGGCCCTGATATCGAAAACGTCGATAACTCTCATTCCTATATGTAGTGAATTACTTGCTCTAATACATTATGTGGTCAGAATCCACGTCTTGTGGATCTTTGATACCGGAAAATTGGTTGTCGACAAATCGTCTCTGTATCCGTCTGTGGTCAAATCTAGCGCCTAAAACTTGTAAATGATTTTTTCCCAAATTGGTATTCTCAGATCAATCTAGCCGAACTCTGAACTCTGCGAATTTGAAAAGGATTTTGTGGGGCACATTACATCAAACCTTAACATCATTTTCAAAATTTTCTCAAAATTGGTGCAAATTTTTGAATTAAATGTTTACCTCTGATAGAGGTAAGGGCACTTTAAAAAATGGCGCAGATCTCTTTTTAGTTGATCTCTAAATTTTCGAAAACTGTAAAATTCAACTTTTTTGTCGCCTTTTTACTGTTACAAAATTGAATACTAGCCTCTTTTTCTTAAAAGATGTGTTCTTCAAATATTTTTACATAGATATGCAAAAACGTCATGTACATTTTTTTAATTCATAAGAAATTTGCTCGTTATTTTTCGTGAAATATAGCGATTTAAAAAAATTCCCAGAAATGGATCCAATTTTTTAAATTTATATTTCTCAAATAGAGCAAAGTACGCGTATTAAAAATGGCGCAGGTCCCATTTTGGTGAACTCATTCTATTTTCGAAAGTTGCAAACTATTAGCATAGCATAACTAAAATATTGGTGACATATTTTTCTTTCATATATGTTAATTTCATAAAATATGTTCTAATATCCTACTAACTGGATTTTTAAATAAGGCCATGTACATTGTTTTTAAGCTAGTTCTAATTTCAATATTTAGTAGATATTTCCAATCGCTCTTTCCAGTCTAAATAGATACATGAATTGCATTCTTGAAATGACGATCATACTAAATAATAATTTATTCAAAATTTAGAAACGTGTCATTCTCAAAATTATAGCACGTATTATCACCACATATATAAATGATTTATGACAGCTATCGAGAAAGCGTAATTAAAAAAAAACTACCCAACCACGTGCTCTATTTGCAGACATGATAATTGTGCGTAGCCCCTCGGGTGCTATGGTTAGCGTGCTAGCTTGTTTGCAGCGTGCCTGCTTTCCGTGCCGGGTTCAGTTCCCGGACGGAGCAGAAATAGAGTTGTAGCTTTCTAATACAATCTTCTCAGCTTCTCCTCAGGCAGGCCTAGTTTGCTGGGTACGGTGATGGAAACGCTCCATGCTCGCCACATGTCCCCTTTCCCCCCCCATGCGTGGATAATACACAAGGGGACATCGTTAACTAGCACAATTGTGGTAAACCCGACCCTAAAATGCCAAATACATACTCGTTTATACCAGTTTGAGAGGACTAACTCTGGATTACAATTTTATTCTTTGTTACTCTTTCTCTTCGTAGTTTTCATCGTTTTCTTAGTACTCCTAAACCTTTGTGTTCACAAACGTATATGTTCCACAAGCTCACTTCTCCATCATTCGTTTTCTGAACACCACAATTACGTCTTTCTCGAATGAACTGTAAGAAACTTTTCAAAACTATAATTACTTTAGAATTTTCCTGAAATAATTCGTTCTGTTTTATTAGAAAGCTCGCGTCAATATTATTCTGACATCTTACAAACTTATCAGCTTCAGGTGACTTTCTTGCTCATTTTCTTACTCAGTCATGATATGATATGACATGATATGACATGATAGTCTGTACATGATATAAAAGAACCACTTTCCTATTCTCGCTATTCAGTATATACATAATCGTATGATTTATGCAGCTTCAAATCCGACTTCATCACACTTCGTTGCATCACTCTTTACTTTTGTTATTATTATTATTTTAATAATTTGAATAGAGTTTTTTTTAAATTACCTTTAAATAGTTCTTTAACAAAGGAGGTAGAACTTCATTCACAATAGGGAAAGTTCATGAGCTCGATAGAGTGAGGGGGCAAATTCTCCCCAGAGACTACAGCTCAGTAAAACCCTGTATAATATACAAAATTGTATTTTTAAAGATTTTTTATTACATTTCGTATTCTGTTCCAAACGCGCATACACACTTATGTCGCCATACCATGAGGCTATGACTATCGATATTTGCACAGTTTGAACATTAAAAATACAGTGCTAGTTGCAGTCAACTGTTCTTTGTGCAAGAATGAAGACACTTTTTGATTATTCTGTCTTCTTACTTTGATCGTTCGGGGATTAAAGTTCTTTAAGCGTGGCGGCTAGATAGACATACTTAAATAGAGTATAAACCTTCATTATATTCGAATTCGATCATGCTTAAAAGTTAATTCTTGTGTAACTTCATCAGAGTTGATACGTTTACCTTCAATTGTTCTTCATTCCAGACATTTAATTAATCTTGTACAATTAATTGAGTAATTAAAATATACATTTGTTTTTTAATGTATTCATTGTATGACATTTAAAGTTAATAATTTGTCATGGCCGGGCAGATTGCTGCCGATTATGATTGTTATAAAATAAATATTTGTATCTACATCAAGAATTAATTAAGTAAAACTTCAGGCAACGAGCAAAGGAATATTTTTATAATGCAACATTCTTTATTAATATTATTTCATTTAAATAAAAAGTGCAAAAGATATTGTAATATGATTGCTGTTGCCTTAAATAACAATGAACTGGAATTTACGAAATGTGCCTGCATTTCGTAGGTTAAAATATCATATGTTGGATATGTTGATTCCTTTGTTATCGAGGTATTTTACTCGTCAAATATTCTCAATACTATTCTACGTCTTTCTCTTTATCTCTAGCATCTTGTGTTATATCTGATTTAATGTATCACCAAAACGAAAATTTCAAAGTTGTATTATTACTATTGTAATTGGACGAAATAAATTAACGAATTCGAACTTAGGAATAACATTTTCACATAATAACGCCCAAAACCAGAAAGTGTTTTCTAAGCGAATCCCTAAGACTCTTTCTTGGTGAGAGTTACCGTTCGTTGCCATTTGTGATTTTATTGTCGTATTCGAAGACTGTAATTACTTTGAATTTAAATATTCACTCTCACTTACATTCATTTATTTTTGTTGCGCATATTGATATTATTCATTACTTCAACATTCCTAATCACATATTATTACGAAGGCGACTATTGAAGGAGAAAGTTTGCATGAGACGAGATAGGTAGTCATTACGCAATAAACACTTTGTGCTTGGTGTCTTTTATCTGGCTTGTTGATCAAGATTTTTTAAATTGCTCGCACGATATATTCTTATATTTGTCGAAGATTCGATTCATATGTTCTTGTTGGGTTAGTACATGTAACTTTTGTGATTTTACGCACTATTTAGTTAATCGTAGCGTTATATAACGATGTTACCATATCGTTCACCTTAATATTTATAATGGGTAGATGTTTCTAACAGCCTCCGTTACTGATTTCCCTTTTAGATTTAAAGATGGGCGCGGAGAAAGAGTATGTTTGGAAGATGAGTTCGTTTTTGCGGTCAGAGCAGTCGTCGACCTGTTTTTACTCTGCTCACAATTTATGGCGGTCTCCACACCTTAAGGAAAGCTTTCTTCGCCTTCTAGCAAATTGGCAAACGCGTGGCCGCAGAGATTCTTCGATATGTTTCGCGAACCGTCCTCTTAAGCCTTGGACTCTCCCACTCAATATTGTCTTTCGTTACTGCGCCTTGGTTCAGGCATTCGGCATTGGATTGGAGAAAGTTCAGCTTGTAGATGTGCGAGAGGGCGTCCTAAAATATGACTGAAGAAAACTGGAGCTCCTGTGTTTGTTTTGGAGGCCATTAGTTGAATTTATTCGTTCAGGTTACCGAGGCATTAACCGGGCTGCGCCAGAGCTATTGTTTGAAGGTCAGTGGGTTGAGTTCGCCGCCGGTATGTATGAGCATGATGTTCTTGTTGCAGAAGATTAAAGCTTACACCTCGAACAACAATAACATACGAGACTGTATAGTTCTCCGTTGCTAGTATTACTGAATTAATTTTTATTATATTGTTATTGTTGTTAAAATTTTATATATTGCAGACTAAGAGCTCTCTGAACAGCATATGATACATTTTTGCCATTGTGAATTCAAACATATGTATGGTGAACTACTCTGTGTGTATTGGAGAAATATTTTCATAATTTATTAACATTTTTTCTTTTAATTTTAAATTTTATTTCTCAACACACATTTTCGAGTGGTGTCTATTTTCCAGGGTTTCTTAAATTTTCTGATCGTTACAATAGTGAAAATTCGATGTGGAGCAAACCACTTTTTTTTTTCATGTTGAGGTCCAATGATTGTGGGCTACGCACATTATAATAAACCTCTAAAACCTGCGAGTTTGATGGATCGCTTGACCTTTCTTATTTTAAGAACTACATTTCTTACTAACTTTTCTAAAAAAATATTACCCTTTAGAGAATGAAATCGTGAAAAATCTTCCAGACCATGAAGAATAGTATTTAATTTCTATGATTTTTGTGTATTAGTGAAAGGTAAAACTGTTTGAAAAGGAATTTCTATTCTCAAAGTTTGTTATGTATTTTAAATGTATTTGTGGATTGTGAAAATACGTAGAATACTCAAATGGCATTAAAAATGAACACATTGAGTATTGAGCTATCATTTAATATACATGCCGGCAGTTGAATAAATACATGCCTGTGTTGTGTACTACTATGTGGTAGCGGAGAACGGAAGATGAAAACATCGATAACTCTTGGCCGTACGCCGCTGTTGTTTCTGAATGAAGTAATTAAGTTGAGTTGTATGCCGGCCGTAGCCGGTTTGCGCATTAACTGTATGCGGAACTGTATGCCTGTGTGTCTCAGATACACGGTGTGAGGATTTCAATTATTTCACGACACGTACACATCAAAACACACTAGACTCATACCAGTGCCCATGGTAGTTTGCTGAGCCCATGGTGCAGTCTATGGAGTTTAATAGTTTTAATAATAGGAATGTGTCTTCAATAGCAGCAAAAAATCTCTTTTAGATAATTCCATACTCCTCAACACGTAATGTTTAGCGAGTGGTTTTTGAATATCACTTCCTTTTTTAAGCAATTACAATTAATTTAGAAAAGATTATATCTTTCGATGAGTAACAAAATCTTCTACTGCTCTTCACAAATATAGACGTTAGATCATCGTCAATTCATATTTACTCCGCTAGAGTGACTTGTAGGTGATTTGTCTCAACCTGCATCACTCTCGCGCTGAAAATAGGTTATTGGGATCTTAGAATTTTATTGATGTTGTTGAAAAGTTACGAGAGCAGGAACAAATTCGTGAAGCTCATGGGGAGGAACATAGCCCTCTTTCCTTCGCACAGTCGACGCTCCGGCGGGGCACAGCCAGCTGCTGTATTAGATGAAATGAGTTCTGGTCTGCATTTTCGAAGTTGAATAATTAGGACTCGTTCCTAGGACTCTCGTACGTTCCTGTCGATTCACGTGGTACGTAAGTCTCCAGCAAACCTAAAGTTGTGTTTTCGAATCCCACGTAGTAAGTCGTAGATGTTTTTGCCCTGCAATTATAGCGGGAATAGCGATGGCATATTACCAGAATCTAATCTCATTTGCTAACTGCTTAGTGGTGCAAGGCTTCAAGTGAACCAACAGCCTGCAAACTAAGACGACGATAAGTTTAGAGGTCCTAGCGAAGCGATCTTACGCGAAGATGAATTTCCACACGAGAGCTCGCGTGCCGCGTGGCAGGTGGGCGGGCGCCGGTGCCACGCCCCCTCCGCCCGCCGCAGGCTGAGGCGCGCGACGCTGCTCCCGGGCGTTACGAATCCCTCGGAAGACTTTCGTCGGGCGGCGATCCGGTTTGGCGGGCGCGGGCCGCCGCGGGGCCCGTCGCTCCCGCTGGCGGGGATGTGTGCGCCACGCAGGGCCCCCGCGCCCGGGAACCGGCCTCCCGCCTGACCTGGATCCGCACTTCCTGCCCCGCCCGACAATGGCGTTACATGAGCGCGTGTGGACGACGCGCCCAAGCCCAGGCCCAGGCCCAGGCCGCGTCCACGCGCTATATAGGCGTCCGGCCCGCCCGCTGCCGCCAGTCGCACTCTAGCCGCTTCCCGCCGTCGACGCGCACGCCTCCGACATGCTCGCTCAGGTGAGCCTCAGCCGAGCGCTGGATGGGAGTGGATGGTGGAGGATGGTGAACGGCGATCAATGGAGGTCAAACGACTGAATGGAGATGATAGTTCGGTATTCAGTTATTAATTCGCATCTTATAGAGCTTCTCTTTTCAATTCACATTAACGATGTGCTCTACATTGATCTGTTCAACCTGGTAGGCCGATTATTTCGTACTCTCTTCAATATTTAATTATTACCGGTACTGTATTGTCGCAGGTCAAGGAGATTAGTGTTTGGGTGTTGTAATTACAAATGTCTTGAAACGCTGTAGCTTGAAATGAATAATGAATTTATAAAATATGGACGAGAATAGTAGCATAACACGAACAAGAATTTGGATCTTCTATGGTTTCTGGTGATCTCCTTTGAAAATGATTGAGAAAGACAGTACTGAAAATTGTTTTCTTATTTCAAAGGCATGTATTGTTAAAATATATTAATTTGCATTTCCGAATATAGAACTCGAGATGATTGTAAATTACACAACATATTAGTTTTCATAGTTTGCCGATTATGTAAATTCAAAAACTCCCTCGGAAATTATTTTAGAAGACGTGACAGCATGACCGGCTAACTTAAAAAATAGATTCATTGGGTATCTTCCATCTTCTCTGACTTACTGATACACGCTTCCGCGACCAGCAAAGGATCTTCTATCACGCTTAGATTCACGCCCCACATAAGTTGCGTAGGCAGAAGGAACTACCTGCGCCGAACGAAACGGTTCCGTCCGCGGCAGGCGAGACTTTATGCGCCGAGATCCTCTGGGGCGACCTTCGGACGCGTCCGCCAGCCGGGCAGCGGCGCCCCGCGTGGCCGTAAATATTCCGCCGGCGGCCCTCTCGCACGGGGCGATCTGCGGTCCAGGGTGGTTGCTTCTTAGTGATTCCGGACACACCAACAGCTTAGTTGAAGTGCATTTTTTCTTCGGGATGTGGCGGTTATCTTTCCCCGTTGGATGACGAGATCTGGCGACGACCTACCGTCGGCTAGCGGGGTTTTCCCACAACTAGGTATCTCCCACCAACGGGGCACCGCCCCAGCCGGGTCAAGCTCTAAGCTCCCCACCGGTCTCCCGGAATATGTGGTAGTGTCGTGCATGTTGGGGTAAATCTGTGTAAGGGGAGAGGATAGGACAAGGTCCGTAGCCCGTTTGTTCGGGTACTACTCCGACATTCGCCTCCGAATTCGATCCACGCGACGTAGCGACGTCTTCCGGCTCTCAGACGGAAGAGGCGCCACTTCCATCGGATAGCTTTGGCATCTTCGGCCTCCTTGCGCGGCGGGCGGCTGCTCCGAGAATATTCCATCCAGGGGAACGATGTGGGCGGGCGGTGGAAGAGCTGTTGCTATCACCAAGTAGTTTTAGCGTCTTCGCTACTTAGTCTTTCAGAAGGACGGAACATTTTGTGACGAAGCGGTTTAGTCTCCAATGTAAGTTGATTAAGTTCACGAAGATGTTAGGGAGTTACGTGCCCAGGATATTTAGGTTACGGAATTTTGGGTAGAACAATTCTCTATTCGGGCTTGTATGTAGTGTACGATCTTTGACGGAACTTTGTAGGCATTTTTACGAATGGTGTTGGGTATCCGCATAATTTGATAATGAATCAATTTCAATATACCCATTGGAGAGATCATACGAGAACACTCGTGTAGTGGTGATGCGCTAGAATCGTGGAGTTCCAAATTTAAATCTTCTTCATTAGTATTATCAACTCGAATCGACTTTCTATAAATGCAAAATTCAGTGATACTGAATAAAATGAGTGAAATTTATTAATCTTCAGTTCGATAGTGATTGTTTCTGGGACGGGAGGTATATTTCACAAATTAATTTTCAAATGATAATATTACTCAGCAATATTAGTTTAATATCTCAAAGATGTCAGAAATGGAACAGAATATTTTTAAAAGTGATGTCATTACAGCACAATATAAACAAAATAAGTCGAATATGCTATACTGGGTTCAATCTAACATGCAATTTACTATCATATACGGAACTCTTGTACGTATTTGATATTTAATATTTTGAGTTGCTTTAGAAGCGTTTTGTAAAAACCGAATAGTATTGTGGAAAAGGAACAAATCGTTGATGGTGCAGAAATGAAACGAGTGTATCAATTTGCAAGTAATACTGTCAAGAGAGCTGCGGAGCCCCATGCAGCACTTGTCGGCTGTCTGGGCGTGATGGAGGAAGAGTCGTGTCGATTACGTGAGGGAAGGAAAGCGCCGGGCTGGGCTGGGCGGGGCGGGGCGAGCCCCTGGGGGGAGACGCCGTAACTGACACGCCTCGTGTACGCTCAGGCGTTGCACCTGCCGCCTGCAACTTGTCTCGTAAATCATCCGGCCACTTACTGCTCGAATATGTAATTAATTTGATTAAGGTGTAATTTGTAATGTTATTTATTTTCTGGATGCGTGCCACGCCGTACCAAATTGACTTCAGGCGCCGTAACGAGGTGTATTATTTTATTATAATTATAAACATGATTCGGATACCCAGTGAACCTTTTTGTGTACTTTAACCAATTTGTGTTTTCACGCCGTTAATTAGATTTTTTATTCAATTAGCTTCTGCCTAGGAAAAACTCTCGTAATATTGAATTTTGAAAACAATTTTTAACCTTACGTTAGTATTACATGAAAAAGTTAGATTTTCTCCTCTCCTCAATTTAAGATCAAGTTCAAGTGTAATAACTGTCAGGATCTTAGTAGCGGTGGTTTTGTACATTGCTCATTATGCCGTCCCTTTTGCTAATGCTGAGGAGTGACGGAGATTGCTGGCGCTGATTTTCTCGCATGTACTCAGATGATATTTTAAATTCTTTGCTTCCAATTTCTAATCGTATATTGCATTTACCTGCTTTCATAAGCTCAACTGCATATCCGCGTCGTCTGCGTAAACAAGGAAACGAAGTTGTCAAAATGTATAATTCAGCCAAAGGGCATTGTAATATAATCTATAATTCTGAGTTGCGACGTGGCCAACTACATTTTCGTGCCGTTTTTGTGCATGACTCTTGCAGGTGCTCACCCTCGCGGCCGCCCTGGTCGGCGCCACCGCCGTCTACCAGGAGCCGGGGCGGGTGGCGTACGCGCCCGCCTCGCCGCCGCCGCCCCACGCCGCGCACGTGGCCATGCCCCCGTGGCCTACGCCCCCGCCCCCGTCGCCTACGCCCCCGCCCCGTCGCCTACGCCGCCCCCGCCGTCGCCAAGGTGGCCGCCCCCGTCGCCGTCGACACCGACTACGACCCTCATCCCCAGTACAGCTACGCTACGACATCCAGGATGCGCTGACTGGCGACAGCAAGTCGCAGCACGAGACGCGCGACGGCGACGTGGTGCAGGGCGCGTACAGCCTGATCGAGCCCGACGGCACCCGCCGCACCGTGCAGTACACCGCCGACCCCCACAACGGCTTCAACGCCGTCGTGCACCGCGAGCCGGGCGTGGCGAGGCCATCGTGGCGGCCCCGCCGTCGCCAAGGTGGCGGTGGCGCCCGCGCCGGTGGCGTACGCCGCGCCCGCTCCTTTGGCGTACGCCGCGCCCGCCGTGGCGCGCGTGGCGGCGCCCGTGGCGTACGCAGCCCCGGCCGTGGCGCGCGTGGCGGCGCCGGTCGCGTACGCGCCCAGGCCCCTGGCGTACCACCAGCTTCTCCGCGCCCTTCGTCACCCACCCGCCCGCGCCCCTGGCCGCCGCCTAGCCCGCCTACCGCTCGTACGCCGCCCCCGTCGTCACCACCAGCTTCTCCGCGCCCTTCGTCAACTACCACTACTAGAAGGCGGGCGACACACGCCGCGCGCCGCTCGCTCAAGCGCTTCACAAGACTTATCATGTAACGGGTGATACGTAGGCTTAAGATTTTGTATAGGACTTCTTTGTATAGTGCTTTGTTACCTAACAGTACAAAATAAAGGATAACTTGCTTTTGTGTACTTGTTTTTGTCTTATTTGTGACGCCCATTCTGTTCCCCACGACAACTACCGGATAAGGCGCTTTCCTTGCGATCCGGTCACGCATATGTCTGGTCACGCGGTCCGTGATGTAGCCATTCAGAGATCTCCATTACTCCTTATATGCGAATTTAGGTGTTTCCATCACTGGCGTGTTTTTGTTGTGGACTGCATTGCTTATCCTCAATCTGCAAAATTTAAACGCTGAATTTCCCTTCTTGTATGTTGAACGATTTCGTGATTTGAACACATTACTAAGCACATATTATTGCAAGTAAAACGTACACTTTCTCCTGTATATTTTTGGATATCGTTTCACGCCATGTTGTTGGGAAGGGGCATGCCAGTTTTCCCCTGTGTGTAGCTGAACAATAATAGTACATATGCGGCGTTTTTAAGTTCATAGAACGATCTTTTCTGGCGTAGTACGTGGAAAAAATAAGGAAACAAAAATTGAGTAAAATTATTCTTAAAATTATCATTATTGGAATTTAATAATATTGGTCAAGTAATATCAAAAATCTATTGCCATTTTTATGTTGAAATTAAACATATTGCTCCGGTTAAAAAATATCATGGAATAGAAGTCTCACATAAATAAGTGAGGAGGTGCATTTTACCGTGAAATTCGAGTCTTTTCTAAACGGAAACACGAAACTAGAAATTAGGACGATTCAAAGAAACTTTTTGTAACATACTCTGATGCATAAATGTTAATTACCATGTCAATATATTACGAATTTAATGATTGTTAAAGATGTTTGGTTGGGCTATGTATAATGATGTATTTAATGTTTATTACATCTCGGTAATTTATGTATATTGAAACAAACTGTCTAATTTAATTTTTAAATTTAATATATCCTCTGCCCTTCTAATATTATT
Organism: Teleogryllus oceanicus; assembly: GCA_964035755.1. Taxonomy (NCBI): domain Eukaryota; kingdom Metazoa; phylum Arthropoda; class Insecta; order Orthoptera; family Gryllidae; genus Teleogryllus; species Teleogryllus oceanicus. The sequence goes on from CAXIVR010000008.1 coordinate 59,619,502, forward strand.
AAATATTAGTTCAAAGTAACCCGTTCCAAATTTATATAAGAATATGGGCACCAGGAAACGATTACGTTAATTCTATTATTAAAATTAATCTTCTTCTGCTATTTCCAATAAATTAATATCCGGCTAACTGGGTCGATGTGTCTTATAAGAAATAATCGCTATTGCCTACTAATACCTGATTATTCTATCTGCCATCTCTACAGAGTGGCCGAGGAATCTGAAAAGCAAATATACATTTCTAGCTACTCATTTGCTGGAATTGGCTAAATGAAAATCATCTTTTCTATTCACAGAAACTTGTAAGTTTATTCAATGTCCATTGGTAACAGTACGAAACGTACTTTCGGTCATGACCAGTTTCCAACCTTATACTGCAGTACCCGTCTTCGCGCGCTCTTGGCCGATGTCGCCGCGTAGAACCATTTTCAATTTTTTCCGGTGTCGATGGCTCCAGGTCCAAATACCATCTTCTTTTCTTCCGTTCTGGCACAAGTGTACTCAAGTCACTGATCCTCACCGCCTATAAGCTTAATTAATTTGCCTTTGAAAAGTTCCCAGTTCTTTCTACGCGTATGCTTAAAATATTAAAGTTCAGTAAACTATTATCTGTTAAACCCCTTCGGCAAATTCACCTAATTTCACAGTTTAAATTCTAGCTGTTGCACTCGAAATATTTCCAAGTTCCAATTTCCGCACATTACATCAGTATTTTATCAAGTAGTATATTATCAAGTCCGACAACCATACGCTCCAAAGTAAACGTTCACAATTCCCAAACTCCCAACATCAATTATCTACACACGATCCGCACAGCACCACGGCATAAGTCGGAATGAATCCATATTACCCTCTTTCGGACCTTCAAAACTCGGTCCATTTTTCTACTGTTTCTTTTCAGAAAAAATTCGGCCCACTTTCGTCGAAATATATTGTCATTCCATGCCTCGCCAATCCCTAAATTACTTACAAATTCAACTAGCCGCGCCCCAGACTGTCGTTGCTTTCTCGGCAATCCCCAAACAGTTTACTTTATCAACTAGTCGCGCCCCGTGGTTCAAAGCAATGAAGTTTGTTGACCTTGACGACAACTCGTCTACCGTTGCTAGGCCGCCATATTTACATATGTCTATCCTTACAATTCACACTATTTACAATAAATGTCACGCAATACAATGTCCGACATATTGGTATGTCACAGTATTAATGTTTATTACATCTCGGCTTAATACACTTGACATGGAATGTTAAAGAGCTTATAATATATTCAGTCATTTGAATCACGTATCTGAAAATAAATTAGAAAATCGAATGAAAAAGGAATTAAATAATTTCGAGTAAGTTTAGGGAACTTTTTGTACTTCAGGAGGGGATATAGTGTGCTTCAAATATAGTTGTACTTCAGAAGGGGATATGTTGCGAGCAATCTGGAAGTTGAAGGAATTTCTATCTGCCTCGCCCAATTCATTGCATTCAGTTCTTAAAAAACTCACTTTCCCCGAACCGTTGGCCCGCGGCTCTCTAGCGGTGTCGTGAACTCTTTATCGACGCACTTTATCTTGTCGATGTGGAGCATAATCAAACAGTAGAAGCAGTGCAAAACCAATGTCTGGAGTCTCTAGCAAGCCTTTTTTGCTTTGAGGTGAGAGGGAAATGTACCGGTTTGGTGCGGAAACCTGCAGTAGGTTTGCCTCACGCGCAGGCTGATTCAGAAGATATTCCTCGCTAGTACTTTCTGACATTGGAGTTGATTGTTTCAAACTGAATTCTTGTAGAATATAGAATGATATTTATATTTCATGTCTTACACCCTTTAATGTTTTCCGAGCGTTGCATGTGAAGGATGAAAGAAAAGCTTAGAAAAAAATTCGTTAATATTTGTACCTTTTTTTGATTCCTTACGTATGCCATTTTTGTAGTTGTATCAAAATTCATGGCAAAAATATTAGAACCTTACGTTACCATGTAATTCTTACTTTTGACAATTGAGATGTCAAATTAATTTGAGCATGCATGAATGCTTGCCTATGGAGAACGTTGATTTTGACTAAACAATTACATGGTTTATATTAATAAAATTCAGCGTACACTCATCGTTTTGTTACTTTTTTCCTTTACATTAAATACCTTTCTAGGTTTGGGCTAAAAATATGTTATTTGAGGAAATGTTAATAAGATACATATTGATATAGAACGTATTGAAGTGCGGGATACAAACGATAATAGGTGGTAGGAGAACTGATCTGTAAATGGTAATCGTCAGGGACACTTTTAATTTTTGATTGCTCAGAGCGGTGCATTTGAAACAATGGTTCGATTGCACGCTACCATCTGCTTCTCAATCTACTAGCATACTAATTGAATTCGCGGCCTTTCTCGGAAACAATAATGGATTTGACGATGACTTTCACAAGGCAGACTTCTTTTCAGACTTCGATTGCTCTTCTTGGTCGGAGGTTAGCCTTGGACGATCTTTCCTCACTGGTGAAGCGATCAGCTCCCAGCGAAAATGCAAACTTTTTTCTGTTCTCATTGCACTTCTAAATTACTCAACGATTATTGAGAGTATTCTCAATGGAAAACGTATGCAAATATCATCGACATTGGAGAAATCATAAATACGTCCAACAAATATGGAACAGTTTCAACATTCTTTATTAATCGATTATCGTTTTCGCCATGTTCTTCGATCCTTTACATCTCGTTTGTGAGGCGCAAGGGCGATTCATTCGATTAGCGTTCCCACCGCTCATCTTGTATCGCTAGAGAGTGTGTTGCAAACCTCCAAATGCGCGCGCGCTCCTCTGGACCAACCCTGGAGCAGCAGCTGCTGGCGGTCGGCGGAATGTCGCTCTGGGTGGACTGCTTGGAAGTGCTCCGAGCGAGAGGCGCCTGCGTCGCGCCCGTGACCGGCAGTCAAAGCTGCCGCCGCCTTGTGGCCCCTTAGCCCCCTAGACCTTCGCTCGGACCATTGCGGACGCGTTGGGAACGTCATCGCCACAGGCGCTTTTGGGCTACGTGTTCTTTAGCATAATCTCCATCTTGCTCCATTCCTTGACCAGGCGTGACTCTGACCAGTATTTTGGTTGGGGTGCGGCTGAGATTGGGACAAATATCATCAATAATGTATGCACTTTCAGCACATCTAATATTTTTGTGATTATTTGCTATTATTAGAAAAAACAACCGGAAACTTCTGTATGAGGAGTGTCAGTAGAAGGATTTTATGATTATATAAACAAATTATGGAGGCTTTTTTTTTGTTCCGCTGAGAGAAGTCACATAAAAATAGCGAAAACACTATTTAGAGGATTAATTCACACGAAACAAGTCTGCTTCCATTACGTTGATTAAAGTAAAGACTTAGTGATATCAGGTTTTCCTCTGACTACTTCGATTTATGTTTTTAATGCTTGTCAATTCGGACCAGTATCAACTTTTCCTGAAATGATTCCAGTTTTTCTGAAATGTGTTTCGTGATGTTGCAATTACTTACGCTTCATAATCACACCTTTCAAAATTTCCATGTATCTTTCATCAAGTACTGTTGCAGTCTCTCAAATTCTATGTGAGTTTCTGTCTCTTCAGTCTATTTTAGAGTTCGAATTCTGACCGCATTTTTCTACTCGTCCCTGCAAATTTCCAGTTCTTCGAACGCGTTTCTTCCGAATCTCCTTTAATCGTTCTCCTTTTCCTCTCCTACAACCTCTGCCTCTTCAACCATTATCCCAACCACTTGCCCCCTCCGCGCCGCCGCCTGCCGCCGGAGTTACGTGGCTAATTGCGTGCCCATAAATCTGGCGCTCCATTACGCGCCGCCCGCCGCCCGCCCTTTCACTCGCGACTCAAGATCACGCGAGCAGCGGGCGGCGGCGGCGGCCATCGCGGGCGCCATGTGTTGTGTCCGGCAAAGGCCACGCCGCGCCGCCCAACAGCCGGATTTACAGTTTACGCGGGCGTCGACGGCGCCCCGCCCACCGCCGTTTGTTGCTGGGATGCCACCCAGCGGGGGAGGGGGCCGGTTCGCGCCTCCGCCGGCACGACCGCCGTTTGTCTGCCGCGGGTGGCGTTGGTGCGCTCTTTCTGATCCTGCTCAGCAATCTTCAACTGTCGGTTATGGAACACGTATACAGATATTTCTTCGATCCAATTTTATTCGCTGTTAGCATTAGGGTTGCTATATACATTTTTTTGGCATTATGTTGATTCAGTCTGAATAAGTAGACACGTGGTAGAAGTCATTACAAATGAAAAAGAGAATTGCATTTTACTCTACTAATTTTCAGTTCGAGATTCATGGTCTGTACTTTTTTCAATTTGTTAAAGTTTTTGCAATTTTTTTAGAACATTAGTTCTTGTGAGTGATATTTTGGCAAACATTAAGAAATAGGAAACGCATTCAGAATTGTAGCTCCTGCTCTTCATTTGGTTTATAATTTAGTTTCTGCGTTCATATACTGGATCAAAACATTGAGCTATTTCTAGAATTAATTGTATACCGCATCAAATTCCCAAAATATTACCGCAAGTGCAGTATGAAAGCATAATATAATAATAATAATAATAATAATAATAATAATAATAATAATAATGTTGATTATTAGTGTCATCTGCAGTGTGTCATCAAGCAAATTTATATTTTCAGTGGTACACTTCGTCTTGTCACCACAGATTGATCGCCTAGTATATCACCTTCATGACCCTAGACCTCAATGGTAAATCCGGCAAGCTATACACAAATTATATTGGCTGGGTTTCAAGAATGAAGGATATTGCGCCAAATGGATCGTTTCCTAGTACAGTAGTTATCCTTAATGCTCTTCTAGAAAGAATATATTGGTATACTTAGTGTTGCCACTTGCGCTGAGTGTCAGATAAAAAGAGCAATGTTATTTGTTTACTAAACTCGGGTCCAAGTGCTTTTTCTTATTGGTGCCTGAATTCACAAAAATAAATTTCATTCTGTAAAAAAATGTTCAAGGAATGAAAAGGAATTTTCAAAATCATTCCTTTTAGCCCTACACTGCATAATAATGTATAAAGGAAAACTATTTCTTACACTAATTACTATACTAACAGACACTTTATTTATTACTTTTGTTCAAAATATAACTGATAACATTCACAAAATACATTACATTTTCACATATTAAGAGGTTCAGTGTCTTTTGAATACTTGTTTAGGGCGTACAGTAGTAATCATAGTTCACAGTGTCTTTATTTTGTGTAATAATGCGAGGAACGTGGGATAACATTTCTGGTGAGAACTCGGTACATTCCCTACATTTTATACTAATGGCTTGAGGCCCTGGTTCTTTTCTGCGCATGGCCCATTTTGCACACGTAATTGGTGTTGTTCTCCGATTGATTGATTTTTCGTGTTTCCGGGGGCGTCAACTGCTTTGGCAATTAATCCCGTTAGTTTAGTGCATGTTTTTTTCTAGGGAGATGACAGTGATCTTCACCCGCTGGATGGCGAGATACGGCACCGACCTACCGTCGGCTAGTGCGGTTTCCCCCTAACCAGGACTTTCCCACCAGCGGGGTACCACCCCAGTCGGGACAAGCTCTAAGCTCCCGACCGGTCTCCCGGAATATGTCGTTGTGTAGTGCATGTTTGTGTGTGTGTGTGTGTAAGGGGTGATGATAGGATAGGGAAGAGGAAGGGAACATCACGCGCTGTCCGTGGCCTGATTGTTAGGGTTCTGCTCCCGAATTGGCCTGGTGTTGATCGGAGAAACCATGGAAAACTACCGATCAGAGCGGCCGGCCGCTAGAATTCTCCAGACAGCGATTGAATTCGACCTAGCTGAAAAGCTAGTGTCGAAAATCCTGCCCGCCGTCAGGACTCGAACCTAGGATCTTTGGTCAGAGGCGCTGAGTGACATCGGTTGATGCACTGAGCTACTGCTCCTGGTGTTGTTCTCCGTTTACATGCTGTTTTTCGAATAATTGTCTTCGCTAGAGGAGTTTGGTAATTAGTTGTGAAGTGTTTAAAGTGGAACTATTGTTTATTCAGGGCTTGTTTAGCAATCCGCTACCTTGGTGAGTCGATGTACTCGCGCGGGATATTTGAATAACCCAGCATCAGAAGTCTATAAAAAGGGAATATTAGGTAAGAAACTAGATGTTCCAAATCGGATAAATTCATATCTCTTTCGTAAGATGAACTTGAAGAAAAGTAGCGCGCACAATATGACGGTAAGGTTTCCGTCAACATTCCCCAGTATACGAGATTCACTTCGGAAACGTGAGCCATATGGCATCTGCTCGGCTGGCTTTCTCCGAAAGCTCTGCGACAAACGATGTACAGTCGACTCCGGTTTTTGTGAACTTCTGAGGACTAACATTTTTAGTTCACTATATCCGAGGTTCACTATATCCGATGATGTCAAAATTAAACAGAATTTTTCATAAAGATTAATTTTAGTATCATACAGATAACACATTAACATCGCGAACTGACCATTTCAATACCTTTATTTATCCTTAAAAAAATCAATTTCTTTTCAATTATTTGCTTCGTTCTTTTTCATTAGTAATTTCATCTTGGTTCTTGTCGAGAATTCGTGTTCTCTGCATAATTGATTCTACATTAACTTCTGTGTCTAAGTATCGTAACGCAGTCTTGACACCCGTCAATGCCTCTTGTACTGTTAGATTTCAAGCTGCCTAGTGTTGGAATTTGTGGTACTGAGGCGATATATTCTTTTCAGGAGGGAATTATTTGCAGGACGTATTACCTAGGTTCACTATTGCTAAGGTTCAGGTTCACTTTAACGAGTTTTTTTATGCTTATTTGTACTGTAAGCGAACGGGCCCAATGACTTAAGAGTTCACTATAACCGAGGGTTCACTATATCCGACTTCACTATAACCGGAGTCGACTGTAATTGCGATGATAGCATTAGTTACTCGACGTGGTTCTCACGGAACCTGTCACTGGGAGTAGGCCGAGTGCAGGGCTGCATTCTCATAACATTGATAAGTTGCACAGATGGTCGCGCGGAGTATCGTGCGAATCCCCGCAACATTGCAAAGCTGTAACTTTCAAACTTCTACACTTGACATACAACACTGTGAATTCACGTAACGGGAGAGGTGTCTCAGGGCATCACATGCCACTTCAATGGGACTAATCGGGAGGTCTTAAGTTCGAGACCCGACGGTGGCAGGATTTTGACATTACGCTGAGTTGAGTTCAGACGCTGTTTGGAGGAGAAATTAGCGGCCGGCTCCCCTGATCGGTAGTTTTCTTCGGTTTCTTCGATCTACGAGTATACCACGCAAATACCGGAGCAATACCGTAACAAACGGGCCACGGACTGCGAGTGATCTTTCCTTGCCCTTTACTCACCCTTACTTACACACACTTACATGTACTACACTACCATACATGCCGGAAGACCAGTCGAGAACTTAGAGCTTGCCCGCCTGTTGGGAGATACTTCGTTGAGGGTAAACCCCCGTAAGACTCGCCATCCAGCGGGGAAGTATCGCCGCCCCCACAACAAAAGCATTCACCACACTTACGAATGACCTTATCAGTTGACGCGCCCGGAATCAGTCAAAAAATGAATACAACAAAATAATGTTTTCTTCTTACAGCTTTAGTGAATAATCCATACACTGGTTTGCGTTGACACCATCTCTGAGAAGTATCAAGAGAAACAAAGTAGACCATGGGGCATCCAAATACCCGCGCGAGTACTGGAGTGTTACTACGGTCAAACGTTATGGGTTTTCTGCCGGGAGTTGGCGCGGCAGAGGGCAGTGGCGGCGGCGCCCGCGGGTTCGTTTGTCAGCCACCTGTCGTCTCCGCGGCCTTCTCGCCGGCTTTCCAGGTCTGCAGTGGCCGCGTGGCAGGTTTCGGGCAATTTATGGGACGACCCTGCCGTCCTCCGAGTGCCCCGCAGCCGCGGGTGTCGCCCCCGGCGTGCTGTGGGTTGCCTCATATGGTGAACGGCATTGACGCACGAGAGTGATTCGGCAAAATGCTTCAGAGTAGGCGAGGAGAATACGGAATATATTGTATGAGGATCATGTACCAGATTTCAAGTTACATTCTTCTTCTTGCACCATATTCCTAAAGTGACCAAGTACAGGCTGAGAGAACCGATTCTAGGTATTCCTGAACTTTTTAAGAAAAGGTAAATAATGGTTTAGAAGGTTTAGGTGGTTTACCTTTAACTACAATTACTTAGTGATATCATCCATGCCTTATGCGGGATTGGAACCGGCAGACCCGGTGCAGCGTGAGTGCCGCCGGAGTGGCATGTTACATGTCTACGTTTATTGCATTGCGTACATTTAAACACAGTTTTACTTTCGTTTATGGATATATTTTTGTATGTATTATCTTCTAGTGTTCTGGTCATCAGTTGTTGAATTTTCAAACTCAAACGGGCAGATCATGTTCTTTATAAGAAAGAAAATTGATTTTTTAGCAGAACTGCAGTTAGCGTTGTCACATTTCCATTTTGTTGGTTTAGGCCATTGAGGGCGGTGTGCAGTACCCTTACAGCTTTGACCGCGTGGAGGCCGCGCGTCGCGCATTCCGACGCACCTGGGCGCGCCGCGCGGAGAGGCGCTCGGAGGATGCCTGGGAGGAGCAGGAGGCCGGGGCCTTGGGGGGCTGGGCGCTTTATGTGACAGAGCGGGCGGCGCTGCGTCCGGGTCTGCGCGGGGAGGCGGCGCCGGACTGCCTCCAGCACTCGCTATTCGGCAATGCGCGTCGACAGTTAAACATCACAAATATCGCCGATTTTTAGAGAAAAGAAAAAAATGTTTCAAAATGAGTCTATTATCACTAGTAAAAGAAATAATCGATACAATAGTTCATGCGACAGTTAATACCATATGGAGTAAAACATTTGCTCTATGGCTCCAAAACAAACGGCTTTGCGCAGGATGAAACCACGAAACATGCAAAATGACAATTTCACAGACGTGTCACTTTCTTGTGAACGTCGAAATGTGGTAGACCAACGCCATTCAGGCAAACTCTTCCATAATGCCTCTTCTCTATTCTCGTGGCTCTCGGTTTCTCTTGGTTTTTGTTTTCGTTGTTCGCTCCAGCTCATTTATTTTAATGAATATGGCAATTCACCAAGGTAGTAGTTATTGACACATATTCCACACAATGCATGAACGCCCGGATAGCGATTTTCAAATTTTACAAATGTCTCCTTTGTCGATTGACTTTGCCCTTACGTACCCACACTCGTCAAATCTAATGGAAACCAAGAAATTCACTAAACCTCAAACATTTTGTTACAATCTGAATTCGAAGGTATTGTTTGTAAAGATCAATTAATATTCTTTAACTATGTTGGTTCTCATAGACGCTTATGTAGTAGAACGTGAGAGGTAGCTCAGGGCATTAACTGATGTCACTTCAGTGCCTCTGACCGGGAGGTCTTAGGTTCCCGTCTTGAGAGTGACAGGAGTTTCGTCTCTGGCTTGATATAGCTAGGCCGAGTTCTGTCGCTGACTGGAGGATAGCCTCTAAAGGCTGGCTGCTCTGATTGGTAGTTTTCCGTGGTTTCTCCGATCAACACCAGGCGAATGCCGGAGCAGTACCCTACCAAACGGTCCACGGGCCGCGCGCGATCTTTCCTTCCACTTCATTGTCCTATCCTCACCCCTTACTTACACATACTTACACTAACGTGCACTACACTATCACAATGTCGACAGATCGGTCGGATGTTTAGAGCTTGATCCGGCTGGGGCTGTGCCCCGCTGAATGGAGATACATGGTTGAGGAAAACCCTTCTAGTCGACAGTAGGTCGGCACCTGATCTCACCATCCAGTGAGGAAAGATCACCGCCTCCTCCTAAAAAAACCATGTACTACACTTACGGAACTAATGCAATACGGGTACTACAATTACGGGACATTTGCAGCACCCGGGATCACTTATCAATCAATCAAAAGCTATTATAATAGAACTATTGAATTCCGTGAAATTTGCAGAAAAATCTGATTTTCCTCTAACATAATTTTGCTCTATTTTTTGTCAGTCTATTGTTTGTTTTACAGAATTTGTTCTTTTATAATGTAGAAATATACATACGTAGAAATAATTATTTGAGTTTTATATTTTAATCGGTTATTAGTTATCTTTGTCCTGACGTTTCGTGAACCTAACAATTTAAATAAGAATTTTTTGGTCAAAGAATGAGTAAGGAACTTAATAAACGATGATGTTAAAATATGCATTTCTTTTTGTAAATTTTGTTTGTGGTACTTTATAGAAACCTCTTGTAATTTGTTTTTGCTTTCCCACAGTAATTTCTTAGCTCCCACTTAGCAGCAAGTGTTGTGTTCTTCTCCGCGTGTCTTCATGTGTAGCTAACATCTGTTGAAAGGAATTTTCGCCTGATATTTTAATATGAATTTTTGTGATCCATGGGACACATGGAATGAGTTCTAATGACTAGTCCGCAATTTCACTTTGTAGAATATGATGGCCATATGAAGAAGAGCATTTTTTGGTAGGTCAAATAGACACTCTGAATTCGCTGCTCTTCTAGAACCGATGTGATGTATTGTTTCTCTTCCATATGACTCATCGTAATTTTCTTTGTCTTGTTTATTTGTTATCGTCATCATGATTGTCTCAGAGTGTGTGGTTCCATTACGGTTTTGGCATTGATATCAGTATCAGTCAAAATTACTGTGATAGAATATGATAAACTATTTTATTCTAAAGAAGAATGATTAATTGATGCTTATAAATGTACAGTTTTGAATGGTAAATCAATATTAAAATTATTTATAGTTATATTAAAATACAACTTGAAACGTTAACAACCAAAGAACAGTACTATTGTAACTGATCATTTCTATTAATTGAAATTGAATTTTTCAATCATCTTTCTGATTTTTAGTGAGCGTTTTAGAGTAATACCCCGAAACTAATATATACACGTCCATTTAGGAGCCTTTAGAAAGTATATGATTAATCCCGAAGAACACAACAGGCCGAAAACCAGTTTTAATCTGATATGGTTTAGAGATGTTGATGAATTTCCTAAAGAGCCTTGCAGGAAAGGTCAGTGAACAGTGAGGAAATCCCGAAAACCCTTATGTCTCTAAACTTTAAGATTGCACTACAATTTATCGACTGGCTGGTAGAATTGAGAGAGGATAATCAATGAGGATAATTTATCTAGAATAATCTTATTATTTTTTATATGAATTGTTTCTTTGAGAGAATTTTCACCTCATCTGAAAAAATAACTTTCTCAAAACATTATGATGGTATGAAATTCAGTATTTCTGGAGCTCATGAAAAGGAGCACAGAATACACGTCCAGATACAGACATACATATACTATTCATGACGATAAATTAATATTAAATAAAATCCTGTCGAATCGCTAGAAGTTAGTTTAGAGATTGGAAATTGTCACCAATAACATTTCTGCAGCTCTTTAATCAGTGTGGTCAATATGGTAATCTAAATTTTAATGCAAAAGTAGGGAAAATCTTAGATTTTGAGGCATTGCTCCCAAAACTGATGAATGAAAACATTAATTTAATAATAAATACTTACTGCCCAGGCATTTTCATGCAAATTTCTCGACAATCTCCAATAGTTGGTGATTCTTTTAGGAAGATAAGACTAGATAATTAGACTTTGTCACTGCTGCCTTTTTCCTTGGAAAGAAACTGCAATTATCATTTCACATACAATTATCGTTTGAAAGAAAGTGTAATTCTAAACGCTGCACTCACTGGCAATAATCGTGAACTCATAGGAGCTAAGTGCATAGGTCGTATGAGTTCACGGTTGTTACCATTGAGTAATAGTGCTTCTGAAATAAGCGTTTCGTGGGGATTTGTGTCAGTGTTAGAGAACCACACATGACACCTCACACGTTCGTATAAGGAAACTCTTGATATTAAGTATTTTGGTAGAGCAATTATATTCATTAAATTAGTTTCTATATTTGCACATAGCCGGTTTGTATACTCGGAAGGAGGCAAGGATAGCTCGGAGGCAATATCGTTGCCTATGCAGCATTGTTGACTGGGCGCTCCTAGTCTCGACGATGATTTTTAACATTATTTACATAGGTTACACCGGGCAGCTGACGGAGTAGTGCCCTAACAAACCAATCACGTACCGCGCGCGATCTCTCCTTGTTTATTCTTGCTCCTTACACATACATAAGTGTGTGTTCATGTGTATATAAGTGTCTAACACGCACATATCTGCATGTACTATTCTTACCGTACATGTCGGAAGACTAGTGGGCAGCGTAGAGTTTGTCTCGGGTGAGGCGGTGGCGCGCTGGGGTAATTGGAAGGGGAAGCCCGGAAGCCGACGTGTAGGTCTGCGCTTCATTTCTCGTTCCACTGAGGGAAGGATAGAAAAGGCTCTAATGAGGGGACTAATGACCTGAGCAGTTGACGCACCCGGAATCAATACTTCCTCATTCCGCGTGTACGATCTCTCCGCCTTTTCCCCAAATGCGAGAATTCGGGTCCAGTCAAACTGGCCGGCGCTGTGTGGAGGCCTGCTGCGCGGTCCGGCCTCGCTCGCCTCGAGATTCTTCCCCAACGGCGGACGCCGCCCCTTTCTCTCTCGCTTCCGCCCTTCCGCACGTAGCGCCGCCCGTCCCGCTCAAGGCGTTAGTCACCGCAACCAACGTGTTTGGTGAACAACGTGCTATGTTCCCTCTATTCAATTACTGTTTATTTGTTTTTTTATTTCCAATTGCATGGTGTATGTAGCGCGGTTTGAAAAAATTAAATTTTAAAAAAATTTTTTTTTTAAAATTTGGGAAAGAATGAATGCAAATCCAATTATAATTGACAATTTCGTATACTTAATGAATCTCATAAGTTCGTAATTGTTTGTGATGGACGATGATAGTGTGCACTTCAAATCAATTCTGCAAACTGAAACTGGTTCATCAAACACACGAAGCAGTATACTCCAATGGCGAATTATATGTGCGATTCTCAAAGTGATTATCCAAAATATTTTTCCTCCTCTCTGGCCTCCACCCGTACTATGTGACGGAAATTAAAAGGACTTCCTGTTCAGTGATGATTCGATCATTTCACTCGCTGTCCCCTGGAGGAACTGGTTCCTCCTGTTTGAAAACTGGAGTGATTCGATTCGAACCTTGACAAGTAAAGGAGTGAGAAATGAAATCGGGATTTCCCAAGGCTGAAACCCTCCTAATATCCGGTTTGATATTTCGGAATGCTTCTTGAAGAGACTCGAAAATTATTTTTTGTGACAGTTATTGAGATGATTTTCTGGCCAATAAATCGCTTACGTTGATGTGAATAAATATCTGAATTGTTACACAAATGTGCATTCAGTGATTTAGGAAATGGAATTTTCCTATCATTAGTGTTCTGAACTGTATTAATGGAACAATTTATGTGTACAATAACGCATTAATGACTATAAGGTTGATTTTAATAGTGTATACGAGTACATATGTATTTCCCTGGTTTAAGATTCCACCAGATGTGCTTAATTCGTCATATAAGGATCCTTGCATGCTATCAGACAGAAAATATGGTGATTGAATTGTTTGCTCTTGCTGAAGGCGCCTCTACCCGATGCTCTGGTTATATACACACAAGAATATTGGGCATGTGGTAGAGTAATTCGTCACAAACAGTTTTTATTATTGTTAATGGTTGTTTGTTTGCTCCTTAGCATTCGCTTAGCCTCATCGATTACGGATATAAATGACGAATTTCTGATGAAGAATGGCCAACTGATATGTTTGCGTGGAGAAGACGTTCTGCGGTCCATGTTTACGTTTCACTGATGAACAGAAGGAGCAAATTTCGAGTGAAATATTTTGCGAGCATCTTTAGGATAGCAAATATGAATATCAAAGTCGCAAATATGAATATTTTTCAGAATTGTGTAATCTTTGATTAGTGTTGAATTTAAAATATCTGGGAAAGAGACATTGTTTCTTCGAGTGTCTTCTACGTACTTCGATCATGTAGAGCAAGATCATAAAAATAATTATTTTTTACTGACTGACTCAATGATGTTTGCTCGCCTTGTTTGGATTGCCGAAGAACGTTCACATTCCGGAAGATGAGGTAGTGATGTTCGTGAATTAATTGAGCCGAAGACAAATGAACTTAATGTGGGCATATTGAGTTCTCTCAAAGGTCTCCTTTGCCGTCTTCCCCAGACCCTTCTCTGACCACCTCAAGCACTGCGGCCGGGGTCTGTCCCAGCCCCCTCCCGGGCCGGCGCACGGGGCGTCTGTTCGCCGCGATTTAGGCGCCCGATTTCGGGCGCGGGGCGTGGCGGGGCCTTCCTTCGCGTCGCCTTGGCGGCGGCCGCCGTTGCGCCAGCGGCCAGCCCGCGTTTTTCCGCGCTCTGAAGGAAGCGGCAGGTGCGGGGGGCGGGGGGGCGCGTCAGCTGCGCTCCGGGCGCCGGCGCGGGCTAAATGTCGCTTGTCCCGCCGATGCTCCGCACGCGCGTATAAAGCGAGCGGGGACGCAGCGGAGGGCACTCCTCGCCCAGCAGCCGCTCGCTCAGCAGACATGGCCCTCACGGTGAGTAGGCGAGCGCGGCCTCACCCATCGGCCGCAAGTCGGGGATTTGGAGTACGCGCAGAGGAAAAACCATTGGGAATTTTTCTTTTTGAAGTGAAGATTTTGGGAGTAGATTGTTTGAGAAGGAATAAACCACGCCTTTTTTAGTTTTACTTTTGGCATTGGGATGTTCTACATGTGTACATCTCGGCAGTAAGGCTCTGATGTAAGGCTGACTTTACATCTTTGTTTACAGCGTGATTCCATAATTCCGTCTTGGTTAATGAGATAGTTGGGATTAATGGTGTTGCAGGCGCCATTCCTTGAATATTTAACAGACATGGGTCTTAATGGCCAGTTTTATACACCTTTGTAGATGATAATTCTGTTACGAATTAATATTCAAGACACTGTTAGGAAATGCTTTGTATGTTGTAAAGAATGGGTTTTCAGTGCATCGGATGCTTTCACGATTCATTAATTATTCTGAGATGAAACAAAAAAGTCTGTTCACAGAATTTTTGCTTTGGATCAATTCGTTAGGACAATTCATATTATCTTACAGTAAAAAAAAGAAAAACACGAAATTGCCAGAGCGTGCCGCGCATTGAAGTCTCTCGCCAAATGTAAGTCGATTAACGTAGAAGTGGAAACTTTTATCTCTTCTGTACGGTCGTGTAAACCAACTTTTTTCTCGCAAACTCTCAAGATTTGTTGTCACTCGTGGATGTCGTGTCCTTTATATTAAAAAAATTTTGTCGGTGAAAGCTGGGAGATGTGGATAGCATTTTCATAAACATTTCTTGTCTATCCTCAATTTTGCCCTACATTTACTCTTTGTATTTTTTTTTCTTTTTGACGTACTATAATTGCCATATCAGTATACTTAATAACGGTGGAATGTTTCGTAAATAACGGATTAAGCTCATGGTTTCTTAAGCACAATTGTTCTGCAAAGTAGAATAAGCGAATTGATGCAAGCAGTTATCCTCGCTCTCGGCATCCTGTTATTACAAAAACGTGCGACCATATAAAAGTTTTTGAAAGCCGCCTTGGTGGGTACTTGGGAAACGTTGAATTCTTTCCGAATGCCCAAAAAACCAAATTAAAAGAAATTGCCTACAATCTTAAGTAACCTGTTATTACATGTGAAATTTCGCATTTTTTTTTAGATTAAGGAAAGTTCTCAAATGCCACGATTCCTCTGTTAATTCGTATGCAGTCTTTCTCCTTTTCAACATCGCTCTTGACATCTGCAAATGCTGCCAATACCTTCGTCGGAGTAGCTGGACGCACACAGTACTCGCGAACGCGCTGCTAATGGGCAGGTACTTGCGTTCTGTGATCATGAACGGGAGCGGCGCGGGGTCTGGAGAGGCGGAGTATAGCGAGCACCTACCACTTAGTGTTGGGGCGCGCAGGAACTCGCTCCGGAACAGCAACCCGGGCGGACACGCACGGCTTCTCGTCTTTGAGTGCGGGGCTCGAGATTTTAGGCATCGTGGGAACGATCTGGAATTTGAACTTTTCTTAGTGTACGACAATGTTTTTTGCATAGTTTCTCGCGTGTGCGCTAATATTGATGCTGCCGTTTTTAAGAAAGTATATTTTTCTGGAACAAGTACTGAAACAAACCTTTACTTTTTTCTCTAAAATTGTGATCTACTTGTTACTTCTTCCTAAATAATTACATTTCTCAACATAATTATCTAAGAAATTACTTCTTAACGTTGATAAGCGGTATACTTTTTAATATTTTCTATACTATTCCTGAGTGATTCATTTTAAATAATGTTACCCCAGACCGTTGAAACAAACAATTGACGGAAGTGAGCGACGTTAAAAGGTTTTAGACACAATATTCTAACGTTTAAATTCTACCATATTCGGTGAACGCATCAAATAAAAAGACAATGTGCATTTAGAACAGTTGAAGCCTTTCCCTTAAAAACGTCTCAAATTGATCTGAGAAGAAGAATCCGCTACCCATGAAGGTCGGTCTTTGGTCATTTTATCCGACTGGAGAAAGGAAAATGTTGTCTCTCTTTAGCATTGTTATCTTTGAAGCGAGAGAATTCGTATAATATAAAATTATTAATTTTTAACTTTTTTTAATTGCAAAATTTTCATCAGACTCGAGCAGACAGTTTCTGTCTATCTTTTCCTCTAGAATTTCGGAAAAGTGGAAGTGGCCTCTTGATCTGATCAGTTTTGTTTCCTTTGATCATCCAGCTTCACCAAACACGAGGCTGGCAGACCGCCCCCCTGCCCTACAACGGCCTGCACGGGCGCCCTCGGCCGCGCCGCCGTGCGCCCGCGCCCGTGGCCCCCTGTGCGCGCCATCGCCGCGCCCGCCCCCGTCGCCCCCGAGCCCTACGACCCCAACCCGCAGTACAGCTACGGCTACTCCGTGCACGACGCCCTGACCGGCGACAGCAAGGACCAGCAGGAGACCCGCGACGGCGACGTCGTCCAGGGCAGGTACTCTCTGGTGGAGCCCGACGGCACCCGTCGCACCGTCGAGTACACCGCCGACTCCGTCAACGGCTTCAACGCCGTGTCACCGTGAGCCCGCCGTCGCCGCCGCGCCCGCCCCCGCCGTGCTACCCGCCCCCGTCGCCGCCTACGGACGCGCCCTGGCCTACTGAACGGACGCCGCACCCCTGCCTCCCCCTCTCCATTTTAACTTATAGTTGTTTATTTTTTTCATGCTGAGCTGCTGCGAGTTGTGTGGACGATGATATTGTATTACGGTATTAAACGCAATTAATATATTTATATTGTATTTTAATTTCTGTCTCTTTTCACAATGCTTCAAATAGGCAGTGTCTTTACCATTTTTTTTGTATTAAAACCATGAAACGCTTTTAATTGCTTAGCCATTATCATCCCGCCTTGTGGTTGGGAGTCAGAATTCGACTAGCCCATCGACGAAATCCTCTGGTCATTCAAATTCAAGAAAAAAATTGGTGAAGACGTTGCCAACTTCAATTATTATCAAATTGTCTCAATGTTAACAATACCTCACCAATATATCCAACCTTTCACAAACTTTTTTCTAGTATTACACTACATTTTCCCAGGACTGACTTTTTCATTATTTTTCTATTTTTTCCCCTAACGTTCTGCTGCTTCTTTCTCCGTGAGATAAACTGACGATTTTCGTGAATGAATCTAGCGAAACGTTTTTCATCTGTCGACGAATAGCTTTGCTGCGAGAGTTGAGGAACTGGAGTTGCCGCATGAAGAAATGGCGGAATTTACTTGTTCTAAACTCGAGATGCTATGTTTACAATTATTTATATACACAGAAATATACTCATGAGTTGAATTTGTATTGATATCCGATTTAAATTTGACAGGTATTACACATTTTCATTCCCGCCAATGACTTCGTGATATTTGTCTTGATGCATCATCAGTGCAAGTTGAGGCAACGTGTGGAAACATCGCTAATTGTGTTTTCCATACATAGGCCAATTTCTTTCTTACGTGGAATGTAAGAAAAAAATAGTATTGCTTGCTGAAACTATGGTTTGTAGGAATAGTTCTAGAGATTGTGAGACTGGTGTAAACCTTCTCTATTACACGTGCGCTGTGAGAGAAACCTAAAAAGTAAATGACAATGAGAATGAGTATTCAACAACACAACAAGGTACCCACTAAGTCAGTAAACAGAATTATATCCGACTGCATCCGTATTAATTTTTCAAGGAGTTATGGAAATCTAATGGTAACAAGACCACATTGGAGTTTTAACTGATTATGTTCTCATTGTGACTTCAAACATTAATTTTCATGCCATACGGTACTTTATCGTGTTTAAATATTTTATACGTAGTATTGTGGACACAACTCCTACAATGCGACAGGGTCTTTAGATAACACAGAGTACGTAGAGTTGTTGATTTTGAAAATATGAGGCATTTGTACGAAAGAAACGTTCAAATTATATTCTACAACCACAACATGTATACCACAAACTTAGAAGATTGATGGCCCGCTGCAAATTATATGATCATTATTTCTTGCATAAATCCTCCCTTATTACAGCAAGTGGGGATCAATGTTTTTGAGCAATACGTACTTCCACTCCAGTTTTCATGTGTAATATGTTGGTGGCATTGTAAGAAGTGGTTGCGCGATTCCAAAAACCGGTCGCGAGCGCTCTTACCTGCGCGCGTGTGCCTAGTGATCCGTATCTGACGACTTTCTGATTTCCTTAATGCCTGCTTTGCCCCTGGAGGGTAGATGGAAATACAATGCTCACGGATTATAAACGGAGTAAATTTCCGATACCAGAATTAAGAATGCTTAGTCCTTTCGGTTTTATAATAAACACATGTATCAAATGTTCGTCAATATGGAAACTGTCAATATGAGAGAATTTTATTAAGTACTTCTACGCATGTATTTTGTGCGTAATGGTATGATTTTTCTGTTGGTTTATCTGCATGTTGGTATCTCAGTATCACTTTAGCAGGGATGACCAAGTATAATGAACATTGAGAAAAATGATATTGGTTTTGAACGTTTTGATTGAATTTGCAGATTTCATCTGATCAGTGTATGTTTCTCATAATTCCCATATACAGTAAAATTAACACAGCAGATTGAATCACTGAAATTGTTTCCTTTGGTAATTTGTATGACTAGTATGCAATTTACGTCAATATGAAGAATTGTTTAGCAAGTTTATCAGATATGATTTAGTTGATTTATTTTTGCGATTGAAATTTTCTTTGTATATATTTCAATAAGATTAATCAAGCTTATTACATCATAGTCCAATAAATATTATGAATACTTGGATATGTCATATAATTTGGAAAGCTTTTTGACGAAGTTATTATAATGAAGTCCTCTTAATGAAGCAAATGAACGCTAGCCCAACATTCTTATAATTATTTACGAACATGGTAATAGACTCCTTTGAAACAATAAATCGTTCAGATTTTCTGTCACAATATTAATATAATTTTAGTAGTCCGTGACCTGCGGCCCATAGAATTAAATTCTCCTTTGATTCAATACATTTGGTATTTTATGAAGTAAGAATTCTTGTAAAAAAATGCACAATATGTTTCTAAACCAAATAGTTTAATTAACTGGTTTTACGGTGATTTAATATTTTGAAATTTAATACTCGTACTATACAACTTACTAGATAGCTTTGTTGAAAGGCAATCTCCGTTTGCCGCTGCTTAAATACGAGTGGTCGCATTTCACTGAGGACTCTGAAATATGGGAGGTCTTTCGCCAGGCTCTCCCCCGCGGCATAAAATACGGTTGCCGACCCACCCAACCGTTCGTTTGTTCGTTTTCCTTTTTGCGCCCGATCGTGTGAACTTTCCGGCGAGCCCTTGGGTGGCGCCTTGATTTACGTGCTTCTCTCGGAGCCGTCAAGTGCGGGTCCTCTTGACTGGTTCCGGGTAACTACTTCGTGCTCTGCCCCCTCTATTCAAGGTTTCGATGGAAGGAGTTGTACGAGCGATATATTCCTTTAATATTCTGTTGAATGTGGTCTGTACTAAAACGTTTATCACGGAATTCGTCTTTTCGCTGAGATTTTGAAAATACGATTTTAGATATATTGAGGCTTATCCCACAAAGAGTCTATTCAGAAAACCTTATTTAAACTTTTTATAGATGAGTGTTATTCTGACTTCTATTTGTAAGCGAGGGAGGTTTAGTACGCGCTTGTTCTTCCCTTTCCTGCTTACAGTGGATTGATTACAGTAGGAAGGTGATAATGAAACGTGAATGAAGAAGAAAGATGAAAGATGAGATAATGTTCAGATAAGACACGTGGTCGCTTCCGGAGGTTTTCTCGTGTGACAGCTGCCTATCCCCTTTGGGGATTCTCCAGCCGGTTTGTGTAGGTTGGGGTATTTCTAGATGGTCCTGTCGCCTCCACTCTCCAGGACAGGTGGAGGCGTTCGCTAATCGAGTCGCGGCCACATGCTGAAAACACGCGTTGTTTACCACTGGAGAAGTTGGAAGCCTTCGGCTCCGCCGACTTGAAAAGCGCTCCCCTCTTGGGAAGCTTCTGCACCGTCGAGGCCGACCTGTTCAAACACGTCGTCACCATCATCATTGCTTATTTAAACTACTGGTTTGTGAATGAACAAAATTCGTTGTTTGTCTCTTTAGCCGGGATAATTTAGTGTTTATTCGTTTTTTTAGGCTCGATCTAAATTGTTGTTGAATTTTATCTATAAACATAATATTTTTTGATGTCAAGAATGAGAAGAGACTTTTTAAAATGTTCCATCATAGTGGACTTAAGGAACTGTGAAGGGCCATTTGGAAATAATTAAATAAACGTGTGTGATTTGTTTATACAATTGCCAAGTCGTTGTTTACAAATGGGAATACTCACTAATCTCATCAAGGTAAATGATTTCAAGTAGAATAAACAAGGTAACTTCAATATCCTTCCTTGTAATAATGCATTCATACCTCTTTGTACGGTAAAAGTGTAGTCGATGTCAGCTTGTTCAACTATTTCAATACTGAGGACGTTTCACCCGCAAATTAACATTCAAAATTTCATTTTCTGTAACGTGAAATAACAGCTACATTTTCGAGAATAGTAAAATTATAATATCTATTTGAAACTATGAAGTAAGAGCAGAAGAAAATAGATGAAATTATGAGAAGGAAATACCAAGTAGTGATCATAATATGGAAGCCTTTTAACATAAAAAATAATTAAAGAACCTAGTAAAGTAGACAGACGTGTGTGTTGGCACTTGATTCTCGAGAAAGCGACCAAACATTTTCTGTCATGTCACAATGAGCTAGCTATTTTTCTTTTTTTTCTGTTACAGAAAAGAAATTACTGGTTTTTAATTTAGTAATTTTAATATTTTTAGCATTCATGAATAGAATATAGTACTTACCTTCACTGTTCATTGATTGGAAATTGTTATATTTCAGTACGCGTACGACAAAGTTGATATCGCTTTACGCGTATCGCAAAAAGTTATGGCCGTATAAACCAACAGAGTACAACAAAGTAAATAAAATACTCGGGCGACGACAGTCTTTATGGCTGCCGCTTCGCATACTGAGAAGCATGTCAAAATTACATTCTTTGTAAGTTGTAATGAATTTGTGTTGAAAATATTGTAGACAAGTCTGTCGTACGCCGAAAGTGTCAGTGGTGTTCTCATTTCAAAATGCCAAACTCGGTTTCTAACGTCGCCTAATCACTCAACGTTTCATTAGTACGCCAAAGATACACTTTCTGTGCTAGTTATGTAACTATTGTAGTGCTGAACTCGAAGATGGTCACACAATGATCGGGAAGAACTGGTTGTCTTGTAATTGTAAGTCATGAAATACTCAAAATTCTTTTCCCCCTTTTTGGTAGCATTATTTAGAACTTTCATCCATTTAAACGTATTTCTCTTGGATTTTCATATTTAATGGATCTTTTGGGCATCTATGACTATACTGTACGCAAGTCTGCTAGCGGGAATGTATTCCAGGTTCCCTGGTATCGTCTTTCCTAGCAGTGAAATTGTTCCATGAAAGCGCTCTCCATCTTCGACAGAAATTACTCTACAGTATTCCGAAAAATGGTCCAAATGAAAGTGAAGGAATTGAATTTTGAAGAATACGTTGCATCCTAGTTCATGAAAAGACATTAACAAATTGCATACAGTTGTCTTGTAGTTTGAATTACGCGAGGTTGCCTGAAAATACAGGGTAACGTTTCTCAACGATTCGCATGTAATTTTCTACTTACGTGATAATTCTTCAATCCGCGTATTAGAAAACATTTCTTTGATTTAGGGTCATAAGAATGGAATTTCTTTTTATTTTAGCCACATCTAGTCTTTGGAAATTTTATAAATAAATTTTTAAAAGTAGGTTATTCATTATCTATTTTTTTTACAAATTTTGGCATAAGTCTTGATTTGATTTGTAAAGGAAAAATATATTGACATCAACTAAATTATACTCTACATGTCTCCCTCCCCCTCATTGACATTCTTTCGACGAGGTGAGATCTTCATGTTTTTGTGCAAAATGTTTTTGAAGGCTAAAGAGCATTAAGGGAGAATACGTAGGGTTGGAATCAGTGCATACTTGTCAATTAAACGAATTGTAATTGATATTTTTGAAGTTTATATTTTCGTGTGTTCTCTTGAATTTATTGTTTTGCCTACGGAAATAGATAGTCAAGCAAGCCTTATGTGGAATGAAATGGCTGTGAGTCCCGAGTATATAAAAGCAACCTCCATTCTTCGGTAGCCATATGTACGTGGATTCCATGGAGTCCTACGTATACCAATAGTAACTATCATCCTTTAGATCAAAATATTGTTCTAAATCGTTTTGGCGATCTGTATGCATTGATGTAGGCGGTGTCGAATGTGTGAAATGGATGTTCAAGGGAAAGTTCTCTGCTGATGAGCGAAAACGCTTCTTCGCTTGTATATTTAAATTGAGACTTCTGACGCGATTTGTAATGCGATTCGTAATTAGGGGCACAATACTAATGAAAAATCATTTTTAATACCCAAAACAATGTATTTGTTTACCTTTTCATTGTTTGAGAAGCTGTTTTGCTATAGTAAATTAGCTATAGTAAGATAGCTCATCTACTAAGCTTCTGCGATGTTATCACTGAATCCCAGTGTCAAGAGATAAGCATAATTAATATGACTATACTTGTTCACTCAATTCTTTGATATCAAGTATTGACTTTGGAAGAAATGATATTGTTCCGCATAGATGTGAATATTGAAGTGTTGACTGTTTATGTTATCTCCAAAGATATTTTTTTTTATTTTTGGATTGTCGTCTGTTGACATTATTTTAGATGTTATCGTGTGTTTGTCTGTTGTATGGCGAGTATGGTTTGATGTGTGTTTGTACAGATAGGGATAACTTGGAAAAGAGGAATTTAGGAATCTGAGAACTATGATTATTCTACATTATTTCTCCCCTAGAGATATGCTATTTAAGTCAATCCGCATATTCTGTATTAACCATACTCTTATATCTCTACTATGGTTAATATGACTCGGAGTCCTTGAGCGCCTTGCTTAAGTTGGTGAACACCATTTTGCAAAATATCCAAATTATAAATTATAATATATTGATGCATATTAGATGTAAATGTTTAATTTGTCGATTGAAAATTGTTTATGTTCGAACTTTTTGACATCAAGGAGATATTTAACCTTTAATACGTGTTAAAACCTTGAAGAAATCGTATCATAGCTGCTAATAATCTACTGTTGTATTTCCTCCTATAATTAATGGAATTTCATAAGTTGGAATACTCAACTAAAATTTGAATTATTCTTGGCAACCCAAAACAATTTATTATTTTTCCGTCAATGCTCGGGCGGGCTACCTTGGTACCGAAACCCTCATTTCATCTGAAATTTTCTTATAAACAACCCGTTCTCTATTGTTTTCTCGTTTTTTACCATTTCTGTACTGGAGTAACTTTCCTCGCTTTCTAAACCACAGTTTGCTGTCTTCCGTGTCCTTTGACGCCGCTTGATCCGATCTGCGAGTGCTTTTATCTCCGCGTGGCCGATCGAAGCGTTATGCGCTTGTTGAAAGCGGTAATCACCTACGTCTGCTGGGTGGGGCATCCTTTTGATTAATTCTAGGGTACTCGCCGCGACAGGTTTCCGTGTAGACACAAACGCTGAAGCATCGCCCACGCGAAATCTCCCGTAGGCGTTTTCGCCTGAGGGATCAGCCTTGCAATTTCGGCGCTTTAGAGAAATCTTCAAAATTGCATCACGTGATTGGAATCAAACCGAGTCATCGTGAAACGGTCTTCCTTGTAGGATACTAATATAATTTTTCTATTTTTGTTTAAAAGATAAGTTCTGAAGGGAATGTATATCGACAAATAACAGCAATAAAGGAACTAACGGTTTGAACTGCGAAAAGCATTTATGCTCAACACTTGGGAGTACTTCACTAAACGACTTTGGAAGATACAGAAAGGATAGTACCTTGGAGCAAGACTTCATCTTATAAATTAGGGTACCATGGAGTTATAGTAGTGCGACACAAATATAAATGAGAATTATTTAATTTTAATGACTTTGAATCTTACAAACAGTAATAGTCAGTGCAGTTATATGTCTGACACAGCATATATAGTAGTTGTTTTCTGGTTCTCGTATTCTCTCACGTGAAGTTTTAATAAACGCGCTTACGTAGTGTACGGAAACAGTTTTATGCAAAAGTGCTTGGCTGATGAAATAATAGTATTTTATTAAAATATCTTTTCTGGAAATCGGCATTTCTTTCTCCATTTGAGATTTTTTAGAATGTAATTGGGAGAACTTTTGTGGATTTGTGAGATTTGTATCGGGGAACTTAAGCCACCCCTGTAACCAATTTTGGAGTAATTACCACTCTTTCACATTACCGCCTTTCTACTACTACGACAAGCCATGAACTAATATTGCAATGCATTTGAATGTTTATTCTGAATACTAAAATAACTTTTATACATGCCACAATAAATAGAAATTTACATTAACAAACAACTAATTGTGAACTTTTCTGTGAAGAATAATTGTGTAACGTAAGCTAATGAAATGCGAATCTACATTTCTTTTAAATTGGTGGAGGTTTGCCACATTCCAATTCCATAAAACCATAGAAAACAACGTGACCCTCGTACTTGGAATTGAAAACTGGAATGCCTGCAACGAGATGAATAATAGTAACTGAAATTTTGCGACCGAAGCAGTTCCCTCACTTGCCACACCCACCGCACGGTTCCCGCCGCAGGTTTCCTTCTCGCCACTCCCAGAAGCCCCACTCGAGCGAAAGGCGGCGGCTGACACGTCCCTCCGGTCGGCCGGGGCACGCGAGCGAGGGGCGCGTGGGCGGCTGCGCTACGAGGCGAAATTACACGTTGGCCAGCGGGGACGCGGAGTGTACACGAAGCGGGGAGGCAAAGAAAAAATAATGTTAATAATAAAACTGAAATGAACATACATACATTTGAATTTATAGGCTGGAATTCTTTACAAGGGACGAGTTCGTTAGTGAATACAAAAAAATTACTTCACAATTGACTTGACGATTGTGCTTTCTGAACGTGTTCACCTTTTAATGGAGAAATACGATGAAGGTAGACGGCGCGTTAATCCGATTCAGGTGCAAGGCTGTTTACCATAGATTCTCAGCAGTGTGCAAACATTTTCTTTCACTTTCATTTTTGATACGGTGTACTATAGTGTGATCGTTTAAAAAAAATGAAAATGTAGTGATTATTTTTCAAAACCCCTCGCTATGCCTTCTTTATGGCGATTCACGAAAACGTTTGAGATTTCATATGTAGCACTTTTTTTTAATTTATGGCAGGAAGGACTCCACCTCAAAAATAACTTCCGCACACCCTCGGTTATCATCAATAGAATTACTCGTTCTAGAAAATAAGAAATTAAAATTAAATACGAAAAATTAAAAAATATTAAAATAAAAACTGTACCTGATGATAATGCATTTCAACTGGGTTGTGAGTACAAAAAAGTCACTGTCAGTATCTTTTTATTTCAACAAAACAATATTTACCAAAGAAAACTTAAAACAATGATCTCAGTTAATACGAGTTATTCTTTGTTCGTATATAGAAATCGAATGTGATAATTATTTTACCAAAAGGCGAGTGCACCTGAATCATTTTGTCACCAAAATGAATAGCATTGAAAGAAAAAATGTATCAACAATATCCCTTGATTACAGAATTCGTATAAAGGTGCGGTTCCTGACCCTGAGTTTACGACTCACTCGAGACCTGTCTGAGCAGCCCGCGGTTTCGCAAGAGTAGAGACCGCGGACCAGTCTCCACCATGCGTAGGTTTCTTCTTCCTAAACAGTCAGACAAAAGTAGACGGCACCCCACGCGGATGTGTTACAGCCTGAATAATCTTCATACATCGTTGTTGCTCCACATCACAAGTAGACACGACATTGCTATCTGATCGTTAGCTAATCCGCGGTTTTACGATCATAAATTCTTTCAGAATTTCGTAAATATCGTGACGGCGATTTAGTGCTGATGTAGTATTGTCTATTTTGTCAAACCAAGGATGTGAAAATTTCTTACAAATTCCAATTAAATTCAAGTTTCGCAAAATTAGTAGGATAAACATTTGTTCGTGCCATCATGTAGAACGTTTATACTCTCATGATATTTACTGTCAAGTAAGTTAATACATTTTCATCTCTGGCTTTTACAAGAGCTGGTGTGGGTTTTGATATGCCAAAAATGTGACATAAAATAGCATAGTAAGAATCTCTCACGATCTCTGTGAGTGATAGGCAACTAACATTAGGAATTTAATCAACTATCCTTGAAAAAGTTGTTTATTTCATTTTAACATAATTAATATTCAATCCGTTATTTATTACACATCACACAGATTTACTACAATATATTTCTTTAATGTGGGTGATTTAGTAAAAAGCCTTTTCGCGAGTAGGTAAAAATATGAACTACATCTCCGTAGTTCACTTCAAAGAGGTAAATATATTTGGAAAATTCATGATAAATTGAAGTTTACAGCATCAACAGACAGAAAGAGAAATATAAGGAAAATATACAATTGTTATGAAAGTGAAAGAAGGGGAAGTTGGTGGGAAAGAAGACCAAAAAATTTAAAACTCTAAAAATAATGTCGGAGAAAGAATTGCTTCAAAATCTGCATCGATAGATTCTACCTGAAGAGGGAGAAAGAAGATCTCGAGTGAAAATGAAGGAGCAATTGATGAAATCTATTCAGGCCAGACGAAGGTAAAAGGGAGATAAGGCACGTCGTGCACCAATTGCATTACACTGCATCCTCTTACGTGTATGTGTGTAAACATTGCAGCTGCAAAATATCGCTTCCGCCGGGGGAGTGCTAATGAAAGCGAGAGCGATCGCAGCCTTATCGATGGCCCCCTCGCGGGGGAAACAAGGTCGCGGGTGGCGACAGCGCGAGGGGGCGGGGCCGGCGCCGATCGTCGCCCTGTCGCGTGGCCGCTGGGCGGGGGCGGGGCGCGGCCGTTGCGCCACCTGCGCTGGGCGACGCCAGGAATGCTGGTCCTCGGCGCGCCAGCGTAGGCGGCCCACATCGGCGAGGGCTGCCCAAGCCCCCACCGCCCCGCCCCTCACTCGACAGCACGCGCCCCAACCACCTTCGGTTTTCTTTTTTGCTTTTTGTTTTCAATTGTTTTTTCTTTGGATATATGCCTCAAGTGGTTTTGAGAGTGCAGCTCAATAAAGAATTGATGAATATTTTCAAGGATATCATTAGATTCATGACGAATTGCCGTTCCTATCCACATCATAATGCAAAGGTGAAAGCATCCATATCTTACGATGGATTTTGATCCACAATTTTAGCGTAGGCTGCCAAAGTCATTAAGTTCTTCTGGAATGAGTGTAAGTGTGTGTTTTATTTACACTGGAAGCTGGAACATGAGCAATGAAATCAGGATGTTTTTTTCCGAAATTGTGAAGATTTCGAACGCTATCTATAACTATTTAGATGGAGAAAGAGTTTTATTTATCGAAACCATCTCCTAAATTACACGGGAAATTTATTTCCAAAATCAGTATTCTACTATCGATATGGCTCAACTGATAGCCGTCTGAATGTGAAAATAACCTTTTCATTCTGAAGAATGCTTTATATGAAGCTATTATTTTTTTTGGTTTTTTTTCCAAAAATTTTCTTTAAATAAGTTAATGAACTTAATAGTATATAATGATATTATAACTTTAAATTTTAATGTTAAAAATTGATGTTTTTACGTGCAATTCTCAACATTCACGTCGTTATCATAAGAAATCACAAGGAATTATAAACTAAACTATTTACGAAATTGAATTTTTGTATTCCAAAAGTTAATTTTGCCAGATATCTGAGATATTATTGGGTTTAGTTGGAAAATACAATAATTCGTAAATAATTCTGTAACGCGCTCTTATTTTAAGCAATAAAATAGATTTTAAACTCATGGATAATGAAGTTGTTGACAATTTCTGTTTCAATTTGTTTTGTAGAAATTTTGTTAGGTACCATTACAGTGATATTCCTTACTTTTCCAAAATCCAACTGATGATTTAACGATAATATTTTAATCACGTAATGAAGACACACAAAATCTTATTTAATTTTTCGAGTGAATATATAAAAGTGACTAGGCGAATCGTCGAGATCGAAAACATTTTGTATGATTAAGGACGAACTTATTCATTTGCCTTCCCTTCCTTACTTTTCCACACAACATTCTAAAATTATTCATAATAAGCTCTTATCTTCCAAATCAGTCTTTTCTCATTTACAAGTTTGAAAACATCTAATCTTGTCTGCTCATTTGATACTTTAACCCCATTCCGAACGTCATATGTATACGCTTGTACCCTTCTTTACTTCATTTTGGATTGTGTACATCTTCAGCTCAATCAGGAGGACAAGCATGTAACTAGTTCCTTTTCAAATCCATCTTCATTTCTGGGCATAATATTCTTTTCTATTCTTCAAGACCTTATCGTCCGCCCCCTTGTATATGATTCCTTAAAATTGATATCAATAAAATACACCCTTGTCAATACAAAATATTCTTATTTAATGTTATTACGATTGAATTACACCCGCGTAATTCAATTGCGTGGTATGTCAAGCAACAGGTGGGGTAGAGTCGAAAAGCTTCGAACCAGCAAATATATAATAAAATGGAACGGAAATGGAATAGATCTCATCCTATAATTTCGGTACGGGGAACGTTTCTTTGAGGTCTTTAGCCTCAAAATTTTAGTTTTTAAGGCCGAACAACGCTTCGTTTAGGAGTTATTTAACGATATATAGTCACAATTCGGCGGAGTGTTGCGGGTTGCTTTTGACATGAATATGTAAATTATTTTTTTAAACAAATCCTTCATATTTTTAAAACCAAAGTACAATGTCACGTCTCCGTGAAATTCTCTTTGTGTAGAGACCTCATTCATAAAGATATCTTGCATGTGAGAGCCGTAAAAGGTGTGTATTTGACTGAAATAAATAGGAGACGATAACTGCTAATATACCGCCTTAATATATGTGAAAAATTTAACGTTTTGTGTTGGAATTCGAGTTAGTTTTACCAATTACCTGGTTAAGGTGAATAACAAATTGTCCTAATTCTGCAGGAGTTGATTCGGTGGTGACAAAATAAACCAATTTTTGAAACACATTTTGAACACGTTCATTTTTTACTACTTCTCATGTCCACAGACGACATGCTATGTCCCGTTTTGTGACGTTTATCCTCCATATAATACTTCGTAAATGACAGCAGAATATATTAATCTAATTTGGCTTGGTACTTCTAAACATCACATTTGCATATGCTAAGCTCCTTCATCAGTTATGATAGTAAACATTTGCATAATTAATCGATCGACAAAAGTGCCTAATCAGGGAACACATGAAGACAAATGGGAAGGGAGTGCTAACCGGCTACCGTTTAGTGGGTTTTATTTTAAATTCTTATATTGACTAGCCTTCCGAAATGAATTGTATACAGAGCTGGAAGATATGCGAATTTCGCGATATTTTCTCTTCGTGTATGTTGCTCCATGACTTCGATAATTAATAGATGTATGAAGTAGACTGCTTTGCCCATTCTTTAGAATAATGAATTTAAAATTGAAAATTTTAGGAAAGGAAACCTGAGTGAAGAGGCAAGAT
The DNA here is from genome assembly GCA_964035755.1 of Teleogryllus oceanicus. Classification (NCBI taxonomy): domain Eukaryota; kingdom Metazoa; phylum Arthropoda; class Insecta; order Orthoptera; family Gryllidae; genus Teleogryllus; species Teleogryllus oceanicus. Next base: position 59,649,757 of record CAXIVR010000008.1, read on the forward strand.
ATGACGTACGAGAGCAGGCAATCATTTATTGTTAAACAAGATTGTTATGACCCGACTGAAGAAATGAAGATGGTATGAAGGTTGAGATTTAAGGAATAAGTATGACGCAATTAAATGGTAGAGATGAATAAACATAAGGAGAAACCTGGACCCGTATGGAAGTTTGAATTATTGCGCGAATTGACTCGTGATGTAATATTGTTTTTATGACTTTAAACGGTATGTTTTTTCTTTGTAGATACGGTATCAGAAAGTTGGTATTAATTTCTCCCCTCACAAATACCACTTGGCTTCTCTACCACATACTGATAGAAGTGCTGTACTGATACAGAATGTGTTAACTCGGCTGCTAAATTATAGTTAAAATTTTCCGAACGGTTACAAAAGCCGACCTCTTCACCGACGAGTGAAAATGCACTGGAATACCATGATGACCTTATTGATTTAAGATAGTAATGCACCATCACACATCGTCAATTCACACGGTTCCTGCAGCTTATTTGCCTATATACCTTCAACATTCAACCTCTATGGACTTCGCAATTCGTCCTTCCTCTCTGAAACTGTTGTCACCTTGCGGCAAAAACGTAGTCCGCTTTCCATTTGAAAATGGACGGAACTCATAAGTGCTTAGCTCAATAAGGATACTTTACTAGCGATGAAAACGCAATTTAATTTAATTAGCGATAGAATGGGAAAGGCTGATGATGACCGTAGGCAGCGGATCGAAACTGGTATTGTAAGTGTTGTTCTAGATTTCAGCGTGCCCTTCCCTTTCGAGTGACAACTTGCAAATCATTTCTTATAACATGTGCCAACTACATCTACTTCGTATGCAAATGAATTACAACATTAATACGGTTATCAGGATTTACATATATCAAGTTGACGGGGACAAGATTTAATTTATGAATATTGTTAATATCCTTTCAACGTTTTACGTTTATTGTTTGTTTTGTTAAATTATTAATATTGTTAAAGGTTCATCTTGGAAATTTCGCTTTTAAGATGTGACTAAGAAATTGATAAATTTGTAAAAAAATTGAATTTGAACACTTTTTAAGATTCTTTAATAAATGTCAAGATAGCAACGTTTTGTGAGTTATGTCACCAACGAAAATTGTGTATCACATTTTTGATTAAAAATCAGTTGTATTAATTTAGAATATTAAATAATTATGACTTTTTATTTTATTTTTATTTTGAGAATATATCCTCTTGTTGTTTTTGAATGTTTTATATGATCAGTGAAAGTAGTTCAATTGAAATAGTGTTTTGGAAATGAATGCTTTATTGTTTATGCTAGAAACATACTTTTCAATATTTAATGACAAATCGCGCTCAAGGGTTAGAATAACTAGTGTACAAATCAGTGGCTTGTATGACTCCTCAGCGACTTGTGATTCTGCAATTGGAGTAACATCGAACTATTTACTTCTGCAATTTTCATGCTTTACAGATACTAATCTGTAGCTGATAATAGGAGGAATTTATTTATATGAAAATGTTAGTTATGAAATGTTCGTCCGATAAAATTGTTTTTTGAATTATTTCAAGGCGTAAGAAATAAATTGGAAACAAAGTCATGTTTTATGCGTGAAAGTAGTAGGGTACACCGAGATTTGTTTGATTTTTAAACACAATAATTGAACCGTTGAAACGAATTGAAGGTGATCTATTAAAAGTGAATTCAATGGGGTGCTGGGGACGCCTGGGAACGTGGCAGAGCGGATCGCGGGCGCGTGTGGGCGACGCACGCGCGGCGGGCGGCTAATGAGGCGACGGGATGATTGCACGCTGGAAGCGGCGGGCGGACAGACGAAAGAACGCGGCATCGCCGGCGATCGAGCGAACGTGCGAGCCACTTCCGTCGGGCGGGCGCGCGTGCGGCGGGGGGGCGGGGCGGCGGCGTGACGCAAACGGACGAGGCGGCGGCGGGGCTCGCGTGCGGCGGCGGCGGCGGTGGCCAGCCCTGGCGCCACGCCCCTGGGGGCGGTAACCTGTTACCCGGGCGGGCGGAGTGTGTGTATATAAACGCGCTGCCCCGCCACCAGCAGCATTCACAGCCACTGCACCTCAGCCACCGATCCAACCATGGCCTTCAAGGTAAGCGCCCTTTCCGACGCAAATGAAAATTCATTAATAAGTTTAATAGCGCTCGCGGTCTCTTGGAGCGGAGTCTCTTTTAAAATAGGCCTCGCAATTTTCTGCGAGCAGCGCCGCTTGCGAAATTTTCCACTTGTTTGAGGTTCGCTTAATTGAGGAGCGGGGGGGGGGCGTGGAGCAACGCGGAGGGCGCAGGGCTGGCGCAAGCGCTCTCGCTGCCTTATCGCTTCGGCTTGGTTTCCGTCGCTGGCGCAATGCCATTTACAATAGCAGAATAACGTAGTGAAAATGCGAGTTGTATGAAAGTGTCTCAAGGCCGATGTCTCACCTTTCTCTGTTCCACAGTTCGTCGTCTTCGCCGCCCTCGTGGCCGTCGCTAGGGCCGGCGTCATCGGCGCCCCCGCCGTCTACGCCCCCGGCGCGCCCTGGCCGCCCGCGCCTACGCCCCCGCTCTGGGCGCGGCGCCCCTCGCCCGCGCCTACGCCCCCGCTCCCCTGGCCTACGCCGCCGCCCCCGCCGTCGCCAAGGTCGCCGTCGACACCGACTTCGACCCTCATCCCCAGTACAGCTACTCGTACGACATCCAGGACCCCTGACCGGCGACAGCAAGGGCCAGACCGAGACCCGCGACGGCGATGTTGTGCAGGGCGCCTACTCCCTGGTGGAGCCCGACGGCACCCGCCGCACCGTGGAGTACACCGCCGACCCCGTCAACGGCTTCAACGCCGTCGTCCACCGTGAGCCCGCCGTCGCCGCCGTCGCCAAGGTGGCCGCCCCCGTGGCCGTGGCGCACGCGCCCGTCGCCTACGGCGCCCCCGCCTACGCCGGCTACGCCGCCCCCCTGGCCGCCAAGGAGGCCGCTTGCCCGCCACCCACCGCCTCCGCTCCCACGCTTCGCGCCTGAGGCCGCCCCGCGCCGCGCTTCGCCCCGCACTCCACGTCCATTGTCATAAATGTATTTATTTCACGCCATTGTAATTCATTTGTGATTGCTCCATGTATTAAACGTTATACGTACACCCTGAGACTTTTTATTGTGCTGCAAATGAACCCGTCTCCTGTGTTAAGAGTCCCACCCAGCCAACTCGTTCCCACTGCCCTTCGCTCCTTTCTTTTCAGGAACGCTGAGCTCTGATGAAAAAGATGCAAATTCTCTATGACGTATTTAGAATGAGAAGAATGCATGGTCATTGCTGGATCTTTAGTGATAATAGTGAAATATTTACGATTTTTTCCTGCCGCTCTCCATTTTCCTACTCATTTTCATATTTGCGTATTGAAGTAACTCGGCAGATAAGATACACTACCGCAAAATACTACCCTAAAGAGGTAAGAACAGAGAGCAAATTTTCTTTGTTGGAAATGAGAAGACTGGAAGAATTTATGCTCTTTCCATTAGAATTTTTATTCCTCAGTGAAGTAAACAATTTTTTGTATGCCTTTAATACTTAAGATCCAGCATGGTTTGAAGAGGAAAAGAAAAAAGTGCATTGCCTAATTTTACTACAATCCATAACGGTGGAAAAAAAATTGTTCTGGAAAGATTCTGGTTTTGGTAGAATGCTAAACGTCTTCTCTTTGTATACGGCCCAGATAATTTAGTAGACAGCGGTGGTATACACTTATCGCGATCCATATGAACATGAACAGCATTTGAATGTTATTTTTAATAAACTGAAATGTATTGTCCCAGACACCTTATCCGAAAACTTGTGTCGAAAGGCTTGTCATCCATCATAGAACAGAAAGCAAAATAGAGGATTTGAACGATGGTAGTTTACTTTCACAAAATACAACCATTACCATTTCCTATATTTCTTGTTTGAATAATAAGGTAGAAGAAGAATGCAATTACTTCCAATTAAGTATAAAATTTGGTTATATATTAAATAATAAAACTTCAATTGTCAGAAACGTCAAAGACACCATTCCACTTCTGAATAACGAAAATGTTGTAAACATGAACATTGTCAGAATTGTTCAAAAAAATATGTCGACTAAACCAAGCGTAAAGTCATGTTTGCTACAAACTTGAATGAGCTCTGAGCACGAATTAATTACGTCTTTGGGCACGTATCGGAAATGCGACTTAATTTGGATTTCGATTTTGATTCTTCACAAGGAGCCAAGACGTTTTTCCATAATTATCTTTGAAAATTTACAGAAAAGACGTGGTACCATTAACTTAAATCTGAAATTTAATCACGGCATGAAATAATAACATTCTAAGTAAAGTAAAAAATCTCGACGAACATAAGTCTTTAATTTATTTGTTGTTCAAATATTAATTGTGATTCTATTTCTCTGGAACTTTATATGGTATTTTTCCTTTACTCTGTTCACTTCATTTCTCTTGTTTATTCTCCTTCTCCCTTCACTCCTCCCTATTCCACGTCCTTCTTCTTTTATTCTCTCCCTTCACCTCTTCTTACCCTAGCCAGTTACTCTCATAAATAACAGTCATTTCTGATCTGTTGATCGGCATTACAACAAGCTGGTGATGACGATTTCTATCGTCGAAATGTGTGACGATTGTTGAATGTGTGAATTTTGTTCATTTTTAATTTATTTCATTGAGCGATGATATTTTACATGTACATTTTATCATAAACTCGGTTTGCTTTCTTTAGGCGAGCCTTGAGCTATCTAGTTTATTATAGGTTTTCGCCTTACTCCTCTTGAGTTTTTTTTCTCAATAAATTGCGTGTTATAATTAAAACATCCTTTAATTCTAAAACAAATTGAATGTTTTTCTTGATATTATTTCAAATATCAATTTTGTAATGATTCCAAACTTTCTGTTTTAATTTGAGTAAAGAGTCTTAGTGATTTATTGTACTGTCTGAACGTTATATTATCATATTACATTCAAACTTGATGTTGTGTTACATTCAATAGAACATTGCTGCTTCATTGTCCTTACATTTTATTAGATATCCTATTGTGATAAACGTATGTGCATAATCTCCAGAAAGTTTATATCTGAAGATGATGTATCTGACCTCAAAGTGTAAATAATGAGAGAGATTCCTCTACATTACGTAGCTGCAAAGCATTGTCACTTATTGTCTGTAATTTCCTCAGGAAATACTATCCCAGTTACTTACGAATTTAGTTTTGTTCATATCATATACTCACGTGTATGTTAGGTATTTTTGTGCTTGTGTTTATTTTCTATTAATATACTTAATTACTCTCGTTTTATATTAGTCAAATAAATATTTCTCTTTTTGTTTCAGGTAAGTGATCGGAATACTTGTCTCTAAGCATGCTTCCGGTATCCGGAAAGGTAAGTCTGAAATTTTTGCTTTCCTGAATTTTTTCAGCAGAGATTTCAGAAACATCGATGTAAGAGAAAACAAATACTATTTTTTATACTTCTGAAGATCCTCATTTTGCTCGACAAGAGATCAACGTGCTACACGAATCACCTTATTTAGTCGAGAGAAACATCAACATTTTCCAATTTTTTTGTGGTATCTACTATAGCGCCTAGCGAATCTAGTGTTCTCATATCATTTGTGTTTTACCCACACGTTTTAATTATGTGCGATGATCGGAGAAGTCGGTTATTACAATATTTTTCTGCATCTCTCAGTGATGCGGCATTCTTTTAAATAGTCTTTCGTCTCAGAAACGTTTTTTGACGCAAAGCAGTTGCATTTCAGAAGACCTCGATGAAATGTTTTGTGATTTTATGCGCACAAGAAAAACGTATGAAAACATATACTAAAAGCTGAGTTTTTGATTGTGAATTTGTACATATTACCCATACACAGCTTGTGTGATCTCTGAAACAAAAAAGTTGCGATCTGAGAACTGAAAAAATGATCAACTCAAAATGATCATTTCGTATGAAGTCAGTCCGCCACGAAACGGAATTTTTCAGAATTACGTCGGTATTGGCTATTGATGAAGAATAATGGTTCTTGTTAACGCTTGTATATTTTGCGACGATTGTTAATAAACACTTATGTAATAATAGAAGATTCAGTTATAGCGAATTGTTTGTGACGAGATTTACGTCTTCTGCAACTACGCATTGCCGTTTCAGCACAAATGCGTTATATTAGGCAAGGAACAATGTTTTTGAACGCATGGAACAGTCGTTGTTCTCTCACTGCAACGATTTATATTCATACGCCAATGTATTTGATGACTGCGCGGAAAATCATCGGCACAATTTTCGTTTAATTAAAAAAAAAATTTCTAAATGCTTATTGTGTATTTTACCACGTTTCATCGTGTTTTTGAACCTGCTCAAGTTCGTAACGTATACGCTTGGAATCATTTCTGGCTTATTCCTAATATTACGAACTTACGAAGCAGGAATACTTTCTTATAAAAAAATCAAAAATTATATTGATGAATTTTTAGATATTTTTCTTCAATTAATTATTTCAGCATGGAAACACCAACTTCAATAGGCAAGGAAAGTGAATACCAACAAATAAGTAATGAAAGGAAAGATATCTAAACGTGTATATATGAATAAACGATTGTTTCAGAATCAGTTACTTAATAAATCAAGTATGTTTACCTGCCAAGGCCTTGCGTAGGAACTAGAATGTCTCAAGAATGAATGACGACCAGCTTACGTTAATGTTTCTTTTGCCATGTTCTCAAACGGATGCAGCATTGTTCAGCAGTGGTCTGGCCGAAAATTTAGTTGAAATGTTGATACTCTTGCTGTAATAAATTTATTATTAAAATACTTGCATCTAAACGCAAATAGCGTGGATACTTGATCCGTTACATCACCAAAACGAATAAAAAAACTTTTTTTTTTCAAACTTATGAATTTAGTATAGTTATTTGTAACTTGCTTACCCGTACCAATAATATATGGATAATGTATATTGATAAGGTATATCGGTATGTAAGGTAGGTACATTCACTATGTTATCATCTTTTTTAAATTGATTGTCTTCCTGTTCAACATACATATATGTTTTTCAGGGTTGTGAATAGAAACATACATAACGTTTGGTTTATTTCCTAACTGTGGGTGCCCTGAATGGGTGCGTTCAATGTTGTTGGTCTATGTTGAACAATTTTAATTATTTTTGAAAGAAAATTGAAATTACAGCGAATGATCGACGATATGATGGAGGATATATCATGAGGACAATTTCCTGCTGATTTATGGTGGTCGGAATCTGTCTTTAGGGAAGCGTGAATTTATACGTAAGTTCGGTTCTGCTGTGCGTCCAAGGTTGAATATGGAGGCGCTGAGAGATGTGGAGAGTGATGAAAAGAAATCTTCGGATAGTTTGGAAATGTGTTTTTTATTGTTATAACTTTTGATAATGATTTCACTGTGAAATGTTTTTCCCTTATACATGTAAACCACTCCTACTGAATTTACAAATTTTATAAATTATCGTCACGCAGTAGAATTGGTAAGGGAGTTTGGTATTGGTTCGTTGAAGGCATTAGTGAACGCGTGAGAAAGAGAGCGCTTCGCGGAGGCATTTTCCGCCTTACCCGGCGCCATCGGCCCCATCCGCCGCGCCGCCCTCGTGCGCGAGGGCCACGTGCTCGCGTCAAAGGGAGCAAAATCTGCTTCACTTATGCTCTCTGTGCTGTCGGCTACGAAAGCTCTGTGGCAGCATTGCCGCTGAAAGTGCAGTGTCGCTGACTGGAAGGTCCTCCGTAGGGTTTGCGTTACTTCCTGCTACCTGGCGTGTAGGTCGGCACCAGATCTCGCATTCCAGGGGAGGAATATCACAGTCATACAAGGATATAACACGCACTTCACTAGCGAGATTAATAACAAAATTGTTGGTGCACTCGAAAAGTAAATAATCAGTCAGTCTCTCTGTGTGACTCGTTTCAGTGCTCGTAGTTAGATCGGCTTTAGCCGCTGAGTCGTAAAGAATCCTTTTATGTTGCGTCTTTATTGACACAACGGGTATCTGAACCCATGTGCGTTGAGCACTTGCAAGGGAGTAATGTACCGTTATATTTGTCAAGTCTTGTCATGTTGCAGTCAGTGCCTTTTATTTCTTCGGCCAGGTGCTCGGCATCGTTAAAACCTGGGATTTCTAGACCGTCGCCCAACCAGGAACCCGCAAAGTCTCGAATTCGCGGAACCTCCGTGACTTCACGGAGCGTAGTAAACGAATTTGGTTAGCAACGCTGAATCCTGTTCGTCTGTTGAGAGTGAGCGCGGATTACTAGCATTTTATTTTCATGAATATTTTGGAACAGTTTATTTTAAAAAAATACTAAATATATTTATTTCGTCCGCATTACAATTTTTTTTCAAAACTGTAAAGATCCAAACTACTTTATTCGTTTAAAGTACACAAGTATCATGCAGGAGAGTATAGGTCAGTAAATATTAAAAAAATGATAGGAACACTTCAATCTTTTAAATTTTTTTTTTTTTTTTAATGATCACTGCTCAACTTGAATTTTAATTAGATTATTACACACTCCACAGTGTGTAATATTCTGCTTCATATTTCACACAAGCGTAGTTTCTTGAAGCTAATTATTGCAGTACTATTTTGTAATGCTGCGCTTCTCTGAGTCTCAGATAATTATCCATTTCTTCTTTCAACGTGGTTCTTAAGTTGTCTATGATGAAATTTCTCCAGTACAATACGCAGGTTATTGCTCTGAGTTTCTATAAGAGTTCCGATTTATTCTGCTTTCAGCGTCAATATATCCAACACATATTTACATTTACGATGTCACCATGACAATATGCAATCAGTACTGGATTCTGCCCACCTTGCTGGGCGTCCCCGAATTGAATTTGAATCTTAACCTTCAAAAATGGAAGGTAATTGAACGAAACTGTACTGAGTTAAATGTTTAGTACCATTGGATTCCTTAAAGATTGTTCTCATGATCATATGTGTTAATGTCGTTAGGAAATCATGAATGTAAGACGTACGTTAGAAATACGAAGAGAGTTTTGTTTGTGTGATTACATTTAAAAAACATGTTAGTAATTTTTATATAGTATATTTAGAATTATCTTTATTGCATTTGTTGTACACGTAGGTAAGTCACTAAGAAACTTGAAACTAAATTCTAAAATTGACTACAACAATAGAACATTTACAATGGCATCATCTTTCCAAATACTTACTACGTTGTTCAATTATCTTGGCCCAGTTTTTTAATAATCTTGGACAAAATGTTAAGGTTTGAGAAGTTAGCCTCGTTATTTAATCCGTCGACCATGGACGAAGCGGCGGCGTTTTAGTCATCTTGAAGAGATTCAACATGTGATATTCAGGGGGCGGTATTGCTGCTTATGTGAGATTGTCCAACACATCGAAACCAAAACTGTTGAGTTTGATCGGTGTAACCGGCGTTATGTAATACATGAGTGTTGCCATACAACTAAAGAATACATTCCGACAATCGATTTCATAGTTTCTTACGAATTTCCGCTTCAAATTTTGTCGAAGTAAATTACTGTAAACTTCACTGATAAATGGTGAACCTTGGGAATGTTTAAGAATTGGTCCTTGCCAGTTAAAAAAGTGACATACCTATTTCTGCGGTTGATCTTTGATTTTATCTTCACTGGAGATTTTGACTGTTTCCACTGCATATACTGACGTTTGCGTATTCAAGTATTGGATTCACTCTTTATTTTCAGCGATGTCTCGTTAACATGACAGTTCACCAGGTGCTGAAAAATTGCTACAATCTTGTGCTTGTGCTCTGCTTGGATATGGAATCCTCGCACAGACTTTATGAATGAAAGTTAAGCCCTTAGTACATAATTTTATAATCATCCGTAAGCAGAGGCTCATTGAGGGGGATGACTAATGGGGCTTCAGCGCCCCCCTCCCACCAGAAGCCAATGATACTTAAAAAATACAGCTTTATATAATTTTCAACACTAACGAAAGTCATTCAGTGTGTCCATCTTTTCCATTTTAAATATTAATTCTAAGTCAACAAAAGAAAATATATTTTATGTTGACCATAAATGAAAAAATCTTTGCAAGAAAATATCAAGTGAGCTAGACAGCCTACTTGTGCAAACAGACACTATCTCATCTCCAGAAAAAAAGCAATGGATTCGCATCTGACTGTGAGTAATGTGTATGTCGTGTGATTGGTCGACATATCAGTAGTTGGTTCTGAGAAATCATCACAAGCACTTGCTTAATAGAATTTGAACGCACTGGTACAATTTACATCGTTTTTCACTTTATTGAATAAAATAAAGGAATTCGTATTGTAGGTTGTGATTATACATTTTTTATTCAATACAATGTGACTATTATATTCAATAGTAACGACTTTGGAAAACCGCTTTCGCATATGGTCTGAGGAAGACGACTGGCCCACAACTCGCGTGCGCCACGGACATTAACGTTTCAGGACGTAACGTTGCGCGCGCCTGCGACGAATCGCACCGCCTGGGTCCGTGATGCATCTGCGTCGCGTTGCAGCTTTTTGCGTCAGCCAGACCACGCCGGCGGCGAGGCGGCGCTGGGAAATTCGCCAAGGCGCATTGTCCGCCAGCGCCGCGACGCCGCCGACGCCAGCAGCGGATGCGCGTGGGAGCGGCCCTTGCGCAAAGCGACGCCGCCACCCCCACACACGGTGCTTTGGACGACGCAAAATGTGACAAAATGTTTTTTTTTTTTTGTTTTCAACGGTCTAATTTAGTTTATAAATAGTCTTAAGTTTCATTACCGTGCTTGTTTGCATGTTTTCAAGTCTTTAAGAAGTGAATGCGTTTTGTGTGTGTGTGTGTGTGTGTTTTTACAGCACGTTACAGACTTTAGTTATTATCGTGGTTTGTGCAAGAAGACCCAATGTCAGTATTCAAAGTTTTACAGAATAAGTGGTTTTCTTACACCATCGAAATGATAAAAGAATCAGAGGCCGCTCTAAATCATTGTGAAATTAGAAGATGGGATCGTCTTTTGACTTTGGCTTCTCTTGCACTGAAAGGAGGAGATTTAAAGCACACATGTTGACTATGCAACCGAAAAATCACTAAAAAACGTTACATTGGCCTTTGTTGCACCAAGCCACAGAATTTAGTCCCGTGAGTGTAGTGTATGATATAGCGATGAGATGGCGGTGTTCGCTCCACGTAGGAGCGTGAGATCCAACACAGACCTACACTTCGGTTTCCCCTGCAGGAATCTCCCGCAGCGGGGCACGGCTACAATTGAGATAGGTTCCCGAGTGGCCTATCGATATGGTGTGTGTGTGTGTGTGTGTGTGTGTGTGTGTGTGTGTGTGTGTAAGCGAAGAGGAGGGGAGAAAGATGAGAGAGGAACGGTCGCGCGCTGTTTTTGGACCGTTCATTTGAATATTGGTCCGGAATTCGCCTGGAATTGATGGGAGAGACCACAGAAAACTAGATCAGAGTAGCCAGGCGCTGGTAGTAGATCATTAGCAAGAGAGGACTGCGTGCAGTACGTGTCTCACTGTTTCAGGTTCTGCACAGACTTCTGCCTGGAAACCACGGGAACGGCCAGGCAAAGTAGACGGCCTCTAGAATTCTATCCACGCAATCATGACAGCCTACTGATGTAGACACTACGGCATTGGACGGTACTTGAACTAAAAATCTCCAGAATATGAATCTTGAGTTTTGAAAAGCGGGCCTATTGGCCCGAGTCTCGCCCTGTAAAATTACGCATTAACTAACTACATTTCACTTCTATTGAATAAATCGCTGTCCATTTTCTCCGATGTGCGGCATCTTCTCCTCTCCTGCCAGCGTTTTATTTTCGCCGCCGAGCTGTGAAGAAGGTCTGAGCAGTCCCTCGCTTGCCAGAGATGGGAACGCAGATCGGGCGCTTCTTTGCTGTGAACGCACACCCAAGTCTGCTTCTGTAATGCATTGCCAGACTCCCGGGCGCGGGTGGGGATTCACACCGCTTTGTTGAATCTGGCGAATTCATTTTCTTGAGAGTAGATGAGACAGTTACGTCTTCTCGAGAGAGCGACAAGAGGCATTGTTGATGATTGTTCTCGGAGAAAGAAAAAGGTCGCAAATTTTCGGAAGTGAAGTGAATTCCCCTGGATTTTTGTAACACAGCAACGTAGAATTACTCCACCCTGTCTCGGTGCCGCGTTGTTGGCGTTATGCTTTTTCGTCCTCGGCTGCCCTGCTACTTGCAGACTTTCCTTTTTTGATTTCAATATTTAGGTTATCATTAGTTTCATTCACTACTTTTATCTTTCCTTACTCGCGGCACAACACATCGTGACTTCTAGGTTATTTCATTCTTACATCTACTTCGATTTTCCGAACAATTATCTAGTTTTTTTTTTTAATTATAATTCTAAATTTCACCTGTAATTCAATTTGGAACAACACATTTCGAGTTTGAAGGTGTTTTTTCCCATCCTGCTGATTTGGTTCTTCTGATTTCATTTTGGATCATATTTCTGTCCGTTCATACGCATATCTTAAATCTAATACAATAAATAATTGTAGAGAGTAGAGAGAAAATGCAAACAAGTGATACTGTGTGTTTTAAAGAAAAAGTTACTAATTAAATCAAATGGCTAATACATTGTGAAATGTAGAAATGTAGATATGTTTCGAATTTAAGGATTAGACTAATCAAGTGATCAGCAAGTAGTTTGGTGCTGCTATCTTTCGTTGCCGATCGGCAACCTTCTGATCGGAACGCCTGGAGTAAACGGTGAAAGCAACCCACCAAACGCTTTTGCGTTGCAGCGTAGCGTGCAGTCGTGTATAGGAAATTGCGGAGTAATGAGACTATTAGGTTGCTTGTCCTTTTCCTTCATATCTTAATTGGTGAAGAATTGGTATGTACTACATATATTTTCGTGTTTTAATTTTTGTACCGAATATTTAATTGAAAATTTAGAAAATATTATAATCATGTAATTTTTCATGCTTAAATCCTAAAGTATATATTAGACACAACAGAATCACATTTGTTAGGTAGCAGACATTACATTTAATAAGCTTTTTTCACTTATTCTTTATCGTTTTTGAATTTGACATTGGTAAGCATTCCTTTGGTACAGTATTTTCGTATAATATTTTAAGACTAAATTGAAGTTCTTTCCTTTATATATTAAACGATGACTGCAAGAAAGGATTAAAGGTTTTTTTAGGATTGACAGTCTTAGTAATTCTATTGTAAATACTGATATCCAATGATCGTATTTTGGTAAAGTATCATTCATATAGAAATATTATAGTGTTTTTTTATATTTAAATTTTGAATTGTATATTACCATAATCATGTCACTTATCTTAAAACTGATGAAACTTACTGAATTACCTCTTTGTTATAAATTGTATAAGTTAAAATTTGTCCAATTAATTGTAGAAGGAATAATATTTGTTTTGTCACGGCAACTATTTCAAAAAATTCCATTTCATATTGGGATTTTTTATGTATTGTATGGGATTATCTCCTCGAGGGTTAATAATCGTGACTTTGGTGTCAGCTCACCGTCGTATTATTATTATTATTATTATTATTATTATTATTATTATTCATCATCATCACAATTTAACTTGTTTCCACTCGTGCATCCCGGTTACAATGAACAAGAGATACACGTTCCAACTGTCATAATCAGCACTGGATCAACCATCAATGCTCAGAAACTTCCCTTACAATGTTACATGTGTCCAGTATGACAATCTTCTGCATCTGGATGTATAGCCCTTTCTTCAGTTACAGTTCAGCCAGGGATTCATGTAGAAACTTAGGAATTTCACCAGTGGTGCCTAGAATTATTGGTACAATCGTCACCATTTCCACGTCGCTCCACATTTCCTTTATCTCATTTGCCAGAGGTTGATATTTTAGAATTTTTTCACTTCTTTTCTTTGGGATGTTGTGAGCTAGCTGGATCGTGACGTCAATCAGATACACCTTTTTGTTTTTCTTGTCATGCCATACCGTGTCCGGTTTATTAGATGATACAGACCTATCTGTTATTATGGACTATTTGATTATCATTATTATTATTATTATTATTATTGTGATTATTATCATCATTATCATAATCATCATTATCATCGTAACAGCCATTTTTACACGTTCTCTTCCGAGGCCCAATCATCATCATCATCGTAACAGCCATTTTTACACGTTCTCTTCCGAGGCCCAGTCATATTCTATCCTGGAGAGAGACATATGTAATGATAGGGATCATCTTTTCGGTTGTATCCTTTTGTAAGACCAAGTTGTGAAGCCTTGCATTAGGACTTATAAGGTGATAGGATGATGATGAGGGGTGAAGGGACAATCAAAATACAACCATACCTAAGGAAGACTCGAACCTGCAACGTCCTCGGCGCAGATGACGGCTGCCGCAACCGCCTGCGCCTTTGGCCGGCTCTTTAATATTATTATTACTATCCTCTTCCCCACAACTAAAAATGTTATGAGTTGCTAGAATATATAATTTACTTCAGCTTCCTAAGAGCAAATTTTAAATAGTTCGTGCCACTACAATATTTCGAGCAAAATGTGGGCTGTTCCAAATTAAAATCTTGCATTTCCCAGTATTTTAAATGACCTGAGAGTTTAGCTAAATTCTTACACAAAATTGTGGAACACATTATTGTCATTATTATTAAATTTTTATTATTTGGAATATTTTTAATGTCTCTGTCTAGCAGCTGTGTCCAAATCCTGCATAGCGTTTGTGACTCTTAAAAGGATTAATTAGATAGGTAGCATTCTTGAAAGAATGCTAGGAGCTATACTAGTTGTCTGGAATCATTTATTTACGTGTGTATTTATGTTCGTTCGTTATCAAACTCATTAGCTCCGTGTTGAGACACTACGCGTCCTCCAGATAAGAGGAGATGCATACCAAAATTTGTACGATACGATCGTACAAATGCCGAAGGAACATTTCCAATGAGAAAATGTATTCGTTTCTGCTTCAACATGATTTGGTCACAAAATATGTACGAAGTCATGAAGTCCGTAGATAATTAGTCCAAAGTTAGTTGAAAGTAGAGTGAAATACATAGACTTCTAAGTATTGTAGTTAGTACGGAGTATTGCAGTTATATAAGTACAATTGTTGGGGTGTTGCAAGAATATTTTACTTGTCCAAGCTTTGTTTCAGAGATTTACATTTACCATTTTGGCATTAGAAATGGATTTACTGTACAAAACATTTCATGATGATTTCATGCACCCGTATCATTGGTGCATTAACACTGCACAATTGCACTAACAGTGAGAATAATGAATGATATTGGAGCTGTTGCGAAAGAATCGTGTGTAAATTTTTATGCTTCGACAATTGTTATTTGAATAATATAATTGAAAAACAAATTCACATGAAGAACATTTTAGTTAGCAATTGTTGAGTTGAAGTTATAAACGCGGATAATTCCTTATGTGTACGAGAGCAACGTACTGGAGTAGGTCCGTCCCTTCCTAATCGTTCGTTGCCCTTTTTGAAACGCGTATATCCAAGAGGTTTTAGTCACGATGTCAGAAATAATGCACGAAAAAAAGTGTAGGAAACACAGTATTTGAATCGATCGCTGGAAATAAAAATATTGAAACATCCATTAATACATGACCGTTTCAAAAATACATTAGGAAAAAAACATTTTAATTGCACTTAAAGTTTGAAAGTAATTTAGCCGAATATCTCTGTACTTTGCCGTGATACCAAACGTCTCACACGAAGTTCGTTTGCATACCCAAAATTAAAATGGTTTTATATTGTCATTTGTACCATTTCAAGAGAATTGAAATTACTTTTGAAAAAATTTTTAGGATCTTTTCTTCTCGATCTTTTGGTGTTTGGACAGTTTTCTTGTTGATTTGTTCCTTTGCCCATTGTAACTGTGCAGCTTACTGATGTCCATTTTCGTCACTTGCAAATCAAATTGCGCGCGTTTCTGGGCCTCTTCTTCCACGTCACAATATAAATTTCCGCTCTCTCATGATACTGAATTTCGCGTTGAATCGTGGTTATTTCATCTTCACGTGCGTTTCCAATACTCATAACGGCGTTGATGGACGCGCTACATGTATCAACCTGCCTTATTGTCACGCTTCACAGGCTTAATATTAATGAAATTCCGTAATGTCTTATTTAAGGAATATGCTCAATTGAATGACTAGAGGTGCCATGTGATATCATTTAATTTATCTCTGTTTTACAGTTCATTGAATGCATCGAAACGCTTGTGTACATTAATTCCCTTGCTCTCCAATGAATTTATAGCTTATTGTTAGTGAAAGTTGTTTTGGCGAGAAAAAATGTAGTTCCTGCTTACATCTTTACGTGCTGTTTGTTCCAGCTATAACTATTTAGCTCGTGTTAAATTTATCATAACGCTTTTAAAAATCACGGCGAATAACTGTTGAATAATTGTATTTGCTTCAATTTACCAACGTATGATTAAAAATGTCAGCAACTGTTCTGCAGGTTCTGTTAAATGGTTGAATCCCTTGCTTTCAAGTTGGGTAGGCAAGTGCGGGAGAACCTATTCCCGGGCGTAGCCGTGATCTGCGCTCCCGCGCTTCGCTTCCCTTCAGTGAGCTCAGTGAGCGGCCAGTGATCCATATCTTACTCATGCATTGAAATATATTAAGTGACTTGTAGGTGAGAGCATTTAGGAGGCAAGAGGTAACTGATTTTGTTCATTTTGTAAATAATTTTATTCTAATTTTAATGCACGTAGTATGTTTTCCATTGTTGAATGTCTTAGTGCATTTAGTGGATATATACACAAACAATTATGAGAAAGTAGAAACGTGTCCCTGTTACTTTTATGGTGGGTAATTCTTACGACATGACATCCATAATGTAGTGTATTTGATTGATCTAGTAAGTGGAATTTGAATTGCAAGAGTTCGCGGATACTCTCTCTGGAAGGTGTGAGGAGTAGCCATACAACTCTTACTTTGGTTTTACACCCTTTCCTTTCACATTGAAAAGATTATAAACGCATTAGGATCGTAACCATTGAAGTACTTCCAATTTGCATGCACGATATTACAAGAAATGTTCTAAACAACCAGTGTAACGATAACGACCGTTTATTGGGTTTCTGTTACATTCTGTAGAGGATATGTGGTCGCTGTAATTGGTTCGTATGTATAATACTTGTGTACGTACAACATGTAAGCAAAATAACATCTGTTTAGTCGTGTTCCTCTTAACACTCGTATGACTTTGCGGCCTTTCCCTTGTCATAAAGAGAGTAACTTCTCAATCACAGGTGAGTCAGCGTCTTTCGAGTTGAACAAAAGCAACATTAAGAATTGTGTTAAATAAGGAAGGAATAAAATTGTATCTGTTTTTATAAAAGGTCAGGATACAGTTACAATTGAACATAAAAATGTTTGGAACGGGTACAACTCTCCATTGCGTGGGAATCATTTTATTCTCTTACCCTTCGTACTAAATGTTTGAACCCGTACCTGAAGCGGTGTTACGAGTATTCGCATCGTGTAATAATGACGTGTCCGCAGAATGCAGCAAATAGCTGCAGATTCCTCCCCCTCCGAAAGCGATCCCGGAACCTGTTGGTTTTGAAATTGACGCTCTCCTGCATTATCCCATTTGCTCGCCAGCGGCGGCCGTCACTCGCCGCCAGAGCGCTCCATTGTGCTCGGCTCGCGAGGCGCGGCGCGGCGCGGCGCGGCGGGCGGGCGTGAAAGTGCCGGCGGCGGGGGAAGGGAAGGGAGGGGCTCAGGGGTCAATCCGTGGTCAGCGCCGGCGAAAGCTCCGGGGGTCGCGGGTCACTGGAGCGCTGCCGCAAATGTCAAGGCTGCGGGGGGTGGGGAGATTCGCGGCGCGCCGCCCGCGGCTTCCGGGCGCAGGTGCGGACGCGTAGGCGCGCGGGCGGAGGACGCTCGCCCGTGACCTTCCCCTCGCCCCGCCCACCGCAGCTGCCTCACTTTCCGGACGGGGAAGTGGGTTCTGCGGTCCAGCGATGAATGCAAGGCCGGGAGCAGTCGTCGTTTTACTGCCCAACCCTTATGACAACTTTCCTAGTAAAGAAGGTGCAATTTTATTTCGTAGTCGGAGACTTCTGCGCCCGGAGTATTTGGCTTCGCTGGGATGCGTCTGGAGGCGACTACAATTTTGTTTGGAGAAAAAAGGGGAAAAACAGGAAGGCGAATATACGGCAGCAGAAGTATAAGAGTTTATATGAAAAGGATGTTAGGCGTGATAACGTGTTAAAGGCATTAAAAGCACTATTCCATGGTGGCTTGGTCTGCATACTGAATTACATGGTTAAGCAGATTTAAACTCGAGCTGGCGTGTAAATGATGGCTTATGATGGGAGTTGAATCGTCACGTTTTATTACGTCCGTGTCTGAGAGCTTAAACACACAAGCAGTGATGAACCTTACAAACGTTGAGGCAGAGAATGAAGAATGACTATGATGTTGAAATTGATATTACCTTAGAAGATTTATGCGAGAAAAATAAAAGTGAAATGTAGCGATGTTACATGTTCTGATGCAATTCATAGTGGGATTTGGGTCAACAGTTTCGTTGACTCTAGAACCTTCAGCAAAACTCCTTAAATGTTTACCTTTTAATGATGTATAGTTCATGTTGCCATGCGATGTTCAGAGATCGTGTATGTAGTTTCGTACACGTTGTTAGGTTAAATGTGTTGTTAATGTATGCAATTGAATGAATCATTTCCAACGAACGACTGTTGACTCGAAGAAATATTTAAATTGAAATGTAGATTGCGTAGTGATTCAAAAAATATTTTGTATCTTGAAAAAAAAAACCCTCCGTTCCTTACCTTGAATAGTATGCCAACTGATTGTAAAACACTATTGCATACACCACACGCATGGTGCTTCTCGATCCGCATTAAAATTCAGCATGACCTTTCTTTAAACAATTAATCCATTCCACAGGCTTTTCTCTGCGCTTTCCCTTCTCCGAGCGCTAAGGACTTACCTGGTGGCTGAAGTATGGAAACTTGCACGGCAGAGAAACAGTTGCAGCGCCGGTCAGCTCACCCACCACCACAGCTCCGTCGCAACAATCGCTTCCATTTTGCTATTTGTCCACGAAACGAAAGACTTGCAAAAAGTCGCAAAACGACGTCATTAGCGTTTCCACAATCTTCCGAGAAGTCGAGTTATCGTGAGGCATCGCGCCGACCGTTCCTTCTCCGAATATGGAAGGGAACGAATTGCATTTCCGATCGAGCGTGAGAGCTGCTCTGCAGGGCGGGGCGGGGTGGGGCGAGGCAGGTCGCGTGGGCCACGGCCCGGCGACTCCTGCGCCTCCGACGCCCTTGTTAGGCAGAGGCCGCCCGCCCTTCCACTCCGCCCCTCCCTCGTGCACTGCCCGCCCTCGATCTGATGGCATTAGACGACTCTCATCGTTAAGTTGAAGAAACAAAAAACTTAATCCATTCTATATTTTAATTAAAGAATTAGACATTATTAAATGTTTAAATGATTGTAAAACTGAAAACAGTGTGTAACATTTAACAGTTTTTATTTCACTTTTCTATGAAAGTGAAATCTCACTTTTTTTATAGAGAAAAATTATTCGGAATCTTATATGTTTATGATATTCGCACATTGTAAAGCATTTATTTTACGTAAAATGTATGTGAAAGTGAAATAATAAGTTTACAATATTGCGTTCAATTTTTCTAATTGCGTTCAGTTTTGCTGATTATACTATCTCCATGAAGATCATTTCCTCTGTCATTACTGTTTAGTTAGTTATCTTTATTGATTTTGGTAATTCGAGTATTAACTCACTTGATTGTACACCATTTGTCTTGTATTGTTGGGTTAGTTGCTATGTGAATAATATTGTTTAATTTTCAAGAAAATGAATGTCACTACAGCCCTTAAGCAAGTGATGTCTTGTCAGTATAAAGCTATTTTCGTTAGTTAATTGGGTGCTAAAATTAGAACTCTCTCTCTCTCCTGGCTCATTTGAGAAGTTCTCTCCTCTGCTTAAGAAGTTCCTCAACTAGCGCGCTAATGTGTAGCGGTACTACTGCTTACTGGCAGTTCTTGACCTCCTCACCCTTTCCACTCTCTGGTCGATCTGTAGCGTGACGGCTTCAGTTCTCAGGAATGGACGAGTTAATAATCCTTCGATCCGGGATGTGAACTTTCTAATCATTTGGTGGCAAGGCTGAAATGCTTACATATAACATAACCATGAAGAATTAACATGTGTTTAACAGAGTTTTAATAAGTAGCATTTTCTCCCCCGGCTCGTTTATTGACTCTTTCCTGCTTCTATTTCTGTGCAACGATAATGTCCGTGAGTAGTGTGTCGTGAGTTTTGGAAGTTTTGTTACGTTGTGTGCTATTAAATAGAGTCACGTTATCAGATTAAGCTTTTCTTTACAGATGTAATTCTCACGGACCAATTCCCCTTTGCTCAACTCGTGTCTTTCACCTGCTACTTACATACATGTTCGATCAAACGTGCGCCACGAAGTGACTTTGATTACTTCCGTACACAGTGTTATGTGATATAATATCCGTCATACAATGCAATACATATGTTAAAAACTATTAACTTTCTTCTCGTACGAAAGGAAACGTTATATACGAATTAAACACAACAATTATTTTTTCCTCTATTAAAAATACATATGGAGATATTAACAAGACAAAGTTGCTGATTTTCTCAGTGTTATTTATCTCTTTCAGGGGAGTTCAATGAACTCATGATTGTTTCGTGAGAAAATGATATCAAATATTTTGAAGTAAGTGAAATTCTTATCGACTAAACAGAAAACTATTAAATGTGAAAGAGATATTTAATGAGATCTGTATGTGAAGAATACCGAACACGCTTGCTAGCCACTTGAGAGCTTGGGAACGGAGATACCAAACTCAACTGCAATTGCACTAATCCGGATGAGATTTCCGCATGTCTGAGTCCTCTTTTCGCAAACAATGAGAATAGATATACAAATCTTACTCTGACTGCTGATGTGAAGCCCGGTTTCTCCCTACCCCCTACACTCCTGTGAAGTGAAAGTTGAGCATTCCTTCAAATTCTTCTTTCTAGGCGCTTTCCAAAAATGCGACATCTGGTGAAATTTAAAAAAATATAATTATAAATATAGTTCTTTTTTGATAATGAATTCGTGTATTTTTTTTGTTTAATATTGATTTGATTTTTCGTGTTTCCGGGCACGTCAACTGCTTTGGTCATTAGTCCCGTTAGTGTAGTGCATGTTTTTTCTCGGGATATGCACGGTGATCTTTCCCGCTGGATGGTGAGATCCGGCGCCGACCTACCGTCGGCTAATGGGGTTTCCCCCTATCCAGGACTCTCCCATCAGCGGGGCACCGCCCCAGCCGGGAAAAGCTCTAAGCTCCCGACCGGTCTCCCGGAATATGAAGTAGTGTAGTATATGTCAGTGTAAGTGTGTGTGTAAGGGGAGAGGATAGGACAAGGAAGAGGAAGACAGATCGGCGCGGTCCGTGGCCCGTTTGTTAGGGTACTGCTCCGGCATTCGCGTGGTGTTGATCGGAGAAACCACGAAAACTACCGATTAAAGCAGCCGGCCGCTAGAATTCTCCTCCAGACAGCGACTGATCGACTAGCTGAAAAGCTAGTGCCGAAAATCCTGCCGCCGTGGGGAGTGTAACCTAAGACCTCCCGGTCAGAGGCGTTGCAGTGACATCAGTTGATGCACTGAGATACCGCTCCCGGTTAGTTTAATATTTATTAATCTCTTTAACCAATTAGTTGCCTTATTAATTTCTTCAACCTTATTAATTTTAGTTTACATTGGAAGGTGGAATGATTGAAGGCGTTGTCATTGTCAACAATATTAATATTGTTGACAATGACAACCTTCAATCATTCCAATTATGTAAATGTCAACTACACCTCACCACTGAATCAATATTACATTGGAAGGTTTAGAACAACAATTGATCATTCTGACAGTTTTGAATTGAGTATTTAATCATTTTCACTTGTAACATGAAGTTGGCGGCTTGGCATGTCGGAGGATTCGGTTGCAGTTGCACATCTTGGCTGACCATCTATAGATAGCAAGAATTCCAAATTGGAAACACAAGAATGCTTTTTCCAAAAATGTTCTTCCTGTCATGTTCACTGACGAGGGGGATATCGAAAATAGTATTTTCTGAAGAAGTAAATTAAATTTGATAAAACAATAGGTTTTGATGTATGGAATTTTGATGTCAAGCAATTATCATCCCTAGTTGATCTCAACCTGTAGCCCAGAGTGCTGTTTCCGAGTGTCCGGGGTGGAGCCTCGCGAGGGCGGAGCCGAGGAGGAGGGTCGGCGAGCGGGGAATCGTTGGGAAACGAACGCGTTCCGCACATTCCGGCGCCCAGGCGGCGGCGGCGGCGGCGGCGGCAGCGGGCGTGAACCCGTGGGCGAGGCCATCCGTGACGGCTGCGCGCGCGGGGCGGGGCGGGGCGGGGCGGGCGCTGGGCGGCGAGGGCGGGCGGGCGGCCGAGCCCCGCCGCTCGAAAGGGCCCACGCTCGCTTGTATATAAGCGGCCGCCCGACAACGGGACGACACTCACAGTCGCTCCAGCTCCTCAAGCAGCCGACAGCTTCCCTCGCTCTCCGCTTCTTTCGACATGGCTCCTAAGGTAACGGTCATCTTCGACGCGTGGGAGTCTTCACTTGGTGCCTCGCCGGCGGCGGTGGGAGCGAGGCCAGTGGTGCATACCGGTGCTTCAGTTTCAAATTTGCGGCTTTCCAAAGTGATTCCGATATAGGAATGAAATATTTTTCGTTTGGCGGGAATCTTGGTGTGTATGACCAGTTTGGACTGCAAAGTGTCGCTTTCGGGACAATTTGTGATTAAATGGGGGTTAGTCGTTTTTTGAGTTCCTACTCAAAATATATTTTACACGAGTTTTATTTATAATTCAAAATGGTATCACTCTCATCGTTGTACGAATATATGTATGTGATTGATGGGATAACTGCTTACATGAATCGGTGATGCTTATTATAGTCATGTTATTGACGTAGGAGATGATGTCCATTAATTTAGAGTATTCATTGGCGTCAGAAATATTCTGGATTTCTTTGCTCTCCTACACAACCAGTAAATTAAAGGGACGTTCCATAGCTTTCGATCATTTGCTCGAAATGCTGGAAATGACTCTCTGGTCCCAGTAAAATGTTTGGTTCATGTTTTGACAACGGGTGTCCATGTTTGGGGTAAATTGCCTGGAGGCCTTGCGGTGATCGTAGACAAAATAGTCATATGCTTCTATTTAAGCGTTTTTTCTTCACTTGCTTTACATTTAATCCTTTGAAATGAACTGAAACGTTTTACTCCGCGGTCTAGTGGGCCCGCCACCTACATGAACACTGGTTACTGGCGCGTTGCGACCAACGCATTCCCAATTGCTTCGCGCCGAAACAATAGCAAAACTTTAAATGCACACATCTCGGGCTTTGAACATTTGACCTTTGTGATGGAAAATGCTAGAGGACGCGCCTTTATGGCCCCAGATAACAAACCCGCCGCCCCGCTCAAGAAAACGCAGCGCAACCCCCTCGTGACGGGGCCGCTGGCAAATCGTTGCTCCAAATTCGCGCGCAGGGCAGCTCGCCTTTGTTCGTCGTGCATCGCGGTTCTCCGGCGTCCCGTCGGCGAGCGGACACTTTCCCGTGGCTATTTTTTCTGGAAGATTGACTCTTACGACATGGCTCCGATTCGTTTCCATGGGACATAACGCCTCTCCCTTTTCTCTTAGTAGTCACGCTCTCTTTCCTCATATTAACTATTCAGAATGAACGGAATTCTTTGAAAATATTGCTTCTTTTTCTGTACAAATACATGTGTAAAATTCGAGGGCAGAGAAAATATTTGCTCGGAGTGCATAATATTTTTCTGGATCAAGTTTATTTGGCGAAGTATCATGACAAAATATCGCGGTGAATAGATCATGTATCGCACAATGCTAACGAACGCGTTATCGAAAAGTTGATACATAAATGAGATGTGGATCATATTATATTTATTTATTTCCTAAAGGGTAGAAATATTCATTCTTTTGCATCATTAATTTCAAGATTTTGAGTAGGTACATCAGATGCTTTTCTTTGAATGAAACCTGAAATGTTCTCTGACAACATTTAGAATCTGCTTTTCTGAGAAGATACTTTCAAAATATTTCTTAATCATATGGCACAAATGCAGTTTTATTTTATTATGCTTTTATTAACGACCATGTTATGTTGTACCATAGTGTCGAAATTAGGAAAGTGAATTTCAAATGCGTTATTTTGATGTACCCAATATTTTGATGCACCTGTCGCTTTATTTTTAGGGTTGAAATTGACAACAAAGGTTTCTTAATTGTTCATCATTTTCATGAAACTCCGCAGGGAAATAGGTATTTACGAGAATGAATGTGGAAAAGTCCAAGAACAGATTAGAAAGAAATATAGTAAGTAATGAGAGAGAGCTTTAGAGAAAGAAGTAGGGAAGATGCATTGGATGTGTCCAATGCTACCATGTTTAATGCATCTTCCCTACTTCTTTCAGGTGATCCAGATAGAAAATGGGAGTAGGGATAGAGATTAAAAAGTAATATTGAAGTAAAGGGAATACAGAAACATCAGCATGTAATGAAAAATAGATTTCACACTTTCTCGAGTACGTGTCCAACTGAGTTTTTGATGAGTTCAAAGAGGAAGTACACCGGGAGAGGGCAGAGAAACCAAAGTCATGTTAGGAAAAGAGCGCCTTCCGGCTAGTACAAATTGTGAACTCCCCGGACAACCTAGGACGGTCGAAGGCCCATTTGAAATCTTTGGGAATTGGTTTCATATGTTCGGGGAGTGTTTTGCGTAGGTTGTTGCTAGTGAAGTGGGGGGTGGGACAACCGGCGGCGACGCCCTGGGGGGGGCGGCGGGACGCTCCGCGCCCGCAGTGCTCCCTGGCCCGCTGCTGCTGGCGGCGCTGGCGTGCGGCGCGCGCGCGGGCTTCCTGGCGGGCGGGCCGGGCTACTGGCCGGGCGCGCCGACCCCTACTTCGACCCGCACCCGCAGTACAACTTCGCCTACTCCGTGAGCGACGGGCTGACGGGCGACTCCAAGTCGCAGCACGAGACGCGCAACGGCGACGCCGTGCAGGGCAGCTACTCGCTGGTGGAGCCCGACGGCCACGTGCGCACCGTGCACTTCGGCCAACCCCGCCGCCGCCGCCGCCCCGCTGCTCCGGCCCGCGGGCTACGGGGGCTCGGTGGCTACGGCCACGCCGCCGCCCCCACCTCCTTCGCCGGGCCCTACGCCGCCTACCACTACTAGGGCGCCGCCGCCACGCCGGGGCACTCGACGCAACTCCTCCGTGGTCACGTCCTTTCTCCTTTTTTTCGCATGAAGCAACATTTGTGACCCATATTTAATTCATTTTTCTTCAATAATCGTTCATTATTTGTCACATTTTATTGTTTTGTTAAACACTACATTTTACTTTTCTTGTACGTCGTTTAATCTTCGTTAAACTTTTCAATTGTTTTATGTCAACCTCACTGATTTTGCGGACTGGTCAGATAAATTGCACACTCCGTATTCAATGTGTGAGTAGAATGACCAAAAGCCGGTGGGCGTTCAGGAGCAGACGCAGTCGCGTGTCCCCGGCGGTGGTTGAAGCCGCCTGCCCCTAGTGGGGCTGCATGCGGCGCGCCCTAACCGGCTGCGCTGTGTGTTGGGTCTGTGGTGGTTTTCGTACAATATATAATATGTTATACTATATTTTTGTACTGTCTTTGCAAATTGTGCCAAATGAAGTCCAGTGCGACGAAATGTCGTCTGGAGGAAGCGGTTTGTTCAGAAGCGCTGTGTGCGCATCTGCCTTGTCTTTGGTGCTGAGCTTTGTATATCGGCTATGAGGCTTTAACTATTCATAGATGCTGTATATTTTTGTACCGTGTATATTTTTGAGCCAATAAATTATTTCCTGCATATCGAATATTGAAGTCTTGTTTCACTATAAGACCAGCCTTTAGGACTGATAATTGTGTGATTCCTTTTCCAAAACGTTATTCAAATCGTTGACCCTCACAGCAATTACCTTTACCTTCTTAAACTAATAAAGTTGAATAGTACTCAATATCTTCTATTTCACTAGGAAATATATAGTACATTTCAAATTGAAATCTCCTCTGACTGAAATTAAATCTCAAGAAACAATAACAGTTTTTACATTTATGACATAAAAATGAAAATGTAATTAAAGAACTATATTAAAAATAAAAATGAAATTAACATACATATTTCTACAAGCTTCTTAAGTTCGTGCATTCTAGATTTTACACTTTCACTTCCTTTGCTCAGAGTAATTGAGTCCGAAAATGGTCTCACCCCCCAAAAAATGGAAAATGTGGTCTTGACACCATTTGTTCTATGTAGGTTCTTCAAGGTATGCTTTTTCACCATTTTTATCTATGAAGGTGAACTGTCTTTGTACATTGTTGGTTTGACCAGTTTTCATGTATAACGTTAAAAAAAAACATATTTTCTCTTCGCAACTCTTTGTAACCACAACTACGTAACTTTAACTTCATTTTTCTCGGTTTTCTTAAAAATGCACCTTCAGTTATACAATGCATGCACGCACGTACACCATGTTTGTGCTTCATATAAAAATATGAATATTCGTTTATGGGATACTTTTGGACTTGGAGATAAAACATTTTATTTTGTTAATGAAGTTAGTACCTCCTGTTGAATTCACATATATTTTGAAATAAAACATAACAATAATGACAATAACAATTTAATAAGTAGCCAGTTCCGATGAGAACAACTTTAGCTTTCGTAGATCCCTAACTTATTTTATTGAAAGTATTGATACTATGAAATGCCGATCCGGACTGAAGGATCGTGGGTTCGCATCCCGTCTCGGGCATGGTTGTGTGTGTGTTGTCTATGTGCTTGTGAGCTCCTGTGGTTGGGGTCAGGAAGGGCGCAAAATTAATAATAACGAGCCACCCTAATTAGCGCCGATTCTGTAGAAACGGGAAAAGACAAGGCTGAAAAAATGTGTACTAAGAAAATTCAAATCGACCCCAGTGGGTCGATATCGATCATTTTGGGAATGGCTGCTTTACGCGATTGATGTGGCCTTTCTATTCAAGAGTTTTAGTCATGAAGATGTTTGTGGAGAAAGTGTTACATTTTTAAAAATTAATGTACTTGTGTATTTTACTTCTTTTATCTTCAGCGAAATATTTTATTCCGTAATGGATTGGAACTTTCCGTTTTTATATCACGTTTTAAAATTTATTTTTCTATTTCAAGTAATTTTTAGATTTTATTATATTACATAAAATAGTCATTACTTTTAGTATATATTTCAAATATTATTTTTATTTGCTTTTTCATGTTTGACTTCGGTGTACGAAATTCTCTTAAAGTATTATTAACGAACGTTTTCAATAGTATTCTTAAGTAGTATTAACAGAAATTTTCAATTGGAAATGAAATTCTTTGCTCCCAGGTAGCCTCAATTAACTAGTGGTGCTAAAACAGTACGTACTTTATCGCACGTCTTTACACGCAAAATTACGTGAAAAGTACAGAAATTTGGGAAAAAATGTACATATCCTTATTTCAAAATAAATCTTCAAGGAACAGATGTCATTAAGGAAAAATATCTTCATAACTGTAGTTGTAGGAAGACGCCGAAAAATGTTCAACTTTTGGAATTGTCAAAAAATAAGGGTTTTTAATGAACATGAGAGCAGCATCTTTCTCTTAAACATCCTTTACACTATCCATCACAACATTTAATAAAAAACGATGGTGCCTTTTTTTTAAATTTTGAAAATGTCCCAGAGGCTTCCTGTAAAGTACCCCCCAAGGGGCCGCGACATCAGCTAGATAGATTGGGAATATCAATTTTGGAGAAAATCGGCTAATCGGTTTAGCCTCTAGCGTTGTTCACAGATGAACAGACAAGCAGACACCGAACAGACAGATTTTTGTCTGTCATCCAATTTTTGGAAGGAATTTTAATCAGCGAACTTTAACCGCTATTGTCACAACGGACGGATAGACGGAACGGAGAGACTTTTTGCCGTCATTCGATTTTTCGGTATCAAGGACCCACACAAACATGGATTCTAGGTACACCACGTGGTAGAGGAATTTTTTTCTAAATTTATCGAGTCGCTTTATCCACTTTTTCGATACCCGGTTCTGGCAATAAGAGTTTTTCTGCCGAAAATTCGCCGTTTTTCGCTCAGCACGACATCATTTTCTCTTTACTTCGCAACGAGAAAGGAAAAATTTTGTTTCTTTGAGAATCTTTCTTTATTTTAAGTTTAACGAATTATCTGCGGCATGATGACAAAATAATTTAGAAATACTACGTAAAGCTACATAAAAAAGGGAATCTAATTTCTATGTGGTTTGAAACATTATGTTATGGTACTTAATATATTATTTTAAGTTGACTCATTACTATAAGAGACCATTTTTGCGTGTTCTCGTGCAATCAGCCAGAGTGAACCTGTGAGACAGGTTTCTCTCTTCAAGATTCTTATCCCAGATTTCAGATTGCAACAAGAAAGCATGCTTTTACTTGAATTCTTTTGAAATTCTTGGACACGAAATTCTGGAATAGACTCTGTAGTTTATGCCGAAACGAATAAATTTCAAAATTAATCGATGGTGGTCATGTAATGTATTGGCTATCTTCAGTTGCGATCTTTAAATAAATTCGCGATTGATCTTAGATTCCCCAACGATTGCTGCATCGGAAATGTTCTCGCAGTCGATCTCATTACCTCTGTCCATTACGAGTCCCTTTTCATTTCACGATCCCATTCCTTCCTCCGAATTTACCTCTTTATGAAATACCTGTGCCGCCAATTCTTTTTGGCCTTCTCGAGCATCCGAAGGAACGACCTGCTTCCATGCTCCTTTCCACAACGCAACCTTGGCTCTTGGGAGTTCGATTAACTCGTTTGGTCCAGCAGTGGGCCAGGCGCGCGGGGCGGGGCGTGGTGGTTGCGCAACGGACGACGCCAGCGTCGCGACGCCAGCCGGCCACCGCCGACGCCGCCGGCAGTTCACTGCCCCGCGCCGCGGCCCCGGACAATCGACTCGATCGCGCGGCCGCGGCGCGATACACCCAGCGCCCTCGCGTGCTGCCTGTGTAATCTGGGGATATTACGCTCAACTTCTAAACTTATCAGAGAAACGAAAGGTTATCTTCTTGGAAACAATGTCCGTATTGCAGGTAGGCGGTCGCAAGCCTAATGTGGGGGTTCGGTAATTTATCTCGGCGGACTAGTAAGAGCCATATTAGGAGTATAAGGAATAACTTCAGATGTTACAAATGTCCAGAGAACAACATTTTAAAAATGCGTGCATTTATTGAGAACAAAAATTAGCACTTGGAGCGAATTTATAGTATGTTTGAAGGGCTTGGGGCAGTAAACGAAAATCCATGACAACTTTTAACAGTCGTTTAGGTTATCTACGTATGTATGTGTAATCGTAAATGTTAATATCTCGATTTTGGTGAAAGTGATATATTGTTACCACATAGTATGTCTTGTTTACAAATTGGGCTATAACGAGATGAAGCATACTTCAACCAAAATCAAGATGAGATATTCAAATCAATTTTTTCATGCTGCTGTTTGTGAGGCATATTTTGATACTACCCAATTTTATTTAAATAATTAAGGTATTTTTTTTACAATCATATTTCCGATTTTATGGTTTTGCTGATTGGTCCAGTGACTATTACATATATACAGTAGATAATGACTTTCTGGAGCAAATTACAAGTTCTTAGCTCTCAAAACCTTTTATTTTTCTGTAATTGTGTGTTTACATTTCCCCCCAACAATTGTGTACCTTAATTTATGGATGATAACATTGGCTGTATGAAATCGTATTTCGTTGCCAAAAGTGTTGTTAAATTATAAAGTAGCTAAAGGGATGTGATGAATAAAATCTTCGTTTATTTGCTTTTATTTCCTTATTTCCAACTGAATGTATATCTTGTTCCCAGAAATGAAATTACTTTCTTTCTTGAAACTGCAAAGGAGATCGATATTGTATTACGGGAGCATGACTTCACAAAGACAGTCGTTACCTGTTATTATTGGAGCACCTCTTTTGAAATTTTAAACAACAGGTTACGAAAACTAAAACAATATTGCTGAACGCACTTGCAGCCGTCACCGGACGTCAGCTGCCGTCCCGTCGCTGCAGCGCTGTGGCAATGGAAACGGCGCAACCGGTCCAGAGGCAGCGCTCGTTATTTTTATCCGCCAGCGCACAGAAAAAGACGCGTCCCCGCCGGCGTCCCGTCTGCCCGCCGCGCCGCGCGTTCCTGGAAGTGGCGCGAGCGCCCGCTTCCATTCCCGGCCGGCCCTTCAGCCGCACCGCCATATTAGCGCACGCGGGACCCGCCGTGCGAGCGACTCCCTTGGCCGCCGGAGTCACGCCCTGCGGCCTGCGCGTTGATCTTGACTTCGTATTATAAATATACTGCAGAATCGTCAGGGTAGGTCCATACAGGTCTATTGTTTTTTGTTGTTGTTTTTTTATTTAAGCTTGACTCTGGAAAAAGCAGAATTTTATTGATCTACACTCTCTATCATTCTCTTATATTAATATACCTGTGGCATGTTGTGAAGAGTACGTTTGTGGTGAAAAGGTAGGAAGGGTAGATCACAGAAGTTTGTTTGCAGGTTCCCATCCTCGACAGCTCTATTCACTCTGTAATCTTTAGCCCTGGTCAGATACGTTGTTAAATTTCATAATCAAGGGTCTTAAAGACGAGGCTTTTGAGTAATACATGAATACTGGAGTCGAAAAATTCTCAATCCAGTACCTGAAACCAAGGAGCCGCCAAAGGGCGAAAATTAAAGAGAAATAGACATATGCTGAGTTGCCAACAACATTTCTTCTTCTTCTTCTTCTTCTTCTTCTTCTTCTTCTTCTTCTTCTTTTTCTTCTTCGGTCTTGCTACATCGAAGGTATATTACGACCTCACCAGCCTTTTCTCACTTCTTTCTCCGAATGGATTGTATTCTACGGCTTGTTTATGTATATATTTTTTTTATTTCTAAGCGTTCAGGTTTCCGCTCCATTTAGTAAATTGGGCACTGCCATGACGTTTTTTTTTCATGTCTTGTTGTGACCTTTGATACTTTTCTAATTGTACCACAATTTATTGGAAAGGTTTAATTGTTTGTGTGTTTAACCTATCTCCTTCAAAAGATATGCCACAACGTAGATAATAAATATGAGATGCATGTTCTATTTGCGTATTATTTGCAACATTTTTTGTTCTTAATTGAGGAATAGTTTTAGCCTTTTCCTTTTGCTTCTGTGTTGTTTAACCCGGTGATGCTCTGCTCCGCTGAGTTGCGAACACGCACGTCCGCGCCCGCCTCCGGGAGCCTCGTAACAGCAACCGCTTTCTCCGCTCGCGGAGCAGCTGGAATTAGAGCCGCCCGGACCACTCGACCACTGGGCCACCGGACCACCGCTGCGGCCGCCCCCGGGCCACGCAGCGCCGCGCCCAGCGCCGCCCAGCGCCTCCGCCCATTTCGCCGCGCGCCGTGTGCTGTCGTCGCAGCATTTGTGTGCTTTCCTTCGCTCAGCTGGCTCTTGGTTCCATTTCCTTTTCAGCGTTTTGTATACTTTAGTTCGAATGGCGAGACCTAACGCAATCCTCCGCACTTTTTACTGGTTTTAATTGAGTGATGGAATTTTTTCCAGAAATTTCTCCGACGATCGTGATATCCAGTTTGTCTAGCCTTTCTCTAACTTGTATATTGAGTTCTTTGCCTTCGTTCCAAGGAAAATGAATAGTCATTGATGTCACTTTACTGTCTCTTTAAGAATTTGTTGTTGGTTTTTTGTAGTAATGAATGTGCACACCAAACTCACGGTGTTCATTTCGCTAAAGACACTATTATTGAAATATTTTTGCACAAACTTCAGTTACTAGATATAATACAGAATCAAGTAACCATAGAGAACAGTAAAGTTCGTGATTGATTAATCTTCTTCGACTGACTGTGCTGTAATGACTGCATTGCAGATATAAAATGCCGGCCAATGAATATTGCCAATTTTGTATCTACAGTGTTTTTCAAAAGCGTTATCTGATTGTTGGTATACCATGAGTGTACAAAGGAATTCCCTTTGCCTATCAAAGATAGAACGATTTAGATTTGTATTTAAATTGTTTGTATTATTTCTTTAACATGTGCGTGAATTTGTTTGTGTAAGTAGCACTGTTTGTATTACAAATAACAATAAGAAATACGCATTTAAAAAGAGACCTATTGCTCTAAACGTCTAAAGCCCTACTTTTCCCCGTAATTTAATTCTAAGTTTCCTTATAGTTCAGCCTTTGGACACAATAACGAAAAGTAATGAAGAAATGAATCAATGAATATATTTATAGTGATGAAACAATGCAGGAGAAATAGAGTGAAGCCTAAAACACCTGTCATGAATGAAAATTCTGGATCTGTTGACCAGAATTCGATCTTGTTTCCCCATTGAACGGTTAATCACTAGAACGCAGATTGCTATTGCGAGTCATTTGTAGCAATAATTGTGGCGTATGTGATTGAGAGAAAGATACCGCGGCTGGCAATATCAGACACGCCGATTGCTCAGCCATCACGCCTATCATCACCTGCCCTCTCCTGTGGTTCTGCCACCGCGTGCTTCCCCTGCGCGTTGTGTCACCCGAGGCGGGCTGCCAGGTTCGGTGTCCGCCGCCGCTCCCCCGCCCGCCGCTGGCCCTCGCGCCGCCGCCGTTACTTAAGCCGCGTGCGCGGGCGGCCGCCAGTCGCCTTCGCGCCATGGCGGGGACACGTGTGCGTGCGCGCGGCGCCGTCCGCACGGTGGGTATACGTCGCGCGCACTTCCGCTCTTCGGCCTGGGCTTGCCTTTCGAAAACTTCACTCTTCGGGCTGGGGTTGCCTTTCGGAGACTTGGGGCTGGGGTTGCCTTTCGGAGACTTGGGGCTGGGGGTTGCCTTTCGAAAACTTCACTCTTCGGGCTGGGGTTGCCTTTCGGAGACTTGGGGCTGGGGGTTACCTTTCGAAAACTTCACTCTTCGGGCTGGGGTTTGCCTTTCGGAGACTTGGGGCTGGGGGTTGCCTTTCGAAAACTTCACTATTCGGGCTGGTTTTGCCTTTCGGAGACTTGGGGCTGGGGGTTGCCTTTCGAGAACTTCACTCTTCG
This sequence comes from Teleogryllus oceanicus, assembly GCA_964035755.1. Lineage (NCBI taxonomy): Eukaryota > Metazoa > Arthropoda > Insecta > Orthoptera > Gryllidae > Teleogryllus > Teleogryllus oceanicus. Next base: position 59,683,046 of record CAXIVR010000008.1, read on the forward strand.
GGCTGCGGTTGCCTTCGGAACTTTCTTCTTCGGGTTGGTGTTGCTTTTCGGGTTCTTGCATTACGCGTACATGATGGAAGTTTTCCAAAAGCAATGTTTATCTTCGCAGACATACGTTTCTAGATTTTTAAGGGTATTGGTCTGTTAGATGTTTTATTTTCTATTGGTCCGTTGGATGTTTTATATACCATCAGTATGTACCCAGTACCATATGGGTCTGAGAAATTTCAAAAGTATGTCTTCTGAAGAAATAAATTACTCTGTGACTCCTAGTTACTGAGGACATTTGTTTCATTTCAGAGAAATTTCCAAAACTCGGGAATACCTGCTGAAGGGTGTTACATACATATTATTTTTTTATAAATTCCCGAAGAAATACCGTTCTAACATTCTTGCCAAATACTAATTTAGTAGTTTCCAATAATTTACATATTTGTAACAGTTGTCTTCAAATGCATTAGTGGTAGAATATGCTAGATTAATACATGCGTAAATTATCAAAAAAGAAATATTGTTGGCATTTTCATCGTATACTTCTTGAGTGACTTATTTCACTGTTACAGTTAATTTTTTTGTCAACTTTTGGCGATTGTTAATTTATTTTCTCGTTGATTAGACGTACAATTTCCCAACTCTGTCAGGTATAGGGCGTCTACGCACGAAAAACTGTTTTGTCTGTATGTTTGGAAGTTTTATATTCTTTATTACGTTTGAGGTATCGCGATTTTGTAGTCTGATTTATTGCGGCAGTTTACTTTCATGAACGCTATTACCTCCTCATTTGTGGAGGAAACGGGTTGCAATTACGTTTCCGACAGGCTTTCGAAAGCACTTTCAACTAATTTTAAATTCTGCACTCTAACAGTACATATCTTCTTAACCATTGTCGTAGGCTGCTGTGTAAAATAAGCGGAGCTCCATCTGCTTATCAAACTAAATTCAATGACAATTGCTGAAAGTGAAGAACGCAGTTTAATGTAATGACAAGTGAAGTAGGTGAATTCTTTCAAAATATTCAAGAAGCTTATGTATTTGTTAGGAGATTGTTTTAAACAAGTCAATTCGTGTAGAAGTTGCTTATTTGTATAACAGTATGCTTTAATTTCTAAAATATTTCGGAAGACCTGGAGATTTAAAACAGACCAAAGTTATTTGTGTATACCGTATAAAAAAAAACATGATACAGCTGACAACTGAAAAGCAATCAACCGGATTACGATATATCTGTACACTTCATAGATTTCTTTCGCAACCATCGGACCAAAGAATTTATCTCACAGTTATGTTAATTTATTCTTTGCACTAAATAAAGCCTCATTGTTTTTATAAGTATATATCAGGTGCAAATTAGTGTGAATAGGACGAATTATCACTCACATCGCGCATTAATTCAATGTAAACCGAAATTCAAAGGTTATCTCGTGGTCTGGTTCATTAAGAGTTAACCAATATAAGCCTAGATTATACGAAAAGGCATTACGAAAACTCGTTTTAGTCACTTGTTTCTGAATGTCAAAGATCTCGGAGTGCCATTCATGTTGTTATGAATGATGTAATGACGAGACTGCTCTTAGTAATTCGGCGAAACCTGTTTGGAAGATAGAATGAGGGCATGCCTTATTCCAGTTTAGCAAATGCGGTCAATGTTCCGATTTTATTGTTGTATGAGCATTTGATGCATGTAATGTTATTTTTTTCAGAAGCTTGATAGAAAATAATTCAATTAATTAAGGCATTTTTTATTTAAACAGAAGAACAGTACAGTCTTAAATGTAATGTAGGAGAAGGAATGAAATTTGCTTAGTATTGTAATTGTTCGCCAATTATTTCAACATTATTTTCTACTTTAAAAAAATTAATAACAAAAAATATTGTATTGTATCACGCACTTTCCAGTAGAAAACAGGATAAGGAAGTCAACAAAGCAACTTGTGTTTTATTCGTCTTTCCTTAATACAACTTCAGGTAGTGCAACATTCTCCTTGTACATTATCCAACAAGGTTGTTTATGTAATATAATTCAAAGACCACTGCACTTGTGCATTTCTCCTCATTGCATTTCAAATGGGTAGTTGGGAATTGCAGCTGTGATCCAGTTTTATATTTCAATGTATTTCTCATTTTGATTGCGGAATATTTTTTCTTCCACTTTGTGAGTTCGGGCGAGATAAAATAATGTTCCGTCTCTTATCGCGGGTCTTAGTTACCTCGTGCGAATTATTTTAAGTAGGTGAGAGATTTTAAACTGATGACGTGAGGTTTGGAGATTGGATTTAGAGAGATATTTTTATTTACCAATGCTCTTTAGCTGAATAAAAGTACTGATAAGCTCGCTAAAACGATAGCCAAAAATGGCGTGTTATTAAGCATATCATTTCCTAAATAATTGTTTCTCATAGTGATCTGGCATTAAGCTTTAAATATCGTACTTAATTAGTGAAAATATATTAGTAATCATAAACTGTATAATGTAAAATGCATATTTAATTAATAAAATTGCCTTTACTTCTCTCCGGCAGAGAGAGACTTTCTGTTGAGTGAGAGGGGCTGGGATATGTTGCTCAGCTCTTGGCTGCTTGTAATAATAACGGCCTGACAATCATTTCCTGTCGATCCATCTTTTAAAGAAAATTGACTTTTTTGAAGGTGGGACACTCGTTTTCTTGATTAAATTTCCCATAATGATTAATACCATTTACGTGGTAATGAAGTGATGAATAATACAGTATATTTGAATATATTAACACCGCAGAGTGATAAATGAGGTCCTTTGATTGTTTTTTTAACACATCTTCCAAGAATATTGTTTTTAATTATTCGCCGGATATATCACCATAAGGCGAATTATTTAAAACAAAGGACATTACGAAAAAGATCGGTTTGTGGACCATTATATTTTTGTCGCACTACTGAAGAGTTAACTTCTGAAATGTATAAAAGATGGACCAGGGCAATGCATATCAAATGAACGTCGTCATCCTACGGAAGTGATTGTTATTCCTTTCAAGGAACGCACGCATCAGTATGTATCACATGAAATTCTCACCGGCATCCCAATGACCTTCCAAAGGAACAATAGACCGATTCACCTGAACAGGCAACGCACGGAGAAAGCAAAACCAACGGCTCCACATCTGTGTTCCCGACGCGTAGTTATCAGCCACCTCCCCTTCCTGCCTACAGCTGCTGCTGCTGCTGCTAGCTATTGCGGCAGCGAGCGCCCAGCCGCGCTGGCCCCAGCCGCAGCCGCAGCCACAGCCGCCGGCGCCGGTGGTGGCGTACCGCTTCGCGTACGACGTACAGAACGCGCAGACGGGCGACACCAAGGGCCAGTTCGAGGCGCGCGACGGCGACGTGGTGCGCGGCAGCTACTCGCTGGTGGAGCCCGACGGCACCCGCCGCACCGTCGACTACACCGCCGACCCCGAGCGGGGGTTCAATGCCGTGGTGCGGCGGGAGCTGGCGTCCGCCGGCCCCTCCGGCCCCGCCCCCGCGCCGCCGTTCTACCCCTCCGCCCCCGCCGCCGTCCCGCCGCCACCCCCGCGGAACCACGACCCCCGGGCCGCCGGCCGCGTGCCGCCCTCCGCCCCCGCGCAGTTCTACACGCCTCCGCCCCCGCCCCCGCCGCCGCAGGCGCTGCGGAACCGCGGCCGCGCCGCGTTCGTGGCTCCCGCGGCGAAGAAAGCGGCGTATTACGCGGCGGCGGCCGCCGGCGCGCGCGCGCCCACCCCGCCCAGGAAGAAGTACCGCTACCCCAAGGACCTGGAGCTGCAGCTGGCCGCCGCCGGCGTGGGCGCGGACCCCGCCAAGTGGCTGCCGCCCTCGGGCTACCGCTCCGCCAGGGGCTACCTCCTGCCCGGCAGCGCCATCGTCACCTCCGGCGCCTTCCTCGACTGACCGCTCCTCTCCACTGCTCTCAATGAAATAGTGCAGTATACAATAGTATTTAATCATCATGATCGCATCTCATTTGTGACTGACTGTTCCTTGGGTCGATGACCCTTAGAAATGTAAACACTTTTTTATACTGCTTGTGTAATTGCAAAAATGTCTGAAGGTTGCAGACGACATTCTTACATTATTACCAAAGTCCTTTTGTAAATATATATTTATTTCGTGACGGTTTGTGTCTTTTTTAAACCTTTGATATGGAATCCTAGTTTGTAAAATCAACGACAAATAATTAGGTCTCCCGAAGGACAAACTTTTACCTTTCCCTGGAACTAAATTATTGACATTTTAAAAATATACATAGTGCTTTAAAATTTCTTATATACATATATGTTTGAGTTTCATAACCAGTGATCTCAAAACCAAAAAATATATATTTTTTATTTTCTTTACAAATCTCAAATTGTCAGTGAATATCTGACTGAAAACTTTAAAATGTTGTATCATTTCATGTCACAAGACCCTCGATAAAAGAGACGGATAACAATTGCCCCCGGCCCCATGCACACAGACACACCTAAACCTGTAAAATGTAAGAAAGCTTTTTCAGCTTTTGAAACGTATCCAAATTAAAATGTGAAATGTATCTAAACAAACAACTCAATCACTTTTGTAATTTCCAACTACCCATTTAAAATGGGAAGAGGAGAAATGCTAATATATGATGAACACCATCCTGCCAACATAGAAGTGTCTAAGGTGGCAAATATCTAGAATTTCTACTTTATTCGACGAGATAACGTTTCAGAGAAATTTAAAGAATTTCATTTGTATCGTAAGCATTTTACGATCTCACTTTCAGCCTACCGCCCAGAGGTTTCTGAAAATATTTTAAGAATAAAATATGGCATTGAAGAAAAACATTTAAAAAGTGAAGTAGCGTAATCGTATAAAGATGAGGCCTTCTGTAATAGTAATAATAATCTAAAACAGATTATCTTCAGATAACCTAGGGCGATCTTGTGAAGTGTTGCGTGCAGTTAATCATGGATTGCACTAATGCAGTCATTTCATTCCTTAAAATAATAATTTGTGACGAAAAATAAAACCTTAATAGTATTAGTAGATAAGCATATCTACTAATACTACAAAGCAGCAGCTTTCACTGCCGAGGCTCAAACCAGAGCAAGTGGCAAATTCCTTTCGAGATCACTGAGAAAGTGGACAGATTAACAGGAAGGTCACTGACCATGGTGCTGTGTGCTTTATTTGTTGCACATAGTAAATGAAGTTTCGTTTGTTTTAAAGGATATAGTAAAATTTAGGAATCATAATTTTTCGTCATAAAATGTCAATTATATAAACATAATTTACATTAAGTTCAAGAAAATAACACAAGAAAAATCGAAATAGCTTTTTGTACAATAAAAGTAAATAAAAAAGAAATTTGTTATTTGTGTTACTTTCTCCAAGTGAATTATCAAATTGAACTAACAGTTTCTTAATTGAGATTTCGTTACTTAATTGATTGTCTCAGTTAAGGAAACAAATGTATATTGGCAGATACCCGTGAACTAATATTACACATTTTTAAACGCTGCGTACGTATTATACAAAGCTTCAAAGGTGTGTGCAGTATGTTTTAGTTGTGTTGGGGAAAGAGATGATTGCGAATAGTACAGAAGTCCTTCTCCACGCTTCTTTATCGTATCGGTATGTGGATAAACGTATCACATCTGACAGAGCTGCATAGAACTCAAGGTTAATTGCTCTGGAGAATATTACTCGAACAACTTAATATAGTACGTACTGTAATAACATTCCAGTAATTGATGCACTTTGTCATTTCAGACAAATGTTTCCACATTTGAGACATGACGTGTGAAATGAACAATTATTATAAATAAAGAGGCAGGACGGAGGACACATATTCTTCTGATCATTGTTCTAAGTGATCTAAATAAAGATCATGTGTGTAAGGATGCTCATGATAATGAAAGGAGAATGCATTTGCTTGGCGAATGAAACCGGTATCGTTATGCGACAGTAGTGGCAACGAGGTTACCACACGAGAGGTGTGCGTTGCAGAGCCATGAGATTTCGCGGAGTTTGAAGAAATTGTCAGTCAAGGAACTGGGACAGCTGGAAATGACTTAGTTGTTCAGTCAGGAAGTAAAGAACTAGTGTTGAAGGCGTGAACGCTTTAATTTTGTGTTGACTAAAGGATGACGTGTGTAGATCAAAATTGAAATGGCACGAGAACAGCGCAAACCACAAACAACTACGCAAAGCTTGTGGCAATTGCCGTCTCGTTAGGTGGCTCGTGTGTGAGTGTTTCGAGTCGGCAGAGATGACAGTCTGGATCGTCCTCGTTTAGAACGCACCATACCGGACACCGCCTCATCCATCTCCTTCCTGCAGCGTGTGAATCACAGGGAAACAACGCGACACAAACATTCGCCCCCACACCGTATTTCATTTGGTCGTGGCTCCCACGTGCAGGTCTTATTTACAACAAGAGAAACGATCCGTCAAAAGGCATCGGTGCAGTACTGGCATTGATTTGTTCTTTTCTCGAATTGCTGTATCGATACCGTGAGGGTGATGCTTGCTTGAATGGTTTATTACCATGTTCACGATCTCGGTCACGTCGTAGGTGAGTTTGAAGTGGATACCAAATAAATGAAAATATCCTGGATCTCATCTTAAAAGAGTCTACGACACTTGTAAGCATTCACTCTCTTAAAATAATATATTTTAATGAAAATCTGCATTGGGAAAATATTCGTTTTGAAGTAGCCAGCATAATAATGTGTGCTGCTGTACAGCACAAAGAAAGTTCCTGGTGAAAGTGAAGGTGGTTTTTCGTGGCGTTTAAAATTCATGGGCTAGTTTTTCACAACGCTATCTCCCGCCGGCGGTCAGTGCATCATGCAATTGCAGTGCGCGGTGCCTCCCGCACTCTAGACAAAGCTCCTGTCATCCTTTACGGCAATGTGCTGTGTCACTCTGCTCATGCTGCGCCGGGGGTTCCTATAATGACCCGATACGAACGCCCTTCGAAGACGATCTCTTCCGGGGCGGACAAGATAAGCTATGGCGAGGTGATTGCGGGTGATTGACAGAAACGATGCGCTTGCTGTGTGTCAACATTCCAAAGAAGTGTGGCACACGGTCATAGGTAGTCAACCGTTACTTAAAATATGTAATTATGTTTCCTCTCTTAATGAATACGAATGTTTGCCTGTTGTATTGTTTCTTCGCGAAATTTTCATATCGTTTACTAAAATCGCTCTTTTGGTTTTTGCTGTATCTTCTTGTCCAAGTACAGTTTTATGTTTTCGGAACTTAGTTTTTGTTTTATCAAATGATAAATTAAACATTGTCTTCCATAGGCATTTAGAAATTAAACATTGTCTTCCGTATTGTAGGCATTTAGAATTCACAGACTATCTGTAAATCCCCCAGCGATAAGGATCTCCGGAAACAAAAAGGAGGTAAATTACCAGTGGGTGGGCGGGGGGATCAAGCCAACCCCGTTTTTAGTTCGTGGAAAGCGCCGCCTCGGTGGGCGTGTCTGATTGTGCGCGGGTGCGGGAGGCCGGCGATGTGTCATTCCCCAGCCTCGTACCTCTTTCCCGCGCCGGCCGCGAAGGACAGAGAGGAGCGGAGCGCAGCCGCGGTGGGGTAAGCGCTCTGAGCGGTGCGTCGCTGCGAAGAAAGGCCCTCCTTTCCCTTTCCCTTTCCATTTCCCCGCGCGACGTGGGCGTTCCCATGACACAAGAAGAAGGGCGGAACGTTGCGCATCACACAGTAATGCAGCCGTGAAGCGTTCAGGGTAGGCCCTGAGCTTAGGCACCCAGGGGCAGACCGACGAGCGTCTCTTGGGTCGATGGCGAATCTGCCGCCTGTGCTACCTGCGAAGTGGCGGCGACGGACTTGCATCCGGCGCAAGCCAGGCTCGGTCGTGTATGGAGCCTTTCAAGCAATTCCTACACGCTGAAGCTAGGTTTGAGGAGCCTGGGACGCGCCGATTGTAAAACTGCCTCGATGTGTTGTGCGAACAATAAAGCAGGTAGTGTCAACGGAGTTTTACAACCGACGTGACCGGGCCTTTCAAAGAAAGGGAATTTTTCACGTTCACTGAGAGAATATTCTCGTAAAGCTGTAATGCCCTAATATTAACTGAAATTATAAATTTTGAAACTTTTTAAATTCAGTGTTTCCATAGAATATTTTTTTTCTTTTATGAGCCTTAAAACGCAATCACCAAAACCGTTTCACTACGAATTTTGGTTCGTCAGAATTGTTAAGCTTGTATCAAGTTATCATTTTAGCCATGGGACACATGTATAAACCTTCCTCCGGGAGCGGTAGCTCAGTGCATCAACTGATGCCACTGCAGCGGCTCTGACCGGGAGGTCCTAGGTTCGAGTCCTGACGGCGGCAGGATTTTCGACACTAGCTTTTCAGCTAGGTCGAATTCAGTTGCTGTCTGGAGGAGAATTCTAGCGGCCGGCTGCTCTGATCGGTAGTTTTCCGTAGTTTCTCCGATGCTTAGAGTTTGTCCCGGCTGGCGCGGTGCCCCGCTGGTGGGAGAGCTCTGGTTAGGTGGAAACAGCACTAGCCGACGATAGGTCGGCGCCGGATCTCGCCATCCAGCTGGAGAAGACCACCGCCATCTTCCGAGAAACAAGCATGCAGTACACTAACGGGACTAATGACCAAAGCAGTTGACGCGCCCGGAAACACGAAAAAACCAATCCAAACGTGATTGTCGGAGTAGTGTACGAAGGACGTTCCCTTTCGAAGCGACGAGGGGGCGGGGGCTGGCTGGCGTTGCGCCACGCGGCGGCGTCGCGACGCCCCTCGGACGCTCCCCGTTCCCAGCGACGCGCGCGCGTTCCCACGGCGCCTCCTCACCGCCCGGCCCCAGCCCCGCGCTACTTAAGCGCCAGGGCCTCCCCGGCACCGCACAGTGCCCACGCCCGCGCCCACCACCGCCCACCCTCCGATGGCTCCCGCCAAGGTACGTGTGAAGAGGGAAGGGCTGCAAAATGCACCACTTTTTCACCATTTGTAGTTGTTTCAATTAGAGGGAACTTGTGTTTGTAACTGTTTAACGCTTTTTGAAGGATGTTCTGGTTCATGTTGTACTTTGCAGAATCTTTTTGTTCCTACGTGATTCGTTATTTTTGCTGATTTTTTAAACGTTTTATTTCTTAATGTATCATTTCTATTCTTCCCTTAGTAGCTTCGAAACAAAGTGAATTAACCATGTTATTGATGTCAGTGAGTATTATTTCCTTATAAAATACGCCGAGTTCATGGTATGTTAAGTTCCTTTTTTCTTTTTTGGACGAATGTTTCTTTTGACTAAAATCACCAGTACCGTGTCACTATCATGATTTGTTTAGTTACTTTGTAGATAAATATTACTTAGTGCTGAAAGCTGCGAAGTGATGTTTGTGATCATTTTATTGGCTTCCATAAAAAAATATCATGAGGTGATTTTCTACATGAAATTCAGTAATTCTCAGTGTGATGTTTGTACTGATTTGCAAGAAAATATGATGGGACGGTTGAATCTTGGACATGTACAAGGGTTCTTGTGTGTGAAACCTGTAGTAGTAAAGTGAACTTGTGCGGTTTACGAGAGAATAATTGTTTAAGAGTAATAGAATGCTCATTTAGTGACGCTTTCCTATTCGCAAACTTCACGATCCTCATCAAGACAGTAAATCTAGGCTCGATGAATCGTATATAGTAATCGAAGTAGTATGGAATATACTATCGAAGTAGTATCATGCGGTGACATGTTTGTTGTCGTTTATAGATGTGACGTAACACCGATAAAAAGATTTTAGCTTACGAAGAGTGATATAGAATAAATAACAATTGCGTATTACGAAATAATTTCAAAGATCTCCATTCCTTTAAAGGGAATACCACAACTATTTAGTTAATTAATTATGAACGTATTGGCTTATTTAGTAAGATGCATAAATTAAACATCTTTAATGAAATAATGAAAAACGCATTAAAGAATTTTATGTGAATCTTGTTATCTGTAGAGCTTATGAAAATATTTTAATGAGAGCCCCAATTACACGTATTATGCAAACGGTCCCCTTTCGTAAATAGATGCTTTTTAGATACTTGTTTTTATCGCTTAGATTCGTCGTCTTCATTAGGAATCGTTTTTAGACGAAATCTCTTTGACTGTGTCGGAACGTGTACCTGCTATACCACAGAACAGGATGAGTTTCCAATTAGGGGCAATTACGACTAGTGTAATATTGCGATATAACATTTCCCACCACCCATTCCTTGGCAAAAAGTGACCTCCTTCATAAAAATGTTTGGTTCCCTCATACGGTCTAGAACTCTGTAGCAGGAGTTGCCCACGCACTGATGTGTTTTTGCCCCTTGGATCGCAGCATGTCCCAGCCGCGGCGGCGGCGGCCGCCCTGCTGCTGGCGCTGTGCGTGTCCGGGGCGCTGGGCGGCGTGCTGCTGGCGCGGCCGGCCGCCCCCGCGCACTACTCCTTCAGCTACGGCGTGAGCGACGCGTCGACGGGCGACGCCAAGGCGCAGCAGGAGACGCGCAGCGGGGGCGTGGTCAAGGCCGCCCCGGCCCCGCTCCTCGCTGGCCGCCGACCCCGTGCACGGCTTCAACGCCGTCGTGCACCGCGAGCCCGCCGTCGCGCCCGTGGCTGTGGCCGCGCCCGTCGCCCTCGCCTACAAGCAGGCGCTGGCGCCCTCTGTAGCGTACAAGCGGGCTTCCTACGTCGTGCCCAAGCTGCCCTACTACCACCACGCCAGCGCCAGCACCACCACCGTGCTGGGGCCGCACGCCAGCTACTCTTACTGACACGGACGAGGTTGGCCACGCAAAGGGGAAAGTGGCTTGATTTTTTATCCATCTACATTGTAAGTGATGTATCGTTTCAAAATATTCCATCTGGAGTTCCAACTCATCAAAAAGGCTAGGAAAGAGTACCAACGTTCACAATTCATTTTAATTTGGGCAAGAATGTACTGTTAACGTAGCCTTCAAACTTGACGCATAAATCAATCAACAATCATTTGTTTTTAAACAACGTAAGAGACACTCTGACTGTTTTGACGGTCATACATTTTCTCTCCCTTTGTGAATTGTAAAATATTGTCAATAATAACTTTATTGTACAATTATATCATATTTCTCTCAAGTATTTTGTAATATTTGTAAAAAAGCTATGTATAAAAATATAGTTTCATAAATATAGTATTTCACCATGAAGTAGTTGTTTCCTGTCGACGCTCATAAGATAAACGTATCACAAATAAATAAATGCAAAGTTGTAAATAATTGTGTGAACCAAACCCATAAGAAGTGAGAACGGTTTAGGAGTTCTTTTAATTGCTAGGTGCATACATATACGCACTCGAACCTTCCTACCAACATCCTTGCGTGGACGATGCAGCTTACAAATCATTGTGACCTTTAAAAAAGCCAGCACTTTGCTTTTAGACGTACGTCGTCCCGTCGCCCAAAAAATTATAGGGCTCTAATTTCACTCGCTGGAAAGATCCAGCACTTCGCTGCCTTGTCTTCAGATGTTGTTTTCTAAAACGTGTTCTGTGCTTTGCCATCGTATATTATGTATTTTATTGCAAGGACTGAATAAAAGTCTGCAACGTAGCGCAAGCAGCGTCCGTGGACGTGTGTGCGTGGCGTTTTTATTGCTGTGAGTGCGCGCCCTACTCTCTGGCCAGATCCTTCTCCATCTCTGTGCTCCTGGCACCGGGCGTGCCTTTTCTAGCGCCTCCGTTTTGAATGCAAGGTTTATCAATGAGTAGCGGTGGAATGCATTTACGGTCTCTTATAGTAAATTGCAATATATTCCTGACGTCAGAGACAATTTTTTTTCATTTCATTTAAGATAGCAGAGACGTATTTTATTGAAGTACCAGTTGAATAAATAAATATGACAGCAATATAGGAGAAGCAGATAAAAAAGTATTCACTAAAGAAATCGTTGGGAAATGGTCATGTAACAATATTTAACATTTTCTCACGCGATAATTATATTAGTTAAATTAATTAAATGAATCTTCTGTGGCTTGATGTACCTTTCAAAAAGTGTAAAATATATTAAACATTCGCTTCAAACTCAGTTGAAATGTATTTTGATTTGAGCATTATCTTTTGGTCCAATTTCCTTACGTATGGAAATTGTCTTTTGATGCTGATAATTGAAACCATTGGACACAGATGTAAGTTAAATGCTTTGAATTCAAAATATCTGGGGTGAATTTGAGCTTTTGGTTTTTGTAACAAGATTGTTCATAGACAATGTTTTTCTTCTAACTTTTTATATCTTTTCAAGAGTGGGCTGAAGGGAAGTGCTGTCGGTTGACAGATGCTTCTTCTCTCTTTACTTTTACCATCAGGCAGCATTTTTCTCAGTCATCACACGCGTAAAGAGCCTGACAAAGGTTTAGAAAAGCATTCAGTTCAGAAGTTAGCTTAGTGAATAAAAAGGACATCATACAAAGGAATGTTTCCTTCGATCAGTAAATACCTTTTTCTGCTTTAATATCACTTAATACCTTAAGTTTAAAAATGCGCCTCGTTTGTGCGTGCTACAACACAAATATGGAACATTCGCCCGTTTAAGAGAGCTTCTTTCTGCCCCGTCCACGGCGGTGGGCCCGGGCTATTGTGTGCGTGAGGCTCGCTGGGTCTTTACGGCAGCGTCTCCCCATATTTCGCGGCGGGCGATCGCGCCTGACGTCGATGGGTCGGAGCGCCTCGCCGGCCGGCCAGGGCCCACGTGGGCGGCATGGCGGCGTGCCAGCGCCTCGCGTTATGGGCCTCGCGTCGCCTCGACCGGCGATTAACTTCTAATTTGAATCGCCTGCGGGGCGATAAATCCGGAACCAGTGCGAAGGACTCCACTCTTACGGCCCGTCCGGCCGACGCTTCTTTTGTGTTTCGGACGTTTCGTATTGAAGCCTGGCTTGAGTTGTGGAGCTCTTAGCGAGGCGCGATAATGTTTGCAGGTGTTGGACGACCGGTTGGTTGGATTTTGCGAGGTAATAGAGCGAGAAGGCGAATACGATATTTGGGGAAAATGAGAGCCGAGCGAATAAAGCGTGGTAGAAGTGAGAGGGAAGTGTAAGATATCAAGTTTTAGATGTTTCAATGTCACTAATGGTATTTTGCCTTGTTTGAAAGCAGCAATTAGAGAATGAATGTTGATTCACTGCAGGAAATTCAGCAAAATGATGATAATGAACAAAGAATAATAGGACTTTTGGCGTTGTGTTGTTTAAGTGTAATTATTATTGGTGCTGACCCCTCTGCTTTTGTTGCTGAAGGGAATTTGCAGATAAAAGAAGAGAAAAAAGTGTGATATCCATAACAGAAAGCTAAGACATCGTGATAAATTTAACGTGCCTAGAAAAAATGTTTAAATTGCATAGAGGCGATGGGAAAAGCGTCACGGCAAGCATGACAATCGGAATTAAAGAGTCGAAACAACATAAGAAGCTGGAAAATGAACCGTCGAAAACTTGGAAGCCGAACGAAAGTGAAAGTGCTCCGAGAAAACGAAAACATCGGTTCTCCTGGGAAGGCTGCTGCATCCGAAAACACGACACTCCGATGAGGAAGGACAAACCTCAGAAGTTACAACAGCGAATCGAACGAGACAATCTGAAGCACTTACCAGCCCACGACATTTGCATATCGCGGAGAAACCGGCGGGCGAGCAGGCGAACTGGCGGGTGGGCGAGTGAGGGGCGGCCAAGCGGGCGGGATTGCGAACGTATGAGCAAACGTGCGAGCGAACGGATAGGCGAGGGGACGAGTGTATGGGAAAGCGGGCCAGCGAACGTATAGGCGTGCGAGTGGGCGAACGGGCGAGTGTAAGAGCAAACGGATAAGCGAGCGGACGAGTGCATGGGAAACGGATGAGCGAGCGGGCAAGCGGGCTAGCGAACGGATAGGCGAGGCGAGTGCATGGGCAAACGGATGAGCGAGCGGGCAAGCGGGCTAGCGAACGGATAGGCGAGGGGACGAGTGCATGGGAGAGCGGACCAGTGAACGGATAGGCAAGCGAGTGGGCGGGGGGGAAAGAGGATGAACGGAGAAGATAGCGTGCGGGCGCGCTGAGAGGCGGGCAGGCAAACGGATATGCGAACAGACGGGCGAAAGGATGGGTGAGCATGCAGGCCGGGGCGTAGGCGTGCGAGTGGACTGGCGGGGGTGGGCAAACGGATATTAGAGAGCTGGCGGGCGAACGGATAGGCGGCGGAGAGAGGGGCGGGTGAGCGTGCGTGCGGGGAGGCGGGCGGCCGGAGGTGCTTTGTCTCTGCTCCAGATAGGCGGCGCGCCGTGGGAGCGCTGGAGTGCGCCAAGGCTCCTAGGCGGATGCGCGCCGTCGCTGCGTTTAGGAGATTAGTCGCGAATTATGGGGCCCAGCTGCCATAAAGAATGCAGCTCATTTGCTCCACAGCGTCCTTAAGTGTCCGATGAAAAACCCGGTGTCCTTTTTCTTTCATTTAACTGTGCTACACGAAAAGGATTGGATTCTTAATAATAATGATAAGAGTGAAGCAAATGGTGTTATTCGTATGTGACATAAATTTGTACCTTTTTAAAGAATGAATCCTTATTGTGCAATAGTGTTTATGGTAAATGATTACACAGGATCATGGTAGCAAGAACTCACCACGCATTTGTTTAAAAGTCAGTTTTTCTATTTTTACTTGCGGCATGTGCACATATAGACCTAATGCTTTTATTACACCGGTAACTGGTAATGGATTTATATACTTATTGGTGGATTTGCAGCAGAATACATGAAGGCATTGAAGTACGTTTATGTATTAGCCTGATCGTATAAACGCCCTAGAAGTGAGACAGCGTGGCAAAAGTCTTTGTGTGGAAAATATAGTCCCACTCGGTTGAGCCACCAGCAGTGGCACGAGATAATTACGCGCCTTTCGGCGTGGTGGTTGAGCGCTTGTGGCGGGGGCGGTAGTGTCCCCGGCGCGTGCCCCAGGGAAAGCGGGCGTGGGGGCGTCGGTGTCCGCTGGGAGCGAGCAGCGCTGCAAGCGCTCCCGATCTGCGCCGGCGTCTCACGGGCCGCAGATGCAATCGCGCTGCCACCGCCCCCCTCTCCGCGCTCCTTATGCGACCCGGCGAGGCGACCGCGCCCATTGTCCGCCGGCTGCGGTGTCACCAGGGGCCCCGCCCCGCCCCGCCCCCCCCCCCCCCGCCCGCGCTGCGCAACGCGCGCACCTCGTCTCCCCGTGCCGTGCTGCGCTAACGCACGCCTTCGGAAAAGTCGCTTAGCCACATCCGCCCGTTGACTCCGACTCCAACGATAGTAAGATTACTGTAAGAAGGGACTGTTTGGATATTGCTTGCTGGACATGACTGCAGGTTATGCACATGTTCTGAATTCGTCAATGGATTCGTTTACTTACCTCTCTTGTTAGTGGCTTCATCACTATCTCTTGCAATGTCTTCGTCCTACATGACATTATTTTCTTTCCCGACTTGTCTAGTCCTTTCTTAGTCTGACTCCTCTATACCTCGGTCATGATCTTCTTGAAGGTTGTTTCACCTTCCCCGGGTATTTGCGCCATCCCCTTCCATGTCGTCGATCGTCATTTGTGATCCATTTAACTATCCCTTGTAGAACTAGCTCCCGTTGAGGCGCTGAAACATTTTTGCGAGGACTGGAGCATTTTTACGGGGATTGCATTGACCCATAATTAACATGAGCTGCATTTTGCCCGCCACCTCTCTTTTCTTGTTTCTGAAGTAGACCCTGCGCCCTTCTCGGACGTGCCTATTTGCCGAGATGACTTTGAGCACATTTCTGCACCTCCATCCTTTTCTGGGATGAGGAGCCAGACTATTTGTTGTTTTTTTCAGAGTTTGTCCATTTGGCCCGTAGGCCCAAAACGGATGAACTTATTATTATTATTATTATTATTATTATTATTATTATTATTATTATTATTATTATTATTATTATGGAGTGGAATGGAGGAACTCGAAGAAAGAAGCTTCAAATGTGATACAAGGTAGTTGGGAAATCTCCCAAATGCCACAATATATCAGCAAACATCCACAACTGAGGTGATATCGAATGTGATCCGATCTCGACTACTGGGTCAACTGTGATCCGATCTCGACTACTGGGTCAACAGAGTTCCTATTTCGTAGGTTCTTTGGTAGAGAGTAAGGAAGACGTTGGAGAATACCACTCAGATACTTTCATCAATTGATTCACTCGTTAAGTTTCTTCGACACTAAATTTTAGCTGTCCTTATTATTCTGTACTTATTGGGACATGTCAAGTGATTATCTTGTTGCCAAAATATAATTATTTTATTATCAGATAATCACAAAAGGTGTACAGAACCTAAAAGAGATGGAAAGGTCTTACTAATGAAATATAAGTATAGGTGTAGTCGGTGTGCTTGCTTCGATGACATTTCTAAGTCGTTTATCAATACTCAATTTTGTTTATGTTTGGTCGCATTTTTGCCACATTTTATAACGCATCTGGAAACAATTGATCATTTATTAAATGTTACTAAGTAAGTTTTTGTTCAGGATTTTCAAGTGAAATGTATCTGTTATTTTCTCATGTTTCTATGAGAAACATATCATATCTCAAATGTTCGTATATCAGTATTGTCTACCTATAAGTGCCTGTGTGCTAAGTATCAGCATACAATTTATGTTTTCCAAATTTTTCATTTAATGTAAAAGTAATTGATTCTAGTATGATTTGGAGAAACGTAAAGAACAGGAAATTTCCTTTAGTATCTAACATCATGAAGAGTAGTCGGCCTTCGAAATCTTGTTGACTTTGTTTTTATGATCTCAACGGTTGTGAAGATTTCAGTGCCAAGGTATTTTTAGCGCGAACAACTTTTTGCCTTTTGTCTACAAATAAATCGGCGAACAGTACAAGTTTTTTTACTGACAGACACATCATAGATCTGTTGCAGAGCATTGGAGCATTAAAAGCGTGTTTGTGTCAGACAAGGCGCACAAATCGAAGAAATGTAAGTGTAACACCAGACGTCGTAATGACTTGAGAGAAGGGACGGTATTCACGTTCAGTGGAAACTAACCTCATTGGAAGCTAAATGTGTCGACGTGTCCGATGTTACTTGTAATGGACTTTCAGTTGAAGAAGTGGATTCCAAAACGCACTAAGTCAGAATTTTTATTAGTTTAGCAGAAGCGTTTTTTTATCGCAGAAGCGGTCTTTAAATAAATCACTAAGGAACATGTAAGTAACATTTGAAAAAATCACAGCAAAACTTTACAAATAACCACATCATAATCCCTCACGTCTTCGCAAAAAATCACATCAATAACTTCTCGACCAAGTATTTTTTTTTATTTTTTAAAATTTCACAGCCCCAGATAAATATGTATCAAGCAATGTTTTAAAAATATAAGTTGACTGCACGTTAAGTACTTCAAAATATTGACATACTTTTGAACCAATACTTCAATAATTTGATGATGCTTGTATTTGAAATGTCAATTGTTCGATTGACTACTGCAGTTCAGCATTATGTATTCTTTTTGACAGTGAGAAATGGAATTTAAAATATTTTCAAGTTTGCCAAGCTTGAAATAATATTTTGTATTTTGCTAACCAATAAATAGCCAGCGCAAAACACATGTGATTGTAATGTTCTACGACGGTGTGCTGTACTGATGGTAGGACAACATACCGACGGGTTCTCAAGAAGGTTAAAAAGCTCTAATAGCGTCCAGTTAACCGATGTCACTGAAGTGAACAAACCATTAGGTAGCCTTGAACCTGCTTTGTGCTCTTAGAAATTTTTGCTGCACGTCACGATGACAAAATAAACTGCAGCAACGTGTTGTGATTGATAATGAATCTTCGAAGTAAAGATGAACACTCTTGTACTGTTGAAATCCGAACCAGTATCTAAAATGATAGCTGTGGGTTGTGTTTTTAGATGGATGTTAGTTGTGAACTATTATTACAATTTTGGAAATAAAACTACTAACGATTGGCTAATTTTTATTGTCTAGTATTTTAATGTACCTAAAACGTAAATGCAAAATAATTGTACCTTGCTTAGTTGCTTAGTTGGCAGTTAGGTGACATGATTTCTGTGAAATTGTGCCTTCACGTCAACTTCTGTTTTTTTTTACTTCAGTGTTTTGACCTGACATTATGTGTAGTTAGTTTCAGGAACATCCATTCTATTTTGTTTTGCTATAAAAAAGAGTTTTCTGTTTTGTAAAACTGCAACTCAATTTTATTGCCTTATGTACCGAAATGTATTTTTTTGTCATAACGTTAAGGGAAATGCATTGGGCCTGCTGTTCCAATGACCAATTTTTTAATACGCAAACAATATTTTAAAAATTTTAAATGAAACAAAAATGCTGAAATTTGAAAATAAATTGGTAAAAAACAAAAAAATCAAATTATAATTACGAAAATTTTCCAATTATTTTCCGTTTTACTTAATACTTCATAATACTGCGTATATATCCACTCCGTACATCCCCTTTTTGAGAAATGACAGAAGACAGCGGACTCCGAAAAAGAAGACGGCCACTATGGTACGGATTGGCAAAAAGCGGACAAAAATAGTTTTACGCAATAGAATGAAATCATTTCGACCTAGAACTGTATTTTAAATGTTTATTTGAAGTTAATTTGCTTTTAAAGTGGTTCACGCTTCTTACTGCGAAATATTATGCATCTTTATTGTCAGTAGTGTCGGCTCCTTCAGGGTTGTCTGACTCTTCCTCTGCAGTTTCGTCTCCTCGGTTTTTCTTCCGTTATATTTTCATGAAAACTTGGAATGGAAATTGCCCTCTGAACAGACACAACATTAGTTTCATATTATTGTGAAATTTAGGACGGAAGTACTTGGGAAGTGAAGCGCTTAGCTATCGAACACATTCCAAATCGGTGCCAACTTTTAATCTTTTCAATGGTCGGTCAAATCTAAGACTAAAAATCTGTTCTACCTATAGTGGCTCTGCTTATTGCTTTCCCAAGCAAATCTGACCACAAATAATGCACTTAAACTTGTTTTGATATACACCCATTAATGAAGACATAAACCTCGATTTCATTCTCCTTTCAACATTCCTTCGCACACCTTCTTCATTTGTATGTGTCACAATTATCTGAATTCTTGATAAAAAAAAAACTTTTTGAACGCGTTTTGCAAATTATGAGTTTTACATCCAGGAGTAACTTCAGAAAAAACTTTAACAATGTTAGCAATGTGTGTTTCAGGAGTGCCTCAGCGAAACTGATCGAGATTTTCTTCCGAACTGAGCAATCATTTCAGTGAAAGAATTATTTACTGTACTATTCACAGTAACTGATTGTATTATGTATCCTCTTCAACTGCAAATACTTCTAAAATATCTCCATCTTCACTCTCATCATGTAATGACTAAGCCTTCAGTCATTTTTCTATTTCCGATTCACCCAACCTTCCTGACATCTTGAGTGAATAAACGACTGAAAAATAGTCTCACTTCCACCGTCAATTCTGTTCAGGGACTTGTTTACTACAAATGTATGGAAGTTGACAACATAGCCCACGCAAAAAATCATAGCCAACACAAAATGTTCCTACATACACGAAAGGGGGGAATAAAATACACCCACTGCTCATGCACAATGGAAAAACTACTTCTTTTGCAAAGGGGGTACCAAACCCACACTAGAAAAATGCAGATTTAAAAAAGATTTATGTGTTCTACATTATTGAGAATTAATGTAATTGTTGAGGCAGCTTTTTGTATGAGGAAAGAAAATATATCTTCTGTCATTGTCATGGCAAATGAAGAGTGAAACTGCCTCAACATTCTCATTAATTCTCAATAATGTAGAACACATGAATGAAGTGAACTGAAAGTTTATAATCAAGGTGGTGGGCTTCTTGAGTGTCTCCTTCGCTTTTCTAGGATTAAGTCAAATTTGTTCATGAAATTTGCTAGCACAAACTGTTCTTGTTTTGCGCCACAATCTCATTTATTATCTCTAGTTTTTTGAAGGAGCTTACTGCGGTTCACAGAAAAATTCATTTTTTTACTTCTCATACTGCACATGCATGCACATGCTCTAGGGAAGAATTCGACCAGATTACAGTCCCACAGACCTTTCATTGATACCAACAGCTAGCGAGAACATGCCTTGGTGTGATCATGCGTACAAGCAAAAGGAGAGAAGAAAGAGTTCCTGTTAGATACCTTTACCGGATATCTTGTTCGTTTTCGATCTATCGAGTGCTTGTTTCAATCGAACCCAAGAAGCGCGGCGACCTATATTCTTGC
Source organism: Teleogryllus oceanicus (assembly GCA_964035755.1). Classification (NCBI taxonomy): domain Eukaryota; kingdom Metazoa; phylum Arthropoda; class Insecta; order Orthoptera; family Gryllidae; genus Teleogryllus; species Teleogryllus oceanicus. The sequence goes on from CAXIVR010000008.1 coordinate 59,703,308, forward strand.
CCACGCCAGAATCCCAATCGCCCTCTCATTCGAGCGCGTGGTGATGTTTAGATTATAACATTACATTACAAACACTGCAAGGGCCCCCTGGTTCCGTAATATCCGAGTGTGGTTCTAAGTTGAACGTGTCAACGCAGCCCTCGCCATCCGGCTTCTGTTTCTCGTCACAACGCGCTGCCGCGGCCGCGCAGAAGAACGTTCTCTTCTTCTCGTTTCGAGAGTTGCAAATAGTTGCAGATAAAACCTTCACGAACGTGTTCCCTGACGTTTCTTGTATTATTACTGCAAGTTTCATGACATACATACGCGTACATTTTTTTGTAAGTCACGAAACGCAAATGTAATGTTGCTTCTAGCAAGCATGATTTCAATAATTTATTTACGACTAATGTGAATGTGGAAAATATGGTTTTTGCAAGAAATGTACTTATAAAGTATTGAGGAGTAACTAGGAAAAAAACGAACTTCAAAACTTTAATAATAACCGAGTAATGTGCATTCCAAAATGGGATGAATTTATGACTGTCCGGGTTCTTATAAATCTCATTTTTGCGCGCGTTGTATACAATAATGGACAAGAAAATATCAAAATATAGTACAGTACATAAAGCATTGGACATTTTTCTGTTCATATGTGCTTGAATGAAGCAAATCAGACAATTTTGAAAAATTGATTTTTGTCCGCTTTTTTCGCCTTTCAAACCACCGTGCGGCGCAGGTCGAATGAAAGCATAGGCTTCCACGGCCAGTCATTAGATACTACTTGGGGTGTCTAGGAGCGCAGCATCCTAGGCTTAGTTGCGACCCTCCTCAGGGCGAAGCGCATTTAGCGTGGGCATGTCGCCCTGAGGAAGGAACGTTGGCGAGTATGTGTAGGGCGGGCGTCTCCCGGAGGGCGGGTCTCCAGCGCAGCCAGAGGCATTCTCGTGCCCAGCGCCCCGCGAAGGCCGCCCGGTGGGGGCGCGGAAAAAGCCGTCGCGGCGACGGCTGCGGCGTCTGCGCAGACGCGACGCGTCGGCACGCGGCGTCACGCGTGTCCCACGAGAGACGCCGACGGTCGCGCTCGCGCTCGCGCTCGCGGGTGACTCATGCGGTGGCCAGTCTTTGCCTCGCTGCGACCAGCGGTTTTTTCTTTTAAATGCCCAAGATCAGTGATTTTGAGTTGTAGTATCGTCAGAACAATAATTTATTTCAGAATGTCTTTTCGGCCGACAGAAAGAGTTTATTGTCAGATAGGTTTGTGTACCATACAATGTTATTATGACACTACGTCTGATTTTTCTATATGATTTGTGGAAGTTAACGCTGTCGGGAAAAAAAATTTTTAGCAACAAAATATTATTATGATGAGACTATATCTGATGTTTCTGTTGAAAACATCATACATTTCATAAAATTTCCTGATGTGATCGCGAAGTTTTTGTTTTTCAATTCCTTGGGAATCTGTGGAGGATGTCAACATTTACTCTGCTTCTCGAACTGCATTCTACGAACTTGAGTTTTACTTTCTCGCTACCGATTACGCAGAAAAGAGAAAGTTATGTAATGCTGCACGGAAAAACGGGGAATTTTCGGCAGAAAACCTCTTATTACAGGACCTTGGTAACGAAAAAAATGGAAAAATAGAGTTACTAAATTTAGGAAAAAAGTGTCTATGACGCGGTGTAGCCAGAATCCATGTTTTGTGGGTTGTTGATACCTACAAATCGAATGACGGCAAAACGTCCTCTAGCCTTTGAATCACGCTTGCAGCTTAATTGTTTAGCTGATTTTGTTTTTCAAAATTTATATTCCCTAATAGATCTGGCAGATTTGCCAGATCTTAATAGATCTGGCAAAAGTTTTTGAAAATTGCAAAAATTCAAATTTTGTCGGCGTCTTTCTGCAACTAAAATATTAAAGATAGGTGTTTTTTCCTCAATAAAAATCTGTACTTTAAAGATAGATTTTGAAATACAGTAATGTTCAATTTTTCGAAAATTTAAATTCTTTTCGCATAATATTTGCGTGAAAGTATTTGCGAGAAAGTACGTGCTGCTTCAGTACTACTAGATTTCATTGGCGAAAACCAATAATTCCTATAGATTTTTAATTTTTTTTTTTAATTTATTTATTTTTAAAAAGCAATTAAAAATTGCGTATGACGTGCTGTGGGGAAAAGTGAATTGTGTGCACATTTTCAAAATTCTGTGATCCCTACACTAAGTCATATACTACTTAAATTTTGGGGAAAAAAGCTCCCATGTAATAAAATCTATTTTCAAGGATAAAAAGGCAATAAAGTTTGGCTCTTATCCATGTTGTCCTTCGGCATAATACTTCCCGCCGCGACAACATGGAAGCGATAATTTGAATAATTGTATTTCCCACTGAATTCTAGAAGACGTGCACAGATAATGAAATTACATTTATGTCCAGAAGCAAAACAAGGGGCCATCTCAGCATTTGTTCAATGAATCAGGGAAACTGGACGAAAAACCAGATCGAGATGGGGGGGTCATTGACCCGGAGGTTACAATACAATACTTGTTACATATTGTTTAGAATTATACAGTCCAATGGCAAGTTACAGGTTGTTTATAACATTTATACAGTTAAAGTTAAATAATTTATTTATGCTCCTGGTAATATTTATCTCGCTTATCAAACTATTAATTCATTGCGTGATATTTGTAATGTCAATCAATAGACATTCTGGAGAATTTTTTAATAATTTCTTTAAAATTTTCCAGTTTTGTCGACGATGAACCGTGTTCGTCAATTTGTCTAAAGTTTATTCTGTGTAGTATGAAAATTCAAGATGTAACTTCTTCCTTGACTTATATTCACATCAATAATAATGACGTTATTCTAACGTTATATTCACATCAAAATTAATATCATCTATCTTAAGGTCTTATATTCGTATTCTATGTAGCCGTTATTCACAATCGAGGAATTGCTCACTTTTGATCACAACTGCAAAGAAAGGAGATCCAATAGACACGACATTCTGTGGTATTTTATTTTTGGTCAACTGGTGAAAAATTCAAATTTGTTTTGTTAACTCTCCAGACAATCTATATTTGTTATTATGGTTATGTTCATTTATACTCCAGGCTTTCTAAAACGAGCTTTGAATTTGTTGCGCATGCTTATATGCTTGCTATATATTATATTTTTGTGAGCAGCATGTTCCTTTTTTCATCTTCGTGGTATTTTGAATAAGAAAAATAATTCGAAATTTACTGCCAATACTTTATGAAATACCTCAGTTGCCTGAAAAACATTGCGATTTAAAAACCATTATTTCTTTACATTTAGTTCTTAAAGAACAGCAAACACAATGACCCAGGAGGTTAAGAGAATGTGTTCGTCCATGTTCCGAGATAAGCATTTGAGGAGAGAACAGAGTCGTTTTTCGTTGCGGTCTTGTTGGCTGCGGCGGCAATGACCTGCAGGTCGCGTTGGGCGCACCCCGCGCCTCGTGACATCGGGGCACGCCCCCACGAACGGCTCGTTCCCCCGCGTGAACGGGTCAGGTGAATTGTGTCGTGCGGGCTCTAAGGTTACCAGCAGCTAAATTTACGAGAAAGATATGACTATTCCTTCTTGCTTTTGCTGGTCTCGGAAATGGAAGAATAAACGAATATTATTCAAATGAAAATTGATGACTTGAGAAAAAGAAAATCCACGAAATCCTTCACTTTAAAATTGTTTTCTTGTATAACTAACGTAAGATTAAGGAATATTTGCTTTCTTTTTTTCACTCCTTTGCCCACTTCGGTCCATGTATTATAATTTTGACACATATTTTCAATGCTCCAAAACATCATTTTTTGCAATTCTTTGGAAGCTACATATCACGAAATTATGTATTGCGTATTAAGTATATTGGTCAATAAGTTCAGTATTACTCTCGTTACAATTATAGTATTTATTATTTTTGTAGTTGGGTTTATGTTTCTATGTATATGTTTTAATTTCATTGCAAGGATAAAAATTATAAATTCTAAATAATAAATTTTTTCATAGATCTTTTTGAGACAAAATATATTGTTTCGTTTTTACTACAGTATTGCAAGATCTTCCTACTTATTAATACACTCTTCAGTAGCGTTACCCTTCAAAATTCCAAACAAATGTGAAGAAGTTCAAAAGAATGTTGAGAACATGTTTTCCTTTGGAAACGGTTTGAGGTTGTGTAAATTTTTCAGTGATGGGGTGCAATTTACAAATTTACGAACTTGCCTAACCACTTCGTTACTCAGTGATTGTACTCAAGGTTGCCGTAAATTAACCAAGAACGTGAATTAAGTGATACTTATTTCCGTTTTGATCTATATTAATGTGATCCATACGTTAATTTCGTATTTTCACATAGTAGTGAACATACGTTCACATCACTAGATCACATTCTAGTCATATTTCTCGTATGGAGGTAACTTTCTTACTTTAAAATTAATTCTACTCTTTGATTAAAATTTTATTCATTTTATGAATGGAAAATTGAACGTTTCTTCAAAATTGTGCATAAGAATGTTCTTTAGTTATGTTCTGGAATCCAGCGAAACCCTCAATAAATTAAAGATTTATAAACTTTTCGCTTTAAACCAGCGTATTTTGTGTAATAATGTCTGATATTATCGTAAAAATATTTCAATTTTGCTATTAAATAATTTAGAAGACATAACTATTATATTTATGTACATGAGTAAACGACGCGTTTTGCACAAGAAAAATTAAGGGCTACGTATGAGCACTAAGAAGAGTATTTTTTAATTCTAGATTCATTAACAAGTTTTCCGGGTATGGTAAGATCGAGTAGTGCCAGCAATATTTTTTTCTCATCAGTAGCATGAATTAGTGTTCACCGTTAAATTGAACCAATTGCTAACAAGACTTGCAAAAGTCTCGATTACTCTGAATATATGCCAGAAGCTATATTTTCCAGTATGTATTTACATAAGAATTAATATTTCGAATTTTTCAAGACTGTGAACACGACTCACCGTTAGAACAAATGAATAAATTGAGCTCGTTATATCTCCGTCGACTATATTTTAGATAGTATTATTCTTTCACATTGTCACATTAATTGTCCACATGTTCACATTCTGTCACATTAATTAACTGATAACTTTTCTTCTTTTTCTTGCTCTGAATTGAGACTTGGCCGGTTTGGATTAGCTGAGTCCTTCAGTAGTGGGAGCGAATTGGACGCGGAGATTCCAGCGCCCTCTGCAAGGAAACCGGAATGCAACAGACGCCGCCGCTTTCTAGCGGGAATGTTGGAAACTGCTTGAAGCTTCATTGTTCAGGGAAATGCTTATTCTAGTTGTAGATCCTAGCGGAAAGAAAGAAAGAAGCTTGCGAGAACTCTTTGCTTATGGTTTTGCTGATTCGACTATCAATCTGGAAATTGCGTGAATGACCGAAAGTGACTAATTGAGTGGAATGCAATAAATGTTACCTTGTACTGGAATAGAGGCGATGATAGAAAAAAAATGTGGAACATTTTCAATATAAATATTTTTATAATGTATGTATTTGGCGTTTTGGGTCGGTAGTGCGACTTCGCCGGCCATCTACCGCTGTACTCCTTGCCTGGACCTAGCTAAATTCCCATGCTTGGGGTGAGAGCGATATGAGGCGAACATGACGTATTCTCTTCACCGTAACTACCAAGATCCGCCTGCTTGAGCTTTTCTTCGTCACACACCTACAGAAACTGGAACGATTTTAAAGGAAAGCTACAACTCTATTTTTGCCTCGACCGGGAATCGAACCCGGGGGCCCCAGGGTGGGAAGCCAGTACTCTGCCCATGAGCCATCCCAGAGACAATATTTTTGTAATTTTGAATATTGTGCACAAATGTGGTCATACGTCCTGACTTTCTTGAAATCTTGTTGCTTCAATCTTCAAAGCTATTTTACTTAGATATATTTAATAAACGTATTATAATTTTATTGTTTATGTTTTCAATTGGGTTATTACTTGAAATATAAACGTTATGTTATTAAATACTGAAGGTTTACTTAAACGAAACATTGTTATTAAAATATCTCAATGTTGATAAGTTTTGATGAACATCTGTTCATGGAAAAGTAGCTTGCGCTCACAGTAATGCTATTAAGGATGGATGTTCCTTTTAGAACTTCTAGGCAAAATTGTTCTCCGTGAATATAAAATATTGCATTCACTAGTACATTTAGTAAGGTCATAACGCTTCAGTTTGGTAGGAAGAGAGTTCCAGAAAGGCTAGTAACTAGTGATCCGCATGAAATTATTTCGAAACTCTATTTATCTGTATTCTTCTTTAGAGAAACCAAACCTGGGTTGTGTAAGCCGATCTAGCTGGAAGCCGACTGAACATGAGTGCGTGTAATTAATGTTATGTTATGGATACATGTTAAGTTAGACGTTAATGTTATGCTACTTTTATGCAAAATGTATAGCCGTTAACATGAAAAATTACAAAGTGCTACATGGAATCACTTCCAGTTAATAGCGGACGATTTTGCAAGGTCAGCATCACTTCACATTATTTTGTTTCAGAAAGGTGGCTGTCAGTGGTATTTATTACGTATCTCGTCGGTGCTGAAGAGAAGAAACGCATCTGAAAAATAGTAATTTCGACAGGCTCCTTTATTTCTTGCTCAAAGACAAAGTGCTTTGATCTACAAAGCGGCTGTCTGAATAACTCCATTTATGATTTTTTTGCAGAAAAGCTATTTTTAATGATATTTCACAGCACTAAAAATGATTTTTTAGAGAAGTGGCTATTCCCGTGCGCACACGCCCTGTTCACTTCCACCCCGCGACATTCACCCTCCCCCTTCCACGCGAAGCCAAAGCAGTTGTGGCAGGCGAATGCGGAGGCTGTGCACGGAGGAGGGGACACCTCGTTGGCGGCGTGGTGGAAATACATGGGTGGGTGGGTTCCTCCGTCACGAATCACGTGACTACACCACGGCACTTCGTTTGAAAAGTCCAACGTGCTAGAATGTATTCTAGCTATATAGATTAAAATATATAATTTATTAATTACAAATATATTAACTGGTTGGAAAAGCCAGACCAGACACTGACCGCCATGTTGCATGGAGAGCCAGAAGCTCTGAGAAACATTATGAAACTGATGCAGTTTTCAACATTAACCAACCGAAACTAACAAGAAGGTGTATGAGATGCAGTATTTAAAGGAAATGCGTCTGGCATCTAGCTGGATTTAAAATGCCCACTAATATTGTGTCTGAAGCCCATTGGCCCTGGTTGGCAGCGCCTGCTGTCGAGCGGTGGTCGCGGGCGGCGCGCGGGGCGCGGCTGCTCCGCTGTGTCGCCCGCGCTGATTTACAAGGGCCACAGCGGCGAAAGCGAACGCGATCTCGGAGGATGTTCGAAGAACGCGGCGAATGTTGCGTAAGGAATTGCGTGGCGATGCCTTGCACAATGGTATGAATGTGGAAATGATTAACGTGAGAAAATAGTCGTGAAAAAATATATAAATAAAAGTAAAAAGATATTGAGGTTGTTTATTTTTAGTCTCCACAATGTGAAATTTTTTTATTGTCAGTATGTATTTTTGGAGAGATTCTGTAATTGTTCGTGTTCAGTTGGGTGACTAATGGAATAATCGCAGGGATGGACTTGTTTTAACGAAGTCCTGGAAAGGTGTACTGAAATTATAGCCCGGGAACCAAGAGTATTCCTTGCGATAATTAGTGATAGCAAAAATTTAAAATGCGTCAAATGTTGTAGATGTGAAAACGATTATAATTATTAATCAAATGTTCAACCTCAAAACTTTTTTAAGTTTTGATATTTCTATTAGTGAAACTAGTGGTACATCAAAAGTGAACTAGTTCGTGAAAAGTGAAGAGTTAAACTAGTGGTTCACAATAATGCTGGAAACACCGAACATACTCGTACATTGAGCTCAGTACAACACATTACCTGCAATAGCTAATAGCGTTTGGTTGCCACTTCCACTCTTATTCCGTGTCGTGTTCCGCCAGCCTTGCAGGGGGCGTAGCCTACCGGATACATTCGTTGTGCTGCCCAGGTGTGCAGCGGCAAGGATAATGGGACTTCAGTATAAATGTCCCCATTCGAAAAATTAATAGGCTTACGTATTTTGGAAAAGGTTTCGGCCGCGACGCTGCCAAACATACATGTACTGTAATTAAACAAACAATTCAAAAATTCTTTTTACCTTGCGTTTACTTTTAAATAATATATCATTTTTATGAATATTTTCACCTAAAAATGTTCCACGTGTTATATATTTCAGTATTTATCGAAAAAAAAATTCTTTAATTTTGCGACCTCCAGTTGCGGCCTATTGGCGCTGTAGGTTGAGACTACGCAGGTTAAGAGTGGCGTCAAATATCCATGAATCAACACTGGCCTCCATTAGGAAATCAACCTGGTTTCAAATAGCTTTTAATGAAGAGTTGATCTTTATTTCTCTAAAGAATACCAGAAATTGAGTGGTGTTTGTGGGACATAGGATATGAATAAAGAGACCAAAAAAGAAGAGATGTAATGAGTTTTATATGATTTTCATTCCCTCGTACACACTCTGTAAGCAACTTGTTTCATTCTTTGGAGGTCTTTAAATTTAAAACGTTTTGTTGTGATAATGTAATATTTTAGGGCAGAAACGAAACGTATCTCTTTTGGCCATGCTTAGGTAATTGTATTGTTCGTTTACAATATTGAATGAACAGAATAACAATAAACTTTTGTAATAAAAGTCAATAGTATAGTGAAGTTCAATAATTTAGTGGCACGATCCTGCCGTGTCATTCACCGGGTGGTTAAGATTAGTCCCGACCGGAGCGAATTTTCGAAACTTGCTGTATCTGGGTTGAATTCAATCACTGAAGGGAATTCAAGCGGCCAGATGCTCTAATTGGTACTTTTCCGTGGTTTTTCCGATCAACACCAGACGAATACTGGAGCAGTACCCAAGAAACGGACCGCCCGCGATCTTTCCTTCCTTTTCCTTGTATCCTCTCCCCTTACACGCAGACTTACACTAACAGGCACTACACTACCACATATTCCAGGAGACCAGTCGGGAGCTTAGAGCTTGTCCTGGCTGAGGCGGTGCCCCGCTGGTGGGAGAGTCCTGGTTCGGGGAAACCCCGCTAGCCAACGGTAGGTCGGCGCCGCATCTCGCCATCCCGCGGGGGACGATCACCGCCATCTCCCGAGAAAAATATGCACTACACTGACGGGACGAATGACCTAAGCTGTTGACGCGCCCGGAATCACTGACGAAGAAACCGCCCGACCAGCGAGGGGCGCGCGAGCCTAGCCGCGAGCGCCGGCGGCCCCATAAATCACGGGCTGCGCGCGGGCGCATTGTGCGCAAATGAAGGCGGGCGCGGACCCCGCGCAGGCGAACCGGCGCTGCCCGCGCTCATTGCGTAGGCATTGAAGCTACACGCGCGCACACTCCCAACGAAAAGTATTTGCATGCGGCACGCCAGCCATTGTGCATAGAATGGAACTGATTTACGGGAATGATAAATTTGCGAAGAAGTTGGGACATTGTGTACCAGCTTTACTGTTTACTTGCGGATGATGCATATCGTTTTCTTTATTGTTCTGAGGATTCCGATTAACTACACTCAGAAATTTCTGCATTGCTTTTAGTGTAAACTATATGAAAGTAATTTCCAAATTAAATTTAATGTACACGTACAGTAACTTTAATGTACATGTACATTAAATTTAATGTAATGTTCAATGAAAGTGAATGTAGACAAGAAATGAACAGCCGTACGTTATATAAACATTGATTTTAATGTAAGAATTAAATTTATTGTACAGGTACATTGATCTTCCTTTACTGTACACGGAAGATTAAAATTCATGTGCAGTTGTACATTAAATTTACATTAAATTGAATGTAATTTCTGACAGTGTAGCGTTAATTTTTGGAAAGATAATTTTTATTTATTTCGATTATTTCGTGAGGATAAAGCATGACTGCTGACGTGATTGACGTAGAGTCGAAGAGTCACTGACTCTAAATTACAAGTGCAAAAATTAACACCAGCGCAACGTGTCTATCACCGACGCAACGCAACATGTATGTCGAGTCGGTAGCTATATCTGTTTACAAGAGTGGCTTTGATACATGGTACCGAGGGCGTCGGTTCATCTTAACCGACATTCTGAATTCGCAAGATCGATGATGACGTCAAATTAGAAGTGCCTCCTTCATTTCTGAGTGTTACCCTTAATCCTAAGGTAAAAATCCTCTAGGATTATCAAAAAAGCTTACCTCAGATCTCTAGCTATGGATGTTCGTACTTTCGATAGATATGTTACTCCAGTGTGCACATGTTCGATAACTTACATTACTTGGGTGAATTTTCGGGCACAAAAAATGAAATCACTCATTAAATTCAGTCCTTATTGGTTGTTTTAGTGCTAAGTGAAATAGAAGAAATGCATTGCATGTTGTACACGTTTCTAACAATTTTTTAAGTGCAGAGTTTGTGCTGATTTGCACATAATGTTCTTCCATGAGAGGAACTAAGAGCAATCGAAAGGAAACGCGCCGCTGCCGTTGGAGCGAGTCGGCGCCTGGAGGGCAGCGAAGTGAAGCCCGCGCTATTCCCTTTCCGCCCGTCGGACCGGTCTCCAGGGCAGTAGCCCCAGCGCAGGCGGCGGCCGTACGTGGCCGCCCGCTATTCGACCACTAAAGAACACGTTGACCACTCCCGTAACGGCTCTCCGGGGCCTCTTCTCCTCTCCGCCCATTCGCCTTATAGAGCACGCGCCTCCAGCCTCCTGCCCTTGTTCTTCCCCACCGTTTCCCTCTCGGCGATCCATTGACACTTACAGGCACCACTTGGCCGGCACTCACATCGCGGGGGTACCGTTGCCTTGTGGCATTGTCTGCTGCTCATTACCTAAGCGTTTATTCCTTTTGATCCGAAGCCAATCTTTGTCTGATGGTGAAAAAATTAAAATTGAGTTCTACAACTTTAGTTCAGAGTAAAATAACGATCCTTATTTCAATAAAGACCATATGTATGCACTTTCGTTGTCTTGTTTGAAAATTGTGAAGAATTATTTTCCTTTTTATAATGCTTTTTTGAAATTATGTGAAACATGTAAAATTGTACCTGTTTGAGTTAAGACGTAATACACTTTAAATGGTTTTTTTTTCTGAAGTTCATTTCTACCTAATTTATTTTATTGCATACAACTACGTTGTATATAGAAATATACCTGACGGTAACTTTTCGAGAGAAAGTCTTGTTTTAGGACCCCTCTTGTCGAAAGAGAGAAAATTCTTGTTTCTATATCTAGTAAATTATTTCGTCTAACACTTTCTGTGGTCAGAATTCACGGGTTTTCTGGGTTACTTCACCTGAAAATTGGTGTACGGCAAAACATGTCCGAAGTCGCGACCCCTTGAATTTAAAACAGATATTTTATTTGGGGAGGAAGGTACTTTACATAAACCCTAAACTATACTTTCATAATTTTCTCAAATATAGCTCCATTTTTTATTCGTTTATTCCCTCAAAAGAACGCTTACGAAAATGACCCTGGTTCAATTTTTTGTTCAATTCTCTGAAATTTTGGTAATTGCAATAGCTTTTCGGCATTTCCCACGACCGAGTAATGAAGTTTCTTTCTTTCTTTTTTTTTTTTTTTTTTGTGAAATCTGTTAAAAAAATACGACCAAAAAATTCGAAAACAAGATTATTTGAAATCTGCAACCTTTTATTGTTTTTTATCAAAATTCGTCCTATTTTCGTTAAAAAGTTTTTTTTTTCAAATTGTGAATGTTGAACTGCAAACTTTTGTTTTTATCAAAATTTTTTTTTTTGAATGTTAACTTCCGTTTAAAGCGTCAGGAAGGCCGCTACGCCGGATAATGTAGAAGTTACTTTAGATGTTTACTGAACCCGAGTACGAATTCTAGCCGAGTACGAATTTTTGTAGCCTGAAAACACATCTGCGGGTTGAAGTTGCATTAGTAACCGTTAATAAAGTAGTAGTCATTTGAAATAATGCGAGAAATATCTTTCTGTTCTGGCTTGATTGGTTAAAGAAATTTCGACTTCTTATGAAGTATGATTTTGGAACGTTTGTCGATTGAAGTGAAAATGAAGAATTCAAGATATTTAACAACAACAATAATACACACACACACACACACACACACACACACACACACACTATATATATATATATATATATATATATATATATATATATATATATGTATGTATACACGCAACAACTTTTATTGATGTGGAAGTGGCAGAGGTTTGTTTGTTTTTTGCGTGACCTTTTTTTTTTCAACCGCCGCCCCTGCTGTTTTCTTAGAGCTGCTCTGAAGTTCCATTTATCATCTTCAGATTGATAATTTGGCCCGTTACGACATAAAGGTCGGCTGAGCTTACCATATGCAAGGGCATCCTTTACATGTTCCTAAGGGGTTATTATTAATATATTAATACATCAGGCGTGATATCCACTCTGAATTCTTTCTTTGCAGATGTTCGAACCAATTCGGTCCGTTGTCGTCCCATACCTTTATGCACTGATGTATTTTTTAATTCCCACCGGATGTTTAATTTGTGTGTCTCTTTGGACTTGATGCTGCCAACGGTCTAGGGACTGCTTGTTGGCCGCCCGCGCCCTGTGGCGTAGGCTCGGCGACCGGCCTGACCGGTCGCGGGCGCTCTGATTCACTCTCCTTGTCCGCGGGCGAAGGCCAGCGGCGGTGGCTCAGCGGCCAAGCCCTCGACTCTGGCTTCCAGCCCCACCGCTGGCGGATTGGCAGACTAACTACACGAATGAAATCTCTTGAAGAGAATTCTAGCGGCCAGATGCTCTCATCTGTAGTTTTCTGTGCTTTCGCTGATCAATTCCAAGTGAATTCCGGAGCAATACAATGACAAATAGACCGCACGCAATCTTTCCTTTTTATGCTAGTTCCTGCTTTTTTTCTTACACATATATTTCAGTGCAATTTACTACCACACATGTTAGGAGACCCGTCGTAGCTTAGAGCTTGTCCCTGCTATAGGGCGCCGTATATTTCGGCGAAGGACTTCGCCTTCCAGCGGGGAAGAAATACTGTAACCTCCCTGGATATTATATACCGGTACACTATACTTACGCGGGTTCAATAAGAAGTAGTTGACGCGTCCGACCGGGAGCGGTGGCTCAGTGCATCAATTGATGTCACTGCAGTGCTTCTCACTGCGAGGTTATAGGTTCGAGCCCCGACTGGAGAAGACTTCTAGAGGCTGGCTGCTCTGATCGGTAGTTTTACGTGGTTTCTCTGGTCAACACCAGACGAATACCGGAGTAGTACCCTAACAAACGGGCCACGGACCGCGCGCAATCTTTCCTTCTTCTTCCTTGTCTTATCCTCACCCCTTACACGGTATTGTTCCATAACTCAATGCCATTTCCACGGAGCCTTGCTGTCGCTTGGCCGCAGCTGTATAGTAAGCGATGAGTGCTTGTATGACAATTCAGTCGGTACGCGTAATTAAATATGCGGAATAAATCGATTTGATATTTATATTTTTCTGTCAAATCGAAGCTGTTTAACGGTTTTTGCAGTTTCATGAGTTCCCGAATATCTAACGAGTTTATGGACACCCTCTCGTGCTCGGATGCTGCATAGTTCTCTTTGAATTTCTGCACACATTGGAAATTAGTAACATAGATTACTTTAATCTCTAATATATTATTGTGATAAACAAATTCCGATGCAATGCCGGGTACTTAAGATTGTTTACATTAAAATGAATGTTTTCTCTCTTATGACGTCAGTACTTTTCAAATCTTCGTTTGTGCCGTCCCAACAAGAGGAAAAGCAATAGGTTGTGGGAGCCGTCTTATTTTGTGTTCATAATAGTTGTAAAATATCATAAATACCGGGGAGAATACCCTCAATACCTAGGAGTAAGCGCTCGTTAGCATGCACTCGCTTAACATCAAATTCACCGCAACGTGAACCCAATTTGGGGACGGTAAGGTAACATGAACTCCAAATATTTAGGTCCTTCGAAATGCGTGTAAGCTAGGGTTTACTGTACGGCCATAATTCCACCGGAACCATTTGTAATAATAGTGTGTACTATGTGTAATGAACTGGACAAAGTGAAGAATTCATTACTGTAAATCTCATACAAAAATTATTGCAAATCAATAATTATATGTCACGTTGTATAGGATTGGCGACAAAACGTTTACTCTTTAACCTGCAATAAAATGAGCAAACCGCGGACCGTTATACTTGGAATTACGCGTGGCGTGCAAGTGTGGAGCAGTGAGGCTGCGTCGCTTCGATGTTCGCCCATCCGGCCGCGGCTAATCGCATCCGCGACCTTGGACGCGCACCATTAGGCAGAGCGGCCACCGCCCGGCCACGTCGCCGCCCGAGGCAGTGGCTCTATGTCGGATACTTCTGCGGGTTCTTGGCATCTTTCTGAAAATCTTCACAACTACCAGAATTACGCAATTCTGTTAAATTGCAAATGCATGATTATGAATAGTAATTATTGCTGTTCGTTTTTTTTCTTTTGTGCACTTGATTCAGCGAGACCCACTTGGACACAAGATATTTTTAATCCACTCTTCTAAGACAATGCGTTGCATCTGGAGAAGCTTTATTGGTTAACAACTAATAAGAACTCAGTTTTAGTTAATTGTACAGAAGCTATATTAAGGTGTCCTTTTCTTGCTGAAACGCATATATGAATTCTACCATGAGAAGGGGTGTAGAAAATGCATTTCCTCGAACTGTTAACATTAAACTTTTGTTTACCTTTCACCACATTTTCATGGCAGTTTGGTTTTTATTTGAGTAACCAGATTCTTCTCGTTGGGTGTGCGTGAGGGATAAATCGAAAAGAGTCGAAACTCATTTGTGATCCGTGTTAGAATGAGGTACGAAACAGTTTCGGTCGACATAATAAACGAGTCTGCGGTTGTGGAAAAAGTAGATTGGGTGGGCAGTCGACCTCCGTGTTTCAGACGGCGGACTTCCCTACGAGGAACTGCACCCAGTCTACCTCACTCCCTACCGCCATGACGCAGCGAAATGCTTTCAGTGTTACTGTTTCTCGTTTGAGAGATCACAGTCATGGTGTCAAGATCAGGTTCGCGCTCAAATAAAAAGAGATGGGCATTAAATAGCTTATAGCGTGCAGTTCAACATGTGTTGGTTGTGCTCTGTGCAATATGAATTTTCGACATGAAGCGGTTGTCTATGTTCCCATCTGAGGATGGCAATCATCTTTTTCCCTATCACTTTTATGCCATTGTGGCATGTAGGCTAGCGTATACAGTTTCCACCGCAGGGTGTGGGTTCGATCTCCGACCAACGATATTTTTATTTGTGTTGTACAAAGCAAGCACTCGGTAGGTTTTATAGCGTTTGGTTTCCCTTGCCTCTCAGTTCTCCGTCACTATTCACTCCATCATTCTGGGTATCATCTACTGATTAAATCAACACTAGTGAGCCTCAGTGATCTCAGTAGTTGAAAAGCCCGTAAACTGAAATATAAGGTTTGGGCAGAAGACATGAGAACTATGTTTTAAGAGATATAATCGGATCACACAATTTTATTTGTCGCGTGAAAGAAATGCTGTAGTACTGTGTGTTCATGACAACAGATGAGATGTGAGTGTGTTTATAGCACAATGAGTAATGTGAAATCAGTTGTCTGACTACAGCCGTGCGAGAAGAATGTCTCCCGTTTTGAGCAGCGCTCATACACCAAGATAGCCGTTTTCCGTGGAATAAATGACCGAGAATGTCACAAGGTATTGGTGGAAGCTGTTGGCCTTTCCATACCGGACAGTCGTGAGATGGGCAGAAGAGTTTCTTTGAGGATGCATAGCAACCAGAGATCAGCAACGCACGTGAAGGTCTGTGAGTGTGCGGACTGTGTGGCACGTGCGGTAATCGAGATTTTGCCGAATTAGGGCTTTAGGACTAGCATGTAATGCTTCTGGAATGTAGTGATCGCGTATATGCTATAAATTTAAACTTCAAACCAGGACTGTCATTTCAAATACCTTAATAAATACGAGACACATAATTTTGGTGTGTCGTTAAATGTCCATACACTTATTTCATATATTGCCCGTTCATGTGTATATTTCACCCTTTTTAACGGTGCTCGAACTCTCACAGTAAAAATAGTTGCTATGACTAATGCCACAATCTTGGTGAATACATAAAATTATCGCCATCTCAGTTCATTCGTTCATCTCTCAAAGTTATCGGGCCCAATCCATGATCCCGTTTTGCAAGAGCTGCCCCAGCTAACAACGACCTAATACATCTCTACAATATTGACTCTTGTGTCTTTCCTCTTTTAAAATACATCTGCTGCCGAGACAACTCTCCTGAGGTAACTTCAGTCTTTCCACGTGATATCTGTACGGGATTAGTACCATTAAAACCTTGAAAGGCAAAAATATCGAACAAGGATAACAATCTTTTGTTTAAAACCTCTCCTGCTTAGATTCATATTAATGTGCAGCTTTGAAGAGTTTGCACCGTGTTTAGCTCAGCTCGTGAGAAGCGGTGGCGTTGTGGAAGAAACCCGACGCCACTGCGCCGATGGTGCTCTGCATCCGCGCGCTCTGCAGTGATTTACCGCCCCACGGCCGCGCAGCGCCCGCGATAAGTCAGCGGCGGCCTTGCCGAGGTCGCTCGGCGGCTGTGGGCGCCCGACAAGGCAGCGGCGACGGAGAACGCACCGCCCGCGACCTTACTGATTCAAATTCCAGTTCCAACGGCTCGACTTCAGGGGCAGAGGGACTGGAAGTGCCAGGATGCTGCGTCGTAAGGAGTAGGGCATCCAAGAGAATTTTCCCAGGCACAAGGAAGAATGGTGGCCAAAGAGAATTGATGTTCTCTTAAAAAGACAAACACAATTGTCCGGTGTAAAAATGTCAGACTGGATATTTAATACTACTTGTCGTGGGAAAGTTTTGGGCGATTTCACGAAAAAGCTAGTGCTATTTCTATTTCATTTTCGTATTAAAGTTTTTCAGTTTGTGCGATCGTAAAGTAATACTTCGGCACTTTGTTGTTGAATGACTGGTATTCAAAAACTTTCCGAAGTTGGACTCAAAATAAATTTACAAAATCCCTCTTTTATGTCATGCAAGTGGTTAACTGCCAATACATTCGTAAAACTTGAATTCGTTCGACAAATAAAATGAAAAGACATTGGATAAAATAGTATGCGCATGTTCTCGATTTTGAAGTCTTACATATATCGTATGAACTTGCTAGATCTTTGCATATTCTCTCCGTTGAAGTATTATAAACAAAAATAAAAGTTTCTGAAAATGATTTAATATGTGCATTTTGACTTGAATTGCATATAAGATTTCAAAATTTCTTATTATTTGTATCGTGGGGCGCGCCACTGAAAGATTTTCACGATAGGTATTTCGAGTCGCTCACGCGCCAGATATCTCCGGCTCTGCAGTCTAGGACTGACGTGCATCTACTGATGTGTGTCAACAGAGAACGAGATGACAAATGATCACCTAACGCAATAGCATTAGCCCCACCTCTCGTTTATTCTCAGTTATTGAATATCGGTATCTAAGTGGAAATGTCGCTATGGATCCTCAGTTACTTCGATATACAGTGCAACTCAAACTCAAGAAGGAACGGTAATTCGCCTGGGTTATGTTGAAGTGTTGGAGTTTTTAGTTTGGAAGTTAAGTTGTTGATCTGCTGAAAATTGCTTTTTTAAAGGAAATGCAAAAGCTCAATGTGAATGACAACACTGAGCTCTTTGTAAAATGAAATATGACAAACAAAATAACAAGAAATCCTGTTCAGAGAATGCTTTTCATCATTCTTGAAAGCTCGTACTATAATTTTAAATCCCTAAAATTCAAATCATTGTGATGAAGCTATAACATTGCCAGTGTATTTTTACTTTTCTATATAAAAACATTTTCTAAGAGTTTTTTACGTTTTTGTGAAATATTGTAAGTTTATTTTTCAGCATTTTCTCATCTTATAATAAAGTGTTTTCCTATATTATATGACAAATATTTTCTCCAGTCTCGTTTAGAAAAGAGCTGTGTTCTCTATCGTGTTATATCAGCAAGTTTAATTATTGTGAGGGCAGATTCCTACGATTTTGTTGATCAAAGTCAATGTATTGTCAGTGATGGCATATACGTGTTTGGGATCTAAATTATAGTGATCCAGTACACTTAAACGACCTTGTTCTCTGAGCAAACGGAGCGATCTCGAAGTGATGCGCGCCCGAAGGCCAAGGCGGAGTGATGCGCTGTCCTCCCGGCGGGTATGAAAATTAGGCGCTCTTTCGCGGATCCCGCGGAATGCTTCGTTAGCCGGAGCCATAAATAAGGGCAGCGGCGGCGGCGGAGGGGGAGGATGAGGGAGAGAGAGGGGCGTGCCCAAGGCCAGCGGCGGCAGAGCGCCTGGGATGGGCAGGGCGCCTCAAGAGGCCCCGCCCACCGGCGCCCACCCGCCTGCTCCTTTGCCATTTTGATATCTGATATGACCTAAACGCCCTCCACCGCTTTATAATTCTAATGACTGTTCTATTCGAGAAAATGAAACCATACGTAACTAAATATACAAAATGCCCCAATCACGGCAGTTTCTAAAAATAATATCGCTTTTTCTATTCGATTGTTCTTACCGCCCCCTCCCAAATACCCAGTAATCAGCTGCGACTCATCTGCCTTAAGAGGCAGTATGTATCGCTTGCAGTCTTAATGTGCAATAAACTGCGTAAGTACTGTAACATAACCTCTTTTATTTTAACGTTATTTCAGTTATTTTCAATACGTGGCAAATTTTGGTACTCCTCGCTTTGTGTGACGGGGATTTATCGACAATTTCCGAAGCACTCGTGGTAGTACCTATGATAATTATGAAAGCTTCAGGTCACGGGTACAAAAGGGTAAGAGTGGTAGGTTTTCGGATGGCTGAAAATGTACTGTGTGACATGTAAAAGAAACCAAATTCCCGAAAAATTAAATCGTCAAAAATTTTCTTCCTCAATTTTCGTATTGAAATAAAACTACACATTAATACTACTGAGAGCATTGCTATGTCGTCCCTTGATGGGAAATGTGAGAATGGAACATTGGTTGAGGGTGTTGGGGGCGTGGGTTTTCGAAAATCCTCAACTCCGCAGCTGGCATCAGGCGTGCGCCATTGAGTACATTTCTACAGAATGGCCGTTGGGCAACATCAGTCTAATTATAAATAACATAGTGCGTAGTGGGGGAGGAAACAGGAACTCGGTGGAGCACGAAAGATGACTTAGAGTTTCATGTGAGATTTGAGCGTTAAATCTTCGTGTCTCTACAGCAGAAGTATACCATCATGTTACCTATTAATTAAATTTCGTTCGCCATTCTTTTATGAATACTTGTTATGTTATCAAGACACCAGATTATGCGTTTCTGTCAATGAGATAAGGTGAAAATGCAAATGCAATAAAAGAACAATATATTGGACTCTACATTTAAAGTTAAGTAAACCAGATGAAAGTGGAATATTTGTCTTTTTTATTGATAGCAGTTATTAAATGAAAAAGAAAGAATTATTTTCGTGACTTTAGTATCAACTCGAGATCATTATACACTTTTTACAAGAGAGAATGTGATTTCGAAAAAGCAACTAATAGCTTTTTTTTCTCCTTGAACCTTTTATCACTTGTGAAATTCTCTACTTCTCCTTTTTTTAATTTCCTCTACTTCCGTACCACGGTTACGGAAAATTTGAGACCGGCTTTAGGCTTAAATGATCGCGGAGCAAAACACAAATTGAAAAAGACACCTTAAATTATTTTTATACGAACTTTATTGAATAATACTACCTACTTGAAATACGTAGTTTTAGTTTCGGATCACGATATTCCTCCAGTAAGAAAGAGAAAATGCTCTAACGTATTGAATATTATGTGTTTAACGTTTTCAAATGTTTTCCTTTGAGAGACAAAGGAAATGTACATTTTCATTTGAAAAATGTGTAGATTTTTAAAAATTAGCGAAAATCTGGCAAAAAGTTTCCTTTACAGCGATTATTCCCGATTCTTCTCTTGAGCCAGTGACAGCAACTATTAATGCGAGTTATGAATATGCATTTGATACAAGAACGCAGAAACACAGTTTGGCACTTGCAACTTCAAGTATTGAGTGCCAAGATTTGAAAACATAAGGACCATACTGAGGCAAGGGGGTTGAATGCATAACCGTATTTCTTCTTTCCCAATGGCGGCGTCGGTAACAAGCGTGGATCGCCGTTGGGAGTTGTCACCAGGCGGCCCTTGCTTTGTCGCCAGGGGGGGCGGAGGGCGCGCGTCCTTGAGGCGCGGGGCGGCTGTTGGCCCCGCCTGCGCGTAGCAACGTCTCGAGGCCGCGGCGGCGGCGGCTGCGAAGAGCTGGACACTCGGAAGAGGGGGAGGGAGGGGAAGAGGAGTGGCCGCGGCGGGGCGTGGCGAAGATGCCGCCCCGGGGACGACCCACCTATATAAGCGCGGGGCGGCCAGAGCACCGCCTGCTTCAGCGTCGCTCCCTCAACGCACGAAGACTCACATCATGGCTCTCAAGGTAGGTCCGCAGCCTTCACCTTCACCTCCGCGCCGCCGACGCGAGCGCAAGTGTTGCGCGGAGCCGCGCTGATTCTCACGAGCCGCGCTTGAGATTTCTCTCAGAGTCCTACACTGGATTTCGTTCGGGCTGTGAAAAATTCTTAGGTTTTTATTCCACTTTTGAAATGCTTTGTTGCGTCATTGTATCTCACAAGTATCACTTGCTTGCTTCGGAAACTGAGAAATATTCTCTTTAGTTTCGAAATTGTTTTTGTCCGGCCCAATCTTCATATTTGAAAATTTATATCAGACATCTACCTTACTGCTTGCTGAAACGCACTATTTGCGTGTATTCGAAACTCAGTTTTGAAATAAGCTTTGAGCAAAAAATGTTTGTCATCTCTACTTGACTTGAGTTACGTTCGTCGTGGTGGTAAATAACAGTGCAGATTGTAGCTCTGCTAGGGTACATACATTATCCTTATTATTAGCCCTATGTGACATAAATACGAATAATGGAATTCATTATTCGAAGCGCAAGGTTTCCGATTATGACGCGCCGCGCCTCTTTCAGCTTGTCCTCGCCCTGTGCCTGGTGGCGGCGTGCCGCGCGGCCGTCGTGCCGCAGTCGGTGGTGGAGAGCGCGGAGCCCTTCGACGCCAACCCGCAGTACACCTACGCCTACTCCGTCAACGACGGCGTCACCGGCGACTCCAAGGTGCAGCAGGAGACCCGCAGCGGCGACGTGGTCCAGGGCTCCTACTCGCTCGTCGACCCCGACGGCACCCGCCGCACCCCGCGTCGCCGCCCTCGCCACCCCCTTCCGGTGAGCTACACTACGCCACGCCGTCCCCGCCGTGGCCAAGGTCCCCCCCTCGGGCGTGCAGGCCCCCGCCTCCCCCGTCGTGTACTCGGGCGTGCAGACCCCTGCCTCCACGAAGGCCGCCATCAACTACGCCTACGCCTTCCCCGCCGTGTCCAACGTGGTCGCCGCCCCCGCCGTCGTCTCGAAGGCGGCCGTCGCCGCCCCCGCCGTCAACTACGCCTTCTCCGTGCCCATCGAGGCGCCCAAGGTGAAGGCTGTCTACCCCGTTGAGAAGCAGGAGAAGCAGCAGATCGTGTACTCCGCCGTGCAGCCCGCCGTCCAGCCCATCGCCGGCGTGCAGTCCGCCTTCGTCTCCGCCGTGCAGCCCGCCACCTACGCTGCCTACTACCAGCAGCCCCTGGCCGCCCAGGAGTACGCCGTGTACGCCCCCGCCCAGCAGTACCTCAGTCCTACTCCTACCCCGCCGTCTACGCCCCCTTCTACAAGAAGTAGATCGCTCACCTTTATCCCCATCCCAAACCCCTAGCCATGGAATGTACATTTGTGTTCGCCGCTGTAACGTAATTTTCTCTACCTTCTCCTTTTCGTGAAATAAAAAATTCTACTATACATATTTGTTTTAATCAGAACCTTTTAAAGTAATATTTGCCTAGTTTCCTTTTATTTCACCTCTATGAATAAGAATGATCGAGCTGTAAATATTTGACACCATTTCCGTAAGGGCCACCACATTTGCTTAATAAATTACAAACCCATTATTAGTAAATCTTATCAACTATTTCAACCAATTGACAATAATATAAATTTCTGGCCTTTAGCAGTTATTTTAGTGTATTTTAGGCGTAACAAGAAGACATCCAAGAAATATATAAGATTTATATATTTTTATTGGTAATACGAGAAGTTTTCTTTTCATAATTATAAGCCAACAAAAGTTTTGGTCAAAATTTTGTTTGTTTTAATGTGTGAATAACAGGTATACAGTTCAAAACATTGGAATTAGAAGTAGAATTAACGTGGAAAATACGTGAAAAAAGTTTAGCCCATTGTCGCTTTCTGTCGTGCTCCTTAGCGAGGAAGACCGCTCGTTTTGAAGGACACGCCATCTTGTCTCGATTTAAAGTTCCATGTAGCTCCGAAGCTATTCAGGGAATCATTACCATACAAGTGCATTCGCGAGACTCACTTAGTTCTTTTACTGCGTTATATTTAGCCACCAATGAAAGGGTCGTTAGTGTCGCATAACGGTTTTAGAATGAAATGGGATGTGTGGACTCACACATAATTCCGTTGCGACGGTTCGCCGTCTGCCTGCGCGTTGGAGTCTCTTACCCCTGCGTGGCCGCCTGCCCGCAGGCTAGCGCTTAGCTGCGGGTTGCGTCGCGCAGGTGCCCGGCCGCCCCCAGGCGCAACGCGTTTGCGGGTGACCTTCATGTGGCGCGGAGAGGGGGAGGGGGAGCGGGTGGATCTGCGTTCCTTTTTTGCGCGGGCCCGCCTCCCGACCACGCCCTTGAACCAGGGCGAGTGCGGACGCACGTGCGCGCGTCTGCGTCGAGCGGGAGCAGGTTTGGCGATGCGCCGTCGTCACCGCCGCTTCCCGCTGCCCTCCCAACCACTGACGACGTGGGGCTTTGCTTGCTTTTGATCCCCTCAGTGTGCCTACAAGTCCATCGCTGTTTCAATATCGTCAGCGTTTCTTCTTTCTGATTTATATACTTCATGGCCGTGCATACACCTCATACACTTTTCCTCTTACTTTTATCGGTACTGTGATATTCATTTTTTATTCAGAATTATATTTTTAATTCAGATACTCTATTCTCACCGTGTTAGTACCTGGTGTCAGTGTCTGCTAAACTTTTTGTATCACTTAACGAGTTTCATGTTGAATGTGTCCTCTCTAGGGTACCTTGCCATTTTGTTCTCTATTGCTTACGTTTGTCATTGCAGGTATTTCAATCAGGATCGAGTTCCAATCTCAGCGTTTAACTCGCTGTTATCAATACATTTTCCTTCTTTTCTAGCCAGAGGGAAAATGAATGTAACAATGCCCATTTCACTAAAGTTCCATCCTTCCGCCTCTCGCTCCTTCTTATTGCATTGGGTTCTTTTGTCCTTTCGAACCCTCAAGTTTGTCCCATCGCCGCTTCCTCCTCTTCCTCCGTTCCTGCCTCCGATTTTGGTGCAGCTGCCGCGCTTGTTCAGAAACTTGGCTGGCGTCATGCAACTGGTTTACGTAGGCAGTTGCCTAACTGCACTGGGAACGGAAATGGACAATGATGAATTTGCCGGTCTGCTGTCACATGGGTCGGTTTAAATCTACAGAATTCGTGCTTATAAGTTTTCTAAACTCAGTAAATCAAAATATTATCTAAAGAAGAAATATGAATTACAACAATTTTATTTAAAGACATCTTTACTCGTTCGCTCTTAAAAGTAACATGTCTTAAATTTGAAAACATGATTTCATTTTCAGGTTTTATGAATGTGTGTACATATTTTGAAACGCTATATTAAATGTGCATTGAATCGATCTTCTGACTAACATATAGACTTTCAACCGAGTCGAGAGTTTTGTTAATGATTGGAAGCTTATTTAAAGTATTCAAAAAATATTATCGTTCCCTAATCTTTGCTGTCTTGAGAAAGAGTTAAGTCAAAAAATTGCTAGAAAAGATTCGACTAAGTATCTGTCATGATTAATAACAGTTGAAACACATCTTCTTTAATAACAATATTATGATTCTGACTAGAAACATTTATTAACTTTCCGTGAAAACAACAGTAATGAAGATCCCTGAATTAACAAGCTTCATTGGTATTAACTTTAACACAGCTTAGTTTGATGGATGGATATAAATAGCACTATCTGTACAAAAGTCTAAAGATAAAATTTGGAGCCATTTTGAGAAAATCTAGTTTGCACATTTCTGAAATATGCAATTTTGAGCTCATTTTCACAGAGAAGTTTGAGTTTTGAAAAAGTTCTTAAATTATTTGAAACACTTGTACTACAAAACGAAGTAACGTGTAACAAACGCTCATTATAGAAGTATTCATGACGTGGGTGATATATATATATATATATATATATATATATATATATATATATATATATATATAATATTACATATATGTAATTTTTAAAAAAACTAAATACTACATTAAAATGACATTTGAAGCTGATTTGGACATAAATTAAGTTTTTATATATAAAATTTAAAATTTAGTCCTCATTTAAATATATAATTTTGAAGAACAGATTTTATTTAGAGAATTGCCTTCCTTTAATACGACAGTTGTAAGAAGGCCCCCGGTTTTTTTTACCTTTTGCAATTTTCGAAAATTCAGGTATTTCAACGAAACAGACCTGCGCCGTTTTTGAAGCGTGCTTTACGCAGCCCGAGGGCGAAATTTTATCAATAAGTTTGGAAACACTTTTTTGAAAATGGTATCAAACATTTTGAAACCAAAATTGGAAAATGTCCTTGACACGTCATGTAAAGAACCCCCAAAATTTTAAACGGGTTTCGAATTCACAGAGGCGCGACATCAGCCAGATCGTGTGGGAAATATTAGTTTGGTGAAATTCCTGCCTACGATTTAGTCGCTGGGATTGTTCACAAACGGACAGAGATGTTTTACCGTGAAACAATTTTTCGGTATCAAAGGCCAACAAAACGTGGATTCTCACTACACAATTTTAGAGGAAGTCATACACTACATGTGGGAATAAGAATTATCCTCTCTTTTCATATAAGGTATCTAAAAACGAATTTTTCTGTCGAAAAATCGCCGTTTTCGCTGAGCATTACTTAACTTTCTCTATACTATGTCTGCATTAAACAGTAAAACATACTTTCTCTCTGTACTGCAGTTTACAAGAGAGCAGCTGTCAATGTCAAATTGATTCAAAATAAATGTCCTTATCCCTTAACACTTTCGCACTTCTGTTACGAAGGATCTACACGCTGCTTTTTTGGGGTCACCGTTAGAAGTGAGTGTATGTGATGAGGGAGTTGTGAACACTTGCGTTCTTGGATTCTGTAGACCTGTTTTAGAATATACGTTTAACTGAATTCAGTTTTCCCATTTACTTAAACTGAACTTATGAATACGTAGAAGGCGATTCCTCATAACTAGAAGTTACGAGTAACTTTGATTACGTAAAATATTGATCAATCATCAATACGATCAGAAAGAAAAATAAAAAAGCACCCGACGTTTCCTCCAACACCCTACCATATATATATATATATATATATATATATATATATATATATATATATATATATATATATATATATATATATATATATATATATATTCTCTTAAAATGTTTTTAAAATGTCCTAAAAACATAGAAATGACGTAATTGTTTTTATCAAAACCAGTTCGGATGAACGAATGAAGCTTTTGTATATGTTACTCATCTAATTGAGGGTTCTTCTATTCGTTCAAGTGCACTCAGATTGCAAACTTTTGGTTTGGACTGTTCTTTGCCAGGAAATCTCTGACTTTAGTTATACCGAAATCGGCCGAACCGACAATAGCGCTGAGATGCGTCACAACCTTAGATTACATACAATGGCTGACATCACAATTTCTGAGCCAAGAAATAGAATAGGCTACTCAGACGATCTGTGGAGAACATTTGTTGCATCTCGTAAATATTATTTAAAGCAAGTTCCATTAAAATTATATTAATATCGATTAAAACAGCGAAAAAGGGCATTAAAATGTCGGAAAAGCTAAAACATGACTTTCGAAGTCATAAGTCGAAATCGACGAAAAATGACATAAAATGGGTCATTTCCTTTAATATAAAATTTCCCTTTATAACATAAAATTAATTTCTATACTATACGATTCTAAAGTGAAAAGAAAAATAATGACTTCATTAAATTCCGCCCCCTACTCATAACTATCTACATGAAATGCTCATTGTATCGTGCCGATGTTCTTGTGACGGTCAGCTTACATACATTCACCATTCCTTCTGATTTGTTCCACGACTTTGATATTGATGAATTTGTAAGTACGGAAAATTTAATTTTGTTCATTTCTTTTGCCTAACATTGTATACATTGCCAAACGTTCCCTTTGCACTTGCTACTTGCTGTGTCAAAGGTAGCATACTATCAAATTGCGACGCTGTTTTTTTAGCTTAAATCATTTGCCGTTTTTTCGTAATATATTTGAGAAGAAACTTCGCGATATATTTTGTTTGATGCAAACATAAGCAAATGTTCTAAAGCCCTTAAATTTAAGAAATATTTATCCTATCGACGTATCATTTTTATTTGGTCTATGCACAAAAATTATTTGGATGCATTTCTTTGTTTTATTTGCAAAAAAGAACAAGCAAAAGTAAAACTGTATAAGGAAGTTCTTGTTGTACAATCTTCGTTATTTATGAAAGTAAATAATCATGTAAAACATTGAAAATTATTTGTCTTTTATTATTATTATTTCTCTATTGATTCGTTTACCCATATTCTTTGGAAAATTGCTCTCAAATTTTATTTTTAATGTTAGTGATGACATTGTGTATCTTCATTTTTATTACGTTTCGAAAATATATTAGAATCTCTTCTTACGGATTGCGTATTTTTATATATTGTAAACAGATACTTCCTAGGAATTAAGTTATTTCCTACATTAAAAGTTCCACTCAGAGTTATTCTTACATATTTGATGGTAGATTGATTTTGTTGTAGCGTTAAGTGTGTTCTAAAGAAAAATTAACTCTAAAATCACGACATTTCTCTCACGTTTCACCATTTACTCCGCCGTTATTGCAAATTACGCAATTAAAATTTGATAATAGTGCCTGCAAGGCGCTAAGAGCTCGTTAATTTGCAGTAATGAGCCGTGATACAGAGAACGCGTGAAGGTTCCTATCATCACCTGCAGTGTAATTAGCAGTTGGTAGCATAGTACTCCCGCTTTTTGTGTCGACGAAGGCCAAACGCTAATAGAAAGTCGACAAGCACAGCAAGATAAGTAGACATCATGAACTTGTAGTGAGGGTGAGCTTTGCCGTTACGTAACACCCGAAAAAAAAACTGCCTACCTTCCGCCTCTCCGCAGCGTTGGGGTCAACTTAACTGGCAAGCCGCCTCCGCGGGCGAGGTTCTGCGTGTCAAAAGCGGCAATTAGATGTAAATGCCCGTAATGGAGGCGGCGACGGGGCCGGCGTGAGTGGCCCATATCCCGTACGGGGAGCTGTGCGCTGGTCCTCGGGAACCCGCTATTAGACTGGCGCTTAAGTTGTTTACGGTGGGTTACTACGCTCAGCTTTGCAGTAGCCCTCTGCCACCCACGTCTCCATTATTACATGGATATTTCCTGAATAGTCGTCTGTCCACGGTGACGTGGATATTTATGTCTTAATGTGCTGATCTGAAATTAATGACCGAAATTCTCTCAAATGTTGTGTCCCAAAGATATCCCTACATCAGGATATCCGTAATCCAGATTAATGAGGGCTGTACAATTCCGGATTACAAAATTGTCAGGAGGTTCGAAAGGAACCAATGGAAAGGACAGTATTCGCTTTGATCGTAAACGAAGACCTGTCAAAATCATCCTTGACTCGCCCTTATGGTTACAGAAGTCATTCTTATGGTTGAAGAAGATGAATAAAAAAATTAGTGTTTTTCCCGTTTTTAATTGCAGAAAAATACTGTATTTTATGTACAGTCATGCATGTACAGACTATGTTGTTAATTTTCCAGTTAAATATAGTAATACAAACGCTGTACTTGCTCTTCTTCGGTAACGTCGAAGCCGAATGATCGATTGTCTTGATTTTTGACGTCTGAATTATTGACTCTCTTCTGTACTTGCCTTTTAGCAGGAAAAAGTATTCAATTATTTCGTTTCGAGAGTTCGTAAACTTGACACTTGCCGTTATGTATCTAATACCTTAATGTATTCCATGATTTCGTTACTTTCACAATAATCCCTGAAAATATGTTACTAATATTTTTTTAACAAATAGCAAATACGAATTACTTACGCAGTTTTACTCCTTTGAGAATTTCCGTTTTCAGAGATTTTCAATACAATTATTGAGGGAAGGAGGAGCATTGTTATTAATCTATCTATATTAATAGTACCACATAGACTTTTTTAAACGTATATATTTGGAAATACTGATTCAAAATTTGCTTAAATATTTAATTTCGTTTCGTGTTTTTCGTTAGTGTTTTAAGTCATATGACGTTGTTTCGACTTATTTTGAGTAGAGTTGACCGATGGTTGTATTTGACTCCGTGCTTTAAATTAAAGCGCCGTTATTCAAAGTGAGATTTATTCAACATAAATTGCATGCTAAAATGTGAACACTTTATCATTTTCCAGGTCATTCATAGTATGACACCTCTTTTCCAAATTATGCATAATACCTCGAAATAAATTATACTTTCTCAATTAATTCCATCCTCGTTTTTTCAAGTCTAGCGTCTTAAGATATACCGAAAGCTATATATTTTTATTTATGGAAGTGGAGATTTGTGTCTGCAAAGAATGAAAATATTTGGACCGGTTTTCTTCTGTAGTGTATTCAGCTAGGGTCTGGCGTGGCATTTGGGGTATGTTCGTGTTTGACGTTTTTCTGCCTTATTTGGTACTCTTGGGTGCGGAAGTAGCTATTTTCTTTTGCAGCCAAACACACCGGTTGTGTGGAGTGCGGACATGACCTGCATACGACTTTCAGAGGAAAACGGTCTGGACAAAGGCACATGCTAATGTACGCGCAATGCTTCTTTAAACTATTCGTTCCTTAAAATGGCTGCAGAATGCTCTTACAAGCAAGGTCACACAGACGCCCCGAGATAGGCTCCCTGTCGCTCCAAACTAGTTAGTCTGGCTCTTTCGGCATCTCGCCAGCGAACGCTTTTGTTGTTGTTTTTGCCTGATAATCTGAAACTGCGCATTGATTCACATACAATTTGTTGCATGAGTTCGTATTTGTTCTTAAGAACGTCACATTACTGGTAGTTATACTTGATAACAGTGTACCTGAGAATGTGAATAGTTGTGAAATACCTATGACGTAATTCTTAATAAAGGGCTCAAACTCATTTTCTGGCTTCTAGTTGTGGAACACGACGCTATTTTTCCGTGATTTGCAGTCGATTACAGTGAGTTGTGAACATTTTAGCTGATGTGAATGATAACTGAGTGCAAAATAACATTGGAAATTACTTATCTTTTTTTGGATGGTAGACGTACATATTATAAATAACGGCGGTTAAGGATTAAAAATTTAAAGATTTGAAAATGATATATCAGAAAATATGAATAACACTTCTGTTATTTGATTTTGTGATAAGTGCAGTATTGCAAGAACGTAGGTTTCTGGAATTGTTAATAAGTGTGCGCAATCTCAGTAATTTACTTTGGGCCTCGTTTCTGTCGGACCATAAAAAGTTGTTATCTTGTGGATGAGATTATTACAATAATGTTAGGAATATCATCCTGGGGAGGGTACTGTTTGTGACCTGCGGAGCGGATTTTGAAGAATTGTGGGATCTTATGTGACAATTGAGTGACCTCATTATCTGTAATTTATTATGAATTCAGCGTTCTGCCTCTGTAAACAAGTCGAAGAAACAGTTGCGTAATGTTCCGCGCAAAAAGGAGCGTAGAGCTTGACCTTCCTCCTGTAATTTGCGGTTAAATGTGGTACCCACTGTTGCTTCTCTGAAAAGTCACCTTATAGAGGAGAGGCGTTTGCGTAATGAATGATTTGTTACCTTTATGCATTTAGAATAAGTTAAGCATTTTAACTGTGTTGTTGTTAAATGTGGATATTATAACTGTTTTGTAGACAACTATGTTGCATATTTAGTGCATATAATTCTCGTTAATCGCATGTAGTTTGAATATAGATTCCCAAGGCTAATTGTTGGCATCTGCATGGACTTCTGCTGATGTTCAACTTGTAATCTTAACAGTCGTCATAACTTTGGACCCTGTGACAATGAAGCGAATTGATTTTCATCGACTGATTACGTGCAGAATGCAACGGGCAATATGCAGCCGTTAACGTCTCCTCTATGTTCATTCCACAAAATTGAATGTGAAGGAATGAACATGCCTTTTCCATCCATTTTGTACACTGCAATTGATGATAACACGACCGTGTTCTACGGGCTGAAGGTAGTGCAATTGGATGGAGGGGAGAGGACGCCGAGCTTCCTTGGTGGCCATCCCGGCTGGCCCTAGTGAGTTCTGCCTCCTCGTGGTGAGTGGCGCTTTACTCACGAGAAATTGAGGGCGTCGCGGCTGCGGCTTGGCAACGTTTAATCAGCGGCAGATTTTGTAAGCAGCCGAACGCGTTTATTCTCCTGCCGCTCGAGTTTAAAGTTTCAATGAGTGAGTGCAATAAGTTGTTCTTCTAGTAAGATAGCTTAATGATTGTCAAGTAAAAGATTTTCTTATGTTTTCTGCAACCTGATTCAAAATTTCATCAAAACAATCACAGATCATTCTAGTAAATTAAAAGCGTTTCTCGGTGTGGCATCAAGGTGTGAAATTCTCCGTAGTTTTTCCTTTCTAGGTCAAAATAATTAACCCCTTTTCTAGTTTTCTAGAGAGTGTTAACAATTCGAGGGAAAATTGTAAATAAAGAAGGAAAAAAATACCATACCGCTTGTGCTCAGAAAATGTACTACGAGTAAAACTTGGTATTTCTATCCCTTCATGAATAGACTCAAGCGCCTCTTCTGTATCGGATGAAAACTGCCACGAAATGCTGACTGATAGTTGACGCTCCGGTGTGAACGGTCCCGTCAATACCGCCGCCGCGCCGCCCCCGCTGCGGATGTTCCGCGCCGGTCAGTGGGAGCTTTTTGGGGAAGCGAAGCGTGGTTGCGTTCATGTGTTAATCCTGATGCCAGTCCGCGGTATGCAAGAGTATGGTTTATAAAGAGGTGCTCATCTCCAGGGCTTTAAAACCGTCGAGTACTCTGAGCTGTACGTAATAAAGCCATAGAACACAATCAATACCAGCTGTTAGTGCTGTTAATATCGACCGGATCGCGCGGCGTAGTAGTTACAGCGGCAGCCACGAGCGGCCGGTATATGCGCGTTCGATTGCGTTGTTGAGCATGAATGTTGCTTTAGTATTGGGCACGGAGGGGTGTAATTCAACTCCAAGTTGCACCCTCGATAGCACCAAGTCGTTTATAGTCTCCTCCCCAGAATGTTATGAGGTGAGCCAGTCGGAGTTGTAAGCTTCGTAATAGGCCTCTTGACCTCTGCGCGTACGAACCTGTCACCAAAACGTCCTGTATGAAACAGAAATCAAGCACCACCACGGATTTATGAGATTTTAGCGGCATAGAAAGTTCTCACGAGTCCCAGAGAGTTGCGGATTAGAGGCTAAAGTCAAGTTTCCGTAGGATGGAAGAAGAGAGAGGAATTAAAGCAGGGCAGGGTGCGTCAGCTCTAAGCGAAAGGTGACGTGACGTTAAAATGCCGATCGCTGGACAATGAGTACCCGGGTCCCGCCAAGGGCGCGCGCCTCGCCGCCGGGGCTCCGCAGGGCTCCGCAGGGCTCGCGCGCCGCTCCCACGCGCCGCCGCCGCCCCGCAAGCGCGGGGCCTTAAAGGGTTTGTCGGGCGCCCTCCGTTGCCCAACGCCTGGGAGCCGCGCCGCGCCGCCCCGCGCAGCCCTCCGCTATATAGCGCGCGTGCCTCGCGCCGCTCAGTCGCCCCCGCAGCCTCCGACGCCCCGGCCATGCATCCCGCCGCGCTGCTGCTCGTAAGTCGTCGGGCTGGCTCCTATATAGCGCGCGACTCGTCCTGCACTTTTCGTTTTTTTTACATTTTTTTTTATTACTGCTGATATTCTTGAGCGCAAAACTGTCTTGGGGCCTTCGCGGTATGTGTAAATCCGATAACAGCAATATGTACTTTTTCCATTAGAAGATAATGTCCTGTCCTGATTTTCAAATTTGTCAATTTTTAACAAAAAATCGACGTATTTTTTTCTTCTTAAAATTTGAAGATTTTATTCAAGATTAAATTTAACTTGCAATAGTTCCACGCTCCCTCGTCTCTTAAAATGTATGAAAGAATTTTCTCAACATCCAGTACTTCGAAATTTGACAACTTTATGTTTTAAAACACCATTTAAGACAAAGTATTGATATATAAATAAAAGCGTTTTATTGGAAAATTTTTACTTTTGTTGATGTGTTACGGCTTGTAATTAAATATTGAATATATAGGATCTATTGCCTGCATGATAATTAAAATATAAAAATTAATTATACAATGTAACAAGTACTGTTAATGGTTCATCTTTCATGTGAGTTTTTAAGAAGAATTTCTGGAAGTTTCATATAGTAAATCAACTCATCTTGTTTCAACTTATTTCAAATTAAACCATTTTTTAAATTTTTTCAATGAATATATCAATAATTATTAAAGTAAATTTATTGAAAATGTTTTCCAAAAATTCATATTAATGATAACTTTTTTAACATTCTTTACGTGTAAGAACATTAAGTAATTGCGTTTATTTCGAAGAATGTTCTTTCTCATTTTAATCACGAATTCCATATTCTCTTCCCATGACATATAACGCCCTGAAACACAGATTATTCATAACCAAAAATGCTTTCCTAAATTAGCTTCTAGGACACATATACCGATTTTTTTTAAAGTGTAATTGATAGTAGAATTTGAAAAATATTTCTCTTATAATCTTAATTATTAATTTTTAATCTATTATCTCCACATGTGTTTTGTGGTCAGTGTTAGTTTTATCCATAATTATAATTATATAAAGGTAACAATTATGTGAACCTTCCAATAATGTGTTATTAATTGTCCTTCATTTACCAATTTACCAATTGCCTTACCTTTAGAATATTTCCACTTTTCTAAGCTGAATAGAAAAAACTCAGTTTCCTGATTCTATTCCAAATCCTGGAAAGCAGCTCTGGTTTAAAATAACGGTGTGTAAATATAAATTGTCTCACAAATGTAGACCTGTTATATGAAGCAATCAAGAAATATTTCTCGTGATACCCAGCTCTCGAAAAAGATAAACATACGATGTAATTTTATGGGGCGGCAAAACATTGATTTGTTTTGTTTTTGTTTTTTCGTTGTCAACGTATGTTTCTTGAACAGACTATTGTTCTGCATATTAAGCGGGTGACAGGTTGACTGATTACTTACTACACGTGTGATATTTTCAATATAAAAAAATATACAACTATTAATTTACTTTTTTTGGGGGGGGGATTTGCGATACAGTACAGAAATTAAAAGGAAAATTTTGAAACAAATATATGCAAAAACTGTTATGAAGATGTTTTAAAATATAGATACCTTCAAAACAACATTTATTTTCATGAAATGTGAAAAGTGTAAGTAATTAAAATTAGAAATCGCGTTGTTGCAAGAACGACGAATAAAGAAATACAGAACCGTGAAAATGCAATTAAATTCAAGTAATTTATTTAGGGTTTTTAATACTACGAATATTTATTCGAAATGCATTTGTATTTCTAGACTACACAAACATTAGTTACAAATGTTTCATCTTAGAGCAGAGCTGCCTTGCTTAAGACATAACCAAACAAAAATATGAAAAACTTTCGACAATACATTGTGATAGAAACACGTTTAATAACATCTCAGGTCATTCTAGCTATACTGGCAGGTCATTCAAAGGACTGGAAGTGCAAGACGTTGCTTTATTTGGAACAGCCACATTTCGCTCAAAGTATTGTAGAGACACTGACAGTCCCTAGATATGCTGCTTAGGAAGCTGGCTGCAACGTGCTGTAGATTCCATATTCAACCGACTCATAACATCTTTAATTATAAAATAGAGGTATAATAATAATAATAATAATAATAATAATAAAGTTTAAGAGTTTCCTTTTGAATATTTCATTTTAAAAAAATGTTGGGACTCTATCACATGAATAATCATTACATAAAAAATAATGCTCTTCTTATCGGCTCAAAACTTGACTAACTATCCGTGTCATCTTCAATCTGGCAGTCTTAAAACTAAGATAATGAAACGTTTTGATTGAGCTTTGAAAAGGTTATTTCAAAATTTTATATTTTTAATTTTTTTAAATTAGTCCTGTGAACCCAATATATTGATATTTCTTTATTTTGATCAGATTTAATTTGATTAACAGGGAATTAACTATTATTATTATTATTATTATTATTATTATTATTATTATTAGTCAATAAATCCTTTATTTCTATTTGATTATATCAAAATTATTCTTCATCTTCTGAATTACCTATTTTGAATATCCTTTGATGAACGCAATATTATAGTTATACTCGTATTTAGAGGAGCGGCTGTTGGTGAAACCAAGAGTGAAAAATTACCTGCTGTATTTCCTCCTGCTTCGCTTTCGTCAGCTGGAAATAATTTTGGATACAATGCGAACGAATATTTTTCTTATTGGAGTTTGAAAAAGTGATTGAAAATAAACTAATATCAATTGACTTAATTTGAAGAAGAAAATATTTTGATGTGTATCAATAATATTAAAAATGATAAATTGTTTAGATTTGTATTATTACATGTATCGTAGCAACGTGAATATCTTCATAATAGCTTCGAAATACTTCAGGTACCAACATGAATTTCTGGTTTGAAGCAACAAACATTGAAAAGTGGGTATTATTACAATTAAAGCTGCGTTTAAGATCCACATGTAATGTTAAATATGAATAACAAGAAATAGTAAAGTAGAGTCAAAAAATAATCTTTCGATGCGCACGGGAATGTTTTGTATGAGCCTGACTTTTGAAATCGTGGGTGGCTAATTCAATTTGGGAAACGTGATCTCTATCCACTATACGGAGATATTTAAAAGTAATCGCAAGCTTCTGAAGAAAGAACCGTCCGGACCTAGTCACATGTGGAGGACATATAGATGTAAGCATACAACCTACTCACTTGATATCTGGTTTTCAATTGCAGTGACAAAACTCTGGGTAATGCCAGAACGTGTTTCACGTGCTTCAGTGCAATGTGCAACCGCTTCCTCGTGTCGCTCTCGATACATACTCTCCTCTCCTGTCTGTTGCGCCCAACGTGTATATTAGGATTCCCTGTCTCTCCTCCCCCAACCTGCGAGCGCACCAGCTGAGGGCCTCCTGCGCAGGCCGTCGCCGCGGCCGCCGCCGCCCTGCCGGGCAGCGCGCGCGCCGGCCGCCGCAAGCTGTACGCCGACCACTACCCGCGCTACTCCTTCGGCTACGCCGTGCAGGACGACTACACGGGCGACTCCAAGGGCCAGCACGAGACGCGCAGCGGCGGCGTGGTCAAAGGCAGGCTACGCGCTGGGGGCCCGCCGGGGCCCGCGGCGCCGCCGGCCGGGGGCCGGCCCCCGGGCGCCGTCGTGTACGCGCAGGTGGTGAGGCGCCCGCGCCGGCGCCCGCCGCCTCCGCCGCCGCCCCCGTGGTGTACGCGTACGCCCCCGGCCCCGCGCCCATCTACGAGGAGCAGCCCGAGGCGTACGAGCAGAGGGAGCGGCGCGAGTTCCGCCACCGGCCAGGCCTGCACACGGAGGCCATCACGCACGACCCGGCCGTGCACGGCTTCCGCTACTGACCGACTCCCGGACTCGAGTGGTGTCTAACTGCGCTTCATGTGAAGTGGAACTGTTTCTTTCTGTTTGTCACACCTACGATATTTATGCGAGAATGACTTGAACAAATTACCTTGTTTGATAAATTCTTGAGAGTGAGACTGCGATTTAAAATATAAAGTACTCAAAGTGTTTACCTCCAAGTTTGTGCGAGTGTACTTCTCATCTGAATTTCTAATATTTTGCGCATTACTTGTAAGATTAATTATTGCATCAAAACGCTCTGACTCTTATGACTCTTACATTATCTCTATAGATTACACCTGATCTAATTCATTATTCACGCCAGGTAAATCTTGTTCATTACTCTCATCATTATTCATCTCAGGAATGGCCAACGACTGGCATTTTGTACATATTTTTAAGTATATTTATAAACCTGTGTATTAAAAGTAATAAAGTGTGAGAAAAAATGCTTCTCCATATTTCTTCACGATGTTACGAAAAAATGGTAATACATCATTACTGGCGTGGAAAAGTTTCCACTTTCCTACGCAACTGTATGCGTTGTGGCAAAAACGATAATTTCCATTTCCCAACTCTCCCACTCGTTTCAGTTTCGCGTACGTAACCGAAGAGAAAACTCACACATTCGTTCATAATATGTTGGCTCTTTCTCGTACATCTTGCACATCGTAAGTTGGAGAAAATACCGCTGTCCTTGGACGATTGATATCATGTAAATGATTATTTTGCAATATTACGTTACTGCAGTTTCGCACGCACGTCTTTCCCACAACCTACAGAGTACTTAGCGAGTAGACAGCGGTTTGTTCCGTGAACACTCATTAAAGCACTTTGTTCAATGTTCACATCGTCTGCATGAAATCAAGAGCGTCTCTTTTGGCATAGCTGGGGCAGCCCCAAACGCTTTGCCAAATGGGTCGTGTCAAACGGTTGCCACCCACCGAACGGCACGGCGTTCCCACCCAGCAGTCCATTGAATCCGTTGTTATACAGACGTGCCATAAAGTGAGATAACACGAGGCAAGCGGTCACGCTCTAATTGCGTTCCCAGAGCAGTCCGTGGGTAGGGAAAAGCTCGCGAGGGGAGAGCGCGTGTGACGCAGGCGTGGGTTTCGTCGCTGGCCCGCGTCCGCGCGTCGCGACGCCTGCTCGTCGCGTATGCGCGCCGCGGCGCCGCCGGCGTCCGCCCCGCCGCCGCTGTCCCAACGCCACGCGCCTCTCCACGCACGCGCGCCGCGCCACGAGCGGCCCAGCCCCGGCGCGCACGCGCACGCGAGCGCTTAGGGACGCGACCGAGCGTGCGCCTCCTTCGCCGGAACGCTTTCAGCCATCTAGTGACCACGGATACACGAAATCTGGAAACAGCATTCACGTTCACAATCAAAACAATGCTTGTTCCTTCACCTACAAAAAAAATCTCTTAGTAAGGCAAGCAAATTCTCTCCCCAAGGCTTTTTTTTTTCTTCTCTCAATTTGAAGAGATACATAACAAAACCACATTTTGCAGAACCCGCTCCTAGACCATACTTTTTGAGGAGACTATTTCTTTCCGCTGTCATTGCCACCAATTTTCTCAACAATTAAAAATGTAAGTGGTGAGAAAGGATCACATCTTCAAAGCGCCGCCTCGAAGGCAAAATCCAGTTAAGAGTCAATCAACAGCGCGCACGCCTTCCGGCAATCCATAGCGCGCCACGCCTGGCACGCCAACACCAGCTCAGAGCCCAGCCCACGCCCCGCCAGCCAGCTCCACGCGACCAGCACCGAATGGTTCGGACGCGAAGGGGCAATGTCTGCGCTACAGGCGACCTCCAGGCGGCGATGAAGCGTTCTCTAACACCCGTGCTTCGACCTTCATTTTGTTTTCCTTAAAAACGGCTTAGTGCAACAAGGTGTAGACTCAGAAAATAGGTACGGGAGGTATAGAGAATGTCGGTGGCAATGATTTCGTAAAAAAACAGGCTTCCCAAATACGATACGGAAATGCGTTCGCCAAAATTAGTTTAGTGATTTAATTGTTTTTTGTTTTTGTTTTTTAAAATAAAGTAAAAAAGCCTTGGGGCTAGATTTTCCGATTAAACTCTAATGGTATTACAAGGTATTATTTTTGTAGGTGAAGGAAGAAGCAATATTTTGATTGTTGAAAGTGAACTGCTGTTTGCATATTCCTTATGTCAGATGCCAATACACTGTACGAGTCGCCTACCTTTACCACCAGTTATTTTCAACAATTGAAGATATTGGGATTCAGTTTTCCACTGAACCATGAACGAATGGAGATGATAGAAGCATAGATTGTGTACTGTTTTATTACTTCTTGTATTTGATGAATTGTTAAGTTTATTTTTAGAATCACACGCATATTTTCAGCTCATCAATTAGGCATAAATGACAAATACAATGATATCCATTTTGCCGTATATTAGATCAGATTGGTTTATTAATTTCTTGATTTTTGAGCCCTACAACGAACTAAAAGTTTGAATGTTTCCTCGCTGGGTGGCAGGCAAAGTCAAAGCATGATCAAGTAGAGCTCTGCCTAGTAATGTGCGCTCCTGCAAGTGTCTTCAGGGAATGCTGATCGTGAACTAAACACGAACGTCCCAAGAGTTTCTCAGAAAATTACTACATTCATTAAATGAATTCTTCCTTTGCGAACATTGTAAATGAGGAAAACAAACTGCATGATGCACATACGAATCTCATTCATTCATGTACTTCTGGGAAAACTGCATTGACATGTCTTCAACCGTTCAAAAATGTCAGGCATTTAAGTTATGTATCTCATCCTGCGATTTATGAACTCAAGCAAACCGCGAGACTTTACTTTTGTAGGTTTTGATACCCCACAATTTTACAGATCACATTATTTTACTTTAATAAAGGAAACGTATATTTTTATTTCAAGGGATCTAAATTTTAACATAATTGACTTATTTTCAGAGAAAGTGTTGAAGATAATGGAACTCTTGGCAGAATAAAATGAATAAGATTAGAATTTACGAAATGCGTAAATGTTTGGTTTCTATCCTCATCACGTTGACAAGCTGAAAACTAGCATTTCTTATATGGCGTTTCTAACAGCAATACGAATTGACACAGTCTGGCCACGACTGCAACTTTCTGCGCCGCAGACTCTGTAAAATATAAATGCCGTAACTTTTCTTTTTGGCACCTTCATCATTTTCGCAATGTCTTTAATGCAAAATCTTGGCTGTGTATTGCTAGTAAGTTTACAAAGAGAGAAACGTTTTCTGAATAACATACATTATGTGTTTAATAGATTTCGCAATTAATTAATAAAACTTTAACTTGCGTTTATGATTATCCATAATCATAGAGCAAAAGAGCTACTCTTATCTGTGTACTGTACACCTACCTTTAAATGTTTTAAATAATGTTTCAAGATCTCTTTTTCATGTTATAAATATGCACAGAAGAATAGAATTGATCTGATTGGAAATAGTGCAAGTTTTATTCATTAGAAGCAAACGGTCCTAGGATTCGAAATATTAATTGTGGATTTCTTCAATGAGAGTGTTTCTTTGTTTGTGATATGGCTTTCTTGGCAGAGGCCGAGAGGTCGGTCGTTTGTTTTTGTAGATTATGACTCTTAAAACAGCCCATTGATCGTTGTGGAATTAGTTGGAAAGTTTCACCACTTGCAAATTGTGTAGGTGGTTACAGACGAAGAAAGTTTACTAATGCGATCAAAGTGGGTTCATGGAGCCTAAATTATTTCAAAAAAATTAATCTGAGTAATTTAAAAATACTTTTATATTGGTATGAATCTGTCTAGGCTTACAAGCCTAAACAGATAGATTGTAGCCAGAGAAAAAGGTTTAATTCGTACTTTTTAAAGATTTCAAAGCTTTTCTAATTGGCCATTCAATGCGTTTTAAAAGTAGTTCAATTTGGCTCTTTCGCAAAATCCTACCTCCATGAAAGGGGCCATGGGTCCCCTTCAAAATATACAGAAGTAAATATTTTCTGAGGTACCTTTTTGAGTCCTAAGAACGGGGGTGGGTTCTTTTATGAGACTTTTGTGACAACGATGAGACGACTCCATTGAGTCGAATTGTTTTTCTTTTGTATTCATTTGCGTTTCAGTGCGTTTCAACTACTGAGGTCATTGAGGCTCATGAACGATTATCAATGAGTACTACATAATCTAATACTGATTATCTAATGAGATTGGAGCAGTGGTGGGATGACAGGAGTACCCATCGAAAACTCTTTGGAGAACCCGCTTTACCCACACAAATTGCACATGGATTGGCAGTAGCTCGAGCCTCGAGGGAAGAGGCGAGTGCCGAAAAGGCGGGCGCGGCCCCCTTCGCCTTCCGGCTGCTGTACAAGGAGCGCGCGTGCGCGTGGCGCAAGCCCCCCCCCCCACCCGCGCCGGCGAGAGTGACTTGTCCGCGGCCCTAACGAGCCTATTCATTGAGCTGCGTGACTCCGCACGCGGATGTGCGCCGAGGAAGTGGAAGGGAAAGGTAATGAGGTGGGGGAACTAAATCGATGCAACAATGCGTAAGCAGACCAAGAAGTTGTTTAAGCCTGTCCTGAATAGGGACCTCCGATATTTTATGAAAGCATTTCTTCTTAGATCATCTGTAATTAAAATATTTTTATATTTTTAACTGCAAACCCCGTTGTTTACATTCATATTCGCTTTGAAATAATGCTTAGTGAGCCTTAATGAATCCATGACCTTAATCTCGTGTTCCGTGTACGTCAATTCTGATCTCACTCAGGATGTTGTGTTTTCATGATCGCGCGTTGCTCTTGCGTGAGATACGCAACTGGATCGGCTGCGTTATCTCCATCAAACTCAGCACCATCTTTGTGGAAGAAGTTATTGTGTTTTGTGAGTTTCTGTTAAATATATCAAAATAACCAGAATTTCATTTAGCTGACCCATCATGGCAATTGAGATTTGAAAGAGCTATTTTCAGTAATTGATGCTGATGATTACTATATTTTTAACAAATCCCGCTTTATTTGACAATAATTACGGAAAGTTTGAAGTACATCACTTCTATTAGTACGCTAAGGTAACACGATTTACTTCGCCATATTTAAAAAATCATTGACACAAGCCCTGTAGGTGTGCTTATTCTTTTAAACTTCACAATACAATTTTTGCAATATCTGTTATTTCTTTCTTTCCTTGATGCATGTATTTCTTTGGGTTTTGTCCGAATTCGTGAGAGTGGTTTCGGAGATTCGGGCATTGGTCTCATTCCGATGAGAATCTACTTACCTAAGAAACTACGCGTAGGTCCTGGACCAAATACACAGCATCTTGTTTTCACGCAAACTTCACAGCTTCTATTCTCTTTACAGAATTATTGCCTGAAGTGTTGCCTCTCACGCCCTCGTAAAACTATCCCTCCCTCTGCAGGGAAAACGCAATGTATCTCGCTTTTCTTTTACGCAACGTGATCCGTCAGTAGGAAATCTTGTAATTTAGGCAAGAGGGAAGTCTTGTTCTTGCAAAAATATTATTATAGGCCTACTTCGTTTTTCATCTGTCAAGAAACGCTTTTGCCCACACGCCAGACTACGACTTTAGACCGGGTTCTTACTTGTGTCTTGAGTGACAGATTTTTCTTAGTTTAGTTTTACGTACTAACATTTTTAGATAATGCATATTTTGTTGTAACATTCTTCATCACAATAATTGAAGTAGCAGAAGTTCATTAAGGTATCATTTTGAGAGCTACTAATTTGACAGAGTTTTGTATCTTTATTCTATTATTTGCATTTATGCACAGCTTAAGTCTGATCATTGAGAATATACTCATTATACGTTTACAGTATATTGATAAGATTCAACTGTGACCTGTTTAAAAATTTGGAAGATATATTTTATTTAGACTCTCATTTTTAAAATGATGCTACTCCTGTCGGCGGCCTCTCAAAGGTCTTCTCTCGGCAACTTCACTTGGTTAACCTTAGTTAACATTATTGGTTCCGTCTTTCGGTTGCAACTGAGTTGACAATAATTCTTCTCCGTAAGTGATTCATTCAGACGGTAATTCCCAATTATTGGGGTTATGAACTGAATAAATCATTCAAGGATAACTAATAGGGGTGCGAAGTAAGGATGAAAAATAATAAGCAATGGCGAAAAAAAGTACTACTTTGTGTCTCAATTTCTCGACAATTGTAAAATTTCTATAAAAAACAGGAGAGAAGCAAAACGGAAGCAGAGCCTCCGCGCCGCCGGTTTTGAGCCTGCTCTGTGCACGTTTTAAAACAGATAAATAATACGAATATGTTTAAAAATTAAAACTTGTTGATTACCTGACCACCAGTATTGAAAATAGGCTACATTTTTTGTTAAGAATGTGGTAAAACAAAGTATGTGGGTTATTGTGAAATATTTGTTTCAGTGATTTCATGTTAGTTTTCTGACTTGCCATTTCTGCAGATTCACGTTTAGATAAGAGCATTTCAAAACAAGGTGCACATTTTACGTAAATTGGTGTAAATTGTACACACGTGTAAGAAGATGAAATCGTTTCTCTCGCTGCACCGCGGGGCACGAGCCGCGTCCGATGCAAGTGGACTTGACGTGAGCAACGCGGGTGCGCGCCGGGTCCTCACGGGCCCAGCCCGTGGCTTCGGCCTTCGTTCAAGCGTCGCTCGCTGCATCAGCATTGTCCCGTCTCCGCCTCCCCATCATCATCGTCATCATCAACTCCTCCATTTGTATCGAAGAAGAAAATAGCACAAATTGATCCGTCCTTGGATCGGGGTACGGGCTATAAGAAAAGTAGCAGACAAGGAAACGTCGGAGAGAAGAAAGCTGGAAATGGAGAAAAGAGTATGTAATAAGCGACG
Organism: Teleogryllus oceanicus; assembly: GCA_964035755.1. NCBI lineage: Eukaryota > Metazoa > Arthropoda > Insecta > Orthoptera > Gryllidae > Teleogryllus > Teleogryllus oceanicus. The sequence continues at coordinate 59,746,204 of CAXIVR010000008.1, forward strand.
ACGTAAAAAAAATGGAATGAGAGGAGAGGTCACGAAGTGGGTTGATATGCACATAATGTTAAGAAGATTGAGTTGGATATAAAAATCAGTGAGAAAATATCGTTATGTAAAGCAAGCAAGTGTGAGTAGTTGAACGGCGGGGAGCGCATGCAGCATGTCGCACGTCGTGAGCGGGAGCAGCCTACTGCGTCAAGGTGCGGGCGGGAGTCCCCGTGCGTGGCGCGCCTGTTGCAGCATCACGCCTGCGCCAGCTGGCCGCCCGCCCGCCCCCGCCCCCACCCACGCCCACGCGCGGCCTTGCATCACTGCTTGACCCCCTGACCCTCTTGCGCCCCTCACCATCGCCGGCCGCCGGAAGCGCTGATCTTGTCGGATCTTGTGTTTACATTGTGTGGGCGAATTACCTCAGACCTGCAAGTGTGTTTCCGTGCAATTCGTTTTGCTCTTGGAGGTCGCGGGTGTGTGACGCCGTTAATGAGCCGCATGCCGTGACATTTTCCGGTGAGCTCTACATCCTTTTCGAGAGTGTAGGGGACTTGAACTTGAGAATCGCATAATAGTTTGAAAGGGCAGTTTTTGCCTAGTCTCTCAGGTGAGAACGAAGAGTGCAGAACCATTCTTCCTTGCTTGTGATTGATTCTTTGTCACGAATGACGTATTGTTGCGAATTAATAAAACATACTGTGGTTACTAATGTGTATACTGGTAAATTGGTATTACGTGAATCACGTCATCAGATCATTTTATTCTCTCCTCATCGAAGCTCTTTGCGTACGCTTCTGTCATGAAGGCATACAACCAGTTATTATCATGCTGTCTCATTAGGTGAGTAATGTGTCACTAACTTTCGCCGAGTTATTAAACTGCTAATTAGCGAACAGTAATTGCTGTTAAGAAGACAAAGAGTTAACTAGTTATGTTTAAGATGTTTTTTGTTCTCCCTCTTTAAAGTGCACGGAAGCGGTAAAATAGTCTTAGTTTGATTTCTTTTCAAGGACGCATAGTTTCTTGAGCTATCCCCGACCCGGCTACCTATCTATGTGTCGCGCGTTTTTCCTAGGAAGATCGGTTCCCCACCATATTTGAAATTACCTATTTCTACATAACCCTCTATCCTGCAGTACATTCATTTCCTGGGATGGCTGAAGATGATGTACGATGTAACAGTTCAAATATTATACATGGTTACATGAATGCTACAAGCCATGCAGATATTCATGATTCAACATCCATACCATACTCGGGTTCCAACTGGTCCGGCTCCTATCTTACTGCCTTCGCTAGCTAGGGTTAAGATTGAATCAAAGGAAAAAGTATATTAAGCATGTCACTTTATTTCATTTTTGTACTTTCTCTTAACAATAAGCATGAACGTATAACGCTTAAAGCATTCCATTGACTGACTGGAAGTCTCCTCCCCTCTTTTAATTGATTGTCGTGTGAAATATTCCATAAAGTATGGCTTTGTAGGGAATTCTTGCTCTTTTATTAACGAAGATCATTCAAATAATACCATGCATACGAAGCCTTTTGTTAGCGAACTTCCAAAATGAAAGATTGAGAATCGGGACGTACTGAGATTCTCTATAAGAGCAAAATTGGAAATAACAAGCTTTATCTTAAATAATAATAATAATAATAATAATAAATAATAAGTAATAAATAATTATATCAAGAATATTTTGGTAATATTAATTGTACTAACTCTTACCAAACCGAATATTTTTACAGATAGCTACGTTGAAAACAGAAAAATATAATTTCTTGAGAAAAAAAAGTGCTTTATTTTTGAAGCTCCAGAAAATCTTCATTTTTCAGAATTTTTATTAGAGTGATGTTTAATTAATTAATAAACATTAATGCAATTTGCTTCACAGTGTCACTTGAAGGTGGTTTATTTGGGAGCATTTTACCAGTATTTATATTAGTATTTACAAGTAGTATTATTTAAGTAGTAGTTTCTCGTTTATACATTACAAGAAAATATTTTCAAACAAATTGGAAAGAGATACGAAACAGATAAAAGAGGGATCTATGCTAAGTGTAACACCACAACATGTAGATGTGACGATTCGTGGTTGATTGATGTTTCAACCGTTAAGATCATTAGTCCCGTTAGTGTAGAGCATGTTTTATGCGTTTAGGTGGTGGTGTTCCTCTCGCTGGATGGTGGGATCCGGTCCCAACCTACACGTGTGTTCGCAAGAGAATTATTCCCCCTGCGAAGGGGTAGCTCTGCCAACGGGATTCCGTTCCAGCCGAGACAAGCTCTGAGCTCCCCACCGCATTGACGACATGTGTAGTAGGAGAATGTGTAAGTAAGGGGAGAGGATATTGCGAGGCAGAGGAAGGAAAGATTGCGCACGAATCGAGGCCCCTTTGTTAGGGTACTGCTCTGGCATTCATTGGTATTGATTGGAGAAACCACAGGAAACTACCGATGAAAGCAACCGGCCACTAGAATTCCCCATTATCTTTGTAATATCTTTATGTCCAAAAATATATATTGTTTTAAATTACTAAATCTACACGTATTTCACCTTATTCTTGTTTTTTTTTTTTCACGTTTTGTTGAGATCTGATACCAGGTACTAGAAATCCTCGAGTATTTTATTACTGCGATTCTTTTATTCTTGTTTGTTTACATTTGTTTATTTAGTACATAATATTGATTAAAATTGGTTTACAAAGAAAATACTCGAGGGAAGTGTCTCTTCCTTCAGATCTTCCTCAGAACAATGAGTATTGTAAGCGAATGAATCAGTGATCTCCACAAAGACACAACTTACTATCTAGGGTTTGGTTACAGTACTCCTTACGACACGCGGTTATGCACATGTTTATATGTATTTTTATTTTAGTAGGTAGCTAAGAGGCTAATGTTGTACTGGTTGTGAAGCTCCCTTTCCACTTACAGGGTATGAGCTTATTTGAGCTTGAGGTCATTTTAAGCGGGAAAGTTTATTTGAAAAGTTTAGAGCTTAAATTTGATCCCAACACGGACTCCCCAACTCCCAACAACAACGTGCTGTGGGGGGAGGGGGGGCACTGCTACCTGACGAGTTTCTGACCCGTCAGACTGTTACATAAATCCTACTCCGCTTAACGTGAAATAGTTGTTGAAAATAGTTATTGCAATGTAAACCATCTTAATGAATTAAATTTTTAAAATTAATTAATTCACAAAATGACAGTTTATACATTGGAATTAGGTGAACATAGTTGAGAAAATTCATATTCTGGTTCCGTTGTGCTTCTGTTAGCCCGTATAAGCGAGGGTGAGATGTGCTCTGGTGAGGAAGGCGCGACCGCATTGGCACTTTCTACTGGGAGACGCCGCGGCCGTCGCTTTCAGCCTCTGCGCCTGCGATTCGCAGAAGGAGCGACGCCTCTGGCCCCCTGCCACGCGCCGCGCGCCGCTCCCCCGCGGGACGCGGGTTCATTCTGCGACGTCGCACGACTACTTTCGAGAAAACCTTGTCATTGATCAGCGAGCTACAAATTAATAACATGTGTCAAAGTCTTGCTTTGATTTTAATGTGCTTTATATGGTTTGAAATATGTAACAATTTTTAAAAGAAATTTTAATTGTACTCTACCGAAAAATGGGAAGAACATGGAAATTACTGGGTGCAAAACAAGAGTAGGTACCCTGCGAATCAGGCTTGCATTTCTCGTCGTAAAAAGGAGATCTTCAAAGACATGTGATTGAGACTTCTCATGATTTTGGAAATGTTCATGCGTTTATGACCGATGAATTCGTAAAAATATGACGTATAAAACGCTAAATATTGCTAATAAAATTCACGAACTCTTTTCAGTTGTCAGTTTACTTTACACTGCCAAGTCCCAACAGTCTTTCAAGACGTAGGCAGTGCGGCAAAGAAAGTGCAGAAATGAGAACAAGTTGAAGAAAATCCTCCGACTCGGTCGTACCTGCTTTTGCATTTCTACAGTTAAGAGTAAATTCTTCACAGGCTCTTCGCACATTTAAAACTTCAAAGAAGTCTGCAGAACGATTTGTATGAAAATATAAATACTTTTCCATTGTTGCTACATAATTGCTAAGCTCATCGTAATTACGAAATGATTTAGCAAGAAAGTGTAGAAAGAGTATGAATTGAATATAATCTTTTTCACGTGCTAATATAACTTTAAAACCCGAAATTGCGTATGTTTTTCTTCAATAGTACCCACTTTATATCTGTCAATACGCTAAGAATAATAGCTTAGCACTAACAGCAGTAACAGTGAAATGAAAAGTATAATAAATCAAAATCCGAGCCGTAATCATCCCAATTAGAAGGAAGATTAAAGAACAATTTGTTTTGTAATTTGTCTTCAATTTACAAGTGTAGATTGTTCGTAATTTCGTTGAGATCTACGGTCTCAAATATCAAGAGGAATGAACGTATATTCATATCAATATAATTTAATTGAAAGTCTCTCGATTATTTTTAACGAAAGTGTCCCGAAATTTACTGAAAGTTTCATGAGCGACTTCTTTTGAATCTGTTTTACTGCTGCTCAAAAATGTAGATGCAATAACTGTTATTGTTACTAATTTTTCGACATTTAAATTGATAATGCGTTTACAGATTGGTAATTTATTTACAAATTTGTTACATAATCTGGTCCTATGTAGTGTCGTTAAGCGACACTGAGCGGTGAATGAAATGATTTGTTACTTCGTGTTTTTGAGGAAAACAAGGAGTGAACCAAGTATTTTGACTATTGTTGAGAAAGCATCGGGGAGAAAGTACGAGAAACAAAATCATGAATCATCCATTTGTATGCACATTTCCTCCTGGAATTTCCAATTGTAAACACGAAGTAGGTCGGTAACTTTTTAATGCTCGTCTTGTATTCATCTAGCGTTCCTCACCACCTTTGTTGATGCCATGTGTTTTCGTACTGTGTAATTGTTCGTGTAAGAGGGGCGTGTGCGGGTCCCGGTTAATTCATTTTACATCTTTATATATCTCAATTTGCCTACTAAATTCATTTAACGGGATTTATGTTCAATTCAACTTCTATTCTTAGAAGATCGCGCGTAATTAAATATACAACAAATGTAGTAGTATTTCTTCTATATCAGAATCGATTTTCTTGGAGTAATGATTGGGGGGTGTATGACATTAACGGAATAAATGAGGACGATAACTGAGCATTAGTCAACAGTTTCTCCAAAATCGTTTCGATTGTCATGCATTATGCATTTCGTTAATCAAGGGAAACATTGTATTTGCTATTATTAATAATGCTACGTTATTCTATTCTTAGAAGATCGCGCGTAATTAAATATACAACAAATGTAGTAGTATTTCTTCTATATCAGAATCGATTTTCTTGGAGTAATGATTGGGGGGTGTATGACATTAACGGAATAAATGAGGACGATAACTGAGCATTAGTCAACAGTTTCTCCAAAATCGTTTCGATTGTCATGCATTATGCATTTCGTTAATCAAGGTAAACATTGTATTTGCTATCATTAATAATGCTACGTTATTAAAAATATAAATCATCAGCTTATTATTAATATTTGTTTTAGAAAAATACCCTGTTAGCTTAATACATAACACACTAATTTGGAAGTCTGTTTCTACGACAGAAATGAGGTTAACAGTCCATGGAATGTGCCCCATGAACGTGTTTCTGAATATGTTTAACATATTTTTCGTCGTTTTATTATTTATAGAGACACAGACACAGTCTATTAATATGTGTAAAGAAGGAGGTGCAGGTGGATAACAACCCCATCTGCTGGGCAATAAGAATCGTTATAATTGAACATGAGTGCACTATCAATGTTCATTTTTCAGGCGAGAATTGTGTATGTGTAGTACATCGAAGGCGTTTTGAAAGCATTCCTGTTGCCCATCTGATAACAGCAATCCACGGAGACCAGCATCATAATAGAACACAACACGTTCCTACCTGTGAGGGAACGGTGGATGTTCTCGAACCGGAGAACGCTTGCAGAGTGTGGGGCAGTGTGGAGCCGGCTGGGGAGGGCGGATCTGCCCGCTGACGAAAGGGCCGCCTGAAGCAGCGCAAGGCGAGAGGCGGGGCGGGGACACGGCGGAGCGAGCGAGATGGAGCAGGGCGGGGTTGGGCGGCGGAGGGAGCGGGGCGGGGCGGGGCGGGGCGCGGCGGGCGGGGCGCGGCGGGGCGGGGCGCCAGGACGTGGGATGCGACGCACGCGCCACGGGGCGCTTTCGCGACGAGGTGACGCGCATCCTCCCCGCCCCGCCCGCCCACCCCGCCCGGCCCGCTCCTGCCCCGCCTTGCCGCGAGCGGGAATCCCACTGCCCTCTCCCTCGCATGCAGTCCGATTCGGCTGGATGGGACCTCGGAGGAGAGGGGCGCTTGCACGGAATACATTTTGCTTCCCTCGCCAGTACGTGGCTTTTAAATAACTCAACTGCGTGTGGTTTGTGAAATTAGCGTTATTTATCGCGCCGTATGAATCATTACATGATAGTTTAGGCACACGCGTTTTAGGAGATGCTTATTTCCAACAGGAAAATGTATCTCTAAAATATAATAATGGCTATCAGGTTAGCGTAATGAAAACATTTCGACAATTTGAAAATGGTAAACATATCGTCAAATGAATTTATCTTCTGAATATAATATGTATGTTATTTGTAAAAAGATTTCATATTTTTCTCGCATATATAGAATTGTATTATAAACTATTTCCCATTTCTACTTCTCTTTGTATTTTACGACACTTAACGATCACACTTTTTTACACCATTTAAACGTGATATTAGTAGATGACACACTTTTAATACATTGTTTCCCAAACTTCCGATTACAAGTTTTGAAAAATCGAATACAATGGACTCCTAACATGTTTTTGACATATTTGTTAATTTGTCCACAATCTGTAAAATAGGTCTTATAATTTCAAAACACTGCAAAAGAAGTATGGTGATTGGAAATTAACTCCTTTAATAGAAGAAAAGTACTAAACAGTGAATTATTTGCTATAAAATAGGCATGGTGAATTTATATTACTAATTTTCTATAGGTATTGCTTATGTCCATAATGCTGGAGTTATCTTTCCTGCAGATCTGCACTAGAATTTTTCATGTTTTCAGAATTGACCTATTTCCTTTGCACGCCAATTCTGTTGATGAGGAATAATTACTAGGAAAGGTATACAGGACCAGTTTTTTATGTTATTATAATAAATCTTTTATGTTCCTACCACTTTGTATGCTATTTTTATGCATTCATAAGCAAGAGTGATTTCTGCTTGTTCTGTTTCTTCTTCTTTCCCTTTATTCTTGTAGTTCTGTTTCATTCTTTAATCTGATACTCTGTTGTGCGATGTAATAGAAGTCGTATTACGGAAAATGTACTGTTCAAGTATTAGCATTGAAGGAAGATAGTAATAAAAGGTAAATTATTTAAATGTCTGTAGGCAAGTTGGTGTGTTTGTGTACGTGTGTAAATGTAGAACTAAGCTATGAATAGAGTGGTAAGTGACCTTGCAGTTCCTTTATGAATGAGAGGAGGGGCGTACGTGACAAGAAAGTTGGCAAGCACATACGACTGAAATGGTGAATGAATATGTTCCGATATAAGAGATTTGTTTACTTTTACATGTGTTTACGAGTATTAAGGAATTCAGTTTTACATTTTTGTGTTTCTGTTTTTCTTCACAATGTGGATGACAACATTGATTCCAATTGTAAAAATAAGAACATCGCCTTATTATTGACTGGGTTTCCATACACCGGTCTTCTTGACATTACCTCACGATTTTCCGAAAAAAATGAGAGCTAAATTTAAACTCTGACTTTCCCGTAATTGACTTTTAAAGATGGTATCAAACTATTTTTTTTCGGAGCGAATACAGTCATACATTTACGATAACTATTTATGAAATGAATCAATCATACAAATAAAACTTATTTCAATGTAATACGCACTCTGTTTTTAATTTCTTGTTGAGCTGTATTAAAGAGTGTATTCCGAAAACGAAGTTACACTAATTTGCAATCGGCAAGGAACCGAGAGAAGATAACTGAATTTCGTAAAAAAACGTGTAAATTGTGCAAAGTATGATTAAAGTACCCCGAACGTGAGTATCGATGAACAAAGAGGTTGAAGGTAATAAACGTGTAGTTTGTGGATCATCTACATACTATCAGTTACGAAGTGCGTCATTGCGTTTCTGGCGTCTGTATGTAGTAAATCGGAAATGGTTTTGGTAAATGACGCGCCAAATAATACTGACATAGTATTTTGCGATCATATCTTTGAAGAAACAAAATTCCGTAGAAGTTTTTTTAAAATTTGGTTTCGTCTGCGGAATTTAAACATACACAGCTATTTACAATTTTTTAAAATCTTCTTGATCACTTGATTCCTCTGAAGGTCCACCCCTTCCCTCGTCCTAGCTAACAGGTCAGGGGTTATCGTTATTGTGGTAACAGGAAATCGGTTACTGTGGCAAAATTTAGCAAAGGAAAACAGCCAAAATACCGTTTCCACAACGAGAACCCCTGGAAAATTAAGACAAACATCTTCCGGTTATATTTCATATGTATTTAATAACATCGCTGTATCGCCGTGGACGTTTGTTTTGATCTATACCCACTGCGCTTAGAGATCATAATTTTGCACAGAGTTTATTTAGGAGCACGTGATTTGATTGCTTCATATTTACCTTTTATGAGCGAGAACTTGGGTTCAACTCTATTGAGTTCGAAAGTTATTTGAGGAAAATACAATTTTATCAAATACAAATGTATCTGATATTCCTACGAAAAGTCATATATTTTCTTCTTTGATCGAGGAGTAATTTAGGTTTGAAAATAAATTGGAGTGCTTGCGAGTGCGGGAAGTTGGGCCTGAACACCACAGCAAAATGTAGAAATGCTTCTACAATAGCATCACTAGATCTGAATTTCACGGTATCTTGGGTATTTTATTTCTTCGGTACCTTCTTAATTATTCCCATGATGTTCGGTATTTGAAACCCGATAATTTGAAATATTCTATAATTTGAACTTTATTCTCTTTATAAATACAAAAACATTTTTGATTACAATTTCAATAGCTACGCCTTTCTGGATCAGTGATTTAATTAACAGATTATTGTTACGAAATGATATAAATATTGCTTGAACAATGATGCAGTTAGAGGCAGGGAAAACTGGAAAATACCGAGAGAAACTGCTACGATAACTTGTATTGAATACTACCAATTAATTATAAATAGATCCAACATGGATTTGAACCTCTGTACATCCCGATGTTTCGACTGCGGTTTATACCATTATGTTCCGAAACATTTTTTCTTATCAATGCAGTTATAAGCGGTATAACCTTTGTTATTATTTTTTAATATTTTCTATTGAAAATGCAATAAACAGCAGTATCATTCTTGAAAGAAAATTTTTGCATGTTCAAAAAGTACCAGTAGGACATATGAGTCCCACCTAAGAGTATCAGTGGGACACATGAGTCCCACCAAAGAATACCAATGAGACACATATGTTTCAGCTGTTCCGGCGTCGCGTCGAATATTTTTTTAAATAATTTTATTTTGTTATATAGCGACGTAAGCGCTTTATAATATTGTATATGAACTATAACCTAGCAAGCGTAGTACTAAGTGCTACAGGAGAGTGAGGATACTCGCACTGGAGACCTGAATAGTTAATAGTTTTGTATGTGAGAATGTATGGGAGGATAAGACAATTACAGGAAGAAAATAAAGTAAAAAGTAAGTTTGTGAAATCATGCATTTCTCTTTGGGGTGGTTTAAACTTATCCTTCGGGAATCTAGATTTGATTCTTTGGTGTTGGTTATATGTTTTTTCTAGGTTGAGTACGGAAGTTGCAGGGGAAGATGGTAAGGGATTTTTTTTTATTGGTGATTGAGATAATCATCATTCGTGTGAAGAATCAATTCTCTGTGAAGTTGCTTGTTTGATACATAGCAAGGCGTATTGATGGCAGTGCGAAGGATTTTATTTTGGAACGTTAAGTCAGAATGTGCGAAGAAAGTAAAAACTGAGTTTGGTGGTGGGCCGGAGTGGCGCGCCGCATCGCCCGCCCGTGCGCGTCGCTCGGCGCGTCCGCGCCCGTCGGGGCGGCGGAGGGTGGCGGCGCCGCGGGCGGCGGGCGCAGGCGGCGGCGGGCGCGTCGCCCGCGGGATATAAGCCCGCGCCGGGCCCATTGTCGTCAGTCGCCACCGCCACTTCACTTCGCCATGGCTCTCCTGCAGGTGAGGACCCCGCCCCCGGCGCTGCCGCAGGGGATGTGCCGGTGCAGGGCCTGGTTTGCGCGTCGCTTCTCCTCTGGGTGAAAGCGTTTCGCGGCCTGGAATGTCGCAATTCGTAGAAATGCGCGAGGATGTTTGAACGACTGCAAAATTTATCTGTGAATTCGCTAGTGGAGTCAGTAGAAATCTATTGGGTGCTTTCTAGTGTAACAGTTATTTGTATGACATTATTTCTTTGAAGATAGTTGCACGAACGAGTGAAAATTGATGCATTGAGACAAATGACCATGCTGAATGTGTGGAGAAAGTAGAAATCGATAATAAAACATTCATCGATGCAATTAATGTTATGCAGACGAATTATTTATCGTCATTTTCATTGCAATTTAATATCTTGAATTAAATAATTTCGCGTAGAACATTTCAATGCGTTGCGACTTTCGAGGAGAATTTTGGTTTTGTCATATATCACACTAGTTTTAAAATATTTGCATTCAAATTATTAAATCGTGAATATGTGGCCATACGTATAAGTATGTAGGCGAGCATGTTGCAAAGGTGTGTGTGTGTGGCAGGTTCTGTTGAGCGCGGCGCTGCTAGCGGCCGCCGCGAGGGCCGGCGTGCTGGCGCCCGCAGCTCCGGTGGCCGCGCCCCTGGCCGCCCCTGGCCCTGCCCGTGCCCGTGGCGGCGCGCCTCGAGTACGCAGACAGCTACCCGCAGTACCAGTTCGCGTACACGGTGCGCGACGCGCTCACGGGCGACTCCAAGGCGCAGGAGGAGACGCGCGACGGCGGCGTCGTCAAGGGCAGCTACTCGCTCATCGAGCCCGACGGCGTGCGGCGCACCGTCAACTACTACGCCGACCCCGTCAACGGCTTCAACGCCGTCGTGCAGCGGGACGTGCCCGTGGCGCTGGCGGCGGCCGTCAAGGCGGCGCCCGTGCTGGTGCGCTGAGCGGCCCCCCGCCCCGGCCCCGTCTGGTGCCGCCCCCCTCGCCCCCCCAACACCCACCACCTTCACCAAGATGTAAATAGTTTCGAACGTTCCTCCTTCGGCCTCAAACCCAAGTTTCCCTACCGTCCCGATTTTGCACCGTTCCCGTAGTCCACCTCTAGTTACTTTTCTCCTCGACCAGTTTCCCGATTTCTCTCGTGCGGAGAATGTCCTTCCCGCGGGGGAAATGACCACCTGGGGCAGGCGGAGAACCAACGGGGCCACCTCGTTACCTGTGTTGTTATTGTTACTACCTGCCGCTCTGTTGCACGGCCATGTATATTGTTCGTTTTGTATCGTACCTCTGCTACTTTTATACCGACTGTATGTATGCTTTCTGCTGTACGCACGTTCCTACGCAAGCAATAAATTGTATAGTACTCGCTGACGACTGACTTTTATTACCTTTCCCTTCTATATTTTCCTTCTTCCTCCTGGATGTTGTGAACAGTAACGTCGATGACCTGTTAAAAATAGTCTAGTTTGTATCAAAAGCCAAGTCTCCATTTAGTGCTTATTATTTGGTTGCTGGTGATGTGTGCATTCCCTTCTTAATGCTATGATATCTCGTCCTTTTCACAAGAAGATGGAAAGGATTCTGAATTGTAAAATTAAATAGTAATACTAAAATTTCCAAAAGAATGAATCATATACCATATCGTTCTGAAAAATGATCAGTATTAGTATTGTTCCTTTGTAAGTTTCTCTCCATGGTCTCTTCAACCAAATTTGCCCAACTTTGCCCGATTCCTTTATTAATTTAGAATTGTATTAATACTTCGTAAAATACACCTTTCATAATTTGACAATTAGTCTAAAAACGTTAATAAAAGTTAAAAATGTGTTTCCTAAACAAATTCGGATAAATTAGCTTAAAGTAAAATTGCTTCAATATGGTGATTATTTTCTTCAAAAATTATGTTTTAATATTGATATGATGTTGAAGTAACAATATGGAGTGATTATTTTCTTTCCGAACACTTTAACTTCTATCCTGATTAGTCCCGTGTGTGTATTACATGTTATATCGCGAAAGAGAAGGGGACAAGGTTGAGGAAAGCCGGCCTGGATAGCAGAGGTTGTTATGGCTGAATGGCCGTACCAGACTCGGCTCGAAGGGTCGCGGGTTCGAATCCCGCTTCGAGCTTGGATGTTACGTGTGGTTGTGTTGTCCTTAAGTGTACTCCCTTCAGTTCCCCCTACAGTTTAAAACTCACAGTGGTGGCTATATGACCAAAAATAATTTAAAAAAGGTTTGAGGAAAGAATTGTCTCATGAATTCTTCAGAGAGCTGGTGAATTCGACGTTAGTTATCTAGCCAGTGGCGAACATTATTATCTCCGTCAGAACTCGACTTTAGGACCTCCAGGTCAGAGACGCTGCAGTGGCGAAAGCTGTTGCCTTAAGCATCTCCAACGCTACCAATGTTGAGTATTGCGGCTAATGATCCTTTGTTAACTTTAGCATTATTAACCTTAATCATTTATTGAATATGTAATTGTTATATTTGTTATTATATCCTGATGTATAAGAAATGTATGAAAATGAAATTATAGAGAATAAATTTCATTATATCTGAATCTATTGTGTGTGTTTTTATCTGTCTGCCTCTGGTAATAAAAAGTCATTATGCAATTTCATGAAAAAATGTGATAATGGAACTTATTTTTTATGGCGATCTCGAAAATAAAGCCTTTTATTTCTTAAATCAAAGTATATTATGAATGTTCGTGAAACATGATTATAAATGACAATTTATGAAATCGTAAAATGAACAACTGTCATTATTAGTCAATATTATTATTATTATTATTATTATTATTATTATTATTATTATTATTATTATTAATCATTTTGTCTCGACTGTTCAAATAATTAACTGCCCAGCCACGAATCGATCCCAGATCTCCTGGTATACACCCTGTTGCTTTCACAACTTGAACTACATAGACAGTCTCTTCGAACAGCCTTACGGAGACAAGAGCTTTGTCACAGTTGAAAATGTAGCGGCTACGTGGGAATAGTTTTCCCATTTCGCAATTTTCCACTACCATTTCAACCCCATAGCTACTGCGCATGACGTAATTATCTAAATTGGCTAGACTGTTTAATGAATTGACTGCCCCAGCCATCCGGGTATCGAATCTGGGTCTCCCGACTTACACCCAGTTGCTCTAACCACTTGAGCTTCCGGGGCAGTCAACTCTTCAATTATTGGGAGTGTGACTTTCGGCTGGGGCAGTTTCTCTTCGTAATTGGAAAGCTTCCATTTGTGACACGAGGTGAAATGTATATTTTTATTGTTCGTAGGAGCATATCAATGTTTCGTTCCTTTCGCATGCCTTTAAAGTAGTGTCGATAGTCACATAGTGAATCCGATGTGGGAAGTGGAGGGCTGACTGTTCGTTGCTTGTTGCAGATCGGAGGACGAGCGCCGCTGGAAGCTCTCGCGCCACGAGACGTTCTCGCGCATGCGCCTCAAGCTGTGCCCCAACCACGCCTTCGACAACCACATGCAGGCCAGCTCCCTCAGGGACAACGCGGGTAAGTACTCTCCAATGGCGGCGAGACTCGCGTTCTTTATGATCATCTCCATTGTTACCCAGCAGTTCTCGGAAGTTGTAGGCTGTACATTGATCTATTTCACTTTCACTTCTGATTGTGCGTGTCTTCATGATACGTTGCATCGTGTCGATGACTCATGTTGCGACCTTTGGAATCTTCACTTTAAGGTTAGCTGTATATATTAACAATAAAATGTATGGTACATACTAAGGGTATTTAATTTCCTTGTCATGTACTTTTTATATAGAAAGACGTTGGAAGTGAAGCGAAGTAGTTCGGGAAAATGTTTTTGAATGTATTATTTGCATGTAATGTGTAGCGAAGTTCGCAATTGAATTGCATAATGACTGCTGAAATGCATTCGTAATAAACAAGTAATTGTAATATTAATTATTCCACATCATTCCTCCCTTCCTACGAGAAGTACGCTTTTACGGCAAATCTTGTTAAACAAAAGTTTTTAATACAACGAAATTTTAGTTTGTCGGTGCCTTATTCGGTGCACTTAGCTCAACGCAAAAATGCTGGTGCCAATTTGAAACAAGCCCCGTCTTTCTGTTTAAAAACAAGCCCCATTTGGAGGGACGTTTTGAAACATAATTACTACTGACAAATGTAATTTGGGCGCCAGGAAAAGTTTGTTTTACATTCTTGCATAACACGTGTCCAACTAAGTATGAATTTATTCGTACAAAAAAATAAAACTTATCGTTTAAAATGTTGCGAATTATTGGGAAATACCATACCTTGACAAGACTATGGTTACTGAAAGATTGAATATGGTAGACATACAAAGCTAGAGTTCCGGATCCACGGAAAAATACGTCGGATCAGCAGAATTTGTAAGAATATCGCTAACTGGAAAGAGGTATAAGACGAAGTGACTTGGCATAGAGATCCCAACAGTCAGGCCATTATTTTCTCTGACATCAGAGTTCGACATGGGCGCTTCAGAAGTCCTCATAAAACCACCAGAAATATTCAAAGAAAATCTCGAATGAGTTTCAACAGATGCGGGTCATGTTGGTCACCGTTGTTACCGAAGTCGACTGGGTTTCCTTCACGTAAGTCACAGAGATACCAGCAATGGAGTATCAAAGCCGAGAAGACATGCTTGCTGTGAAGATTTAAAGTGCTGGACGGAAGATAGTTAACGGCAAATTCGGAAATTCGTTGAAAACATGAAAAGATGGACAAAATGATTCACTTGCATACACATGCGGTACTCTACCTCGAATGTCGGATGATCAGTTGAGAGCCCAGAGCTTGTCCCGGCTGGGGCGGTTCGTCCTAGGGGAAATACCATCCGCAAGCCGATGAGTAGGTCGGCACCGGATCTCACCATCCAATGGATAAGGAATCACCGTCCGTTCTCGGAGATAAAGCATTCACCTGTGTGGTGAACAGAACTGTGGTCATAGCAATTGTCCTGCCTGGAAAAATCAATAAATCAGGAAGGGTAAATAGTAATAATCTCCCACAATAATATTTGTATTTTATTGTAGAATATTATTTCTATTTTCCCTTCCATACGGATTTTCGCGGTATACGCCGAGTTTATCAATAAATGAACAAAGTGGGCTCTTTAATGTTCAAGAGGCAGACGAGTACCTCCACCACTCGTAGCGAGGCGGCGGTGGCGCTCGCGGGAGCCGGAGAGCGCCGGGCTGCGCCACTGGCAGCGCCGGCGCCCTCGCTCCGCCCCCGATGCAACCTCCGCAAGGTCAATGTCGAAAGGAGGCCGCGCCGCGGGCGCCAGGGCACGCAGGCCGCCGCAAGGACTCTCACCAGCGATGGCGCTTTTGGCACATTCCGAGCACCATTCCGCGGTGAAATCTCATAACGCTCAACTTCAAAACAGTTGTAGAGCGTTGGCGGCATGCCGTACATTCAGACATTTCTGCATTATTTTTAATGTAAAAGTACATGAAAGTAATTTAATGCACGTGTATATTAAATTACACAAAGTAAGTTAACAGTCGTACATTAAATTTACATTGATTTTAATTAAGCATTAAAATCAATGTACGTTTACATTAATCTCCCTTTAATGTACAAGGTACATAACAAAAGAAGGTCGTTGTGCGCAAAAAGAGTTCTCACATATGGGTACATTCTGTGTTCTGATGTCATTCACATTTGTGATAATCCTGTATATTGTTTCATAATTGATGCGTCTTCCTACGACAAATAGAGATTTCGATTTTACAAGCAGCAGTGAAAATTCCATTGACAAATCTCAGAAACCAGCTCCTATACTATTCCATAAATATCAATTTAACATTCAACAATTGTATCCGTATGATTTGCTCATTGCGTTCATGTCCTTATTCTTCATTTGTGCAAAATTGTCCCTCTCACGCTGTGACGTACTACATTCGACGTTCATTTTGAGCTGCTTGGTGTTATAGCCTTGCGCTATGAAGTGAAACATAAAGTCACATCTGCGAAAAAGGTTCCTGGTTTCAATTTTATCATCAGTCTCGTGTCTCGCAGAGCGAAGTTCAAGATATTACAAATGTGTCAAATACCACCGTTGCTTCTTGAAATTAGTTTTCAAATTTCCTTCGAGTTGCGAGGTGGGCTCATCAAAATCGCGCTTCCAGATAGTTTTTGTTTGAGCTTCTCGATTGATTGAGATGTTGGGCGACCTAAGTCTGGAAGATGTATTTGAATACCTGACGTATCGAAGAAGAACTGCCAATTTTGTGTTGCGATTGAAAGTACGTCGTGCTGAGGATTTTATTTGATAAAAAGATGGCCTGACTTGAATGAACATTGAAAACTTCACTTGAATTTGTGAAACTGACCTCGTTCACCCAGGTCTGCGTTCCAGACACTCATAAATTTCCCAACTGGTTTTTACACATTAGTCTGGGTATTTGTGTAGGTGTTAGTGCTGATTGAAGAATGGAGAAGACCACTAAAAGGAGCTAACAGTGCATTTCCATTGTGTTCTTCGCAGATTGATAAGTGTAAAAAACAAGAGAATGAACTCAAGTGCGTAAACAGGCTATACTTTCTTTCGTCCCATCTTCGGTATTTATTACTTGGCCTCGGAATTAATTTTTACTTTTACTCTATTGCTGTCCTCATAAAATCGCCTCATAGAAAACAGACAAAAAAGCTGAAAACAAATGTAGGCAAATTTTCATTCAATAGGACTATAAGACATTGCAACAGTTTACCGGCAACAGTTTTCAAAATTATTTCTCACAAAACCTGTAACCTTAGAAACATGTTAGAATTAGTGTAGTACCAATTGATTAAGCAACTTTAGTATCTTACGCATAGTAAGCATCTTAAGCAGCTTAAAGTGCTGCGCAGTTGAGTGACGTGTTATGAATGACGTCTAACAGTGTTGAAACGTAGGGCAATACAGTGAAACGGAATGCAGTGCTATGAATCGCCGGTTGATTGTGTCCTACAGAATATTAAGCGTAGTAAATTAATATTATATTGATAAGCGTTTATTTTGTAAATAACTGCTTCCGAGGTGTACTCAGTTGCAATTAAATATATCTTGTCTTATCTTCGAGAAGTCTTCTCTAGTGAAATGTAATATCTACGATAAATATATCGTGAAGCTTCACGTTCGGAATAACTGGCCCCCTTATTTAGTAAAGTAGGGCCAAATCATTATTTTGTGATGTTGCAAAATATTTCCCAAAGGCCGAAAGTAACCCGACTACAATGGCCTGTAGAGCATAATTCTATTAGTGTAAATGCTTTGATATCAGCAGCTAAATTGTATCCTATTGTCGCATTGGTTGGGATTAGTACAACGTCGGTGTCGTCGGTCGACGTCGTGTTGTAGTGTAGCTACGAAGCTGCTTCTGTGAAATTCTGTAGTTGTGCTCAGAATGCGCGCGCAGGGGTAGATCGTCTCCGAAACAAGAGACCAGTCAGTTGGTTGCTTTCGGGAAGGAAAGAGAGGATGAGCGTGGCCGGTGAGCACTTGGACGAATGGTGGGCGGACTTGTTTTTCTCATTATTGTGCGACGTAATAAAAAACGTGCACACTGGGTTAGATAATGATGTCTCAAGCAATGGCCATTTTTTGGATAAAAGTTACAAATAAGTATTCTTTATGTGCAGAGCTGCTAAAGTGTATACACGGACGAGGATGATTTTTAAAAATAATTATCTTAAAACATTGGAATATATATTTGATCATTATTGTGACGGAAGTGTTATGTATCATATAATAAAAGAAAGGTGTGCCCTTTTAGTGTAGAACTTTAAGCCTAGCTTTTTATGTTTCTTTATTAACAACCATTTTTGCTGTCTGTAAATTTAATTTTTTTCTTGTGGTATATGAGTATTCTTAGTAATATTAAATGGAATGGGAATACAACAGACAATATATTTATTTATTTTATTTGGTTATTAATTTGGTTTACCTTGATACGCACAGGTATAATGGACTTTGAACCTATGCTCTTTGGAACGGGATTTGAAGGAGATGAAAGTGGTATGTAAATCTGCACACACAATGTAATTTATTATCAATTTTTATGATGGAGTAATGTCTCCCGCTTATTGGAAAATGTTCATGTCTCTTGTTGTGTCTCTGGACGTCTATGTATTCTGTGTAAAAGCTTTCTTAGTTCGTGCTTTAGATGCTGTGTATCAATATATGTTGCTTTGAGGGCAATTTCCCACGAGTGATCCACCGAATGTGGTGCATATTACATTTCCAATGAGGTGCAGATGTGCATACTTCCTCCAGTGTGTGTGTGTGTGTGTGTGTGTGTGTGTGTGTGTGTGTGTGTGTGTGTTATTTTGTAACTATTTCATTGTTTTTTCTTTAGTACTATGAATGCAATAAGCAAAAGAGAATGACAAATGTTAAAATTAGAATCCTATCCATGTGTAGATATTTTCGAACGCACAAATATTTTGTTACCACAAGCGCCATTGTCCCCACATATACTCTTTACTGTCGTCACATAGTAAAATACATTGTTGCTTACACTAAAGAAATCACGCTTGAAAGTCTTTACCGATTTGTATATTTCTAGGACGTCAATATTACAAAATTGATCGAAGCGTCACACATCTGTAGAAAATATCATATTTAACTGAGTTCTTGGTGATATTGTGTTGGTTCTGCAATCACCGCTTCTGTCCGTAAACACACACATGAGGTCCACCCAACAAAGTCGAATTTACTTATACACACACGTTTTCTTGAGCCCCTAATATCTACTCCAATCCTTTACTAACGTTAGTTGAATTCAGAATAAATGATAAATAAGGAACGTTGTTGCCAAAATCTGATTTATAAAATAATATTTTCGATAAAAGATTTCATTTATTTTTTAACTCTACTTCACCCTTTTACAGTTCACAGTTGAATGAAGAATAAAAGAACCCACAAAGCAATGTAGGTATTATTTGAAAAATAGAAATTTTCGGCCCCGAGAAAAGGAAACTTATTTGAATCGGTAAACAAATTACAGATTAGATTTGATTATTGATGATGATTATTGATGATTATTGCTAACAAAACAGCAGTACGCATCTCCGGATCTACTCTTAACACAACTAGCAAATGGAGAGCTCAACAAAACGTGCGCCAATGACTTTATGGCCAAAAGCAAGACAAGGAGCCTTCTCGGCAACTATAAAAACACTTTGCTTCTTGAATCGATTATTATAATAAGAATTGAAGATACTGCGATGCTTTTATAGTTAGCATCATCCTTACGCTAATAGTCTGAGTTTGGAATGGGGTAAATCATATGCAAAAGTAGAAAACAGTTTAATGAAAGTTCTTATGTGAAAAATTCTATATTTGTGGTTTGATTACTCCTATTTTATTTTTATTTATATTACGATAAAAAACAGTTAAGAACTACGTGGAACGTACCTCGGAGGAAAATGCTGTTTGTGCGCGTTTTCTTGAGCTCTGAGACCCCTACCTTACCTCATATACTTACTCTGAAGTGGAACTGTGAATGCCAGCGACAACGAACGTTTTTGATAAGAATCTATGAGAATATATTGGCTCCCGTGTAATAAAAACTATTGGCAAAGGCAATGCAGATGCAGATGTTGGCCCTTACCCATTATGGAGCCTTTTTAAAAGAATCTAATTACTGTCGCGAGGACGTAGAGAATGATTATGTGAATAGCTACATTCTGCATTGACCTCACAAACGTGCACAGGTAAGGAAGCTACATTTATGTCCAGAAACAAAACAAGGGGTACCTCAGCACTTGTTCAAAGAATTAGGCAAATTGGACGAAAATCCTGGTGGAGGGCGGGTCACTGACCGAGAAGGAGAAGTAAAATAGTTTTGTTGGTGCAGATATACTACATCGAGAAAACTGAAGGCATTATGTATGGTATATTTTAGTCACCATTACCATTCAAATAAAGTGAAACGACGAAAAATATAACATACAAATAATTCCTGGTACAAACAAGGTGTTCACAATAACTGTTTAATATACCGCCTCACCCATGTTTTGAATGCAGAAAACGGCTGTCTCTAGTTCTGAAACCAAACGATCAGCACTATGTAGTAATATTGTATCTAATTGGGCCCGTTCGACTTTGTGTAATTTATTCTTCTATTAAATTTGACCTATGAGTATTTCTTCCTGTACGACTCTATTTTTCAATTAAAAACTACGTAAAAGACATAACAATTGCAATTGTTATTTTATCGTGTATCGCGAGAAGTTGATCTGAAAATTATGAACATTACGTAACGAAAAACGTTTTTTCTCTTTCTTTCTTTTTCCCAGAAAGATTTGCTCGCTTATATGTTATTTCGTTCATCGATCCTTGAATAACGTTGATTCTGAACAACAGCGTGTTTAATATTACTGTGCTCCCGATCTTCTGTATCTTGAACGTGTGTGAAATCGTTTAATTTTGTTTGAAATACTTTAGTTTCCTTTTAAAGAGTGATTTTTGTAATTTTGTTTGAGAGGGATATTTCAAATTGTTACTTTCAACGTAATTAAGACAAGTGATCATTGTATAGATATGCTGGACTGGAAAGCTTGTGCTGGCACATATCAAAATGTGTTATTGTGTGTTTTAATTGATATCAAAATATTTTTCATATTTATTTGTTTATTTAGGAGTCTATTTAGGCCCTTCATGATAAGACGATTAACTTCATAAGCATCCTTATTACCCAAGCTTCAAATTACAGAGCAGGCATAATTTCTTCTGTTACTCGAAGGGGATAACCGAGGAGTTTAAAGTTATTTCTCTCCGAATGTAGCAGAATGATTCAGCATAAAGTTGTTTTGTAAAGTAGTAAACTATGTGTAGAAGGTACAGCATTAAATGTATTGAAAATCGATTACAATGTTTTTTCTCTGTTCTCTTTAATAATGCACTCTATGATGATTCACGTCGTCCTGAGTCGTGCATGTCTCACTTCTAACAGATCGTTATATAACGAAGGCGATGGCTTGTTCACGAATCCATTATTTCATCAACCTCACACTTCATTATAGTTACGTAAAGAAAATTGAGTAAGTGGCCAACCCGATATCAGACCATCGCTGCAGCCGTCTGGCATGCTGCTGCTACCGGTAGTTATGAAGACTTATTGAGTTCTACCTTTCCACCTTCGTGCTCATTC
The DNA here is from genome assembly GCA_964035755.1 of Teleogryllus oceanicus. Taxonomy (NCBI): domain Eukaryota; kingdom Metazoa; phylum Arthropoda; class Insecta; order Orthoptera; family Gryllidae; genus Teleogryllus; species Teleogryllus oceanicus. The sequence goes on from CAXIVR010000008.1 coordinate 59,767,628, forward strand.
TCTGCCATTCACTTTCACAACTTCAAGATTTGTACAAGACATGAATTCTTTTTGAAGATATCTTTGTTTAGGGATATCTTTCATGAATTTAAGAGACATCTCGGACAAACTATTTTATATATTCTCACGATAACGGTTGGCCACCCTTTAACTTGCCCTTTCTTTACTCTCAACTTTACTTTCTCCTTTCTGTCTCAGCCAGCGTAAAGCGGGACAGCGTTGGTACGTATGCAATCGACGTAGGCGTATGAGTTTGAGATATTCTGTAGCTTAATTCCAATTCTCTGATGAAAATGTGCGGTATTTTTCAAGCCCTATTGTAATTTAAAAGCTTACTTTTTTACCACCTTCAACTGTGTATCTTCACACTGTTACTTCGCAAGGAGTTGGGCTTCATGTTTGGGTATAAACATTTTAAAAACTCCCTTTTTCTCATATAACTGTGTAAATTAAATGTTGTAGAACGTGCTTCCTAAGCAATAATATTTTCTTTTAATATATATTACGAACTCAATCCCTCGTTATCAATTATCTTTCTTATTGAGCTATTTGAAATGTTTTTTGTATCAGGAGTTTCCGATGTATTCACTTCTCTGATCTATTTGTATAGGATCTACCCTGCAACGCACCCACTATTTTGCATTCCATGCACACAAAACCCAAGCACAAATGAAATATTTCGTATGTTACAAACTTACATTTTTATTTTTCTAAAAGTGTGGGTCAGTGCTCAACGCATAATATCTTAATTTTAATTTACTTTGATGTATACAATTTTGTTGAAAAATAAAAAAATAAAAGAAATTTGGTAAATACTTTAATTTTAATTTTTGCTTTACAAACTTCTGTTCTATTACGAACGGTAATGGCTATTATAATTTCTCTTTCTTTTGTTATTTCGATTCGGCCTCATTCCCAGTATAAACGGATATTCTTTATCTCATTATTTTGTCATTGATTTGGAGTTTCATATTTTTATTAATACCCGTATATGCAGTTTTTTTCTTTCTGCGTAAACTTAATGTTATTTCGTTTTATGTTGTAATCACCCTGCAAAATATTTCGTAGTTTTCAATGCTGACCCACTATGAAACCTTGTTATGCGTGGTATGCTTGCAACTGTTAAACTGATGAATAATATTTTGTTCGTAATTTAAGTATGTGTGATAAATCATCGAATGAGTGTTTTTCTGCCTTTCTCCTGATTGGGTAATGTTTCTTATTGTTTTATAATTTTTTTATTTGTTAATATGAATACTAATAGCCCCGTCTTCCCATGCAAAATACACATTTATGAGACTGGCACAGCTTAGTTTTCGGGGATTATATTTGCCTTGTACATACACCTACAATTACACTTTACACCGTGTACTTTTCAAATACTTTTTCGCTGGTACTATTTTTTTATTTTCTAATCTACGAATCTAAATAAATAAAAATGTATGTGTTTATACTCGGTTGACATATGTTAAATGCAGGTTCGCCAATGAAAAGTTTTATTCAGATGTATTTTATTTTTAAAACATTTTTTTCGTTAGACAATCTTGTAGTTATGTAGTGTCGGCAAAACAAATCATTTTACATAAATACAAAGGAAATGATGGGCTTCGAACATACGAGTTGTGGTTTGAAATCGCCAGAAAATAATTAACGATACAGTAGATTGTTACTCTACATACTTCTGACTCGTCATTAGTAGTCGTAAACTGCACATTTCCAAATTTGTCCTGGAGATTCTACTATTATCCAGTCTACGTACGTAATTTTCGATTTTCATTAAGTATGTAGGAACATTTTCATTCAAGTTCTTATTGAGAATTTTGTCTTTAGCTGAGAGGCGAATGGCCTACTCGTGTCCCATTGTCATTTAGCATGAAATGATCATTGACATTGGACGGTGGGAGGGCTGTTACCATTTCCTTTGACTAGACGGAGAGTGGTGCAAGGCAAGTAGTAGCTTCCCGCTGGCGTTGCAGGGCCGCCGGGCGCGTGGCTGTGGAAGACGCAGCAGCTGCCGGCGCTGGAGATCCCGGGCGCCGTGCGCCGCGACGCCGCCGACGACTCCCCGCCCGACGAGGACGACCTGCTCAGCCTCATGCCCGACGCGCAGTGAGTGCACGGCAAACATTCTACACAAAAACTGAAATTAACCCACATTCTACCTTTTTCTTTCTTAGATATATCCCGTTCATGAACGAGTGAGAAATCATTTTTAGTATTGCTTTTTGCTTCAACAGATACGGCTGTAGCTACGATGTACATTTTTTAATATACAGAAAATATTTATTCTCAACCAGTATGGGGTTTTCACTATCACACAAATCATAATCTCTCTTTTTATGAATAATATAAATTCTCAAGGGGCGGCAAAATGAATAGGGCCCAGCGCGGCGACGAGTGTAAATCCGCCCCTGACCACACCCTACGCACAGCGCTTCGCCCTCGCCTTCTGTCCAGAGTGGCGTGCGCCAAACAGATACTGAATTGGAGTACGACCAGCTTACTTCCGATTGGTCAGAGGCAATTAGTTCATAGATTTTTTGGTCGTCAGTGGTCAGCATCTAATAAAAATGTTCGTGAAAAAGGAAAAAGGAGTATGAGTATATTCTGTTTTTCTGTACCTTCTTTCTCATGTGTAGGTGTTTTCTTGAGTTTCGGTGTTTATAAACTAAAATCTCTAAGGTTTTATTTAAATGCTGAAAGTTGGTTCGGTATCTCTTGAATTAAAAAAGCTGTGATTTCAATATTATTCAATCTTATGTGCCCCCCCCCCGCATACGTTCATTTCAGTGAAAACAGCATCTCAATATATGCATCGGTTCAGGAGATATTCGAAGGACACATCTGAAGTGAGTCATTGTATACAAATATACAAAATAAGGCAAGTTTTGTCGCGTGGTAATAGAAATTCTTCTGAACAATTCAAAAACATAATTTCACTGTTTTTAGATTGATTTGAAATTAAGTTTCTTCTACTTTTTGCCAGAAATATTTCAGCTTTGAATTCAAAATACACTGTTGGAAATAATTTTTGTATTTTTTTTACTGGTTCGGTATAACGTGTTATTGGCTTTGATACGGAGCCTGATATATAACTTACCTAGTTGGAGAGCATCGTGGTTAAAAGGGAAATATGAAAACAATTGAACGATGCTACATGTTCTCTCTTGGAGGGAATTATGAAAAGGAATTATGGGAGGGAAATATGAAAAGACAAACCGTGTCAACTTAAATCTAGTTAATTAGTAAACAAGTAAATCTGAATCAATAAAATGAGGTAAAAAATAAAGTTATATATTACCACGGGCGTTAACTGGTGCTCATGACTTAGGGCGACAAAGAGTCTGAGTACCTTTGGTTTGGGGGCATTTTGTCGCCGCTCGATCATTATAACCTCTATAACGTCCAATGTCTATGTAAAAATGCAAAACCCAAATTTGCGCTCACAAGGTGAAGCTGAGTTGCTTGCCCGCAGGAGCGAGGCGGGCGGCGGCGCGGGCGCGGGCGCGGGCGCGCGGCGGGGCGGCGCGGCGCGCCAGGACAAGCCGCGTGCAGGGCGCCGGCGCGGGGGGCAGCTTCCGCGACACCAGCCCCGTGCAGCGCGGCGACGCCGCGCCCGAGCGCATGGACTTCAAGGTGCCCTGCGCGCTCCGCAAGCACGCGTCAAATCCATCGAAAGCTTCAAAAGCAATTTTTTTTATTTCAAACGGGAGGCACTGTTTTCGATCTCTAAGGTTTCGTAAGCTTTGTGCAAATGGCGAACCGAGACGTCACTTTTTATAGAAGTGCCTATCGGGCATAAATAAAATCAGGGAGTAGGAAGTAAACCTAGAAAATGGTAACATATTTAAATATTTTCGTGAGAACTTCTCGAACAGTCGTAAGGTCTGTGCCTCTGAGGATGCATGCCTTTTGATAATTTTAGTTTAAATAAAAATTTATCGGAGGAATAAGATACAAACTAATGAATTAGTCTTTTCATTAAGAGAAATAATGATTCTTTTTACGAACACAATATTTTCGATTTAAAATATGAATGTTTGGCAAGAAGTCTGAAATCAAACTGGATTCGTAAACACTAGAGACGTATTTCCGAGAAACCGACATGTTTCTTTCAGTGGTTTCACATTGCAACAGTACATAAATGTGCCGAACATTTTATTATTATCGTTTCTCTTGCACGTTTTTTGGACATTGAAATGTCATTGATTGATGGAGATTCCATCGGATGTATGTATGATATGTAGTTGTGTCTAACAAATTTCAACAAATATACAATACACATTAACAGGGTCGGGACAATTACATCGCAAATTATCATAGAATTTAGCAGCAAAACAGTGTGATATTAACGCTAAAGAATCCCGGTTCTAAAAGTGCAAAATGTGTAAAGAAAGAGAGTAGTGTATGCACAAAATAAGAAAAGTGTGTATTTGCATAAATTACTGGCATGAGAATATGTTATCTGAACCCTTTAACTCGTAAATCCATCAGTTGATACCAATGTTGATTAGGGATATGGACCGCCCATCGTGTCCAAGAGCGCTTTCTGTGTGGTGTGAAAGGGAGGTGCGTGTTGCAGTTCGCGCTGTCGCGGCTGCGGGAGATCCACCTGCGCCGCTACAACCTGCGGCGCAGCGCGCTCGAGTTCTTCCTGACGGACCAGACCAACTACTTCCTCAACTTCTCCGCCAAGGTGCGTGCACCCCACACACACTCCTCACTCACACACAAAACCATATCTCTTTAGGTATATCTCTCTTATGGTATCTATTGCAAACACGAACTCAAAAACAATGCATTCTCTTTCTTTGAGCATCGTACAGTTGGATAGTACCGTAATATTTAAAGATATTTTCTCAACTCAGTTTATAACAGTTGTTTTTTATAGGGCGACATTCGCAGAAACACGGTTAGCTGAAAGGCAGTTCGGTAATTTGTTCATTAAGCTGAACATTGAATTTGTATTTCAAATTTTAATTTAAAAGTTTTCAGCAAGCATTCTTTTGAAATGATTCAAAAATTAAATTCAACTATTCGTTGTATTTAATGTCGTAATACTTCGTAATCTCGAAGTATTTTTTGAACTCGCTTCAGATTTTCTTTTAAGAGGTGACTGAATGTTGGGTCTGAATGCTTTTATGATTTATTTTATTCTGAGAATTGGTACACACGTGGAGGGTAGGAGGTTCTCATGCTCAAAGAGTTTGGGTAGAGGAAGTGCAATTGGGAGGACAGGTAGAGGACACCCATGAAGGGACGGAAGCTCTTCATTGCAATGCGTAGGTGGTGTGCGGACTGCTACTGCATTGTGATTGATTTATTAGTATGCTCTCCCTGTCAGCTACCCGACACTTACGCGACAATAAGCTTGAAATTAGTTTCTCGAATTGATGTTAACTTGTTGGCGCTGAGTCTGTTTATTTCAACATTTCACAAGCAGTGGAAACAGTGAGTGAAGACATGTCCAGCACTACAAGATAACATATAAATTACCGTACGATGTCATATAATTACGCCAAAAAGATATGCTGAATGATTGTAAGATTTTGACACTGGATAAAAGGACGTCTGCTTTGTATAGATTCTAATGATCTCAGTTGGAGTATTAGATTCTACAAAAGAGATTCAAAACGTAAAACGACAACTTCTTTTTTAATTTTCAAAATTTATGTAGTATATGACTCAGTGTAGGGTTCACAGAATTTTGAAAATGTGCACAGAATTCACTTCTCCCCATAGCACATCATATGCAGTTTCAACTGTTTTTGACGTAAAATAAATAAACGTTCATGGACAAACTGTATTTTATGCACTGTAGAATACTTCAGGTTCACGTTTTCAAACACTTGTTCCAACGCTAAGAGGCGTCAATCAGAATGAATCCTGGAAACCACATCATGACTGCTTGCCGATTCCCTGATTCCTGTGCCTACTACCCTGTAAGTAGTCCTGTCAAATGGTGGAAAATAAGGTAAAGTTTTGGTGTAGTTTGTAAATTTGGTTTCTAGGTTTTTTGGGTCACTGAATGGGAATATTGGTATGCCAACAACGAAAATCGGAAACAAGTTTTTTAAACAAAAGATGTGTAAACATTACGCCTTTTTTAGCTTTTTCGAAATAACTTAAAATCCCTATTAAGAATGGTTCTATATGAAATTTAAAAAAATCTACATTTAATGTCCTTACGATTTTTTCTACAATTAACAGTGTTATATGCGAAACACACGAAAAACAGGAATTATCTCACTTTTTCAATATAACTTAAAAACTATACATTTTTCATAAATATTATCCTCATATGAAATGAAAGAGGAAAGAAGTACCTACTTACATACTCAATCAATGGTATCGTCGTGAGTGGGCAAAATATGCCTGGATGTTACTATGAAAACGCCACTCCACTTAACCTCCCTCACTCATTAACTCTTTTACGTAATTTGCATCCAATAAAGTTGTGTACGAATAAACCTTCTTATTCAGTTTACATTTTAATTGAAAAAAGTAAATAATAACGTGAAAAATAGAATTAATATTCTGAAACGCGATGGACTGCACCTTGACGGACGCGTAGGTTTCGAGGGTGTGGAAGCCAAAGATGAAAACTACACCAAAACTTCCCGATACCATTTGACTGGACTACTAGGGCCAGTACTCAGAAGATACGAAATCATTTTAGGTGATTGGTTGAGTCTCTATTTATTTATTTAACGTCAAAACCAGTTTGAAACTATGCTGTGCTTCTACGCGGAATAACTAATCTCTATGCACGTGTTGCCTTACCGGAAGCTCCGCAACCGGTTTCACCTCTCATCGAAATGTAAGAATCAGTTTTGTTTGTTATCATATTCCCTACGTACACACTCACAAGCTCATTATTGTACTGCAAAGCATGGCATGCGGCCCAACGGCTGAAAGGCTTTTTTGCTGCGTGTGCAGACGCGCAACAAGGTGTTCACGCGCGTGCTGGCGCTGCGGCCGCCCAACCTGTCGTCGTTCAGCAGCCGCTCGCCCGGCGAGATGCTGCGCGCGTCGGGGCTCACGCGCAAGTGGGTGCAGCGCGAGCTCTCCAACTTCGAGTACCTCATGCACGTGAGTAGCCCACACCCGGACGCTGGCCGTGTCCAACTGGAGAGAGCGAAACTAAAACTTTTACATTTTATCTTAATGCTGGATACACGTTTACTGAATCGGCTCGCTCTCAGTGTAATCTAACATGTCTGTTTTGCCGGAAGTTTTTTAAATACTTCTAAAAGGTAAGATCCTCTCTCTTATTGTTTCGGATCACGCGCTCTGAAAAAGGATTCTTTTTTTCTTTTCAACTGGTCAAAATTGATGATTTTTAAACGATTGGGTGTAAACCAGCAAAATCGCAGTAATTCTTTTATGTGTCGAAAGAATAAGAAACTGTCTGCAGTTTAACCGAGTGGCTGTAACGATAATTGTTTTATCCAATCCAGTTTCAACGTTAAGTAGACCTTATCTTTTTAATTACCAATGTTGAGTAATAATGTCCATTTGCCCGCTGTAATTATCTTGCATTGATTTAAGATCCCTGTGGATTAGCGAAACAAAGCTGTATTTAACCCTTCCAATGGGGGGAGGGGCTTAAAGGATCATGGATGGTTGTTTGTTTGCTTTCATAGGTTTCCATTTTTAGGAGGCTTAAAATTATTGATTTTGTTCATGTTTTTGTCCATATGTGTGTTTATGTGATTTTGCTCAAAATCTGATACAATTTATCTCTTGTGTGTGTTAAAATTTGTGTTTTTGACAGCGGGTAAAATATCGGAATCAATTACTCGAAAACTGAAAATTAAAATAATTTTTGGAAATATTTGTAATGTTATGGTCTTACATCTTAAGACATTACCTTGTTATGAAGGTTGATCGGTCTTTATTTGGCATTGAAACACGTTATATTTTGTCATAAACACAGATATTGATGCACGGAAGTCGAATATGCACGTTGTATTATTAGATAAATCGATTAATTAATTGCATTAGATAAATCGATATTTTCGCAAAATCATAATAAGCATCTATAAAATGAAGATCCAAGCTGTGGTCTGCGGAGCTCCTCCACCCTCGTTGGTAATGCACGTGGACCTATCACTCGTGGGCTGCAATAGTGGCACAACTCAAAAAATACAAATTTTGAGGTAATGCACTCTCTAGAATTGCAGATTGGTCTCCCTTTCAGCATCAACAGCGACCATATCTTACAGAACCGTATTCCACCAACAAATGGCAGAAGTGTGAATACAAGAACGATGCGTATGAATACAAGGTGAAAACTTCAAACTCGATTGCACCCCATCGAACGATTTGTGCCATGTTATTGCGAGGGTTGGAGGTGGAAAGGGGCGTGCCTCGCGCAGCGCGTTCACCCGCCGCCGTCGCCCTGCGCCCTGCCCACAGCTGAACACGCTGGCGGGGCGCACGTACAGCGACCTGTCGCAGTACCCGGTGTTCCCGTGGATCCTGGCGGACTACACGAGCGAGCGCCTCGACCTGGAGGACCCCGCGTCGTTCCGCGACCTGTCGCGGCCCGTGGGCGTGGTCAACCCGCGCAACGAGGCCGAGGTGCGCGCCAAGTACGACAGCTTCGAGGACCCCTCCGGTGAGTGCTCCCGACGAAATCTCCTCTATGGTCAATCGATTTTTCATCCCCTGCAGGTGAGACTACCCGCTGAAACGAAAAATGTCCAAAAAATCCTTCACATTATCCTAACTAAACTCCCTCTATAAACGTATTTGAAAAAAGCAGAACCATACGTTAAAAGAGAATTCTTTCCTTGTTTTCCTTTTGTGTTATTTTGTATTTAATCTTTTTTTTTTTTTTTTTTGGTATTTGATAAATTGAATTTCATTTAAAATAAATTAACAAGTGACTCTGTCTACAGCGGACAGTTTTGTGAACAAACAAGAATTTCGTCTGTCAAAGTTCCTAACCTGAACGTAAGAAGTGTTTCTAACGTTTAAATCATACAATGTGTCTTTTTGTATTGATTTTTTGTTTAATTTGAACTGCTACTAATCCTCCGTTGCATCCCTACGTTTTGAAATTTTATCTATCTATAACTAAATATTTTAGAGTTATCCATCAATTGTATTTTAATTAATTTTTTTCTATCTTATTGTGTATTTATTTATAAATTTTTTTGTATCTTTCTGTATTCTGTAGACTGACGATGACGGCAAAGCCGTCGAAAGCCGGCTATCTTAATAAATGTTGACGAAGATGACTTCTTTTATTTCTTCTTAGAAGCAATTTAGATTCGGAAACGAATGTTTGCCGACGTTGTTCGGATTTGGAAGCGAATGCTTGTAGACAGTGTTTAGATAAGTGGGTGACGCTCGTAGGAGATATTGCAATAGTGAAGATAGAATCACTATCTGCAGTTCAATCAGTTAATGTTGCATGGACGTTTAGCCAACGCGAATGTGTAGAAGTCAAAGATAGCAACGTCCACCGGCGACATTCATGGAAGTAACCAATTGTAAATAGTCTGCGTTATGCCATTATTGTGGTTAGAAAATTAATTTTCATTTATTTAATAATTTTATTAGTACCACGAGTAATTAATATTCAGATTACAGGACGAAAATTTTCAATATTCACATAAAGATACAGAAGACTCCCGGTGGACTTCAGGATTCTCCGGTGGAACACTTCTCTTCAGCAGCAACGCAAACTAGGAGTACAACTTCTTCACGAATTGTAAGCGCGAATTATAGTCGAAAAAAGGTACCAAATTACCTGCAAGTACTGAAATCAGCATTTTCTACCTTCAATGCTTTGGAAATATCTTGTTTTCACATTCAATTACAAAGATTAATTATTGACTCTTAAAATATGTTAAGCAACTAACTCAAGGAATATTATGAAATTACTGTTTCCAAGTTGATTATATATAGTATTCGCAACAGCATTACATCGTTTTTTTTTTTTTAAAACACGAAACTCAAATATTCGTCATTTCCTGTAGAAAGGTAAATTGTATAATTTTAAAATACCTTGTTTAATTAATAAACTTACAAAATATGTTTGAAATAAATTTGATTGAGAAAAAATAATAGATATGAATTAGACGAACTGAATTCATCGTGTTAATCTGTAAAGTACTACGTGACTTCCACATTTCGTTTAAATACAAGTCTCAAAAAGAGCGTTTGCTGGGTAGTCTTCCTCCTTGATCGTTGCGTGGAGACGAGCACCGGGATTGTCGTTTAGAGTCTTTCAAGCGCCCAGCCCGTTTGAGACAGGCCGCCTCCAAAGACCACCTGCAATGCCCCCATCCGCCCGCGCAATGGGTGCTGGCCCACGCATTGGGTTCCTCCTTCAAGCGGGTCGCGGAGGAGTCCGACTCGCATTTGCACTTGGGAGCCCATTCGCCCTCCAGGTTCCTCCAGCTGCGGCGCTGGTAGCACGTGTACCTCATGACCAAGAGATAACGAGTTCGATTTTAAGTTTAATACAACTAAGTCTGCTTTTTGAGTGTGCTCCACATTTCGTAGATTACTTAAAGAAAAGAAACGTAATATTTCCTACCGTTTATGTGATTTTAATCCAAAATTCACACTACCACTTGTAGACATTATTCGAAAAGTATTTTCTTAAAGCCCATTGAAATAATTTTGTTGTTAAGATTATTACTTACAAGCGAAAGAGCATTTTCTTTCAAATTCTATTCAATAAATTAGACCTGCCTGATGCTATCCAGAGCATTTCTGTTTATTTTCCTTCATACTTATCGTTCTTTTGCGCTCTCTTACAATGCTTTATATACTAAAGGTACAATATTGGAATATATTATACGTACGTGATAGCCTCGTAGCCTAGTTTGCGCAAGTCGAGAGTTTTGTTTCGTATACATAATATTCGTGGTATACAGAAAGTTAAGTAATGACGCGGATAATCAATATTTGGATTTGAAGTGAAATAGTCTTTGGGGAACCCTTGAATCCGAAAATGGGACGTTTTTCCTTTTTTGTACCGCGTACGCGGTAGTGAGAGATAGTTATGTAATGCTGCGTGAAAAACGGCGAATTGTCGGCCGAAAAACGTATTACAGGTCTCGAGTAAAGATAAAGACGATAAATCGAGTTACTAGAATGAGAAAAAGAATAATCGTCTACCTCGCTGTGTTTCAGAATGCAAGTTTGTCGATCCTTGATTCTGAAAAATCAGATGACGTCAAAACACCTGTTTGTTCGTCGGTCTGTCTGTCGGTCTATCTGTGAACAACGCTAGAAGCTAAACCGTTGAGCCGATTTGCTCGAATTGATATTTCTCAACCGATCTGGCAGATGGCGCGGCTCTCTTCATTTGAAACCAAAGTTTTTTATTTTCGGAAGTACTTTTCATGAAGCCTCTGGGACATTTTAAAAATATCCAAAAAATGGCTTAATCGTTTTTGATTAAATGTTGCGTTTGGATAGTGGGAAGGACGTCTTAGAGGTTGGTGCAGGTCTCGTGTTCGTCGAAAACCCTGATTTTTCGTCAATTGCAAAAGTTCAGCATTTTTTCGGACACCTCCGACTACTAAAATTTTAAATTTAGAGAGTTTTTCCCATAATGAAATCTGTTTCTTAAAAATGTTTTGAAATAATATCCTGATATTTTTTCGATAATTTGAGAACGTGTGGCGTAAATTTTTATGTAATGACCGGGGAGTAGTTACATGGTATTTATCACTACTAGTTTCCGATAGCATCCCGCAGTTTTATTAATAACGAAAAGTTAAATTGGACATCCGTAGCTCTGAAAATAGTTCATTTAATCAAGAGAAAAAAGATTACTCGTAAAATTTGCGAATTGTAAATTCGCTCACACGAATGCCAACCAATGCGACCAATGCGACGGTTAAGATTGGTTCCGGTGGCGAGGTAATATTTGCAATTCTGAACTCCAAAACCGCGATGTCTTTTTCACAATCTTTATGGATGTGGGTGTCAGTCCTTGCTGAGGCAGAATACATGTTTTAGGGATGAAACTTGTTGAATACATCAAACATATGTCGATTTGCAATTTTAGAGATCATTGAGATATTTTAATTTTAGGGAATACATTACATAGATCCTTTGTCACATTTTCAGCAATTTCTGAAAACTAGGTGCAATTGTTTTCTTAATTTTGTTTCTGGAGTAGAGGAAAATCAGTTATAGAAGGTATGCGTTTAGTTTCTTAAAACGTGTGAAATTTAGAAAATTGTAAGTTTACTTTCTTTCATATAATATTTATTTCCTAGGACATTAGATGCAAGTATATAAAGTACATTCCATGTTACTATGTGGCAAGTCAAATGCCTTTAGCCATTACAAAAGCTTCATCAAATGGAAAAGGGTCAATGATCGCCCGCGTTGCAACTTGCCCCCAAGGAGGCTTTGTGAGAATCAGCATGAGGGGTTCAAGACTCGCAAGTCGGACAAGGGCAAGGAAGCGCAAAGCGCGCTCATCGTTTAAACAATATAAACTCTACGCAATGTAAAGATTATACCCTCTTTGATATTCAAAGCGTTTCAACGTCACATTCTCACTGTAGATACCACTAGCAACTCTTCATACTATCCTCAGGCAGTCAACGTGTGACACGCATGGTTCTGAAATTTTTTCGTTGGGACGAAAATGAAACATAGTGCCAAATTAACCAGTTCTACGGGAATTACAAAGTGTCTTCTATTGGATAGCATCGTACTAACACTGAAGACATATTTCTACTGCTGAATTCCTTACTTGAAGTCATAGTAGATTCCGGTGTAAAATTGAATAGCCGTAAACAGGTAGCAAATAACCTGCATGTACTGAAATCAGCATTTTATACTTTGGATATACATCTTGTTTTCATACTCAATTATGTACAAAGTTTAAATACTGAATTTTCAAAATATGTGAAGTAACTCAAGAAATATTATAAAATTATAGTTTGTTAGTTTCTTACATTTGGTCTTCGCAACAGCATTACTTTTGTTCTCGCCATTCACGTGTTTTGCTAAATACCGAAAACTTACATCAGAAATTCCCACGCCTATCAAAGACTCGTCATTCCGTAAAGGGAGGTAAATAGTATTATTTAAAAATAACTTTTTTTAAATTAATAAATTAATTAAAAAATTGTTTGAAAGACGTTTTTTGAGAAAGGAGCATGGTTATAATTTTGACAAACTGAATTCAGCGTGATTATCTGTAAAGTACTACGTGACTTCCACATTTCGTTTAAATACAAGTCTCAAAAAGAGCGTTTGCTGGGTAGTCTTCCTCCTTGATCGTTGCGTGGAGACGAGCGCCGGGGGATTGTCGTGGGGTTTAAGTAGCCCTCTAGGCGCCCCCCAGCCCCCGTGTGAGACGGCCGCCTCCAAAAGACCACCCCGCAATGCCCCCATCCGCCCGCGCAATGGGTGCTGGCCCACGCATTGGGTTCCTCCCCTTCAAGCGGGGGGTCCGCGGAGGCGAGTCCGACTCGCATTTTGCCTTTGGGAGCCCATTCGCCCTCCAGGTTCCTCCAGCTGCGGCGCTGCTAGCACGCGTACCTCATGACCAAGGGATACCGAGTTCGATTCTCTTATCAGAAAAATATTTTTACTCTTACTTGCATAGATGAGTATGCTCCGTATGTCTCGTAGATTACTTAAAGAAGAGAGAATCGTGATATTTCCTACCGTCTTTTGTGATTTTAATCCAAAATTCCTACTACAACGTGTATACATTGTGTGAGATGTATTTGCTGAGTGCCCATTGAAATAATTTGTTTGTTAGGACACGCAAGTCGGTGATGGGAATGTATGGGCAGTGTTTGAAGTAAAAAGAATAAAACCTCTTGAAAATGAAGTTACCGTGTTTTGGCCAAGCGAATTGTCAACGTCGGTCACACTATTGTTTAAGTGTTCATCTCCCTCTTCCCTGCATTTGGTAAGAAATATCAGTGCGATTCTAAGTCGTTTCGTATTGTGGATATGCATAAGCATTTTTGGTTCCACTCACTTTGCGAGAGTTTGAGCGATTTGTGATAAGCTCATGCTAAACAGTTTTTGGAAATTGTAGAAACTCATTACAATGCATTCTTGTCGTAAACCGTCTTTTTTAACGAATTTTCTCGTTCACTTTTAAATCAAACCGTCATTGACAACAGAGGGTCACCCAGTCTGTGTTTTGTTATGAACAGTGATTTATCAATCATTGATTTGCTTAACCCATTTTCATACCATTCCATCACTCATTAAATTTTCACCATAAATGTCCACAAGTTGACTGTGAATTTGAGATGGTGTAACACTCTTTGCATTCAAACGCGAATTACAGAACGCACTTTACAGTCGTTTGAATTCTCACTAACACTAGGAAACACATCACAATCCGGTTGTAATGGCGTCAGAGGAAGAAGTGTGCCGAGACTCGAGTGCGCATGCGCGGAACTGCGAAGCTAGAGCTGCGGTGGCGATAGAAGGAAGCGGTACACCCTGTACGCGCTCTGTAGATGGTTATAGATGGGATTATATTTGAAATATGAGCCATCGAGGCCACAATTACCCGTTCTGTACCTTCTGTCTTCGGCTCCGCGTGTCCACCAAGAGTCGCAAAGATCTCTTTATTTTGTAGCATATTTTTCATCGAGTTTCCACTGCGCGTGGTAGTGAACCTAACGTCGAAATGTAGTAGCACGAGTAAGTTTTGATGGCATTGCAGGCACCATCGCCAAGTTCCACTACGGCACGCACTACTCCAACTCGGCGGGCGTGCTGCACTACCTGGTGCGCGTGGAGCCGTTCACGTCGCTGCACGTGGAGCTGCAGTCGGGCCGCTTCGACGTGGCCGACCGCCAGTTCCACTCGCTGCCCGCCACGTGGCGCCTGCTCATGGACAACCCCAACGACGTCAAGGAGCTCACGCCCGAGTTCTTCTGCTTCCCGGAGTTCCTCCGCAACCTCAACAAGTGAGCGCGCCCTTCTTTACACCTTTACCTTTATTTATTTTTATTTATTTATTTTTGTTTTTAGGCGTTTTGAGCGCGACAAATTTAATAACATGGGAGTTTATCATTTTTTCCAGACTGTGTCTGAGGACTAGGAATTTATTTTATGAAAATATCAGATTTAAATTAATTTATAAAAAAATTAAAAGGATATAATACTAACTTAATAATTAATTATTTGGAGAGTATCATAATAATAATTTTTAAGGGAATATAAAGCTATCTTTGGATATCTCAGGAGTTATTCCTGCTAGGAAATTTATGAAAGTTTGCTGAACCTGGTTAACAATACGCTACCCCTTTGGTGTTCACTTACGTTTATTTAAAACATTGCGATTATCTGTAAACCATAAATGTTCGATTACGAAAGACTTGTAGAGTATGGATTTGGAATGGAAATTCTCACTCTATACTCTTTTTTTTTTCCTTCATCCTTCTTTTACTTCAGGTAATTTCGTAAACGGTAATTTAATAATGCGTATTATCTTTATGTATGGTTTACGGTCAGCTAAATTGCACGGTCGTCTAGGTATTACAAAAGCACGTTTTCATAACGCACAAGAATAGAAAATTGTCGGCCCCGTGGCCGAGGTCGCTAAGGCAGCAGTGTCGTAGTGATCTCGGACCGAAGGGTCGCGGGTTCGGGTCCCGCCTCGGGCATGGTTGTATTTGTGTTTGTTCTTTCACCCCTTATCATCACCATATCGTTTCATCCTCGTAGTTACCATACCGTTAACAGCAATAGTAAGATGTTGATGCGACCTTCAATAACCAATTAAAAAAAAAAAAGAATGGAAAATTGAGTAGGCATTAATGTACCTTTTTTGTTTGATGTCTGACTTTCTATGGTATGATAATAAGTGCTTTATTGTAGCGGTTAATTTTGCTAATGCTGAGCGATATGTGTTGTGGTGGGTGCGCAGGTTCGACCTGGGGCTGCTGCAGGGCACCAAGGAGCGCGTGGGCGACGTGGAGCTGCCGCGCTGGGCGCACTCCGCCGAGGACTTCATCTTCCAGCACCGGCGCGCGCTGGTACGCAACAAAAACAGTTAATCATTACGTCATCCCTACACTCAGCCATATACTACTGGATTGGATTGTTAACAAAATATTCGCTCCGATGAAATATAATCTATTTTCAAGGGCAAATCAGCTATACATTTGGGCTTTTATCCCTCATCATGTCCTTCGTCAAGGAATAATATTTCCTGCCGCGACAACATGGCGAACAATAATTTGAATAACTGTATCTCCCACTGAATTCTAGAAGACATGCATAGATAAGGAAGTTACATTAGAATGAGTATATTAAAATGAATACATTAGAATGAGTTACATGTGAGGCCTTAGAATGAGCTAGACTCTAACATATGAAACTGTGTATTTAGTCAATGCTTTATTGAGCAAATCACCTTTCAATGGTGAAAGGACTTGGAACAATAACGAGACAGGACTTTCTCGAGGGAAAAAAAAGAGAGATACGTGCGAGTGCGTGAAAAGTTAGAAGAACGCATTATACAGTTTGCAGTTTATGCTGAGAAGGAACACTGCCAGTCTTGCTGCCATAATGACTTCATTTAAAATATAAAGAATGTGTTTGAGAAGAGCTATCATCTTTGTTAGTGTAATTTAATTCTTTCAACTTCATAGTGTATTTCTCTTCCTAGGGTGATAGAGATTTTTAGCCACAATTTTTCGTGTTAAATGTTAGGAGATTACTGAATGTAATCAGTACTGTGAAGAAATATCTTTGATTTCTTTTGTGAAATATGAAATAGTTATGAACTACTATTTTAGCTTGTTGTGGATTTTATTATGACAATTGCCTTATAAGATTTTTCCCTGACAACTTCACATATTACCTATTCATAAATAAAAATGAACAAAAGTCAATGTACAATTTGCTTTGTGAACATTTGGTTTCGAAAATGACAAATGATATATGTGGAGGAGAAAATAATGTATCACGAAACGTTAATTTCTCTTTGATTTTATCTTGCAGGAGTCAGAGTATGTTTCAGCTCATCTCCATGAATGGATTGATCTCATCTTTGGCTATAAACAGAAAGGACCAAAAGCTGTGGAAGCACTCAATGTGTTTTACTACTGCAGGTAAAGTTACTTGTTTCATTACTGGTTTGGCATTCGTGGTTTGTTGGAAATATCTAATTTCTGTACCATCTTTATCTACCTCGCCATGGCGACACTTCTGAAATCTAAAAAGAGAAAATCTGCCAGCTTCTAAAATCATTTCCATGTTAAAAAATAGGGTTGGTTATCGCAGGGGAGCAACCTAAAATAAAATGACTTGATGTGGTAATATGAGATGTGAGAAATGTAGAGACGAATTCAAACATTAATTTCCAGTAAATATGAATAGTATCTAGAAATGAGACAGTTTGCACTCTTGCTATAGACGTCCTTGTAACAAGAAAGGTTAACGTGCACTTTACGGTTAAATTCCATTTATATTGTTATCCTTGAGTACTGATTTTATTCAAATTACTTTTTTATTGTTATTCTGTAATATGGTTAAATTACTTTTGTATTCCTTTTTTTCTACTGATAATATAAGAATCCTCGCTGACATTTGAATATGTTCTGCCGCACTTGATAAATGTCTTAAAATAACATTGGGGATTGTCTATTATGGGTATTATGGGACCGCCCTTCTTCATGACCCCGTTTTCTAGTTATGCAATAAGGTCAAGGGAGGACCTGTCACTTTAAACCACATCCCACTAATTTGTCCCTTCAAAACTTAGTAATTTGCCTACGTATGTAAGAAGTAGGCACACCACTAGCATTGCAGTATTATTGCATTACAATGAAGCCTCGTTGTCTCGCATTTGAAAGTGAAAAATGGAATATTTGGACTTATTAAGGAAAAAATTAGGCATACAAATATTTGTGTTTAGGGAAAGGGAATGGACGTAAAACAATTTCTATCAAGAAATTCAAAATGTATGAGGGCAAGTTATGGAGATTCCTCCATGCTTCATCATGGTAGTATGCATAAATGTAATGTTAAGGTGGCGACACACATGTGACATTCTTCCAGTACCAAGCGGCTGTTCACCTAATCCCGAGAACGAGAGGTGTTTGGAATGTATTTACTTCATTTGATGTATCCAAAAGGCAGACTTGGAGTGGGGGCACCGAAAATTTGGCGTCCAGGAAAGAGCAAGTAATACATTCCCACTTTTGGGATTCGGCGTGAAGTCTCATGTTACTCGCGGAATGTCGCCTTGGCATGAATAAAAACGCATTCACGATGCAAAAATTGTGAGAATATATATGTTTGAATGTGGCACAAAAACATAAACGTATTTTGGGCCATGGCGTTAACATAAAAATGGCTACGATGGTGTAGCGGTTACCGTATCGAACTGCAATACCCAAGTATGCGGGTTCAAACCCGATCGAAGCCGTGGATTTTTAAGGGCGAAAAAATCCTTCGTACGCCTTCCTTCGGAGGGAAAGTAAAGCCGGCTGTCCCATGTTAGTACATTTACTGCATGTAAAAGATCCTCAAGCCTAAATGACGCCTCTGAGCTAAATTCAAATCGCCTGTTTCGTCGCCCAAGTAATACCTTCTTTCTCCCATGATTGGTAAAAGGAGTGTAACGAAATTTGCGTGGTCAGACGGAAGAGCAGGCCTCATGGCCTGAGTCTCGCCACGTAAAATAAGGCAAATTCAATTCAATTCAACATAAAAGTTAGTACTACGTCCATAAGTGGACTCATTGACAATGCATTCGTATAAGCATACTTACTGTTTAACTTAATAGCTTGCAAACTTGAAGGTGGTGTGCGCATGCTTATGTCATAAATAAGAAATGAACCAATGGCGGTTCGTTAAGTCAAAATCGAGTGTCAAAGTAAGTGGATAGACGAACTAATTCAATCCATGGCAAGTCGATGGACACAGTTGATATCTCGAAATGGATTGTCACATCCAACCACTAGTAAACTAGAGTGGCTGATAGTATAGGAACTCTTTGGGCATTGTGAATCGTGATGTGAATGTTGCGCAGCTACGAGGGCGCGGTGGACCTGGACGCGATCGCGGACGAGAAGGAGCGGCTGGCGGTGGAGGGCATGATCAACAACTTCGGGCAGACGCCTATCCAGCTGCTGCGCGAGCCGCACCCGCCGCGCCTCTCCGCCGCCGACTTCTGCGCGCGCGTGCTGCGCGGCGAGCTGCGCCGCGCGCCCTTCTACGCCTTCCTCGACCACCTGCGCCCCGCGCCCGTCGAGGTGCGGCTCATCACTCTTATAAAGATTCAGTTTATAAGGCAAATATGTACAAATGTCAGCCGCCACAGTATAGCGGCGGGCTGGGGAGAGGGGTTCCGTTATCCCATCACAGGTTTCAAATTCTATTGACGTTACTGCACAGTTGCCGGAACTTATTAAGAAAAAATGAAATTTTACAGCGCGAAACAACTGTAAATTCAAAAGGGTCGTAACGTCTTTGGCCATGCATCGTGTGTGCGGTTCTGTGTCGGCCTCTGTTACGTGCTCTTTTTATGAATTGTTTCTTGCTACTGTTCTGATCTGATGTAAGAACGACCACATGTCTGGCGCATTAGTAAATGATGATATCGCTCTCCCCTCTCTCCAGCTGTGAAGTAGACAGAAACATTTTTCCGGATAAAAAGGTGCGGTTGATAATAAAGCACCGGGTTGTCCAACTGGCGGTTCGCGGTGCACTTTATTGTGGCCCTAAAAGGTTATTACTGAAAAGTGAAAGTACCTTGCATCCATGTTGAGTGAGAAGATTTGCATGGTACGGCCTGGTTTCATTCCCCCCTGTTTCAGAACAGCCGGGCAAACTGCCGAGATCAACAATAAGGGAAAGTCTGGTGTGGATCGCTCGAGTAATGTAAATACGACCCTCAACCATATTAAAGATTTTAGTGGTGGCCGTTGAGCCCTTGCAAGTTGGACACCCCTGAAGCACCTCTCTCATTATTGAACAGGCTTGAAGTACCTATTCGCAAAGCGCTGTTCTTAATCCGACAAATTAGAATACTGAAAACCGTCCTCTTGTCTGTCAAATATCGTCCAGAACATGATAGATCAGGGACATCTTAAAAGTAATACTATCTCCTCAGACCCTCCCCCTATTTTTTAATTGTTAGTTTGCAATGAAAATATAGTGTAATTACGTCCGTAATAAGAATATTGTTTTAGATAATATGCGGTGACTACAGTGATAATTGTTTTCAATAAATCTATTTTATAAAAGTGAGAGTATATATATTTGAATGTGCTACAAAAACATAAAAGTCTTTTGAGGCATGGCAGTCAAATGTGGCACGAATGCCTTTGGACATTTAAGATTAAAAATATCGTATTTCCGTTCAAAATGATGCTCCAAAATGTTTTTTTATAATTGAAATATTTTAATGATTGTAATTTTACTTATATTAAACAACATTGTAGTTTCTAAGTCAAAAAGTAATTAAGCATTGCAGAAAACTTCGGGAAGGCAAACATCAAAATGTTGGTTTTGTATTTAACTTTTTAACATTTTTCTACATCAAATCTTTTCAGTTTTTTTCCAAGAGCACGAAAACATATTTTTATTCTCATGTGCAACATATAAAAAAATATGATAAAAGAATGATAAGAAAATGATGAAGGAAGACAACAAAATTCTATTCTTGACTTTTTCCTTTCTTATGTATTGATCTATGTTGATTGAGTGTTGATCTATTTTTGGTTTATGAGGAATTTTTTTTATTTAATGAACAGACTATATAAAAATTTTTTTTTAAATTATTTTTTTCGATATTAGTTGAAGGAACCAATTCAGTCTAATTTTTCCCCATTAATTCACTAAGTAGAAAGAGCACTTCTAGATTGCATTATTTCATAAATTATTCTTGTTGTATGTGTTATAATCTGCAGATTCTTGAGACCTTGATAATTTCCCTGTACCCTGATCCATTCCTGCTGAGTAAAATGTGAGTGAGAAGGAACTGTCATATCCAGCCAGCTCCCAAAATATCTGAGATGAATTGTGACTCAAATGTTAACTGAATGGTGGAATGGCAAGAAAAAGTCAAGGTATGCTTAATCTCTAATTTAACAGTTATAATATATGAAGTGAAAAGTAATTCATATATAAATCAAATAGTAAAAAGAAGTCTGAATTTATTAAAATATCAAATAAGAATAATTTTCACGTATCAGAATTTGTTGAATTCTTTTAGTTCGTGAAATTACCTTATTCTTGTAAAAATTGATAAAAATCACTCTCTTGACTTGGCTATTCATTCAGTATTCTCTGTTGCATGAATATTATTCCGACACTCGAAGTAAAGTGTAACTTTCTGTCGCTATAAAACTGGAGTATAATGCCAGAGACATTGAAAGTGCAGTCTTGCCTTAGTTGTCTGCTTTCTTTAGAGCATGTAGGAATATTCTGAGAAGACTTTGCTCAAATAACGAAAAGTGAAATATGACGTAAATTATACCTGAAACTATTAGTATGGGCATACAAGAAAAAAACATTTTTCCTTCAATAAAATTGTAACGGTGTATGCCACATTCATGCAGTCTGAGATCTGTAATTTCTGTAACGAAGAAATTAACATTTATAACCATTACATAATAGTTATTAAATTGAAAACAAAATCACATTTCCCTCTTAACTCATCGTAGTTTATCATAGGTTTCCACGAGTGCTTTGGAAATTGTCGATAAATCCGCGACTCACGCAGCGAGGAGGGTATTTATCAGAGAATTTGCTTATTATTGGCTAGTAGGGAGGAGCGGTAGCAAAATCGGATAGAAAAAAAGATGAAGTTTTTGAGGGGGGTACTAGCGCAGGCTTGGTTATGAGCCGAGTGCGATGTGCATGTGTTCGTCGACGTCGTTCCCAGCACTAGTCGTACTCTTACTGGCAACCTAAGCGGAAGAAATATGAAACAGGAATGGATAGGGCCCCTTAGTCGCCATACCCCATATTCGCATATGCTTGCTTCCCGCCACATTACATGCCAAATTATATTCAAAGGCAAGTTTTCTCGCTTCTCTTGCCCGGATCTAATTCACGGTGAGGCTCGGGCCTTGGGCCCTCTCCACCGCATAATTACTACTTCGCTTTTATAAGAAAGCACTTGAATGGTGAAGGCCCGGCGCGTGCGCAGGTGTCGAGCGACAAGGACCCGCTGGTGTTCCTGAGCGCGCCGCGCTCGCCGCCGCGGGGCTTCCTGCAGGCGGGCGCGCCCGACGCGCTGGTGTCGGTGAGCCGCGGCGGCGCCGTGGGCGCGCACGCGTGGGCGGCGGCCGCCGACCGCCACGCCCCCGCGCGCGGATTCGTCTTCGACGTCGACCCCAGCCTCGCCAGCGCCAAGTGAGTGAAAATTATATGTTTTCTTTCATTGAAGTGCATGCGTCAATTGCCTGGAAAATATGGCTTCTTCATGTGAAATTTACTAATTTTTTCAAAAATTATTGTTATAGTTTTTTCGACCGCAAAATTCAAACTTTTAAATACATTTTGAGATTTTTAACGAAATTTTTTTTCCGCCTGGTGCACGAGAAATTTGTCAAATATGGCTAAAATCAGCTATCGTCTTGATTTTTTAAAGATTTTTCTGATGCGCCATTTGTAAAAAATGAAAATAAATATTTGTCTCCTTTTGCGTATTTTCATGTATATACAACTGTATAGAGTATGTAATATATACAGTTATATATTTTATATTAGATTTATATCATATTATTTATTTTCTACTGACATTATTTGCAATATTGAAATGCTATTATCAATAAATACATTTTGTCAATAATATTTTGACCGTTAGATATAACCGCATCAGATGATGAACAATTGTTTTAGTTATTATTCGGCTAGAGCCTCGTAGCAAAGCAACGATACTTCGATAGGTTTTTGATGTCGATGAAAACATTGACAAAAAACCTCCATGTTTTACATTTGGTGCAACATTTCGAAGTAAAATGTACTGGTTCTACTGTCCGATTGAAAGAAGTTGATGATTGACACTTGCGAGTGGAAAGGAGCAGCTTTGAGTGGTTGCGTACCATTGAGCACCTGTTCCTGGGACACAAAAATAAACTCTACAAAGAAATAGTTATGAACGTAACCAAGTCAAATACTCATATTGTAGCACCAGCTTTAGAAGCACAACTCTCAATCACCAACTTATTTTAATCGGACCATAATGTGATGCGTAACAAGTCAATATTAGTTTAAAGTATATTCTGCCTTAAATTTAACTGTAATTTTTTAACGATTAAGTTTACAACGTAAAAAATACTCCAAAAAATGTAACAACACTGGAGAAAGGTTGCGAATAGCGAACGGTTTCGTGCCGTCTGGGGATCGACAACAATGGCAGTTGGCAAGGGCTGTTGATTGCGAACAATCCACAGAAAAATTACATACTGGAAATTTTATTTAATCATGAGAAATTTTTTTGAAAATAAAAATCGTCAAAACATCGTTCAGAAAATATCGGTTTTAATTATTCCGTTTTTCAAAACATCGATGTACTTGATATCAACGTGTTTTAAACATCGATTCTCACCATCTGTTTTCCCTCTGAAAAATAATATATTTTTTTATTATCTGCGTCCATTTCACAACTAAACACATTCTACAAATTCTAAAGATAATAAGAGAGGAAATTTCTCTCTGCAATCATTCTCAATTCTGTAACGTTAACTGCAATATTAATGAACTTTATTACATTCAACGTTTATAAAGACATGCAATATTTCCAATTAGGAAACTTTTAATGAACCATATCTTTTGGGCAGCTTCGTTGATATTTCCGTATCGGAATGTTCAATGTCAGTATCTATGTCGTCATTTCAATTACTTTAATGGAATGAAATGTGAAATCCCGAAGGCCAGCCCGGGGTAAGTCTAATCTAATTTGTTTTTAAAATTGGTGGAAATCGAGGAAGAAACATTCAATTTACTGAAGAGAATGAATAAAAGTGTTATTTGTTAAATGCAATAGTACATTCACAGCAATTTTATCCGAAATTACTGAATGACTGAGGTGAACGCAGAAAAATTGAAAAGCGTATTTTCATGTTCCTGAATCAATTGAGCGAGGTCTCCGTTTCGGACACGTGTAAGTGTGTGTTGTGGGATCACATGTGGTGTGCGTGTGCGTGTGCAGGACCAAGCGCACGCTGGGCAACGCGCACCACCCAGGCCAGGCCCTGAGCAGCCAGCTGTTCGCGCTGTCGCACGACGCCAAGGTGCTGTACTCGGGCGGCCACTGGGACTGCACGCTGCGCCTCTACAGCCTGGCCAAGGGCAAGACGGTGGCGGCGCTGCGCAGGCACTTCGGTGAGCCCTCAATTGCATTGCTCTGGAAACATTAGAAGTCCAGGAACATTTTGGGAGGCTTATAAAACTATATTAATCCTTAAAAACATTAATGTTACTTTAATGCACAATTTTTTTTAATTTGGTGAGAAAATATTTTCTTTAAATGGTGTGAAATTACAAAACTTACCAGGAAAAAATAAACTAATTTGCTGAAGAAGCAGGAAAACTCGGGAAATTTGACCCAGAATATGAATGGCCACCCAGAAGTATCAAATTTCGTGTATAAAACAACGGTGACATCAAACTCATGAAATGAAATAATTTTAAAATTGGGTTGAAAATAAAGTAAATAAGTCTCTCCTTTCAAAATAAGAATAAAAGTTTGAAAATTACGGAACGGGGGATACATGCTAACTGGCAACATCGCATAGCTGCTGTTGCAATTAAGTATTTTACGTGACACTCTAAGTACTAATGTAGTGTTACGGCCATTTTGGCAACCAAACAGGAGGAAAAATCACAGTGTTACTTCTCGTGAAATTTCTTCACCATATGTATATTGACAAAAAGTGGTAATCTTCTACCCCTTCTAGAAGTTTGAAACATTTATTCTGAGACTTTTGTTGAATGATTTTTTATTTTATTTTGCTCAGAGAATTGTATAAAAGCACTCTACTATTTGTGTGCAGCATTGCAACTAATTTCTATTTGATTGCGTTAAAAAGCACGGTACAGTTTGTTTGATGTGCGTGCGCAGACGTGGTGACGTGCGTGGCGCTGGACGCCGTGGGCCAGTTCCTGGTGACGGGGTCGCGCGACTGCACGGCCGTGGTGTGGGAGCTGGTGCCGTCGGGGGCGGGCGCGGGGGCGGCGGGCGGCGCGGGGGGCTCGGGCTCCGCCGCCGCGCCGCTGCCCCGCCCGCGCTGCACGCTCTACGGCCACGACCGGCCCGTCTCCTGCGTGTGCATCGCCACCGAGCTCGACCTCGTCGCCACGGGCTCCCTCGTGAGTATGCTCCACACACCTTTTGCGGCTCTCACGCGCCACCAGTCTTTATAAACGAGGTCTCTAAACCAAGTGACATTTGAATATTCGTGTCAAATACAACCCGCAACACCCACCCGCATTTTCAATCTATATCGTTAAATAACTTCTAAACGAGCCGTTTTAGAGCCTTAAAAGCTAATTTTTTGAGGCCAGAGGTCTCAAAGAAACGTTTCACACACAGTGGTCTACACTTTGAGATTTTCGTGAACATTCTATTACATTTTTGCTGTTTGGACGCTTTTCGATTCTACCCCGTCTCTTCCGAGTTCAGAGCCTGTAGAATCTGCAACTGTGTGTGAAATGAAACTAATTACTTCTTGTTCTACACGACTGAGTTTCACGGATGTACTTCTCTGCTCGGTAATAACTATAAATAAGCATAGTTTGTAATGACAATAGGGTATTTTATTACCAGGGCTGGAGATAGGCGCTGGCCTTTCTGAACCATCCGTGAACCATCGTGGCCTTTTTGAACCATCCCAACAGTAGCCTGTATGAAAAAAAGGTGGCTCAACAATGTAGTACACCGTACGATACTCCGATTTAAATGTAGTGTCTCTTCGAGGTCACGAAGCTGGAAAGCGAGGGTGAAACTGTTCTGTTGAAAATGAAGCTCCCAATTGGTGGACAGTGTCCTGTTCTCCTTCCAGCTTGTGACCGTGTAGGGACACTACATTTACATCGGAGTACAGCATTGTAAAACAATAATAATCATTTGTATATCTATAGGCTAGGATTTTCTTAGTTTGGAATATTTTCTTTTAACAGGTATTTTCTGTAAAAATAGACAAATTTGTGTTTTCAAAAATTAATTAAATAGGACGCTTTATTGGAGCATGTTTTTGTATATTTCGACTCTTTTTAAAGATAGGGGGTATTTTAACAAATTTTCGGTCGCATATTATTAAACACTGGCGAGTCGTGACGCTTGAAGTTCGTGATGCGCAAAAAATGTGGCAGGGTGGCCGAATTGTGCCTTGATGTCCGTTCGCGAGGCTCTACGGAACAGGAAAGCATTCACGAACATCCCTGCGATTTAACAGGTCAGGAGGCATCCGTCACTAAGAAGCATGTTTTTAAACGTTAGCTTTCAAAACATGAAATTGGTAAGCACATTTCTGATCAATTAACACAAAAAGATTTTTAAAACTTACTAAGTATCTCTCTATAAAATACTAATGCTGCACCCACTTCGCATTTTTCTCATCAAATTTCCTCATCCCCTGCCCCTTTCCTTCATCACTGCCCTCTCTTTTCCCCTTCCCTTCTCTCTCTCTCTCTGTCTCTCATTTCCCCCTCCCCCCTCTCTCTCCCTCTCTCCTCTCTCTCCTCTCTCTCCTCCTCTCTCCTCTCTCTCTCTCTTTCCTCTCTCTCTTTCCTCTCTCTCTCTCTTCTCTCCTCTCTCTCCTTCTCTCTCCTCTCTCTCTCTCTCCTCTCTCTCCTCTCTCTCTCCTCTCCTCTCTCTCCTTCTCTCCTCTCTCTCTCCTCTCCTCTCTTTCTCTTTCCTATCCCCCTCCCCCTCCCTCTCTCTCCTCTCCTTTCGTCACTGGGATCTAGTCACCGGCCTGCGGAGCACGCAGCGTGGGCGGAGGTGATCTGAAGATCATCCACGTGCTTGTGCGTGTGACGGCACGAAGAAAAACGACTTAACTTGTGAAGCTGTACGCCTCCCAACGCCTTCGTTTCGTTCGTTGGCAGGCTGTGGTTTCCCATTCAGACGACGATTCAGATACGTTCAGGAAGCGCAGGATTTTCGGAGCGGGCGACTTAGTTTGACGCCAAATTACACCCAAAAAAAAAACCCTCATGTTTTCCGGAAATTCAACGACGTTATTTGAAGATGTTTTGTTAAACATATTTCATTAAGGGAATAAATTGTATCTTCACAATTGTTTTGCTGTAGGAAGACGCCAACATTTTTTAAATTTTCAAAAAATCGTAAAATTTTGAAAAATTTTGACGAACATGAAACCTGAACCTTTCCTTCAGCCTCCTTACGATATCTAAGGTCTAAATTCAATCAAGACACTTTGTGCCGTTAAAAAAATGCTTTAAAGAAAATAAGAATTACCTATGATTGACGCAAAATTTCGCAAAAATAAAAATGTTTTTAAAAAATTGAACATGACATTATTTTTAGATCAATTTTTCATGAACACATTTCATTAAGAAAAATGTTTATCTTCATAGTTGTAATTGTAGGAAGGCGCCGAAAACATTTTGAATTTTTTCAATTTTCGAAAAATGAGGGTTTTCAACGAACAGGAGACCTGCGCCATTCTCTTAAACGCCCTTTTCACTATCCAATAGCAAAGTTTAACCAAAAACGATGGACCCATTATTTTCTTTATCTTGAAAATGTTCCAGGGGCTTCATGTAAAGTTCCCCCAAAATTAAAATATCGGTTTCAAATTCAAGTGGCCGCGACATCAGCCAGATCAATCGGGGAATATCAATTTTGGAGAAAATCAGCTGAATGTTTACCGCTAGCGTTGTTCACAAACGGACAGACAGACGGATAGTTTTGCCGTCAATCGATTTTTCGGCATCAAAAACCCACAAATAATGTTTTCTGGCAACACCACGTGGTAGAGGATTTTTTTTCTAAATAGCATCTGGACTTTTCCACTTTTTCCTTTCCAGGGTGCTGTAATAAGAGTTGGTTGTTGTTGTTGTTGTTGTTTTGCCGTAAATTCGCCGTTTTTTCGCGCTGCATTACGTGACTTCCTCTCTACCTCGGTTGCGGTCGCGAGAGTGTAAAATTTAACTGACAGTTTATATAAATACAGTTTCCAAAATCAAGTAGGTTGATCAACACAGAAGAATCAAGTCTAGATTCCTAAAGGACAAATTTAAACCAAATTTAAAGAGCAATGCATGATTTCACAAACTTTTTTTCCTATAATTATCCTATTCTCTCATACAGTATAGTATACAATACTATTGATTACTGAGGTCTCCAATGGGAGTTTGCTAGGTTGTAGTTCATATACAATCTTATAAAGCGCTTAATTTGCTATACAAGAAAATACATTTTTTTAAAAAAAAGAAAGTAGATTGATAATTGGGTTCAGCCAGTGGCATGTCACTAGCATAAGATAGACATACAACTACTTGCTGAACATGATTATCAATCTAATTTAAAAGGAACCTCTTGGCCTTTAAGGGGCTCGTATGGTATTCTTCTTAATGGCACTCTTGAAACAGTAAAAAATAGCATAATATAAACTATGATGATTTTGTTTTAGAGCATATATAATGCCTTACATCATATTTTTCCATGAATTAATTCATAAATTCATATTTTCACTTGCATATTTGGGTAGTTTTTAGGTGGTTAAAATTGAAGCCCTAAACGTGCACTGCTAGTATTTTAACTACCTCATACAAGTTTCCTTTCATCTAATTAATTTAAATAGAGCAAACAATTTTCAGTTCCTGCTTTGTTCTGAGAAAACAACTTGAGTACAAAAATGAATACTATTTTCCATTGTGTATTCTCACACTCAGTTCATGTTTCAACCTTTCGGAAGGACAAGTTTCCAACTAACATTTCAGTCCTTTAAAGTAATTGGTGTCAAAGTTTCACTAACTCATTATTCAGTCATCTTTTCACCTATAGTAGTGATTTTTCTCTTAGCTAGTTGTCCAAGGATTGTGGCACCAGAAGGTCTACTAGTAACAGACTTGTAGATGGAACCTTATCATACTAACAACTTATTTTCTTTGGTTTTCACAGTTGCAACCTTGTCACTCCAATGGGTCAGTTTATCAATGATTAATGAAAATCAGAGCAACAATACCTGAATGTCCTACATTTTTATAATTTCTAATGCACACAACCAAATTGAAAGAAACCAGCCAGTCTCCAATCATGTAATAGGTGTCATAATCTCATTAGATACCTAGGAACTTATTAAAAAATTGTGCTTAATCAAAAAACTCTGAAATTATTAATACTAATTTTAAAGTGTGCATTCTTCATAAGATTTTTTTTAAAATTGAATATCTTATTATGTAATTATCTCATTGTGTATAATTTTAAGAATTCAAACAATCATGAAACATATTAAGTATAAAAGACTTAGTGCAACATTAACATTTGTAATTTTTGAAAATTCCAATGAAGCAATTTAAAACATTTTGATGGACACCCATTAGGTTTTAACAGGGTGTGTGGGTGGTTTGAAAGTACGTTAAATATCATATTTGTAGTATTTATCATAATCTTCTATGTTAAGTATTTGTTTTGCTTGAGTTTGACTCAACAGTGACATTTCCTCTTTTCAGGACGGAACTGTAAATGTTCACACTATTGAAGAAGGCCAATATTTGAGAACACTAGAGCCACAGAGTGTTAATGGACTAGACTTGGAGGTGTCTCTACTAGCTCTTTCTGCTCAGGGTGACATAGCATTTGCTGCTCATGATAAGGTAAGCTTCTATCTGAAATATTTGTAAATGTTGATATTATTTCTCACTAACTGAATTTTTTATGTTCATGGTGTTATAATTATTACAGAGAAGCCACTCAGTACATGTTTACTCAGTGAATGGTGTTTCATTGGGATCCAAACTAGTCCCTGGCCGTGTAACTGGACTAGCTGTTGCAGGTGACATGTTGGTTGTTGGTGATGATGCTGGGGATATCACAATAAGTCGCTTGTTGGGGTGAGTATATCTGTTAAAAGATTGTGTCTGTTATAATACACTGAAATAAAAATGAATTTCTACTACTGACTATCATTGCAAACTGTAAAAGAAATTCATTAGTTAATTACTGAGGAATACATGCTCATATCTCCCATAACTTGACCTCAGATTTTAGGATAAATGCCTACTTAATTCCTTTAGGAAGTTGTAGAAAATAATTGCAGATGTTTACGAATCATGAACCAGTAGATCTACTGAAAGCATCTAATAGTGCCTAAAATGTCCTAATGTAGTGATGTGTTTTACCCAAACACAAATACTTTCCCGAATTTCCCTAAACATGAATGTTCCCTGATCGAATAAGCAATGAGTACGTAATGAAATGCTCACCCAACACACTGAACATAAGGAGCTGTGCAAGTTAAGAGGATGTTTCATGCTCATCTCCGATTAGCACGCATTTCATAGGTAATTGCACCTTTTCCTGGTGCAGCTACGCTGATGGCAGGTTGAGAATGAAAGTAAATAAAAATAATGTAGTCACTCTCATAAATGTAATAATATTTGACTTTCCTGAAAAATAAATTTAAAACAAAAGTGCCTATTTTAATCCTTTTGGGATCAGTTTTAGATGCCAGAATATTTAAGGTGCCTAAATCATCACTTTTTTTTTGTGCCCAAAATTGAAGGGCTGTGTAGAACAAGGGACTATACCACATTAACATAGTTCTGATATAATGAGGGTTTTACCTGAACATCCTTCATACAACTCAATACATTTTTAAACTTTTAAACACAGTACACTTGCATAGAAGTACTGATTGGATTTAAATAAAATATACTAAAAGAATAATATTTGAAGTTTCGTATAATGCTAATAACTCAATTTCACAAAAAAGTGGGATAGCTCCTTTTACACTGAGCCCTTCAATTCCAAGGTCTACTCATAACTTATAGATGGTGTTTGGATATACATTAATATATTTTAAGAATTTCATGCAATAAATAAATAAATAAAGGAAAAACTACTTTTCTGTAATTTGTGTCATATACATTAAAAAAAAAGCAGTTGGATGCAAAACAAACTAATTTTGTACCTTTAGATCTAGAATTAAAAAACAAAATATTTTTTAAAACATATAAATATTTTGGTATTTATTTTATTTTTAAATCTTGATTCAAACAAAATAAAATGTTTCTACTACTACTATTAATAATACTAATTATTACTATTTATTACTATAAATTTTTCCCCAATTCATTTTTACATCCTCAGTCATTAATGCTTCTTAGGTATGTTTGTATGAGTATTTAAATTCAAAATGTTTTCCTTTGTTTATTTTCAGCTTGCCTCCTGTTTATGACCTTCCTTTGCATGTGCCCATCCAGTCAGTTGTTGTCACTGCAGGTGCCACTCACCTTTTGGTGCCTCTTCGTGATGGAAGGGTCATGGTACTCGGAGTAGCCAATGCATAGTTACTGTGAAATGTCATTGCTGTGTGCTCACTCCCAAATGCACATTTCCTCTGATATGTAGTGTATATCATTCCACTGAGTGATAATCAGAACAACTAGATGTCAGTGAAGGAATTTGCTAAACATTTGCTTTTTCATGATATGTACCAAGTCGGTATCATGTTAGATGTTTCTGATTTCTTATGCATTGCATGTTTTGCATATAAAAAGAAACAATAGGCATTGCAAGCCATATTCAGAATGTGCATATAGAGATGTGTGAAAAGGGTGAGTATGAGTAACATTAAAAAAATTCAAGAAGTGTTCCCTTTAGTTTAGTGAACATTGGAGTGAGCAAGGGTTGTGTGCAGTTTTTAATGTATCAAGAGTTTAATAAATGAGCATAATGTATGTTGCCATATCTAATACTAAAAGTTTTTAAAATCTATGTATATTCAATATGTACAGGTTATACAATAATTTTATGTACATAAAGCAATGGATTTGTCCACAATGCAGGACATACAAAACAAGAATAACCATATTTTTATATAGTATTTAGGACCACATAGTTATAGTTTAATGACATGTTGCAATGGTCATAAGGGCCTGGGTAGTGCAGTAGGCATGCCATTGGTTTAGATGACAGAAATTGAAACAAGAAAGAGTAGAGCTGATTTTAGCTTCTTGGGAGACAGGTTTGATAGAATAGTTGTTTTGATATACTACTTTGTATTGTAAGTCAATAAGAAATTTAATTTTATTCTTTCATACAAAATTTTCAGAAGAAATTGTTTGATTGAAAGCAAAGGTTTTATTATTTTGAATTAAAATTTTAACTATGTTTCTATGTGATCTAAGTGATAATTATCATTTGTATTATTTGTAAGATTTTATTCAGTTAAATACTCTTCCTTCAAATACTTTGTAATGGAGAAATTGGTGGCAGGAACTAGAAAGATCTGCATTAAAGTAGGGTAATTATTCAGAAATAATAAAAAAAACTTTTGTTACTACTAATCACAGAAGCTTTAGTAAGTAACTCACTGTAATGATTGAGATTTAATGATATTCTCTGTGAAGATGGTCAGAATAAAATGAGAAAAGGGTGGACTAAGCTTGAAATAGATTTCTGAAAAGAAGGGAACAATAACATTACCGCCCAGAGCTCTGTGACTTATTCTTGTATGCACAGGCAGATATATTTCCTGTGGTATTATTGTTGTTGTTAATGGTTGTTAATCATTTTTAAAATAATGTGATTTTTCAGAATTAGTAATAATAAGCATATAATTATTGGATAACTTGGTAATCTCACAAATGAATTCTTATTATGTACTTAATTAGATGTCTTCTACTGTCTCATTATTCAATGAAGTAATTATCTCGCTTCATACAATGTTAATTTTAATGTAAAATGAAATGTTAAGCATGAGGATGTACATTTGTTGAAATGTGACCATATTACTGTGTTACATGTAAATTATTGAGTACATTTTAGTCTCAGTAACTGTTGATTGTGTAGCTGAGTGAGAAAAATGACTGTGAATGTTTTCTTATTTTTTATCGTTCTTCAGTATTATTAATATTGCAATAGCTTCTTTATTCAAAGAAAACAATAAATTACTGCAGTATTAATAAGATTTAGATAATGTTTTATCATGTTCAGAAATCTTCAAATAAATGACCTTCATTTCAGCCTCAGAATAAAATTCATTTGGTATTGCATCCTTTTAATAGGTTTGTATGTTTAATTTCTTTCAAATAAAATTATCAATTCCTTCTTTTAATTGATTTTAAAATAATATTAATTAATTTATGTAGTAATAAAGCACAAAGTTGTGCATACAATTGTAACTTTATTGTACTAGTTTTTATTAAGGGATTTTTCTATCCATCACTATTTCATTCATTCAATAATGCATCTTTGTTCTGAACATCATGGTATTGCAGAAATATATAAAAAAGGGATTCCAATATAATATTTTGAATTTAATCCTTTGAAAATTCCATTTATTCAATATGATAGATATTACCAACATATACCGGATTTTTCTTACAACGATTTTGAAATAACTCTTTCTTTCCAAGTTTATGCCCTTTAAGACCACCAACATCTACGGAAGATAATAATATAGTAGTGAAAAGGAATATTTTACAAGGATTGAAGAACAATTTGTTTCACCATATTTATCATCAGGAACATGAGTATTATACGAAATAATAAAATAAAAACTTGTAGTATCCCCGAAACACAAAATTGTTATATTTTCTGCTGAAAGGTACCAAAGACATAAAGTAAACATTTCACATATCATTATAATTTTTGTTGTTGCAACCTCTTTGAAATGTATTATTTTACATTCCAATCTTAACTTCTAAACAAAATTTAATTTATATTCAAAAGAAGAGTAATTATTTTATTAAATATTTCAGAAATTATTAATTTAAGCTTAAGTACTTTTATGGTATATCGAATATTGAATAAAATTTTAATTTCACATTTTATAATCAGCAAATTTGGCAAGAATTTACTCCATGAGTTGTTTTGTCTTTGCAATTTCTCAGAAAAATAATTTACCTGTTCTTTGCTTATTTTCATGTATCAGAAATATCTCAATATGTATGTACATTTTTCTTTGTATTCTTATGGTAAATGAACCAGTGCATCACTTTCAAGACTCTAAAGTGGGAGACAAAAACAGCAAAATGACAGCAGTCCAGGCCATTAAAACAAAAAGCAAGGTTAGTATATATAATCAGATATATTTATTGAACCCCTTTGAAATCTTGTATATAAAATGTAGAAACTCTCGCAGTTTATGATTTTACATGTAACCACACAATTACTCTATATGCATTAACAGAAAAATATTAACATGTGTGAGCAAATTAATATTCACTGAAACACACCGTGAAAAACAATTTGTCTTCAGCAATGGTATATTGCTACTGCTTGCTAGTCATTTGTGTATATGGTAGTGATATGCTTTTTTCTTCACATAACCACAATGCAAATAATGAAATATGGGATTCATCCTATAATACTCGGTGCAGATCACAGATAAAGTAGGCAAACTAGAACTCGCATTAAATAGGAACCATAAATACAAATAAACTTCACAGACATGGCAACTTTAATCAGTGAAATTCTGTGTTTAAAAAACAAGGGTTTTTTTTTTTCTTTTTAAATTTATTTTCAAACAAAATATATGGCAAGATTATCTACAAATAAAATAATTGTGCTTTGTACATTTTTTTTATTCCTGCCATTCATTGACCAATTAGAATTATCAGAAGTAACTTCCTTTTATTCCTATACATATAATACATTCATTCACTTATCTACATCATTAAATTTCGATTACTTCATGTTGAAGCATTGAAGATCAATTTTCTTGCTACGATGCAGTCCTATATGAAGGGGGTATTAGATGTGAAGGTAGTTCTGAAGGCAACTCATGACCTGCTAACTTAATATTCACTAAATGCATGGCTAAAGCAAATTCATCTTTGCTAAGCAATCCATCTTGATCAACATCAGATAATTGGTAGATGCGTCCTAGTATTCCACTTGGAAGTTTGGACTTCACTAATTCTGTTTTGGCCGCTGTAAGAAAAAAATATATACATTTCATTAAAATTATTAAATTAAGTACTACTTTAGGAAATATTATAGAATAGAAGAAGTTAATAGCAACTTGTAGGTTGTTGTTGTTGTTTCTAAGTGTAATTTAATCATAGTAGACATGATTTAATGTAACAGACTTACCAGTTCTAGATAGTTTTCCATCAACAGGATTTAGGGTATCAAAAAGTGAATCATAGGTGCTTCTGTAACGATTTACAACCCACTCAGTTTCTCCTTTTCCCTCATTGATACCTTCACTATCAATTCCAAAAGGACTTGTTGAATCAGATACGGTACTAAAAGCACCAGCTTAAAAAAAAAGAAAAAGTACACACATTTATACCACTTTAACTAATATCAATTTCCAACTGATATTTTTTTTTTAAGGGTACTCACAGTCAACAGATGGGCCTGTTTGTACCCTTTCATCAGGAATCATGGCCATGATTTTTGAGATATCTGTCAACATTTCATCAGCTTTGTCCACAAGCTTTGGTTTCAGAGACTTCAATTTATCAAAGTCGAACCTTGCAAGCATATCCTGCAAAGAAATTATTGCCAAATAGAAAAATCTGTTGGTCTCATTTTCAGTGAATTTAGGTTTATGAAACTAGACAATCTCCTTACCTGCATTTTTTTCACATCTGGGAAGTCCCCAGGTGACATCTGATACTGCACTTGAACATCATGGTATATTTGAGCAAGGTCACCAATAAGCCTAACTTTTGCCTTCTCTTTTCCTAGGAAAGGCATGTTCCGCTTCAAATGACTCATGAGATAAGCATGAGCCTGTCACCAATCACAGAAATGCAATATGAATTACTCGATACATTTTATGTTATATTACTCTGTAAATACATATAGTTATTTTAATGTTTAACTAATTTCAATGTTAATAATAACACTAATCTGTGACCAAAGAAGTACAAAGGATTTGTTTAATTTCAAAGATTTTTGATGTGTTGAAATAAAAAATGACCTCAATTTTTCTCCATAATATGCTGTGTTTGTCTTCATTGTCTGTCATGAATAAATAAATCTAATAATAACAATAACACTACAATTGGCTTGCAACGATTTCAAGTATTTTATTAGATTTTTTTTCCTTATTCAATTGCATTTCATTAATTTTGCTTCAATAATTTCAATTTTTATTACCCCTAATATTTAATAACTTCTGAAACAACACAGATATTATCAGCCTGTCATAGATGTATTTTCCATATTGGAAAACAAAGCATGTCGTTTCACTGGTTAATGTTACCACATCTCAAACTGAAAGTTTGAAATTATGATGAATACTTGAGAAGGATGACCTTTACTTTACATTTCTTTTATCATATGAGTATGCTTTATAAACAAAATCAGACACAGAGACATGAGACAAAAGGGTTTTCTTTATAAAATCTTAGTTATACTTAACAAAGGCTTACGTTACATTTCCATAAACACTCACATAGTAATACCGGAAGCCTTTATTTGACTAAAACACTACTATTTTCTAAAAATTATAAAGCCTTCATTCGGAAAATGAAGGTAAAAAAAAAAACTTGTAATAATAAAGCCAGGACATTAATAGATTTCTAGGTAACAAAAAGATCAGTTTACAGATATCACTACAGAAACATCATGAAAAGTATGCTCACAGAATTTAAACCTCAAAGTAGCAAAATGAACTTGGAAGTCACTTCAATGCATTCCCATGTACTTGAGGTCCCATAAACCTTGAGATCTATCAATAAAGAACAAGGGGTAAAAATTCTGATAGATTAGGAAAGACATTGAGGGACATTATTACGGAAAATAAGAAAATGAGATGTATGTATTATGGCAAACTACTGATGACTGGTAATGTGTAAAACTTCACTCACAAATGGAAACGGAAAAGGAGAAATATACAGGAAAAGAAAAAAAGATCTCTAAACAAGTACAGAAAATATAGTGCTATTAAAAACCTACAACTTAGTTCGTGGGGATCCTTAATATTTCTTTTTAGAGTCATTACAATTAATACTTCTGGTACCCATAACCAAGTTCACCAATTGCTCTGAGATGCCAACCCATGCACAATACATTTGAACAATTTTCTTCTTTGAGCACACCAAAAAACATGAAAATCAGTTGAACAATTTTCTTCTTTGAGCACACCAAAAAACATGAAAATCAGTTGAAATGTTTACTGCTGCTTCAAAAAAAAAAAAAATAGATACATACCTTTGCAAGTCTAGCTCTTTTACTAAGATCAGATAATTTACGAAGTGTAGCATTGCGAGGAAGTGACTGCAGATCTAGAAGTAAATCTTGTTCTTCATTTTCAAATAATCTACACAAAACAGCAGTTATACATTGGCATCTTTTGTTTAGAGTGAAATCATAACAGAAAATGTAATTCAAGGAGTAAAATTCCTTTATTTATTACTTACCTTCTATTTTCATCGTATGTAAGGGGTTCATCCCAAAAGCTGCCAACATACACACGAGTTGCCTCAGGAGTGTCCAAAATCTTGCCTAGTGACCACATCAAAGCACCATACACCCTCATTAATTGTTGCTGGTTAATTTTATCAGCTTTGTTAAGAATAATTCTTATTTTGTCATCATGTTTTCGCAACACTTCAATACACCTTCTGAACTCATCTGATATATCAAGTTTATGAGCATCAAAAAGTAAAACAATTCTGTCAACCCTTTCCCCAAACCATTCTAAAACTCCTGTGAAGTCATACCCTCTGTTAACACGTTGTTTCTCTCCAGAAAGGATGCCAGGAGTATCAATAAGAGATATACTTTTTAAAACATCATTATTCAAAGTAGAACACTCAAAACGATTTAAAAAATTGTTACCAAATTTAGCTAAAGGTCGAAACTGTTTTGATGCATCAACAACTACAGCATTTCCTGGGATTATTGTTTCTCGTTCATCGTGCATTACTGCCACAAATCGATCAGTAGTAGGTTCTGGCCCAATACGCATTCCAAGATAATCACTGTCCAACAGATATTTAATTAGTGTGGTTTTACCAGTAGAGTACTGTCCCATGAATAAGACTAATGGTTTTGCTTCAAAATCTGAATCGTAGAGCATAGGGGAATGAAAATCATGGAATCTGTAAGTTTCTTCAAGAGGTAGTAACTTCTCCCGATATACATTCTTTAATCCATCTACTACATTATTAAAGTCGGTTGTTCCTCTTTTACTCCAACTGCAAAGAGAAAAATATATGAGACATAACTTTTTCAAATAAATTTTATTTACTTCAATCCTGTATTGAAGTAGTTTAAATTTGATGTGTAAAACATGTGAACCATAACCTCCAGGACTTTCATGATGAATTAGCTATACCTTAAAAATCGTCTTTGAAATAACACATCTTTCAACCGGCATATACACTTGGCTCCTTTCCACAACATTGACACAACCTGCACAACACAACAAGAAAATATTCTCGAAGCAAAAATAGTGCTCTCTGTTGGCCTCCTATCAGTTGGTAATATTATTGTTGGCAACACTGGATATATTGACATTCATTTTTCTGTTTCGAAAATACGTGCGAAAAGCGCAGTGGTATTTGCGGGAATTTGAAACTGGCTTTTACTGCTAATTTAGTAGTAGTATTTTCTTGTGTATTACAGTTATTACTGACAAGCAAAGGCGCATGTAAAGTATGGTACACATAGGCGCCACTCACAAGGGGCGCTATTTAGAGTTTACCCGCTAAAACAAATAACAACCACCCTAATTATCTGACAGGTAATATCCTATAATCCTAGTAATCTGACAGGGGCGCAAATTCTATGCTAGCCATGGTCGCCTATATACCTAAATACGCCTCTGCTGACATGTTTTAATGCGGAGCAGACATCTGATATCATGGCGTCCCTAGCACGAAACATTTGGGAGAGGTATCGAAGGAAGTTCTTCAGAATTTTTGTTTAACCCATTGCAATGTTCTGTTGATTTATTAAAAGGAGAAAAAAAGTTCTATCAAGGTCTGTCCCAGTAATTCATGAATGGAAATTTATACACTGACAAGAAGCTTAGAAAACGACTGCACTCTCAAAGATGCGGTAGAATGCGATGGCGACAAACAATCTGTGCAATGGTCCTCTTCCTTAGGAATAAAAATATAGGCTCGCAGGGGAACCCTACAATCTGCCTGTGGAAGAACTTTCATGATACCCCTGCCAACGATTTTTGACTTTCTGATTACGACGGCAAAACATGTGTACACTAAGTTATTATTTCACAGCCTTAATGTAATAAAATAAATAAATATCAACGGCATAATATGTTTTACTGAAAATGCCAATAGTAAAATTCTGATATTAGTATAAAAGTACTATATGTTCTTGGAAATTTTCGGGGGGGGGGGTCTCCTTGGTTACGACATTCAGATCGCAAAGCACAGAAACATTCCTAAGTAGAAACGGTTTTTCGAATAACAATATGCAGTTTGTTTGTTACTATCGTACGATTCTGTTCACAATCCAGACGTCATGGGTAAATGTTGAAGATATGTTGTGTTGTTTTCTTTTTGTTTCTTTTCTAGTTACCAATATAAATTATTGTCTCTTTCCCCCAAACTCCTTGTTTCCGCTCCTACACCAAAACCCACAGATTCCAATTCAATAGCTACGGAAAATTTATGACATTTCACAACCAATGAAGGGTTATACCGAAGACCTGCATTTACCTGAGTAATAGATAACGTAAATTCATTGTACTAAATGAATCCTTCAAAAATCTACGAAAAGTGCTCGTCGAGTGTGAAATAAATGTTTTTGAAATATTCTTTTACATTCCCAGAGGAGATGAGCGGACTGAAGAATTGGAAAGCACGAATTGGCGAATACTTTAGAGCTCGTCACAAATGAAGATGATGGGTACGGACTGTAATAACGAGCATAAAAACCGAAGTTCCTAAGAAAAGGAAACTAAAGAAAATATAATGTAGAGTATACATAGTATAAACCGTTTAAAAGTATGTGGCAATGCAACTAACCGATGACATGATTTTTGCTTTCATCTAGTATGTATATTGCATGATTCGTAACTTACCGAAATGGTAAATGTGTAAAACTGCCAATAACTATAAACACATTTGGAGAAATCCCTCGGGACATTACGTCGTTTTTTAAAGTTTTCAAATGGTATGCAGTGTACGGGACATATTTCTGAAGATTCTCTGCATAATACTTCCAGATTCAGAAGTAGTCCTTTTGAGTGTCAAAAGATACCACAGCTGGTATTTCAATACTGTGGATGAAAGCAGCACAGACATTTGCTGAGGCAGAGAATAAGGTTTAGCAAATACAATTTTGGATAATATTGACAAACCTGATCTTCAAATGCCTGTTACAAGGAAATACATTTTTTTAAAGAAAAAATCCTGTTACAGTTCAACATTGTACAAATGTTCCTCTTAACATATATAAATAATTTGTTTCGACTGAATTTATTTGATAATAAATATTTATCTATGAAATTGTTTTTATTTGTATTTTTTATCGCAACGAGCAAAATAAGTTTTTATTTTATGTGAACTTCTTTGTAATGATGGTAACGTTACTCTTTTTTTCAAACAAGGCCTGTGAAAAAAAATCGTTAGGTAGGATAGTTCTAAATGCGGTGTGTTGAAGCAAACCATAATTTGAAAGAGGAACATTTTGACATGAGTGAGTGATGTTTGTACACTGACCCTAGAACGCGTTTCAACATTTCAAAATACTGTGTACTCTTCCTTTGTCGGCATGAACAATCCGTAGACAACGAAGTCTAAAATCTTGACCGCTGTGGAAAGCGTCTAGATGTAAAGTTATAGGACACATGTAAAGTAGTTTGATCACAACATAAGA
Source organism: Teleogryllus oceanicus (assembly GCA_964035755.1). Classification (NCBI taxonomy): domain Eukaryota; kingdom Metazoa; phylum Arthropoda; class Insecta; order Orthoptera; family Gryllidae; genus Teleogryllus; species Teleogryllus oceanicus. The sequence goes on from CAXIVR010000008.1 coordinate 59,808,567, forward strand.
ACGTCTTTTAGGAATTATTGCTGTAAGAATTGGAACATAGATGGATTTGATAGTAGTTATGTTGGAACTATGAACCTCGTGGATTCGATCATGGACTTCATGAACAAAACTTAAATTATGGTCATGAAATATCTTCTCAAAAGTGCTCTGTCTCTAGACTCCAATGTCGTAAACGCTATAACTCAATTTTCGAACGTTATTTATTCATGTGCTTCTCATTCTGATGGTTCCTGTCGACGTCAATTGTCAATTGTATCGACGATGTCGCTGAACTGTGGTTCTCAATTTGTCGGCTCTGCATGATCTTTCTCACTTGTTCTGCAGCTACCGTAGGGGTCTTTTTGAATTTCTCATTTATTCTTTCAGTTTGTGATTGTAGGCAGTACTTTATTTTCCTCCTTTCCACTAAGATGGCGGACGGGCGGGCGGGCGGGCAGACGTTATGCTGTCAGACAATTGTCCGGTATGAAGGAAAATCCACAAAACGTGAATTTTGACAACACAAAGTGTTATAGAAAGTAATTTTACTACATATAGGAATAAGATTTCTTCGTTTTCTCTGTATCAAGGCCATACATTACGCGCTTTTCAGTCGAAAGATCGTTGTTTATTGCTGCAGCAGTACAAAACTTTCGCTGTACTATGTGAGAAAATAAAAATGCCAAAATGCAGGCTTAGCTACAATTTATTAATGAAAAAAGGTGAAAACTAATTTTATTTGGAAGAACATAATGTCAAATTATTTCTGGGTCCTGGAGACAGTGTTAAATGTTTTTTTAAAAACTATAAAATGTACGTAATAGTGTGTGTATGTTTGTGTGGGGGGAGGATGGGCACTCGTAAGACTAAAATATCTTTCTGCATATGCAGGTAACAAAGTTTCAAAATCGTCTGTGTGCATGATAGACAATGTTTCATCTCAATTCATGTTTAATCTCGATTCAGAACGCTCGAAGATTTGCTGATATTATGAATAAGATATATGATTATGATATTTGAAATATATTTCATGACGCAAAAGAAAGGAACGAATCGTCAACTATACTTCGAAATCAACTATATTTCGAAAACGCGAAAGTGAAATAGTATTTATTTGGAAAATTAATATAATAATTTTGAAGAAATTATATATTATGTCTAAGTTGGCATGCTTTATAGCAATAATGAAGAAGTGGACGAGAGAAAACATTGAATTTAGTGGTGCTACAACAGCGCACACTTTCTTGCTTAACTTTTCCAATTTTCGAAAATTTAGAGATTTCAAGGAAAATGATATTCTCTTCTCTTCTTCTCTCCATTCTTCTAAGCGTTCTCCATGCTAACCGAGGACAAAGTTAACAAAAATATATAGTTTTAGAAAATTTTGAGCTTCATGTAAAGTGCCCCTAAAAAACATAATAAAAATTTAAAACAGGTCCATAAGTTCTTCCGGATTGATGGGGGAATGTCTGTTTTGGAGAAAATCGTCTGAACGATTTAGGTACTAGAGTAGACGACAGGAGGACATACTGACATTTTGTCGTCAGTCTTTTCAAGGCCCACAAAACGTAGATTCTGACTACACAACGTACTCGATGAAGTAATTTACTACATAGAGAAAACCAAATCTGTCGAAAAATCGCCGATTTCTGACGCACGATTACATGCTAACGTAGTAAGACGATAAAGTAAGAAGTGGCTTAGTGATTTGCTTTAAACATATCTGGAATTATTCGTGTGCATAAAAAACATTAGTAATGTGAGTTAACGGATGTATAAAGAGGCGAACTAGTTTTTAATGATAAATTCGGCTAATTCATCTACGTCAAACGATTTTTTAGTTCATTGACTATTCTGAAGATTTCACTGAAAGGGGTTGCGGAAAAATTTTGAAATAAAAACCCCTAAGACCCTTTCATACATATTACGTACATTAATCTTTTAGTGTGTATTCAATAAAACTTACATTTTTATACTCTTGAGATCATTCTGAAAAATATAAATGACAGCCATGTACTACACTTGTATAATCATGTCGTCCGAGGGTTCTGTTTGTCTTATCCATTTGTTTTATATGACAATGATTTCTCTGCGTTACACGAACAGCAACTTTTGTAACTTTCCAATCGATAAACAGTGAATATAAATTCGACTTTTCATGCACGAGTGCTGGAAAAGAGATTTGCAACAGAATACAATTGCTCTTACCGTTCTCCTGAAGCCCAGAGTGTTACATGAAAAAGAATAGGTAGAAGAACTTTCTAAAGATGTGTATTTCATTACATAATTAGCTCCAACTATCGCCAATCTTATAAATCATATCTTAAGAATTCACTTAATGCCGTAAATGCAATGTAATATTCCACAGCATTTCACCAATGTTGGTGCTTTGAAACCCTATCAAAAGCATTTTTACAGGTATATTTCCAGGATATTATAGAAGGATGAAATGAGCCATTGATTGTCTTTGTATGTGCTTTAAAACTCTTTCAAAACACGTTTTAGGTCTTAAAAACTTCCCAAAATGTAAATTCGTTTGTATATTAAATATATTACGAAATAGTGTTTCATAATATTATGTTTAAGTAGTTTGTAATGCACAATCGACATTTCAACTTGTAGACTGCTACAATAGACTATTACATAATGAAATGTAGAATAACAAAAATAAAAAAATTGTCATATTATCATTTTATTATGTTAAAAAACTTTTTTATTTATTCTGTTCATTGTAGGGTGCAAAGTAAACTTTAGAAATAATTTTTAGTGTTTTATCATGTTTGAAAATTATTTTTAAAAAATATTGCATAATTTGCAACATGCCTTTGAGATGTGATAATGCAGGTTGTATCTCACATTTTTTACAGGTCTTCTCCCAAGCATATATATACATTATAAATCGAAATTCTTTGTAAGTGTCAAACTTGATGGATATAAGGATGCAATTAGACTCAGATGAATTTCACATTTTAGATTTATATTTAATGCATATTATGGCAGACATTTTACACTTTTATACAAAATTACTCATATATTTGTTTTGGGTATCCCTGCAGCGTATTCTGTACAAATGACTAGGAACCAACCGGACAATAACTTTGGATGAATTATGTGATAGTCCTGTTGTTCACATACAAAAAATCAACATTCACACAAACATCATATATAACCACATACAACAAATAATATAACAATAATTATTCAAATTATGTACATAACTGATAGAAACTAAAATATCTACATATTTTCCATATATCTGATACAACATTTAATCTGAAACTTGGCACCTTTAAAAAAAGTATTTCTCTTACAAAAGAAATATACGTTTTCTCTCTCTTTCTCTCTTTCCTCTTTCATAGTTTATATTTCACAGCCATAAGACAACAGGTTGTTCTGTCAAACACATTTTGACATTCAACATTAACATATAGCAGAAGGGCTCTGAGCTCAATGAGGTCCAGCCTTGAGAGGAGGCCACAGAAGCCCAACATTTTATAGAAAACATACAATATTTCTGACCACACAAAATTTATATGGATATAACAAAAACTACTTATGAATCTTCACACAATGACTTGGAAGCTTACCAAATGTTTGGTTTGGTTTTGGCAAGTTCAGTAGATAGTATATAAAATATTCAAAAAGCGATTAATTGATCTTTCATGATTGGAAAGTCTAATGACATATTCTTCTTCTGACTTTCCCCCAAAATTCTTCATTAGAAAAATAATGCACTCTATACTTCTACTCTTTTAAGCCAAGCAATTTCCGATGCCAACTGAATCTTATATTGTGCATGAAAAATAAATAACATCTTCAGGCCACTCATTTCTTCTCTTCAGTTCTTCTCAGTCTTCATTTCAACTAGTTCCTCAGGAATCAAACCTATCAAGCAATACTGTTACATTCTTAGCAATGGTCCCCTACTTTCCACTAATGAAAGGACGCGTGTACGTCGAAGTCATACTGCACCACTCCATCACTTCTAGGTTGTCGGTTCACATTTTCGTGGGTAATCGCAGAAGGTTTGGATAGGAATGAACAGCTTGACCGTACGAGGAAAACGCCATTTATAAGATAGGTAACACAGCTCCGAGGGAACAAAAACCGATCAGATACGATGCAAAAACACGCCAGTGGGGTAACTAGAATCTTAGACTCAAGCGATTGTTGTCCATAGTCACACATTTATTTCATAAGTTAGAGCCCTGTTAAAAAGGCCGCTTGTTTAGTTTTTACAATTTAAAAGCACAGGAACGGAAAATTAAAAACTTTCATTTCACAACACTATAGAATATTTTCCATAAATTTAAACATTTCAGCTATCTTTTAGGCTTGTTCTGTCTTATATGATAAAAAAATTACTGAATCTTTTCTCATTTGAAATATGTATCGATGGTATTTGAAGATCATCATAGGCGATGACTTGGAGGTAAAATGAAGAGGCTGTTCAAATGATGACTCTGGCATAAGTAGAACGATAACTTTAAATTTAAAGAATCGAGCCATATGATTTGGCAAACACATCTACCCATACGGGGTTGACAGGTGTTTGAGAAACGTACTCAGGCCCTATAAACGAAATTTCAGACCCTCATTACGTCTTCCTTTTTGAACACTTCACTTAGTCCGAGAGAAAAATTAATTTCTCCGTGGGATATAATTTTGCGATATATTTTCTCAAATTATCGACTTTTACGTGATAATTATGAATCTGCGACTGACTCTTAAGATAATGGCATTTCTAATCCTCATGAAATTCAAGAAAAGTCACTACTACTTCGTAAAACGAGTATACAAATGAACGTGACGGAAAGTTGATACATTTTTTTACATGTACAATTCATTTGAATCGCTCCCAATAACGGATTTAGATTATTTTCTGGAAGCAAGAAAAAATGATAGAGAAATTCTAAAGTGGTCGATTACTCAGACATAAATAAATGTCTCGTGAATTGAAAAGTGCCGCAAGAATGAATTTCCTACAAAATGCGTCGTTGAAATTCTAGAGTTAAAGTTTTAATGTAATTAATTAAATGCAATTTTCCCCTAGATAAATCCATTTCAGTTTATAAAGTCAAAAAATAACAAAAATGTAGAGGGGAGTACAAAAAATATCGTAGTTCTCAGGAAAGATTTTTCATAATGGAAAGAAATACCGTTTTCACACATCTTAGGAAAAATACAAGACTTAACCACCGGTGTTAGCTGAAAATAAAATAGGATTCAAAATATCTCTGTTCTTCGAGGTTTTGTCTGATAATGACCGAAATATTTATTCGAATTTCCTCATAGAATGTTCAGTCCGAGCGCACTAGAACTGCCGCTAGAGTATTGTCATGGCATTTAAGATTACCATGCAAACTGTACACACGACGGACTTTCGGTGTGAAAGAAGTGTGCTCGGACAATATTTTCAGAGACAGTGAATGAAAGCAGTTAGGAGTGCAAAATTTTTATGAACAAATTTATGAATGTGATTTTCATTTGTAATATTTAGAGAAAAAGCTTAACAATTTTAAATTAAACATTAATATTGAGTTTTATTTCATCTGTATAAATTTTTCTATTTACATTTGTATTTAGGAAAATATTGCATGTAATTGTATATATTAAAAAAGGAAGATCTAAAGCATAATAGCAGTTAAAATGTTCTTATTTAATGTCTTAGCAATATTAATGTAATATTTTAGTAATAATATTAATTGCGGTGGTATTATGTAAATATGACATTTTATGAGGATCTTGCTTTCTCAAGTAAACGCTGGAACGTTATGCTAACTGACGCTATTCACATCTCGTTGTTAAGCAGATATCATTAAGCATTCAACGTCAACATTTATATTTCCTAGCACTCGTCAATTTTATGTGTTCTTTCGCAAAGCAGATCTGAGCACTTTTGAAAATCATATTTGAACACACATTGACATAGTTGACAGGTCTCTGCCTCACTGCACCCATGTTCATCCGCATAACCTAGTTGGTATGTTTCCCTGATTTCACTATGAAAAAAACTTAAAAGGAATTAGACTTTAAAGCTACCAATAGCAGCGTTCACACGGCCTACATTCACGAGTCAACGATGTTTTCTAGAAAGAATGCTTCTGCGAATGCCACAGGTCAATCATCAACAGCGAAACCCATGAGATAGGACCTTGTTCTATCTTCAGCATTGAACACGCGAAACTGGGTAGTACTTCATACTCTACCCCATAACTCGTGGAATAAATTGAAGAAATGAGTTAAGTAGGTCCAACGTGGAGGGTTTGCTTGTGCCAGCGTGCTGTTCGTCCGTCATCGCCTCGGAGCGGCGCGTTCCGTTGCCGTGCGCGTGGGCAGGAGGTGGGGGGGGGGGGGTCAGACGATGCTCTCGCTCTGCAGGTCGCTGTAGCCCAGTCCGTTGCGCAGCGCGGGCGAGTCGGCGGCGCGCAGCCCGTTGCCCTGGAAGAGCCCCACCAGCCAGCTGCGGATGGAGCCCCGCGCCAGCGCCTTCTTGCCGAAGCCGTTGCTGGGCAGCGCGCGCCCCCGCCCCCCCCCCCGCCCGGCGCCCCCCTCCAGCCCCCCCCGCCGCCGGCAGCAGCAGCGGCGCCTGCGCACACACACACACCAGCTCAGCACACGTTACAGCATTTCGAAATAGTTGGCTGGAATAGATTAGATAGCATAGCCTGAATAGGTTAGACAAGTTGTTTCGCTTTGAAAAACTACTTCAGAAACACTCTAAATTCAAACAGCGTCAAAACATCGTCTTCACTATAAAGAAATAACAAGAACTGGGAAATTAATTTCGCGTGAAATATTAAGATTGGAAAAATTTCATTTCAGTAAATTCTGCTAACGCACGTACGTAGTTCCAACGTTTAAATTCCCTTAAACGAGTGTATCATGCAGGAGCGTGGGTTTAGAATCTCGGTTCTAGCTCTTGGGACGATTTAAAAACACGATTCGTGACGATAGTGCCAAGAGTGTGAGGAGTTTCGTGAAGATAGAGGAGATAGTGTACCAAGGAGTTTCGATTTCGTGTCGGTAGTGCCAAGGGGGATGCGTCTGGGACAACCCGGATTCGTCCAAGAGGCCTCCAGATGTGTTCGGAACCGCCGTGAATTATCCCACCTCCTCCATTCACGATCATTGTCCTATTCTCTCCCTTTACAAACACACACACTTACAATAACACGCACTACACTACCAGATATTCCGGGAGACCGGTAGGGAGCTTAGAGCTTGTCCGAGCTGGAACTGTGCCCTGTTGGTGGGAGAGTCCTGGTTACGGGAACCCCCCTACCCCCCAAAATTCATTCACGAAAAATTAAGTAGGGTTTGCCTCGACTTTATAGTATTTACGACACTGCATACACTTTAATTCAAAACATTTCAGTGCTGACAGTTCTAATTGGGGGAACGCCCTACCCCGGTTCATCGACCGAAAAACGTAGGAGTTAGAGATTTTGGAGGTCACGTTCAGGCGTTTATTCTAATACATCCGAAGGGTGCTTTCCGAGGAGGTGGTGTGATAATTTGGCAGCCTCGATGTCCATCTACAGTGTCATAACTTCCCCTGGTGTTCTAGGGAACGTGTAATAGAGGCGGAGCATTAACCAACAGCACGCGGAAGCGCATCCGGCGTCATTGGTGATTGATTACTAGTGATTCCAGGCGCGTCAAACGCTTAAGGTCATCAGTCCCATGTTTTTGCTCGGGCGGTGGCAGTGATCTTGCCCCGGTGGATGGCGAGATCCGTCACCGACATACAGTCGGCTAGTGGAGGTTCTCACAAGCAGTTCTCTCCCACAAGCTGGGCACAACCCAAGCCAAGCCAAGTTCTAAGCTGCCGACCGGTCTCCCGGAATATGTGGTAGTGTAGTGCATCTTAGTGTAAGTGTGTGTATAAGGGGAGAGGATAGGACAAGGAAGAGGAAGGACAGATCGCGCGCGGTCCGTGGCCCGCGCCGGCCGCTAGACTTCTCCCCCAGAGGGCGACTGAATTCGCCCTAGCTTTGACGCTCGTGTTGGCGGCAGCGGGCTCACCTGGACGTCCTCGGCGCTGCTGCCGCCCCCGCCCCCGCCGCCGCCACCGGCGTCGTGGGCGAGGCGGGCGTCGCCGTTGGGCACGGCGGAGGCGCGGGCGGCTCGTGGCGCCGCGGGAACGGGTCCAGCGACCGGGTCTCGCGCAGCGGCGAGCGCGCCAGCGCCGCCAGCAGGCGCTTGTTGTCCAGCGGCGGCGGCTGGCGCGGGGGCGGCGCGGGCGGCTCGTCCGGGTCGCTGTCGCCCAGCTCCTGGCTGCAGCACGTGCTCAGGTCGCCGTCCGCCGTGAGCGTGGCGCGCGAGTTGCCCACGCTGCCGCTGCCCGACGGAATGTACAGCGGCGACGTGTCCACCATGCGGCAGCTGCGGCACGCGCAAACGCCATGACTTAACGCTCAGACAGCCATTTAATACTTAATTTATATGAATTGTTTATGGAGGGAAATGCGAAATGTTTTTATATTATTAGAAATAATAAAATGTACAGTTTGTAACGCTTGAAGTCATTTGGCCAGAGAAAGAGGGTGGAAAAGGAGAGAGGAGGAGGAGAGCAGGGGAAAAAAAAAAAAAGGCGAGGTATGGACAGAGAGAGAAGAGGAGGAAGAGAGAAAAAGTGTGAGAGATGGAGAAGAAGTCGAGATGGAAAGATAAATGAAAAGAGAGAAGATGAACGAGAAGGAGGGATGATGAACGAGAAGGAGGGATGATGAAGAGAAGAGGGATGATGAAAGAGAGGAGGATGATGAAGAGAGGAATGATGGAGAAGGAGGGATGATGGAAAAGGAGGGATGATGAAGGAGAAAGAGATGATGAAGGAGAAAGAGAGATGATGAATGAGAAGGAGGAATGATGAACGAGACGGAGGAATAATGAAGGAGAAAGAGAAGATGAAGGAGAGAAGGATGATGAAGGAGAAGAGGAAAATGAACGAGCAGGAGGGATGATGAACGAGCAGGAGGGAGATGAAGAGAGGAGGGATGATGAAGGGGCAGGTGGGATGATGAAGGGGCAGGTGGGAGATGAAGGGGCAGGAGGGAAGGAGGGATGAGGAGGAGGGATGAGGAGGAGAGTACCTGCGTAGCAGCGCGTGCTCGGGGCTGGAGCCGCTGCGCTGGGAGCGGCTGGCGGCCGGGGAGCCTCCGCTGGTGGCGCGCGGGGCGCAGAGTGCGCCGGCTGCCCGCCCCGCCCCCGCCCCCCGCCGCCGCCCGGGAGCTGGCCTGGCGCGACTCGGCGCAGAGCGCGGGCTGCGGCGCGGCCGGCAGAACAGCGGCGGCGGCATCTCGTCCAGCGCCACCTCGCGCCGCTGCACCGCGCACTCCGTCGCGCCCGTCAGCCAGAACGTGCGCACCTGCGCACACCGCGCGCAGCGCTCGCTTATATTCCAATTATTTCAACAATAGTATCATCTCTACAGTACGTAAACAATACACAAAATAATAAGGATATTTACTATTTAACAAAATCTACGATGAATTCTCGGCTGTCCGGGATTAGCCGCGTCATGGTCGATGGAGCTGACGTTTCGGCCATCTTGCTGTGGCCTTCTTCAGAGCTATACTCAGAAGTATAGCCCTGAAGAAAGCCACAGCAAGATGGCCGAAACGTTAGCTCCATCGATCATGACGAGCCTAATCCCGGACAGCCAAGAATTCAACGACTCCGGCCGCGGAAGCCTACGACTCTACAAAATCTACGATGCCCGACCCCGAAAATGATCGGCTGGATCCCCAAATGGAGCGAGTGCTTCCCACCCGTGCGGACACGTCGTTACAAAACCAAACGAACTCCATTTGGGAGGCAGTCATTTAATGATACATGAATACCATGCCCAGTTCGCTTGGCGACAGTTCCGGATTTAACATTGTGTGATTGTTTAGTCCCGCTCTCCTGTACGACGCCATAGAACAAACAAGGTCTCCTCAGTTGTGAGGTCGCCACACGTAAACAATGGCAGTCCGCGACACGCGCAAATAATGGTCAGACATCTGTATCTACATGCATTGAAAGGCAATGTACGCCTAGGGGCAACGTGTAGTAACCCTGTATCAGCGCTAAATATCTCGAACCCTCGAACCTGTCATGTTTAATTACGTGATATTCCTGAAAATAGGATATCACTAAAAAAAATGTATCGGATTCTAGAGAAAGCTTACTTTTCAGATACGAGCGAAGGGAATTTCGATTTTGACTTTGTCTAGGCAACACGATCGTAGTTGATGCATAGGTAAGGCAAATTGCCTGCCAATCAGGAGATCACTTTGTCCACCGTGCAACACATGAATAGCCTGAAGGGCTGTAGCTGCCTTGGCTTGAAGGGTCGTGCGTTCGAATCCCACCTCAAGCATGGGTGTTTGTGTATGTGTTTAGTATGTGTTCCCCCACCGTTACCCCAAGGTTAAAAGTTACAGTGATCGCTTTATGACGGAGAGGTTGAAAAGCGACATTAAATAAATTTAAAAAAAGAAAAAAATGTTTAAACGAAGACCCATTCGATCAGTTGAAAAGCGATCTTTAAATATGTAAATTTAAAAAAGAAAGCCAATGTTTAAACGATGGCCCGTCCGAGCAGTTGAAAAGCGACCTTAAACAAGTAAATTTTTAAACGAGCAGTTGAATGTGTGCGTACCTCGCCCTTGCCCTTGAGCGCGACGAGGCCGCGCTCCTCCACGAGGTAGCCGCCCAGCTTGTCGAGCGCCGCGCGGCACTGCGGGCTGATGTGGATCCGCAGCGGCTCGCCCGTCGACTCCATGCGCGACGCCGTGTTGACGGTGTCGCCGAACAGGCAGTAGCGCGGCATCGTCAGCCCCACCACGCCCGCCACCACCGGCCCTGCGCCACACAACTCCTTTAATAGTCTCAAGAACAGTTAGTAACAGCGGTAGCGCTGCTGTATATGAATATAACAATAATGAAAGGATATAAAAAAGTGGATTTATAGTGTTTTATCGTTTAATAACTAAAATGTTATTACTTTTGCACAAGTGTTACAGTTAAGTGGAAAATTATTTAATTTTGAATTTAAGATTTTGTTCCCGAGGTACCGGAACACCGTTCCGCCAAAAATCAACCCCTGGCCAGATATAATGAGTCCGCGTGGTTTGATGCACTCAGAATGTACACATATTAAGGAAAATAAAACATCTACTTTGAAGTATTACATTATTATGCCATATTTTTAAACTGTAAATTATTGTATGGCAAAATTAAGTTTGTGTTTCAATTTACTCTCAATCAGACTATTCGAAATTAACATTATTCTTGGTAAGAACACGCCAGCTAGGCCAGATCTAACGAGTCCGCATGGTTTAAGGTATTCAGAATGTGCACATCTGAAGGGGAAAAAGCTATACTTTGAAGTACACATTATTATGCCATATTTTTAAGTATGACAATATACTTCGTGTTTTTGTTTACTCTCAATCAGACTATTCGAAAATCTGGGACTACTGCCGTAAGTAATATATTTATGAAATTTATTTAAATATAACGAATGCCATTTGTATACGGGAACTATTATTTCGCTGCTGTATCCGAATAAAACTTAAATTCCTCTCTACAATTATATCGTGAGTTTTTAATATCGCAAAATTGTATGAAATGCTGATAGCTGAAGGTAGATGTATCTGGTAGTGTAGAATTTTCTCATCACTTACCTGTATGTATACCAATTCGCAATTTGAGGATATCATTAGGCCGATGGACAATGCGGTGGTTTTTCACAGCATCCAACAAATCCAAGGACATAGAAGCAATTTCTCCTGCATGCCGGTCATCATTTTTAATTGGAAGTCCACTCACCTGAGTGCATAGTGCAATAGCGATAATTAACAAGTAAACATTTCATTTCAGATTTATGGAAGAGACGAAAAGGTACAAAATACGAAATGATGTAACACATAATCAAGTGCAAAAAATTAAAATGCATGAAATTAAAACAACGTACAATATTGGATAATTAGAATCTAATGAAAGAACCAGGGCAACAATAAAGAACTGATAGGAGAAAATTTGACCTCAAAAAATTATTATGCAAATTGTCTCTTAAAATTTGTTACCGATTTTTTACATTGCATATAAATAAAATATTATTATTTGTATTTCAATAGGATTTTTATTTCATTTTTTGATTGTATTAGCTACATAAGAAAGGAGTATGTTTAATGGAGATCATTAATTGTTTCTATATCCTCGCGAAAAACATTGTTTTAAATTAGAATGAGAATCACAAAATTAAGAGGTAATTTATATATTTTTTGTTGCATTTGTAAGTAGTATATTTGTATAAGAGAAACTATGGAAAACTGAGCGGAGAAGAAAATAAGTCAATGGATATACATTTACTTAATTTTACTTAGTTGTATTACTTACCACCATGTAAGCATCACCAATGGTTTCAACTTTGTACACATCATATCCTTTAATTATTCGATCAAATAATGTATAGAGATCATTTAGGAAGTTTACCACCTGAAAGAGAAAACTAAATTTATATGTTTGTCTCAAGAAGTGAAATTTCCAACAGGAGTATGAGGAAGGGACGTTCACCTGAAGAGGAGTGCTTTCAGCTGACATCGCAGTAAAACCTACAATGTCGCTGAAGTAAATTGTCACTGTCTCAAAGCTTTCTGGTTCAACTCCATAACCTTTGGTAAGTTGATCGGCTACGGGCCTGAAAAATAAATATCACTCCATCAGAATGAGAATCCTTTTTCAATATACAAAAAAAAATAAGTTGAAATATATTTAGCAAATTCCAGTGTTGTAGTTGTTCATTAAAATCAAATTCACTCAAATTTATCATCTCATATAATTATGATAGTAGGTAATTCACAGTTATATTTAAAAATCTTTGCACTTACGCTGGCAACATCCGATTTAGCAAATCAACAGTTTTGCGTTTCTCTTCAGCTAATTGCCTGGTGCGCTCATTAACTAAAGCTTCTAAGTTTTCTGCATACTTCTCCATAATTTCCATCATCTGATCCATGATATTGCGATGCCTGTGAATTATTATTTCTTTTTAATTATACACATTTTAAAATACAATTCTTGAAATGGTATATGAAACGTTTTAAAAAGTGTTGTCAACTTATAAGTGAAATATTATTTGTTTTTCTGTCAATTGGGTAATGGAAAACAAAAAAGTATATTGGTACAATAAGAAGATCTTTGTGAGGCCAATTGAAGAAAAGATTGTCTCATTATTCTTTTTTTAGAGTAAATCTCATGTGGGAAGGAACAAAAACAGATATACATTTGTGATACAAAATTCTGAAAACAAAAAATATGTAAGTTTCATTTTTTAATATTAAAAATGGAAATTACGTATGAATATAATAATATTGTCTTTGCTCACCTTCCGCTCCCCTCTTTTAATGGCCTGAGCCTGGTCCGAAGTGTGGAGAAGTCAGGCCTATTTTCGGGAGCCTCACTCCAACAGTCTTGAATGCAGTCTATCACAAAGTCTTCACATGGCGTTTCCTCCATTTCCAGCAGTGAGAGGTCAGGTCGAAATGGCTTCTGGTCGGGCTTTGGCACTTTCTTAACCATTTCAATGATTTCTGAAAAACAAATAATAAATTAAATAATTTCAAAAATTGAAACTTTCATGCAGCCCAATGTTAGAATACTTCGTCATATTACTTTATTTGACATTTGAAACATTTCTGATGGGTGGTAATAAACTTTGTTAGTTTAGTATTTATTCTTCTTAATATAATTTACCATACTGTTATTTATTAAGGTTGGTCATGTAAATTAGGTCATACAAATACAGATCTAAACTTTAAATTTCAATTCAATTTAAGAGACAATGTTCCCATTAATGTTTTAATAATCATAGTTACAAGTAGTGCCTGAACGTATCAGAATCTGTGGTAGAAATGATAACTTTCTTTTAAAAACGATTTCAAAAGACTTTCTGTATTACTTTTGAAATGATTTTACCTCCTGAATAGCACGCATGCGTGTTCTAATATGTGGCAAGAGATATCATTGGACTTAGAAAATTCCTTACAAATATGCAAACTTCGAAACTAGTATTTTCTTTACTTGTAGGTACAGTTGAATTCATACTTGCGATGATGAGCCTACAACTGCTGTCTATTCTCTTACCTGCCCCCTTCCAACCACCGCATTGTCACTCAGTAAAGGTCATTACGAAGCAATAAAAAAGCTTTATACAGCAATACAAACTATGAGTGAAGTCTCATTCGCTCGACGGATACACATACAGCACCAGTGTGCCACTTTCTAACACTGTCAAGAAACGAAGATATCCATTAAACTCACCAATGATCCTGCTGTTGCTTGATATAAACTCCATTGTTGATCTAAACGAGTACACATGTTGATGCTCAAGCCAATACACATCAGAATTCAAAAATCCCATTTGAATGAGAGGGAGTGGCATGTTAAACCAACGCGAAAGACACGGTGGGAATTGAAGCACTTCCTTGTTCCAAAACTTGTCCTCTCGTGAACCTCCACGCACCTCTACCTCGTCTTCACAGAACCACTGTCACAACACAATCAACTAAAGTTGTCAGCGAGGAAACACGAAATGCTGATTATGTCCCGATAAAGGGAGTTATATCCGTGAAGGCTTAATACTGCGGGATGTGACAAACCAATGAATTCACATTCTGTTTGCTTTTTTGCAAAGATAACCTGAATTCTTTGGCATGCAGCAAAATCTGCAGAGAATTTGAAAGGATGAAAATTACGAGGACACAGGCCACATACTTTTTAAGAGGAGAAGAGAACCGCGATAAAAATCTAGAACGAGGTTAAATACCGATAAGTTAATTCTCCAAAAGATACAGGCATATGCCGGAAGCTCAAGCTAAAAATACTCTTACTGAGTGATGTGCTTATTACGGTTCTACTCCCAGTGAAGGGATTTTATCTTGTTTTTTTTTAGATATCTCAATACCTTTCTCCCTCATTTCCATCACCCACTTTTCTGTTTGTCACATTGTCTAACGCGTATTATTACAATGGACCCTCTTAAATCGCGTTTTGTGAAGTGAGGAACTAGCCATCGTAAATAGTCGACTTTCTGACAAGGTACTCAAGTTAATATTATAATACATTAATTTATATAAAATAATTGTGTAAAATATTAATATTTTACACAAAACCCTTCAAAATACTCATAAAGTTTGTCATGTTTCCCACTGTAAAATCTTGTTTCGAGTCCTTTAACAATTCAGACTAAATTTCGAAAAGTTTGTTAATCCAGGTGACTGAGTGTGGGAATTGTTTTGAATGAGGGGTGTCAGAGTTGGTGTCTCGGCTGTCGGGAAGTCATCGCGTCCAATGAGGGGTTGCCAACGTTTCGGCCGTCAAACTGCAGCCTTTGTATTTATTTTTCGGGCTATTGTGTTTGTCTGATGGAGGTCTTAGTGAAAATTCCATTGACTGCGCCCACAGATACCTTTGTCAAGTACGATGCAGATATATCCTCCTCCTCCTCATCATCATCATCATCACCATCGACAGCAAGAATTGATTTCTTGATCTGTTCCGTCTCGAAATTGTTCATGTCATCTCTTCAAGGGACATCCAACACTTCTTTTTCCTTTAGGTGCATATTGAAGAATAATTTTACTTATACTATTTCCTCACATTCTGAGGACATGATCTTTCCCGTTTTCTCGATATTTGTTTATGATATCTATAACATACTCAATATTTAATTCTTCTCTGATATTTACACTTCTTTTGTGGTCTAATAGTGAATATCCTGCCACAAAACGAAGAAATCTCATTTCTGCAGATTCAACTCCCGCAGTAGATCTGACGTAATTATCCAGCCCTCGCTTCAATAAAGCAGTAATAGCAGGGCAATAACACTGTAAAATCTAAGTAGGGTATGTTGACGAACATTATTATTTAGTTACTTGTAACCTTCCACAGAAGTATGTGAAATTGTTCAGCTTTATTTCCATATCTCTTGATTACATATTACTCTTTGTGTGGATTCGTGAGAAGAGATATCACATCTAAATCAAGAGAGATGAAGTGTTGTCACGAATCCACGCAAAGAGTAATACGTTTACGGCGTGTTCGCTAGTGGGAACAAGGGGGGGGGGAGGCTCTGGTAGGTACAGTTTGGGTTCGGACATAAAAAGTGGTAAATCAGCTAATTTTTATTGATATTTGTGGAGTTAATAAGACGCCCGCAATGAACCGAGAAAGGTTCTTTCGCAGCTATTCATGAATTCAAAAATATACACTGAAATAAACTTAGAAAACGATGACAGCTGTGGAGAAACGGAACGATTAGGACACTAATGGTGGCGAAGCAATGTGATTGGTCCTCCCCTCTAGATATGGAAATAAGGCTGGATGGGATAGTCCTTCACCTACCTGTCAGCTCTAAAGCAACACCAAAACATTCCTTTCCCACGCATTTATATTTACTTTTTGGGCAAAGGACGGCAGACATTTTTGTTTACATCATAAGATCGTCTTACAGACAGAATGTATAATACTGAATAAATTAATTGTAATAATATCTTATTCTGAAAGGGTCTTTAGTACATAAAATGAAATGTCTGGATATATTTAAAACATTGGGGAGGAGGAGGTGTACCTCCCATCTTCATAGCCAGAGACCTATCTGTGTTCATTCTTTTTTGATTTATTGATGATTGCGGGCACGTCAACAGCTAAGGTAATTAATCCCGTAAGTGTAGTGCGTGTTTTTTCTCGGCCGGTGGCTGTGATATTCACCCTCGCTGGATGGTGTGATCGGGCGCCGACATACCGTCGGATAGCGGGGTTTCCCCAAACGAGTATCTTCCACCAGCGGGGCACCACCCCAACCGGGACAATCTCTAAGCTCCCGACCGGTCTCCCGGAATATGTGGTGTGGTGCATGTTAGTGTACGTGTGTGTGTAAGAGGAGAGGATAGGACAAGGAAGAGGAAGAACAGATCGCGCGCGGTCCGTGGCCCGTTTGGTAGGGTACTGCTCCGGCATTCGCCTGGTGTTGATAGGAGAAACCACGGAAAACTACCGATCAGGGCAGCCAGCCGCTAGAGTTCTCCTCCAGACAGCGACTGAATTCGACCTAACTGAAAAGCGATGACCTGGCTATTTAGATAGGGGCGAAAACCCTGCCACCGGCGGGAATTGAGGTGACGACCTCCCGGCCAGAGGCTCTGCACTGACATCAGTTGATGCCCAAAGTCACTACTCTTGGTGTGTTCATTCGTACATGATAGTTTGACAAGTTAGCAAGATGGCCAAAAGTGATAGTGTACCTTTGGGCTCCAGGGGACAGCCTCCGTACGGCCCCTTCTTGCCAAACATTTCGTAGAGGATGATGGCGAAGGCGTACACGTCGGCCTTCTGCACCGCCTGCACGTCCGCCTTCTGCCGGCAGGCCAGGATGTGCGCCGACGGGTCACGCAGCATCTCGGGCGCCTTCCAGAAGAGACCTGCGGCGACGCACACATGCACCATCAAAAGACGTATAGTACACCACTATTGACTGCTGGAATCGGTCATTGGTGGAAACACTAATGCTAAGCTAAAACATTCCGGGAAATCGAACATCAGTTTTATGTCTTAGGGATATATCTGATTCCAGCTCTTCATTTCTGAAATTTCAACTCCCATTTTAATTAATACTTTAAATATTATAATTTGAGGTTGAAAGAAGTTCAAAAAGTTATTTTTGATTGAATACATTTAGAGTGCTTATATTTTTCTTTCTCAATTCCAACCTTTAAAATCGCCTCGGCTATTCAAATGCTTTTAGGATTCAAATGATAAAAAATACCCGAAATAGAAGTATTAGAAACCTTTTACAAATTAAACTACGTTTCCGACCAATTTGGCGAAGGAAAGTTACGATTTTGTCTAGTTCGAAATTATTCTTTGGGATAACCCAAGGTGCAGTTAGTCTCCAATTCATACGTTACTATTTTGCTCTAGTGCCATGTCATTTGCACACAAACAATGCAAAAGCGCTTGCATTCGGCTTTATTATATTGCGAATATTATGAAATGTATTATTAAAAAATAATATTGAGTATGTGGTGGTTTAGCGGAAAGCATAGTCTTCCACGGCCACAGTCAGTAGATGCTTGTCTGCCCGGGAGACGCCGTATCCTGGATCAGTTGCCGAAGTTTCGGCCGGTATACTGCAACCTTCTTCCGCCATTCGCGTTTCGCCTTGAGGAAGGTCGCAGTATGGCGCCGGAAACGACAACTGTACCTAGGATGCGGCGTCTCCCGGACAGCCAAGAATCTATGCTGGTTTACCCTTTCGCGCAGCCATCACTGGGTGAAAATGTCGATGCCGTTCATTGGTTCGATGCTGCAAACCTAGTAGAGAGTGCTTGCCTGTCTTATTCGTTTACAATAAAGTCTACAATAAAGGTTACTATAACTACTCACCGTGCACCCCTATACAGACTGCCGAATTGTCACTCCATAATCATTTTGTGTACTCAGTTTATATGTTACTTTACCCTCAAAACCACTGAGATATGGTAGTTTCGAGAAAATCGAAATCTAGGGTCTATTATCGCGTGGTGTCCAACTCCGCATTGGAGAATGATGGGAAGGGACGAAAATTGAAGATAACGCGTCGTTCTTGACCCGTGATACAAGTGATCAAGGAAACAGCGGAACCAACCAACGGAACAGTCAATCTGCGACGCGATTCCGGTAATCGTCAGATGGGACTCGCAAGTGTCAAGCAAAGTTCTGGCAAAAAGGCGGCATCGAATTCGCAACCTCCCAGCCGTCAATCCGATCGAAAGTAAGTCTTCCTTTTCATCGCTTCAACCGTTACTGGTTGCATCGCAGTCATCTGGTCCCTAACTAGAAACGGCGCATTTGGAAGAAGACTGAATAAACAATGAGAACGCGTTAAAAGGTCGAATAGGCTGGATCGCAAAGGTTCTCAGATTCACGAGTAATGAATTGCAGGCAAAGTGTTCAAATTTCCAAGTGCAGTGGATCGTCTCAATAATTTTGAGTTAGTACGAAATGTATGTTGCAATACATGGATAGTTTATGAGAATAACTTAATATTTGTAAAGAGTACTTGGCGAACAGTCAACTGGACATACAGAAATGATCGAGATGTGGCAAGGCCGAGCTGTCACTCACTTCGGAAGTGCTGGTGCTCCCCGATGCTGCCGCTGTTGTCAGCGCTGTGTCGCAGCTCGTGCAGGCCGAAGTCGGTGACTTGCAGCACCCAGCGCGACGTCACCACGCAGTTGGAGCTCTTGAGGTTCCCGTGGCAGCCCAGCGCGGACTTGTGGATATAGATCATCCCCTACGACGCAACGGAACGGCCGGGTGAGAATGCGATTTATTACATGATTGTGGCATTGCAAGATGTTGTGGTATTAGACGATTATCTCAAACAATTACTTGAAGATTGTGACATTTTCCGGGTGTTAGCACTTCTTACCTTGATGAGATCATGGACTAGAGAGGAGATGAACATTTTGTCCAGTTTGAGATCTTCGTTTTCTACGATATCCTAGAACATTAAGAACAAAATATCATGTAAAATAGTTTATGTAGCACATTTAGTAACAAGAAATGTTAAAGTAAGAACAAACAAAAGAAACAAATAATTTTGGCTTCTGATTTTTTCACATTTCCCTAGGTTGCGTTTTTGGACTCAAGTCTCAGGAGCGGCCAGGCCTAATTAATGCAATATTTAATGTTTGACAAAACTGTACATTTATATAGACACTCAGTATCTAAGGCATAAAAAATGTTACATTTCTAATTACAGGATGATTGAAAAAGAATCTGCAAAATGAAAAATATTTTTACAACACTGCCTATTACATGAAAACGTGATTAATAGCACTTAAGTAACTAATAGTAGAATAGGTAGCCCTTGTCGCAGTAATTTACGTTAAATTGCCCCTGAAGCGCTACTCACGTAGAGCGAGCCCTTGGCGCAGTAATCTATGTTAACTGACCCGACATGCAGCGCTACTCACGTAGAGCGAGCCGTTGGCGCAGTAATCTATGTTAACTGACCGACAAGCGCGCTACTCACGAGAGCGGCCCTTGGCGCAGTAGTCGGTGATGAGCAGGATGCGCATGGGCTCGATGCAGGCGCCGATGAAGGAGTTGATGTTGTCGTGGCGCAGGTCGCGCAGCAGGCGCATCTCCTTCATCACCTCGCGCGAGATGTCCTTGCGGCGCGAGAACTTGAGCTCCTTGATGCGCACCATGACGCTGCGGTAGGTGCCGGTGGGCGCGAACAGCTGCTGCCCGCAGCGCGACTCGCACGACGCCGCGCTCGCCAGCGACATCTGCGGACACGCGCCACACAAGTGGGGTTTCATTCTTTGCTTCTTAGTGACTCCGGGCGCGTCAACTACTACGGTCATTTGTCCCGTACGTGTAGTGCTTGTTTTTTCTCGGGAGATGGCGGTGATCTTCCCCCGCTGGATGGTCAGAACCGGCGCCGACCTACCGTCGGCTAGTGGGGTTTCCCTCTAACCAGGACTCTCCCACCAGCGGGGCACCGCCCCAGCCGAGACAAGCTCTAAGCTCCCAACCGGTCTCCCGGAACATGTGGTAGTGCAGTACATGTTACTGTAAGTGTGTGTGAGGGGGAAGGGTAGGACAAGGAAGAGGTAGGAAAGATCGCGCGCGGTCCGTGGCCGCAGGCAGCGACTGAATTCGACCTATCTGACAAATTGTCGAGGCGACAAAGTGACAAAGACCTAGTGTCGAAAATCCTGCCCCCGTCGGGAGTCGAACCTAGGACCTCCCGGTCAGAGGGACATCAGTTAATGCCCTGAGCCATCAATCCCGGTTTGATTGATTTCTCATTTCGGGCCCGTCAACGGCTAAGGCCAGGCGTCCCGTGCGTGTACCGCATTGTTTAGCAATGTGTGGCGATGGTCTTCCCCGCTGGCTGGTGAAATACGGCGCCGGCCTACATCGGCTTGCTGAGATTTTCCCCAACAGATAGTTCCCACCAGTGGGCAACGCCTCAGCCGGGACAAGCGCAGGTCTCCCAGCAAGTGTGGTAGTGACAAGTGAATTTAGTTTAATTTTCCTGTGGTGATATCGACAAATATCACACTGTGTATTATTTAAGAATATTCAAGAATAATGAATGGTATTAAAGCAAGCTTGATACTCTTTGATTTCACTTTAATAAGGTACACATTTAAAAAAATCTCTGCATATAAAAAAGTTCCTATTTTTTTGCCGGACTAAAGAAACAATATCTAGTTTCATAACTGTTTGAACATTTTCCCTGACTTCCAATGATTCTTCTACAAATTTCCTGTCTTTCGTGTGACTTTTCCAGAGCAATGAAATTCCCTAATTTCTTCCGGCTTTTCATGTTTTCGAGAAACTGATCTCTGTTCGTATGTAAGTGTCCCAATAGAAAACAATTCAAGTCAGTTGTATCCCTACGGGCCTACATGTCTCTAGATTGACGAATGCAAACCGTTAAGCAAATAGAACGTTTCAAGGGATTAAAAGAGCTGAATTGAGGGAATGATGATGAGGTAATGTTGACGTGGTTAAATAGTGAAATAACTGAAGTCATCTTCGTCAATCTACAAGCTTTTTTTAATAATCTAGTAACTGGCGACATTTTCTAATTATTTGTTTAAAATTAGTAAGTTGACAAAGATGACTTTTTTAAAATAATTGTGATTACTTTTACCTAACTTGATTGATATCTCTATTAATATTGTGAAGCTACATGTGTTGGCTCACCTTGCTGGGCGAGGCGACGATGTCGTTGCCGAAGTAGCCGTGCAGGTCGAGGCGGTCGATCTTCCACAGCAGCCCCTCGATCTCCTGCTCGATCTTCCACTTGCGGTAGATGGAGAGCGTGACGACGAGCGCGCAGAAGAGCAGCACGGCCAGCGTGCCCGCCGCGTACATGCTGGACGAGCGCGAGTCGTCGGGGCAGTGCTGGTTGTCGAAGCCGCACGTCGGCTCGTCCGGCGGCCGATTCTTGCTGATCCACCACGGCGTGCCGCCGTTCATGTTGTACTCCTGCGGGCAACACACACACGAGTCCCGTAAGTGTACTGACTGTTTTTCCTCGTGAGGTAGTGGTCATCTTCCCCTGCTGGATGGTGAGATCCGGCGCCGATCTACTGTCGGCTAACGGGGTATCTCCCAATAGTGGGGCACCGCCCCAGTCGGGACAAGCTCTAAGATGCCGACCGGTCTCCCGGAATATGTAGTAGTATAGTGCATGTTAGTGTAAGTGTGTGTGTAAGGGGAGAAGATAAGGACAAGGATGAGAAAGATACGATTGCGCGCGATCCTTGGCCCGTTTGTTAGGGTTTTGCCCCGGCATTCGCCTTGATGGATAGATCGGAGAAATCAAGGAAAACTATTATATGTATTATTGTAAGTATGCCATTGTGGATGGGAGTGCCGCGATCTGATTACATCGGGTACCGTCTTCTAGAACGACACATTCCGTGCATGTTTGAATGTAAAGTAAGAAGTAATAGATATGTATCGTGACAAAATCTGTATCGAGAATATCGTACATCTCATAAGAAATCACATAACAAATTCTTCATTGTGCATACTTACCAACTTGCTATTGCTATTGTCCATAAAGCTGAAAGTACCAATGGGCCGAAAGTGAAAGTCACATGAATAATTGGCATCTTGTATAGTTTCTGGAACAAGCGCTATCACCGAAAAATTCCTTCAGAATCACCATTGTTATCTATTTTGATGACTGCACCTGTTATACCTGCAAAGTAAGACGTAAATCTTGTTATTTGCCTCTGATATACACGCTAGAATAATAAATTCTAAAAGCATTCTCATACACATGTATAAGATAGTGCTATACATCACATTACATAATATTTCTGATGTATCACCTTTAAAATGCTTAATTTTAACCCTTTTTGCACAGTAATTTTAATATTCAACATTGACTGAACATTTGTCATTTACCCAGTCAGTCTTTTGATTTAAGGAGGAAATCAGTTTAATCTTTATTTTAACAGAACTCAAACATTAGTGAAAGGGACGCGCGCGATTAAACGAATAAATAGCAGTCCGTAGTGGAATAAATGATAGAATCGTCAAAGGGGTGAGACGACAAAAAGAAACTCTTCTGTATCCATTACATCTCTTAAAATATTGAGCATGGTTTTTGAAGGGATATTTCACTAGTCCAGACACGACAGTAAGATAATTATTAGCATATTTAAATTAATTTATGGCAAGTATAAGAATAATTATTTAGTATGGTAAATAAAAGTAAATTAATTGAAAACATTATCAATAAAGTTATGGACCATTTAAAATAAATAAATAAAGATACTAGTATTTCCTAAAAAGCTGGAAAATTTATTATTGTGTTTAGATAATGTATTATCAATATTAAAATTCAATGAACTATTTTGTATTTGTAAAAATATTATGAAGAATAAATTTGTTTCGAAACTAACCAAATGATAAAAAATAGAAATACTGTAATATTGACTGAGAATACCAACCCCGCATACCATTAATAACTTTATGAACTATTTGCCATTACTAATAGTTTCTGTTTCATGATAGTAAACATAATTTGTAGTAAATTTGGGAGCAACACTCGTTGCAACCTTTTTTATAGGTGAATTTTGAATATTGAAGGAGAAAGAGTAGAGTTTCTGGACCTCAACCAAACGTGCGCAGATTGTATCGACTTTTTGTACGACGTTTAACAAACTAAAAATAAATAAACAAACAAACAAACAAACAAACAGTATGCGTCTACCGGCTCGTATTTTACATTCCACGACACCAACTTATCAATTTAGCCAAGCTTCTTACCATTAAGCGGTTTCGGCGATGTAACGGTTTGCATAACGGACTGTTTCACTCGAGTTCGCGGGTTTAAACGTGTATTTTAAAGGCGAACAAACCCTTCGTACGCCTTCCTTCGGAGAGGATGTAACACCGGATACCCCATATTGTAGACAGATATTATAGATTTACTGCATGTAAGATTCTCAAACGTAAAAGGAGCCTCTGGGCTAAATTGCAACCGTCTGTTTCGTCGGCGGAGCGAAACACTCTTTCTCTGCAAGAATGCAAAAGGAGCGTGGACAAAATTGCGGGGCAGGGGGAAAGGCAGGCCTCATGGCCTCAACCTCGTAGCGTCAAACAAAACTTGACTAGTGCACCCGCGCAAGAACTCTCGCATGTTACACCCCACCCTTTTCTATCCTTTCATTTCCATATTAAGCCCAAAATATATATTTTTCTTGAAGAGCCTCTTATCTTCCGTCACTTGTTCTATATGTCTCCTTGTAATTGTACTAACTGAATATATTTTAACGTAATACTGCAGTACACCCTCGTCAATACAAACTATTCTTATTTAACTTTGTTACTGAACAGAGAGGTACATCTGTGCAATTCAATCACATAGAATATCAAATAATTAGTTCAATTTCACGTACAGATGCAGATTATGTACGTCTCTGAACAGCTGGGGAAAAATCGAGACGATCCAAACGAGAAAAAAGTCAATAGAATGCCCAAGATAATCTTATTCTATAGATTGGGATGTGAGAAACGTTTCTTTGAGGCTATTGGTCACAAAATTCCAGGTTTTAAGGCCCTAGAACGCTTCGTTTTGGAATTATATAACTATATATATATATATATATATATATATATATATATATATATATATATATATAGATAACAACGCTGCCCGAGTGTGAAGGGTTGTATTTGACATGAATATTTAGACTTTTACAACAAATCCTAAATATTTTTAAAGAGAAAATGCAATTCTTCAAGTCTCCATGAAATTCTCTTTCCTTGGAGATCTTATTTATAAAGATTGGATGCATGTGAGAACCGCAAAACCTCTCTATACTACTGAAATAATATTGTAAATAATCTTGGCTGTCCGGGTGACGCCGCGTCGAAGGCCGTGTTGCCGACATTTCGACCCTCTTTTCGTGGCCTTCCTCAGGGCCGAGCTGGTCACCCGGACAGCCAAGATCATTTACACGACTCTGGCCACGGAAGCCTACGACTTCACATGAAATAATATTGGTTTGATTGATTATATTGGTTTGGCGGTGAATTGCCGCTGGCATTTACATAATTGAAATGATTCGTGTTTCCGGACGCGTCAACTATTATGGTCATTTGTCCCGTACGTGCAGTGCATGTTTTTTCTCGGGAGATGGCGGTGATCTTCCCCCGCTAGATGGCGAGATCCGGCGCCGAACTACCGTCGGCTTGTGGGGTCTCCCCCTAACCAGGATTCTCCCACCTGCGAGGCACCGCCCCAACCGGGACTAGCTCTAAGCTCCCGACCGGTCTCCAGGAATATGTAGCAGTGTAGTGCATGTTAGTGTAAGTGTGTGTGTAAGGGGAGAGGATAGGACAAGGAAGAGGAAGGACAGATCGCAGGCGGTCCCTGGCCCGTTTGGTAGGGTACTGCTCCGGCATTCGCCTGGTGTTGATCGAAGAAACCACAGAAAACTAGCGATCAGAGCAGCCGGCCGCTAGAATTCTCCTCCAGACAGCGACTGAATTCGACCTAGCTGAAAAGCTACTGTCAGAAATCCTGCCGCCGTGGGGAGTGGGTATCTAGGACCTCGCGATCAGAGGCGCTGCAGTGACATCAGTTGATGCACTGAGCTACCGCTCCCGGTACCAACGCGTTGAAAACTTTCAATTTGATTGCTTAATTGATTTGAAAAGTGCCTGCTCGGGGGAGGGCGAGCTCACTGGTGTACTGCCCGCGGCCGATGACGGTCTTGATGATGTGCGTGCCGTTCTTGGCGAGGCTCTCGATGGCGGCCGCCGTCAGCACCCCCTCACGCTGCTTGTTTTCCAGCACCGTGTGCAGCGCGTCCGCGTACAGCAGCACCGAGTCGTACAGGTAGGACGCGTAGATGGTGATGTGCTTGCGGAAGATCTGCCCAACAAACACACCGGGAGTCACTTTCAAGCACCAGTTATTATCAGTTTAAAAGATTAATACTCACTTTATTTCAGTTCAAACATAGAATTTTCATTTATAATGATAATTATCGTTGTGGTAGAATATTGCGATTTAATCCATCGAATGTACCACTTTTATTCAAAAGTATATTTTTGCTCAACGTTAACTTATGTGAATATAAAGGTCATTTCAGGTGATACAAATCACACCGTTTCTCTTAATTTATCGAGTGAAGTGAGATTCTTGACCGATCGGCAGTTCGTTTCTCTGTAAATTAGTTTGTTTTACGACGTTACGTAGTTTGTTTTACGCATTGTTCATTTGACTTGAGTTTTGACGTAAGGGGTTTTTTAAGTTATTAAAAACGTACGTATTATTATTATTATTATTATTATTATTATTATTAATAATAATAATAATAATAATAATAATAATAATAATTGCCCTTCTTCTTATGATTATTTCAATGATTATTATTTATAATTTTATTTTCTTCTAGTCAAATGAGTTTGTATTTACGTAATTAAATCGTGTTAGTGGGTTCTACTTACTGCCACTCATACAAACCCTTCACATGTAATTTCTACCTCAATAAAAAATAAAACATTTCTATTTAATTGATGTATATTTATAATGATCCCTAGAAACCAAAAATACTACATTAGAAGGGGATACTAAGGGGGAAAGAAAATACTACATAAGTGACGTGGAGCAATATGAGAAAAAATGGAAGATGTAATAAAATGTTCAAACCTGATAATCGCTCTAGAAAAATATTTGATCAAGAAAATTTGTAGAGAAATTTGTCATCTATAACATTGTACATAATTAGTTTTAAGAGAAGATCAACCATAAAAATTATTACAAAAAAAGTCCAATAATTTCAGTTTTTTTCGCTACCAAAACTTTTTCCGAAGCTGGAGAAATCAGGGTTTGGTGGAAAACTCGAAAAGGGGAAACTCAGGTGGAAAACTCAGGGTTTTTCTTCTAGTAGCAATATAAATCTAAAAAATAAAACCTTTTACTTCACCTTTTTCAAGGTAAAATGACTTATCGATTGCACTAAAAATAAAATTTTATATTTGTTTTTTATCGTATAGATTGGAAATATTTCACTACATATTGCAGACTTATTGTAGTCTTTAATACTGGATGAAAATTGTGTATGTACATTTCATAATTACGAAATAAATATGTATTTTACGGCTGATAACTTATCCAGGTTACAATAAAAGAAAATGAATGTTACGCAAGTTACCTGCAGCAATATACTGATTTATTTTCTAATTATGAAATTTGCTTTTACAAGTTTGGTCAAATATTCAAAAGTAGAATCTGTTCATTAGCCTGCAAGTAATTTATTTCAACATTTTTATTTCGTAAATAATAACTCAAATACGAAAAGTAAATTTTTGGGCTGTTTATTCGGGTCAAAACAGCTCTTTGTTTCAGTTGATGTTTCTTCAACAACATCTGATTACTACAAACACTCGTGTAAGAAAAAAGGAAAGGAGAGGTTGGGGAGGTGCCCCTGATAAACTCCAGAGCGGATAAACCGCTTTATCCACTTGCGAATAATAGGAAGTTTACATTTAGGAAAACCATTGTAATACACTCGATACTTCTCATTTAACAAACAAATTTAATCTAAGACGTAATGCTGAGAACCCATATCGAATAAAATTCAAATTTACAAAATATAAATTTCATCCCCTGAAGTATATGATAAAGATCAGTTAAACAATAATTCGTATGTTAAAGTTTGTGAATATTAAAATAAATACTATGTTAGGCCTACTCTAAATTAAACAATATCTAACAAACGGAGATGCGATGTAAAGTTCAAAACGGCAAGGGAAGCCCATTTCTATTTGTGAATATAGTATTGTACCCAAACCCTTAGAAATCCACACAGTTGAACAAGAAGTCAATAAACAAAGACCAAAAAGTCTCCGTTTTCCGGCGCACAATGACATAACTTAAGCAGTACCTTCTTCAGGGCGAGAAAGTGAGAAACAAAACGATGAAGTTCAGTGAAGGAAGCGAGCGTGTACATAACTTTCCTACCTTCCTCGGGGCAAGAAAGTAAAAAGCAAACCCGAATGCCGTTTCGCGAAGGGATGGACCGTGTACCTTGAGGCTGTGCGGCGTGGTGAAGTTGAAGGGCGGCAGCGCGTTGTAGTGCTCCACGGTGTTGGCGAACACCTGGTAGTTGTGGCTGGTGGGCGGCGTGAGACCCACGATCAACAGCGACCGGCCGCGCATCACGGCGTCCTCCGTGCACGTGATGTTGTTCATGTGCACCGTGTCTGCGCGATGGAAACGAAAATGTTAGTGCAGATGCCAAGATGTATGCTCTTAACATAAGTATGGCTGCCCTATTTACAATTAATGAAAATGTTAATGCAGATGCCAAGATGCATGCTCTTAACATAAGTATGGCTGTCCCATTTACAATTAATGAAAATGTTAATGCAGATGCCAAGATGTATGCTCTTAACATAAGTATGGCTATCCCACTTACAGTTACTATAAGCGGAAATGTGAAGGCTCATATCTATCGAAAAGTAACACATCGATTCAAGAACAAATTGACAAAGTCATTATCAAGGATATCGAAAGGGAGTAAGAGAAAATATTAGAATGATAAGATTCACGTGATTGATCCTGAACTCTACGTCTTCATGATAACATATACTCGTTTTTTCATTTGTTAATGTATTTGTTAGTGTATGTGGCACTAGGATATAATAATCAAAAAGAATTACAGATTAGATAACGGGCACTTACCCCACACGAACTTGAGGGTTTCTCGATGGGTGTACGGCATCATGTCCGCTGTAATGACCATGTACTCGCCCTTATCGAACAGCCGCAAATCGTGCATCTGCTTCATCATGTTGACCAGGGACCTGGGCAGCCCCAAGAACACGTAGACTGCAACAAGCGCAAACACCATGTGGTAATGATGATGTGTTATTTCTTTAAAGATTTAGAAAGTAATTTTAAAAATTATTCTGCAGTGGTCCAGCGCCATGTAAGCTTGTCACACGACGACAGCTTGGCAGAGTGAGGTAGGCATATTTGCGGTAGCTACCATAGCAGTGATCATCTGGCGATAAAGGACATCAAACAATTGTTCTGCAATTGTACATTGAAGGACTACGTAACAGGATGTTCTATAACAATTTAAATGCATATTTACGAATGGCTACTGGCATTTAAATTCAATTTGCAAACGACAACCCACCTTTCATTCGGAACGATAATCCATAGCATGTTATAAGTATTTTATTTTATTTGCATTAGGAACTCTTTGAGATACACAAGATTAATTTGAATATTTATATTTCGTCCAAGAGCATATATTCTATAGGTTTTCAGGAAATCGAAACTTTACACATATCATTAGGGGTTAACATTAGTGGCAGCAATTTTCCGGAATTGTCAGTAACATATTCAATTGAAAGATTTCTAATGTCCTTTATAAACCAAATTTAAAAACTTCACATTTTTCTCTTACGTTCCTCACATTTGGTTGATAAGTTATTATTTATTCTTTTAACGATAAATAAATAAAAAATTAAAATAAATAAAAGGATATTGCCGCCCAGACGTGCAAAAATGTACTACCAAAACCTGTACACACGTACCTAGTTACAACAAACCTTTTACGTATTTCAGAAGCAACAAAGTCTGAAACATCCAGAACTTACCGAATGTATCATACGAGTGTAGTATATTTACAGTGTACAAATACTTTACATGTCTGATTGATTGAAAGTACAGTTCTGTATTTATACCGTTGTCTTTCGTAATGTACTTGTTAATAATGATCACACCCAACATAACACATCCTTAATGAACAATCGGCTAAGAAATATCGGCTTTGTGTGACCCATGTTCCCCTCCTTTAATTTGTAATGCCGACGTATGAGTGTAGTGCTGTTTTAGATTCCGTACCACCACCCCAAAAAGCCTGTTATTCTTAGGAAATAGCGCCATGGCAAAAAGTGCTAGTAGCACCGAGCAGTAATATTCACTTACTGCGCGTGATGTTCTTGCTCTCGGTGATGATCTGGTACCAGAAGGTGTTGCGACAGCACTCCTCGTTGGAGATGCAGCACTTGGCGGGATCTTGCAGCTGGCGTTGGTGCGTGATGGTGCTGTTGTACAACTCCTTCGCCTGCCGCATCAGCGTCATCGCCACCGCCTCCCACGGTTCCTCCCAAATGACGGCGAATTTCTTCCAGTCGTAGTACTTGAGCAGCGAGAGGATGGACTTGGTGACCTACGGGAATAAAGACACAAAGTTGAAGTTGAGGTACCAAAGAAAACAAAACATATATTCCGATTTAAACATAGCTGCACTGCATGGTCACGAGCTGGAAGGAGAGAGGAACAGTCTTCCAAACGGGAGCTTCATTAGGACTTAAATGTTTTGGTGATGGAGCTCCCGATTGGATAACAATCCAGCTCACTTTTGGCGACCTTCAAGTGCAGCTATGTTTAAATAGGAGTATAGGAGTTTGACCAATCAATGACTGGTACCAAATTAAAACTTAATTCAAGTTTTTCTCTGGAGATAAAAGTGCGGCATCAACCACGTGAATTCTACTTGAACAGAAATTTTAATTCATATCTTTGTTCATGGGATATGGTCCGGAAATTAAACAATTATATTAGTTTTCCGAGTTTCATACTTTTCCTTCACCATATCCTCTTCTGACCGTGTTTTGTAGAATTCAGCCCTGAAGATGGAGAAATAAAGCTCCGAAACGCCGGGAAACTAATATGATTTGGCTAATATAATAATGTTATTTGGCCTTATTGAGCCATTTTGTAAGGACTTTTGGCGATTAGTTAATACCTGTTGTGGAAAAAGAAATTGAAAGGGTTGTACCTGAGTATCTGGAGGCTCAGTTCGAGCAAATGTTGGAACGGTCGATGGCTTTTCGTCAGAGCAACGCTAAAACACACAAAGAAGTGAAATTTTAAAAATGTGTAATATATATTCGGTGCACAAGAAAAAGGGCACAAGTAAAAAGTTGTCATTTTTGTAATTCAGCAAGAAATATATTTAGAAAATAGTATATTTTTCCACTAAGAAATTTAAATGCTTCATAAGACAACTAGTGTGTAAAGTAAGAAGAATGTAGTTGGTCGACAAATTAGCGATTTCACTCAAATTGAAACCACCAGGAAAATTACAATTTTAAGATGTCATTTTCCTTAGGTGCCGACAATGTGAATTATATTTTGGTTAAGATATTTTATTATATTTTATTATAGTTATATATTCTATGTAATGCATTTTCCACTTAGATCTACAAAAATTACAGCCTAAAAAATTGTATATAATTTGGCACGAAGAGTTCATTTTTTAAAATTCTTTGTTTACGAGAATGAGATATGTGTCATTATTATGTAGGTCTCGCAACGAGCGACATACGCCTGTTAGCCTCATGTTCTTCCTCTCTAACAATGCTCCGCCCTCGCGGTTTAGCTCTTCGTCAACGTACTCCTTTTCGTGACGGACCCCGAGTTCGATTCCTGGTAGGCAAGATTAAGTGTGCGTTTCCTTGCAATGTCCTAGTTACGTTGCTGCGTCGCGACGAGAAAACTCACTTCTCAGGTTGAAAAGACAGAATGCGGCGTAGAGATGCCCTAGTGCTAACCTGACGCTGCTTGCAGGCCATGTACGCGGGCTATCACGCCGACAGACAGAATAGTGGCCCACCGATATTTTCAGTATCATCCCCCAGGGGCCCTAGTTTGAACCGCCCGCGCGGAAGGGTGCACTTCCTCCGTGGCCAATTAGTTACGGCTCTCGCCGATAGAGAGCTGAAGCGTTGTCTCAGTTTGCAACCACGCCCTCTCTTCGATGCAGTTCAAATTTAGAAAGGGCGGGAGAATTTGAGGTCTCCACACGACACGCATGCGCACCACAGACGGGAAATGTTCAAATATTCAAATTTCGCACATCTCTCTCGTCGTAATCGTTTTTTACAAACTTATGTTCCGTGTAGCAAAATATCTGAACGGGTCAAGAACACCGACATTTTGAATTAATTTTTCTTTAAAACATCTTAAACCGATGGTTTGAAAAAGGACAGTTGTGCAGAGGCGCTACAGTTTATTTGTGATTCTTATTCTTTATTGACAGGAATCAAACATTATATTCTTTTTTGAAGTTTTTTAATGATCGCAATTATTATCCATGTTTGTCTTCGATTCCAAGCATAATATTCATCAAAGTTTCGTATGGTATAGTATGATATATGCAAGATGCAAAAGACTACGTAACAACTAGTTGTGATCAATCTTTGATTACCTGATTTGCATGAACTGTAGTGAATTTATGATATTTGTGTTTTCTACATTCTATATGCCTTCCTTCAGGGAGAATCTCCATGGTTAAGTATGCGGACCCTAAAACACATCACCACTGTTTCACATCACCTCTGTGACACTCTGCCCAGGAAAGGAGTGAACAGAAAGTCGTTAGCCTCCTTCCTCCCTCACCCAGGGGAACCAAATTTGGCATGAATCTTCTTCGATAGTGGCCAACTACGCTTTTTCTAGGAAGTTTTAAGCATAGCGTCCAGCTGGCTTGATGTTTGCTTATAAAAAGTTTGTTTTTTCAAATGAAATGAAAGTTTATTTTTTAGTGATTGTTAGTTACATATAATGTATTTAATCGAGATAATAAATGCCTCGTTACTACAGGAAACCAGTCAAAACTAAATTTGTGAAAGTGTGCCATCGACTTCAGGGAGGGGGTCACGGAACGACCGTGATGACCCCCCCCCCCTTGGGTGCACCACTATCCATCATTATTTATTATTATGGCACTGTACTTTGTGGAACTGTATCCATGCCTTTTCGAGTCGGTTACACCTGACTTCAAAAGGATGAAGGTTCCTCTTCACACTGTCTGTGTCATTCAATCGCTCTCCCACCGGGAGGCGTAGCTCAGTGCATCAACTGATGTCACTTCATTGCCTCTGACGGAGAGGTGCTTGGTTCGAGTCCCGACCACCGCGGGATTTTCGACACTAGCTAGGTATAATTTAGTCACTGTCTGGAGGATGAATTATAGTGACCAGCTGTTCTGATCGGTAATTTCTCCGATCAATACTTGGCGAATGCCGGAGCAGTACAGAAGCAAACGGGCCACGGAATACGCGCTATCTTTCCTTCCTCTTCCTTGTCCTATCCTCACTCCTTACACACACACACACACACACACACACACACACACTACCACGCAGCGTGTCCCGGCAGGAGCGGTGCTGGTGGGAGATGAGCTGGTGGGTGCTGGTGGGACAGGACTAATGACCTTAGCAGTTGACGCGCCCGGAGTCTCTGATCAATCGATCGAGTCGTTTACACGTGACTTCACAAGGATGAAGGTGTCTCTTCTGCTGTCTCTGTCATTCGACCGTCCTGCCTGTCCCCCTCGGAGCGAGTGCGTAGCGGGGGCGGGCGGGGGGCGGCGGGGGCGGCGGGGGCGGCGGGGGCCGGCGCAGTGCCCTCAGCGCCACCTGTTGCGCGCACACAACTTTCAGTCAGTCGAAGCCTTCCCCGCGGAACGCACCCGCGTTCGCGCCCGGCGCTCATTCACAGATGACGAAGGAGGATGAAGGAACTCAAAGACTCTAAATATAAATACCCATCTTCATTTTCAGTGCGTATTCTTAAGACCCCACACACAATTTGGGGTGACGTCTTGTTGCGTTTGAAATCACACAAGACTTGTGCGATGGTCAATATGGTTCTTTTCCACATTTCCATTTATGTTCGAAAATTAGTTCACGGCGTACTTGATACTACTGAATAATCTAAGAATTTCGTCAGACAAAATGGGTAGTGTAGGATACACAATACACAATAGTTCGGAATTGTTCGTGCACAAGAAAATTGGCACATAGAAAAATTATCATTTTGTTTCAAAACGGTTTTAATCTAAACCGAGCGGTTTACTTCGCAAACGTTTTTACTCGCAACGCAAACGCTTTTACTCTGGATTCTGGAATTTTTGTAAATGAATGAAATTAAAATAAATGAAATGTAATAAAAAATCTGAAAGCCTTCCTTCGCTTCACTAAAGAAGACAATGTACCATTTATCTTGTGCTCCGAAGGTATGTTCAAAAGAAAAGTTTACAGTTATTTTTAAAATGTTTGCATTTTAGGTAATATGCTAATATCATGCTGAAATTGTATAATTATTGTCTTCATATGAAGATTTATACAATTTTAGAAGAATTATACAATTTTTTGCTTTAAGTCCTTGAACGTGGTGCGAACTGACAAGGGGGAAATTTCTGGAGATAATCCCCGTAGACAGTTGGATGTTCCCAGCTTCAGAAGTATTAATGTCTCCTTCTAGGGATAAATATTTGGTCCCGGGTCTGTGTTTCCAAACTTTGGCGTTCAAGTGATGGAATCCAAATAAAGGAAATTGAAGAAATAAAACATTCTCGAGGGCATTATTAGGATTCATTCTTATTGTATTACAAAGGTGAAGATAATATTTGCTTTACTATTTATTCCTCTATCGTCCCCTCTTAAACTTTTGAATGTCCCCTTTCGAGAAAATAGTCAAGTCGTAGCCTACTCTCGGACGACCATCATTCGCATCATTTACCTGACCTTTACAAGGCAAAGCTCTTACACAATGAACCTCTATAAATCTTCTTTTTGTTTCTGTCTCCCTTTGAAAGTCTAAAATGGGAGCTTCGTGTCATCTGAACGGTGTCTGTGGTGAGATATATGTGACTGCTTTTGAATACCTAGAATATGTAACTCCGTCGCCTTGGCGTAACTTTACGTAACAGTGGAGACTAAGTGTAGGCCTCCCTTTCAGATTTGTGAGTCCCTATGAGATGCGATTGTGAGATCACAAAGGCTTCATTGCGTTCTAAATGAAATTTATAAAAGTCGATACGCAAAGATATAATGCAAGATACCAAAGTAATAGTATACAAAAATAAGCAAACATTTATTTTAAAAATATTTTTACTTACTAACGTATTACAAGAGCACGGATCAACAAAAAGGACTTTAATTCTCCAACTATAAAAATTTTAAAGTAGGACGCTCGTCTCTGACAGCTTTGACCTTTTGCAACTCGAGCTGTCTTTTTATTCTCGACAACTATACTTTCATTAAGTGGAGATTTTCCTTCCAGGTTTTCCTCTTGGGATATGAAATACGGGCACTGAATTCTCTATTCAGTGCCCGTTAATAAACTTATTTTTAGTGTATTAATGTTTTATTCACTCATTGCTTGATTAAAATGCATTATTTTAAATTCCTTTTCTTCTCAGTCCTCTCTCGTTTTAAGTCTCTCTCCGCGGTTTTCTAGCCCACGCAAAGAAAGCACTTTGCTCGGAATTTTGAATAGACTGCCTCTGACAGACGTGTTACCGATGCTGACTTCTAACATACAGAATGAAGTTACTAGTTTTTGTTGTGTACGTTTTAAAACGATTATTTCGTTAAATTAACTCCATCAGGATCAGAAACCATTCAATTAACACGCGTTGTATGATTATGTCGATAAAATTACTCTTCCCGAGACAAAGAACATAATATTCGTTTTTTTAATAAGATTATGTGATTGAACAATCTGAATACAACAAACTTTACGTGTTCCACGGAGAAAAACACGCTTCTTAGCAGCGGATATGAAACTTGTGTAAAATGTCAGAAATATGTAAACAAAAATGTATCATGCTTGACTCGTGCCATTATTTTCATCATCAAACTATGCAAAACTGACGTAAACTAAGAAGAGAGAAAATGTTGTACCTTACTCACACTTTTGGATTTTGTTACGCTTATAAATGATTTAAGCCATGTTTACCTCCATTTTTGATCATTGTAATAGCAATAAGTGACACCCCGAATTCTTCTCTTTCCAAGATATTTACGACCGCCCACTACTGATTCTGCAATTTCGTAAACTTCAAGAAAATAAAATTTGTGGCTCGTTAATCTCTGCGTATTTTATTTCTATTATGGTTACCAAACGTTGTTTTCATTAACTACTTTATTCACAACTAAGTGAAGTACTGGGCGTTTCCCCGAGTGTTTACTATCGATCACAATGATCTATTAGACAAAAACTGTAATGAAATTTACTGATAAAAAATGGAAGTAATTATAATTACATACCTTCTCCGCCCCTTCCCTATCGCCCTAACATCGCCCCGCTCCGCCCCGCTCCGCCCCGCTCCGCCCCGCTCCGCCCCGCTCCGCCCCGCTCCGCCCCGCCCGCGCGCATTCCTATCGGCTTTACCCAGCTTCTCTACTTCCAAACCCACCCCCTCCGCCCTGCCGTAACTCTGCAGGACTTGCCCTACTAAGGCTGGAAGCATTGCAGGTTGCATACTCATTTTCAATGCAAAGAAATGTACACCCATTATGAGGAGAAAAAAGTAGCCTGAAATATCAGTGAAAGTTATAAGTCAGTTTATTCGTTACCAATATAGCCTCGCAGAAACAGAACAACAGGTAGAATGAAAATTGCACTCATTATTTTACGAGTTTTTATGTCTTTGTGCGAGCTTAAAAAATTAAAGAGTAATTCCGAAATCACAGTCAGACACTTCAATTGTCTTGATACAGATAGAATTGTTAACGACGAAGGAAAGGGAAATTTCGAAGCTCAAGCAAACTGGCGCAGACAGTAAGCAAACGCTTTGGTCACGTAAACTCGTCACAAAGAGAGCTTGCTTACGATCTCCATTCAGTGTCTCGCTGCATACGACCGGGCGACACCGTTGAAACAGTTTCAGCTCCATCCGTGGCGACGCGACGCGACGGGCGCGGGGGCGTGGGCGGCGTTGGCGAGAGCCGTCGCCCGCAGCCGCACGGGGCGGGCGGGCGTGGGCGTGGGCGTGCGCACGTGGGGCCAAAAACCGCCGCCCCCCGGGGGGGCCGAATCGCTCGGCTGCCTGCAGGGCGCCCACCTGCACTCGCGAAGTCGCCTCGCGTCTCGCTGCTCGCAAAGGGACTCAAAGGCCGGGGCGAAAAGTCCAGTCGCTAACGGGGTTGGTCACGAGGAAAAATGGTCGAGTCCGCCTGTATGGAGACAGCGTACCGACTCCACGGGTTGTGAATTCATATAAATGTATATTATGTGTGTATTCCTCTCTCCCTTCTCCTCCATTTCTCTCCCTCCCGCCTTCTCTCTCTCTCCCCTCTCTTTCTCTCGCTCTCTCATATACTATATATATTAAATATATAATATTATATATAATGTGTGTGAGTGGGTGCGTGTCGCAAGCAAGCATGCGAGCGTTCCTTTCCTGCGAGTCTCGTCGCGGAGAGTTTCGCGTTATTCTGATAGCAGATTCGACAAGTCCGAAGTGGTATTGATTTCTAATGTATAATATGATGTTAGCGTATTGAGTGTAATTTCAATTTTATCAGGGAAAATCACCAAGAAAAAAAAATGTGCTTTTCACAATCCCAAATCAAACAAACTGTTCAAAATATTCAGGATGATAAACAATACTATCGAGATACTATAAACCACACATGTTTATATGCCTAAGCTTCGAAAACATTTCCATTGCAAACTTTATTTACAATATATTCCGGTGGGTTAAAATCATAATGTGTGCATTTAGAGTGATATTTCAATTCAGTCCAATACGACATTGTACATTGTTGTAAAATGTTACATTTTCATTCTGAGAAGCTACATTAATTAAATGTGAACAGAATGTCATGGAAGCAATTCGATACGGCCGTGGAGTCATTTTTCAGTTTATTTCTTTGTAATCGACAACATCGATTACATTAGATTACATTACATTAAAAATTATAAGATTTTCAAAAAGATATTTGAATTTTATTTATTGGTTGGGAAATAATGTAAAAATTGTAAATTTATTTAAGGTTCCTGAGCCTCACACAAATAAAGACAATTTTTTTAAATATACACCTATATTAAAGTTAAATTTAAAATGGGTGTTTGATGCAACTCAACTAGCACTCAAAATTCTTGATTCTCATAAAAATTGACAATTTTTTTTAAAAAAATAGATTTTTAAAAATAACCTATTTAAAGCAAAATAGATCAACATCCAACACAGAACTGTGGTTGTACTCAGAATATTAATATCCTCCTTGTCGGTTTAAGGCTTGTTTCATCCGAGAGGCAGGCCAACACTGACTAGGCGCTCAGTCAACAAGGCCCTTTGAGCAGGAGTTTTGAAGAAAAATCTCAGCGCCGAAAGAAAGAAGGTAAAGAAACCGTCGACGTCGGTCCGTCTGAATACACCCTTTTGGTCTTGTTTCCCTGTCGCACGACTTCGACCCGTGGTTGGTTGGCACAGCGTGTTTGCAGCAGACCTAAAGTCACGCGGACTCTACATGCTTTCAAATTATTCAGGTATTAAAAGAAAGGCTAGAATATTGTTAATAAAATCATTAAATCAGATTTAAATTTAATAATCATTCTTGAGAGAGAAATACACAAAAACTAAACTAACACAAAAACTGCACGCCTGCAAACTTTCCGCCTTTTGTAAATAAGTGTTTTAATAGTGAAAACCCGTATTTTCAGGTCCTACAACGCGTTTTTGAGTTTTTCATATTAACATGTATTATAGCATATTTGGAATTACGTAGTGCAAATGTGCGTGCTTTTTTCCTATCTTCTAAAGTGCGAATTTTAATTTTTGTGAATAGGTTTGGGTAATTCCCTCAATAGAATATTACGTTGTTTTGTGTCGATAGTTTTTTATAAATTCATCATTTTTAGTGTATTATGTATAGAGAGGATTCTGTCCAAAAATAATACTCCCGATGACTGTTAGCTCACTGACTGTACACTTTACAGCCATTTATGATTAACAAAGATTGTTTTATTGGAACCAGTATGACATCTATGTCATTCATATTTATCGTCACTGATACCATATGATACATCAATTTAGCCCCCAAACCTCTTCAGAAATTAGGCTGAATCTTTCAAAAATCCATATTGAAAATCCATTAAGCAACGTCGAAAAAATAAACTTTCAAATGATTCGAAGCGAAAACACATTGCTATTTTGCTGCCCAGATTCAAATAAATGCTTCAAAAGAGTTTTTTATTGTAATTTGTGTTGAGAAGATGGTTATATTTTGATGAATGTTATCAAACACACATTCTATCGTGGGAATAATATCGATTGTTTGAAGTTAGGTTCATTACATTAAGCTGCACATTTAGAGAGCAAATAAAAAGTAAAAAAGAGAAGGACTAGGGCGGAAAGAAACAGTATATGATAAAATTAAGAAGTACGAAGTAATGGATGACACATATTGGAAGTAAGCCACAAGACAGACTTCTAGTGGAAGCCCTGAATTATAAGACGAGAGGAAATAGAAACATTGGAACGCCATGAATGAAATAGAAAGAGGCTGGAACAGGAAATACTAACAACTCTCTCGGACACCTTATTCTTATGTTTAGGCAGTAATTTTTTTCTCTATACTAACCTGTATTATTCTAATTTACTTCTGTTACATTTATGTATCGCCAGTTTATAACAATGATGCATCATTGAAAGAATAACTGTTCTGCCTTAGAAAAAAGATCTGAAGACGTACTGCAATGCATGGTAAAATGAACTGATGCATTATTTAACCCTATATCAGCATACCACGCGGTGCATCGACATTTTTAAAAGCAAAAAGGACTTGCGACATGACATACCACAGGACATTCTTTACAGTTGCAGAATATAGTAATTTTATAAGTTAATAATGTAATGAAGCCTCCGAATTGATTGCAGCTGCATAGTGAGCTCGAATGGAAACTGTTGGTGGGAGTTGGCCGAGTGCCCGCGACGCGCTGCCGTGCAGCAGGTTGCGGGCGGCAGGAGACGCAGCTGGCCAAAGCTGCCTCCGCGTGGGACAGGCATCACTAGGGGGGACACACATGGACGAAATGTCTCTTTTGTGTCTTCTCACAATGGAACAATGCCGTTTAGTTTTGACATTAATTTTATGTTATGGAAATGACCCATTTTTAAGGTCATTATTTTGCATTTTTTGTCGATTTCAACTCATCAGTCATTATTTTAAACTTTTCCCGTCATTTTTAATACATTTTTTGCTGATTTCATCGATTTTAATGTCATTTGTAATTGCACTTGCTTCAAATAATATTTATGAGATGCAACAAATGTTCTTCACGGAATTACTCAGTAGCCTATTCGATTTGTTCTCTCAGAAATTTTTTTTTTTTCAGCCGTTGTGA
Organism: Teleogryllus oceanicus; assembly: GCA_964035755.1. NCBI lineage: Eukaryota > Metazoa > Arthropoda > Insecta > Orthoptera > Gryllidae > Teleogryllus > Teleogryllus oceanicus. The sequence goes on from CAXIVR010000008.1 coordinate 59,848,798, forward strand.
GTAATTCTTGTAATGTACATCAGCTCTGTTGCTGGTTCCGTCGATTTCGGGATTTCCTGGTAAAGAAGAGTCCAAACCAAAGTTTTCAAGCTGAGGGCACTTGCACGAGTGGATGAAGCCTCGATTACATCAGTAACGTATCCAACAGGTTAAGTTGTTCATCCGAACTGGTTTTGATAAGATTTTTTACGCCATTTTTCTTTGGTATTATGGCTTTCTTATAGCATTTTAAGAGTAGTTTATTGATCATACTTTGCGATGTTTGTCATCAAGTTTCGCCCCCTAGAGATCACTATAAGAAGGAACTGCTCTGACAGCTACTCCTTGGCTACTGACAGCACAATAACTGCAGGTTAGGACCATGCACTCAGTTCGTCAGTTCGTTTACAGTTAGATCTCTTGTAAATAGTTTCATCACTTATCCCTTACAATGCCATCGTCCTTCATAACATTATTTGTTTCCCAACCTGTCAAACTGGTCCCTTGTTAGAGTAACTCCTCAATAGAAACGACGCCCAGATGTCGGGCCCACGGGTGGGGGTGGGGTAATTGTCCTTTTGCATCTTCCCTGTCCTTCCTCTCTGCCACCCCCGGGGATTGAATGAACCCTTTCGCTTTGATTCAGTCGTTCATTAATGTTTCCGGGCGGATCAAGTCAGCTAGAGTCAGTATTCCCGCAAATATATGATTGGTTTTATCACGGGAGGAGGCGGAGAATTCCCTCGCTGGATGGTGAGATGCGGCGCCGACCTACACAACGAACGGCGGGGTTTTCCTTAACTAGGTATCTCCCACAAGCGAGGAATCGCTCCAGTCAGGATGCGTTCTAAACTCCGAATTAGTCCCTCAACATACATGGTAAAATAGTGCGTGTAAGCGTGAATGCAACTGGGAATAGGATAAGGAATAGAAACGAAAGGTATCGCACGGTTCGTGGCCCGTGTTTTAGGGTTCTGCTCCGGTATTCGCCTGGTGTTGATCGGAGAATCCATGGAAAACTTCTGGTCAACGCAGCCAAGCACTAGAATTCTCCTCTAGGCAGCGACCGAATTCGACCTAGCTATCCAGATAGAGTCGAAAATCCTGCCCCCTGGACTCGAACCTTAGGACCTCCCGGGCAGAGGCACTACAGTGACATCAGTCGATGCACTGAACCACCTAACCTAGACTTCATTTGGGAAAGTATCAGAATTATTTTAATCGACACGCCATTTTCACTACTATATTCTGATCCCTTATATCAAATCTTTGGGTCTATACAGAGACGATTGAGATGAATTGGTGGATATGTGTTGACGATCAAATTACGAATGATGACTTCTCAGTGAAGTGATAGGCAGGACGAACAGTGAGAACACTGAGAGAATCTACCGCGAACATGCATTGTCTACCACCAATTCCACACTGACGGTCTGTAATTTGAACCCTAGCACTGTCAAGTGGAAGGTGAGCGAACCCCGCTTGCCATTCCCAGAATCATGTACAGGTTATGTTGTCATTAATTCGTTTCGCTGCACGATAAACAATTTGAGTGGCCTAAGTTCCCTTAATTGCGAACCATTTACCATAACTGCCTCTCTTGTAAAAATATCTATTTCATTTGTATATCTACAGAAAGGTTAATATATGCCTTCTGTTAATTTAGTAAATTCACTAAAAATGAATGATAATTTTCTTGAATTACCTAAAGGTTTCTTGAATCAGTCTACAATTCCTCAAAATAAATACGAAGAAGCATATAATGTTGTAAACGTAGAATTTTCATCAAGTATTCATGGAAAATAAAGTCTTGAGGTGGAAGATGAAATTGTACAAAAGCTCTCTCATGTAAAAGGCTGCCATGAATTTATTTTAAATTCTTGGTTGCAAATTCTCTTGAAGAAGAAATGTTTTCTGTCCACGCGTTATGTAATTAGGACTTCATTTGAATATCACAATGTGGAAAGACTGTTTTTCCTCGTAATGTCTTCTTTAATGCTCTAATAATGACATCCTTTGTACGTTCGAATGTTCTCCATAAGCATTGAAATGCTGTTACATTGTTAAGGTAATATACAGGTAAAGGAAAAAAGTGTATATATAATGAAGAATATGAAAACTCGTTGGTTGGGTTCTAAAATTATACAGTAGTTGATGAGCATGTGAAATACGAATTTGTTTGAATGAAACTGTTAGAGGTTGAAAAAATACGCGTGTTTTACAAAGTTGGGTGTTTTTTGCAAAGTTTAAATTATGCATACAAAAGCACTACGACAAGGAATAATTTGTATGTTACGGAACATTGAAAGTAAAGGGATGAGTAATAATTATTTGATGTAAAAAAATGGAACAAAATATTAGTACCCAAATTTTGGTAGTATTACATTTGTTCGTTATGGTTCATAAAAGAAGTTTTACAGATGTTTTCATTTTCGGCGAATGAAGGAGTAACAACTAAAAAAGACAACACACGAACCTATTAAGAACGTCACGTTCACAAAAATGACTTTGTACCGAGATAAATTTTCTCAATTTTTGTTTTCTATAATTAACAACATGACAGCAAAAGTTTTCTGAAACTTCTCAGTATTTGTTTCGCGGAGGAAATTCGCCATTGAGAACCGACTTCAATAGAAAAGGAGCTTTTTTCACCAGTATTATTTTCCTTGATTTTCTTGTATCCGTATGAAAATAATATGTTCTCATCACAGATTTTTGCGTCGACCTGGATCATTATTTTCGCAGAAAAAATCTGATTGTAATGTCCTTGACTTTCTAAGAGAAGAGAATCGATATCATTCAAAAAATTTCCCTTGGTGTTTACGCAGCTAGAAGCTTAATATTTATAAACTGAAATAATAATTGGATTACGTGTGAGAGTAAGAACCAGCCTTTGCTTGTTGGAAAGTGATTTTTGTATTAACTTTTAGATTTTCAAATTGTGTTACTGAAATTCGTCTCAGTAAATAGCTCATTAAACCACTAATTATTGATTAGGGTTTATTTGTTGAATATTGATACTTTCTTGTCATTAATGAACATATAATAGGTTACTTAGATTAAAATATATTAATTAACATGTAGTAGGTCACTTAGGTTATAATATATTAATGAACATATAATAGGTTATAATAGGTCATTTTTTTGAGATAGGGATATGTAGTAAAATTTTAGAAAAAGGGATTTATTGTATTCGTCTATTTGACTAAATTTTATTTACTTATCGTCAACAATATATAAATAGTATGTGATGTATGCGGGAAGATAAACAATCTGCGCCCATATTTTGAGAGAACCGGAATCGCTTTCCTCCCTCCTTACTCTGCATATTGTGAATAAGTTATAGAGCATTTTAATAATATTTTCTTATTAAAAAATTGCTTCCTTATTCTAGAAGATATTTATTTGAGAAAACGAGCTACATGTGATTGGAAGATTCTGCTGGAGAAATAGTACCTCCTCTCTCCTCTCACGTCCAGCAAAAGCAGGAGGCTGGCGCAGGAAGTGAAATTCATTTACTGTGCAAAAGCAAAGCCATCTCGTTATTTGCTCATATGATCAAAAGGAACTCGATGAAAAACCTTCTTGATGCTTTCACCTGCTTAAGAAATAGTTTTACCAATACTACAATAAGAAAGAAACTGAATTTACAAGCACACGTAAGAACTTGAAAACATATTTCAGCTACATTTTATTTTAAACAATGCCTCATAAAATTATATGAAACGAGAAATATTTTCAAATTTCTTTTGATGAATTTCGCAACTAATTGTCAAACCTTTTATGGGCAGAATCTACGAACATCAACAGAATATGTTGATTACTTTCATTTAAAATTATGCGTCTAGAGTGCTCTTTACGAGGATAAGAATAAGCTCGAATGACACATTCGTTCTAGTTGAGAATGCCATGATACCTGCAAAACTACCAAAATATATCTTGGAAGACTCTACCAAATTCTACTTCTTCCAAATGAATGCGCGAAAGATTTCAATATCCATAGATAAGGAACTTCGTGAACATTCTGACCATTTTAAACCAACAATAGTTTCATGCAACTCCGAGTTTGGAACAGTTCTGTATTGCGATGCCTGCGATGAATGATGCATCCCTCCTCCCATACGCTCACTCCGCAGGAAATATCTAGTGCAGCAAGGGCCCTCTGCAGGCGGGATTTCCCGCGCAGCCACAGCAGAGTACATCTCGCACCTACGCCTCGCCAGGCGCAGCTGTTTGTCGCCCGAGTGACGTCAGCGACACCGGAGCTCCGCCCCCTCCTCCGCCTCCACAACGCCGCAAGTCCGCGAGTCCGGAACGGTTTACATAAGTCAGACACGACGGCGACGGCGACGGCAGCGGCAGCGGAGGCGGAGGCGATGTAATCGGCGGAGGGGGAAGAGACGGTGCAACGGAGGATGGGGTTGGTGGCAGAAGCGACTGATTCCGTGAGAATAAAGAGCCGATGCCTAATGCATAATACGAAATTAAATAATATTGCGAATTAACTAAGAATCTGCTGACAGGAAGAGATTAGTGAATTTTTCTGAATGATTCTTTGTTCCTTAAAGAGGCGAGAAAGACGGTCAGAAGGTAACAAACCAAAATAATTCGAAATTTCATATTTTAGTTTTTTGTTATTTTCCGAAATTACTAGTAAACTTCTGATTATAAACACTACATTTATTTTATTTTTTAAATTTCGGTATAAACACTGTTGGAATGCTAAAAGAGACGGCTTGTTGTCAATGTTTTAAGTTGAGAAATTAACACAAGAAATGAAGGAAAAAAACTCTTTTTAACTTTTCCCCGTATTCAATAACTTAATTGTGAGTTTCACCTAGAAAACTCAGCAACTGCGTCATCTGTTCTCTTAAGAAATGTCACATGGCACTGGAATGTCTCATGAAATCCTTCGAGGATTCCGAGGAATTTCAGAATTTCTCTAAGAATGTTTCATTATTAGTTTTTTTTAGTGAATATGGGTATTGACTAGTAATATTAATACTACGTAAGTCGAAAATATTAGGTAGAAACACTATGAAATGTGAATGCTCTAATAAAAATTCTAAATGGATTGATTGATTCATTTACCGATATTTACGTGCAGGTCAACTGCTATGGTCATTAGTATCGTTAGAGTAGCAGATGCTTTATCTCGGAAGGTAGCGGAGTTCCTCCCCTTCCGGTTGGTGAGATTCAGCGCAGACTTACACGTCGGCTATCCCCCTCCAGGAATCTCCCACACTGGGGAATGTTCTAAAGTCACGACCGATCTCCCAATACGTGTGGTTGCGTAATTCATGTACCTATAAACGTTTGTGATAAAAGTGTGAGGATATGACAAGGAAGAGGAAGGAAAAACCGCGCCCGACCCATGGACCATTGTTCTTCTCGGGTAGTTTTTCACCTGGTGTTGATAGGAGAAACCACGGAAAAACACCAAGCAGTACTGTTGGCTGTCAGAATTATTCCGAGAGCGGCTGGATCGAAAGCGGATGGATCCGAGAGCGGCTAGGGTCGAAAATTCGCCACTGACGGGTCTCGAACCTTAAGCGGTTAGAGTCGCTGCAGGAAATGAGCGGTAATGAGCTAACTCTGTTCTGACTGAAGTAAACTATAATAAGAATCATGAAAGCATTAATATAGTGAATGACATCTGTAATAATTTAAGACTCCAGAAATGTATTTATTCGCTACCTCACTAAAATTTCACATAATTAATTTTTCTTTGTACGGTAAACATCATTATTTTCATTTTCTGCGTATGGATTTCCAGATACACAAATTAAATAAACAGGTGACGCAAACAAAACATGAGGATTAAAACAATATAAATCTGCCATACTCTGCTTTAATAACTTCTCAGTTATAACTTATTACAGAAAGTTAGTTTACAGAATATTATTTTAAAAAGCATTAATATATTACCTAAAAGATTTTCTCGTACTTAAGTCTTAAAAATTATTATTATACGCGCTTCCAACTAAGAGTTAACGCAACCGCAGAATTAAAGAATAATTCGCCCGACGGGGCGTGTCGTCTGCTTTAAGATTAGCCATCTTTGCAAGGGACGTCTGCGACAATGGCGGCGATGTCGCGACGGCGTCGCGTCGCGTCGCGACGGAGTGGAGCGAGGGGCGGGGCCGGAGCGGCGCGTCTGGTCTGGCGCGCGCTTTACATAATCCTCGCGACCGCCGCCGGCGCAGCGCCTCCGAGCGCGCCAGGCCGAGCCCCATCCTGCCCTAACCTGCCCTGTCGTGCCATGCTATGCCATGCCATGCCGCACAGTGGAGAGAAACCTCAACCACGCTGCTCTAAACCTTGAAAGAAGAAAACCGGGAGCGGAAGCTCAGTGTAACTGATATCAGTGCAATGCCTCTGACCGGGAGGTCCTAGGTTCGAGTCCTGACGGCGGTAGGATTTTCGACACTAGCTTTCCAGCTAGGTCGAATTCAGTCGCTATCTGGAGGAGAATTCTAGCGACCGGCTGCTCTGATCGGTAGTTTCCCGTGTTTTGTTTTCGATCAACACCAGGCGAATGCCGGAGCAGTACCCAAACAAATGAGCCACGGACAGCGCGCGATCTTTCCTTCCTCTTCCTCGTCCTACCCTCCCCCCCTTACATACGCACTACATACACCCCCCTTACACTAACATGCACTACATTACCACGTATTCTGGGAGACCGGTCGGGAAGCTTAGCGCTTGTTCCGACTGAGGCGGTGCTCGGCTGGTGGGAGAGTCCTGGCTAGGGGGAAAATCCCACTAGGCGACGGTAGGTCGGTGCCGGATCTCGCCACCCACGAGGGAATATCACCGCTATCTCCCGGGAGGAGGAAATATGCACTACACTAACGGGACTAACGACCAAAGCAGTTGACACGCCAGGAAACACGCAAAAAATAATCAATCAATCAATTGAAAGGAGAAACCGATTAAGGTGACTCAGGGCATCAGTCGATGTAACAGCACTTTCACTAACCGGGGGGCCCTAAGGTTCGAGTCCGGACGGTGCAAAGATTGTTGACAGTAGCTAGGTGGAATTCAGCTCCCGTTTGGAGGAGAAATATACCGGCTGGCTGCTTTGATCGGTAGTTTTCTGTGGTTTCTCAGATGAATTCCAGGCGAATGCCGGAACAGTATCGTAATAAAAGGACCATGCACCGTGCGCGATCTTTCCTTCTTATTGCTTGTCCTATCCGTGAGCCTTCGTACACACACATTCACATGTCCCGCACCACCATATATGCGGGAGCTTAGAACATGTTCCAGCTGCGGCGGTGCCTCGTTGGTGGGGGATACTCAATGTTTTCGAAATTATATATTTGGGGGCCAAAATAAAATAAAATAATGAAATGTGAACGTCATTTTTTGTTTTTATCTTTTCGATGACACTTTTAATCATCAATGCGATTTGAAGAAAAACGGATTGGAAGGAGAAAATGTCGTTCGCCCTACAGTGTGCCGTGCCGCCCCCGTCCTCCGCGCAATCGCAGACGCCCGCGGAGAAGGCACGTTCGGCGCGCGCCACTCGGCTGTGGTCGCGGACGTGCAGGCCCACGTCCACCGCCCCCCCCACCCTACCCGGCCCCGCCCGCCCCCCCCGCCACCCCACTCCCCGCCCTGCCCTCGCCCCCCTCCCCACCCTGCTCCTTCCCACCCCAACACGCCACGCCCCCTACCTGCCCTGTTCCATCCCGCCCCGCTCCGCCCCACTCCGACACGCCACACCCCCTCCCCGCCCCGCTCCGCCCCGCCCTTCCCCTCTCTGCCCTGCTCCGCCCACTCTGCTCCGCCCCGTCTCTCCCCGCCCCGCCCCTCCCCGCACCCTCCATCCCACACCGCAACGCTCCTCCCCGCCCGCCCTGCTATGGTCCGCCCGGCCCTCGCCACGCCGCTCAGCTCCATCCCACCCCGCCGCCCTCCCCGCCCGCCCTGCTCTGTTCACCCCTCCCCACCCTGCCCCGCCCCTCCCCACCCCACCTTCGCTCTCCCCGCCCCGGCCCGACTCGCCGGACGCCGCGGCCTCGAGAAGGTCGTCGGTGAAGGCGACTCACACAGCATCGTAACGGCCGAAAAGGCGAGCGTTGCAACAGGAAAACTTTACGGCCTTGCACAGCCATCTCACGAGCGAAGTGCCTAGGGCAGTGGGATGCGCTGACTTCGCATTCGGGAGGCCCCAGATCAATCCCCGTGCAGGCCATCCTGCCCTGAGCCATCCAGGCGAATGCTGGGGTGGTCCTACTGAACGGTCACGACTGGGAAACTGGCGTCGCTAGCTGAATTCGTTAACTACGTGAAGTCACGAAGGTTATGCGAATTCGAGACATCGCGGATTCCTGGTTGGGTGACCTACTAAGAACTCTAAAGGCGGATCTAAAGGCGCCAAGGTCAATTGTCCTTTACGGAAGACATAATGGTTAAATACAAATACAAACACTATTTTACCTATCCACGTTCTTCCAGTTCTCTCGGAGACTTAAGAAAAATTAAAGAAAAATAACGGAAACCTGGCGGTCACGCAGATCTCATATTGTTTTGTTTTTGCCTCTGAAACTAAGAAACACATTTACAACACATTGCAACACCTTTACTAATTTACACATTTGCATCTATAGAGACATTAACGCCCTGATAGTGTTTCTCTTGAATATACTGTTTTTGCGCCGCTAGAAAATTATCGTCGCTTTAATTACTAGTACTTAGCACGTCATTATTATACCCCAGTGGATATTAATCATTTACCTGCATGCACATTTTAGACACTTGAGGTTAGTAATGTGTTATTACACTAACCCAACGGGTGCCTTAGCATAAGTAGTCGCCGTTGAGGTGGCGACTGCACGGTTTAGTTGAGAATATTCTAGACGTCGTTTTAGCTCCTCGAACGTTTCCGTGGCTTTTTATTATTCCCAGGCGGTTGCTAGAGCAGGATTTTCTCGGGGCTTTTATTATTGCCTGACGGTTGCTAGAGTACAGACAGACAACGAAGTCCCTTGCGCAATCATTTTTTTCCTTTTTGTGTCTTTTTTTTTTTCTATTTAAGATCGCTTCAACATCTAGGTCATTAGTGACCATTATTGAAGTTAACGTTATGGTAATTGTGAAGATGAAACGAAATAGTGATAAGTGGTGAAAGGTCGAACACAAATACAACCACGCCCGAGGCGGAACTCGAACCTGTGATCCTTCGGTCCGAGATCACAATGACACTTCTGCCTTAGCGACCTAGGCCACCACGCCGGCTTTGTCATTTCTTCCGCCGTTGGGATCGCGATCCTACTCCAGTCTTATCTCATATTTCCCCCGCAAAGAGTCCCCAGCGTTTCACTTTTGGTACTCACTTTTATCTCTTATGAAATGTCACATGGCACTGTAATGTCCCATGAAATCCTTCGAGGATTCCTAGGAATTTCAGACTTTCTCTAAGACTGTTTCATTATTAGTTTTTTAGTGAATGTGGGTATTGACATGTAATATTAATCTAGTAAATCGAAAATATTAGGTACAAACACTATGAAATGTGAGTTCTCTTATGAAAATTATTCTAAACTGATTGATTCATACTGATAATAACGTCAACCGCTCTGATCATTAGTCCCGTTAGAGAAGCAGATGTTTATCTCGGAGGTGGCGGAGTTCCTCCCCTTCTGGTTGGTGAGATCCAGCGCAGACCTACACGTCGGCTATCCCCCTCCAGGTATCTCCCACATCGGGGCATGTTCTAGACTCTCGACCGATCTCCCAAAACGTGGTCGAGCTGCGAGAGCGAGAGCGGAGCAGCCCCGCCTCCGCCCGAGGGCAGCGCGAGCGGTGACCGCAGCGGCGCAGCGGGGTAAACAGGACGCGCTGGCGCTCGGCGGACATCCGCGCACAGTAAATATAACCCGCGCGGGAAGCCGACGGGGCGATGCGTCAACGCAGGAAGCGCCCGACCACGCCCGCCGCCCCCCGCCCACACCGAGAGCGGTGACCGGGAGGTCCTAGGTCACCACTCCCCACGGCGCGGCAGCATTTCCGACACTAGCTTCTCAGCGAGGTCGAATACAGTCGCTGTCTGGAGGACAATTCTAACGGTCGGATGCTCTGATCGGTAGTTTTCCGTGGTTTCTCCGATCAACACCAGGCAAATGCCGGAGCAGTACCCTAACAAACGGGCCCCCAACCGTGCGCGAACTCTTCTTTGTCCTATCCTCACCCCTTACACACACACACACACACACACACACACACACACACACACACACACACACTAGCGTGCACTACACTACCGGATCTCGCCATCCAGCGGGGGAAGCCCACCGCCATCTCCCGAGGAAAAACATGCACTACACTGACGGGACTAATGACTTAAGCCGTTGACGTGCCCGGAATCATAAACCAACCAACCAAAAATCGTTGCCCACGTCAATGCCCGCTGCCTGATGCCCACATGCCCTTGTCCACTGCGCAGTGTTCACTGTCTACCGCCCTCGACAATGCCCACCGCTCGCTTCCCAACGACCGCTGCCAAGCACTCCTCTGTTCAGTGGTTCGTCCGCTCACTGACCGCGGCACATGCCAAGCAACCGCTCGCTGCTCGAATGCCCATTGCGCGTGCTCGCCGCCCGCTTGTCACCGCCCACGCCAAAGTCAACCGCCCGCGCCTCTGCCTGTGGCCTACGGCCCACAGCCCCCGCGCACCGCCCGTTCTTCGCTCGCTGTCCACTGGACGCCGCCATTGTCGGTCAGGCCCACCGCCACATGTGCCTTAACGCATCGCGACCTTCTTTCTCGCAATGGACCCGTTGGCAATCATTTTTCTTCTTTTCCATCTCCGAGACATTTACTGCTAATAGATATACGAGATGAATGCGGAAAAAGGAACATATTCGTCTCCAAGTTCAGTGCGGAATAAAAAGAAGTGATGGCACAGATGAAACTCGCGGGTGGGTAGTGGAATGATTTGTAATCATCAACCAAATAAGTATTTCCTTTAAATAAAAAAACAACCTATAAATGAAATAAATTATACCCGAAGAGGCAAATGACGGCAGCGCCGCGCACGAACATTTTTTCTAAATGAAATGAATGCGCGGAGGAATGGGAAGCATAACGTGAACATTTGATGAAGCACAATTTTGGAGGACGCCTAGGAGGCGAAATCAAAATGAAGTGTTAAAATTGTTATTTAGAAAAGACATGAAACAAGAGACACATTGTCGTGACGTCATGATAAGACGAAGAGCGGCGAATTGTAATATTTTATTTAAATAAGGCGCTGAGAGGCGAAGAAGACAATATGACAATTATTAGAGAAATTTTGGACATAATATAGAGGCAATGATAAGGCAGGTAAACGTTAATAAATGAAAAGAAGAAATACTTTTCGTTATGATGTTCGGCGCATTAAGCGGGTGATCTGCTTTTGTTGGCGGAAAAACCATATAAACTGAGGATAACAATGCCCAAGTAGAGAAAGTTTCGAGCAGTGTGTGAACGGGAGGTCCGAGTTAGACCAGCCCTGAGGAAGACCACGAAAAGATGGTCGAAACGTCGGCAACACAGCCTTCGACGCGGCGTCACCCGGACAGCCAAGATCATCCACTTGATGCTGTTATGTTTTACTGTGAGTTACACTTACAACAAAAAAGTTGATGAATTCTGAGAAGAAAATTACTTCGAGAGTAATTAAGTATTTTGTTGAAACAGAATTAGTTAAATTTAAGTTTTAAGTTATATTAAAGAAAATTATTTGTATAATTTAGTAATGGCTGTAAGTTAGAGCATACTTTCTATGTTGACATAATGCAATTCTTGCGTATTTAATATCGTGAATTATAACATTACAAAAATGTGAGAGCATACTTCATAAGCACTACAACAGATGTTATTCACTTTATTTATGACCTTCATTTGGTTTCATGAAATCCCTTTATTGGAAAGTGCCCTGAATTTTATTAGCAATCTCTTTCCCCTTTTTGCCAAGTTAAAACGTATCGTATCAGTTGAACACAAGCAATTTATGTTAGCTCATCTACATTTTACAGAAATAGTATCAATATTTCCTAAACTCGTTTAATCAGAATTGTGCAAGAGCAGAAGTTAACTTTTAACGAATTTACAGTAACGAGTTTTCCACTGAATTGACCTCGGATTCGAGCAGGTCTTGACCTGTGCTAGTAATGAGTTTTGCCGTTCAAATTACGTGTACACGTCCTGAATATTAAATTAACAATGTTTATAAAATTCAGTACCCTAACATAAATTTCATGAAGAGAAATGTACTGTAACATTTGAAACGCGTAACTGATAAGAATCATAAAAATTTTATTCATGAATTTTCCTTGACGCCAGATATTTAATAAAGGTTTTCGTAAAATTTTAGACACAATTATATCACAACGGTCGTCTTGATAGATTCCTGTTACAGTTCGTTCTAAAGTAGTTAAGTTTTGCATTAGGTTTCCAAAAACTGTTTTTATTTTTTTAAAATACAGATGATTAAAACGAGCTTTTGGCAAATATATGGCTATGTATCTGATGGAGCTAATGCTCAAAAATTACTTTTTAAAACAAATAAAATATTTATTTCGTAAGTAAACTTGCCTACTTTTCGGTTGGTAAAACATTATTAATTAGTAAAAAAATATATAGTATATGACAGATGAAAAGGAAGCCGGCTGCTCTGATCGGCAGTTTTCCGTGGTTTCTCCGATCAACACCAGGCGAATGCCGGAGCAGTACCCTACCAAACGGGCCACGGACCGCGCGCGATCTGTCCTTCCTCTTCCTTATCCTATCCTCTCCCCTTACACACACACTTACACTAACATGCACTACACTACCACATATTCCGGGAGACCGGTCGGGAGCTTAGAGCTTGTCCCGGCTGAGTGGTGCCCACTGGTGGAGAGTCCTGGTTGGGAAACCCCACTAGCCGACGGTAGGTCGGCGCCGGATCTCGCCATCCAGCGGGAAGATAACCGCCATCTCCGAGAAAAAGCATGCACTACATTAACGGCACTAATGACCAAAGCAGTTGACGTGCCCGGAAACACGAAAAACCAAACCAAACCAAACAGATGAAAAGGAGGCTTATATTGGATAACAATTAAGAGAGTCTCGCCAAAGAAAGATGAATTTATGTGTCTACAAATGAAATATGATTTTGTTTCGTTAACCTTAGTGCCAGTATTGAAATAAGGTTCTTAGCTTAAACTCAGTCAACCACTACCATTTTTAATACTGCAAAATGAGAATACTCCTTATCTACACAAATATTTCAGAGCTTAGGTAAACAAATCAAAAACGTCTGTGAAAACCGGGTGTTCCTTTGTGTTTATATGCAATCCGGATAATTTCAACAATAGGTCACAGGGCGCCCAATATCTCTGAACTTCGACCGTTCCGAAAGTCGAACTTTAATTTGATCTTAGCAGTATTGAGCGGTAAGCAGTGGCTACCAATGATTTCTAGGGAAAATATGGGTTATAATAGTAGTGCATCTATTATAAAAGTAACAACATGAAAATAGCGTGATAAAAGACTGGAGTTCCGAAGTGCCATTATGTCTTCATGGATCTCACTGTAGCGTCGCTGTTGGCGGTGTGCAGTGGCTACTGAGGCAGAAAACGGGCAGTAGGCGGGCAGTAGGCGGGCAGTAGGCGGGCAGTAGGCGGGCAGTAGGCGGGCAGTAGGCGGGCAGTAGGCGGGCAGTAGGCGGGCAGTAGGCGGGCAGTAGGCGGGCAGGAGGCGGGGCAGAGGCGGGGCAGTAGGCGGGCAGTAGGCGGGCAGTAGGCGGGCAGAAGGCGGGCAGAAGGCGGAAGAAGGCGGGGCAGAAGGCGGGCAGAAGGCGGCGGGCGGAGAGCGGGCAGAAGGCGGCAGAAGGCGGGGCAGAAGGCGGGGGGGGGGGGGGGGCGGGGCAAGGGGGCAGGACGGGGCGGGAGGTGGGGCAGAATGAGAGGCGGGGAGCAGAAAATAGTGAGTAGCGCGAGGGAAAGGCAGAAATCGAAGCGAGCGTAGGCCAGGGAGAAAACAATGCGACAAGATGGCGGGGGTGGCGAGGGCACGGACCTACGGAGGACGTCGAGTCGGCGGGAGCGGGGGGGGCGGCGTCGCAGCCACCGCCCCTCTTGTCGATCTGCCTGAGGCAGTGATATCCGATAACACCCGCCATTCAGTGTCAGACTGGGGATCTGCGGCGCCGGCTAGCTGTGTCGCCGGCGTCGCGGAGGCGGCGCACCGCCACGCCCCTACAAGCAGAGAGGGAACCCAGCCAGAGATCCTGAAGTAGCGTCTTTGTCACCACGGAAAGCTCATCTTCACGGCTTGCGCTGTTAAAATATGATACGTTCGTAATAACCAGGTCGTATTTAAAATAAATATTAGAAACTTACAGACCATAATGAGGGTTCAAAGCGTTGTTGCCAATGAATATGTGGTGGGAATTTTGACATAACGACGGACGCAAGATATTTGTAGGCAACATCTCCCCGTTCACCGCAGCAACATCAAAACTCAGAGATTTCAGGCACTTGCCAGCGAATGTGGGGTGGTTTCCCAAGAATCACGGGCAAATGTCACATGGTACTCTCGTTATGTCCCATTTCCCACATGTCCATTGGCAACTAGCGGAGCTAAAACAGCACGCACTTTCTCGTCAGGACGCAAAATTACTTGAAAATATTCAAATTTTCGAAACATTGTACATGACCTTATTTCAAAATCTATCTTTACGGAACACATTTCATTAAGGGAAAATCCCTATCTTTAACATTTTAGTTGTAAGAAGACTCAGAAAAAAATTTCAATTTTTGCCATTTTAGAAAGATCAGGATTTTGAAAGAACATGAGTCCTGCGGTATTTTCTTAAACGTTTTTTCTACTATCCAACAACAAACTTTTATCAAAAACAATGGAGCCATTTGTTGGTAGTTGGGAAAATGACACGGGGGTTTCATGTAAAGTACCTCCCAAAATTAAAATATCAGTTTCAAATTCAAGGGGCCGCAAAATCAACTAGATCGATTGTAGAACACCAATTTTGGAGAAACGGTTTAGCCGCTAGCGTTGTTCACAGACAGACGGATAGACGGAGGAACGGAGAGACTTTTTGTCGTCATTCGATTTTTCTGTATCAAGGACCCACAAAATGTGTTCTGGCTACAACACGTCTTAGAGGATTTTTTTCTAAGTTTAGATACTGGGTTTATCCACTCATTCGTTACCC
Source organism: Teleogryllus oceanicus (assembly GCA_964035755.1). Classification (NCBI taxonomy): domain Eukaryota; kingdom Metazoa; phylum Arthropoda; class Insecta; order Orthoptera; family Gryllidae; genus Teleogryllus; species Teleogryllus oceanicus. The sequence continues at coordinate 59,863,988 of CAXIVR010000008.1, forward strand.
AAGGCTCTGTAATAAGCGTTTTTCTGCAGAAAATTCGCCGCTCTTTCACGCAGCATTACATAACTTTGTCTCTACTGTGTGAACGGTAGCGAGAAAGTAAAAATCTTTTATATATCATCTTCTATCCTTATAAACGTCCTAGAAATGTGTAACATTTATTCTGAGTCGCCCGTACGTACTTGTACTATAAATCATGAACTGTTGCTTTGCACACGTTTTCAGTTCACATTCGCATATTGACAGAGGAAGACTACATTCATTTAACACTTGGTCGTAGAGTATGAAGATAGACTTCAATAAAACTTGAATGAATAATTTTGTAATTTGTTTTACAGGATGAAGGCTCCTTAGTTTCGTGAAACGGAAATTACTATTCAACGATTTCTGAAATCTAAATACGAATAATCGCTTTGCTCAAAAGCACTTTGTTCACATTATTATCTCGCATGAATACCACTTTCAGCTGACATGCATATAAATCGTTGTTCAGTCGCCTCGTAACTAAGAAATGAGTGTAGTTTGTTAGTGTTTATCTTAAGAAATTAAATAAACGAACTTGAAACTTGTAGAGAGATTCCTAGAAACCTTAAACCCTTCATTTGTCATTATTGATTGAAAAATAAGTTCAATGACTTTTTAATTAATTGGTTGTTACTGCATTTCCTTTCGCTGTGTGTTGACTTTGTCTCTCCAAAAATGGCCTGCAATTTCTATGCTCTAAAATTAACACAGAAAGGATAACACACCAAACACATTAAATTATATTTTAAGAACATTAAATACCGTATATTACTGGTGAATTCCGTCCCAAACATCAACAGCTACTGTAACGGGCTGTTAAATGCCTATCGCCAACCAGGGAACTTCGTTCTCAAAGGTCAGTCGCAGAATTTAATTAAAATATGGAAGAGAGAACTTGCACGATTTCCATTTCCTTTGTTCAACCAACTCGCTCTGTGTCACGTGCGAAGAGTGACGCGTACCGTGTACCTCGTTAATTTGCAAAAGAGCATTCAGCATCAAACTTTGCTTCCTAACTTCATATTTTCTTGAGATAAAAATTCATTTAACGGGAAGTCCTGCGAAATGCCGGCGATCGGCGTGAAAAATGTTCCCCAAGATAGCCCGCGGTCTGCGAAAGGTCAAAGGCCGATCCCGACGCGAGGCAGCCCACGTGACTACAACACAGCTGTTGCGTCGCAAGCGTGGCTTGCTTAACCGGTGGTCAACTGAAATATTTTTTTACTGTTGGTATCTGTATCTTTGGTAGAGTCGTTGCTATTCGTTGTAAATTGCATTAAGATCAATAATTTCTTCACGCTGCCCAATTTTATTTTTGAAAATTGTTGGTGTCTGAATGCACATTTTTCGCATGCAGATGACTTTTTTCTATTAGATTTGACACTGATGCGCGGTAAAAGATGTTCAGCTCTCATTCGCTGATTTACTGACTCAACTTTTTCACAGGAATTCAAAGTATAAGACGTACGAGAGATATTACAAGTCAGTAGTTCACATGAATATGCAGGTGTTCCTAGCGATGTTCACATACGGAAGTTGACGTCTTTAATAGTTAGCTTTGCAGCTTACGATGGCGCGGCATCCTCTCATCTGTCGGGCAATCGAATACTTGTCTTGCAGCAATCGTGATGTTACTAAGTTATCAAACGCAAGTATCAAATCTAATGAATACAGATGTTAGTAAAAGATCAGAGTTATTCATTGAGAAACTCTGAAATTGTAGAAATTTTTCCATCAGTTCATCAATTGAAGGAATTGAGTTTGAGAAATTTAGTTGTGGGTAAGAAAGCACGATGTTATCACAAAGTGTTCCGATCATGGCGGCCACTCCGCCGGACTATTGGGTGTCTGCCAATATGGCGGCTCGTGGTCGCAGCTGCCAGCGCCAGCGCCTCGCCCCCCCCCGCCCCCGCCCGCCTACGCAGCAGCGGCAGCCGCACTATCATGGCCGTATAATGAACCTGGACGTGAAACGGCAGATGGCCTCTTATCAGCTGACAGCGCTAATTGCACCGCTCGAAGGGTATATGGCACCCTCCCCCTCTTTCCCCCCCCTTCCTCCCCCTTTCACTCCTACGTACTGGCACCCCGTCCCTCCTCTCCCCTTCTCCTTCTCCGCCCTCTCGCAAGGGGCGTGTCAGCGCTGGCCGCAGCTCCTGACGGCGAGGGCGTTCAGAAGAGCAAAGCCAGGCTCCCGCTGCGAGGGGCGCCCGGGTCTTTTATCTGCGGGACGGCGTCTTCAAATGAAGGTCGCGTCGTGTTTATGGCGCGCTGAGAGGATTGACACAACACTTATTGGGAATGTAAAATGAAAAAAAACTCTATCAAAGAACTTTGTAATACCATTATGGTTGAACATAATTTGATAGCGGAATTAGGAGTAGGTTGTGATCACAAATGGGAATTACTTTTGTTTCGTGTGTTTTCATTCATATAACTTTCTAGTTTTAAAGTACATATTTATTGGACGTTTCTATTAGTGATAGTGCTAAATCGATCGTTTTGATGAGCTTTTTCTCATCTGTGACATAATGATCACATACAGTCCTTTAGCTTGTGCAATATACTTTTTTAGAACTTGACATATTTTTGGCCTTATAAGTAAATATTTAATGGTATTATTTGACTTTGCAGTACTCTTTATTACGTCAGATAATTATCATAATGAGTCATTTTATCTATTCAGAATGTTTTACGATATATAATAAGCAATTAATATACTTCTAACATGTATGTACACAGACATAAAGGCGGTGAATAAGATAAAAATAATTACGTCATCACTTTAAAAACATTTCTGGCTTGTAGAGACAGTTCGCGGTTAATTTTTCCTACCAAATCATTACCAGCTGTGGGTGAACTGTGCTCTAATGAACTAGGTCCCTTTCATGTGACGTTGCAGATATTCATCATGAGATAATATTGTGTAGCCATACGTTATGTCGTTGATTTGGTGTAGGTGTTGCAAGAATTACTTATTGTTAATGAAGTCAATAAACAATTTACAAAACTTGTTTCAAGGAACTACCTCAACATACATTGAGAGTAAGAAACTGCGCGAGTCCGCCAACAGATCACCTTAAACAAGCTTTCCAAGTTTGGAGTAACTACAGTTTGATGCAAGTTAGAATTTTTCGTATAGAAGAAGAGGTTTAAAAACCCAACAACTACTGAAATACTTTTTCAGTTGTCGTTAACTGTCTTATTTAAATTGTCTTATTATTATTATTATTATTATTATTATTATTATTGGATTATCTTGAAAATCGCAACTCCCAAATCCCGTTGGAAAGTCTCGTACTGAATCATCTCCACCCTAACGGAGCGTTTCGTGCCATCCTGCATCGCCCGCCTCGCCCAATTGCGCTGTGCCCCTGGGGCAGCCCCATCGGCCGTCATTGCAGAAAGAGCCCGCCTTTGCGCCGTGTGCCATAACCAATCATTACCGCTGTCTGCTCTCGCGTTCGACCGGGCGCCCGCCCGCCTGCCCATTTGCCCGCTCGCGAACGGCTAAATCATCTGCCCGTTGGTTTGCTTACTCACTTGCGCGGCCGACAAGCGACCGTGCGAATGGCCGCGCTGCGACACGAAGCTCGGCTCCGAATGGGATGGGCACATCAAACACTGCGATCGTTACTGTTCGTTATTCACATCATTATCCTTGCAACATGTGACAGCTGAGTATAAGAAAATAAATACAAGTATTTTGGTACTTTTATTGGTGCAATGGCACACGAGTTTCGCCATGTGGAGCACAGACTTTTAGAGAACCGATGTGTTGGTGTCAGTGGAGGAGCTAAGTTTTCTGAATCTCTGGGCTCATAAGGTTCTAAGGGCCTCTTCACTGCGTCTGCCAAACACAAAGCAGGAGTTTTAGGTCTAAATTGTACCGGTTCATTTCGCAGTATAAATTAGATTTAACCAGCGAAGAAATCATTCTCTATTTTATGCCTCCGAGTAACTCATCACTGTACCACTATTTTGAAAATGAATTTAAAAAACCTTCCTCCGTAAACTACACGTAGGACAACAGAGCAGATTGAAGATATCTTTTAACACAAGCAACGTAAGTTGCTCGAATATGTGTTATGAACAGTGTTTGTCATAATTGCGTAAATTAAAAACTAAAATTTTACGCAATAATTTTCAAATTACGGGTCTTGGTGACAAGGTTGTGGTGACAAGAGAGTATCACAGCTGATTGTCAACAACGTTAACACACGATGTGACGGTGGAAGCGCTGTGAATCACCCTCTCTTTCAATCACTGTCCCTAAAATATTTTACTTGTTTTCTTGTTATTTTTAATATTTTTAAATGACTCGGGCAAATTAGAACCCCTGAGATCTAAGTTCACACACGTAAGGAGTAGGGTCTGTTTGTGTACTACACAGATCATTAAAATTGATGTGGTTTGCGAGTAGAAAGACGCAGATTTGTACCTATAAACAATTCAAAAATCATAAAAATTGCCCATTTAGCCTAAAGAATGGGATCTGAATCAATCGAACAAGGCGTTACGCAACTGTCCTTAGTTTTTTCACTACACATAACCCTTAGTTCATACGAGTCGTTGACTGACAACGGGAACAATGTAACAAAAATACTACTTTGCAATGGAAACGTTAAAACCGTAAACTTAATTTTCCATAAGCTACAATACCGGGGATAGTGGGACCTTGTTACGTCACAGTTTATGCATACCTTATTATATTGCGACGTTAGTGAAACTTTTGAAACAATTGGTACCTAAATTGATATGTAAATAGTTTCCTGTGAAACATTACCTTATCCAAATACTACATTTCATAAACACTTAAGATCAAAAAATTCCTGTATTTCACGCATCCTCTTATTTTAATTATATCTTATCCCCTTAATTTAATTTTCGTGCAATATCACTGGTGTCTCCTTATGCACAAACAATTAAATCTTAAATTATTAAGTGTTGTGATTTATACAAGACGTAAGGGATGTTTTCAATAAATATTGTTTTATATTTCGATGTACGTAGAATATCTGTAAATCACACAAAGTACAACGCAGTTCCGAGAAAGTCTAGGCGGTCTCTTAATTAACCAGTTTACTGAGAAGAGAGATAGGCACGAATTTGCATCCACCCTACCTGCCGACTCCCTTGTCTCCCAGACATTCACCCGTATATTCTACTCAAGTCCCCAACGCACCATCACTCCTACCAGTGAATCACCCACTGGGTTCAGAAATAGAGGACACGCCCAAAAGCCCTCACGCTCACCCATCCTTCAGCCTACGCTCTCACAGGATCTCCAGCTCACCTCCTCGCTATCCTACAGAATCAGCACATCACACAAGCCCACCTGGTCAGCCCCCAGAGTCTTTTCTCCGCCCCACCGCCTGCCAACCTACTTACTGGCCCACGCACTCCCTCGCTCGCTCAAGCGCTTCGCTGCTCCCCTTTCCCACCCACCCACCTAGACACTCTTTCACCCGCCCGCCCCGACACGCATCCCCTCGCCCCCGCCGCGCCCCGCCCGCGATCCCTTAACCAGCTCCGTCACGCCCCGCCGCGTCACCTCCCGCCGAGGCCCGCCCGTCCGCCCCGCCCGCCGCGCCCCTACGCCCCCACGCCCCGCCGCGCCCGCCCCGCGATGCCTTAACCAGCTCCGTCTCGCCCCGCCCCGCTCCTCCCCGCCCCGCCCCGCCGTGCCCGCCCCCCCCCCTGCTCCCCGTCCCTCGTTCACTGGAAGAGGCCCCGCCCACTCGATCATCCGCCGCCGCCCGCCCTCCGCGTATAAATTGCGAGCGTTGCCGGGCGGCCGGCTTCCGCCGAGTGTTTACCGATGGCAGCTGACGTCATCTGGGCCAGATGGCTCAGCGCGCCCAGCGCGGCTGCGATGATGGCGGCGGAGATGGTGAGTGAAGGAGGCGAGAGGAATGGATGGAGGCTAGGAGAGGTGGATGGACAGTAGAGGCAGGTAGGGCGGAGGTGGAGGCGAAGGTAGAGGCGAAGGTAGAGGCGAAGGTAGAGGCGAGGTAGAGGCGAAGGTAGAGGCGAAGCAGGTAGAGGCGAAGGTAGAGGCGAAGGTAGAGGCGAAGGTAGAGGCGGAGGTAGAGGCGAGAGGTAGAGGCGTGGTGAGCGAGGTAGGAGGTGCGGAGGTAGAGGCGAGGTAGAGGCGGAGGTAGAGTCGGAGGTAGAGAGAGAGATGGAGGTAAGCACAGTACGGCGCATGGGGAGTGGGGGGCAGTACTAGAGCGCAGATGAAGGTAGACGCGCAGAAAGAAGCGGAAGGGGGTGAGGAACACGACGGAGCGGCGGCAACGTCCGCGTTGTGGAGGCGCCGGCGAGGGGGGAGGGCGGGGGCGTCGCTAACGAGCCCAATAAGTTCGCGCGCTGCCGGAACACGTCCCCGGAGGGGGCGGGTCGGCGCGCTGTCCCCCGCCGGACGCCCTCGCGTGGGCGTCGCCCGCCCGTCGCGGCGCCGCGCTCCGTTTACCCTCGCGCACTTTGCACTCGAATGGAAAGTAGGCCCCACGAGGACTCGTCCCGAGCTCCGGAAAATGTTGCTAAGGGAAGAAATAATTTTAAGACGAAACGGCTGAACAGTAAGAGCCCCAAAATTGTAGCGGTAGCGTAAACGAGACTTTCTCCCCTCCGCTGCGGATCCTAATAACTGTTCAGATTTATTATCCGATTTAAAAATACTGAAATATGACGGATCATCAGCTGTGCCGCGGTTATGCAATTCGATACCTACATTTAAAGTCGTAACGAAGATCTTGATTAGATAACCACATACATTGCAGATCTGTCACAAATCACTATATTTATTGGAACAATAGTGATAGGCTAGCGCAGACTAAAGCAAGAGAGGGGGGTCGACTACATTTCTGGGACTCCTATTCCATTAAACTTTTTTATTTACATGTGGCATATTTAACTTTGGAATAATAAAACATAGTACAAGGAGAATGGAACTATAATTTTAATGATATAATTAATAAATTCAATTGAGTTTACGCTGTACGTTTAACGGGTTGCCAGATGGTTTGGAGAGTTTCTTCCTCAAATGTCGTGTTCCAATTTCTCAAATGGGTTACCAAATTACTTAATAATTCTTTGTAAATACAAATTATAATTTTGTATTCCTATTTTCTTGTAATATTTGTAATTCTCAGTGTAAAATTACTCAGTAATGTAATTACTTTACTCAGTAATTTTACACTGAGAATTACAGATAAACAACGTAGTCTCAACATATAGATTCAATAGTACAAAAGCTTTATTTGGCATGACCACTATCTTAAGCACCCCAATATAAAAAAGGACTTACTTGGTCGCAATGCCTGCACTAATAAATCTATGTGATGAAAGTACGTCGTATTCTTCTAATGATGAAAACATCGAATCTTTCACGTCGCTTTTCTACTACGCGGAAAATTAATTACACTTTCAATATCTAAATTTTATTTTTTTAAGGGTCTTCATTTTCAAATAATTCTTATCAATTTGTGTAGTTAGTGATGTTTATTCCTTCAAAGTCGCTTACATTAAAAAAAAATCTTTTGCTTCAACGAGATGAAAACTCTGCTTTGGAATAATGTTTTTTTCATGAACGAAAATGAACGAAAGCATCCATTGAGAGTTTCCAGGAGACATATTTTTTCCAAGAAATCTGCTCGCAGCTTCGTGAAATGTGGCTCTTGAGAAATTGCGCTGATTCAACCTGCCAAATACACCGCATGGCGGCCGTCGCTGACAGACATGTAACCAAATCAAGCCCAACGTATTTTAATACTTTCTAAACTTTCACAGTTGACGTCCTTTCTTTCAAAGAAAACTGAAATGAAAAGCAGTTTTGTTATGTTCGATTTAGAAAATATTTAGATTACAAATTAATTCCAGATGTTTTGTGGTTATAATAGTTTGTTAGGATTCGAGTACTTGAATTTTGGGGGGAAAAGGTCTTAGGGATTCCGTGAAATTATTCTTCAAAGGTGTATTTTCTGCCTAGTTGTGTATGTTTCGGTCGCAGGTGCGTCAGGTAGTTTCGAAGAATTTCTTGGATGTTTTTAGTATGTAGTTGGGGAGAAGTTCGATTTTTAGCTCTCTCTATTGGTTATTGCTCGATTATTGCTGGTTTCTAATGAACCATGGGGCATTGGTAATTTTTCTGAGATATTTATTTTGGATTATTTGTTAACGTGACAGTGCTTTCCCCCACGCGGCATACGTAAGTAAGCGATGGTTTTATTGTTGATTTGTAAACGTTTTCTCAACATTCTGTGCTAAGAGATGATTTGTAATTTAATATGAGATATAATTTAAAGAGGTTTGCTCTCGAATTGTAACCCGAGTCGGTAATGTGATATTTCCATGTTCATTTCGTATCTAATTTTAGTTCTAAATATATGATTGAAGTTTGGTTTGGAACCCAACGAATGGGTATATTTAGGATAAGTAGTGAGGATGATGGTTTGTGTTGAAAGGGTGAAAAGTTTGACTTCTGATTTTTTAGCATTAGTCTTAATTTCCCATTTTTCTGTCCATTCTGTCCAGTGACGGTTGTGAGATCCTTTTTTAGATTGTCGTGGGCGCATAGTTTATCGCCGAGTGAAGTAGGAGTGCAGTGTCTTCTGGGAAAAGCGCTATGTTGGAAGTGACGTCTTTCTTTTGAACATTGACGTCCTTCCTTTCAAAGAAAACAAAACTGCTCTTTAGGAAATGACAGGACCACTGACAAAATGTACATGAATTTGTCACTGGACGTGTTCACGTCCTTTGTATGAAAATAAGTTTGGGGAACTGGAATATTAAAGGCATGCAATTCAGTAAGTGATAAGTAAATAATGAAGTAAAATTTATTTTCTTTTATAGTCTACACAAATTGAGACAATGGATAATATTTAGAAGAATCTTTAGAAGGTGTGCAAAAACAATAATTGCCAATATCGAAGTTCTTTTCTCAACTTAAATCCAACGGAGAATGAATTTGACGGTTCATTTTCTTTTTATTTACAAAGACGAGTAGGATTTTTCTGTCGCATCTGAGTTTTCTACGATTCGTGTGTAGCTGGAAGGGTATTCTCATTACTTTAGAGTTGGATAAAAAGTATACATGTAAACAAAAACCGGTATTGCAGTTAAGGAAAGCTAAAAATAGCTGACTAACGGCGAATGTGAGTTTAATATGTGAACATAAAAATTCTACCATACTGAAATATTCTTTCCCTTATTCTGAATAGTAAAGTACATTCCATGTAAGGTCTTTTTTTTATTCTACACGTTTGGAAAATTGTCGCCCGAGCTAAGACAGCATTATAAAAACAAGATTAGAATTTTACGGTACTATTAAGAAGAAACAAATTATATTTTCACTTCTTCTTAGGTAAATAAAAGGTGGTGTAAAGATTCCCTAAATATTTAATTCATAGTTTTATAAATACACCTTAAAATGCATAGTTTCTTAGGCAGCTTTATAATTAAATGTATAGAACACTTGATTTCCTTTTCTGCAGCTTCAAATTTAATTCCATACTTGTATTCTCGATTCCCGGTGTCGACCTAGCTTCGTCATATCGACTTGGAACTCTGGAAATGATTCGGTAGTCATATAAATGATAGGACAGCTGTATCATATTATGTTGATCCTGATCATCCGTCGCTTTGTAATACTTATTATTGCCTGTAATGATATACCTACTTGATGATTTTAACTCCTGAATTTTTAAATGTTTTTATGAATATTTTTATGTCATGTAATTTTGTTTGTAATAACATTTTCGTACATTTATTCTTTTTCATTCCAATATTGCTCTGTATGCGGACAAGTTATTTTTCTCCTCGTCGCTTTCTATTAAATGTTTATTTAGAAAATGTAATCGTCATTTGTTTAATTGTTTGTCTACGAGCAACCGTTGTACGAACACTATTAAAAACAGCATAAGAGACCGGACATCTATTACTGTCTCCTTCTTCTTAAAAATAGATATTCAAGTCACAGCTATTTAATGTGCTTCATTCACACTAAAAGAAAGCTTCAATACTAGGTACGTTTCCTCCTGATAACTTTTAAGAGATCAACTCTAGAATAAAAATTTCATCGAACGACAATAACACTCACTGAGAGCTTTTGAAGTTCAGTGTGGTATATGATCCTTGAAAAGTTAACAGAAACGTTTGAACACTGAGTCCACTGGGAGAAAACATTCGATAAGAACTGTTTATTTCCGATTCAGTCTTCGAATCAGCGATTAAAAATGTCATTGCTTATAAAAGAAGGTTGAGGTGCCTAATGTTTCATTACTTTGTGAATACCTTCACATTTACCGAGAAAATAAGAAACAATGATTAGGCATTTTCACAGACCCTGTGAACAATATGACTTTTCATACTGAAATAGCAGATTGAAAAGAAAATGCATTGGAGAGTATACAGATCTGACGAAAGGGGGCAAGATCTTTCGTCTTATAAAATAATTTGGGGAATATATGAAACAATGTATTGAATTTCACAACATCAATCATCTTATTGCTTCTAAAAATATCTTCTTTAACTTTTTTCATAATCGTTTTCGCGACTAACAAACTAATGCTAGAATATGATATGAAACATTGCATTGCTTATTATGCAGCGTTTTCTCTTGCAGCAAATGGCAAACTTCGGTCTTCGCTGAACGCGATGTCGCCGTGCAGTGTTCGCACGTAGTTCTCCAACGGACACAAGTCCACCCACTGAGGAGCCGTGACTCACCATGGCTTACATCAGCACACTAGAAATAGAGCATCCAATGCAATTGTTTGTGGAAAAATAGATTACAGTCACAATGAGCAAATCAGGATGAATTCAATCACAAATTCGGACATATGTTCCGCATTCTGCATGTCCGCAATGGTGAGATTGTGAGTTATTTTCCTGAGAGCCAAAATAATCTCCTCTCTCTTTTCTTAATTGTAAATTTTCGCCTAGCGCTACCACGCCGTAGCGGAGAAGATAGAAACATGTGCCCAAATTGAAGCCCCGGACCGCCGCCATTTGCAGGGAAGAAACCCGCGGGAATCGCAAATTGGGAAGCAAATGCAATATGAAATGGAAAAATAAGGTTGTGGTTAAATTCGATCACTTATTGATAAGCAAATGATCTTCAGAGCCAATAGAAAATGACAAACTATTTGGTTAATTAGCTATACAGGTTACGAGGGTTAAATGACGTCTAAATGAATATATCATTTAAATATCACTAGCGTACGCGTGCGAGAACTCTCGCATGTTAAAGCCCATTCTCCTGCCTATTTTTGCATTTCCATATTAAGCCTGTGATATATCTTCTCACTTAAACAATAAATTGACTGAATAAACTGAAATTCTGAATTAAGCAATAAACGATACAACGTAGAAGGTGTTAGTCACGTGATAAAATAAAAGACTAGAAATGTTAAAACATTCCTAAAAGGAGGAAATTTAAAATTAAAGAGACGAGAGACAATTGAGTCAATAGAGACGTCTCCCAATGTGGTAGTCACGTGATAAAATAAAAGACAAGAAATTTTAAAAATTCCTAAAAGAGGAAATTTAAAATAAAAGGAGACCGAGAACAATTGAGTCAATAGGACTGTCCTCCCACATGATGATGTAAGTCACGTGATAAAATAAAAGACAAGAAATGTTTAAAAAATTCCTAAAACGAGGAAATTTAAAATACAAAGGAGTATGAGACGACAATTGAGGTCAATAGAGGACCGTCCTCCCAAATGGTGGTCAGTTGGACACCCTAGGTACGGCTACGGCTGGCTGACGAGTTATAAGGCAGCGGCGGGCGGGCGGGCGGGCAATGGCAAGCACGCGTCGTAACGGCGGCGGCGGCGGCGGCGGCGTGCACGCTCAAGGCCCCCGCGAGCTATTTCTGGCTCGCGCATATCCTTGCTGGTGCAGATAACAACATGCGCTGTGCAGCCGCCTCGCGTCGCCCCTCGGTGCCTTCCCCCCTCCCTCCCTCCCCATCTCTTTCCCCCTCCTCCGCCGCCGCCAGCGAAGATAAGCACAGCGCGTCCAGCCAGCCGTCGTATTACTCGAGCAAGTCCTCAATGACCTCAGTCCGACTCGGCCCCACGTCGCGTCGCGTGCTTGTTCGTCATTATGTGGGTTGGTGGAAGCACAAACGTTGAACTGGTTCGGTTGTACTGATGAGATACGGAAGGTTATTTGTCCCTGCTCAATGGGCAACTTGCCACGTCATTTCTGGGTGGTCTTTAACAGCGAACGTTATGCGTGGACACATCTTTCGGATGGTTTCAAACGTCGAGAGAAATTCTAGAGATTCAGCAAATTATTCGTGATAGAAAACAGTATTAAAGAAAAATTTCATTGCGCAATTTGTTGAAATGAGTGGTTCTACATCAGAGCATCCAACAGAACATTCTCGCATTATTTGTAATTCTTGAAATTTTCGAAAATCCGGGGATTTTAACAAAATGGGACCTCAAATATGCGCCATTTTTATAAGCAGAATTCGCCCTGTCCGAGAAAATATTTAAAGAAAAAATTGAAATGGATTTGAGAAACGTATTTTGAAAATTGCCTAAAATTTATGCACAATTGCTTGAAAATTACTCTTATTTTGAAAAAAGTGTTCATGATCTCATATATCTAATTTTGAAGAACATATTACGTTAAGGAAAAAATCTATCTTCAATATTGTCGTTGTAGATAGACGCCTGAACTGTTTTAAACTTTTGCAATGCTCAAGAATTCAGAGAATTCAAAGTCGAACCTGCGCAATTTGAGTCTATTTGATAAAAAATTAAAACCAAATATTTGGTGCCTTTTTAATTTTTTTGAATATGTTGTGGGTTCATATAAATTACCCCCAAAATCGAAATATCCGTTTCCAATTTAAGGGACCACGGCATCGCCCAGATCTATTGGGGAATATCTTGCTTTTGGCTTAGCCGCTTGCATTGTTCAAAGACGAACGGATAAACGTTTCACCATCAACCAGTTTTTCAGTGTGAAAGGCCCATGAATTCTGACTACACGTGTTAGAAGTAATTTATTATATACAGAATAAAAAAAATCCATTTTTTCGATATTGAAGATCTACAATAGAAATGTTTCTTATGCAAATTCACCGTTTGTTACTGCAGCATTAATATTCTCTCTTTCTATGTAAATAGCATGCGAAAAAGTAAAATATGTTACAGTGATGAGTATTGTCGCATTCCATTCTATATTATCAATTAAAATTAGGTTATGATGCAAATGAAAAAGTCCAAAACGACCAGTGCTTGTTCACATACCATCTCCATCAAAATAACATTTTGTAATACGTGACCCATAATTATTTCGACAAAACGATGAATACTAATTTGTTCGTGATTTGGTGTTTGTGTTTGGTGCAATCCCTTTCCCGTAGAGACTTTTCGTTTTCGAGGCATTTCGACCATTTTGCTACTTCGCAGTTCAAACCACACACTCGCGCCCCGCAGCTGTGCCGTGCGGGTGATGAGGGGGGGTGAGGTTGGCAGCGGTGAGCCAACGTCTCGCTTTTCCTGCTTCGAGTCGCGCGGGCTGCCCCCTCACAGGAGCCGCGGGCGCCGCAGAGAATTATCGCAACCCGGCCCTGCTCCACCTCAACCATAGACTAAAGAGTATTCATCTTTACTCTATGCCTCAACTAGGGGCGCCAACAATGTTCACGTAAAAGGGAGGACACTCAACGAGGGAAAGAAAAAGAAAGAAAGAAAAAATAAGAAAGAAAAAAAAAGAACGCATCAACACTTTTTTTACAAATATTTAATTTAGACTTATATCAGCTCTATTTCTTTCTTCCCTCCATTTGCGATTCAAGTGAAGAGATTCGTTCCCATAAAGCACATAAAGATGGTTTCAGCGTATCTTTTTTTTTATTTTAATCGCTAGACATATACAGTATGAACCATGCGTGTGTCAGCGTTCAGAAAAAAGGACATTCATGTTTTCTATTTTAAATTAATAAATGATAAAACGCAGCAGATCTTAGTAATGTTATAAAATAAATGACAAATAATGTTAAAAAATTACTAAAAGGAGGACATTTAAAATATAAAGGAGGATGGGAGGGCAATTGGCGTCAATGGAGGACTTTCCTCCCAAATAGAGGACGGTTGGCAACCCTAACCTCAACGCTATGCAACTGCATCGCGTGCGTTCAGCGAAGAACATTTGATTTGCCCAGAAACAGGAAAGACGCTTGGTTTTCTTGAATACGACAACTGTTGAAGAGAAAGCGATTGCATCAAACTTCCTCAAATAAAGATATTTCTCTACGTGAATTTTGTAGGGATAATTTAAGGTCACTTGTATATTGCATTATTTCTTTTTCTAGCACGTTCAACTCACAGAACACGTAATTACAAACGTTCGGAATGATACATTTAAGACAGTGTTTTTACTACGTTAGGATTTTCTTTCCTTTTGACATGTGTGATTTCGACGTTTGTGTTCTATTGACCCAAAATAAATTGAAAAAATTCCCGATTTTTTAAATGAGACTCATACTCAAACTAAAACAAATATTTCAGTACGGGTCATAGCACGACTTCAAGTAACATAATTTTCTAATCTATTTTGTTTGTAAGTTGACTGCTTCGTATGGTGAACGCTTCGTACCGCTCCATAGCCAGTTTTGCTTAATTAATGCGCCTTCTAATATGGGTGCAACGCAGGCCATACCACAGTTTTCAGGAGGCCATGAGCGCCAGACGGTTCGTGTTAGTGGCTTGGCTGTCGCAGGTTGCGCCACAGTAGGACAAGTCTCGAAATCACGACAAAAAATAACTGTTCAATTAGATGTTAGTTGCTTACTCTATTCTAAATTATATCTAAATGAAATCTGGCTTGTGATTAAGAATGATAAATGAAATCTGACAAAATTGTGTTATGGAAAATTTATTTTTGTAAACATTTATGAACACTTACTTCTTTGAATGATGATCACATAAGGCATTATAAAATATTATTTAAGTACTTAAAATATCATTCTTAGTTCATTGGATATGTTTAAAATATTCGAATACGCATTTAGCATCCTAATCAGATCTCACATTCGTTTGGCCACGGAACGACACAAACAATGATAATAATAATGACCGGAATAATAACTATTGTTGTTCCGGAACTCGGGCGTCGAGAATGGAAATTAAAAAAAAACATGGGTAGCATTGAATTCACGATTGGTGCTAAAGGGAGGTCTTTACGCTGAGATATTGAAAGGTCTCATTTAAATATTCGTTTATTGAAACATCATCTTGGAGAAGTCAGGCGAAATTGTGGTTTTACACAGGCTGTGAAACTCTTTCTTCTCTTAGTTTTGTTTATGCTAGAAAAGCAATTTTTCAAACCACCTAAGATGTGTCCGCGCATCATTGGTCGATTACCCAACAATACATCTCAAGTGAGTGGTAGTCAATGAACTCGTATCTAAAGCCAGGCCATTCGACGAATGAACATGAACAACATACCAAGGTGAGGTGGCTCAAGGTATCAACTGATGACACTGCAGTGCTTCTGACCGGGATGTACAAGGTTCGAGTCCCGACGGTGGCAGGATTTTCGACACTAGCTACAGAGTTGGGCCGAATTCAGTGGCTGCCTGGAGGAGAATTCTAGCGGCCGGCTGCTCTGATCGGTTGTTTTCCGCGGTTTCTCTGATCAATACCGGGCAAATGCCGGAAAATTTCTAACAAAAGGGCCACTGACCGCACGTGATCTTTCCTTCCTCTTCCCTGTCCCATCCTCACCCCTTACTCACACTTACACTTACGTACCACTATATTACACTACCGTATACCACTATACTTACACTACACTACCACATATGCCGGGGGAGCAGTTGGGAGCTTATTACTTTTCCCGGCTGGGGCGGTGCCCCACTGGTGGGTGATACGTGGTTGGGGAAAACCCCGTTAGCTGACAGTAGGACGGTGCCGGATCTCGCCATCCAGCGGGGGAAAGACCACCGCCATCGTCCACGACGAAAACAAGCTCCACACTTACGGGAACTTAGAAATTAACGCGCCCTGAATCCCTTCACAATCAATTAATCAATCGTGATTGATTCAATCAACATTGAAAAGCCGTCCCACTGTGCGCCGGGCAGCTCCTGGCTGAGCAGCCTGATTACGATCATGGCGCCCAGCCGCACGCGCGGGTGGCCTATCGAACGCCGCGCCGAGCCGCCCAGCAGATGCGTGCTCCACTTCGGGCGTTGATACGCGAGCGAGAAACAGCGCGGTTTTATGTTGCTGCCTCTGCTTCGAAAATAAAGCCGAAAGTGTGTCGCGGCTTCGGTTGCGATAGACCAGTTTGCGCCCTAGCGGGAATGGCGTTCTCTCTCCTTTTTTTTATTTTTTATTTTTTTACATTTTTAAAATTTTTTATCGAAAGTGTTTGGTTTTATTGCAGAATAGCTATCTCTTTCACGGGAACATATTTTCAAATCACGTTTCTGTGCAAGTAATGATTTCTCGTCATTCTGCCCTTCCAAAAATTCGAGCTTACAATTACAAAGTTTCAATTAAAATATTTAAGTATATTCACCAAATTTCGTCGGCACGTAGTTTGTAGAATAACGGGGAGAATTAAGAGCTGATAACAATCATTTACAATGCGTAAGAACTAAGATAAAAGAGGAAATTTTATTTTAAGGCACATTTCGACGTAATGCATAATTTCTTGCTGAATACTAAAAAAACGCACTTTTCTACACTGGCATTCCGGTTATGAAAGACATTCGTTGGGGTTTCGGCGCTTTCTGATTGAGTTTGGAAAGGAACGAAACTACTTTACCTCCTGTAAAATGTCTGTCAGGTATGGGTTTTTCTCAGACCCTACCGACTATCGGGTTGAGTTGATGAGAGCAAGGCTCAGGAAATCGTTAACAGCTAATGTTTAACGACTTATGACGACCTCATTCATTAGCATATTATGCTTTTAAGACGAAAGAAGAAAATTGATGAGTAGATTGCTTGAATACATTTCACAAATATAATATTTCATATGTGCAACCCCGGGTTCGATTCCCGGTCGGGGCAAAAATTAACTGTGCACTTTCCTTGCAATGTCCCAGTCTCCATTGCAGTCTGACGATTAGAAAGATCACTTCTCAGGTTGAGAAGGCCAGAGATACGCCGTAGGGATCGCTATTTGCTAACCATACGCATCCCTCAACCTATGGCCGCAAGGACGGGACGCCGCTGGTAGGCCTTAGCTCGTAAAGTGCTGTCGTACCAAAGTACATACTTGCATATATACAGGGCTTGATTTCTGCCAGACCGCGATGGAACGGCGTTCCGATATCTCGGGAATAATTATTTAAGTTATATTAGAAATATGTAGCTATTTCTATTAAATGAATTTGGGACGCGTTCCGGGACCTAAAATTTTACAAATCAAGCACTGTATACATATACACAATATTTCATATATATTTAAATATATATGTAATTACCCCAACTGAATGTGTAATTGGTTCAAATCATCATATATAATAAATACTGTCCAATCAGGGTAACTTTCTCCGTAGGAAACGTCAAAACAACAAATGAGAGGCTTCTTGACAGAACCATCACCAGAGAACTCTGCGATGAATCGTCGAAGTGATGCATAAATCGAAGACCACTGATTTTTGCTTTTCAAGCAAATTAATTTATTCCCAATACCTTGTAACATGAGGACTAATGATCAAATTGACAAAGAGCTGAAATGCTATGTAAAATTCCTGTATGAACGAAGTGTTATAATGTGCTATTATGATCATTTAATAGTTTACAAAAATGTTTACTCGTAATAATGGTTGTAAATATCAACATTCAGTGAAATGGTAAAAGGAGTATTGTCAATAATATTATTCCCAGCCACAGACATGAATATCTCGTGTGGGACAGTGTGCGCTGCAAGAGGCGGGAGCGGTACTCACGTAGGCGATCATGGGGGGATGTTCCAGGCCTGCGAGACGATGCTCTCGACGTGGCAGGAGCCCTCGGGCCCGAAGAAGGCGGCCACGCCCTCGCACGCCATCTCGGTGATGGCGCGCGTCGCCACCACCGGGTCGCCCTTGGTGTCGTTCCAGCGCAGCTGCAGCCGCGCCCACGGCAGCAGGTCCGTGCGGTTGTTGATCTGCGCACGCGCACTTCCACTTTGGCCTCTTTCACCAAACTGACATGGTTTCTTAATAAGAGGTTTTACAACAGAGAAATAAAATAATAATAATAAATTAAAATAAATTAAATAAAATAGATAATAATAATAATCAAGAATAATGTAATAATAATAGTAATATATAATATAATAATAAATATATATATACTTAATAATAAATCCATGGCCAATTAGAAAATAAATTATATTACTATAAATGGAAAGTTTACCAAGTGGGTAAAACGTTGTACGATATTCGTTTCGTTACGTCGTCTTACAATACTCAACTGGTTTTCAAACTCGGTTTAGCTGTCTCGTTTGATTTTCCATCTCGTACTGTTATCAGATGTCTTACGATACATATTTCGTAAATAACTATTTTTGTATGTTAGATGTACCAGACAGGGGTAAAGAAGTTGTAATTTAAAGCTAGCAAAATCCAAATGAACTCAATTGAAAAAAAAGTTAGGAGTGCGTAAAATTCGGAAATATGGACCATGATTTGCCTTCAATTTTATTTGACCTTCAGGTTTTTTATCATTCAGGCTCTGCTACCTTTTCATTGCTTAAATAAATATATAATTTAAGTTTATTTATAATTACATTTACAATTATTGCAACTATCCTTTTTTAAATTTTCCTACATTTCAAATGCTTAGTTGTTAGAAATGGTTCTCAGTTACCTGCTTTGTTCGATTGTCGGCATTACGTGATCACTTGCAAAGATCGATTCCCTTTTTGTTACATTGGCAACGAGACATTAACTTTTGTTTGGAATTATTAAATAGAATTACGCCCGAAAGAATGAAAACTAATTTCACAAACACAACTACATAAGTACTGCGTTAATTTTTGCACGATCTTGAAAACAATTCATTCCCTTCATTGTCGAAGTGTTCAGTTAGCCATTCGTCATTCGGCTGCCAAAGTTGAGATGTGACAGTAGTCAGACACCGCATACGAGATTTGACGCGCTTCCAGGTAAAACGTCCCCAAGTTAAAAGAAGTTCTGCGTATGAACGTTAATCTGCAGATTTCCAGTGTTTCAACACAACTTAGAATTAACCATAAACCACAAAGTGGATGTGACAGAAGTCTGTTGTTTCGATAACGAGTAAGTGGAACAAGTCCATCAACCACATCCGTGTAATTGGGAAGGGGCACACGATGCTCCGCGTCGATTAAAAGTGAATTTGAAGTTGTCGCACGTTTCTCATATTGCCAGGCGCCTCCACGCGGTGGCTTCGACCCGTCTGGGAGTCGCCCCGAGGGCAGCGCGTCCGCCGGCCATCGATTGCCCATACTCAAGCGCCGGGCCACTCCTACCCCCTCCAGTCACCCTTGCCTCGTAACCCCCAACCACCCCTCTCTCCCTCTTTATTCTATTATATATATATATATATATATATATATATATATATACATATATATTTATTGGCTCTCACATTTCACATATATCGATCAGTTAATCATTTCACTGATGTGTTGTTGAGGATTGTGTTAGTTTACAATATAACCTAACTTTCTGTGGTAGCAGCGGAGATTTTGTGGTAATCCATGATAAAATATCCGGGTTCAGTGAGGTATCTACCACAATAGTAGGCTGTATAATTTTAATATGTATCACATTTAGCCAGTATGATACATATTAACATTATATAGCCTACTATTGTGGTAGATACCTCACTGATCCCGGATGTTTTAAGCTAATTTTATCCAAACATCGAAGAGGATATTCTAGGGAAGAACTTTGGGATTGTGCCTCTTGTTGGGCTAAAATTTTGTCTTCGCCAGTCGCAGAGCCGAGCGGACGTGTTTACTAAGCGCTCTACCTGCTGCAGGATGGTGTCGACGGAGCAGTGGCGCGCGGCTATCGGCCGCTGGGTGAGGGGCTACCTGCCGCGCGGTGGCGGTGCCCGGGGACAGCGCAGGGCTGGGGCCCTTGCGAGCGTGTTGGGCGCGGCGGTGATGGCGGTGCTATTGGCGATCGGTGGGGTGGAGCTGAATCCGGCCCCTACTACGTCGATATCATCGAGACTATCAGGAACCATAAGGAGCTTATTGATAGAATCGATGTGTGCAGGCCAGGGTTACGTCGGCAGAGGCTTCAGTGCAGTCGCTGCAGACAGCCAACGAGCGGCGGGTTTCGCAGGTGGATTACCTGAGAACCAGTCGCGACGTAACAATATCATTGTTACTGGCATCCCAGAGAAGCGAAACGAGTCTTGGGCGGACTCGGAGAGGTGGATCCTGGATCTTGCGGAGCAGCTGGGGGTCAGGTTGGAGCCCCAGGATATCGAGCGCGCGCACCGGACCGGGCGGCGGCGCGAGGGACAGCCGTATGATTGTGGCCAAGCTGGCCTCTTTCAGGAAGCGGGAGGAGCTGCTGCGTCAGCCCGGGAGTATCTCGCCCGGAATGGCAGGTGCGCGTCCGTGAGGACTTCAGCTGGGCAGTGCGGCAAACGCGTAAGGCGTTAATTCCGCATTTGCAGGAGGCGAAAGCGAGCGGAAAGCAGGCGTCGATTCGTTTCGACAAGCTTGTCGTGGCAGGGCGCAGCTACGTGTTGGCTGAGCTGGCGGCCCGTCCGCGGGCGTGGGAGGGGGCGGGGCGACGGGGTCCCGTGAACTCGGCGAGGGGGCAGAACCCCAGTAGGGCGGAAACCCCTTCCGGGCAAGCGGGCGCCTCTTCGCGGCCGCCCCGCCGCGCCTTCGGCCGTGGCCGCGGCGCGCCTGCGGCTGCGCCTCGTGCTGGGGCGGCGCGGACGACCTCTGACCCCGCGGCATCGCGGCGGAGGCGGTCTCGTTCGCGTTCGCGTCGGCGGTCGCGTTCACGTTCCCGCCGGAGCCCACGGCACTCGGCGAGTCCCGGACGCTTTGCGGCTGACAGCCTGGAGCGAGGACCTCTTACGAGGGCGATGGCTGCGGCAAACGTGCAGCAGCAGGAAGCTCGCGGTGAGTCGGGACCCAGCAGGTCGCCAAATAGGCAGGAATAGGCTTTAAGAATAGGATGTTGGAACATCAAAGGTCTAGGCTCTAAGCTCGGAAATCAAGACTTCCATGGTACATAAACACATTTGATATTGTCGGTCTCGTTGAAACTTGGTGGAAGGGGGGTGAGACTTTAAATGTGTCTGGTTTTACAGCCATATGCAAAACTAAAAACGTCACCCACAGGGCTCGCGTTATTATTCTCCAGAAGCTTTGACAATTTTCTTTGTATTAGACTAGTAATGCAAAATACAGACCTCGCAATTGTATTTATATACCGTCACCCACAGGGCTCGCGTTATTATTCTCCAGAAGCTTTTGGTGAAATCAATAATTTCTTAGACTCGTTGAAGCAAAGGTATCCGAATACTGATTTACTAGTCTTAGGTGACATGAATGCTAGAATTGGCCATGAGCAGGAAGTATTTTCGGAGTTCGATCGGCAAGAAGCGAGCTAATTCTAGAAAAAGCAAAGACTCAGTCATCAATAATGAGGTCAGGAATTGTTAGAATTATGCGAGAGATTTAATCTCGAAATCTTAAATGCAACTATGGACAGGATACTGAAGGGAACTAACTTTTATTAGTGGGAATGGAGGTAGTGTAATAGATTATGCTCTGTTGTCTCATGAAAGAATAAACAATTTATTAGATTTTGGAATCGAATTAGGGCAGAATCGACCATTTGCCTGTGTGCGTTCATTTAGCAGTAAATGCTACTGAACTGCCACAGGCAGTGCACAGGCAGGAGCAACAAACTTCACAATAGCAAGACGACGGTTTATATGGAAAGAGGAAAAGCGACAGGAATTTGCAGAGGCTATTCTTAACTCGGTAGGGTGGGCGAGGGGAGCGGTCACCGGAAAGGCAAGCAAAGAATTTAGAAAGGAGACTCTTTCGCGCAGGGAGGCATGCGAATGTGGGGAGAGGAGGAAGGTACTGACCCAAGGATGGTTTAGCGAGGAGTGTCGGGTGAGCAGGCGTGAAGCAATAGTAGCCTTAAGAATGTTCAGAAACAGTGGAACTGCGGAAGCGAGAAATAGTTACTTGTTACTAGTAGGCAATACGAGGCCACAATTAAGAAATCGAAGAAATCTTGGCAGGAGAGTGAGACAGCAAGAATAGAGGCAATTTTAAGAAACAATCATAATAAATCAATTTGGGACGTTATAAGATCACTGCGTAATAAAAGAAATGTAAGTAATGCAATTTCACTAGACGCGTGGAGCAGTACTTTCACGGGCGCTCGAAATAGGAATATTGAAACAGGGATATATATTATCACGGACCGGATGTCCCTGAATTAGACGAACCGATAACCTGGAATGAAGTGAATAGGGCTATGCTAGCCATGAATAATAAGAAGGCAGGCGGCGCGGACGGCATTCCGACACAATTTATTTCGGAATTGTGGCACATAGACCCAGAGAGTATTCTAAATTTATTTAATGCAATAGTTGATTCTGGATCGTATCCAGAAACGTGGAGTACAGCGATCCTCCAACCAGTCTTTAAGAATAAAGGTAATACGAATTGCCCACAAAATTATCGCGGAATTAGTCTTTTACCAGCGCTGAGCAAGCTATTTTGTAAAATGCTCAACGGGCGACTGAGTGAATGGGCGGAAAAGCACAGTAAAATATCAGAATTGCAAGCAGGCTTTAGGAGAGGCTTCGCGACTACCGACAATATCTTTGTGTTAGATACCCTAGTAAGCAGGCGCTTGCGCGTAAACGGGCCACTATATTGCAGTTTTGTAGATTTCGAAATGGCTTTTGACTCTATCAATAGGAAAGCTTTATGGCAAAAACTTAATGAGCTAGGCGTCTCACGTAAAGTTTTAAAAGTGTTGCAGAGCATATACGAAGACGTAAATTTCTGTGTCAGGTGCGGTGATGGAAGTACAACGCGAAAATAAAATCGACAGTAGGAGTAAGACAGCGCTGTCCTCTCTCACCGCTATTGTTTACCTTGTTTATAAACGATTTATTGACGTGGTTACAGGATGCGGATACATCTGCGCCGGAAATTGAGGCGCCGAACACTCCACGGACTACTACACGCTGATGATTTAGCTTTATGTCCGAAGACTATCGACGGCTTACAAAAAAGTTTAAATATCCTAGAAACGTATAGTGAAACATGGGGATTAAAAGTAAATATTCAAAACCAAAGTAGTTGTCTTCAAGAATGGATTTATCTGGGGTAACAAGGAGAGATGGTTTTACGCTCAGGAGGAGATTGACCGGTTAAAACATTTACATATCTTGGGGCAAAATTTTCCATGAATGGTGGATGGAGTAATCACATAGTGGCGGCGCACAGTAAAGGAAGAATTGCGCTCAAAGAAATCGTTTGCGCAGTGCGCAGGGTTCCGAATTGCCTTTAAAGGTGTGCGAGACGATGTTTAAATCGCTAGTTCTCCCAGCAATGAATTATGGGGCAGAAATTTGGGAGTGGATAGGATAGATCGACTAGAAAGCGTCGAAACAGATTATTTCAAATTAATTCTCGAGTCTCTAGATTCGCAGCAAATGCCGAGTCCTAAGAGAGTCGGTAGTGTAGGAATTTGGAAAGATTTTAAAATGAAACCCATTAAACTTTGGATTAAATTAGCAGGTGAACAGGCTGACTCACTTATAAATAGATGTTTTCGGGTGCAGTTACAGGAAGCAACCAACGCTACTGGTCGTATAAAATTAAACTGCTACTGGAACGTTCAGGTCTGAAACGTTTCTCCGGAAATGGTGGAGATAGGGAACACGTGACATAGAACGGTTAATTTCGGATAGACTTGCGGATATTAAAAGGCAAGAGATCCTGGCAGCAACGGCCGAAAAACGTTCGCTAGTTGCGCAAATTCACGCGAGTCCGTTATGGGGTTGCGAACGTTACGTAAACACACTGCAGAAGGACGCAAGAGGGGGATACGCTTGGTTCAGGGTCGGGGGGTGGATGCAACGTAGATTAAAGGACTCGAATGGTAATGGCATCTGTGTGATTTGCGGTGATAGGGAAGACTGGATCCATATCCTTTTAATTTGCAGTGCGACCGAAACTTGGAGAGGAAAATGGATGGAATGGGAAATTACTACTTCCAACATAGGAACGTAACGCTTGCCCAAAACATTCTAGGGATAAAGAGCTAACTTCATGAAAAAAATAAAAAAAAAAATAAAAAAAAGTTATAAATTGTAGTCAATTGTTAAGTATAAGTAGATAAAAAGTCAATAAAAATATATATATATATTAACTTAAAATAATTAAAATAAGTTAAATAAATTAAAATTAAATTAATTTAAAACAAGTTAAATAAATTAAAATAAGTTATATCAATTAAAATTAAATTAATTAAAATAAGTTAAATAAATTAAAAATAAATTAAATTAAAATAAAATAAAAGGAAACGGCTAAAATAAAGCACATTAGGGGCGAAGGAAGTGGAATCGGAAATGTTAGGGCAGAGGCGTTGGTGCGGACGATTTTCTGTGGTGCTGTTTGTTTTCAGGTGCGGTGGAGGCCAAACACTGGAAGGAGAATGCCTGACGCCCGCGCCAAATAAATAAATAGTCTAAAAACCGGATAGAGTAGCATGTACTCGGCTTCTGACGGCAGGTTTTTCCCCTTCAGGGTTTTTCCTCAGCTACCTTATGGTCTCGTTCGCGGCTTTGAGGCGATGGAGAGACCATTTGGGTGAATACCAGAAGGCGAAAGGTTAGAACTCGGTAGAATGTAGGTATTGTAATGGCTTAAGGCCTTCGGCCTAGCCACATTGGATCAAGTTTCTAATTTGGCTGTAATAATTACCTATTAAATAAATAAATAAAATTTTGAGAAAGGCTTCAAATGAGAATCGATTTTTTATTCGAGCATTTTTTTGCTAGTTTGAAATGAGGTGCTAGAATGAAATGAGATGATATTATATTATTTATGTTTAATCTAGAATGGAAGTTTTGTTACTTACAAACCAAGAGGCTTTGATATTAATCTGAAGAATTTATTGTGTATGATTTGGAGTTTATTGATGTTTGTAGGGACTGCGTTTGTCCATATTGGACATGCGTAGAGGACTAGTGGCTTTATTATAATTTTATATGATTATAGAGTTTGTATATGAGAGAAATTGTGTTTGTTGATTAGTAGCCAAAGTTTCATTAATTTGTTTTGGCTTGTTTAATTTGATGTCTGTTTCTCCACCCTCGCCTTTCCTCCTCTCCCCTCCTCCATGAAGCTCTCAACCACAACTCCTCCTTCAGCCCTTATTCTCGCCTCTATTCTCATTCTTTTACCTTCTCGCACCTTCGTTCCATCTTGCCCTGCTACCCTGGCTCTCTCCCAATTCGAACCTTTGACGAAGAATGACAAGGTTCTAATTGACAAAAATAGAAATAAAATGTTGTTACTGTGACAAGGTTCTATCTTATTTCTGCTCCAAGTGGAAAATAGTAGTTATGCAATTCGTGAACAAATAACAACCGTCAAAATTCTTTACTTTGGACGGAGAGATGGCTGAATAACGAGTTAACGAAACTTTGACATCAATTCACTCGAAGCGACCGAAATGCTAGTTGGAACTTTATGATTACAAACCCTCGTTGAATATTCGACCCATTCTGCATCGCTGTCCCATCATCACTGTCCTTTTCCCCTTCCGTCGCTTCCATCGTCCTCGTCCTTGCCATTACCTTCTCTTCTATCCTTTGCCTTCATCATCTCCCTCAGAATTCTTCCTGCTCTCTTTTTTTCTCACATCCCGTATGCCCGCTCTTATCCCGTCAAATTCAAATATGACGTACTGATGTGCTATTGGTAGTTTTAAAACTGATGTTCTGTTTGGTAATACTAAATAAAAATAAGAGTGGGTGTGTATAGTTGACGATAGATGATTTATGCGTTCGCTCATAAACCTAAAGATCTTTATTCGTCAGATGCCGTTACTTTCAATAAAGGCCCGTTGATAACTTTGTTAATAATGTTCATAACCTTTGGGTATAATTTTTTTCTTTGGTGTGAACTTGGTATTCCTTTCTGAACCATATCAACCATTGTTTCGAAGTAATATCAACATTTCATGTCTTTTGTAATAACTGTAACCATTAAACAAGTATGGTTCAAGAACAAACTGTCTCGACACGCTTTAAAGCAGATCTGAATTTATGTGAAGATTTGAAAAATGCAAACACCACATTTTAAGAATTCTTTGTGTATTATTGGATTTTTGTATTTCAAATTGCGGTACGGTCTCAACAACAACAAAAACAACAACAAAATCTCAATTTGTTTATTTTAGAGCATTACCGACAGCGGATAAACACCAATAACAGTAAATCAGAAATTGGCTAAACGAATGCACTATCGTAATTAACAGTTTTAAATCAGTAATATTAATAGTGTTTATCAAATAATTTTTGCGCATCTTGGCATTTAGTGACATACACAACTCTGCAAGATATACAGAAAATAAAAGGTTAAGTTTCTTTGACAACACGAACTTACAAAACTTCAATACTCGCTTTCAGATTAATTAATAGCTTATGCAAGAGTATCGGAAAATCTTAAACTGCAAACTTACAAGACTGTCTGAATGAAGTGAGCATTTCCTTACAGATCCAGGAAAGATTACTGGTTTATTCTTCCAGTGAACAGGGAATGCTGACAGTTTGATTCAAGAAATTACCAAATTTTATATTTTATTAACAAACAATTAATAAGGAAAAGTTGGCATTGTTATATTAATAAGTGTCCAGTGGATAGTGATTTTCTAAATCTGTTTGAGTAAAGTCTCCTCAATGTTGAATTTCTAGATGCTCTAAAAAATGTTTATTATTTATTGAGAAGTTTCAAAATTTCACCAGAGTTTTCATGCACCTTACCCATTTTTTTATATTATTCAATTATTTACATTTGATTCTGAATGAGAAAAATCCTGCACTATTTTGTATGGTTTTCTTTAAACACGAGTGGGATATTAAATTTTCTGACAGTGCTTCAGGATATATTTACCTAACCTGTACCAGAGCACAGCATGTCTAGATTTGATTATCAAAAAATTGTAACAAATAGAGGTTGATTGGCACTCTAGCTGTGATTGATCAGTAGGGCAAAATGTTCAATAAGGTTTATTACAATATTAATTAGAGGAGTTAAATAATATTTGCTGGTCAAAAGAGATCATTCCTTTTCACTCTGTAATCGAAACATGACTATGACGTAAACTTTAGTTTTTCGGAAACAAATCGAACCCGAATGAAAATAAACCCAAGTTCTTTGGTCTAAAGGGCCAATAATATTTTATCAAAGCCTTGAAGCAATGATCAATGATTTTCTGAATATTCAGTATTAATGTTCTGAATCATTGATTCCTACACTTTTACACCAGCCGAGCCCACTTTCTAACACCAGTACGAATATTTGCTAGCGGTGCAACGATTCTTTTCTATCTTATAATCTATTTAAACCGTAGGTGCCATCGAAATGAGACGTGAAAGGTTTCGTTTTGACAGGCGTTTAGGTGGTGTCTGCACAGTATCACCCTATGTTGTAGTACTCCTCTGTCATTAGTTTCTCGATATGAAATTAATCCAACTAGAGAAAAGACACGCCTTTTATCTCTGTTTGAAAACCAATGTGCATCATTTTCGGTGGATATTTGCTTCATTTCTCGGAGATGAAACGCTTCAGTTAAGCCTGTTGATTGGCAGCTGTTTTCGACTTGGCACGCTTCTTCCTCTCTGCGCCATTTCCGATCCGATTGTTCATTGAGCTACTTAATTGTGAGTGAATAATTGAACTAATTGAACGGAAATAATTCACTAGCGAACTGCTTCAGTTCCGGCACCGCTATTGTGAAGCTCTTTCAAATGGCTTAAATCCAAGGGCTTTGTGTAGCACAGTTTGGAAATCCCCGATCAAACTCTTTTGAAATGCTGAACAAATTATAATGAAGCCTTGGAATGAGGGAACTATTAATATCGTATTACCTGTGACGAGATTTAACGATCAATCTTTGAGAGGTGACTACAAATGGACAGAAGTGCCAATTATCTCAGTATGTCATCTTTCTGGAATTACATGAGATTTCGAATGCCGAAAAGAAAGGCATCTGGAACTTGGAGTGTCTGAACGTTCTTAGGCTGCGGCAAATCTAGAACTTCTCGATCAATTTTGACGCCGTAATAGAACCCTTTTAAAGGGATAATTGGACATTCACACGATAAAAACGTTTCACCTAAGAAGATAGATATCATTTCTGTAATTTTAAGGTCATCGTAGTTTTATTATGAGGTGCAAATGAATATATTTCCATAGCAACAATATGCAATTTAGTAACTTCAATGTTTCATCGGTGGCACTTCTTCAAATCATAATCCGAAAGCATGGATTGAAATTGAAATACTTTGTTAAGAGCTACTAGTACACTAGCAAGCCTTCTGTAAAGATTATGTTGTTCAATCTGAAATCAACCCACTTAATTAATGTGAATATTGAATTGCCCTTTCAACATTACATGTTTATTGACATTTCAGAGCGGTCCAAATATTTCGTATTTCGCGTTTGACATCTTTCCTGCTAATCAAACGAAAAAATCAGGTTTCGACGGATCGTTCACTCTTAAAAAGAAGTAATGTCTCAGAATTTCATAAAATAGACTGATGGAATCAGGGGTTAACGATGTTCTCTTATGAGTGTGCACTTTATTGGGAACACGAAATAGAACAGTCTGCTGTGCAGGTAACTTTGCTCTGTCCCGTAATAAAATAAATAACCTAATTTATTACCACAATACCAAGGTTTATTGTTTCAAATTATAGGACATTATTATCAGTATATAAACTAATAGTAACTCGTGATGAATATATCGACGCTTCAAAATAAATTGGCGAAGCAATTTTTTATTTAAAAATCTTTGGAAAGAAAATAGCAAATTGCTAATAATAGTATACGAATAGTGAATGCGCATGACTAACATTTCTGAATGGCCTGTCTGGTGGTGTGATAAAAATTAAGTGGGGATATTACATCGATTCTGTGGTTAATACATTTGTATATTGTAACTCGTTAGTCATAACAGTCATTTATTAAGGCGAGAAGGGTAAAGTTGCTGGGGCGGTCAATTCTTTGATATTCTCGTGAGAGAGGACCTGAAACTTTAAATATCGACGAAAAAAGACCAAAAGATAAGCATCAATATTAATCAATAGAAATGGGCAAATATTAATGCATGATAAGTCTCAACAGAAACGACCTGAGATGAAACACAAATCATGAGAGCCTTTTATAAAATTTGACTGCACAATTTTGGTTTCCAACGGATAAATGAGTCTGACTGGGTCAAATGAATGCTTTAAAATGCCGATAAAACTGCTAAAATTGTTTAACAGAATATATTCAATGGAGAGAGAGGGGTAGAGAGGGCAGAGGAGGGAGAGAGGAGTGGCGGATAGGGGAGAAGGGGGTAAAGGGGAGGAGGGGCATATGAGAGGGGGAGAGGGGTGAGGGGAAGGGGAGAGGATAGGGAAAGAGGAGAAGGGAAGAGGAGAGGGGAAAGGAGAGAGGAAGATGAGAGGGGAAGAGGAGAGAAACGTGAAAGTACATTGCCAGTGAAATGATAGTAACATTTGACCAAGCAGTCCCATTGTATCTAACTTAAGTAATAACTGCTTTATTAGCTCTCAAAAATGTCAGCGACATGATCACTATTAAGCATCATTAATACAAAGAACAGATTCTCGTAAAATGTGTTCGGAGGAGAGAAAAGAATTTTAAAAAAACTTTATGGCCGTCGTTTCTCTGTTCGGGAATTTCAGTGAACATTTTACACGAGTAGACGCCGCGGGGCATGGAATTCAGAACAAAGGGACTCGCAAGTTGAATTCGTTGCAAGTTAATTTTCCAAATGTGTGTTTATGACTGGTCAGAATGTTAATCCTTTTTACAGTTCATGTTAACTTCATTTTTCAAAACGTCAGATAAATGTTAAATTAATATTTTCTCGGAAACAGAATATTTTGTAAAACTGAGAATGAAGCTATTTTTAGTTCGTTTTCGGCTCTCATCGTTTTGTTATTCTTCAAAAATATCGCGAAAGCAGCAGTATTCAGTCTCCGTAATAAGAAGAGAAAAGAAAATCTGAGAAAAAGATTGTTAATGAACTGTTCGGATTCTAATTGAGTAACTTCGCAAAGACAGCAGGTTCAGATCTCACGTACGAAGATATCAAACAAAGATATTGTCTTTTCAACTGTTAACGAATTTCAAAATCAGGAAAAAAAACATCTCATTGGAAAATCATTCGTGCAAGAAAAATATTTTTATAATTTTTTCACAGGGTTTTGAAGATGGTTTGAAAGCGTCGATTTTATTTTTGAAAACAAATAATCTTATTAATTAAATGTATCTTTCAATACTTTGCATTTATAATTCAAAATAGTTTATTTAATAGAGGTTCGATTGTAAAAATGCGACAATGGTATTTTCGTTCATTTGCGTCCTCACTTATGTACTTTATGGACGACTCCAAACAACATCTATGTTTCAAATCCTTACATGTGTATCAAACTCCATTCACAATAAATAGCAGAAACTTTCGTTACAAAGGGAGTGTGTCCGCTCATTAATGATTTACGAGATATTCATGAAAATGTACCTTACCCCTGGCCTGTCCAACCACCTGGATTCCGGACCATCGTTGCCCGAAAAATATCCAGGGCACTGAAGGGGGCAGTTCCTCAGGGCAGGACTCTCACCTTCTCTCCCTCCCACTCATTGACTTCTCTCACTCTAACCGAATCATCTCATCTCTGGGAGTGACCCATCGCCCCCGCTCTACGAACATAGTCTTACCAGAACTAACAGTAAGCTTTAGAATTGTGAGTAACACGGTGGGAACCCGTGTGCGCGGAACTGCACCAAGGCAACTTCGGGTAATGGCCCGAAGACAACCATTTCGGGCAGGCCAGGATACACGATATTCTAACCTGTTCTGGGGTTCACAATAAAATATACTCAACGGCCAAGATCTAGAAATTATTTCGGAGGGGAGCAATGTTGTTCGGACCTCCGCCCCTAAATATTCTTGAAGTAATTTTTCGTTGTTACCTTGAAATAACCAAAGGTATGCTCTTAATGCTTTGTATGAGTTGGAATCGACATATTGCAATAATTTTGTGCAAATTGGGTAAAATATCAAAAAAAGGGTTGCTTGGAGTTGGCGAGGCCTCCGTTTTGCCACTCATTGAGTCCCCCACTGTCACTCAACATCTAACACAACCGTGACTTGGTCACCACACAAATTTCTCTCCCAAGGAAAGCAATAGTAAGAGTGTACTCGTTACAAAAGGGGTGATTCCTTCATTCATGACTTATGAGATATTCATGAAAATATACCGCACACGATATTCAAACCCGTTGTGGGTGTAACACACTCAACTCCTTGCACAACCGTGACTCGTTCATAAAAAAACCCATCCACCCCCTGCGAAATAACAAGTGCTCTCGTTACAGAGGAGGCGTGTCCGCTCGCTGCCCCTCCGGCCGCGATCGGCGCTTTCCCTTTCGCATCGCTATGCGGAATGCGGGCGCGCGGGGGCGGGGCGGGGCGGGGGGGGCGGGGACGGTGCTGAGCGGGACGGCGCGGGGCGAGGCAGAGTAGGGGCGGGGCGGGGGGCGGGAGCGGCGAGCCGCAGCGGGCGATTGACTCGGAACAAAGCCGTGGCGTGGGCAGGTCGGGGCGACCCGCAGGGCGCCGGCCTTGGCCTCCCTCCGCGGCGGCGGCGGCGGCGGCCGAGCGGGACCGGAAGTGACGACTGGGTCGATAGCCGCCCCTCACCTACAGTGGCCGGGTCGTGTTTCTAGCAGATCGTCGATCACACTTGTGATTTTGAATAGAATTTGTAACAATGAAACCGAATTTCCTCGTCTGTTCGTAAATTCCGAGGCAGAATTACAACAATATTACTTCCAGAATTTAATCCAACGCTAACATTAGAAAAAATTCATAATTGATTTGTAAATCTAATTTTAATGGAATGTACTCGAAATAGTGAACAGAAATATTCATTAAATTCTTTTATTAGTAAATGCCATACACCATAACAATTTGTGGATGTAATCTATTTTGACAATTTTGTCGAGAGGGATAACAGTTTAAACGGTTTATCTGGAGTATTCCAGTATGATGGTGCTTTGATGATATGTCCAGGTATTCACAATTAATTTCCTCAAAACAATTCCGCAATATTGGGGTCATGGTTAGAATCAAACGTTTGAATTTTGCTAAGTAAAACTTACATGAAATTTTAAATTTCCTCCAGAATATTTATAGTGGACAGAAATGAAATACTGGACTGGAGGAAAACGAAATTACCGGAAAAATGAGAACGTGCAAGTCTGACGTCTGGAAAGTGTGATGCGAGAAAGTACGTTAAGCTCATTCCTTTCACATGAACCGGAGAATATGTGTAAGATATTTTGCTTTCTTTTTGAGTTTACTTCATTTCTCCACGACATTGCAACCATTATTTCGAGAAGAGTATACACCTTCTCGTATTCCGACCGGGTGCGGTAGCTCAGTGCATCACTGCAGCGCCTCTGACCGAGAGGTCCTAGGTTCGAGTCCTGACGGCGGCAGGATTTTGGACACAAGCTTTTCAGCTAGGTCGAATTCAGTGGCTGTTTGGAGGAGAATTCTAGCGGTTGGCTGCTCTGATTGGTACTTTTCTGTGGTTTCTCCGATCAACACTAGGCGAATGCCGGAGCAGTACCCTACCAAACGGGCCACGGACCGCGCGCGGTCTGTCTTCCCTGTCCTATCTTCTCCCCTTACTCACACACTTACACTAACATGCACTACACTACCACATATTCCGGGAGACCGGTCGGGAGCTTAGGGCTTGTCCCGGCTGGGGCGGCGCCCCGCTGGTGGGACAGTCCTGGTTAGGGGGAAACCCCACTAGTCGACGGTAGGTCGGCGCCGGATTTCGTCATCCGGCGGGGGAAGATCACCACCACCTCCCGAGAGAAACACGCTCTACACTTACGGAAGTAATGACCATAGCAGTTGACGCGCCCGGAAACACGAAAAAATCAATCAATCAATCGTATTCCGAGTGAGCAAACGGTCTTTCTTAGTGCCTTTGCTGCTAGAGAAGGGGCTCTGTGCCGATCCCGGTCGCGCCACCGTCGCGTGCCAGTCAGGGGTGGGGGTGGGGGCGGCGTCGGCAGTGGGTGGGAAGCGGGGGAAGGGCAGAGTCGGGGGCACGATCGGAGCCTTAGTCTCGACCTTAGTACACGCGAAGCCGACTCGTTCCTCGCCTTCCCGCGTCGCGAGCGGCGCGCTGGCAGCAAAATCCTCTCGGGCTTCGCGAGGGAAGGCAGTGTGAGTTTTGCAAGTCGTTGACTCGAAAGACGTAACACGACAGTTCTGAGGAGAACTGAACTGCGCATGCGCCGGCATCAAATGACGGGATTTCGATTCACGGATCCCGATATTGTCCCTCTTTTGTCGTCTACGATAAATGTGTTCGTAACTTACACTTTACGTAAATTTCGACGCCACCTCTAAACACGAATTCAAAATTAGCACACAATAAGCATGAAGTAATGAAAAATACAATATCATATTACCAATATAAGGCAGGAAGTTAATGGCTAATTTTTTTAAGTTAATTCAAATATGTCAGAAATAAACTAACGTAATTGTTAAGAATTTGGACGTTATGTATATATTTGGTTCCTTCGATTTCCTATTGGGTCTATCATATGTTTTACTATGTTCTAATGCCTAATCTTTACTATTTTCTAATATAAAAGTAAAAATGTACTCAAAGATACACCGATGTTCAATAAAATCTTTTAGATCGTGTTAGAGGTATTTAGTTCGAATGTTCCTTGTTTTTACGTATGTTTTCGTTGATTCCTATTGACGATAATGTTTATGTACTACGACAATGGATTTCCCGTCTTGCAAAAACTCTCTATTGCTACTGTTCGTTCGTTCTCATTCCGAGACGACAGTATTAAAAAGAACGCTTCGCTAGTTAAGAGTGGTGATGTTGACGTGGAGGTCATTGTACATCCGCCAATTAATTAAAATGTACCGACATTTAATTTGTATTAATATCATATCGTTAATATCGTGGTATTAAAGTCGCTGGAACGTTCCATAATTAGCTGGTAATGAAACAAAAAATATTGAATTGTTTCTGTTTTGAGAAAAAAATCTAACAAATAATGTAATACACTGCTTTACAAATAATAAATGTAAAATCTAGTATAGATAATTTTTTTTACTGTTCAATGGGATGTATTATCATTCAATGGTCGCTAAATATGATCACTCACATCACTACACGTGATCACACTATGCATGTTTAGCCTTTTGCCAGTGCCAAATAGCACTTAAATATTGCTATTAGACAATAATGAACTGTTAGCGACTCTTGATTTGGAATGGGATTACAGAAGGGAATGTTATTTCCCTAGGTTATTGAAAGAAACGCTCGTAAGCCTTACAAATAATGAGTAAACAGAGGTTGGGTGAGCTCACCTGCTCGAGAGCCAGCGTCATGGCGCCCGAGATGAGCATGCACTGCCGGTCGGCCAGCGCCCCGCGGCAGGCCGGGAGGTAGCCCACCGTCAGGTTGACCAGCGGCTCCAGGGGCGGCGAGAGCGTGGACGGCGCCAGGGCGGTGGCGGTGGCGTTGGCGAGCGGCGGCGCCGACGTCGTGGACGGCGGGGGCGGCGCCGGGGGCGGCGGCGGGGCCGGAGGCGCCGGCGCCGGCGCTGGGGGCGGATGACTCCTCTGCGGCGCGGGCGGCGGCTGGGGCGGCGGAGGCCGGAAGTCCCGGTAGGGCGGCGGGGCGTGCGTGGCGGCGGGGCGGGGCGGGGCCGGCGGGCGCCGGGGACGGGTCGTCCAGCGCGTTGAGGACGGCGTTGGCGAGCAGCTCGCGCGCCCGCGCCCGCGCCTCCGGCCGCCCGCCGCCCTCGCGCGACTCGGCCGACTCCCCCGACCCCGCCCCCGCCGCCCCCGCCGCCGCCCCCAGCAGCACCAGCGCCGCCAGCAGCAGGAGCGCCGGGCCGGGGGCGGCGAGCGGGCGCGAGGGCGAGGGCGGCGGCGCAGGGGACGGGCGGCGGTGGGGGCGGGGGCGGGGGCGGCGGCCTCGCGGCGGTCCCGGGCCGGCGCTCATGGCCCGCCCGCCCGCTCACTGCCCGCGCCGGCGGCCGCCCTCCGGCTGCAACACAACGCACGCACTCAGCGCCTCCTCGCTTGTTTGTGGACGCGCATGCGCTCGCTCCGACAAACGTTTACATTCATGCTTAACTACTTGAATGGCTGGAGCGTTTATGTTACGGTCAACTGTTTGATTACGACTTGCTCTGTTGATAGTACGGGAAATTTATGAAGTGTCAGATAACTTGCGGCCAGCTTTTTACATGACAAACAATGTTTCACCTCCATGACTAAATGGACATTATAAAAAAGAACTGATGAAATGGACAAGAATTGTAAAGTAAGGCAGCTAAATAATATTCCATTTAAAATGTGTTAAAAAATATTAATGAACCACTGGGAATGGAAGGTGATATAGTCCTGACAATTGAGTATCTTCCAAATCTTCCTTATCTCCTTCTAATTACTGTAAACGCCGATACACCACATTAAGCATACAACTTGTATAAATTTATCCATTGAATTTTATAAGTACCGTACGAAATGTAGTCATGAGTGGTGGCTTTAATACATCATATTAATAATTTGGGGATTTGTATTATATTTGTGATTATTAAAATTTCAGATAATGTACTAGTTATCTTTATAAGCGTCAGATATTTTAGTGTCATCATTCGAGACGATGCAAAACAATTATTTTTGTACAATTTTGTTATTCGCAACATCGTTGGCATCGTTACATTATTTTCATTTCACTTTAATGAAATAGTAGGAAAGAAAACATACGTCCATCGGAATTACCATTTTTAAAAGGTTTACAGTGATTAAATTAAGGACGGAGGAGGACAAAGCTTAGTTATCAAATATTTATCAGAGTCCGCATTTCATTACGCGCAGTAACAAAAGACTACAAAATAAATTAGTAAAACATACTTAGTATTTCCAAATAATTAAACAACAGAGAGATATTGATTCATCTCATACGCTAACGAATAACAAACGAGTTTTGTCATTTATTATGACAATAACACCAAAATTATACAAAAAGGTAACAATAATAAACTTCTAGCCTTTTCCCTAGTCAGTGACGTGCATTTTGATACATCAGTACTAGTTTTTTTTTAAATAATTTAATCGAACTTTTGAAGAAGGAAGTTGCGACGAAAACGTTTTAAAAACCCCTGGCATGGAAAGTGCATCGAATGCTTTCGTCTAACTTTCCCTCACTTAAAATTCCTCCGAACGGCTGATAAAATAATCCACTACGTATACTTCCGTCACTCTACTGTCAGAACCTTGTTGATAGAACAAATGTTGCAGGTACCAGAACAATTCGACAGAAATGCACAATCGAAATTTTGAAAATATTGTCAATAGTAATTCCATAGATTATCGTGGGAAGCAATATTCCAACGTCGCATTAACCTGAGAAGCAATATTCCGAATATCGTATTAACAAATGCGATAAACACATTTATTGAAATTAGTATCATCAAGTTCATCGTTTCGATTCAAGAGTTCGGAAAATAAGAAAGACAAATGAGATACGATTAGCAGCATGGTAAAATATGAAGAGATGGAAACATGAGTATATTTATTTGGAAAAAAGTTCCAATGAATTGCAAATAGGAATGTACTTATTACCAGTGCTTTGGTTCAAAATATTACATGCATTGTCGAGAGACTTATAAGTTCAGGTGATTTCTGTTTCAAAGGCTCAAAAGTTGGTCATATTAAAGACATGCAAGATATTGCAATTTGAATGTATAAATTTAATTATTTTTTTAAAAACATTTTAGTGATGTGGTATACGAAATTTAGTATTTTACAAATTGTACCATTTTTAAACCACTGGGTTTTATTCACTCCATAAAACTTTGTATTCAATCTACTGACGTTATTATTTATTGTTTCTGTATTATTTTCTGTTGTAGTAAACCTTCGTTAACACGAATTCTAAGAGATATAAATAATAGGTGTTCTGATATCAAAATATCTTATCCGATAGTTGTATATAACCATATTACTATGTTTATTTTTCGGGACCCAAATTTTGTTCCTTACGGCGAATTTTGTGTTAAGCGAATATGTGGTAAAAGGTGCTTACTATTATTTGAATCATCTTTGTCTACTGACCTTCATTGGGAGGGTCGGTTACTAAAGAATGTTTTATGGAAATCAGAGAACACAAAAGAAGAGAAAAACAATGTGACAGAGAACAATTAGTTACAACGCCGCTTGTTTATATAAAAAAATCGATTTTGATGAGGCTGTACAATTGTAGCGGTTTAATGGGTGTTATCAATAGACTTTAATCACAATAATTCGAACACGGGATTCTAAGGGCAAGCGGAAGTGTGATTATTTTCAAATGAAAATAATTTTAGCGGCCAAGATAGATGTTTATTTTATAAATTATATTAATTTAGTCGATACAACAGTAGCTAATCAATACGCATAAATTAAAAGATTGATCGACATTATTTTGCAGATCGGTAGTCCTGAAAGATTATATTTGCTAACAATTCTAATAATATTCAATGACACGTTTAATGTAGCTTTTATTTACTTCTAGGAATGATTATACGTGCATGAACGTTTCAAAGATCACATAATACAAATATAAAGAACAATTACTGGCATTAATCAAACCAGACAAAACACTTCAAACATCCATTACAAGTAAAGGGAGTATGATACATTTTCCTATGAAAGTTTTGCCCAAGAAATTCTATTATTATTATTATTATTATTATTATTATTATTATTATTTTATTATTATTATTCGATTGGTATTATATTATATTAACTTATGTGCTGTTTAGATGGTAGTATAGCTGGAAACTTGATAGAATAATTCGATAATAAACCGGAAGAAATACAATAAAATCAAAATATCAAAAACGATACAAGGAAAAATAATAAGCTATAAAGGACACTGGTGATGATATAATGAACTCGAATTCCAACATCGATGATATCAAAGAACTCGCCCCAATACCGTGGGAGCAGGAATAGAAATTAAAGACAGCTCTCTCGACCGTTAGTAGCTCTGCTTAATGGCGCCGAAGTCGAATGGACGCGGAAGTTGACGCGCTCAACACCAAGAAGTTAGCGACTGTAGAGGAGTTGGACGCAATCGCGGCCACCGTGACGGTAACGGCGAAACAGATGTCAGTAGAAACGGTGATGTCAATAGGAGTAGAACAGGAAAAGGAAACAGCCGAAGAAGTTAGAAGAAGCAAGTCGTTGGCAACAGCGGGATGTTCAGAATGTGCTTGTGCAACGTTACGTCTGTGCCAGAGTAGTATTGAAATGGAAGTGTAAGTTAATGACAATAGCAGTAGTTGCTCATGAACCGTGGTGAACAGAATTCTGGATTCTTTTGACAGTGTCAAAAGGTGAAATGAATTCGCGAAGCAGAGCAATGACTTCAACAGTGACAGCGAAGAACTGATGGCGGCGAAACAGCAAAGAATGTGGATTCTCCATCCAATTGGCGGAGAATAAAAGAAGGTAGACGACTGTAAAAAGTGTTGTGATGGAGACGATTCGGCAAAAACATCGCTAAGACGATTGCAGCAGAGCAGATGAGGGCGAAGAAAGTGAGAGCGTGGGCGAGAGGAGGATGCGATGGGGTGTGGGTCGCTGCTCTGAACGATGGTAGCGGAGTGGCGATGGCGGGGACGGCAGCAGTGGTGGCGGTGTGGCGAAAGAGGATTACAGTGGTGGCGGCAAACAGCGGTTGCGAAGATAAGAGCTAGAGGGGATGATATCGGCGATGTAAAGTATGTTGTATTTTCACTATTATTATTATTATTATTATTATTATTATTATTAATAATAATAATAATAATAATATTAATTATGTGCAATGGCGGTGTTGTGAAGTGTTGTGAAGTGCAGTGTTGGAAGTTGAGGGAAACGAGTGTGTAAGAAACACATTAAAACTAGTGATTGCAGTGAATGATGAAGTGTGGTGAGGTGGAGTGCTATGAAAGCTTGCACGGTGAAAT
Organism: Teleogryllus oceanicus; assembly: GCA_964035755.1. Classification (NCBI taxonomy): domain Eukaryota; kingdom Metazoa; phylum Arthropoda; class Insecta; order Orthoptera; family Gryllidae; genus Teleogryllus; species Teleogryllus oceanicus. Next base: position 59,903,336 of record CAXIVR010000008.1, read on the forward strand.
GTTCTTGTTAATTTGTAAAGTTTATAAATTTTGTATAGTTGTTAAGTTCTGTATGTTTAGTTGGTGATTCTGCCACCAACTTCTCAAACTTAGTTGCAGAATTAGTAATAAGTCTAATCTAATTTAATGCATAAAGGTATTATTAATGACGACGGTGGCGGAGGACATGACGGTGATGGCGGAGTTGGAGGTGGCGGGGGCGCGGCGCTGGCACTGGAGGCGGAAAAGTCCACGCTGGTGGCAGTGACAGTGGCAACGGCCGCGGCAGAGCCGTCACCTGGCCACGTGTGGCAGCGGCCGCCTTCTCGTGTCTGCGAGAGCGACTGCGTGCGTTAACGATTCTGTTTACGCTGCTGCGGTGACGCCTGGCGGGCGTTTGCCCGGCGAACGCAGGCGCCCCCGCCGACCGGCCCCGCTTCTGCCCGCGCCCCAGGGGCGACTGTGGCTTGTTTCAAAGGCGAGGCATCATCTTTCAATCAACATTGCACTGATAGTTTATAATAATGATGATGATAATAATAATAATAATAATAATAATATAATAATAATAATAATAATAATAATAATAATAATAATAATAATATTGTAATAATTATATTGATAGTAATTAAGGAGGTTAATGTAATATAAGAGTACTACAAGTAAGTTAATAATACTAGTAATTACTATTATATAATTGCCTCTGGGATGGCTCATGGGCAGCGTAATAGCTTCCCGTGCTGTGGTCCCGTGTTCGTTTACCGGTCTAGGCGAAAATAGAGTTGTAGCTTTTCTTTAAAATCGTCCCAACGTCTATAGTTGCGTGACGAATAAAAGCTCAAGCAGGCGGATCTTGCTAGTTACGGTGAAGAGAATACGTCATATTCGCCTCATCGCTCTTACCCCAAGCGTGGGAATTTCCCTCAGGCGTGGGGGATACCGGTAGCTGGTGGGCAAAGTCGGACTACCGTCCCAATAACGCCAAATACATACATAATTACTATTATTAAAAAATATTTATAAAACTTGTGAAATGCGTTTGCAATTTATGAGGGTCAAAAATGAAAAGGATTTAGAATCGTAAGAATTATTAAATTTGTTTAACAAATGAAGAAAATTTTAAATGTAGAGAATCTGTAGAACCCTATTTTTGGTTTCAGAGGATGGAAGAAATATAATGACTCATTCACGTAGTTTTTGAAAAATAAAAATAAATATCCAACGATTTCCATCCATACTGGTCAATATTCGGTTTTAGAAAAATAGATTTTAATCAGGGTTTTTGCGCAATGACAAACCGCCATTGTGATCATTATTCCACGAAATGATGAAATTATAAATGTACCATCATCAACATCATCATCAGTGTTGATTCCACATTTTACAGCCTCTGCTCTTCTTACGGATTATGGTCTTATAACGGTCGGTTATACGTACAAAAGTAATAACGTAGACGTTACAATTCATTCAACAAAGTGTACAAGAAAGAAGAAGAAAACTAAACAAGCAAAATATGAAGGTAAAATGGAATAAAGTCTATAATGCTATTGAAAGGGATCTTCCGCATTTCAAGAAACATCAAAGCCAATATAAATAAATGTTCCCACTTTACATCTCGCTTTCAGCGTCTCTGGGAGGTTGACATTTACGCCGCTGATTTATGTAATGCAATTTAATGCACCGTGAGCTTCAGTTTATTATCTTCAAAGGAAACGGGTTTAAAAGCTGGCAGGAACACGTCGCTCGAATGTGTTTTCTCGCGAGAAATATATCCTGTGCACAGCCTCACCGAGGTGAGAAGCAGGTGCTGAAAATAGAGTGCACCGTCCTGCGGACCTTGTGTACACTGCTGAAAGCTGAGCGAGTTGCTTCGTGGAGGTCGTCGTCTTGTTCAGAAAGCGCCTGGAAAACTTCAGGCTGACCACCAGGGTAACGTGCTTTGAGGTAAACATTTGATGGCACTTCAGATATGGTCCAACGAGGATTCGTATATTCAAGTTCGAAGGAAACCTTTTTCTATCTTGGAAACATTTCTTTCTAAAAACGAGAATAAATCTTACGAACGTACTGCCACGGTGCGAGCTGATTAGGGGTGAGGGATTGCCCTCTCGTAGAGTGATGTCCACTTGCTGGAAGAAGTAGCAATATCTACTTCTTTTTTTAAATTGGTTATTTAAAGCCGCATCAACATCTAGGTCATTAGCGACCACTATTGGTGTTAACGGTGTGGTAATTACGAAGATGAAACGATATGGTGATGATAAGGGGTGGAAGGACAAATACAAATACAACCATGCCCGAGGCGGGACTCGAACCCGTAACCATTCGGTCCGAGCTCACTACGCCACTACTTCCTTAGCGATCTTGCCAACCGGGCCGTCAATATAGACTTTCCGGAGATACAATTAAACCACAATATTTGCATTATTTATGACTTTCCATACTTTGAAATGTTCAAATCAAAGACGTTGATTCACAAAATGTTCCGGAAAGTAGAAAGGATTCATTCAGTGTTCCATAAATGAAGGTGGCCTTCATTCATTCATTCTTCAAATCGCCCCTATTGGAATTTTGAATATCCTATTCTGAAGAAAATTGTCAATTTTCACCTTATACTACGCTGCAGAAATGGTTGTTAAAAAATAATGTTTTTTACTGCATGTGGAAAAAAAGATTTATCTGAATGCGGTACTATATTTTATTAAACGTATGTCTATGTGATAATTATTAATTTGATTTCTCTTATAATCTCACGCAAATTACTAAATGTGCAAGTTTAAAAATTAGAAATAATTTTCTCGTTTAGCTATTCTCGTAATAATTGAAAAATTTCCATGAATATCGTGACTCCAATTATTAAAAAATGGCTTTCAAATATTCCTACGTGTATTTCAAGTCTACGTATCGTTGACTATCGACCAGACAGTGTACAAACTGTACAATTCACATGTTTAGGCTTGTTGCAACAAATACATGATATTTGTAATACTATTTACTAAGAACTAAACTCTTTCATATTGAGTTCGTGGCGTTCCGTAGAAACTGAGTTGCTGTAGCATACTAACCTTCCTTTTTAAATACAAAAAAAACGCTATTAAATATCAGCTTTTTGTTTAATTCATCGATCAAAACGCTGATGAACTGATTAACAATTGCAGAGATCGACTTTGATTTTTCTTAACACGCGCGCCTACAAACGGAATGAACTGTGGACTAGTTTGTGATGTTCTGAACGTGAAACACTGGTGACATCTCGCAGAGGACGAGAATTCGTGTTGTGCACGTGCACTAAATTTCTGTCATTAAGCTCTTGAAAGCTGCGAGATTTACAGTTCCGAGCGGTGACCTTGGTAGTGTCCCATACTCTGTCACATATCTCCCATCTATCGAGCAGTTTCAGACAAGAAAATATGTAAGTCGACATATGGCCAAAAGTCGGACTTAAACGAGTAAAACAACGTTTATATTTTTATAATTAACAAAATAAACCCCGAATTATCAATAAACATCTTAATTAACACAAGAAATATAAATAATTTTTATAATCAAAATATCAGGTGTAGTTATTTTCGAATTTCATATGAATGTTCTTGGAACTAGGAAAAATAATTCAAACAGTTTTGCATACATTTGTAAGTTTGGTAATTTGAAACATTTTATTAAATTACTGAAACAAAATACTTTAATACAATAATGCTTGGAATATAAGATAAAATTTTATTGCCTTAGGTGCTAGAAAAGCTTAGCTAGCCTCTCTTAACAGCTGTTTTCAGCATCTGTATTGATTCTCGTGAGTATTATTGCCGTAAAATTGTTTTAGCGTTCGGTTGTTGGACCAAAAGCTGTTTCAGTCACTCCGTACAATACATAAGAATAATTTAGCGCTTTTCAATATTTGATAACATGTTTCATTCTTCTGCTAAAATATTCAAAATATTAAAAAATCCTTTATCACATTGTTTCATTAATGAACATGTATGGACTTGTTAATGATGAGTCATCTCTCAGACTGCTCAATGTACGCTTGGATCATGAATTACTAGATTAAAAAAAATAAATGACTTAAATATGACACACAAGAGACATGAAAATTTATTTATTATAGCGTTTACGAAAGCACGAAAATTTACAAGGAACAAATACGCTTTGTTTTGATTTTTACACCGTGATTACAACAGATTTTTGTGTTATTTCTAATGTATATTGTTTTTGTTAGCGAACAATGTTTATAATATCGTATTAGAATGAGTGAATCTTGAAGACTTGACGTGATACTGAAAAACGTGATACTTTGGGATTTATTGTATGTCTGTGAACGGTCGGTGTATAAACGATGTTATAAATAAGCAAAGTGAAAGTAAATCATTTTGTGATTGAAAACCTGCGTAGAAAACTTTACAAATTGCAAATAATATTTCTAAAACCGCGTTGCGTCCGCTGCTTGTGCAGAGCCTCTCCGCGCATAATCCAGTGGTCTCCCTGGACCGCCCGGGGGCGTTCGTAGTGCTCTGGAGAGTTGCTCTTGGCGGAGCGGCCCTTGGCGCCCAGCAGGGGCAGGCTGCCTGCGCGGGGCTGCACTCCGCGCCCGCTGGGAGCGCTGCTCGCGCTGCTCGCTCGGCCCGGGCCGCGCAGCCGCTGTTGACCCACGGAATGGCCTGCTGGCGCGCGCGTTGGGATAGCCAGCCTTCGCCGGCAGATTTTCCACACTGAGTTATTGACCCGCACAAGACGCAAGGCAGACTTTACTCGTCTAGTTATTTTGCTCTTGAATAGAAGCAGAAATTCCTGGACGCGGCACATTGAAAGGATGCAAGACAATCGTCTGCCGAAAAGAATTCTAAAATACCGCCCACAAGGACGAAGAAATCGTGGCCGTGCGAAGAAGAGATGGGGTGACCAGATGGTAACAGGCAGTGCCTTCTACCTGAAGGAGGACAAGAAGAAGAATATAAGTAGGTTAATAAAATGGTTTGTGATTTTGAAGCACTTTGCCTTTGCCTTACACGCAAATACAATTCAACAAAATGGGTGATTTATTGGAGTCAACACTTTTCATTTCTGTTCATCTACAATAGGGGTAAGTTAGAGGTTCAGTTTCTTTAAAGAAAAAAATGTTTTTTGCGTACTGTAAAGACCGTTTAGCTTCAACAGGCTAATTTTTATCCGCTTAGTTCAGAATAGAATGGTATGCTTTGAACCGGAAGAAATCACAAGTGCAAAAATAGATGTTGAATCATTTCACATTTCCTAAGATTAACGATTTGCGTTTCGTCTGGGAATACGTCAAAGGAAGAAAAAGACTCCCAGGACTTCAACATTTCCTCGTTCACTCTTTTTATTCAAAGTAGTGCTGCTGACGTTTCCTTGTTGGGGAAAAGAAATGACTGCCAGAGTGATGAAAATACATGGAGTGTGGCTCAATGGCGTATTATTTAATTGTTCAGTGCACAAAACATAAAAGGAAAGAAGCAAAGGTGATGTTGGAGTAGAAACTATCTTGTTTCACAAAATTCCATTTACTCTGTTAAATTAACCGGTAAGTCGATTAGTAATGAACGTCCATGAAGTGAAACTCTCTAGCAAAAAACAAAAACAGCAGATCCTAACTCAATGATAAAAAATACGCGAAAAAGAAGACATTCTGAAAGAAATGATAGGAAAGCGAACTTGGTAGAGTAGTTTGGAACGATTTCAATTTACACCGTGAATATTTTTAACAAAACCACGGAGAAAAGGAAATCGAAATAAGGCTCGGATTATTTTAATACATTGTAATGGAAAAGCTTGTAGGCTTAAATCGGAATATGAATGACGTAATTCGAGGAAGGCTCGCCGCTTAGCAGAGATGCGTAAGTAAATCAGCACAGCGCTAATGCTTCTAACATGCTTCCAACCAATAATAATTGGCACACAGCAACTGCAAGTCCTCCATTCGAAAGCCAGTTCCTGCCGACCGCAGGCAAACAGGAGCGGCTAAATCAGACAAGCGGACGGACTGCGCGAAATCCCTGAGGGCACTCGTCAGCCGCACTCAACTCGGTCTCTTGAGGGCCAAGGTTCGTCCCTTATTTACCTAGCGCGAGTCCACGGCGCTTGACCGGTCCCTCTGTGGCGCGAGATTCAGTTTGTATTACACGCGCTACTCGTTTAGAATCCTCTCTTGCTCGGGGCGAGGAAACCCTGCCGCTCTCCACCGCGCTTGTGTGTAGACGGAGCAAAAAATTCGACCCGGAGTTCCGTATCCCGGACCACCCTTCTTAGAACCCCGGTAAAACTTTCTCTTCTTCTACTGTAGATTTGTGCGCAAAATATTCTTTTGGGAATTTCTCACTACTTAACAATTTTCGATTATCGCCAGATGTTGCTCGTTCATTGAGCCTGCTTTCCGGCGCCTCATTCACGGCCTTGGCTAATGTTCTCGGAAATATGTCTGGGCCGTCATGAATCGCTTCATCTCACAGGGTAGATGATGTGTGATAGGGTTTGATTTAGTCCGTGTCAGGAACTCGCATATCTAAACGTCAGGTGTGGGAAGAATTCTTGTGGAGACAATCATGCCGATTGTGGTCCTCTGCTCCTTCGCAGGCGGTGTTTAAAATTGATCAACGAAGTGAAAAAGAAATATGATAAAAACACTATAGGATAAAGAAACCTTAAGTGGAGTGTTCACGTTGGAGATGTGTGACAGTTGTACCTGAGCGTCTTGAGTTTAACCGCATCCTGAAGCAATCTACTGACTCCCAGATTTTCCCATCCAGAATCACCACGACTCGTTTCTCAGCTCGACTATAGCCTCTCTATCTGCGTATCTTTTCTTGATTTCTGCATAGCATTAGTGATAAATAGTTACTTTAGCAGATCCATTAAATAATAATCCCTTAAGTAAGGACTACTCCTAACGATAGTATGTCGATTCCTTTACGCGAGACACGATAAGAGATGAAATAAAATGTAAATCTATTTTGCGGATGCAATTAGTTTCGAATACACGGAAGCAATTAGTTCTTGTAATCAAATTTTGCCACAATCGCTCTTGCTATTTTCACGCGTAATTCAACCTAGTAGTCTGTATTAAACTGGTGAGAGAGGATATTCCAGAGCTCAAGAAAACCATCAGAAATTGTACTTAACCTTCCATAATCCACTTTTCGTTTATTTTAATGTTTGCTGTTACATAAATAAATGCTTGAAATGGGTAGTGTTTTAGCATCCTCTCCGCTCTCATCATTTGTCTCAGCGAGGGTGTGTCTCTACCTGCCCAGTCGGAGGATGTAGACGACCGTCCAAACGCTAACTTCCTTGTATGTGCTCGGAACCGTCACTTGGACAGGGCTTCGGAAAATGGGACACGAACTCGAAGCTTGAAGTACTCCAAAGCGACGAATGTCGTACATAGCAGTTTTACCTGCCGGGTTCACGCTACAGACGAATAAAAATGAACGGGTAAAAATGTCAGAAATGCCTTCTCGAGAATTTTATTTTAGCTGAAAGAGCACCGGAAAACAACCGAAACGCCTTCCTTCCAGACGTAAGGCGTTGCCTCTGCAGAAGCAAGTGGCAACATGGCTGAGACAATTCCAGGAACCGATCCTATCTCTTTCTAAACACAATTAATTCGAATATGAAAAGTATTTTACTGTAAATATTTTATGTATAATGCATTATTGATTATTCTAACATAATTTTGAATGTGAAATATTATGTCAATGAATAATTGTAACACAGCATGAAATCCTAAAACCATAAAATGAACGGGAAACCCATTTTTGTTTGGTAAATTTAATTTTGTTGTTCTTAAGATCGTAATTTTCATTGTTGTGGTTATAAATTTGAATTGTTGGCCGGATATTATGTTATAAAGAATAAATTGATTGAATGATTGTTGAGTGAAACGTGAGTGATTTGTTCACTATTTTCGTGAAACAAGAGACAAGCGTCAGGGCGTGTTCTTTAAACTGAACCTCAGGATGACCCATAGCAACGTGCGCCCGCCATGAAATATTCGTGTGCGCCGAGACGGTTTGGTCGATAGCGCGGGCGGGGGCGGACTCGCGGCGCTAGTCACGCACGGGCACGTGGACTTTTGGATTCGCTCCCTTTGGGGACTACACTGCGCTGCGACGAACACGAGTTTCAGTGCTAAACGTCGCCCACCCGGCACATTCAGAAAATCTTTACGTCGTTTTAAAAGACACGGGCGCAAAATAAATAAGAGTAAACCCACTAATTATTAAATAAACGGCCATATCGGGAGCGGTGCATCAACTTACATGCAGTCACTGCAACGACTCTGAACGGGAGGTCCTAGCTTCGACACCCGACGGCAGCAGGATTTTCGACACTAGCTTTTCAGATTGGTCGAATTCAGTCACTGTTTGGACAAGAATACTAACGCCCGGCTGTTCTGATCGGTAATTTTCCGTGGTTTCTCCGATCAACACCAGGCGAATGCCGTAGCTGGGCCCTGCCAAACGGGCCACGGATCGCGCACGATCTTTCCTTCCTTTTCCTTGTCTTTTCGTAACCCCTTACGCACATATACACTTACAGTAACATGCACTACACTAACACACACGCCGAAGAACAGCCGGAAACTTAGAGCTTGTCCCGGCTGGAGCGGAGCCCCGCTGGTGGGAGACACCTGGTTGGGGAAGACCCCGTTAGCCGACGTAGGTCGGCGCCGAGTCTGACCATCCATCGGGGGAAGACCACCGCCACCTCCCGATCAAAAACATGAACTAAACTTACGGGAACAGTGACCCTATTGTTAACGCGCCCGGAATCAATAATAATCAATCAATTAAACGGCCATTTACAATGAAAATGAACGCAAATGTGAAAATATAATCATTCAAAATGAACATGGGTGTACAATTCACAATGGCTGTCAACGTGAACATAAACACAGCCACTCATCGATATTGATGCAATAAAAATCTGCAAAAACATTTACACAATCGGAGGACATAAAATAAAATGGACGCGTTTATGCTTGGATGATAATTAATTCGTATGCAATCAGCGCCACGAATTATTCTGTGGAGCGTTTCCTGATCAGTAAGATAAACGGGAGTTTATGCTCTATTTAGTTTCTGTGCAACGGAAACGCTAAAAATTCTATGTATCTTTCCACAATTCACGATATTGTGTTATCAGATTACGTGAACGTGAGAGTGAAAGCTTACAGCTTGCGAAATTTTACGATTACGTCGTATCTGTATATTCTGGGGTACGTTCACGTTCGATGAAGAGAAAAGTTCCATCGAATGATCTGACACCAAGCGTTTGCATTTGGATTCTGATTCATTGTGTTTAAGTTCGTTCAGGGACCGAAACTCATTCACAATCAACTCTTATTCTCAAATGAATGGTAATACGTGAACACATATTTGTAAAAGGGAGATCGCATGATCTCGTAAGTGTTCCACATTCGAGCTTAACTGAACCGGTTTAGATTATATTTTACCGCGGAGCACATTTCTTCGAAACAAAATAATAACTATTGTGCCAACAGTTTCGAGTTATACATTCAATTTCTTATTTGTACTATTTTGTAAAGGTAGCATTCGCACATCAGAGGATAATCCATTGGAAATGCAGTACGTGTCAGAAAGTACACCAGTCAAGTTGGATGCTACTGAAATATTGATTGGGTAAAGTCTTGTGGTGTCACAATTTCCAAACAACAGGTGAAAATAGGACGCAGCCAAGTTTCCGATCACTTAACGAGGTATTCATTCCGCGTTAAAAAGGAACATCTATGAAATATGTATCTCTGTAAGTAATCACTTCTTTTAAGCTTCATGCTTTTCTTATTCCTTAAATGATGACTATGAATTCGGCCCAAAGAATTGTTTCTATGAGTCCTAAACATTTCGAAGCTTTTCTTCGAATTATTCATGGAGTAACTGAATATTATTTATTAGACATGAATATATTCCACATGCGAGTCGCAAGTAAAGAAATTATTCCATTATGCACTTTTCTGCGATGACATTGCATTGATAACACACACAAACATATTAAGCCATTACCTCGTACCATTCAAAACATGGGTACAACATTAATTAGGTGCAATAAAATGAAAATGGTATTCATTTTTGCGCTCTTTGAAGGTTTTATTTTAAGATTACAATCAATTATATAGTAATGCAAAAGTAACAGCACTAATCTCATTCTCGACAAACTCATAAAAAAACTTAAAAAATCCAATTTAGCTGTCCTCATCGTTATATCATGGCAGTATTTTACCATTCTTATTTATAAATAGATCATTTTAATAAGTTTTAAATTTTTTCAGCCATGTAGTCTTTACACTAGAGGCACTTCTTAAATGAGAGAATTTTAATTTTGTGTTATGGTCGACTTCCATAAAGGCATTATTTTTTAGTACCACACTAAAGCCTCCTCAACGTACGAGATACCTCTTCACCACACTTTATAATATTCGTATGGGCCGTAACATCCCTTTAGCTCCCCGATTTATCTCTCTCCTCCTTGCTGATCGCCTGTTCCCCACTGCGCTCGCTTTGAACTTCCAGCCCCGTTCGCCCACTTCATCCCCCCCCCCCCGGCTGCTATGCGGTGCTTTACCTTTACGTTGAGTGGCCGCCCCCTTCCCGCCCCGCCCGTCCCACCCATCCACCTCGCGCCGCCCCGCACGAACACCCCGCCCCCCCCCCCGCCTCGTCCTCCCACTGGTGTGCGCCGTGCGCCCGCATTCCCGCGTGTTTACGCGCGTTATGCGCTATCGACGGGGCGGCGCGGCGCGGCGTGTGGAGAATGCGGGTCGAGGACAGGGCCGCCGCCGGGCCACGAACCCCTGCCTCGCACGCGGTCGAGGACGCGTCCTCGTACGATGCGCGGCGCAGGCGCAACACGAGCTATGTCCTGCCACCCGGCGCGGAACAGTCAACTGTGGCAGTCGCCGCTCTTCTTGGACCCGTCTTCTGTAGTCTATAATGGTAGCGTTGTGTGTTGTGCTTGCTCTCAGTAAACCAAAATGGCTGTTTTGCTTGCGATTTAAATTAGTTGTAGTTTGACTTAACTTAACGGTGAAGTTTAGTTAACGGTAAAGCATTTAAATTAATAAATTCACACCTAGGTGTTTGAATTAACGTAGCTAACACCGCGGCAATCTTCTTACGGGCTTGCGAGATTCTGCGTTTACTGTACACGACAGACCTAGAGAAATCGACGAGGAAAACATTTCCGTACTCTCTCACTACCCTCCCTCCACGACTAGCACTGTGCAAAGACCTGTACCCTCTGGCGGAGGAACCTGCTCTCAGCTGGTCCTCTGGTGCCAAGCACCTAAGTGTTCTCAGAAGTGAGTGAAACTCTCTGGACGTGAATTGATTCATTCATTAGTGATTCCGGGCGCGTCAACTACTGAGGTCGTTACTCCCGTAAGCATAGTATATGTTTTTTTCATCGTAAGGTGGTGGTGATCTTCCCCGCCGGATGGCGAGATCCGGCGCCGACCTACCGTCGACGAGCGGGGTTTTCCCAACCAGGTATCTCCCACCAGCCGGTCACCGCCCCACTCGAGACAAGTTCTCTCTCCGACCGGTCTCCCGGAATATGTGGTAGTGTAGTGCATGTTAGTGTAAGTGTGTGTGTGTGAGGGGTGAGGATATGACAAGGAAGAGGAAACAAAGACAGCGCGCGATCCGTAGCCTGTTTGTGAGGTTACTGCTCCGGCAGTCACCTGGTGTTGATCGAAAAAAACACGGAAAACTACCGATGAGAGCAGTCGGCCGTTAGAATTCTCCTCCAGACAGCGACTGAATTCGACCTAGCTGAAAAGCTAGTGTCGAAAATCATGCCGTCGTGGGGAGTGGGAACCTAGGACCTCCCGGTCAGAGGCGCTGCAGTTAACATCAGTTGATGCACCGAGCCACGGCTAATAGTCTGACTCACAGATGAATCTCAAAACATCTAGGCGGCTGCTTGAAAATTTGGCGACATATTTATCCTCCGAATTTCAAATAAAATAGCTGGATGGAAGAGGCTAATTGACAAATTAAAACTGAACACGCATTCAAAGCAGTTCAGTTCGATTTATTACGATGCTCATTATGAACATTGCTCGGTCGATCTTCGCAATCTGATTGCATCTGAAATCTCACGTAGTAGAATTTAAATTCAAGCCACAATAAAACGTTTAAATTAAAAACATATAACAAGCCATTAATGACCAAACAAGGGTGATATTTGAATTGAGAATTGACATATTTCATTAAGATAAATAATAAAAAAATGGAATGTCTAGGAATTAAATTCATTTTCAATACGTTAAGACAATTTGTATTGTATGTTAAGAACTACGTGTAAGGCAGAAACAAATACGTTCTAGCCCATATACTACAGCGTTTTCAGAGAACAAATTGCAACCAGAAAGTATTTAAGCAAACGTCTAGAGCTATTAAACCTTCACACAATTTCTCCGCCCAAAAATATCTATACATTATGTACGGATGCTATTTTTGTTAATTGTGGTTTAATGAAAACTAAATATTGATCTCCTTTACGAAAAATTAAGAACTTTGCGCAATGAATTTCTGTGAGTAGCTTTTCGAAACATTCACAGTCACAGCTTTCTCTGTAACCAATTTTTGTGCAAATCTCTTATTGTATTCACCATGATTTGTTGTCATGCTGCAATCAGAATACGATAATCTCTCTTTCAATCAGTACATCTTCGTGACGGGAAAAATATCTTTCGATCAATCAATCATTATCATAATAGCCCATTAAAAAAATTAAATGGATTTTTAACTTCCTTTGTCCTATTACTCTTTCCAAGGAAAAATACACTCGAGATTGTTTTCGTAGAACGCTCCTCTTTCCTTCCTGATAAGAGACAATTCGCCGACCACGGGTGGACGATGTTGACCAGGAAGCTGAGCTGCGGTAAACAGCCAGTAGAAGGACCGAGTACACACTCTCGGGCTCGATTCGTCGACAGAAGAGGAAAAGCGCTCTACCGCATGGTTAAGACTGCGTCAGCGCATTGGCTGGCACACATGAGACGCCGCACGAAACCTCCCTTCACATCAACACGCAAAGTACGCTGCAGTGCACCGGGCAGCAGCAAAGAGAAATAAAGTGTTGCAGTTTTTCAAATCACTTATTTATGTTTGTGATGGGAGAATTGTTGTTTATGATTCTTTTACCGCGAGTGTTTATACTGATTACTGACTATCACTATGCTGACTCTTTTATGCTGACTTTCATTTTGTTTTAATTCCAATATATATATATATATATATATATATATATATATATATATATATATCCTTTAGTGTTACATTAAAGTCAGTGGTAGATGATGTGGTAAGACGAAAGGTTTTTTTTTATTGCATGTTATGCTCAGTTATGTCGTAGTGATCAATGTCTATGATTAAGGTGCTCGTTCTCTTGGTGAAGTTTTGAGTCCTTTCTGTGAGAATGGATTATGAATCTCGTTCATAAACTTCAAAGGAGAAAGATTACTTAAGCAGAAAATTTAAACTTCTCAAATTATTTCACTAATTACCCGTATACAAATATACAAATAACCCGTATATAAATACTCTGTATATTTTGGTTTGTTTATTCATAATCGTCCGTTGAGCGAAAATGAGTTGTCTGACCAAGATTTGATGCTCACAGAATCTTCATGGATCTTCATGGAATATTCAAATCTTCTTAACTTCTGAACCCAACAGATTTCTAACAAAATGTCAATTTATTTAACCTAAATATTCAGAGTGATTATTATCTTCAAAAAATTTGGGTTTTGCATTTCTTGCGAAAGTGAAACTGCTACAATATGATCCTAGGATGGAGAAAATGTATTGTTGTGGTCTTGCTGAAAATAGAATACGGACATACCGAGTGTAATACAAAGCGCCCATAAAGCTCCTCTAACGCTGCAAGAACTCGTAAAAGAGAAGACATAAATGGAATATATAAACGCATTGTGATTCTCGACGACACTAAATATCTTGAGAGACGATAAAGTCTGCTCATGGCGGAAATTAACCTATCAAAATAAATGCGGCGACATGGTTTAGAATTCCATTCGCAGCATCTTCGAACTTCTCAATGAGTAAGATAATCGATGGTTTATTACATGTGAAGTCTCATAGCAGCAAATATGAAATGAATTTAAATGAAAATTTGCGGTAATGTATTATCGAATATGCTTTTAAAATATTTCTTTACAAAACCATTTGATGGCAGCGTTGAAAATAGACATGCGCGAAAATTCATAGTGAAGAGCTTTACGAGAATTTGTTTGCTATGAGATCTATTCACTCACGCCGATCTTCTACCCAAACTATTTCACTAAATCATCACTTTCCTTTCTATTATGATGTGTAAGCTAGACTCTTTGAAACCTGTCTTAAATTTTCCCTCTGTAATTGATACTCTTAGTTTTAATTCTCCTGCTTTTGGAATTTCCGTCATTCGCAGAGAAAAGCGTTATACTGAAGGCGCACCATCGTCCAAAGCCAATGTAATGCAAATTACTTAGTGGCTGGAAACCATTCAGGAGTGGACCTTTCATTTCACCATATTACGGTCGATTACATCCCCATCTCTCACCCTCCTACATCGTGTCGCCGATCTTTCTACATTCCTTGTCCTTCCGCATTCGTTTCCCATCTAAGCAGCACATCGAAATTGCCTTTCTTCACAGGAAGCATTGGCATACCGGTTTGTCTTCTCCGCTCCTGATATTTCATTCCACGATTTACGAATGTGCTTCGCCTTATGTATTCCATTCCTTGCGTACCATCTGCGAGAGTTCAGAGGTTACTCCGTTGCTCACACTGTGCAGCTGGGACTGGAACATTGACTGCGAGGTTCTAGGGATCGAGTCCCATTATGGCGGATTTTCGGTACTACGTATTCACTCAGGTCGAAATCAACCCTTTCTGAAAGAGAATTCTAGCAGTGAGCTGCTCTGATGTTTGTTTGTTTTTTGCGTGTTTTTCCAATGAAAATCAAGTGAATACCGGATCAGGACCTTCGCAAATGAACCGTGGACTGCGCTGTGTCCCAACGTAGGAGATTCTAGGAGAGGAAAAACCCCGCAAGTCAATGTGTAGTTCGGGGTCAAATCTCACTTCCTAGCGGGATAAAATCTCCATCTGAGGAGATACAATGTGCCCTACCTCAGTAATTTACACTAATAATCAGATTTACACCTTCGCTGATCCATTGCATAATGCACAAATACTACACCTCATTTTGAAGTCTCGTTACACTCAGTATGGATAACCCTCTTCTTATAGTATATTTAAGCTCAAAACGCATCCTTTCAACTCAAATTGGTATGGAGGTCGATGGGTCTATGGTTTGCAATGGAGAGTCCTACGCAAGCTCAACAATGGTTTTCAAGCATCTGGTAACTTCTTTTGAACTTGAACGAAACTTAAAACAAATCCAGGCCTCCGATAATATCTCCTCCCTTCCCACAGCCATCCTTTCGACCTATATGAGCTTCACAGTGCGTCTATATACCCTCCCCATAATTATCACTCATTCCATATAACTTAAAACTTGCTCCAGCCGCTGCGCTCACTCATCCTTTCCCTCACCCATCGCCTCTACCGCATACTCGTGCGCTTCCTCCATTCATTCAGGCCTCTTCAACCGCCCACTCGCCGCCTCCTCCATCTTCCCAGGAACTGCCTCATTCATCCGCCAACAGTGCGGTGAATTACCGATAGCAGCGCCCCCGCGCGGGAGCGAAGTCCTTTGAGGCGGCGCCTGTCTCCGTCGTAATGAAATTCCTGCCAACTTGGCGCCCGTTCCTTCGCTGAGCGCCGCTCCCCGCGCCGAACGTCGAATCCATCTGGATGCATGCAAACTCAAAAAATCTGAAGACTAATGATGCTTCCCTGGGGTTAAATAAAACTTTCAATAAACGTCACAAGTAAAGGAAAAAGTAATTATGTAAGGAGTACCTAAAGAGGATCTCTGAACAAGTCTTTTCTTGATTGCAGCTCGTCTTCATACACCCTACTGCTTTTTATGAGAGTAACATTCCTCGATTGATGAAGTAAAGGCGACTAGAGACGCGATGATATTTCACTCGAAAGTTAAAGGCGAATGCGTGTAAATGAGAGCTTGAATGAAAATTCATTTTAATTTCATAACTATCATGCAGTATTTGGACGTAATTGCAGTATTTCGAGGTAATTTTAAGATCACTACATTATAGACGTAATTATAAGAAATCAGGACAGCTAGTACAATAGTCGAAATAAGCAGAAATCAGGACAGCTAACAAAGCGCTCCTGCCGTTTCTCCCACGCGCTGCATCGCTGCGGTGCCTGCTGAAGCGGGCGGAGGGCGAAGCTCTGGGCGCGGAGGCGGAGGGGCGTGGCATGTGCCGCTTCGCACGTCGTGCAGCGCGCTCCCGGCCAGGAACTAGATCGCTGGCGACTGCGCTGAGAGCGGCCACAAAAGACCCCTCGGGGAACCCCCGCGCCGGCAAACAGAGCGAGTGGAGCGGAGCGCTAGGCGCCGGAGCAGGCGGTGGCGGCGCCCGCCCACTCTCCTATGGCCAGCGCGCGTGCGAATTGTATCCTCTAGGCGCACTGTGAAATATGTGTGTGTGTGTATATACACAATCAGTATTCTCGTGTTCTGTTGTTGTTTTGTTCAAAGAATTTATATAAAATATTATTATATTAGAACTATTTTTACAATTATTATCATTAAATAATAATAATTATTATTATTATTATTATTATTATTATTATTTGAAATTTGTAACATAATGACAGAATTCAGGCAGCTGAAATGAACTTTTATAGATAAATCCTAGTATTCGAAAGAAGAAAAAGTGGACTAGAGGGAGAGAGAGAGAGAATAGGGACAGAGGGTAAGGAGACAGTGAGAGGGAGAGAGGAGGGAGAGGATAGAAAGAGAGTATGTGAGAGAAAGAGAGAAAGAGAGAGAGAGAGAGAGAGAGAGAGAGAGAGAGAGAGAGAGAGAGAATGAAAAATAAAGCCTTCGGGACGACCTTCAAACAATTGCTAGCACAATAAGAAAATCAAAGAATTCGTTTAGGATGAAACGGAATCGCCATGTTACATGTGAACTAATGTACGAGTAATTCCCACACAACTCTTCTCTTACACGCTCTGAGGAATAATAATCAACGAAAGCAGTAGATCCGAAACAAGGAGTTATCAATGAATTGCAACAGATCAACCTGAGGGAAAATAATACTTCAGCATCCGGATGTGATCTGATCAAGATGCTGCAAATTGAAACCCCTTCTGTCTACTACGCTTCTGTAGAGCTGGTGACTCCTACTTATTGCTTGAAGTATACGTAGAATCTAAGTGGTTCCCGCACTTTGTAAATCATGGTTTTAAAAGCGAAAATGGCTTCATAATGGCTCCTTGATTCGAAAGTTTCTGGCAACTCGTGTTTGGTACGAAGTGAAGCGGGTACCCTCAAAAAATGTAAGAGAATGTCCACAAAGGCCTGATTCTGTAGATTACGACCTATGAAAAAGACATTCTGTATTCCTATTGAGACGTGAACACCTGTTTTTAAGGGCCCAGGAAGCAGGTTTCCATGTTATTCACAAAGGAGACGATGTGTTGCAGCGTAGTGTGTGTAGCGGGTTGCGTATACACCCGCTTGTAAACCTATATCATAATCTACAATCTATTACTACTTTGCACGTCTTAAATCTCATTGGTGAAGAACTGCGAGGTATTTCCCTCTCCGGCAGTGGCACACTTCCGGCCTTTCTTGAAAATCGACGGTTTCTTAAAAATGGTTGAAAACCATCTATATACAGAGCGGCTAGAGAGAGTGATAATGAAGTCGACGCCTCTGACGTCATCCGCTGGCCGCACGTGCCGCGCCGAGAGAGCGAGCGGGCGCCCCAGAGGAGGTAGCGGCGGCGGCGGCGGCGACGCCAGCCAGCTTCGGCGTCGCGTAGCGGGCGCGTCGCCCGCCCGCCCGCCGGCCCGCCCGCTCGCCTGCGTCGCGACGCCACCGCCGCTGCGAGTTCAACGGCCGCGGAGGCCCCCGGTTTGACCCTCGGGTCGGGCGCCGGCGCGGCGCGGCGCGACGCGGGGAAAGAGCGGAGAGGAGCCACGGGGACCGCGAGAGAAGGAGAGGAGAGAGAGAGGGGAGGCCCGGGGAGGCGACACCGGGTCTGGCCGCCGCGACGGCCTTCCCTTGGGTGGTGGCGAGTAGCGGAACGTCCGTGGAGTAAGACACGAGTGCTGAGGGGTTGCTGACATTGTATGCTTTTCAGAAGCTAATGTTCTCTTTACTGATGTTTTAAGCAGTACTTAACATAATAGTGGCTTTTCATGGCTTAGCCATAATCTTTACCCATCCTTACAGATGATCCTTGCCTTCCCACTTCATCGAAAGCTGTTCAGCTGATATAATAAACGTTGGTAGAACAACAACAACAAAAACATATGCTATTTATGTTTGTGGAGACTGGTTTTAAATCTGTGATAAGTTGGGATCATTCGGTAAATAATTATGCTCGTTTTAAAATTTGCTTCCCCAGAAAACGTATAATTAAAGGTAATAATTAAGGAATGATTGTTATGTCACCAGACAACTCTATCGTTTACATGTCATAACAAGAAACATCGATATATCGAAACATCGATATATCGAAACATCGATATATCGAAACATCGATATATCGAAACATCGATATATCGAAACATGAAACATCGATATATCGAAACATCGATATATCGAAACATCGATATTCGAAACATCGATATATCGAAACATCGATATTTCGAAACATCGATGAATCTATGTTTGGATCAAATTTGCCATCACAAGGCAGCCCTGCCTCTGCGAGTCTCTTTCCACTGCCCGCACTCTGCCGGTGCCGTGCCCCGCCCCTCCCCCCCCCCGCGCTGCCGCATACCAACGCTGAGTCCGCAGGTGTGGCGGTACCCGGAAACTCCGGCTGCGTGGCGCATCGGTGACATTCCTGTGATTAGGCGTATCGTATCGCGAGGTATTTTTAGCCAGCCCTGCGCGTGGCCTCCAGGCCGCCTCCGTTTCCTCTTCCGACCATCGCGCGCCGATAAAGGCTGCCTTCCAGGGCGGCCAGTAGGTCACCTTCAAGCCATCCATTGAATCATAACGTCAGATACAAGCCATCGACAGTGCACTGAATCCCAAATCCAAATAGAATTTCCCACGTGCTGATGCACGAAATTTGATACGAATGGCCAGCCAGTAGGTCACCAAGCCAATCCACTGGAATGTCATTTCAAGCAGGTTTTTGCACTCAACACGGACTGCATTTGGTGCTTGTAGTCATTGAATTAAACCATCTTCCAACCTTCGCCAATTCACTGCATTGAGTGTGCAAGTACTGTTACAAACAATTATATCTTAATGGCATTATACCACCTTGAAGCCATCTCCGGTCTATCGTATTTCTCTTCATTTTTCAAGTAGAAATGCAGCATTGTATGGAAGAGGCCAACAGTTGAGATTCAAGCGATCGCCAATTCGCTGAATCGAGTATTCATTTAAGTGGGACTTTGTCCATTTGTAACGCTTTTTGCGAAAAAAAGTTACTACTGTGGTATGTTCTACCTCCCGCATGTTTTCTGCATACGTATAAAACCTGGCTTGAGTGACACTATTCGTTGAAACTAATTTTCATTTGACAAATAAGTTATGGAATATTTAGAATTCCCACAATTGATTTACAGCAATTATTGAAGAATTAGGTGTTGATGAATTGACAGGACCGCCGCAGGGACTCATGGAACGATACATTTATACAAATTCAGAGAAACAGGCGCGTCACTGTGTAATTGTTATGTTTTTAAAACCCCATTGACCCAATTCTGTGTTTTAAAATTCATTATATCGGAATTAATGCTGCCAGATTACTAGCAATCAAGTGATTTTTAAATTCCACTTATTGAGATTTTTGTTCATTGTGATAAAAAATAAAAATATTAAACTTAAAATTTACAAAAACTATTAAAAAAAAACCAAAAAAATAATGTAATTTTTTATAATGTAAAAGTTTCAGTAAAAATTGCACATGATAACTACAATATACCGTAATTGTAGGTGGTTCAGAGAGACGTATGTTGCTGGATACTCTGTTAGTAGAAAATAATTTTCATTTTTAAAACATTTTTGGAAATTGTGGAAGTTATGGAAATATTCATAATGATATGTGACATAGTTGCTCTAAAAAAATTACATAGTATCTTCCCTTCTTCCAATGAAGGATAAACTAAAAGAATCGTAAGTATATTCTATCTAAATTTATACTAAACAACATTACGAGAGCTGCATGAATTCTGAAGATAGCGAATCCTGAAGTATTTGCATCAAACCCTTACCGTATGTTACGTTGTTTTCGAAATGATGTACATACCGATGATTGTAAAGACATAAATGCGTTTAAAAACAATGGTTCTCTTCGACAGATGTACTTGAAGTAAAGAGATAGGAGAACTTTAAGGAATACTTAAGTCATTAACGGCTTTACATCGATAAATAGAGCAAATAACGGAAAGCGTTCGAAGTTAGTAAATCGACACGATAGCCGAGATTTCGAACCAAGGCCGTTTTTTGCGACAGCGGCCGTGTATTGTTCAATATTTTAATACCAACCTCTTATCAGTAATCAAACCAATAATTTAGAATTTCCTTCTTTATACAACTGACCTAGCTCAAGAAAAATCTCAAATATTCATCTTTTACAGATGAAAAAATATCGTAAATATAATTTTATTTTATTTAAACGGAAAAAGAATCCTATCTGCCTGGTATGGTGCTTGTTAGGAGTTCACGAACAGACATTTCAGGAAGCCTCCAATGATCTCAGTACCAGTAGATTCGCGACTCATCCGACCGCCACGCGATCTATTTGCTTATTTTGTTTATTTGCAACGTAATTGCCCTCGCAGCAGCCGCCCACGCGGTGCTGCCTGGCGCTCCCCCTCCTCCGTCGCCGCCACAGACCTTGCCGCCTCCTCAGCCCCCACGGCCGCGTTGCCTCCCCACTTGGGATGCTCCGCTCTCGAATGCACTTCGGCCTTAGAAACGAAGTTTAAAGTTGCTTTTTTTAATGCCACTAAATACGTTTAAATGAATATATTTTCTGAATCATTAAATAATGTTTATATCATATTTAAATATCATTACATCTGTCGATTTTTTAAATCCCATTAAATTATTAATTTCAGTGTCATTAAAGAACGTAAGTATATTGCTTTATTTTACGTTCATTTTCTTTCATAATGTGTTTAAAATTACTTGTATTGAACTTCAAATAATTTTTCACTCTTTTTAATAGGTGTTGAATAAGCTTAATAAGAGTTCATTATCTTACTGAGAGTGCATGCCCATGTTTTCCATTTTTATTTACTTAATTTTATTATTTATATTAAAATAGAACAGAAATTTCAACAGAAATGTTGAAAACTTTTTGAATAATCGCAAGTAATTTCATTAAGAATCGAATCATTTGTAAATGATCTTGGCTGACCGGGTGACGCCGCGTCGAAGCCTCTGTTGCCGACTTTTCGATCATGCCACACGGACAGCCAAGATTATTTTCATGACGCTGTCCGCAGAAGCCTACGACTTCGAATCATTTGTGTTCTTATTGCCCTGAATGCTCGCGGCTCAGCCACCGCCTCCGCTTCCACCGGCCCCCGCCTCCGCCCCCGTCTCCACTCCCGCCTCTGCCCCCGCCCCCGCCTCCGCCCTGCCTCTGCCTCCGCCTCCGCCTCCGCCCCCGCTTCCGCCCCCGCCCCGCCTCCGCACCCGCATCCCCCACACCTCCGCCCCCGCCCCCACCCCCCCCCCGCCCACCGCAGCGCTGGCGTTCCGCGCGGCGCGAATAACCGCGCAGTTCCGCCAACACAAACAGCCTCCGCGGGGGGCGGCCCGGGGGGGGGGGCACTGCGGACGGCACTTTCCGCCGCGCCTGGCGCCCCCCCCGTCTCCCCGGGCACGGCAGTTGCAAGCCAACTGCGAGGACGGCGGGTGCGCCTGTTGCCTCGGCTAGCTCAAGGCACTGCGGTGCCTCTGACCGGGAGGTCTAGGGTGCGAGTCCCGACGGTGGCAGGATTTTCTGCACACGCTACGAGCTAGGTCGAATTCAGCGACTGTCTGCAGGAAAATGAGCGGCCAGCTGCTCTGATCGGTGGTTTTCCGTGGTTTCTCCTATCGAAACCTGACGAATGTCGGAGCAATGCCCTAACAAACGGGCCACGGACCGCGCGCGATCTATCCTTCCATTTACTTGATCTACAATTTCTAAACCCATTAAATGCACTTTGCATGCACTGCCCTACCACACATGCCGGGAGACCGGTCGGGAGTTCAGAGCGTGACCCGGGTGGGGCGGTGCCCCGCTGGTGGGAGATACCTGTTGACGAAAATCCCGCTAGTCGGCACCCAATCTCACCACCCCGCGTGCGAATAATACCGCCAAGTCCCTTGATATTGAGACAGTACCTTTTCTCGTAAGGAATACAATAGGAAGGGCGGGGAAACATAAAGGATTAATAGCAGATATGTGTCTTAAATAAACTCCACTGATTTATTTGTATATTTCCTTTGAAAAACGTATTAGAGAAATATCTGCCCTAGAAATATCCTCTGCTATGCTAGAAATATGCCCTGGAATATGCCGCTATGATCAAAGTCGCAGTTACTTTTGAGTAAGTTGTAAAGCCGTACATGTTTCATTACCTTGAAAATTTTATGTATCTGAATATCAGAAGTTGGATTTGAATGGTGTGTGTGTTTCCGGTTGTAGGTCAACATATGTACAAATCTTTGCTTGTAAGTATATAATCATATATCTTTCTATCTGAGTGACACCAATGACATCTCAAACTTTTCCTGTCCCCAATATTTCAATATATTATTTGCAAATTCCTATGTGTGTCATTAAACGGACAGTTTACAATTCCCCACCAACTGTTAGGTGTCGAGCACACGCACACACAGGAACGGTTGGTGAGAATCTACGCGTTAGGATTTGAGTCACCGTAAGCATTAAAATGGATGTTTTACCCAAAAATAAATAGTGCAATGGAACTTTTTTTATAATTAAATCGTAATTATTTGGTGGCTGTATGTGTGTTGGAAAACAACCGGAAATTACGAAATAAGAGAGTGACACCTGTTTCGCGTCCCGTGAAGCTCAAGGCAAAAGACAAATAAACCAACTAACCTGTGTATTCCTGATATCTTCGCCAGTAACAACGTAATAATAAATTCTTACTTCAATAGAGTAGATAAGTTGAATGTCGGCAGACTTCAGTGAAGCCCCACACACATTCACAGATGTAAGTTAATCTCAGGCAGTCTGGCATAGTCAATTCTCCATTTCATGGAACATTAGAGCGTTCGGATACATTTAACGTGAATGTTAGCGCTGTCTGGTACTCAGTGTTATTTAGGTTGATAGGTGAGAGGATGTAGTATTTCTAGGAAAAGATTTCTAAAAGGGAGAGCAAGTCGTTTATTAGAATCTTCTCTCTTTTGAGTTGAGGGTTCCACAAATAGCTAGGTATGCCGGAATTCTCGACGACGACATTGGTGAAACAATTTCCGTTCGCAAATCATACGGTAACCTCTTTTCACAATATAAATTATTATAGTTACGTCCGTGCTGTTCTAGATTTTATTTTAATGAAGATGGTAATAATTATCAATGGAATGAAGATTATTTCATTAAAGAGGAACAAGGTTCCAGTATTATTCCTGAGATCATGTGTGTTACAGATCGTTAATTGCGAAGTTGCAGAAAGGCGACCGATATCAGGTACAAATAACATTGGTGTTGGAGAATTTCCTTTGGTGGACAGTTAGTACTGAAAATTGAAATTACTGAAGGAGGCGTAATTATAATATACAGTATGCAGTGTGGCTTCAATTTCGTTTACCAAAAATGTTAGATAATTAAATACATTGACCATGTTTTCTGATGACGCAAATCTATTTTCGGCCCAGCGACTGAAGTTCTTATAAACGGGTTGCCTATAGTTTACAAAATTCACAAACGGGACTTTCATTTTTCCAACGCTCGTGCTTTACGATCCACAAGTTACTTCGCAGTCTGTGTAGGCTGAAAGGAGGGGCGGCCAAAGCAGCGTTTGTGGTCAGTACCAATGTGTAACGTGTCAGTTTCAAACTTAGAACATCGTCCTACTTTGAGGTTTACGTCAAAATTTTCTCTTTTACTCTTAAAATACGTTCCAAATATTGCTTTTAGAAAGACTTTTCTTGTCTTGACGTTGAAATTAGCAAACGACGTGAATTTGCTCCTGCAGCTATTTCAGTCAGTTTACCACCTATGATTTCTGCATTTTCACAAACATTCAGTATGTGAAGTGTCAGTAAAATTGACGAGAAATTACTTGAATTGAAAATACGCAGTTCGATTTCACATTTACTTTTTTAGAGTGAAAAGAATACATCAAATTGTCGCGGAAGAAACATAAAGTATATCTCAATATTGCGTTTTACTTTTAGAAAGCAAGGGAGTTGTCAGTCAATTTAGTCTGCTTTCAGTGATTTTCAAATCATTCACAGGTAACAATGAGTTCAACGATCAGCCTACCCGTAGTGAAGAAAGTCCAGAACCAACAATCTCTTGAAGATATTTTACGTCTAAAATGGTGCCGTTTTCAAAATTCTAAAACGAGAAATCACTGGCTTTCAAAGGAGGAGGAGGATTTTTAATCATGCGTAATGTAGTCTGACTCCAGTGTGCCAGGGTAACGTTTTTGAGGTTAATTTGCAAAATTGCTTAGTTTAAATGGCAAAAGCGAGTGCCTCTGAAGTACTGCTTCCTTGGAAGCACCCCAACGGAGGATAAAACCTTACTGTGACGCATGTGAGCCAACCGTCATGTTATTTTTTCTTTATTTTTGTGTTTGTTTCTTTGTGAAGTTGTCCTGTGAATTCCTTGGCGGCGACCCACTGAAACAATAAGCGTCACCAGACGAATGAAGAGAAGGCGAAGGCGAAGAAGATAAAACTGGGAACTTTGGAAACACCAAGAGCAGAGAGGGGAAGTAGTGAGAAGAGGGGTAATAACGAAAGAAGGCTTAAGAAGGGAAAAATATGCTAAAAAACGCTACTAGTGTCAAAGAATGATAGGGCGTGACAGCAATTAAGAAAATTAGTACTAAGGAAAGAATAGGGAAAAAGTCTGTTTATGGGGACATTTGTTAATATAAATAATTAAGGGAAATAGTATGGGTTCGGAAGTTAGGGGTGAGACGTAGACATTGTGTAACTTATGTTTCTTGAAGCATTATGAATTAAAAATGATGGCGGGTGACGTTTTCCCGTTTTGTAGAAAAATGCAATGCTTTGCTACCGTTTGCACGAAATGAGCTGTATTACTATAATATATCAGTGAGTAATGAATGCAATATCTGATCTGTTTTTGACTCCACGTGAAAGATAGAACTTCTTCATCTTCTTCTTCTTCTTCCACTGAGAGCGGTGTTGCAGTGCATTAACTGATGTTCCTGCAGAGCCTCTGACGAGGAGATCCTAGGTTCGAGTCCCGAAGGCGGCAGGATTTTAGGACACTAGGTTGTGAGCTAGATCGAATTCAGTCGCTGTCTGGAGGTTGTTTTCCGCGACTTCTCCGAACAACACCAGGTGAATGCCGGAGCAGTACCCTGACAAACAGACCGCACGCGATATTTCCTTCCTCTTCCCTGTCCTATCCTCACCCCTTACACACACACTTACACCAACATGCACTACACTACCACATATTCCGGAAGACCGGTCGGGGACTTGTTCCGGTAGGAGCGTGCCTCACTGGTGGAAGATACCTGGTTGGTGAAAACCCCGCTAGTCGACGGTAGGACGGCACCGGATCTCGCCATCCAGTGAGGGAAGAGCACGGCCATCGCCCGATGAAAAACATACACTACACGCACGGGACTAACGACCTCAGTAGTTGACGCGCCAGGAAACACTAACAATCAATCATCAATCTTCTTCTTCTTCAAAGCCGATATTGTTGATTTTGACCACAACTACTATTCCTCTCACCCGACCGCTCCGTCCGTCCTGCGCGAGTCGCAAAGCACTAAGCAGAAGTGCAACGCGCGAGGGGGCGTCGCCGTGGACAGCGCGACGGAGTGTGTTCGTGGAAGGCGCGGCGAGGCTGACGAGGCGCGGGTATTTTTAACCGGGCGTTGGCCCGCGCGGCGCCCACCGGCGCAGCCTCGCAGCCGGTTGCCGCACCCAGCGCCCGGCGCCCGCGCGCGCCACCACGCACAGCACCATTAGCTTACGGCCTTTGGTTCCTCTTGCCATTCGTATTTGTACGAGGTGCATTACTTGCGTCACAATTGTTTTATTATTCTTCTACCCTCTCATCATTCATATTTGTTTTTAATTCTTATGTACTGGGAGCGGTAGCTTAGTGCATCAACTGATGTCACGGCAGCGCCTCTGATCGGGAGGTCCTAGATTCGAGTCATGACGGCGGCAGGATTTTCGACACTAGCTTTTCAGATACGTCGGATTCAGTCGCTGTCTGGAGGAGAATTCTAGCGGCCGGCTGCTGTGATCGGTAGTATTCCGTGATTTTTCCGATCGCGATCTGTCCTTCCTCTTCCTCGTCCTTTCCTCTCCCCTTACTCTCTCTCTCTCTCTCTCTCACACACACACACACACACACACACACCACACTAACATGCACTTCACTACCACATATTCCGGGAGACCGGTCGGGAGCTTAGAGCTTGTCCCGCCTGGAGCGGTGCCCCGATCGTGGGAGAGTCCTGGTTAGGGGGAAACTCCACTAGCCGACGACGGTAGGTCAGCGCCGGATCTCGCCATCCAGCGGGGGAAGATCACAGCCATCGCCCGGGACAAAAACATGCACTACATTAACGAGACTAATGACCAAAGCAGTTGACGCGCTCGGAAACACGAAAAAATTAATCAGTCAATCTGTTCTTATGTACTGTTGGAGGACTCATAGGAAAACATCATTTGAATTTGGTCACGCTGTAACATTTGTAAAACAATTCTCGCTTGACTTACTCAGGCTTGAACTATCGTCCGTCGAGGGCGTGCTTTTCGCTACTTTGTGCAATATTTCCATAGGGCTGCGGTATTTTCAACTTCCACACTGGCATTAACAGGAGGCTGGCGCGATCCCGTTGCGAGAATGCTAAGTGAATAAAATTCGCTTAATTTCTTTAATTTTATTTAAATAATCAACAAAAAATGTTTTTTAGCGTTTAAATTCAAGAAATTGCTAATTGAATATAGACTACACTTTTATTCTCTCTCCTTTCCTGAAGGGGTTCACATAGAAATACAGTTCACGTAAAGACACGGTCAGATGATAACACGGTGGTGTGTCATTGTATTCCGGTGATGAATATGAAGATGATCATAAGAGATGAGCTTGAGATAAGTATAATTTTGAATGACCTGATGACGTAGTCGTGATAACTGATTATGTGAGAAGCCCTCGCTTGGTGAAAACAGTCATGACTCGTGTTTACTCATGCAGCCTTCAGCTCTGCGTTCGTAGACACCGTTGCAAGCTCCGGCGCCGTTGAGGCATTTTATTCTATGATATGTAGGAGGTGTATAAAGATAAACAGACACATTAAGCCAAACTACGCAGACTACTCACCTCGCATGCACATCACTAGAAGTGCATGCACGCCACGTACATGCCTCACTACGCACCACAGACCAACCACCAGAATTTTTATGGCTCCTTGGAATCTGCGGTTATGAAGTCCAATCATGTGCTTGGAAAGACACTCACTTGAAAAATTCTAGCAACACACTGTGTAAGAAGATAGGATCGTGGGGCGATGAAGTTGATGTGGATGAAGAAAGATGTGGTTTATGGACAAGCTGAAAGAAGAAATTGCAAACATATCACCATTAAGAATTATTTAATATCTCAAAGAGAAAGTTCATGTCACTTTCGTTAAAATATCTGAATTTATATTTGAGTCTCTTCAAGACGCTTGTAGCACATCAGCAGAAAATTGGTGCATTGAAATAAAATAATCAATATGTACAATGTTAATTAACAAGCTGGGATAATATAAAATGGTGAAAATACAACTGATGTTGAAAATTGACGCAAACTCTTAGGGATTAGGATTTTTAAATTACAAGACTCCAATTTTTATACACACTGAAAAAATAACTAAGCCCAAACGTTTTATAATAATTTGGAAACATTTTTATAGTCTTAAAACGATATTTGGGTTAAGTAGTTTCAGTATACTCTAATTGTTGTGCTCTTGACGTAAATTTTGTCGGTTACATTGTCAAGTTGTTAAATTTAATATAAAATAAAATCGCAAGCTATAAGAGTCAATTGTAGGATTTACTAATCAATTTACAATAACTTTGTTCAGAAATAAAACCAATAAATGTCTGTATTCTTCAAAATATCCAAAATAAATAGAACTTCATTTTTCTTGGAACCTCACGCCCTCACAATCCTTTAAACATCTCTTAGAAGCCTACGAGTGTATCTCTTAGTAGGGAAAACAGAAACAAAGTCGGTTCAGATGATTCGTAGACAAGAGAGAAGAAGAGAGACAGACATTCCGAAAACATTCCTACACAGTAACCTGACCTCTTCACAGAAGGGAAAGAATTCTTGCCAGAGGAGTGAATTCCAAATGATGACGAGACATCAACATTAGACGGAAGAACGCACTTTGTTGAACACCGAAACCAATTTCTGCGAGTAATGTCTTTAGACAGAAGGGGCTCATTGCTGAGTGATGGCAAGTGCGACGGAATCCGGGAGCTGGCAGCCGCGGACCATTTCCCGACAGCGGCGGCAGAGTGTCTGCGCGGCATTGGCGGCGGGCAGCTGCGACGCCAACTCCCTCATTCCCTCCAGACTTCTTCCTACCCACTTCCTCTCTCCCACTACAACGTCTCGATTGATCGATTGATTTTTTCGTGTTTCTGGGCGCGTCAACTGCTGTGGTCATTATTCTCGTTAGTGTAGTGCATGTTTTTTCTCCGGAGATGGCAGTGATCTCCACCGCTGGATGGCGAGATCCGGCGCCGACGTACCGTCGGCTAGCGGGGTTTCACCCTAACCAGGACTCTCCCACCAGTGGGGCACCGCCCCAGCCGGGACAAGCTCTAAGCCCCCGACCGGTCTCCCGGAATATGTGGTAGTGTAATGCATGTTAGCATAAGTGTGTGTGTGTGTACAAGGGGAGAGGATTGGACTAGGAAGAGAAAGGACAGATCGCGCGCGATCCGTGGCCCGTTTGGAAAGGTACTGCTCCGGTATTCGCCTGATGTTGAACGGAGAAACCACGGAAAACTACGGATCAAAGCAGCCGGCCGCTAGAATTCTCCTCCAGACAGCGACTGAATTCGACCTAGCTGAAAAGCTAGTGCCGAAAATCCTGCCGCCGTGGGGAGTGGGAACCTAGGACTCCCCGGTCAGAGGCGCTGCAGTGGCATCAGTTGATGCACAGAGCTACCGCTCCCGGTACAACGTCTCCTTCCAATGGACACAGACAATGTTTTCGGAATGGCCATGCCACGGCGTGACGACATTGTACAGTACGATCGACTTGCGGAAAGTGCAGATGAAGTTGTATTTTTCACAATTGTCCATTTTACATGATCTGAACTCATCTGTGTTTTATACTATCTTTATTATTAATTTTGAATGCCCGCAGAAATTAAAAGAAAACTAAGCAGCACCCGGTCTTTCGGGAGGTGTTCACGGTTTCGTCAAATACTCAGAAATTCGGGAAAAATATAAAACCTATGAAACACTTTCGATTTTGACTGAAAAATGCAAATATGTGATTGTGTTATTCCTCCTAAACTCACACTGCGCGTACTGACAGAATTCTCATACTCAGTGCGTCACTGCCTACGACACGACTCACATTATGCGTTGGCAGGGTTTCAAGGAACCGCACCCGCTATTAAATATTTGCTGTGTATGTGTTTCGTTATGGAGTAGAAACATTTCTGATAGTCTGGTATTTTGTATGTAAAGAACTGTTGTACTGAATATATTCTATACAATGTTACTATGTTATTGAAGTATTTGTGAAGACTATTTGTGTTAAAATATTTAATTTATTGCACTGTTATGTGAGAGTATTTTATTTGTGGATCTGTTGCGATGTCTGAAGTACGTTTTGGACAAACATTTTGTGTTGTTTTCCTTCGACTGCATTTTTGCTTCTACACGCCAGCAGTATTATTTGCAGAAGGCCTGTATCACAGATTTTTAACAAGCCGGACCGTGATACATTCATCTGTATTTGAGATTAAAATTTTTAGTAATTGAAATGTTATAAAATTGCATACTCTTCTCATTTGCATCACATTACTTACAAAAATATCTTTTTGCAAAAATATTATATTTTCGGTAACTTTTAAGATGAATTCTAGATTAAGATAGTACATGCATTCAATGATAGTAACTTGTAGTTTCCCAAGAAGTAATATTATGTTTCAAAACTTCCTGTTTTGAGAGTGAGCTTTTTCAAGTTTGGTCAGCTTCCACAAATGGATCAAACCGTCTATTGTTCATTTGCAGATAGTAAAGAAATTAACGAACTATCTAATTGCCAATTTACATTTTCTTTAGTGTTAAATGAAAGAGAAACTCTTTACGTACAGCATGGATACAATAACTGAATACTGTCAAAGAAACGAGAGTTGCAATGGTACTGTTTGAGAGCGCCAATATTTTCGCTCGCTGCTTCCCCAGTGCGGACCACCGTGCGGCTGGCAGCGGCGGGCGGCAGGCGTTCCGCTCAAGGAAACGAGCTCTGTTATTCCGATGCGGTCGCGCCAGATGGCGGGCCGTCCGCTGCCGCCGTAGGAATTGCCTCGCCGATGAAGTGGTAAGATGTCCGTGTTGATTCTGGATCGTCACGGCTCGTGGCGCTTTGACGCTCGGCGGGAGGATGGGAAGACGAGAGGACGGAGGACGGGAGGACGGGAGGACGGGAGGACGGGAGGACGGGAGGACGGGAGGACGGGAGGACGGGAGGACGGGAGGACGGGAGGACGGAGGACGGGAGGACGGGAGGACGGGAGGACGGGAGGACGGGAGGACGGGAGGCTCGGTGGTTGTTTGCGCTTTGTGGAGAAACAGAAGCACGAGATTGCTGTGGTGACTTACAAATCGGGCGACTCTATAAAGTGTAAAGCTTTGCGCAAACACGTTTAGTTCCGTAAAAACTCAAGTGAAAGGTCTTGGATCGCAAGCTCGCCATCGTAGCTAAATGTTGATATTTCTTATGTAGAAAAAATCACAAAAAGACGAAATGAACATTGTGTACGTGTCATTTGATCTTTTGTAGAACAATCTTTGCAAATGGTGGCTTGCATAAATTACGAATATTATTTTGTTTTTTGCTCATGAGTATCCTTGAAGATGTTAATTTGTCTTCTTACTAATAATACTGAATTGACGAGAAAATCACTTAAATATGAAAATGAAATGAAACACGATAGTGCAAGAAGAACGATGCCTAAAAGGTTAAATGTTTTTAAAGAGAACGGCAAAATGATTTGCCGCAACGAATTACAAAATCTAATCGACAAAGAATATAAAATGTTTGTACAAAACATTATCAATGATTCTAATAAAAGGATATGTTAAATTCAAGGGCATAGAGGTGAGCATTAATTGGAGCAAAAACGTAAACTTTTAGCACCTGCGTAATAAGTCTTTTATATGTTCATGCGAAATGTAGAAAACGCTGAAGCATTGATGCACGCAAAGAGCTGAGATAAAGATATTTTAACGTTCATGTAGATTGTAATGATAAAAGGAGAGATTTCATCGGTGAAGATGTAACGAGAAATTGAACAATAGTCTGCGAGATAGCAGTAAGCGTGGAAATGAATGGCGTGGAGAATAGGGCACGGGGACTCGGACGAACCTTCACCTGGCACGTTCGGCGTATTAGGCATCCAACGGCCTTGAAGGCGCCGTGCCCCGCCGCCCACGCTGCAGCTCGCTCCCTTCTCCGCCTTCAGCTTTTGCCTTCACATCAGCGACGGCACCGCCAGAACGATTATCGACCTTTGTAAATCACCACCGCCACCACCGCCGTTGCTATCTTTAGCTAATGGTGGCAAATTTTAATACGTCGATAGATCGATACATCACCAAAAGGTTTTCAAAGTCGATGAAAATTGGTATCGACAAAAAACATCGATGTTTTAAATATGATGAAACATATCGAAGTAAAATGTCCTGGTTCGAATGTGATACACATAACGTCAATATTAGTTTAATGTATATTCTGTCTAAACTTTGACTGCGATATTAATTTTCTAGTTTACCGATATTATCACGTGAAAAATAATCAAAAAAGGTAATAACATTGGAGAAAGTTTGCGAACAGCATACGGTTTTGTGCGTCTGGAAGTCGACAACAGTTAACCACAGTGACAGTGTTGAATGGCAGTTGAAAGCGAGCAATCCACACAAAAAAAATAAATACTGGACACTTTATTTATATCATGAAAACACTTTTTAGAAATCATCGAAGTTTCTGAACAAATAGTATATTGATATGAATAAAGCATCGAAAGTAAAACATCGATGGTATAATATCGATGCTTCTACTCGAAAATATCAATTTAAAAACATCGTCCTCACTACTGCCATTTGTTCTGACGAAACCACCACGCTAACTACGTCGACAATCATCACCACTGCGTCTAGTTTTTTTCATTTTCTGTGGCATCTCTCCACCGGGTCAGAGATAATTGGTTACACCACTCTGTACGGCCATCAACGTCACCCCTTTATTAATTTCCTATACAATGACGCCGTCTTCGCTATAGTCACATTGGGCAATCGATTAATCGGCGAGTCCAACACCTCGAGTGCGTTGCCGTCGCGTGCTTCCGACGTTGACGTCGTTCATCGTCATCTTCCCCTATTCTGCGTTTTGTACACGTTCATCTTCTCTGCCACATGTACAGTGTCTCAATGATAAATGGCCACTTCATTCTATACATCGCCACACCACCTTTAGTTATCTGCGAGGGGGATCTTCAACATTTCTTGACTGCGGGCCAAATTGATTAAACAGGAAGAGTGCGGCGGGACACCTAAAATTAATCATGTAAAAATCAGTACAGAATTTACAGGTTTTGCAACAGGATTTTTTATATGTATAATATATTAAATTTTGTTTTTGTGTGCCCTCGGTGGCTCGTTGCTTAGCGGGTTTGCTCTCCACGTCGCAACGCCGCGTCCAATTCCCGGTCGGGGCAAAAATTAACTGTGTGCTTTCCTTGCAATGTTCCAGTATCCTTTGCTACGTGACGATGAGAAACCTCAGAAGACCAGAGATACGGCATAAGGATCGCTATGTGCTAGCCACATGTACCTCTCAACCCATGACCGTAAGGCTAGGACGCCGCTGGTAGGCCTTAGCTCGTAAACAGCTTCTGTGCTTACATTCGTGTGCTGGACGAGCATAAATTGTTAGGCGAGCTCGGGCCGCGGACCGTAGGTTGGAGGGCCCGGTCCAATACATTCACGCCGTCATCGCAATTGTCACATTGGATTTAATTGGCAATTGCAGCACTTTGTGGCCGTCGTCGCTTTCTTGTGTCGTCGCCGCTGCCGATATCCACCGCAAGAGCTTTACGTATGCGCGACCTCCTTTCATAACCGCGTGGGGAGGACGTTTAGAAATCATCGGGGCTGTCACATGGGGGCTCTGGGACTGCAGCCAACAGCTGCGTGCATAATGTAATCGAGAATTGCATTCTGTGATGTTAATTCATGAAACCTGCAATTCTACTCGCAATTCTGTTATTTATTTTTCTGTTTACTGGCCTGGTACCTCGAGTAGAGTGGTGCAAATAACAGCAGACGAACATGTGAATGTTAGTGAATTAGTGCGGATTAGTACAGAATTGCGTTTATGTTGTTTGAACCTTCTTCCAAACAATAATAGATTTTTTTGTGTTAAAAATTTGGAAGTATATTTTAAATTTTGAAATGAAATTGCTATAAACGCTACATAGGCAGAGCTGGGAACGCTGCATAGGATTTTTTAATTCCGTCATAATGAATTATGTATTCTGTGCCGATTCGTAGTCCGCCAATATGTAATGGAGGGCACATTACAGTAACAATCCATTGATTATTAGATATATGTGAATAATTGAGAATTAAATAATAATTTATTCTACAAAGCATATTGTAAGTAAGTTTTAGTTATTTCCAGATCAGAATGAACTTTGTTTCCAAAGCGTCGAGTACTGAGCGCGTTCCGCGAATAGATTAAAACGTTCTTCGTATTTCGTAATTTATTTTTAACCGTTTCGCGTCACCCATTGAACCTAATTTCGTTTGAGTTGTTTGGCAAAATAAAAATTGCTTCGCGCTTTTCTTGTACTTACAACGTAAAAAATGTACGGTAGAGACATTCATAGTGATAGAACAATATTAACCCATGCCATCAAACCCTGGTCATCGTATACGCCGTAACAGCTTGGGCCCGAATTCGATCCCATGCCAATTCATGCTGGACTCGTAGTGGATGAAGCAAGCTCTCTGCAGGTTTTCTTGGGAAACTGTTTCTCCTGTCTCTCATTCTGTTGTGTACCCATCATTATTCATCTACCGGTATTATCGCTGTTCTATACGTATTGGAATGGATAACAGAGACATCGCATGTGAAAATTCAATAAACCCAAATAATAGGAAAGTTAATTCGTGCGATTATGGGATAAAATGGTTCACGTTGGCCGTTGACAATTTATTCACTCATAATAGTTATTTATGATACGAGAGGTAAATGTCACATTTTATATTGAGAATAGGAAAGGAACTAGCGAATTAAAATCACTTTTTTGCACGTGTGTCATGCACTATTTTTAGACAAACTTACTTCCTTTCATTTTATTTGATATCAAATGATCAATTAATTGTGAACTATGTTACGTGAAGGTCTGTAGTAGCTGATGCGATCAGACGAAAGTATTTTGTTTTCTTTGTTGTATTCACACTAAGGTAAACATTTGAGCATCGTCTCACTTTTAGCTTTAATGCTAAAAATTGAACTTTTAGCACGCTTTGCAGGTCCTAAACGTAGCTGCTTTTACTAGGGGTTGTCTAAAAACCACATATTTTAAAATACAAAAATGTAGTCGCAATTTATATATTATGTACGTCCGCGCATACTCCCGAACGACTGCACCAAATTGGATAATTCTTTTTTTTATGTGTTCGTTATTGTCGGGACAAGGTTTGTATAGAAGAAAATTTTTAAAAATTCAAACAGAAATTTATTAAAAATCTCATAATACGAACAGTGAGTGAGTGAATGAGACAGAAGACTGTGAGAGATCTTCAATATATTAACAAATTATTAGAAGAGAAAAAGAGAGGGGAGAAAAGAGGGAAGAGAAAAGCGAGAGGAGGAAAGAGAGAGGAGAAGAGAGAGAGAGAGAGAGGAGAAAACAGAGGAGAAAAGAGAGAGGAGAAAAGAGAGGAGAAAAGAGAGGGGAGAAAAGAGAGGGGAGAAAAGAGAGGGGAGAAAAGAGAGGGGAGAAAAGAGAGGGGAGAAAAGGGGGGAAAAAGAGAAAGAGAAAAGAGGGAAAAAGTAGATAGAAAAGGGCGAAGGAAAAGCAAGAGAAAAGTGAGAGTGAAAAGAGGGAGGGAGGGAGAGAGAGGGGGCAGGACAACGTGTGACGGGTTCTGGTAGTGAGTCTAAACCGCGTTAACACCCGTGGCACGTCACGCCCGACCTCCGCGCGCCGTCGCCTCGCCTGGCGTCCCCTGGCGTCGCCGTCGCCGCGGGCGCGAGCGCAGGTGGCGCGCGGAAAAGGCGTATTTCCACGCGGCGCGTCGCGCTCCGCCGGCCGGGAACAACGCGTGCGCGTGCGTGCGTGCGTGCGTGCGCGTGCGCGATCCGCCGCTGGCAACAGGTAGCTGGGATTCCCCCTTCGGGGACGCCTCGCGGTCTCGCGGGCGCTTGCGAAGGCAGCGAAGCCGGCCGGCGCGGTTGGCAGAGCCGTGCCAGGAAATGCGCCACCTGGGGGATCGAAAGCTCCCGTGTTCCGCCCAATGGCGAGTCGATGCCATGAAAGGTCTCCTGCTTATTTTGGCTTTGTGATTCCGGGATTGTCAACTGCCAAGGTCATTATTGCAGGAGGTGGCGGTGATCTTCCCCGTGCTGGGGGGGGGTTACGCGTCAACAGTTAAGTCATTAGTCCCGTGCGTGTAGTGCACGTTTTTCCTCTGGAGATGGAAGTGATCTTCCCCCGCTGGATGGCGAGATCCGGCGTCGACCTACCGTCGGTTAGCGGGGTTTTCCTCAACCATGTATCTCCTACCGCCCCAACTGGGACAAGTTCTAAGCTCCCGACCGGTCTCCAGGAATATGTGGTAATGTAGTGCATATTAGTTTAAGTGTGTGTGTGTGTGTGTGTGTGTGTGTGTGTGTAAGGGAAGAGGATATGACAAGGAAAAGGAAGGGAAGATCGCGTGCAGTCCGTGGCCCGTTTGGTAGGGTACTGCATTCGCCTGGTGTTGATCGGAGAAACCACGGAAAACTACCGATCAAGCAACCGGCCGCGAGAATTCTCCTCTAGACAGCAACTGAATTAATCTAGCAGAAAAGTGACGAAAATCCTGTCGCCGCCAGGACAGGAACCTAGGCCATCCCGGTCAGAGGCGCTGCAGTGACATCAGTTGATGTCCTGAGGTACAGCTCCCGGTCTGGATGGCGAGATCCGGCGTCGACCTGCCTGTCGGTTTGCTGGGGTTTCGCCAACTATATATCTCCCACCAGCGGGGCACCGCCCCAACCGGGACAAGCTCTAACTGTAAGCCCGCGACTGGTCTCTCGGCATGTGTGGTAGTGTACTGCATGTAGGTATAAGTGTAAGTATGTGTAGGTAACGGGCAAGGAGAGAGGTCAGTGGGACTACATGGTGACTTCAATTGATGCCCTGAGACGCCTGAGGCGGTGAGGGTTCTAAAAGTCTCTCCACATAAATCACGGCATAAAATTATGTTCCGTTTGTTGTGTCGCGACTTCTAGCGGTAGATTATGTCAACTCGGTCTGCTTGGTGCGGTGTTAGCTACTGGAAGATGAAACTGGCTTTGAAACTGGGTCGCACCCGTTCATAATAGCTGCATGTCTCAAGTGCTCTATTACTAAACAATCTTGTAAGAAAAGTATATTTTTTGAATATTTGTAGTTTTTTAGGACATAGTTGATATCATAAATGATTGAAGC
Organism: Teleogryllus oceanicus; assembly: GCA_964035755.1. Taxonomy (NCBI): domain Eukaryota; kingdom Metazoa; phylum Arthropoda; class Insecta; order Orthoptera; family Gryllidae; genus Teleogryllus; species Teleogryllus oceanicus. Next base: position 59,940,614 of record CAXIVR010000008.1, read on the forward strand.
TTAATCATTACGCCAAGTAAACAATGAATTTCGTCCCTTAACGGAATTCCTGCAATTTCATTTTATTCCCGAAGGCGGCGTGGACTGTGGTATTTTTGCCGTCTCACTGTCGGGAGTCCACCCAATATGTGTTCCTTGCCAGCCAAACATACGTAATCGCCAGTTAGAAAAACAAATTGGTCTGCGCCTGTGCTGAATTTCAGAGTGCCATTCAGAGCGGTTTTCCCCACCCGTACGCAAAATCCGATGGTCCATTTCATCTTAACTTAAGTGGTCCATTAACGCTGAACTCAGGCGACGGAACGATATTAAAATAGGCGCGATTCGTAGAACGCACAATGAACCAGTTAGCATCTGCGACCGCCTTACAACAGGCGCGTAACAGTCGAACGTACTGTTCTCAGTACACAGGCACAGATGATCTTAAAATGTTTACTTTCATCCTTACATTCATGCATTAGCGCATTATGTTAAATTAAATACTAAACTAATTGTTAGAGAAAGTGATGCTAAAATAATACAAGACAGACAGGGACAACCCGAAAAGGAACTCTTTTGTTTTCAGTTCATTAACGTGCTGCCTACTGTCATTCCTTTAATACTTGAAGTATTCAACTCTGATGAAACACAAATTAAATCAAACCCGTAAAGAATTCTACATTTTCCACATAAATTTAGTTAAAATCACTTAGCTGTAAACGGTTTATTTTTTGCTCGAGTTTTCATTAACATTTAGTTAGAAAACATGTTAGTGCTACTCTGACCCGTAATACTCTCATTAAACAATTAATAAATTATCATAGTTAAAATAAACTTATAAATATGGTACTTACAAAGCGTCATGCAGTTTTAAGGTCGATGAAGTAAGAAAGTTTGCGATGAATATAACTTTCTCATAAATAATAGTCAAATCGTAAACAGTTTAGCACTATATTATTGTAGAAAATATCCCCTCACTTCACCTTTATTGCACTTATTAAGCTATTTTGTTCACAGTTAAGTATTTACTCAATGAATGTAGTACGGAAGATCGTAGAAGTTCCATATAATATAAAGAAAAGAAAGGCTATTTTTGATTTGGTAGACAAGTTTAAATAGGCAACGGTGTAACTATGCCGGAAATATCATTTTTAATTCCAACAGGTTTTTCGCTAATGGGAAAATATTTCTACGGATGTTAAATTTACGCGACTCCCGCCAAGTAGTCGGACATAATTTTTAGAGATACACGCTACCTCAGGTTTTTTACTTTTATTCCTTTAATATAACTGCAGTAATTATTTTATGATGCGGCTGACGTTTGATGCTTCGCGGGAGATTCTTCCGCGTGCTTTTGTTTGTCCCACAAAAGACCTTCGTGTGGCTCGTATGACACGAGGTATGCCGCTATCGTGCATTTGGGCTTGGGAATTCCGCAGAATAAAAAGAAACCAGCGGAAAACTTTACTGCGCTGACTCACCGCTCGGCCGCCGCACGCGGGGGCGGAGCGGGGGGAGGGGGAGGGGGAAGGAGTGGATGGAGGCGGAGGAGGGGACCGCTGCACCGCGCAAGCGCTGACGTTCTCGACACCTGCAGAGCCCTCGCTTGTTGGAATGTTAGCTGTACTCCTTGGGTAACGCACTTAATTTTCGAAGTAGAAAATAGATTTTAATTTTTCAATTTGTATAGTTCGATTCGGTGTATGTAATAGAATTTAATTGATGTTGAAATCACCTGCATTTAGAGTGGTTGTCGACACAGGATATTTTGGGGGTCTATTTGTGGAATCGGGAAGGTTTGATCTCGATGAACTCCCTTGAACGTTCATACATACGGACTAACTCTGTTCCACAAACATATTAAGTCTTTATGACAAATAAGGTTTAAGAAATTGTAACTCAGAATTATTGTTATCTATCTGTATTCTTTGTTACCATTGACAATTCAGATGCTATCGAACAAATGACGTAAAATTGCCTTCAGTAGAGGGAGTTTCCCCGCACCACTTTAGCATAAAAGAAATCGCATTTTATTCGCAGCAGTGTCGACACGAGCACACACAGATGTGCACTGGTGGACTGCACTGTGTTGGCGAACTTCCTTAGAAACTGCGATTCCTTGAACTGGGCACCGCCCCCTCATGCGCCTCACAACGGGCTCATCTGTGCGGTCGCCGCCGCTGCCCTTTCCTGCTTTGCCGCTGCCCCGCCGCCCAACACGCATCCGAAATAGGTACAAATGCCCGCATAGAAAGAGAAAAAAAACGATGAGAAAAATTGGTCACCTGTGAGCTAATAAATTGTTGAAACTCATTTAGGTCCGCAATGGGCGCCGCGTTAAATTTAATGTGACGTAATAGATGGAGTGTCACTCACATGACTAAAACATATCCAAAGAAAAATCATTCATGAATTTACTAAGCTGAGTACTGTTCAGCAGAATAAAAAAATCTCATTTACGTAAGTCTGAAAGCATTACCCTCATATCTTTTCCTAGTCGAGTGTATGAGTATATGCTGTATATTTTTACTAATAATTTTCTATCAGTTAAGACATCACCCACAAATTGAAAATTCTGCAATACAAAATTGGATTTCATAATAAATAAAATCTGAATAAAAAGGAGCTCTCCAAAACGAGATACAATCTTATGCAGTATCTTCACAGGCTATATAGGTAATAAATAATACGTAAATTAATTCCTTTTATCCTACTACAGGTGTCATTCAAGCATCTTCCATCACGGAAAATAAACGTTGAAAAATAATGAAAATCGTGAGAAAGGTGAATGAAAATAAAATTTAGGAATTTGTGTGTTTTATTTTCATTTACGTATAATACGCATTTTCTAAATGCTCTTAGCAAAAAAGCAAATATTTTGTCAGTCACAAAACACCTTGGCGCTCTGTCGGGATGGTTTCGACCCACTGTCCATCGCCGATTCCGCCGTGAGGTCAAGGAGTCCTGGCCTCATCTACCTGTGACCTAGAGGCAGGGTCACGACGCACCGGGTATATTTTCGTCCTGGATCGATAATTTTCTTCGTTCCCAAGTCGATGCACACGGCGCGGTTAGAGAAGTGGAACACTGAGGCATTCTCTCATTGTTTTTTGCGGCTCCTGGTGGCCCGCGGTTGCAAGGTCAGCTGCAGTGAAGTACCGCACTGTTTTCGCGTGCCACCAAGCGTTCTGCGGAGAGTGAAATGTGCGGCGTTCGGTCACGTTGGAGTGCATAAGGGTTGGCGCATGTGAAGTAGCACGGGAAATTTAAGAAGTTCAAAAGGATGGAAATGTCAATAAAAATGAAACGATTTCCAATATTCGAATAATTTCTTCATGATGATGCGAATTTGGTGAATTAAAATAGGTGTAATCGATTTGTCATAGAATACTTTTTCCAAATGCGCCTATGCACTATAATTCGCATGGTTACCTGAATAGATTTTCGGCATTTAAGAAAAATAGCATTTATCACATAATACCTGCAAATATTGTTATTTCAAACTGATTTCTTTGTATCCGGTAAAGATACTTCCAGAAATTTAAGGGACGTGTTTTAGTTACATTTTACAAAATATGTCAGGACAATTTGAACTTCAAATATATTCTCTTGACTAAAAATACTACTAGAAATACAATACTCGAAAAGTAATACATCTATACAACCAATTTTATACTCCAAATATTTCAAAGAATGTTGTTAGAAAAAATATTACTACATTCGGGAAGTCGTGCATTCTTCACTTAACCATTATTATGGTCTTTTTAGTTTTACCGAAGTTCTTAACTTGGCCTCAGGTGAAGAATGTAAAGTACAGCTTTCGTTTGTGGATTCATCTGGAACAAAGTCTAAGACAGACAAGGAGAACTCTAATTGAGGTAAGTGCCGGTTGCTGAAGTCTCTGGAGTTTACCTGTGAACTTAAGTGCTAAAGAGAGCGCTACTGAAAAACAACAACTGGCAACCTCCTTTCAACGTCAAAAGTTCAACGAACAGTGGACATACTTCTTCAAGAGATAGCACATACGTAAGTAACTATTACTGAAGAATGTTTTGCTTCACACTAGATGTTGAGTGAGATTTTTGTCAGGTAATTTTGATAAATCACCGAAATCCAATAGCTTGACTGAAACACGTCAGAAATACGTTTAAGTTTTCAGTACAACTATGTTGCCGACGCTATTATTATGACGATGAATATGATGATGATTATGATCCTGATGTGAGCCTTAGAACGTCGTTTTAATGACAAAACAAAAATTTTAAAACTGATGGAATTATTAACAAAATACCAGGATAATCTTAGAAGGTATATTCATTTTGAATAAATTTTCAATAAAATATAACTTTTTGAATTTTTCAAATTTGAGAGACTAAGATCGTTAAGATAATGAGTGAACAAAATATTGCCGATTATTTCAGCTAATTATTTTCCAATTCTGAAAGAAAGTCTGAAAAGGTGAAAATCGATCACTAGTTTGTGTTCATGAGGGTGACATAAAACTAGAGAGAAAATAAAGAGAAACAGACGAGAAAAGGAACAGAATTAGTCAAGTGAGAAAGGAAGAGAGATAGGGGAGGGGGAGGGAGAGAGAGAAGAGAGAGAGAGAGAGAGAGAGAGAGAGAGGAAGAGAGAGAACTGACAACAGCGATGAGGCCCGGGAAAAGGAGGATAGTTAATGCGAAGTGCAATCTCCGACCGTGATCAATCATTCCGCGAAACATATGCGCCCTCCCTTGAAAACCACAGGTTGCCACTTGTAAGAGCGACTCGCTCTCTGAGTAGCGGTTTGCGATTTGCAAATTGCCCGTGGCTCCTTGACGCTTTGACAGACGAAGTGAAAAGTTAAGCAGAAAAACCCGGAGAGAAAGACTGACCTAGCAATGGACAGGTTCTGAAAGGATCGGCTGCTGGCACGGAAGCTCCGCATGTGTGGTTTCTTTCATAGCAGTGTTTGAAACCCGATTTCCCATTTGTAGCAGTCATTTTGTGACTTGTGTGAGCAAATAATAACTGCAGATTTCTTCTGAACACGCTTTCATTAAATTTGAAGTTTTCGAGTAAATTTGCTATGTCTTCATTGCATAAAAACTATACTTTTGTTCGTATAAAATTCGCCAAGCAATTTTCTTACTTATTTGACAAAATTTTCGGTTATAATATATATATTATATATATATATATATATATATATATATATAAGTTACATTTTGATTGTCTTTAACATTACAAGCAATTGGTATTTTATCTTCAAATATTTCATTCATTTCTAAAATAGATTGCATTTATCAACATGTTTAACCTTTAATATGTTATTCAGATTCTCAAATAGACAAACAGTTAACCTGTTATTGTTATTCAGATCTGAAATTTTAATTTGAGACTGTTGCACGGCAACTCTGTATATAGTGTGGAAGTAAATTGATTCTTTGAAATTAGTTTGCGTAATCTCACCATTAGTGGCAACGTAGAATGTCGTAAGCCAATTGTATCATCTTGCAGAAAATCAATATTTTCTTGCTGAACAAGTCAGTATGTTCTTGCAGGCAAATATAACCGGAAAAGCAATCTGACAGACGAATTTAATTGTGTAATATATCCAACTGATCACAAAACATCTGTAAGAGAAATTCGTTACGGGAGGGGGAGAAATAATTCGTGGAAGAGCCCCGCCCGCTGGCCCCTGGCGCATAGATCTCCCACTGACCCACTTGCGTGCTAATGAAGTTTCCACCGGAGCCTCCCCCTGCAGCGGCTGACCTGCCCTCGCTGCCTTGCAGAGGTCGGCGCGCCACGGGAGGAGGTTCAAGGGGACCAGGAGGGGTGAAAGGAAGAAGAAGGGAAAAGGAGAGACAACAGGAAAAAGGGAGAGAGAAGGGGAGGAAGAAGAGGAGAAAGGGGAAGAGGAGCAGGGGGACATCGATGTAAAAAGGGGAAAAGGGGGAAAAGGAAGGTGTGAGGGAGAAAGGAAGAACAGAAGAGAGGAAGACAGAAGAGGAGAGAGGGATAAATAAAACGAAGGAACAAGAGGATGAGGAGTAAGAATGAAGAGGAACGAAAAAGAGGAGGTGAATGATAGGAGAAAAAGCGAGTGAAGAAGAGAGAAAGAGAAAGTTTGATGTGGATGATAAAGGGAGAAAGAAGGGAAGAAGGAAAAAGAGGAGAAAGAGAAAATGTGAGAGGAGAAAAAAGAAACGGAGGCGGGAGAGGAATAACACGAAATTGGAGAAGGTGATTAAAAGAGAGAGAGAGAGAGAGAGAGAGAGAGAGAAAGAAGCGCAAGAGATGTTCGGGGCCGAGTATTTGCCACCTGTGAAGGAATGAAACTACAGGTTTCTGCGAGGGAATAGGCCAGTTGCAGATGTTTAGTCCTGGGATACTGCGAGGGCTGTGACGAGGGCTGTGACGTGAGGGCTGGACGAGGGCGGAGAGGGCTGCGACGAGGGCTGGCGAGGGTGGACGAGGGCTGTGACGAGGGCTGTGACGAGGGCTGCGACGAGGGCTGCGACGAGGGCTGCGACGAGGGCTGCGACGAGGGCTGTGACGAGGGCTGTGACGAGGGCTGTGACGAGGGCTGCGACGAGGGTTGCGACGAGGGCTGCGACGAGGGCTGTGACGAGGGCTGTGACGAGGGCTGTGACGAGGGCTGTGACGAGGGCTGCGACGAGGGCTGGACGAGGGCTGGACGAGGGGACAGGGCTGGACAGGAAGAGCGTGACAGCCTCGCGTGACTCGCAGCGCTGAAGCGCAGCGGCGGAGCAGGCCTTTGCATGGGGACCTGCCATGGGGACCTTCCCGCGCGCCCGGCCCCTCGCCATTGGCCGAAACGGTGTATTAGAGGCGATCGATGAGGGCGCAGGCGGAGACAGAGCAGGTTGTTTCGGCGCTTTCAAACTTGGGCGGCCTCCGGAGGTGGATGAAGGCAAGACCGCAGCGAAGCAACTTTCCCTGATGGCACCTTCAGGAGCCTCAAGTGCGACCACACGAACTTACATAAGAAATTGTGAGTCTTATTTTGTTGCTTTTTGGCTTCAATTAAGAAATGTTTTAGTTCTTTAGAAAGATGAAATGGATATAAAGCCTGCACTAAAAAACAATAATTCCAATAAATATTAATGATACGGCAGTTGTAATTAAAATAACTTATGATTGCTGTGTAATTCTCTTTATCTCCAGAGAATACATGCTACAACATATTGGAAACGAAACGAACAAATATTCCCCTTCATGTTTCCGTGAGTTTGTTTGAAATCAAATGATTTATTTCATGACAAACAATTAAAATAGTTTTTTATAAATTAGACATTTAAAGGAAAATACACAAGCAAAACTGAAAGATAGTGTGCTGCTACTGAAAATCTTGATCAGAACATATATACATACTCAAATATTATTTCAGACTGACTATTATATTTATCCAAAGTGTACTAAAACGACTTACAAAAGTTATTTTTCCATTTTTCTAATCTGTTATAAGTGTCATTCATGGTGGACTTAGTTGCAGCCAGCATGAATCAAAATACGTTTCATGAGTAAAATGTAAAACAAACGTTATCAGCGTTGCAACATTATTCCAAGTACACTGGATATACCAAATAAAATTCTGATGATGATTGAGATTGCATTTGTTTCAATTTGAGTTAGAAAAAAAATGGCCGTGCAGATTTCACATTGCACATTGCGGATTCAGTACTTCCCATAGGAAATGTATCTCTCATAAACATTTCTTAATTAAAGATCTCATGGAAATGAAAAAAAGAAAATGTAAATCTAGTGACGAAGCTCCTTACAAGTACAAGCGCAAGTACCACAGAAACAAAGATCATTTCGTTTTACAGAAAAAATGTAATATTCCACATTCTTGAAACACGTGTCTTATGCCGCCGCTCGTGTGGCGCCAAGCAAGGTGAGCTGAAATAAATTACATTGATAATACCTCGCAACACCTTTCATTACCGGGAATGTTTTCGGCGACAAGAAATCACTTTGCCTTAGCGGTGGAAAAGCAAGCAAGTCTCGTTATCGTAGTTTCCAGAGAATGCTTTGGAGGCAACCCGAGATATTATGACCACCATTGTCTTTCGAAAAAAGCGTAGATGTATGCCGTAAAAAAGCGCATAATGGGGTGTTGTATGAAGCGTAATGACCACGGAGCGACATGGCCGTCTTCGTTAGGCATCTGATGGGCTGCCGATTTTTCCAATACTTGTGTTTACGCGGTTTACAGAAAGCGAAATTAAAGGCGCGGGGCTGTGGGGCAGTGGGGGCGTTCTCCAGAGGCGCCGAGCTGGGAGAGGGGAACCTTGAGGAAGGTCGGGGAGCTGGGTCGAGGCCGAGTGACGCTGCGCCCACCACGCACAGTGGGCGAAGCGCTGCCCCCGGAGATCATTGGCGTTGGACGATTGGTTAGTTTGATTGATTGATTGATTTTTTCGTGTTGCCGGGCACGTCTACTGCTTTGGTCATTAGTCCCGTTAGTGTAGTGCATGTTTTTTCTCGGGCGATGGCTGTGATCTTCCCCCGCTGGATGGCGAGATCCGGCGCCGACCTACCGGCGGCTAGTGGGGTTTCCCCCTAACAAGGACTCTCCCACCAGCAGAGCACCGCCTCAGTCGAGACAAGCTGTAAGCTCCCGAGCGGTCTCCCGGAATATGTGGTAGTGTAGTGCATGTTAGTGTAGGTGTGTATGTGTAAGGGGAGAGGATAGGACAAGGAAGAGGTAGGACAGATCGCGCGCGGTCCGTGGCCCGTTTGGTAGGATACTGCTCCGGCATTCGCCTGGTGTTGATCGGAGAAACCACGGAAAATTACCGATCAGAGCAACCGGGCGCTAGAATTCTCCTCCCGACAGCGACTGAATTCGACCTAGCTGAAAAGCTAGTGTCGAAAATCCTGCCGCCGTCAGGACTTGAACCTAGGACCTCCCGGTCAGAGGCCTGCAGTGCATCAGTTTATGCACTGAGCTACCGCTCCCGGTGATTGGTTAGTGATTGTAGGCGCGACTCACCAGGACAGATGGTTCAGGGCGTCAACTGATGTCACAGCAGACCCCCTGACCGGAGGTCGTAGGCCGAGTTCTGAAGGTGGCAGGATTTTCGACACGAGCATGTCAGCTAGGGCGAATTCAGTGGCTCACTGGGGGAGAATTCTAGCGGCCCACTGCTCTCAGGGGTAGTTTTCCGTGGTTTCACCGATCAACACCAGGCGAATGACGGAGCACTACCCTAACAAACGGACCATGGTCCGCGTTTGATCTTGCCGTCCTCCTCCTTGCCCTATCCTCACCCCTCACACACACTAACTTGCACTTCACTACCACACATGCCGGAAGACCGGCCGGGAACTTAGAGCTTGTGCTGCGTACGGCGGTGCATTGTTGTTGTGAGATACCTGGTTGAGGGAAAACACGCTAGCCAACAGTAGGTCGGTAGCGGATCTTGCCATACAGTGGGGGAAGCCCACCGCCACCACCCGAACAAAAAAAACACAGTACACGTACGTGACTAATGATCATAGTAGTTGACGCGTCCGGAATCACCAACAATCAATCAATCTATGCGCGTCACATGTTTAGGTCATTAGTCCCGTAAGCGCAGTGCATGTTTTATAGCGGAAGGCGGCGGTGATCTTATCCGCTGAATGGGGAGATCCGGTGCCGGCCTAAACCTTCGCTAGCGGGGTTTGCCAACTAGGTATCTCCCATATCCTGGTACCGCCCCAGCAGGGACTAGCTCTAAGCTCCCGACTGGTCTCCTGGCATATGTGGTTAATGTATGGTGTAAAGTGAGAATAGGACAAGGAAAAAGAAGGAAAGATCGCGTACTATCCACGAACCATGTGTTAGAGAACTGCTTCGGCATTCGCGTTGTCTTGATTGGAGAAACCACGGAAAAATACCGATCAGAGTAGCTGGCCGCTAGTATTTTCCATCAGGCAGCGGCGAGAATTGGACTTAGCTATGTTGTTATTGGCTTTTACTAGTAAGTCGCCCTAAAAAATTATTATCCCTAGACGACAAGGCAATGATAGTCAAACACAGATAGACTGATGCAGCCATCGGTGTATCATCATTATACATTTTAAAATACATGTTATGCTCGTATTTTTTATGGGAATTTATCAAATTTACGGAAATAAAATTATTTCATTATGCAGGTCTTCAGGACTCCTATAGAATATTTCAAGGGTACTAGGGCCCCTTTGCGCACGCCCATGTGTGAGAATTGTTATACCCAATTTTGCAGGTTCAAATACCGTCGCAATGCACTTTTAAGGTAGAGAATTACATCGTTTGCATTTCATAACAAGAGAAGTAAGGCCAGTTGCCATATGTCCCTTATTTGCTGCGTGTAAAATAATTGTATGCCTAAAATAAGCTTTTGAATTAAATTCTAAAGACGTTCGTCGTCCTCGTAATTCTCACAATCGCTACTATTCGTGCTACAAAGGTTTTTATTGTTTGACTTTGAGAGCCTACTCGTGACACCAACACTTATGTAGCGACAAGCAATAGCAGCAGCCTCTCTAATGACATAATCTATCGTTGTTGTCACCATGTCGGAGTGAACAAATCAAGAGGATCGGATGAAATTAACTTATGGTTGAACCCGGGCACTAACGTAGTTAGCACATAATTATACTACGGTGTTGCTCTCTCCCGGGGATACAGCTGACTAACATGGAGATTGGTGCGTTGTATTGATGCAATTATGAGAAACGTGCACCCCTTGTAACCTTCTAGTGTTCAAGCATATTTACTTTTAAGCGAGTTCATTATTTCACCGGCGGTAAATCGTCCTCTGCTGTAGAAAATCTCAGAGGAAAAACAGGACAATATTTAGTGAAAACATTGAGCAAAAATCTTCAGAGTAAGTCATGTAAATTGGTATCTTAGGAACTGACAATTCTCCTTTCCGGCGATCATTTGGAGAAGTAATGGTGGACAAGTCAATAGGGACTCACCTCAATGCAACTTTTTATTCAATGTAAGGAATTTTGAGTGATTGCTTTGGTAATAATTCTTCTTAAAGCACGTAACAACTGGAAACGCTGCCGGTCGAGTAATGATTATACCTCTACTAAATGATTGACACCACTGCTTCCTAGAGTAATAAAGCATTAGATGAAAAATGAAGTTTGAAATGAACTTTTTTTTAAAAAAACTTAGTTTATTAGTTATAAACTTCACAAACAGAATCGTGAAAATAAATAGTGTTGATATACTGGTCATGCAAACTGCAAAACTCGTCACTGAAGAAATTTTTTAGGTCTTATCCCTTTATAAGTTCAACGAACAAATCCATTTCATACTAGGAGAGCGGAGAACGAAAACTGCAAACGAACGAAAGCGCACATAACAAATCAAAACGACTATAAAATTGTATTGGTTCATATACATTACAGCCCTTGTGAAAGAATCGACTCGAAACGAATTGAGAAAAGGCTGCTAGTATCTTAAATCTTTTATATCCTTCTTGACACGTTACTAAGCTCGTTCAAGACATAGTTTGGCACCGAGGATCCGGCCTTGAGCTTCGGCGATTAACATAAAATGAACGTGAGACTTAATACAATTAATTTCCACGAACTATTTTATGCCAAAATAGATTGCCCTCCTATCTTCTAGCGTATGGAATAGATTAGTTCGGAGGGAAACGTTAAGACACAAGACCCACAAGGAACAAAAGTATTTCGAAAATAATGTGAATAAACTCAGCGGATTGTCGTCGCCCTTACGACAATACGCGGGCGATGTAATTCAAATTGGACTTATAGTACTTGTGCTGATAGAATTATTTATGTAGTATATAATTTTGTGCATATCCAATGCACCCAATCGATATGCGGTGGTGTTCTTCTTATGAGACCTATATATATATTTTATGACCTCACGAACCAAAAAGAGGTGCAACCGCTGATTTCTCCTCCAAACTCGTGCTTCGGGCCCATTGTGGGTTGGCGGGCGACCTTTGCGGTCGCGTCGCCGCCCGCGCCGCGTCGCGCAACCGGGCGCGGAGCGCGCGCCCGGGCCCGCAGACGGTGGCGCCGCCGCGGGAAAGGATCGCGCCACGAACAATGGAAGCGCGAAAGCAGCTCGTGTCGACACCGCCGCGCGCCGCGAAATGCAGCAGCCGTCTGCGTCATCGCGGCTCGTCAAAGGCGCCAAAGGGGCGGTGCCCAATTGACCTTTTGGCGGGGGTTATAAATGAGTTGGGCCGTTTATTTATTTTATTTTATTTTATAGTAAATAGTCAAACAAGAACAATCTTGTTGCGACGTACGAGGAAGGGAAGAACTTTCTCGCACGTTTTAATGAGGTCCGTATTAATATGCTCATTACATTGCTGAAGTGGAAAGTCGAAAAGTTATTGAATGGAAAAATAAAACCTCCAGGTGGCTCTGTTAACTAATAACGTCGGTACATTAAAAAAGTGGCACATCTCAAAAATGTCCATTTTCGAGTACAATTTTTTTAGATGGTAGTGCAATTAATTTCGCCGCAAATGTCAAACATTTTAACGTCCAATTTTAACGTCAACGCACATGCCAAACATTTTAACATACCAGTCCTCTGAACTAACATTTTTTTAGTAATTTTTATTTCATAAACACATTTCTTCGCGTAGTTTGGAAACAGTAAAATAAAGAGGAGGCCAGGAAATCAAAGAGGAAATTTATTTTGAGAATAGAACTGTAATTTTTGTCCACAACTGTCGGGAATTCTTGAGTTAACTTGGTGAACAAAAAGGCGATGAAACAAATGTAAAAATATAAAAAAATATTTCTTTCATACAACGTATTTTGGCCATTGGAGAGCTATTATAATTCAGGAATTCGTGTGATAAATATTATTTGAAACCTTAATACATAGGCAATAATAATAATAATATAAAAATATAAAAAATTTTTCAAAATATTAAATATTTGGATATAAAATATTGATACTTCAATGTAATATTTATTAATTCCAAATATTAACGTATAATATAGATTTAAATTGATTTGTTAATATTCGCAAATAGATCTCTGTAAATATAATTTTAGTTTTTACTTTCTCGCCTTTTTATGTGTGTAAATATAATTTCCTATGCAGCTAAAATCTCATTTAAGCTGTATGGTAATAATCTCATTTTTAATTTAATCTCATATGGCTCATTTAAAAAAATTAGATAATATTTTTTGAGAAGCAACAGACAGGCGAGTGGACAGGCGAGCGGACAGGCGAGCGGACAGCGAGTGGCAGGCGAGCGGAAGAAGGGAGAGAGGCGAGGGGATGGCGAGCGGACAGGCGAGCGGAGAGGGGAGGCGAGAGGCGGCCGGACAAGCGAGCGAAAAACGAAACAAAGTGGCAAGGGGAGGGGAGTGGCGAACGGACAGGCGAGCTGAGAGGGGAGCGGGAGCCAGCAAAGAAGCGAGCGGCGAGGGGCGTGTGTGAGCCGGCCGCGCCGCGGCGCGGCCGTCCCTGAAGCCCCAGCGCGCTCGGCGTCGCTCCGCTCCCGTCATTATCTTTATCACCGGCGGAGCGTCCAGCTGTCTGCCGCGCGTGAGGCTGGCCAGGCCTGGCGGCCGCTCGCCCGCCCGGAGGATTCGCTCGAGAGGTTGAGGGGCCTCGAGGGGCTTCGAGTGGCCGGTGGGCGCCGACCACCGCAGGCGACGCCGCGCACGGAGTCCATCACGGAGCCCGGGATGAAGTTTGGCATTTGAGCCCCCTCGAGGCGCTTCAAGGGCCTCTCAAGGATCATTGCCTGCGGACCGCTTAGCTACGGGGAATATCGATTGCACGTGATGACTAAGCAAGAGCCTAGCCCCAATGGATTCTTTCGAGGAAATTGAACAATGCGTAGCAGCAAACATACGGCTTCTCACTGAACATTGGTGTCAGTCAAGGACCTTCAATGAAGTCTGCGTAGCACTAATACTATAAAATGGCTAGAATCGCTACGTTTTAAGGAGAAATTTGTGCAAAAAATAACAAAATGCATTCTTCGCGTAACCAACATTTCACGACTTCCTAGATTCCTTTCATTCTTTCATTTTGTCTTTACCTCCTCTAAGCATCAATTGATTCAGTTGTTTCGAAAATACTGTACACTTATAAGCTGCTCGGCACATTCACCTTTATGGAAAACGTCCGGAGAAGTGGCCTTTTCGGAAGACGGATCGCGGGTTCAAATTCCGCGTATGGCATGGGCGTTCTCACATTGTGAAAGAAGACCGATCAATGAAAAAATCAACCCATAATCCCTCGTAAGCGTGAAAATCTCCATTTATTGCTTCACGGTTGGCCAGGCAAGCCATGTAACCAATACGTGCTCTCCAACTTCCTTGTACTTTCCTTGCTGAAGAAGCAGGAGGGCCTTCAATGCGATTGAAGGAAATCCGGTCTAAAAACGCGTCGGTGATGAGTGGTAAGTTATTCGAGACTATGAAAGCAATCCAACAAATCTTATCAAAAAATCTTGGAAGAGCTGGTATGTTCATCAGTTCGTTGACAGTGCGTAGAAATCAAATTTCAAATGTCTTAAATGATAGTGCGTCTCTTCATTTGCGAGAATTAGTGGTGTGGATGAGTGGATATTATCTCTTGAGACATTAACACAGCGATTAATCATAAATCTCACTCATGATCTCACTCATGAACCAAAAAAGTCCTCTGCTTTTCATCCTGCTTTTGCCAACGATTTCCAGATCATTCATCACACACTTTTTCTAATATTCACCGAAAATCAATATCAAGCTTCTGAGTTAGGGCATTTTTTAGAGAAACCAACGATTTCAGTTAAAGAGGTTGAATTCCTTCAGAAAACATATTTTAAAGCCACCAATCTTACACAAAATTGTGAAAATCGTTAAAGCTACCATGTATGTTTGTTCAAACTCACCAATCGCTGACACTTGTTAATAACAAATGTTTGAGGATGTAGAAAGCAGAAGCGGCAACTCACCTGTAAAAAGAATAAAAACAATAACTTCTTTGTAAATAATATAAACAGATTAAAATACCATGATGACATGTTACTTTGGTCCTGTAGCATTAATTTGCAAATGGCGATTTTGTCAGGTCAGTTATCTCGGAAACCCGAAGCGGTAATCTTGATTCAGTCTTTTCTGTTTTTTCCAATTCACGTGTCTTTACAGATTTTAAAAACGAAATTAATTTTTTAAATATATGAAAGTTTATTATTCAAATTATTTTACTGAGGTCACAAAGAACCTTTTTCAGGAAGTGATTATATATTTCTTGTAGATGAGAAATAGTAACTATTGCAACTACGTGTTTATAATCCATTCTCATGTGTGTAGAATTTTTGTTTGTCGAGTAGGACAAAATTTTCAAAGATTGTATAGTTGTCCTTCTGAATCTGAGGAAATTCAAATCACGACTGAAAAACACGAGTGAGAATGCCACACCACACGAACAGATAAGTAAAGAATTATTCTGCAAATATTGATCTGTTGGCGCCTGAGAAGAAACCCGTTAGCACGACAGTCTCCAGGCAAGTAACCGAGTTTAGTTGCCAACCTCCTGCCTAAATGATGAAAAATCGAAGGGGTCGAGTTTACTCAACCCACCAACATGTAGAATATCACCCCATCTTTGAGTGCTAATATTTTTTAAACTATAGTGCTAATATTTTTGTAACAGAAAGGAATTGTTTTATGAATCGTACTTCGATTGATTCTTGGTGAATTTGCAAATATAAATATAAGCGTTGACGAACGTACACAGATGCAACTATATGATGTGCCATATTTTAAAATATATGAAAATGAAATGATAACGTGGAAAAAAGTTAAAACTGGCCAAAGAAACAATGGATCCAAAGCCATTGAAAAGTAGTCAATATTGTCCCACCCAAATTGTTCCTCTGAATATTTCGCCCTTGATACTTCCTAAACCTTGTGTATATATACCGTACAAAAATAAATAATAATAATAATAGTAATAATAATAATAATAATAATAATAATAATGAAACATTTAAGCGATATACTATGTGAGGACAATTTGCTTCGGAGGAATATCTATGAAAGAATCGTAGCTGGTGCACGCGAGGCAATGGAAGATTGTGAGAGAGTGGGGGTTTCTGGAGTTGGGTGGGGGCAGTGCGCTTCCTTTAGGGTTTTGTTTGGCAGAGTCCACCGCTATTAACTAAATTAAGAATACCGACCCTTTCATTTCATTGCACTCTTCATTGCAATTACGTAAATTAGAGAATATTTCCTCTGAGTACCAAACAAGTCAGGGAAAGTTATGAGTATTAAAAGCAAGAGTCCAGAAAACGAACAGAAGAGTAAAGAGAATAAAGACTTTTAAAAACTGAAGAATTCTAAGAATTCTATAGAATTCCTTAGAATTCGAATGTCAAAGAAACCTGCGGGTTTTCGAATCCGGCATAGTTTGTACGATTGGTATGCACCACCCGTCATGAGTGATTTCATCGTGGGAGGGCAGCTCTTCGCCTCCCTGTGCAAAGCAGGCTTAGGACAGGAAGCAGTGGCGGCGCTCCTGTAGGTCTCTAGGGTGGCGCCCTGCCCAGAAAAAAACAAACCACGGGAAAAGTTGCAGAAAGTATTACACTTGGAATAAATCGACTCGTTCAAACCAGCAAAATTTTAAGGACGAATTTATTTTTATGTGCCCTCTTAAGTGAAATGTGAATGTTTTTGGAATGGGTCGTATCGTGGACAATCGCGAGTCCGTCCGTAGCTGGTGCACGCGAGGCAATGGCAGATTGTGTGAGAGTGGGGGTTTCTGGAGTTGGGTGGGGGCAGTGCGCTTCCTTTAGGGTTTTGTTTGGCAGAGTCCACCGCTATTAACTAAATTAAGAATACCGACCCTTTCATTTGATTTCATAAACTACTGTTTTGTTTGCTGGAAATATTCTTTTTTAAAATCTCACATTCGCGTGAGCATAATTGTATTTTTTGTTATCAACGTAAAAATGTCTTAGACAAGGATTAAAATACCGAAGCGCGCAAATCGGTTGTACACTAGATGCTATAGTTTTCGTCGTTCAAAAAATATTTTGAAGAGGTGCAATGAGTGATGCAGTCGATTCCGGTTATTGTGAACTTCTGGAGACTAAGATATTTAGTTCACTATAACAGAGATTCATTACATCCAACGATCTCAGAACTAAATAGAATTTCTTCCCAATGACTGATTTTATTAATACAGAGATACAGTAAAAAAATTAGCTACCCGAACTGAAAAAATCAATATCTTCATTTCTCCTTAAAAAGTCAATTATTTTCAATTGTTTGCTTCGTACATTTTTATTAGTAATTTCTCTAGATCATTCCCCAGAGATCGTGCTCTCTCCATACTAGTCTGCATTGTCCACTGTCTCTAAGCATCGTAATGCAGTCTTGACCCCTTCAATGCCTCGTACACTGTTGTAAGTCCCACACTTTTCATAATGTGACCATTGGCCGTTATTTTTATCAAGCTGCCTAGTGTTGGAATTTGTGGAATGAGGCGATATATTCTTTTCCAGGAGGGAATTAATTTCCAGAACCTAATTCCTACAACCGTGGTTCAGGTTCCTATAACCGAATCTTCTTGTACTTGTTTGTAATGCAAGCGAAACGGGACCAGTGACTTAAGTTCACTATAACCGAGGTTCACTATATCCGAGTTCTCTATAACCGAAGTCAACTGTTGTTCGGACATACAGGTCACTCCTATACTTGGAGTTTTCTAACGTGGCGGCTGAGGGTAGTATCTCCAAGATGAGACTTTTTGAGTCATTCCCAGTCCTGCCGCTAGAGTCGCTTGATCTGCAGCACTGCTTCGTGCGGTCGCGATCATGTGACATCTTGCGGCAGGACTGAGAATGACTCAAAAAGTCGTGCCGGATTCCATTTTGGAGACACTACCCTAGAGGAACTCAACTCAAATTCGCAACCCACCGGTCGCCACTGATGAGAACAGGCGCCCAGGAGAGCGGTCGGAGCGCCCAACCGGCCGTGGCGGCGGCGGCGGCGGCGGCGGCGGCGTCGCGGCGGCGTCGGCTCCCAGCGGAGCAGGCGGGCCATTGGCCGCTGACAGGCGCGATGAAGATTTGTGCGCGTCCGAAGGCCTCGCCGCTTAGCGCGCCGCTTCGGAAGAGCCGCGCCCCGCCGCCTCCGCCTCTGAGCCCTACCTCCACCCCATCCCCGTCACCCCAGTCTCCTTCATCATGCTCCGCTTGTGTGCCCAACCCCCTCCCCTGTTCCTCCCCCCCCCCCCCCCCCCCCCCCCGAAACCCTGTCCCCATTCCACTCCGCCTCCCACAGGCCCGCTTCATCTCTACCTCCGTGCCGACCTCAGCCACCGTTTTCGCCTGGTCCCGCCCAAACCTCCTCTACCCTTCCTCGCATCTCTTGAGATTCTGCCTCCGCTAACGTCCTCGACCCACTCCACCCCGTCCCTGCCCCGGAGCCCATCCAGCCCTCGCTCCACATCCGTCCCCGCTCCCGCATCTCGGTGAGCAACACAGACGCCGCCGCGGCCGGCGCTTCATTTTTTTTATTTTTTATTTATTTTACGTAAAAAAACAGTTAAAAACTGCGTATGACGTGCTATGGGGAAAAGTGAATTGTGTGCACATTTCCAAATTCTGTGATCCCTACACTAAGTCATATACTACTTAAATTTTGAATTTTGAAAGGGAGAAAAAAAAACAACAAAACTCACATGTAATAAAATCTATTTTCAAGGATAAATAAGCAATAAATTTTGGCTCTTATTACTTCCTGCCGCGACAACATGGAAACGATAATTTGAATAATTGTATTTCCCACTGAATTCTAGAAGACGTGCACGGAAAATGAAGTTACATTTATGTCCAGAAGCAAAACAAGGGGCCATCTCAGCATTTGCTCATCGCCACCAACTGGCGCAGCGGGGCTCTTTGGGCTCGCGTGGGGCGCGTTTCATTGGCGGCGACGCCAGCCCCTCCCCCTCCCCCTCCTTACCCGAGCGATGTGCGTCGCCCTGAGGCCGACGGGTGTCCTTGCTGTCGCTCGGGCCTCATGCACCCGCTGGGACCACAATGAGTGCCCATCTGACCTTTCCAAGAAGAGGATGGCTATTGTATTTATTAGGAAGAAATTGTCTTTCTTCAAACTTTGAGGAGGGGTAGATAGAAGGGAAAAGAGGCAGAGGTAGAAGAAAAGGTATGTTGACATTCACAATGAACGAAACATCAGCAGGATCCAGCTATGATGTGTCCCAGGACAGTTTTGAGAAGATGAACTCTCGGATAGGTGATGAACTTCAGACGAGTTAGCTCGACCTGGTATTTTGCCCACGCCACATACTTAAAAATATCTTATTTTACAAATAATGATCATTATTACAACTGTGACAAGGTGGTAAAATCTAAATTGTTATTTTATTTTAACGCTATCATTT
Organism: Teleogryllus oceanicus; assembly: GCA_964035755.1. Taxonomy (NCBI): domain Eukaryota; kingdom Metazoa; phylum Arthropoda; class Insecta; order Orthoptera; family Gryllidae; genus Teleogryllus; species Teleogryllus oceanicus. The sequence continues at coordinate 59,959,995 of CAXIVR010000008.1, forward strand.
GCCATCTGTTGCCAGTTGTTGCTAATTTTACGAATATAAAATAATATGACCTTGCCTTCCTTTTTAAATCTGCCACCGAACGGATAACCCTTCAGCATGATGTGGTGACAAAAATAAGTACCCCAAGTAGGAAGTCTCACTAGTAATTGGTTTAAACGTGTGACCGGTCTATTAATCAATCACTATCAATGTAAAAGATATTGAAATGCAATCATAATTTAATATTGCCATTCAACTTTATTGAGTCAATGGGACACGAAGTGGCAGGCAGATGGCATTTTGCCGCGCATCTACAACTTAAGTGTACGCATGGTGACTCACGGCCTCACTTCAAAGGAGATTGTTAGTGATGAGTCATGGAAGAGGCTATTTCGTAATATCATTTCAGCAACGCGAATATTATAGGGACTCACTATGTGACCTGAATGTGAATTTTTTCTTAGGCATCCAATACAATTACATTGCTTTCTATGTGTAAGATGAAATATATCTACACTTTTCATTGATAAACTAGAAATGTATGCTAGGCGATTTCAATGCACTTACGCTCCATTCGGCCAAAATAATTTTTCATTGTGAACATACCAAAGTGTATTAGAAACGTGCAATACGCATTTTATATATCGATATAGTTGGAAAAATGCTGCATGTGTTTCTAATAATATCATCTTCTCTCCTGCCCCTAAAAAGAAAATGTCAAGAAAAATATTTTGATGACCTCGTTCGCCTCGTAGTCTACCTATTGTTTATGACTGTTCATTTATTTATGCTTAACCACAACAGTGAAATAAATACGAATTAATTACAAAATTTTATAAATAATGACATTCAAAAACGAGGCTACTTTCATTTACTGTACTTGAATAAAGCACTTTGTACTTGTACTTTGATAATTGAAATCCTCAATAAGACAATAAGAAATCCAGAAACTATAACCTTTTTTCTTTCAAAAACTAACTTTATATTCTTAATGACACACGATAATTTTTACACGAAAACGTAGATCTTGAGAAAGCAAATCCAGCAATACTACATAAGATGTATTTGATGAGTATTAATGAACACAAATGACATGAAATCCGTCATTGTGGTAGTTTCCGAAAGTTCGCGGCTCGGCTGAATTCTGAACGTTTCCACGGCGTCTACTGTTCGCCGGTCCAAAAACCGAAGAGTAAGATGATGTCTAGCCCGTTTTTACCTCTAAACGACAATCACCAACGCTTTATACACGTATAAAAAGGCAAGTATAAAGAACGTTTCCACGGCGTCTACTGTTCGCCGGTCCAAAAACCGAAGAGTAAGATGATGTCTAGCCCGTTTTTACCTCTAAACGACAATCATCACTGCTTTACACACGTATAAATGAAGCAAGTATAAAAGAAGCAAAAGATAAGGTTGTTATTTGCAGGGAGTGAATGACGTATGTTCGCAAAGCACACATAAACCCTTTTTGATTATGATAGATTGTTAGCGTCAACTGTTAAGGTCATTATTCCCGTAACTGGAGGGCATTTGTTTCTCGGAGGGTGGCGGTGGTCCTCCCCTGCTGGATGGTGAGAACCAGCGCCGACCTACCGTCGGCTAGTGGTGTTTTCCCCTAACCAGGTAGCCACACCAGCGTGGCACCGCCCCAGCCGGGACAAGCTCTAGGCTCCTGAACGGTCTCTCGGCATGTGTGGTAGTGCAGTGCATGTTACTGTTCCAAAGTACCGATCAGAGCAGATCGCCATTAGTATTTTCCTCCAGACAACGACTGAATTCGATATATGGTTGTTTCGAATTCAATATCTAGCTGATAAGCTAGTATCGAAAATTCTCCCGGGACTGGAACCTAAGACCTCCCGATCAGAGGCACTGCCCAGGGACATCAGTTGATACCCTGAGGCACCTGCGGCCATTTGTGTTGTTATCGACAGCACAATTTCAGTAATAGGCATTTAGTTTTATTCATAATTTAAGGCGAATTCACTAACAAGAGAGTATACACTAGTGATAATTAGATTAGGTTTAAAAAATTTTCCAATGATAAAAAATACATTAAAAAAATAAAGATAATTAAATTTAACAGAAACTAAAAAGGTTATAAACGAATATGTTTTTGACGTAGTGTCTCCCCACAATTCGTCATTGTTGAATGAAAACTGAATTTCGATATAGTAAACATATTAGAAGTTACGGGACTGGTTCTTATTTTTTGGGACACCCGTATATTTTTATATCACAACAATTATTAAAACATTACAATTTCAAAATGTTCATAGGAATCTGAAGTGAAATCCTTCCCCTCCGCACCTTAAATACTTTCCAGGCCCGCCACTGCCTGGGTCATGCCATTTGTCAAGAGAACAAAAAGAGGTAAATAACGACAATCTAATTTAGAAGCATCAGAATAACAGAAACGAAAGCGAAGGCGGCCGGCAGCGCTCGGGAAGGGCCGTTCTTGTGTCTGGAGACTGCGGCCTGGAGTTGCGGCAGCCGCCGCCGCCGCCCCACGCTTCGTTGGCCACGAGATGAATGAAGCGGCCCGCGCCGCCCTCGCCCTCTCGCCCTCCGCCCTCTCGCCCTCTCGCCCTCTCGCCCTCTCGCCCTCTCGCCCTCTCGCCCTCTCGCCCTCTCGCCCTCGCCCTCGCCCTCGCCCTCGCCCCGCCCTCGCCCTCGCCCTCGCACTCGCCCGGCCCACGGCGGCACCAGCCCCGAGCGGGCCTGAGTAAAGACTATCCCTCTAGTGCATCAGACCTAAAGGTGGCTCACTCTTGATAGCCACTCTAGTTCGGTAGACTAAAGAGGCAATCTTTGGGAGAATGAGAGAGAAGGGAAAAGAAGAATAAGATAAAAAAATAGAAAAGAAAAGAGGTAGACTAAAGAGGCAATCTTTACTCTATGATAACGGGACGGAACAAGACGAGGGGAATGGTACGATCAGGAGGATGCGGACATGAAAAGGGAGAGGGAAAGTTGCAAAACAATAGGAAGGTTGAGGCAAAATAGGAGAGTCACAAGGAGAGTTTGTGAATGAAGTGGTGCAAGGTAAGAATGAGAGAGAAGGGAAAAGAAGAATAAGATAAGAAAATAGAAATAGGAAAAGAAGAATAATGAAGGAGGAGAGAGAGAGAGAGAGAGAGAGAGAGAGAGAGAGAGAGAGAGAGAGAAGAGAGAGAGAAGAAAAAGAGGAAATGAAAACTAATGTGGTAGTGGCAGAGGTAAGCATAGGGATCAAACAGTAAAGTACAATCCCTAAGAACGGCACATATTTTCTTGTACCAGTAAGTTTCTTATTGAGTATGAGATGGCTTGTTAGTTTGGCTCCATTCACTTGCTAGCTGGTATCTATCGACGCCTAAATGACCCACCAGAGTCACTCGCGGTTCCTGCTGTTCCATGGGACATTCCCAATGAAAACAACTTCCGCTCCCCGATGCATAGACTTTGACTTTGTCCTTCTACGCTTTTACCCATCCCTTCATCCCGTCTCAGTAATTGTATCATTGTTCTGAGTGTAGAGATGTGATGGGATGAGTTGGGATGGCACTGAGAGTAACGGCGTGCGGGCTTTTGTCCGTTCCAAGAATACGAGAAAGTAAAAAGAAAGCAGAGAGAGGACGAGATGAAAAGAGAGTGAAGATGGGACGAGGCGAAAGTAAAAGAGAAAGAAGGAAGAGTCAGAAGCGCTAGCAGTGCCAAAGACGGTTAGTAAAACAATACAAAATTGAATTCGGTGGCGACATCACTAAAGCGAAGAGGTCAGAGCTAATAGTGTGGGGAGGGGGTGGGAAGGAGGGAGGGAGGGAGGGAGGGAGGGAGGGAGGGGAGGGAGGGAGGGGGAGTGGCCTCGGGCGCACTGAGCTGTGCAGCGATCACTCGGCCATCCGCTCCGCTCAGCACCGCGATGAGAAATTACCCGACGCGGTGTGCCGCGCACCCCACAGCGGCTGGAGGGTCTGCCTTGCGAGGTGTGTGGCGGGCGCTGGTTGCGAGCGGGGCCAATTTGGGTTTGGCGTTTTCGCCACAAGAGAAAACTAATTACCACCATCTGGAAATGAGTTGTGCAATCAAAACTAGATTCGTGGGCTAGTAGGTTAATAGAAGATGAGAGGCGTCATTACCAGTACTTGAATTATTATTATTTATGTTATTTGTTTTTTGTGGATGCACACCAAATCTTTGTTTTTTGAAATAATTGATCTAGAAGGCATTCGATTTTTAAAATTTGCTCGAGCAATATATCTTGAAGAAACCTCTTAAAATGTTGATTCAATGCGTTTGAGATTACATTATGTATTTACAAACTAGTATATAAACTTCACGCTCGATTTAGGACGCCCCGAGACCTCAACTAGAAAATCTGTTTTCGCACTTCTGGGGGGTAAGATTTCTCTGGCAACAGCCTGGGGTGATCCAAGGTCGTGCTCGGCATTGGAAGTCGCATCGTTTCGCAACCTCTTTCGTTGCTCGCTCGAGTCAGCCCAACAACCAACGAATACTTTGCAACGTTTAGTGCTGTACTATTGCTCATAAGTTTTCTTGTAGTTGTTGATATCACTTCAAAATTTAACTATACAAGTTTTCGATTGTACTACTTGGTGAAACCTGATAAAAATCTAAGTGTCCTTCATGGTGAATATTACGTGTTATCGTATACAGAAAGAATCTCATCGATACAAAGTAATGTAAATAAACATTGTAAAACTGAGCTCACCAATTATATTCATAATTTATTTCTTAGGAGTATAAAACACACGAACAACTTTTGGTTGTAGAATATATTATAATTGTGTAATTATTTCGAAAAAATGGGGTTTTAAATTTTCCTTCGAAACACGCTACTCCATGGTTCGAAGCAATAGAGCTATGCACAACTTACGGTGTTGCAGGTCGACGCTTGTGTATTCGGACCCTGCATTGCTTGCAAGGCGTCAACTGCTTTCTAGAACATCGTGTTAAACAGACACTCTGTCGAACACGGCCGCTCGCTTGCGTTCACGAGGTGAGGAACGAGGGTTTCCACTGTGACCTTGGTGCCGCCTGCAGACGTAGCTCGCGAACGTAATCCAACGATTGTTGCTCTGTGGCGAAAGCTGACTGCTAAATTATTATTTGTGTTAATATTGTATAAAGTTTACGAAAAAAGTTTTCGCAAATTTTCGCGATACAGAAAGAATAGATATATACCTTTAATACGCCTGTATAATAATTATTATTAATATATAATTTATAATAATAAATTTATAATAATATAATTAATTTATTATACACACACACACACAACATATATATATATATATATATATATATATATATATATATATATATATAAAACACACACACACTCAAAATGTTTAAATTTACCCTCAATGCACCAAGTAAAAAACTGATTATTTTATTTTAATAGATCATTGCTTTTCTTTAGTAAAGAAAATAAGAATTAACACAGCTTTTGAGGCAATAACTGTCAAACGGACATATCTAAAAATGTAATGAATCAGGTATCAATTATCGTACCGACACTTCGAAGTAATTTGTGCAAACATTACTTTTAAGCGGCAAATGCTCTAAATGAAGAGTTCGCAAACTCAACGGAACTCGTTATTTTGCCCGCGATCTTGACGTGCCTGGCTTACACCATTACGTTGATAATAACGATAATAACAAAAAATTAAATTAAAGGAAATGTGCTTTGTCAGAGTATTTATATCTTTTGCTACGTCCAGACCACAGTCCTTCAGTGGATTATGAGCCCAGAGTATCTCTAAACATCTTCCAAGGTTCAACGCAGTCGTCTCAAGCCTCTGATATTCCCCTCCCTTTCGCTGTCGTGAAGAGGGGAATCGAGGATTTCAGGCTGCTACCCCTAAACCGCACTCGAGCCTCTGCTGGCAGTGCAGCTTTGCCGAGCGCCGAGAAAAGTTCCTCAGAACGCAGCGAATCGGCAAAGGGCCCAAGACAGCTCGCGCTTCCAGTGGATGTTTTCCTCGGGAATGAATTTCTGTGGCTCGCTGCGGGGAAGAGAACTAAAAAAGGTATGATTTCCTCTTTTTCTTCTTGCGTTTATATAATCTTCAATAAACTGTTACTGGTCTTTCAAGGATGAAATTGTTTTAACAGCGTGCCTCTACATTTACGCCGCAGACGATTGACTGTAAACAGAATTATTCTAGTCAGAGTGCAAACAGAATAAAACATCCAGAGGCATGCAGTATTGCATTTTATTGGCTTCTGTGTTTAGAGACTTAATTAGAATTTGATGATCGTGCTGCGTGAATAAAATGTACATTTTTAATTGTTCCATTCCTTTAATTCGAATTGGGTAGTTTGCACTGGTTTATTTATTTTTTATTATTTATGGTTTATTTATTCTATTTTGTTTATTATTTCTGGTTCGTTTATTCTTTAAATTAATTATTTCTCATTAATGAATGCTTAAGAAACAGTTTATATAATTAAAATTATTAATACGTTTAATATAAATGGATAATACGTTAATAATAAGGTTAGATAGCTGATGCATAAAAATAGTAGTTATTTGGTTTTAAAGTTTTCTGCGATCTGATATAAGATGTATAAACAACAAAATACGTTGCGAATGCGGCTATCTGGAAACAGCATCTTTAATGTTTCATAATCACCACCTTGAAAGTTGTAAGTAGCAATGAAATTTCCAATAGAGTTCTCAGAAAACAGGAAGGTCGTGTTCATGAAAGAGGAGTGCATTTTAAAAATAAACTCAGGATTTCATATTGCATCATTGCTATTCATTGTATGAAGCACTTGTTAGTAGTGCAGGGAAACATAATAAGTAATTACAAAGACTTGTGATGGATATGATTCGCAATATAGATTGGAAAATCAAATTTGACGAGAAGATTAAGATGATAAACGATAAAATGGACAATGTTTATTGAAATATTTGCTTGGCATTAAAATCAGTTACGTAAACTATACATTTAAACGCATAAACTGATGAAATAAAAGAAAATTGTTGAAGGAACTTTGTATAGTCAAGTAAGTTCAGAAATATCTACTTTCCTTTTGCAAGAAGTATAGAGAGAAATCATTAATTATATTTTGCTTGACCAAAACAATCACACTGGATTGAACGAAAATGTTGGTGAGAACATCAATTTCTTCCTGATATTGTTGCCTGGTCAGACCTGTAAACGTTTTCACGACGTAGGTCATATTCGTTATTAAAATCTATTGAAAGCATTTGACTACTCGGCGTTACCGCAGACGGTCTGAGAGTGTTTGGTAGTTGATAATAACTAGAGAAACATGTGAAATATTGTCATTTTATGCATCGCAATCAGAATAGATGTAATCCGCAATTTAACATTAATGGTTCCTTCGTTTCTACTTTACCATTTAGTCTGACACACAGTCGAGTTGCCTCGTATTTTATCTCTTTACTCTTAGGCCTAACGCGAGCTGGGACGTTCCACCATGGACGGATGGTGCAGATGGTGTATTTAGAAAATTTGAATGCAGTTTTCCGCAAGGGTGGGCGCATTAGGAGGACACAGTCGGGACGGAACAAATCCGATCCTCCCATCATTCGCGAAAAATACGAAGGAAAGATCTTTTGAACATTGCGACGTGCCAGTCTGTCAGAAACACTGAGGCTTTCGGCTAGTCCGCGCGCGCGCGCATTTGGTCAGGATGGCCTTTCAGTTGTTTTGAGTTTTGTGGTTATGTGAAGTGTGTGGAGCAAATATGGAAGTGTCCAATATAATTTTGTTGATCTAGCATTACTTTGAATTGTGCAACGTGATATTCAGTTTAATTTGATACACCACTCGGAAGAGTAATTTAGCTGATTAGCTAAACCATTCGTACGAACTTGTAACTTTTGTCATTTTTAGAATACTAGATGTTTATAAGAAGCTGTTCGATATGATTAAAAATGAGTACATGATGTGCAAGGTGAATAAATCCTAATAAGTAAGAAAAGTAAAGTAAAAATTAACCCAGAAATAAGAAAGCACCCAATTTCAACAATTCGACAGCTTGTACATTTCTCGGTTAATATTTTTAACAAATATATTCATTTCTTTTGTAAATAATATACAATTTACAAGTTTCAGGAGTGTTTCTATGCTTCTGCAATGCAAAGTTTTGCATAGAAAACATTTTTTCAAACCAACTTTTGAATGCTTATTGCAGTTGAACCATTCAGAATATCCAAGTAGTTTATTAGAAAAAATATGCATAAAATTGTCTTACTTTCCAATTTTCGACGATTTCTCCCCGGACACCTGTCTATATGAAATTTTTCACTCCTGTTCGTATTCCCGAAAAAAATTGTATGACTTATGACCGAATAATCGAATATATTAGAGTGATTTATTTTATTTTTCCAAACAATATCTTTTTACATAAAGTGTGGTGTTCAATTCCACGAACAAATCGTTAATCTTTATTCTAGGTTCTATTTGCTCTGTAAAATAGTCGTCTCTTTTTGTGGTTTCTCATTCAAAATGTTTAGTAGCGTTTCAAATTTATAATGAAATATTTTAGTGAATTGAAATAGTTCATCGTCAACCCAGTGAAGACATAATACATGAACTTCCCATTTCGTCATTGTGGTTCAATTTATATAATGAACCCAGAATCTGGGCATCTTCAACTCCTTGCCTCATGTTCTTTTCCGCTATTAGAAAAGAAATACAAAGCAAATTGCTTCTTTACTTGACATTACGAAGCCGTCGCGCACAAAGCAGCCACAGAACGAAGAGCCAAACTGACTCTGCAACTGTCCGAAGTAACGATCCATCCTGTGTTGTCCCTTTCATGAGCGACACTGCAAACGCAAGTAGGAGTTCCGTCAAGTGGTGACAGATGGACAGATTGGGTTGCAGTATAAATGTCTAGTGCGCTAGCACTCGATGAGTTGGGGATAGCAATATGAGCAGTGTTGATATTAGCGGATATGCGTCATATTCAACAACTGTTTGGTTATACAGAATACGCCGTAACTGAAGATAACATTTATGTGATTTGTATTTCCCTTGTGGTGGGCATTTATGCGATATGAGAATGAATAAACATTATTTTTCAACACGATAGGAATGCATCTTGACACTTTTTCACACAAACATCATTAGTTTTTACTCTCTCTCTCTAGTACTTACTTTACTGCTCATTCCGCATTTTCAGAAACGTTCAAATGTCATTTTCTCAAAAATTGGTTGCAAATTTTTTCTTCAAACATTTCTAATGGATAGTGCTAGTTTGCACTGTTTAATATGACGTAAAGTTCATTTTGGTATATTCCTTTGTTTTTTCAAAAATTACGCAAATGTAATTTTTTTCAAATATCTCACACTTGCTAATACGCACTTTTCCAGCAATCTCTTTTTCAGAATTGCATTTGAGAGTGGATGTGCTTGAAATGAAGTTTTTCTAAAACTCAATAGATTCCTGTGGAAAAGAGCTTCAAATTTCGCTTTTACAGTAACGCTCAAACGCCTTTTCTTAGAAAGGGCTCGAAATTTTTCAACGACAATTTTCACACGGGACGAGGTGTTACTCTTTTTTAATATTTTAGAAGTAATATTTCAAAACTACCAGTCTAAAAACGAAAAATTAAGAAAATTTAAAACATATATATTTAGGGCGACGATAGATGGCAGCCGCGAAAAGAATGGGGGCAAGACCGTAAAGCTAACCCACACGAAGGAAAATATACAATTTTACTACGAGAAATCTGTGCCATTCCCTAGAACCGCTAATAATAATAATAATAATATTATTATTATTATTATTATTATTATTATTTATTCATTCACAGTTCACTGGTACATAGATTGTAGTCATACAGATACAATACATCAAAGCATGACAACAATAAAAATCAACTGTAATAGACTAATAAAAATTTAACATTTATAATATTCATAAATACTAATGTAATTAAAATAGCAACTAAACACACTCATTACTTCCCAAGAATTTTCGGAGCAATGTGCACGTACAAAGTATGACACATTTCTGGATATTGATGATTGCATTTTTATTTATTTTCAGCGTTTCTAGTGAATTCTTTAGTCTTCGGGATGACGCCCGTTGCTGAAAGAACCACGGGAACGGTTTTGATTTCCGAGATGTTCCATTGCTCCTTCACGACATGTGCCAATTCTTTGTACTTCTGGATCTTCGTATGATATGCTGTAGCGAGATTGCTGGTGTCCACAACTGCCATGTCTACAAACCATACTTTCTTCTCATTTTTATTCTAGAGTGTTATATCCGGTCTATTATGGTGTACTGTACGGTCCGTCAAAATACTACGATCCCAGTACAATTTATAGTTATTGTTTTCTAGTACATTCTTTGGGATATACTTGTAGTGTGGTGTATCATGGCATGGTGCTAAACCACAGATCTTGACGAGTTGGGCGTGGATAATTCGACCCACCATATCATGCCTGTTCTTATACTCCGTTGGGGCAAGTACACTGCATCCTGCTGTAATATGTTGAATTGTCTCGCCGCGTTGCCCACAGGCCCGGCAGTTATCAGAGGTCATCTCTGGATTTTTGATGACATATTTGAGATAGTTTCTGGTTGCAATGACTTGATCTTGAATGGCAACCATGAACCCCTCAGTCTCTGGGTAGAGATATCCAATGCTGAGCCATTTGTACGACATGTCTACGTCTACATTTGGATTGGCTATTTCAGCTGGGTATCTCCCATGGATTGCTTTGTGCTTCCAGATATCTATCACTTTGGGATCTATCTCTTGGGATCTATCTCTATTATTATTATTATTATTATTATTATTATTATTATTATTATTATTATTATTATTATTATGTGTTTTAGATTGATATTTGGGCAAGGGGGAAGTTGCATTACTTGTCTCGAATGAAACCCGCCAACATTTCAACGATTGTTCTCTTCCTGTTCGAGCCCAATTGCATGGCGCAACATTTCAAGCGATAGCAAGGCCGGCAGGCGCCGGGCGGCGCTTCCGACCTGCGCAACCGCTCCGCCGGCGTCTGGGGTGCTTCCATAGCCCGGCGCCGGGGACCGGTCAATTACTCTCCGTGACACCCGATTCCAGCGGGCGATTCACACGAGCACTCGGGATAATTACTTGGCGCGTGGCCACGGCCGGCGGGGCGGCAGCGGCGGCCGGTTCTCTCTCGGCAGCCGGCGGAGCCCCTCGCGCTCCTCCTGACTTCGTGCCATCGGACTCGCAAATTGATTGTTTGATTGAGATTCCGTCAACTAAAGAGGTCGTTAGTCCCGTAAGTGTAGTGTATGCTTTTTCTCTCGGGAGATGGCGGTGGTCTTCTCCCTCTGAATGGAGAGATCCGGCGTCGACCTACCGTCGACTAGCGGGGTTTTCCCCATCCTGGTCTCTCAATAGGGAGGATCGCCCCAGCCGGGACAAGTTCTAAGTCCCCGACCGGCGTGTTTGGTTGTGTAGTGCATATTAGTGTGGCTGTGTAAAGGGTGAGGATAGGATAAGGAAGAGGAAGGAAAGATCGCGCGCGGTCCGTGGTCCGTTTATTAGGGTACTGTTTCGGCGTTCGCCTGGTGTTGATCGGAGAAACAACGGAAAACTACCGATCAGAGCAGCCGGCCGCAAGAATTCTCCATCAGACAGTGACTGAATTCGACCTAGCTCACAAGCCAGTGTCGAAAATCCTGTCGCCGTTGGGACTCGAACCTAGGACCTCCCGGTCAGTGGCACTGCAGTAACATCATTTGATGCATTGAGCCACCGCTTGCGGTGGGACCGGCAAAGGTGGCTGGGTCGAGTTCAACCACCATCTGGAGGGAAAATTCTTGCAGCCGGCTGTTCTGATGGGGAGGTTTTCCGTGATTTTCTCCGCTCAGTTCTAGGTGAAAGCTTGAGCACAACCCTAAGTGAACGGGCCACGGACCCCGCGCTATCTGTTTTCTTGTCCGTGTCCTTTTCTCTACCTTTACTTACACACACTTACTCACATGCACTACACTGCCATTGGGAGACCAGTCGGGCGCTTAGAGCTTGCCCGGTTGGGGCGGGGCCATGTTGATGGGAAATACTTGGTTAGAGAAAATCACAGCAAGCCGACGTAAGTCGGCACCGTATTTCGGCAGCTGGCAGGAAAAGTCCACCGCCAACTCCCGCAATAAAATATGCGCTACACTTACGGGATTTAAATCCTTACTAATGAGATTCACGCGCCCGTTCACCGTAATGAGTTGACGCGCCCGGAGTATTAATCAATCAATTGAGTCATCGGATGGACGATGGGGTCCCGACGGCGGCGCGTTTTCGACACTTGCTACCTTAGTCGAGTTCAGTGGCTGTTTGAAGCAGAATTCTCGGGGCTGACTGCTCTGACCGGTAGTTCTCCCGTAAATACCAGACGAACGCCGGAGTAGTTTCCTAACGAACGGGTCACTGCCCGCCCGTGATCTTTCCTTCCTCAGCTTTAAACCCTTCTTTACCCTCACTCACATTCCTGAACTGCATTGCTGCCATCACTATTTGTGGAACATTCTATATTACAGAAATATTCTGAAAAATTGTATGAAATTGTATTGAAAATGGAAGAAATGACGTAGAATATAATTTATTCCGATACCTAATGAAAGGAAAGAACACAAACACAAGAGTTCCCACTTAAATTACTAATTTATAATAAATATATAACTGTCGACATGCGACAGAGCTGTTACAGAGCATTTTACAGATACATCTGTAACGTGTTTTAAGGCCTTATGTAATTCTAAATCCAAGTCTTCTTTCAATGTGTGGGTGCTTATCTAGAGCCTTCGATTAGTTCCGGGGCTCCCAAAAGGGTCTGTACCGACCCTTGGGACCCATGAAATTACAAAGATAGTGATGATTAAGAGGTCGACTAGAGGTCAACAACCGAACATGAAACCGCCATAGATCAATATACTCTCCCCACGAATTTCCCACTTCATTCCGCTTTAATTTTCTGTCATTGTTACAAAGCCAGGCAAAATGCACGGTAAACGATGCAATAAATACAAATTACACTGTAGATCGGTTGCCAGCCATTGCCACTGTACTAAATATCTCTGCTTCTTTGGACTTGAAAATACATCTATTGTGATTAGAATATACGCTGTTGCAGTAGAAGCATACCGTTCTTGTCTAAGAAACAGAGCCAAAAGATGGCGTGACGCCAAAAAGAAGTGAACGTGGAAGGGATGTTGGCAACCCTGCTATCTTCGCAAAACGTACTGTATAGAAAAAGCAGTTTGATAAATATATACATACACATTTTCTAAAAAATCGCTTCACGGCATATCCAAAGCAAACGATTTTCAAACGCGTGGTATTGTGACATTTAAAATTATGATTTTGTTGTTAAAATATTTATATTATATAATAATTCTTGTTGCTAATATCATTCTGGAGCTGCTGAAAACGGAGCGAATATTTGCCGTACCTGCTGTTATCAATTCAGCTATCTCATTCCACTTCCTGCAGCTATCTGAAAATACCGGATGTTAAACCTCACCACACCTTGACCATGGAAGTTTACTGGGATAGCTAGAATATGTTATCTGTATCAGCAATATTGTTGAGAGATAAGTTAATAATGTTTTGGTGTTATGGAAATGGCACTGTGGGTATTTGAATACACAGCTTTTCTGTACAGTAGGCAGGAAGTAACGAATGTTCCCTTTCAAAGGAATGACATAATCAGGCCAGTGACTAAGAATGTTGGTCACTGAAAACTCTCTCCCACACTATTTAATCTTTATACAGCTGATATACCATCTACCCCTCATACCTCCATTGCTCTGTTTGCTGATGACACCGCAATATATTCCTCAAACCGTGATATTGATACCGCACAAGACGACCTGCAACACCACCTCTTTAAGCTCTCCGACTGGGCCAAGAAATGGCATATCCGGATAAACCCTGCGAAAAGCCAAGCCAAAATCTTCACGCTCCGTAGACCAAATAATCCTCCCCCTCTCAACTATCAAGGAGAAAATATAAATTGGCTCCCAAACAACAAACCAGTTAAATATCTGGGAGTACTTTTTGATAGGCGGCTCACATGGAAATCAAATATTCTCCACAGAATAACCCTGGCAACCCGTAGAACCCACCAATTATATCCCATACTCAAAAAGTCATCACCCTTGCAACTCCACGTCGCTACTCACCTATACCAGTCAATGATCCGCCCAATTTTATCCTACGCCTCTCCTATCTGGGCTTCAGCCAGAAAATCGAACATCCAAAAAATGCAGATTTTCCAAAATAAATTCCTCCGAACCATCACCAAAGCTCCATGGTTTGTACCTAACTCCCAGCTACATAACGAACTCGGCATTACTCCTATCTCCGTCCATTTCTCCCTCCTATCCTCTCGCTTCTACCCTAAAATTCCCCAGATTCCCTCAGCCGTACACTTCAAAATCGGAAAACAAAATCCTCACCACAATAGACTAAAGCGAAAACTACCGCGACAGTTCTTCGACCCTCCTTGATTATCATGTACCCGATGTGGCTTCTCACATTTAATTCACTCAATGTATTCATGTCTGTAAGTTTTCCCAATCAATGTCAATGTAATTATATGTAACATCACTGTATCGTACGCGGATGCTAAGGGCCTTCGGGCCAAGCAGTAATAAATGAAAAAAAAAAAAATCTGAAATATATGTAATTTTAATAGACATCATTTTGAGAAATTTTCTACTATCAAATTCAAAATTTGAATTGTGATAATTAATGAATTATTTATCATTTGTTCAGTATAATACTAAAACTCAAATACGGCTGTAACAAGTATTGTACTTCAGTTTCTGGGTCAATGACCTTTATCTTGATCGATTTTTCCATTTGATTCATTGAAAAAATTCTGAGATGGCCCTTGTTTTTCTTCTATGCAAACATGTAGCTTCACTGTTGTGCACATTTTCTTGAGCTCTATGGGATGTTAATGGGGAATATAGTTATTCAGATAGTCGTTCTCAACATCTTGCTGCAGTAAGTCTTCACTTGGAGCAAGATGATGAACGAGCCAATATATGTAGCTTGTTTGCCGTTCAAAATAGTTTTTGGGAGCGAATATTATCGTATTATCAAATTACCTGGAAGACTCGTTACTACCTTTGTTGTTAATTCACCTTAATACAGTACAAGAGCTAGGGTACGGATTCCAGAGCCGAAGAAAATATACACAGATTGCACTTCTCCTTCACAGTAGGCTTCATAATAACTTTCAAGTAGATACGTAACACATTTAAAGGTTTTTACATAAAATAAATATAAATGTTGTTAGGTAATAAAAGAAGACCGGGAAAACTAAGATTCTTTGTGAAGAATGAATTCTAAATATATTTCACTAAATTGCAGGAACATAGCTTGATTAATTGAAAAGTGTGATATTAAGTGAAAAATGGATTTGATACGGCAATTTTGCTAAAATGAACTTGAAGTCAATTATATTTGTAAAAATCACTGGCGATGGTTGCAAGCTGAATGCGTGTATTATAAACATTCTTGAAAATATTCTCAAGTGACCGCTCACGGAATCTCCCTTTAGCACTCAAAAATAAAATACTCAAGAACAGAGAAGCTGGAAAATCATAATAGGTAAAACTGCGGATGTTTGTAATCGTTTACAATACATATAATAACAAGGTCATCACCTTACATCATTGAGTATTCCGACCGTATTTTTTTTCCAGTATGTTTGCGGAATGCAAATTGCTACGCTATAACTTTGAGCCAAGAATACCAGATATATAAGAAATAAAAAAAGTATGTTTTTAACCATGTTATTGTTCAAATACAGTTATAGTTATGATGAAATTTAAATGTATAAATTAAAACTCAGGAAAAAGATTTGGTATTTTCGTTAACTTTACGATTCATTAATATATTACAAAACTCCGATTAAAATTTGTGATTGCGTTAAAAAAGGTACAGAGCGCATCTCTCTAGCTTGTAAGTGACGCCTTTTAATTATACAGTAAATAAAGAACACAATATTCCGTTCTTAGCAAAAGTGCTAGAAATAAATGCTCAAAATATATCCTACGAGTAAAATCGTGTTTATAATAATAATAATAATAATAATAATAATAATAATAATAATAATAATAATAATAATAAAATAATAATAATAATGAAATTATTTTTATTATTAAATTTCAAAGTAGTTGACGAATCTTGAAGCTCTCATTTCATACCTCTAATGCAACGAGAGCAGACCCTCATCGCGAAGCCCCCGCTCAAACAGGGAATGGACTATTGCCGGTGGCTGCGCGATGGATATGTGCCGCCAGCCGCTAAGCGCACTCACCTTGGCGCGTTAGCGCACCAGGCACAGCGCGCGCCTCTGCCGCCACGCCCCCCGCGGCGGCGGCGGGGGGTGATGAGACGGGCGGGCGGGGGTGGTGGCGGGGCGGGCGGGGGGGGCGGCGACAGCGGTGGTGACGGGGGTGGTGGTGGTGTTGGCGGCGGGTGTGTGAGCGGGAGCGACGACGGCAGTGGGGACGGTGGAGGTGGTGACGGAGGCGGTGTGGTGGGTGAGCGATGGCGGGGGCGGGGCGATGGCGGCAGCGGTGGTGACAGGGGCGGGCGGCGGCGCAGGCGGGGCGGGGCGGCCCGTGTTTACGCTCGCTCATGTCTGGGACCTGCGATGCGCCAATGCCATGCTGCCTCCGTCGCCGCCCCCACTCCCACCAGTTGCTCGAAATACGTTTCAAATACGCAAATAAGGGCAGAAACCTCTAGTTCGAGAAAACCTGCAAACCTGGCTAGGGTGATATTAAAGTCCCAGATGCTCACCCATCCAGAAACCCGTGTCCCAAGTTACTTAACCTCCGTGACTTCTGGACCATTGTTAAGCAATTCGGCTGCCGACGCCGGGTGGGATGAATATGTTTATCCTTTGTGTTATTTGAAATGATTACTGGCCGTATAGAAGTGAATTTCCAAAAATTGTGATGAATTGTGAACAAAAATATTTCGTTATAGTATCTTGAAAATTTAGAAAAAATAATTTGAAGCGCTAACAAATTGCCGCGCGGATGGCAGCAATGTTTGAGCCAGCCACCAGACGCCGCACGTTGATTTGAATACGCGGAAGGCGCCAAAAATGTCCAATACGAAGAAGCGTGGGAAAACCAATATTATAAGTGTTTCATGGTAGCTTGTTCTGATTTCCGTTCATCTTACGTTCCGAAATATAAGACGTAGTTTCATTAAAATAAATTAACGGAAACTTTCAAACGACAAGTGGACTGTGATGTGTTTACGGTCTCTATTTATGCTGGTTCATGCTTGCTCTTCTTGCAGTATCTCAGCCATTCTGCAAATAAATGACTGAACTGCAATATGTACTTACGTTATAGTTTCTTTGAAATAATCAAAGAAGTTATGGGATGACTACTCATACGATGAGTTGTAGGGAGTTATTACGGTACGTTTTTACGATTGGTCTCGATTCGAGCTAACGTCGGCAATGTCAGAGACTGCCATAGGTCCATTGCACACTGGTCCATTGTAGATCAGTAACTGGACAAAAATAGAAAAACGAAATATGGCCCAGAAACCTAAAAGCTGAACAAATGGGCTCGCAAAGAACCCCATCAAAGGAAACTGGCAGGCATGCTCATGAAAAGGTTGGATTAGATCGATTTGCGACCGCTCAGAGAAAGACAGCGATGGAACGTCCCCAGTATTTTTGCGAAGAGCAGAGAGAGAGAGAGAGAGAGAGAGAGAGAGAGACTGATAGGGGAGAGAGAGAGGGAGGGAGAGAGATTAAGAGGGAGAGGGGACTGAAAGGGAGACTGAGAGGGAGGGGGAGACTGAGAGGGAGGGGGAGACTGAGAGGGAGAGAGAGACTGAGAGGGAGGGGGAGACTGAGAGGGAGAGAGAGACTGAGAGGAAGAGGGGCGAGAGAGACAGATCATTATTGATGGCACTATTTTAACGTGGTATACAAAAGTATTGGGTGTCAAATGTGAGAAGAATACCTGGAAGCAGGGCTTGATTATTAGCGGAAAGCGTCGGAACGAGGCGCCTTTCGGAACCTCGGAAATAATTATTTAATTATTTTATATAAGTATAACTATTTCTATTAATATATAACTAATTTTTGGCTCGCTGTGGGACCCCAAATTTTATAAGTTAAGCACAGCTTTAAAGTAAGTTTTACATGGTTTCCAGTTTCTAATATAATTCATTGATTCAATAACTAATCAATAGCATTTATTCTCCCAAGTCCATTCTTGTATTGCAATGCAAAAAAAAAAAAAAATAAATAACTTCTTGGAATTCAAACTGACTTACAAAAGTAAACACTTCTTGGAATAAACGGATTTTGTACCAAACATTTCCCAGGGATTGTAATTTGATGCTGTATGTGTGTATTTTGCTACCGTTTGCGTCCTGGTGTTTTTGTTTTTAATTTCCGGATGCGTCATGCGAGGAGAGCACTTCAATCTTTTTTATCAGCATGTTTGCGCTCAATATGCGACGTCCGAGGAAAATAGCAAGCCAGAACACCATCCAAAACCCGCGAACCTTTCCCTGAAAGGTGAAAGAGATTTTTTTAATCTAGTGACTGTTTTAAAAAGGGGCTTGTTTAGAGGTAAAATGGAAATAATCGGAACGCTTTTAGATATCAAAGTAACATTACAAAATACATAGTTTGAAGGATTTTTAACTCTTGTAAATTACGTTTTAAAGAAAAGGTACTCTTGAATTGCTACTTGTGCATTGAAGACTATTATTGTTCCTGCACATTTTTTTAACATTCAAAGATTATGTTAAAGTTTACCCTGGGAAAGAGACGGAAAAAATTTAGAGTTCTGGAGAAAATTCATCAGAGGTTCTGGAAAGATGGAATTGTCGTAGTCTCTCTTCCACGATATATCACAAATAATTATGGGGACATGACCCCAAAACAATTTTTGTAAATCGTGAAAAATAGAGTTAACATGAATAGATGGTCACATTTTAAAAAGGTCTTTACAATTCTCCTTGAGTTGGGTTAGCCTCCGATAATACTCAATATTTTCGTGTTTATGCCTTAGAAGACGCGTGTGTAAATGCGACTTTGTAAATCTGGTATTTCGTGTACGACGGAGCATGCATCAGATGTGCTTAGCCAATTCTCTGAAAATGCGCAAGTGAGGCAGTGGCGCAATTTGCGATAAAAGCAAGAAAGCCTTAGAGAATAATGTCAAATTTAAAAAATCGTATGAAGAACCATGGTTGTCATTTTCACATTCAAATACGATTGGGGAAGCAATCGTTACCGTGTGTAGGTGAGGCACATGACCTGTTGTTTCGAGAATGAATAATTCGTCATCGTTCGAAGGATGAGACTTTCAAGCAGGGCTGACTAGGTTCATTGTAAACTCAGCAAACGAGTTCTTGAAAGTCCTTTACTCACTAAATTATTCATTGTAATGACTTCTTAAAACTGTATACGCTACTATACTAAGTAGTAGCAGATTAAGAATTGCTAGTTTCGACTCGATGGGTACGACCCACTGTGCGGATAACAAATACAACAGTGAAAATCACAGAATACATATTATTTGCATATTTTTACGCCAAATAATGATTCAGTTTTCCAAAGCTTACCTATTAACAATTTTCGGAAATCGGACTTCCCACTGGTGTGAGGGTTCACAAGCGAAATTCTTTTTTATACTCGCCGGTTTACGTGATTGAAGTATATAAAAACAGAATTATGACTCGCGTTTTATGTTTCGTACTATTCGTTACTATTTGTGTCAGTACTCTCTTAAAGACTTCAAACAGGGGATTTTAAGAAGCCGGGCGGTCATAAATTATTTGGGGTTCGAATTTTCAGAAATGAGTCACAAAAATCACGACTTTGGTACTCTTCTTTATTATAAATTACTTTCTATATTTATTTTAAAAACATATTTTTACAGCCATAATAGTTGAAAATAATTTTAATTGGAGGTTGCTAGGAACAACGTACCCACGTTTTGTGACTGAAACATTGCGCATGTATTTGAAACCGCCCACTGTGAAACTTCTAAAAACTTTCATACTACATTAAAATATTGAGGAAAGATCGCTCGCGCTGGTGATCCATCGTTTGCGTCACCACTCTCGCATTCGACTGGAGTCTCTTTCACCAATTGTCACAAGAGCCCACGGAAACAAAAGAGATGAGATGGTTGACTTAGGCTCAGCTCTTCAGCTGGCGTCGAAAACTCGCTATTGTTTAGATCCAAATCTAGCTTCTCCTAATCTCAGAAGCTATAGCTGTGAATTTCGTGTAATGAAAGGAAGAGTATTGCAAAGCAGACACAAAAAGAAATTGAAAAACTACAAAAGCACAACGTACAAAGTCTGCATGTCAAATATTTCAGAAGTAGTGTCGATATTGTATAACTTATATACAAATATAAAAGAAATACTTGAAATATTTATTATAGAAAAAATATTATCGGTGCTTTTCTGGGGTGGGGCACCCGTTATTTTTGTTCGCTTTTGCCTGAACTGGGTCCGCAGTGCGGCCCCTGCGACATGCCACGCCGAGACGCCACCAACGCTGCCGCCTTCGTTGGCGCCGCCCGGTGTGTCAGCTTTGCGGCGCCGCCCCGAACCAGATGAAACGGGAAATCCGGCGGCGTTAACAGGCTGGCGATGCATCTCATTAGCACTGACGCGAAGATAAAGAGCTGAGGCTCGCAGTGATTGCACAGGCATAGCTGTTACACGTAGCAAAGAGGGATTCAATTTATGGCGCTTTGAGGGAGGCGGAATACAGAAGTAAATTATTTTAGGCTTTCATATGTTTTATGACTAGTAATCAGTGAAATACTTGCATGACGCTTTGGCTGACATCACAAAGTGTTACTTGCAGATAAACTTGTTTCGTTAATGATTCCCAAACTGAAAAAATCTAGTTCTACTAAGACCTCCAAATCAATTCCAATGATTTCGGAAACAATCTAAGACCTTCGGGAATATCTGAAAAAGAAGAGAAAAACACTCTTCTATGGTCTTTCTCGTTGAACTAAAAATATTCACAGAAGGCTCGATATTCTCGTCAGTTTTCAAACAAACGAGAAAAACGCCGGTTATACCGCCTTTTTCCCGCCAAATAATCCCTGCTCCCCCGTTTCGCTGACGCTCTCAGCTCTCTGCACAGTCGCTTGTAACGCGTCGCTCACCATACTGTATATTCGAATTCAGTCGCTGTCTGGATGAGAATTGTAGCGGCCGGCTGCTCTGATCGGTAGTTTTCCGTGGTTTCGCCGATCAACACCAGGCGAATCAGCATCAGGCAGTAACCTAACAAACGGGCCACGGACCGCGCGCGATCTTTCCTTCCTCTTCCTTGCCCTATCCTCTCCCCTTACAGACACACACACACTAATATACTTTCTGGGAGGCCGGTCGGGAGCTTAGAGCTTGTCCCGGCTGGGGCGGTGCCCCGCTGGTGGGAGAGTCCTGGTTAGGGGGAAACTCCACTAGCCGACGGTAGGTCGGCGCCGGATCTCGCCATCCAGCGGGGGAAGATCACCGCCATCTCCCGAGGAAAAACATGCCACACTTCCGGGACTAATGACCTAAGCTGTTGACGCGCCCGGAATCACTAACCAACCAAACCCTGCTTGGAAATGGAAAGTGCTGCTTCTCAAGTAACAAGCGAATCCTAGGATCGTGCCTATCCCCGCTATCGTCGCCACTAAAAGGACGGCGGCTGCCGCCCGCTCTTGAACTGCCACTTGGCGGCGACGCAGGCCCGTCGGCGCGGCGCGGGCGTGCCGCAAGGTCCTCGTCGTGCGCCCTGAGCGGGAGGCGCGCGCGCCGTCTTATTGCGCCCAATTGAGCCACAAAGCGCTGGCGTTGGCGCGCATCTGGCGCCCGCGGAACGCTCCGTCCTCTGAGCCAGGCAGCTGTACTGTATTATATTTTTGCTCTTCCATTTTTTAGACAGAACAGTTTTCATATTCACATTTATTACATAATACATAGTTCAACGTTTTGTGAATTATTCAATAAATGTTAATATGAAAAATGTTCTGTCTTTCAAATATGAAAGACGAAAAATATTATAATATATTGAAGAAATATAGACAAAGTAAAAAAATAATTTGAAGCAGCTGTACTACGATTTTTCCGTAGCTGCCTGTGACAGTTCATCCGCCGTTACGGTGCCACACAATGGGGAACATACACGTCACTACAGTGACGTCACTACGGTGGCGTTCAACGTTCCGATTGGCTGACAGCTGATTGAAGTGACAGGCAGCTATGAATAAATCCAAGTACACTGTTCCATCCTCCCGTTTGTCCGTTGAAGGCGGTTCGTGGCCGGAAGTTGTGCCGTCGCAATTGTGTTCCTGGGCACTTCGCGCGAACGTCGTTGATCGTACGTCTAATCTGCTGGATGCACGTGTGAAAATTATGGGATTATAGAAAAATTTCAAATATCTATTAATATTATTTGTCTAATCGTTACTGTCATTCGAGTGTCAATTTTTTAAAATTAAATTCATTCTGTAACTACAATTCATTACACATGAAGATTCCATTAAGGTTGTAATTACATTAATTAAAAAGTAAACGTTTCTTAATATATTTTATATTTAAAAAAGTTCTGTATTATTTGCACTTTTAAAGATATACATTGGTTTCTGTACAATTATTCTGCGTGCTCGTATTGCTTTTCTTCTCAAACAGTATTGTCTGTAATTCTTCTTTTTCTTACTATTATAGTTTAAAAATATAGCTACGTTTTAATAGTTTCCCAAAGTTTTAAACAATTGGGTTGAGGAAGTTCCAGATTCCTCCTACCTTGAGTGATGGATTTTTTAAAAAATAATTTGGAAGCGTCAAATTTTACTCTGCCCAAGTAGCAATTTCATCGCTCTCAGTTGTAACAAGTTGATTATGAACGAATTTATTGTAAATTGTAGTTTAAATTAAATAAACAAATACCGAATGGTAGTGATTTTGACAACTGAGCTCCCTCGAAAGGACCAGCGCTCCCCTGGAGCGAGGCGGCGAGTAGCACCGCAGTTATCGCTTGACTGACAGCAGCGCGAGAGCGAGTTTCAAAGCAAATTACCCGCCATCGTATGCGGCGGTCCCTCACAAGGTGGAAAGACGAGCTAGCAAATCGTTAACACGTAAGTAACGGGGCCTAGGAGGAGGCCGGGGCGCGGCAGCGGCGGCTGGAGCAAAGGAATTCCCCAGCCGCCGCCACCGCGCCGAGAGGCTGGAAGGCCTCCCGCCCCCTCCCCCCTCCCCGCCACCCACCGCCCACCTGCTGGGCTCACGCGGCCGCACAAACGCCGCCCCGCCCCACCCCTCGCGCGGCGATCGGCCGCCCCGGGCCATCGGAAATAGCGCACGGGCCGCGGGCGGGCGCGCGGGGCGGCGGATGCGGCGAGGTGGAGATGGAGAGGTGGCGCAGCTAGCAAGGGAAGTCGATGGAGTCATAATGGGCGGATAGCAATTAAAGGGAAAAATGGGTTAGAAAACGAATGAATAAAAGAGAGAAGAAAATACAAGGAAAATATTGAGTAGTTAATAACAAAGGAGTTGAACGAACTGAAACGTAAAGTGTCAGAAGAATAAAATGGAGATGAGGATGAAGAGAACGAACAAAATAGAACAGAGTAAGACAAAAGGAGACAGAATGGCGGCGGAAAAGAATTAGAGTTGAATCCTAGGTAATATAATTACTCAATGAAGTTCAGATATTGAGAAGTCGACGGTGCAAAAAAGAAGCGGATTGATGCAAACAGTTTGAAAAGGTAATTGATGAAAGATGAGTGGCTGATACTTCGAAGTGAGATTGGAAATGATAAACGGGCGCGGCAGAATGGGAAGAAGCAGTAAAGCAGGAACACACGTCAAGAGTTATTGAAGGCTGAGAAATTATAGGCATCGATAAAAGGGTTGAATTTAAGGAAGGTGGCAAAGGCTGCGACGTCGACTATAAAGTTGAACGTATAGGCAAAGATGAAGCTCGCAAGACAAACTGTATAAATAGCAGATGTGCCCGTTGAGGTGAAGCTGCTGCGGCTCCAGCCGAGGGAATGTCGATGATTGGCGATAATGGCGATGACGGCCGGTCCGCCGCGATGGTGACGGTGACGGTGACGGTGACGGTGACGGCGGCGGGGGCCCCCTTACGGGGCCGGGGCCGGGGGCCACTGTCGCCGGCACGGCCCAGATTACAGGCCGCGGTCCGCTCGCATGTTTATGTAACCGCCGCACACGTGTCCCGGGTTCGACGGCCCCGGCCCCGGCTTGGCCCCGGTGCCGGCGCTGCGCGGGAGGGCGTGTGGGGGCGGGGCATGGCGGAGTCCCGCCCCCCACCGGGGCCTCCGCGGAGAGGCGCCGAGGGGAAAGCATCCCCTAAGCACAACCCTGGGGAGCAATGACGGGGTTCCCCAGGGATTCCCTCGCTGGCACTGCTGGTCCTTCGGTCCCGCGAGGCGAGCGATTATCTGACATGGACGACCGTCCTGGGTCCACTTCTCTGATATTAAATAAGCTCAGGTTTTCGACATTTCAGAGATGAAGTGCAAAGAGTATTCTGACTAATGGTAATAATACTAAATAGCAAAGATTCAACACAGTGAATTGCGTTATACAAATCAACAAATCAGAGGTTGTTAAACGGAATAAAATGCTATTCATTGATAGAAAATCACATAAACGTCTACGACGAACCACTATTATCTAGTGGTTGATTTCAATGATATCTCATTAGTACTATTCACGATGGCTTCGGCTTAGAGATATACAGAAACATATTTTTCAGATTCATTTTTACTACTCAGAATGTATAAAATCTTCAGAGAGAAATTCATGTCTCTCTTGTTGGAGAATGAATTTGCTTCAGTCTGGAAGGATTTTGAATTGAAAGCCGTAGAATTGTAAATGCGCACTACTTTGTTCCGAAACCATCTTTTAGACTGACATTAAAAAAGAATAATACATGATCCCGTTTCTCTAAAAGAGGCATTATTTTCAATTAACACCATTTTACTACACTGCACTATGAAGCATGACATTTATTAGTGTTGCGATTTCGGAAATACAATGATAGTTTTGGAAAAACATTTGACGATGTACTTGACACGAAACGACAGAATACAAAACGATATTTGATCTCGTTCGAAACCAAAATACCCTCTATGCAGCTCTTGACGAACACAGCGCTTTAATACGATAAGAAATGTTTCAAGCATGCCAAATCATTAAAATATTGTCGTAAGCACTGAAAGATAAGAATTATAAGACACTCGTATTAGCTACCCGTTCTACTAATTGATTTATTAATTCCTAACTACTATTAATTCCTTGTAAGACAGCCACGTCAGATGTGTGTTCTTCGCGCAATAATCACGAATGTCTCAGAGGACGCACTATATAGGATAATACATTACTCGGATATTACATCACACAATTTTGCGGACGTTGAATTAGTAACTCACGATTTTATAAGCGATGACGGAGTGAAAACTGTTTGCCACTGCGAGAAATACAGTTCTTAAACAAATCAGCCTCAAAGGTTAGCTTCCGTCTTACAACCATTCAACGAAGCGCCTTGAAAGAGAAGCTATAATTTCAAAAATAAATTTATAGTATTTCTGACGTTCGTAAGATTCACAGGTATTAGACATGATGACAGCCGGAGCTAACTGCTGCTAACTGTTGGCTAAGAAATGAAACAGTAGTGAAAAGTATTGAATTTGTTTCGTCAGACTCCTTTCTTCTTTTACGAATTAATTGATTTTGAGAGATTTAATACACCAACTCGAAGGCATGCGATTAAAAATGGACAACCTTAGATTCCATTAGAACCTAGGAGGGCTTATAATTGGCGGACCAGAGACCATGCGCCAAATTTAAAAAGAGAAGTGCATTTTTATCTGGTAACAATAAGATAACTGATCTCTTGATAGGGGTCAGCGGATGTTCATGTTGTGTACGGTGATAACAACTGTTTTTACGTCTCTGAAAGTTTCAACGATGGTGTTGCAATCCTGCTTCCTGAAGTAAAAGTAAGTTCCTTAGTACAAATTTCAAAAGAATATTTTTTGCAATCAACTTCAGTGTAATGAGGATGTCGTTAATCATTTGGTTCTTACGCAAAAAATAACTGAATTCATGAACCCCATAAACATAAAAATACGATCTACTTCGGCCTAACAGCTTTACGTGTCAAAGTAGGTGGTTGTTTTGCACACCTTTTTTAAAGGTCGCTTTTCAACAACTTCGTTATATAGCGGCCACTGTGTTTGTTGTAGGGGAACTGTAGGAAAAACGCTTAAGGACAATTCAAATACACACAAACACTCATTGAGCAAGCGCGGGATTTCAATATTAGGGACCCCGGCTATCCAGGCCGGCTACACCCCTTCTTTATTTCTCCATATGTCACTGAAAAAACATTCATTTACTTTAATTATTTTCACTTTTAAATTAACTTCATTAACACCTGTTGGATATAGTCAAGAATGCCGCGGAAATACCTAGAAGCTGACGTTATCCTAACCACAACAATGAAGCACCTCTTTAGATTCAAAAGATACGAAAAAGAAACGGAAAAAAATTGAAGTCGAAGAGAAGACCGAAAATAAAAAAAGACAGAACAAGGCATACGAAATCCAGAAAAGAGAAACGCCAAATTGAAAACAAAATGTGGTTGTTAATTGGAATGGCCAAGGATTTTCTCGGTTGATAAAGAGGAGATACTGTTGACTGAAAGCAACGTATTAAAATGTTTTGGAAGTGGTCGAAGAAAAAAAGGACTTTATAAACAACTTCATAAATGGGACAATATTAAGAAAAAAACTGAATCCCGGAAGCCTGTTAAGAGGTATTTTACTTATCGATAATAGTAAATTCATAAAAAGTTCAAAAACTGAAATCCATTTTTAAAATATATCAAGATAGTATGATACTTACGCTTCCATTTAAAACTTCAATTTTCACTATGAACCAAAGTATTTCATTGATCAGAGATTTTAATATAACGCTTTTACTTATTGGCGTACTTTATAATAGGCCAAAGTAACTCAGACGTTAGCGTAATGTTGGTTCACAATAATTTTATATTTTAAATAAACCCTAACTGAAAGAAACGTTTTATCGTTTACACGCAAAGAATAAGATTCCGTGGTATTATAAAATAGGTAATATAAAATAGGCTCCAGAATTTGAAATTATCAATGAAAAGATTAATTTTTGGACAGTGAATATGAAATTTTAAAAAAACAGGCAAAGTAACCCGCATTTATGGAATCCGTGAGCGAGTGTTGCCGCAAATGCGAACACCTACACAACTTATGACAAATCTAGAAGAAAATTACTGAATGTGTGCTAAGAGGAAAGTGGAAAACAACAACAAAAAATGCACTGAGAAATAACTTCATTGTACTAGGTGTTACACATATGAAGTTGTAATTAGGCATACGATCCAACGACGAGAACTGGTTGTTCTGTCCATGTAGCTCAAGAATTTGATCATATGGTGTTTTGAAGATAGCAAATTGATTTGCATGACAGAATAATAGAAAATGTCACATTGGATACATTACTTAGGCAACAAAGCTTATTACAACATTCTGTATTTCATTGCCTGCCGTTTCAAAGCAAATATATTTTAAAACTTTTCGTGAGGTTATTTTAACCTCCAGTTTGCAGTTATTTCAGCTTCTAGCCCGGGAACATACCCTTCTGCAACCGGTAATTTTACCCGCGCGCGCTCCCTCTTCCTTGCCTGCCTTTTCTTTCTGTTTCTTCTTTTCGCGCTGCTTCGGCGCACGACCCGCAAACGAGACATCGACGCCCGGCCGTCACACGAGCTGCGAGCCCGCCAGCTGCGGCAGCGCCTGTGCTCCACGAGCCGGGACGCCGACGCGGCAGGAAAATGTCGGAGCTGGGGCTTACTCAACGGGCTAATAATCATAATATAATGTGTGATATACGGATACGTATGTGATCTTGTGCACGTATATGCATGGGCAGTCTAGAACAACTGGGGCCAACTACGTATCGGGGGCCCCTTTTTCAAGTTTTTTTTTTTTTTTTAGAGTTACAAATGACATATTTTAGTATTAAACTAATAAAATGCACTACAAAAGGAATTACATTATAATTTAACAATTACTACTAACAAATGCAAGTGGTTTTATGTTCAACTATTTACAGGATTGCCAGACCTGGAGAGCCTCTTCCTCAAATGTAAAACAAATCCCTTAATTTACTGGGTTTGATAAATTAATTTAAGATCTAGTGAAAACTTATTGTAATTAATTATTTTATATTTATCATAATTTTTAAAATGTTTATTCTTATTAAGAAAATAACAGTGGTCGCTAACGATCTGTTGTTTCTAAAGCGACCTAAATTAAATAAAATTCAAAAACTCCCTAATTATCAGGTAGACAGAGAGAAAACCATGTATAGAAAACATTTACGGAAATAAAATGATTGCATACAACTATGGGACCCCTCTGAAAATGTTTAGGAGGCAGGGGTCCCCTGGCTCTCCTCTGCGCATGCCTACGTGTGCACGATCGTAAATGCTTAATCTAATACTATGGCTATGTATGCATATTATTGCATCATTATAGAAATAAAGCAATAAGAAACGAATTAGGGACTTGTAACATAAGGAATACGATTAATAAATATAAAACATGCCCGTAAGTCTATAAAAGATTAGGCGGACTTGAATGAAGTAGATAGACCTATAAATATACTACCCCAAAATTCTACTGGCTTCTTCAGGCATCGTGAGTCTAATCTATTTTGTTAACGATGATAATGATGTTGACGAAGGTTTGCTAATTCAACAGATAAGAAATTAACAAAATAACTATATATTTTTCGGGCCTATTATTATTATTATTATTATTGTTATTATTATTGTTGTTGTTATTATTATTATTAACCATATGACGTATAAAATATTAACGAGTTACAACCAGGAACGAGAACAATTTGATGGAAGAATATATACGGCTCTTCGGGTCATTTGTCTGTGATACAGTTTTAGTTGACATTTGGCATACTGTCGTGCAGATTATATACTTCTTGGAACCACTGAAGGGACTAGCAAACAATACTTTTAAATACACGAAAACCAAGATGTAATTTTCCATTCTCAGATATCTTCCTTGCAGCCGACATCTCAGATTCAGAGCTTCATTTATCTCCAGGCCACTTCACCGCAACCGAGATACTAAGCTAACAAAATCGTCTGCGGGAGTATCCTCTTTTTCCATCAGACAAACGTCGGGAAAGTACAAAGTTAACGAGGGACGGACGCGTCTGGTGTTGGGCTAATCAGCTGCCACCGCCTCTTGCCAGATTGAAATGGCATGTCTCCAGCAGCCCCAGGCGCGGGTCCCGACCTCCGGAGCATAATTACGAATGCGATGCAGGGAAAGGAAAGAGAAAAAGGAAGACCCGCCGGAGTCTTTCACACCGCACTGGGCACTCAGTGTATATTGGTGCAAGGGATTTTTATTGAATGTTTTATGTCGCGAAGTGAAAGCATAACTTCGACAATAACACAAATTCCCGGGCCAGTTAAAATTGACAAATTATCTTGTAATTAAGACGCACGGATTAATGGCGGCAGATTCCAGCCGAAGTTCCTTTCGAAGACAAACGACTTTTTCTGTTTTCGTTCACGTTCATTTTCACTCCCAACAAATTTTTGAAGGTCAATTTTGAGGGTGTTGACACAATCCCATTCATTCCCACAATCCCATTTGACACAATCCCATCCAGAGAATTCAGTTATTTCAGCATATGATAGGTATATGGGTGGTGTTCACAGTCATACTACTAACTGAAAATGCGAGGTCGGTTGGCATCTGCCGTTATTATCCTGAGTGCCTCAATTGGTATAGTGCAGTTGAAGTCAGATGAGATGTAAAATTGGTTAAAAATAACAAGATGAAAATATTATTTCTTATTTGTACATGCAATATCGCTAATGTTTCATAATCATCCTTCATAATATTATCACTATGTAGCAAATTTAACCGCGTGCTGTAATTACGAAATCTGAGTGCAGAAAATAATTTCTTTCAAGAATTCAGTTATTTCGATTTTCTTCACGAATAACTCTTGCGGTAATAAGAATCGATGTGAAGTAAGGATGATTCTTGCTCAACTTGGCATATGAGAAGACCTGGTGATCGAAGAACGCGATGGAAAACATAAGCATGGTGACAGACGGAACCTGGGGTAAACAACTTTTATATTGTTTCTGATCTTCAGAGATTGGTTCAAACTCAACTACCCCGGTTGTGTTTGTCGGTAACCTGACGTATTTCCTTATTTTGTATGGAACGAATCACTCGAAAAATTGCCAACTGCACATTGCGAATCTTACGGCGTACTTTGGCGAAGGACCAAACCCGGTAGTGTCGAACGTGAAGGTAACGGCTTAAGGTCGTCAGAGAATTTATGGCACGCGTCAGAATCGAGACCCCTGGACGACTGTTCTGATCAGTGATTTTCTTCGTCACTTCCCGGTGTTTGTTGAAACAACGCGTAAATGATACAGGCCATCCAACACGCGCGATCTTACCTTCCCATGTCCTTCTCTTCCCGTCCCTGGGCGTCAATGACCTGCGATATTTCAGCGATATCATCATTGCCTCTGCAGAATACCCGTTAGGAGATTCTAGGATTCGAGAACTGCGGTGGATTTTCGACACTATAGTTTGGAGGACAATACTAGTGGTTGCCTTCTCCAATTCGTAATTTTCTGGTCATTCCTTGCACATTCTTTACCTTCGCTTATACCCTCAGGCTTTCTTGCTCTCCACAACTACATACGTCACAAGCACACCCTTAGAGCTTGTCCTGGCTGGGCCCGTGCCGCGTAGGGAGATAACTGGAAAGGGAAAGCCTTCATGTAGGAACTGATCTCACGTACTAGCGAGGTAGGAATACCGACTCCGCCGGATATGGAACATGTACTACCACACAGAAATAATTGACTTGCAAGTTGTCGCGCTCGGAATCCATATTCACGCACAGACTCCTGGGCGTCCAGAAACACAATTAAAAAAGCATCGTGACGACGAAGCAGGTCTCTGTGGCTGCCGTTTGGGCGGTGTCGTCCTTCGGCGAGCAGACGGGCGTCTCACGGGCG
Organism: Teleogryllus oceanicus; assembly: GCA_964035755.1. Taxonomy (NCBI): domain Eukaryota; kingdom Metazoa; phylum Arthropoda; class Insecta; order Orthoptera; family Gryllidae; genus Teleogryllus; species Teleogryllus oceanicus. The sequence continues at coordinate 59,991,140 of CAXIVR010000008.1, forward strand.
CGCGCGTACGGAGCGCGGCAATCCGCCCCGCCCGCCCGCCCGGCCAGTGACCCGAGCGCCCACACGCGGCCGCGCAGGCGCCCTCGCCCGCGCCATCGCCCGCGCCATCGCCCGCGCCATCGTCCCGCCATCGTCCACGCCATCGTCCGCGCCATCGTCCGCGCCATCGTCCGCGCCATCGTCCGCGCCATCGTCCGCGCCATCGTCCGCGCCATCGTCCGCGCCATCGTCCGCGCCATCGTCCACGCCATCGTCCACGCCATCGTCCACGCCATCGTCCACGCCATCGTCCGCGCCATCGTCCGCGCCATCGTCCGCGCCATCGTCCGCGCCATCGTCCGCGCCATCGTCCGCGCCATCGTCCGCGCCGCGCCCCCTATGCCCCTCGTAAACGTCTCCCATCGCCCGCTCCATCACACGCCTACTTGGTCCCTCGCCCGCTCCGCCCATAACCGCCCCCTGTCGCCCGCGCATCGCCCGCGCCGTCGCCCGCGCGATCGCCCGCGCCTCGCCCGCCCGCGCCCCCGAGGATGGGCCCCCGATGGGAGCGCAGTCGCCGCGGCCACCTGGCACTCGCACTCGGCCGGTGGGCGGGGCAGCGCGAAAGCCACCGCCAGCCAGCCACGAGATTAACGCAACCGCTGGACAACGGTTGAATGAAATCCAGTATAATGGAGTTTATATTTTCCATTATTGGCCCGGAAATATTGTTCAGACTCGTATAAGTAAAGCACATGAACACATGCTCAAATAATTTTTCTCATTAAACTCTTGGTATCTGCAATTTGAAATTTGATGATTTTGAAACTTTTATTTGGGCAAGTTGATGCACTAGAACACTGCTTAAAGCATTACATGCTTTAAGAAGGAGAATGACTGGAAATACGTAATAAAACGATCAGTTTTCAGGAATATTATGTATACAATTATAATAAGTATTTATTTCATGGTTCCATTTTCATTTTCTCTAGTCAGCTCTGGTGGTAGGGAGATGTTGCAAAACGTATGCCGAACACATTGCGAGCGTAGGAATGGAACATTGTATGGCGCGGCACTGCCGTTGCAGGCTCCGCCTCAGTCGTCACCCCTGGTTCGCGCTGTAAACTAATTATAATTTTATTTACGGCTAAACTACGCGTCGGGCAGTTTTGACGGTCGTAATTTCATGCACTTAAATACACTCGAGTACTCAACTACGTGATTACTCTGTAAATAAATACAATGAATTCATTGGCAGAATGCCATTGTTTTGTATTTTTTATTTTCAAAATAAAACGTGGAATTTGGTTTCATTCAAATGCCAGGATTTTGACGAATTCGGATCAGAAAAGCCCTTTTGATGTAACATGTCGTGAACAAAGTTTACGGAGGAAATTTCACTGATTTCACATTTCAATCATTTCATAAATTATGGATTGAAATTTCCGTACTGAAATTACCGTGACATTTCAAGGCGAAATTTTCAACATGATCTCTGTATAATTTTGTATTTCGAATCGAAAAGTGTTTACTTTTAATTGACCGGCTCTTGATTTTAATAAAAGTCGGCCGCTATTCATTCACAGTTCAAAGGTCAGAGAGAGACAAGTTTTCCAATGCTCCAAATTTCCTGACTTTCTCCTGGTCCAGTAAATTGCCGTAACTGTTGGCCTCCTTGTTAAGCATTTATTGGCTTTATGCCCTCATTGACCGGCATTTAATTATTCAAAATGCACTTGTTAACACCTTTTTGCTTCAGTATCTGTCTTATGTTTTTAAGAACTTAAAACGTTGATTCCATCTCTTTTTCTTTTTGAATTTGCATATTTATTGCTTCATCACGTCCGCTCCGTATTTATTATAATTGTATTTTAATATGTTCGCGCAAAGATGTAGTACACGTTTTGAACAATAAAAACTCTCAGATTACTTTTTATTCCCCATTCTTTATCCGATTTAACAACCGGAAATAGAGGAGACATTTCAAAAGACGCCCGAACCTCTTGTGCAGCTTCCTATTGTGTTCCATAAATTTTGTTTTACGCTCGTCCAATTATGGTCTAATTAAACAGGGTAATAATGAGCCTCTTTATAGACTGATGAAATACGATAGTCTCGTCGCTCTTATTGTGCAAGGGCCCTGATGAGGTGTCTCCTGGCATCGCTCGACTCATAAAAGGAGCACTCGGAATTTCTTCGCGACGGCACGTCGGGTGAAATCAATAGCTAGCTCTGGAGAAGGAGTTCCTGAAATGTCCCTGTTTTGTTTTAAAAACTTTAATTACTTGCTTTAATTTCATCCTCCCTCCGGTATTTCTACGAGTGCTCTTCAAATTGTTGATTTCCCGCTGCTGCCAGGAGAACGATTCCATTGTATCATTGCAATCCGTGAAACGAGTTTGCTTGACATTCATTACGCATTTCTCTACACCTCTATGATTTCCCATTCGCTAGCCTTTTCACAAACTCCACGAACTAAATTATTGGTGAAGTTTTTCATACATTCTAATAATATAACTTCTGAATCTCTATTCTGGTAGACACAATGGTAAACATTAACCTTAAAAAAATTTACTTTCTAAAAATCTGTAAAAAAAGAAAATTCCTATTTATAGGCTACTTATTTTCAAGAAATCGCTCAAGTTTTACATCAATGAGCACGTATGAAAAGCTGAAGATAAGTTACAATGTTCGATTTTTAAAAAATTGGTAGTAATCCAGTATTAGATGCGAAAACAATGGAAGATACTGACCGGTCTCCCGGCATGTGTGATATTGTAGTGTATGTTAGTGTAAGTATGTGTAAGGAATGAGGATAGGACGTGGAAGAGGCAGGAAAGAACGCGCGCGGTCCGTGGCCCTTTTATTAGGGTACTGCCCGGCATTCGCCTGGTGTTAATCGGAGAAACCACGGACAAATATCGATCGGAGTAGCTGGCCACTACAATTTTCTATCAGTCAGCGGCTGAATTAGACTTAGTTATGTTGTAATTGGCTTTTACTAGAACATCGCCAAAAAAAATCGCCTAAGTATTATCCCTAGACAATAAGGCAATGGTAGTCAAACACGGATAGACTAATGCAGCCATTGGTGTATAATCATTATACATTTTAAAATATACGTTATGCTTGTAATTTTTTATTGGAATATATCTATTTTACGGAAATAAAAGTATTTCATTATGCAGGGCTGAAGGACTCTTTTAAAAACGTTGAAGGGTACCAGGTCCCTTTGCGCACACCCATGGTGTGAGAACTGTTGTACCCGATTTTGCAGGTTCAAAAATTGTCGCAGTGCGCTTTGAAGGAAGAGAATTACATCGTGTACATTTCATAACAAGTGAAGTAAGACCTCGTTGTCATACGACATTTAATTACTGCGTCTAAAAGAATCGCATGCCGACAAAATCTTCCAGTTTTGAGTTACGCGTTTTCTTTTTATAGAGAGATTGTGCTATGCAGAGCTGAGAGGTTGCCCGCCGGCTTTTGTTGCTCGGCCGCTGTGCCACCGTGTGCGCGTAGTGGAGCGGAGTCGAGCAGCCAGGGCGCTTCTGCTGCGGCGGCGGCGGTGGCGGTGGAGGAGGAGGAGAGGGTGGGGGGGGGGAAGGCGGCGGCCGCGGGGCCCGCGAGCGTCTTATGCCCCGGGGCCCGCCCTGCTATAAATACCGCGCCATTATCCAATCGCCCTGTCCCACCCCACCCCATCCCACCCGTCCCCGCTCCGCTCCGTACAGCAAGTGGATGATGGCCGCTCCCGCGGGTCGCTGCGACGGTGGCGGCGCGGCGACGGCCACGACGACGGAGGAGGAGGAAGAGGTGAGCAGCAGAGGAGGAGGAGGCTGAGGCGATGATGGCCGTGCGGCACCCATCGCGCGCTACGAGGTTCATTCATGGATGGCCCCGGGATATTAATCCTTCCCTTGAGAGAGACTCGCCTCTATCTAATCTATAATGAACTCGCGGAATAAATGAGAATAGGTTGTTTATTAGCAGTTTCTCGAACTTATTTGGACGGTGCTGTGGCATTTCATGACTGAATTATGAATGAATAAGGAGTATTCAGTCTTTTGATCAAATCAGCTAATTTTGAAAATGTTCAATAATTAGTTTTTTTCTCAGATAAGTGTGAATGGATGTATTTTGTAAAAGCAAACTTTCTGAATGGTTCGTCGGGTCGTGATACTTCAAATCATGATGAAAGTAAATACAAGTTCCCTCTTACATTTTTACTTAATAATATTTACTAAGGAATGTAATAGTATTTCCTGAGTTCAACAGCCAGTAGCAGGAAATAAAGGTACAATTAAATTTGGTCGCAAGAATATGAATTGCCCTTGGAATTATATGTGCATTGCCATGTTTAATAAATTTTAAAAAATTAGATACTAGATGCTTTATCAATTATGTGTTCTGCGTCCAACGTCACCAATGTATTTAAATTTCCTTCAAATGAATACACATTTATAATCCCTCACCATCATTGAAGACTGCGTTCAAAGCTTAGTTACTACGGTAAAGAGGGCGAGAAAATAAAGTGTTCTTGAAAACCCAGGCATTGAAGTCACCAGGGTTTTAATAACGATTTGAAGCGGTAATATATCTGTGTATACGTGAACATTTTAAGCACGTTAGTAAGTAATTCTCTTTCTTCGTTTTGTTTGCAACATAGAAACGTAAGTTCTTTTCCCAAAACCGTGATATTAGGAAAATTAGACAATCATTTCGTTCTTTCGCGACATTGAAGGAGTTCAGAGAATTTCTGGATGAACGTACACAATTTCAACCCAATACGTCCTTCTTGTAAAATGGTAAACACTAGTGTTTTATTTTCCGCATACGCCTTGCTCGTTTTTCTGCGTCAAGGCATGTATACCGGGGCACGTAATGAAAATAACATCGTGCCGACCTTCACGTAGTGAAGTGGTCGCCGCCACCGCCGTCATCCGATGGCTATCTTAAAAGCAGGTATTCGCGGAGGAGGAGGTGGCGGAGGGGGGTGTAGCGGTGATGGTTGAGGGGGGGGAACAAATGGCGGCGGCGGTGGCGGAGGCAAAATGGTGGCGGTGGCGATGGCGTTGGTGGAGGCAGATGCGAAGGCGGTGCCGATGCAGGGGGGGCGGCAAAAGTGGCGGAGGGGAGACATTAGGGGGTGTGGGGGGGTGAGCGGGGGGCGTGAGCTGGGTCGTGAGCGGGGTCGTGAGCGGGGCGTGAGCGGGTCGTGAGCGGGGTCGTGAGCGGGATCGTGAGCGGGGTCGTGGCGGGGCGTGAGCGGGAGAGGGGGCGGGGAGGGGGCGGGAGAGGGGGCGGGAGAGGGGGCGGGAGAGGGGCGGGAGAGGGGGCGGGAGAGGGGGCGGGAGCGGGGGGCGGAGTTGAAAACGCGCGCAGACAAAACATCGCCACACACGCGGACAATAACATTCCGCGAAAATGCGCCCACGGCGACCTCGACTCGAACGCGGCGTCCGCTGTCCGCGGAGGAGCCTCTTTGACAGAGATGTGTTCATCGCCAGACGCAGAAAAAGGACCCTCGGGGAGACACGACAGCTCGCAGACCCTGCCCGCCGCCGCCGCGACTCCGCCTCTGTTTTGCACTGCCACCTTCCTCTTTGAGCCGTCCCCGCTTGCACGTTGGACGTGAACTCTGTCGTTAGTTTTCGTCGTCGTTTCGGTTGTAAACGAAGGTTCCAAAAGACTTCCTGGTAATCGAGAATGAAATCTCTTCTTTCCGCGAAAATAAACGATCTAAGGATTTTGTTGTTTTTTTAAGGCTTTCAAATTCTATCACCCTACTCTGTCCTTAATGACTGTTCGAAGATTTTTGTTAATTTTTTTTATTATTTATCACTACTGTCATGTATTGCGTTGTAAACTGAACGAGACCTACAACGATGGAGTGAAAGGTATGGGTGTAATCAATTTGTATTCTAAGGAAATACTACTATTAAATGAAATGTTCGACATCCATTTCTAATTCCTTTTATTCCCCTAGGATATAGTAATTAATGCATACGAGCTATATTTAACAATTTTCAATATTGAAACACCTCTTTCTCTTGCGTTTACAGCTCACTTCCGTCTTCAACACCTTCTCGCCTTCCTATTAATCCTAATCATCATCTTTGTCGCCACCCGAGGCCCCTTCTCGTCGTAAAATCAGGAATTCCACCACGTCACGCGAACAACGTGATCTAACTCGCGTACCGTCACACCCCTCCCCCCCCCCCCCCCAATTTTTTTACGCTCTCCATCAGGCTCGCCCCGGCCGGCCCCGCCACCTCCTCCTTCGCAGTATTTATTTATAAACAGACCGCTCGAGCCCGACCCGCCTGGGACCGCGCATACATATGCATTGCCTCCTCGGACGGATTCATTTAAATGTATAATGGCGGTGGCAATAAAATCGCGCGTAGCCGTCGGCTTTGGGACGTCGCGAGACGATGAAGGGGCGGGTGCGCGCACGCCACCCCGCCCCACCAGCCGCCATCACGCACCCGGAGACTTGAGCTGCTGCTGATTACGTACCCGACATCCTGCCGCCCCTTCCGTACCCGACATTCCGTACCCGACATTCCGTATCCGACATTCCGTATCCGACATTCCGTATCCGACATTCCGTATCCGACATTCCGTATCCGACATTCCGTATCCGACATTCCGTATCCGACATTCTGTACGCGACATTCTGTACCCGACATTCCATCCCATTTCCCATCATCCCATCCCATTTCCGTTGTTTCTGCCACTGCTCGTCCCGCTGCCGCCGCTCTCTAAGAAAAATAATCTTATTACACGCCCTGCCTCCCACTGCTGTGCGTCTATAGTACCTATTATTCCACTACCTCGGTGCGCTCCCTGCAATACCCCCCCCCCCCCACTCAGTGGCCGCGGTTCCGGATTCGAGCACGCCACGTCGGCGGCGGCGTACACGCGTGCCCCGGGGCCGCGATCGCGCTCCTTTGAACCGCGGCCGCGCCGGCTGTCGTAAAGAAAACGCGATTGGGCAGGGCGGGCGGGGTTCGCGGATCCGCCGCCGGGAGGCGCCCGCCGCGCGCTGCCGCACAGTGGGCGCAAACGCAAACACACGAGACAATTGAAGACTGGAAATCGAAAGCGCCTACATTATGTGTTTTCTTAATTTTTACGGAGACCTGCGAATGTAGCATTACGAATGATTTGGAAATAGTTGAATGTTTCAAACTTACGAACAGCTAAAACTAGTTACAACTGAAGTTATGTGTACTTCCGTAAAATGGAACATCACATTAAAAAGGTAAGGGAAGTTCTTCAGCGACAGTCCGTTATTAACGGAACATAGTTGTAATTCAACATTTCACAGCACATGCTATGGAAGGTTTTTTATGATGTGGTTTACCTACCGCAAGCATTTTTATTACGCTTTCTGCAATTATACTCGAAAGTAGCGGAGAATTTACGTCAATTATAGCAAATGTCATCTGGAGTAACATTATCTGAAATGTCAGTCTTCACGTTGGAAAAGGTGAACAGTCCACAAACAACATCAATGGTCTGATGAAAATATTCGCTTTGCGACAAGCAGGACATAATGGTTTAACTCCAACGTGCTCACTACCCTGTTTTTATTCTGATGTTAGGCAACAACTAATTAATATACGATTGAATTTTTTCTTGTCTTTGAAAGCAAATAGGAATGTGGTGAGGATGTGAGTGAAATGTCTCGAAGTTCAGATTGTCTTTCGAAAATCAATCACAAGCTGCTAAATGTTTATGCAGGATGGAATAATTTCGGTACAATTAGGTTTTCTGATTAACTAAACTAATTTGAAGCTTGTGAAAGATATTGAATACGTGCACCTTCAAGTAGATATTTTCCTGGATGTAAATTTTATATTCCAACATGTCACTTCTTCTGGATTAAGAACCTGGTGTACAGGACTACAACTGACAATGTGTTTAGGCGTACTATTAAAAAATAATTACTACGAAACGAAATCGTTGCGTGGTGATTTTAACTGAAAAATAACATTAAATAATGTGAAATATTAAACAATTTTATTTTGCGAATATTGCTCGCTTAACATACACTTTTCAAAAGGGAAATATTGAGAATATCACACAATATCAGTTTTCAAAAGCAAATAATTTTGTATCATCAAATATACTAAATGGTTTTTGCAAAATTTCCAAGACATTAAGAATATAGTGTGTGTATTGTACCCGTTATTACAAGATTGTTCTGCAGTTATGGGCTTAAAGAAGATTAACGATACTACTGTCATTAAATTTATTGTATCCCAGCATTCTGAACAAATTCTTCCAATTAAAAAGTCATCACAGGATTATTATACTTCCCAAAATGTATACAGGAATTGTACATTAATAGAACGTATTTTCATAATTTGATAATGCACTCCGAATTATTCTACAGACACAGTACCTCTCCTCCATGTTTGGGGAACGTCCCATTTGCCAGTCTCCACATTGTCGAACCGCGTCTTTTCTGGATCGAAACGTATTTCAGGAGTGCGTGAATGTGTGTGTGTGTGTGTGTGTGTGTTGTGTGTGTGTGTGTGTGTGTGTGTGTGTGTGTGTGTGTGACTATTTGTGGCACATCTAGGTCGTACCTTCCACCAATAAAATCGTTGTGGAAAAATGATGCTGTTTAACCTTTTAACCTTGTAATTTGTTCTTGAAATAGCGTGAGCTCGGGCTTTTTGCAAATTGCTTTGGACCGAGATGCCATCCATTTGTGTAATTCGTTTATTTTAAGTATTAAAACCACGGGCTTGGTTGTGGTGTGAGTCGCAACGATCTTCGACCGCGTGCGAGTTCTCTTGCGAGGTGCGTCCGCAGAGACGCGCGGTCTCTGCTACTGTGCGCGGCGGCGCGCGCACTTTCGCCAGCTGCGCCCAGCGCGGGGGGCGGGGGCGGGGAACGGGGCGGAGCGAGGCAGGGCCGGGCCGGGCGGAGCGGGGAGCGAAGAGCAGCGGCGACGGCGGCAGGCTTGTTAGAGCGTGGCCCTAGAGGTGAGCCGCGCAGATTACAGGCCCTGCTTCGCCGCCGCCGCCGTAGCAGGGCCCGCGGGCCGTGCGGCGCGTCTAATGAATGAGCTGTCACGCCCGCCGCGGCCCGGCGCACACGTGTCCACGGCGGCGGACGCCGCCGCCTCCTCCTCCGAGAAGGAGGGGGGAGATGGAGGGGGCGGCGGCGGCTAACGGGTGCGACGAGCGCCCGATTACTTGGCAGGGGGGGGGGGGGCTGCGCGACCGTCGGCGGAAATGACGACGGACAGAGAGAGGGGGGGCGGAGTGATGAAAGCGGTGATGGTACGATAGCGAGAGCCACGCTGGTGTTGCGAATAATTGCGAATCTGCGAGGTGGAATCTTAGATAAAGACGTTGCGAGATGATGGCGAAATTGATAATGATAACTATTAGAACGGCGACAATGATGGAGATACCACCGTCGTAAATGTCGACAAACGCAGGAAGAATAAGAGGGGAAGGGGACGGTTCTCGAGGAAGCGAAGAGGGGCGACAAGGGCGTGATGACGTGGCCCAGGCGCACTCGACGGCGAGTGCTGACGTGGAGTAAAACGACAGTAAACACGGGACAACGGTGGGGTGATAAATGTAACAGTGAATATCCTGATAATTGCGGAGGTGGAAATCCAGCGATGGTGATTGTGACGTGGTGACGATGGTGACGGCGGCGGTGTGCGTTTGGCATCGGCGGCGGAGCGTAATTTGGCGGCGGAAGCTAGCAACCTGACTCCAAGCAAGGGTCTTGCTACAGGGAAGGCCTCGCTAAGCACTTCGTGAAGGAGATTTGCGTGTCCCCTGGGATCGTCTGGTACTAACTTCGGAGATTTCTCCAGGCTGTTTGGTGAAATGCAGTTGGTTTGTAATTGGAGTCAGCAATTTTGGAAGGTGATGTCTTATTATTTACTTCCATCAACTTGAAAATAACCCGGCACGGGAGTAGAATGCAAACATAATTAACAGGAATTATCTTGTCGCGATGGTTTGTTAATTTTATCTCAAGAAACTGTTGTCAATATGATATAACTATTTTATCAGTAGAACTAACATACTAAAATTACGCCAAGTTTAAGTTTACCACTAGTAAACAGGAAAAAAATCTAATACGAAACCTTAAAAGGAAAATTCTGTAAGTGTCACTTTTATGATACCACACGTTTTTAATTGCTGCAATAAATTTTCCCCTTTTGAAACACAAACACAAATATTTCTCTTATCTACAAAATGCACTCAAAGCCAGGAAAATAATTCGGAGATTCGCCCAGATTTGTAGTTATTACCCGGCTTTCACGTCTTCATCGCCGCCAACACGGCGCACGATTAGGACTCGCGGGCTCGTTTAGAATGCAGCAAAACAGGAAGACGCACGTGTTTCATGGGGCTGCTGCGTCGTCTTCCCAAACAGTTCTTACGAAATTGAAGTGTTTAATGAATTCAGTCCAATAAAGCGCCCGGCCAACCTGTCGGGGTGGATGGCGCGGGAGCAAACCTGTTGTTGCGGAATGGCGCGGCAGAAGTGTAAACGGCGACGCGGGAACCGGATTCCTGGGGCGGTGCCGCTCCCCCCCCCCCGCGCGATGGTACCGTTCGTTCGCACGCCGCACCACGCCGCGCCGCCCTTTAAGCAGCGGGGGTTTAAATTTAGCTTGATAAAAATGGTTAAATTGGTGGTTTTGGTGGTGAAATGGTGAACGTATCGGACTGTGATACCCAAATTCGCGGTACCAAACTCGATCGACGCCGTGAATGTTTTCCAAGGGCGAAAAAATCCTTCGTATGCCTTCATTCGAAGGGGAAGTAAATCCGGCTCTCCCATGTTGTAGATAAATAAATAAAATCTGAGCTCAAGCCTCAACCCAAATAAAATCTGAGCAAAATTAAAATCGTCTGTTTCATTGTCCAAGTGATACCTGCTTTCTCTGCTGGACCAGAGTTAAATGAGCGTAGTGGAAGTTTCGTGGTCAAGCAAAAGCTGTTCTCAAGGCCTGAGCCTCGCAATGGAAAATAAGGTATCATAGAATCGAATTTGAATTTAACTTTATGTTGGTAATTCCGGCTGGGGCGGCTCAGGGCCATCAACTGAAGTCATTGCAGAGCATCTGACCCGGAGGACCTAGGGTTCAAGTACAGATGTTGGCAAGATTTTCGACACTACTAAGCAGATGGCTAGGTCAATTGCAGCCGTTGCCTCGTGATCGGCTGCTCTGATCGGTAGTTTTGCATGGTTTCTCCGATCAGTACCTGGCAAATGCCTCCACGCGCGCTGGTACCGTTCGTTCGCACGCTGCTCTCCCGGCCACACCGCTCCACACAGCGCAGGACTTTCAACTGCGGTGGGTTAAAGGTAGTTTGATAAAAAAGGATCAACTAGATGTTGGGAATATTGGCTGGGGTGGCTCAGGGCATCAACTGATGTAATTGCAGTGCATCTGATCCTGAGGATCTAGGCTTCGAATCCAGGTGGTAGGATTTTCGACTCTAGTTAGAGAGCTATGGCGAGTTCAGACGTTGTATGGCGATCGAATTCTCTGATTGGTACTTTTCTGTGGTTTCTCCGATCAGTACTTAATGAATACCAGAAACGTACCTTAACAAACAAGCGCGATCTTTTCCACGTCTTTTTTGTACTATCCTCACCGGTTACTTACACACACACACACGCACACACACACACACACACACACGTGCACTACACTTTCACACATTTGGAAGACTTGACGGACTTGGAACTTAATCCGGCCACGTCAAAGTCCCTGGCGGAGATACCTGGATGGGAAAACTCTGCAAGCCGACGTGTATCTCTCCATCTAAACGTCACATCCGTGATAAAACATGCACTACACTTAGTGGTCTAATGACCGTAGCAGTTGACGTATCAAGAGACACGAAATAATCAATATATTGTTGACATGGTATTTCGCGAACTCCATTATCTTTATATGAAAGCAATAACAAGATGTGCCACAACAGGCAATGAAAGCTTCCTGATATTAGTAAATGTTAATATTTCAATTTTGATACAAGTGTGGATTATCTTGTTCCTGTGTATGTCATGTTGAAAATGATGGACTTGGAGCAGTAACAAACCTAGAAACCCTTCGACGAAAATTGAGGTATCAACATTCACGTTTAGCGGGAGACTTGTTTTGTCTAGGTGTTCACACATAACTCACTAAGAAAATGGAATGGTTTTGTACTACTTAAAATCCACACAAAACTCTGCTAAAATAATGTTTCTATTGCTGTATATGTAGAGAATACATAACGCCACGGACAGGTTGTGTTTTGTTCGGTTGTAAGACTCCACTTACACGAAATGGATACGAAATCACTCCCTCCCTTGCGATTGTATCAAACGGATTTAAGTCGCAACACAACAGAAGTTTACAGTTTCTAGTACACGAAACCAAGCAGGCGTGCAAGCTACTCGTAAACACACATTACGTTGTGCGGCGTCATACGGGTGTAATCAGTACACAGACGAGAGTGGGTTGTAATAACAGCAGGTTTATTCACAATTTAGACCGTAGTCACAAATAACCAATGCACTGAACAATTAACTAACTAAATAGACCCCACTGCAAGGAGAGATATTTACAACGGCTACCACACCGCAACATACTACCTAATGTTTCGCCGTGCGTAGTACCGCCTGCCCTGAGACCGACTACATATCTCACTAGTCACGACAATAACTGCCGGCTCCTTGCGCCGCCTGCACGTTCGCACCTCTCACGAACGACCTACGCTGCTGCTTCCAGGATCACAAAGAAGAAGGAAGAGCTATTGTTCTCACAGCCCTTCAATAGCCCGCGCGACGCTGCCCGCCGCTTCCATTGCATCCGCCCTAGCGATGCGCACACCCTGTCAGAAAAACCCCGTGCGTCATAGCTTCTGCCTTTGCCTACGCATCCGGTGCCCACCACGCGCCACGTACCCACGCTGTTTTAGCGACACGACGCTACAGTTGCATCACCCGAGAATCTCTCCCAGAGCGGCTCCGCCTCCACCTGGACAACCTCTGAGCTTCCGACGTGTCTCAGACTTGATTGGAACGTGTGCCAGGGTACGAGGGGCGAAGTTGAAAAAGGAAATTTCGCGAGCGCTTCGTGGTCCGTTAGTTAAGGTACTGTCCAGCATAAGTCTCAAAATCCTCAGAAACAACCGATCAGAACAGCCGGCAGCTAGAATTCTCCTGCAGACAGTGGATCTGGCGTAGCTATGCAGCTCTTCATTGAACTAATCCAGATTAAGTTCTTATACCCGGAAGTGTTGCAATCTCAACCACATTATCTTCACATTTATATGTTAATTATTCTGAGCATTTTTATAAATATTGAAAACAACTCGAATTGGGTGACTGTCATCTCACAGAAATTTCGATATGTCGTCTTCCTGAATGTTGTGACTTAACGCATGAATCTGTGACGTGACAAATTTACAGTAAATGCGGGTGACCATAAAGAAGAAATAAATGTTGGAAATTACATGTAATTATATGAGTGCGAGTTTGTCTTTGCTATTTCTTGTGGCAATCGTGAAGTGAAATGCATCGTTGAGATGCGAATCTACAACTTTCTATTCCCTATAATTGGACAACTTATGCATGCACAATTTAGAGGATAATCATCTCGTATTATACAAGACATTCTCATGAAAACTAGCCCTACGGTCATTCAAACTCGGTAATCGTTTATATGGAAGGGCTCGGTCTGCCTATTGTGCATGGTACCGGGATCGACTCTTCTATCTTGCGCCGTAGGCAAAATGGAAAGTTGGCAGGATATTGATATTGAGATATTCGATTAAAATAAACAATACAATAGGACACGCAGATATTAAAAGCAAAAACTTCACTGCTTGTGGTTGTTCATTCACAATTCATAATTATCGTTTGATACCCTCAGCGGCGTAAAACTGCAGTAATAATAGTGATGTTTTTAGAAGTCGATTTCCCTCAAATGAGTTGGCGTTTTATTGTCTGTTTGTTTGTTGATTGATTATATGAATTGATTGATTTCCGGATGTTTGAACTGATAAGGTCATTCGTTCCGTAAGTGTAGTGAACGTTATATTTAGGGAGATGGCGATCTTCCTCCGCTGGATGGCGAGATCGGCCGCCGACATACACGCCATCTTGCGCGGTTTTCCCCAACAATTGCAAGGTAATGTGCAAGTGAGTGTAATTACTTGTGTAGTAATCAATTGGTAGTCTAGTGCTTGTGAGTGAAATTACTTGGGAAGAGGAAAGGACCAGGATTAGGATGGAATGATCGCGCGTTGTCAGTAGTCCGTTTGTTCGGGTACTGCTCCGGCATTCGCCTGGTGTTGATCGGAGAAACCACAGAAAACTACCGATCAGAGCAGCCGGACGCTAGAATTCGCCTCTAGACAGCGACTGTATTCGACTCAGTTATGTAGTGTGGTGTCGGAAACCCTGAAACTCTGAACTCGAACCTAGGACCTCACAGTCACAGGCACTGGCCTGACACCACTTGATGTACGCACTACAGCCCTGAAGAAGACCAGGATATGATCGTCGAAACGTCGGCACCTCGGCTTTGAACTCGGCGTCAACCGGACAGCCCAGATCACATCTATTGGTGCCCTGAGCCACCTAAACCGGGAGCGGTGGCTCAGTGCATCAGCTGATGTCACTGCAGGGTCTCTGACCGGGAGGTCCTAAGTTCCCACTCCCCACGGCGGCAGGATTTTCGACACTAGCTTTTCAGCTAGGTCGAATTCAGTCGTTGTCTGGAGGAGAATTCTAGCGGCCGGCTGCTCTGATCGGTAGTTTTCCGTAGTTTCTCCGATCAACACCAGGCGAATGCCGGAGCAGTACCCTACTAAATGGGCCACGGACTGCGCGCGATCAGTCGTTCCTCTTCCTTGTCCTATCCTCTCCCCTTACTCACACACTTACACTAACATGCTCTACACTACCACATATTCTGGGAGACCGGTCGGGAGCTTAGAGCTTGTCCCGACTGGGGTGGTGCCCCGCTGGTGGGAGAGTCCTGGTTAGGGGAAACCCCACTAGCCGACGGTAGGTCGGTGCCGGCGGGGGAAGATCACCGCCATCTCTCGCGAAAAAAGCAAGCACTACAACTAACGGAACGAATGACCAAAGCAGTTGACGTGCCCGGAAACACGAAAAGATCAATCAATCAATCTGAGGCACCTAGGCCGGTGAGTTTGGCGGAATGGCCGCTGCGGCGCATGGAGAGTGCGCTGGTGTGCGCAGGGCTTCCCCGGCGGGCGCACGGCGGCGGTGGCGGCGGCGGCGTCCGTCGAGCTATTTGCGCGCGGTCGGGCGCAAGGTCGCACCCGCGGCGGCGCGCCAACGCGCGGGCAGCTGTAAACACGCGGCGTATCAACACCCCGCCCCCCCCCCCCCACACCACCTCCGCCTCGGCGACTTCGATGGCCGCGGCTGTCGGATCGCCCAGCTGCAAGCGCTTCACCACCTCCTCATTCAGGTCTGTGCTCTGCTCGCTCACTCTTCCTCTCAACTAGTACGGTCCTAGCTGACAGACCTTTTCTTCACCTCGACTTATGATGCCGGTCTCGGACGTCCCTCTGCCGTTCACTCCCTTTCATTCCCGACCTTTCTCTTTTGCTCCCGTCCGCTTACTTTCACTCTCTTTCGTTTGGTCCCGTTCCTTTCGTTTCTTTCTAGCCTTCCAATTGTTCCTTATTTTAGCTTATTCCGACTGGTCTCCGTTCGTTACTGTTTGCTATCGTATGTTCCTGCCCGTTTCCACTCGATCCAGTACGTTCCCGTCCATTTTCTTGGCTGTCGGTTGCTGCTGTTCCCACCCGTCACCCTATAGAAGAATCGGACTAAGAATGAGCCAAAATGACAGTTCGCTAAACAAGTGAACATCTCATGTAATTAAGAGCAGTATCCCTCCGCCGCGAGAGCTGTTCAGCCACGCCTCTTCGTAAAGTGTTTGGTTATGGCTCCCGTGAAGTCATCACTGTGCAGAAGACTAAGTTACGCTGCGGTATATGCACGTCCGGGCGAGTACGAGAAATATAAAATTTATTTACGTTTGTCGAAAAACCTCTTAACATGATCTCATATTCAGTAAAAGAAAACTGCCAGGAATGTAAATACAGCTTTGCACGATACAGCATAGGTGCAGGAAACACGTGAACCAGTATGCATCTCCGCCATTCTTCAAGACTCGGTTTTAAAATAAACTTATCACACAAAATATACTTATCACACAAAAAGTAAATTCAGTGTAATGTTTTTCAACAAATTCAGACAAATAATAAGACAGATCTTATTGTGTATCTGTGTTAATACATAGAAATTACAGACTTCCTGGGAAATTAATTTTTGTACTCACTAGGGTCACAGTCAAATCTCTATTCTTCCGAATGCCCGTTTTGTACTGTTTGACTACAATTGGCATGTCCGCTATTTGAAGAAACTTGAATTGTTATTTTAAGCGCATCAAAAATTACATTCTCAAGAAGCATTTTCTTGTAAAGACTTCAAGGAATTTTAGAAATTTTCCCCTCGACAACAAAGTAATATTGATAAAAGTGAATATTTTTGAGACAGTCTCTCTCCAAGACATAAAATGCATTTCAGGAAGAAATCATGAGAAAAAAGGAAATTTTACGCATATTTGTGGACTCAAAATAATCATATTTTAAAATTTGCACCATTTCACGTTAATAATCATCTTGAATATTTTCTCAAATTTTCCTCTCAAATAGTTGGATTAGGATGTGTAACGTAGTGTTTTTTCCGCAAAGCACTGAATGTGTTCGGGATGAACACACACATCAAGTACGTGGTGTACATTCATTCTAATGATACGATCATTTGAAGTATGAACAGCGGAAAAGCAGTTTTCTGGTTCGCCAAACGAGAGGAATTAATGTGCAGTTTACATGTAAATGGGATGCCGCTTCTAATTTATTTCAGAAGAAACGATGCTATATAATGGAAATGTACAGATATGTCTTCATTTGCCTTCTCGTCCACATACTTTGCCTAAACTCTTTTTTTAAAGACCCTGTTCAGGTTAATAAACGGCAGTCAGTAACGTAAGAAACTATGTACAAGAACTACTGTTAATTTCTAAACTGGACATTGTCAACAATCTAAAGGTTTTTAATGTTATATTATGCAGCGTATGAACTAAAAATTTGGTTATTTCAGCCATCGTTTAAGAAACAACTTCTTCTGATGCTAAAATTTTCCTTCGTGAATGATGTTAAGGGAGTGATTGGTCTCTAGGCATACACTTAATGGAGAATAGAGTAATTTTTTCTAATTTTATTAGCTGTTGACACACTATTGCAAGCTCACATTTTCCTCTAGTATGGATATTATAACCGATCGTCCGAGAAGATTCTGAGAGACTGCCACTGCAAAAGGGGAAGAAAATCGTGTTTTAATGGTCATTGGAATGTCAATGAATAAAGGTTTGTACAGTATTTAACAATCTAAACTCTTATTGTCGTTGTATTAATATCATTGAATTCGCGCCTTTGAGATCCCCATAGTCGCCCAAAGGCGTCACATAATGTAGCCAATTGTTTGATTAATTATGATTACGTGTTTCCGGGCAAATCAACGGCTAGGACCATAAGTGCAGATTTACCTAATATGCATTACACTACCACATTTCCGGGAGACCGGTCGGGAGCTTAGAGCTTGTCCCGGCTGGGGCGGTGCCCCGCTGCTGGGAGAGTCCTGGTTAGGGGGAAACCCCACTAGCCGACGGTAGGTCGGCGGCGGATCTCGCCATCCAGTGGGGGAAGATCACAATCATCTCCCGAGAAAAGAACATGCACTACACTAACGGGACTAATGACCAAAGGAGTTGACGCGCCCGGAAACACGAAAAAACCAAACCAAACCAAAACAATAAGTGTAGAACAAGTTTTTCTGCCGGAGGTAGCAATCTGCTTTCCTTCGTGGATGGTGAGATCCGACGGTGAGCTACACGTCGGCTTGCGTGGTTTTCCACATCAGGAATCGCGCATCAGCGGGGCACTGGCCCATTCGGGACGAGCTCCAAGTTCCCGACTGGTCTCCTGACACCGTGGTACATGTAAGTGTGCGAATACGTAAGGTTGAGGATAGGACAACGAAGAGGAAGGAAAGATTACATGTGGTCCTGGCTCGTTTGTTAGGGTACTACTCCGGCATTCGCCTGGTGTTGACTAGAGAAACCCAGGAAAACTACTGATCAGAGCAGCCTGCAACTAGAACTCTCGTCCAGACAGCAACTGGATTTGATCAAGCTATCTAGCTAGTGTTGAACATTCTGCCACCGTCGGGACTGGAGCCTAGGACCTCCCGGTCAGAGGCACTCCAGTCACTTCGGTTGATGGCCTGAGTCACTGAAGCTGCTCATAACTCGGTTGAGTGACCGCCGTGAGGGAATACGTCCCATCCTAACACTCATCATAAGAGACTTACGACCTTGCGGATTCTGCAACTGAACGGGACTAACGCTAAGCAAAAGGAATAAACCATCCACCCATAGGTGACCGACCCACGCCGTACACGCATGGTCGCCCCCCGTCCAACTTCCTCGCGAGGCGCTGGTGGCGCGCAGGCCTTCCCACTTTCACTCACACTTCGCCAGCGCGCGTAATGGCCGGTTGCGATGAGGTCCCGCCTGGACGCGGCTCGCGGATTCTGCCCTGCAGTTGGCGCCGATGCGCTGGCTCGCTCGAGCGCGCTCTTACCTGAAACAAAAGAGAAAGCGCGTGTGGAGATTGTAAAGCTTAACGCCCCCAATCGTTACTTTCGGCGAACCCTGCTATTTTGGGTGCGCTGGGGGAAAGGAACGCTTATGTCGTTAACGTAAAAACAACTTTCCATGGTTGTTAATTGGTATGAAAGCGAGTGTTGCGAGTTTGAAAGAGGCACGAATTGATTTCGAGAATTTTCCAGGTTTTTGTAGGGTCATTTCTCACGACAATATGTATAACATCATTTCTAATATTCTCCCTTGACCCCGAAAACCCAGTTTTTAAACCTTGCTATTCCATGGGCCAATATACAAACTAATTATTATATGTAATTGCTGTAATTGTTTGATAATGTTTCTTATCTTTTTTATGACCACGTCCTCTGGATATGTAAGCCGAGAGCTCAACATTTTTCTTAATTTCGTTCATTAAAAAAATATTTCGAATTTAGTGACTATCAGGCAGACTCTGCCTCGCTTACAAAACCCGGTTGTTTCAAATGACCACAATTTTCTTTAAATCCCAACATTCTGAAAGTAACAGAATTTTTTGAAGTCCTTCTTGTTTACAATTTCATTTCTTCCCATTATTCTTCTTTTTCTTCTTTACAAACGTTTGGACGTTGAGAGATGTGCGTGTTTATTATTTTTTTCAATTTCGTACATCATTTTTGGAATGGAAATATTTTCAATGAAAATATATGCAAAGGAACAGTTTTATCAAGAGTTAAATACTTAAAATAGCTTGCATTAGCATTCACCGTTTATGACGTAAACACAAATAATTTCTTGTTAGATTTATAGGAATTTTATAACAAAATAAAGTAAATAACATTCCTCCAAACATATATCGAAAAACAAATGGTATTTTCAGACGCATTTGTCGGCTCAATGTAAATCTTAGATTCTGACTAAGCTGTACACTCGCCTTTGGGTGGGTGCCAGCGTATGTCATATTTTTTACGCGAGGTGTATGAATAATCGCGTTGTCTCGGAGACTTTGTTGACTTAGTATCCTATTCTTACATGCTTTCTTTCGGTTAGAAAAGCTTAGTTCACCGCATCCTAAAAAAAATCATCTCCAGAAGAGGAGTATATAATATATACTCGAAAGTTGAAATGAATACGGAAAATGTTCGGAAGTTGAAGGCAGATGTTTTCCTTTATAGTTTGCACACTAAATTTTAAAATTAAAAATGGTTGTGTAAGTGTTTTGAATATTTGTCTGGCAATTATTATTATTATTATTATTATTATTATTATTATTATTATTATTTTGCTTTTTATTTTCGAATGTTTGAGTCTTTTGTTTCATAAACTATATTTAATGATCTACTGGAAACAAAAACAAATATTGCAATGTTTACTTCATACATTAAAAAGTTTACAAAACTTGATTTTTTAATGTAATTGTCGTCCTGTCTTGTCCTAGGAACTTGTTTGTAATTTTTACACAGTATTCCAAATTACTGTACTGTTATCAACTTAAAATCGCATGCAATGATGTGCATAATCTCAATCACTAATTTTTTAATATCTTCGCTGTTGCGAGTGCAATATGGGATTGAAACAAAAAACGGGAGAGGTAGCTCAGGTTCGAATCCTGACGCCGGTAGGATTTTCGACACTAGCTATTCAGCTAGGTCGATATCAGTGGCTGTCTAGAGGCGAATTCTAGCGACCGGCTGCTCTGATCGCTAGTTTTCCGTGGTTTCTCCAACCAACACCAGGCGAATGCCGGGGCAGTACCCTAACAAAGGGGCCACGGACCGCGCGTGATCTTTCCTTTCTCTTTCTTTTCCTATCCTCTCCCCATACACACATGCTCTACACTACCACATATTCCGGGAGACCGGTCGGGAGCTTAGAGCTTGTCCCGGCTGAAGAGGTGCCCTGCTGGTGGGAGAGTCCTGGTTAGGGGGAAACCCCATTAGCGGACGGTAGGTCGGCGCCGGATCTCGTTATCCAGCGGGGGAAGATCTCGCCGTCTCTCGAGGAATAAAGCATGCACTACACCTGCGGGACTAATGACCTACGCTGTTGACGCGCCCGGAATCACTAAAACAATCAACTTGAAACAAAATACTTCTTGCTACAGTTTCAATACTCCTCCGCTTACATGGAACAAAAATCTCTGTGATTATTGAAATTCAACCAATTGAGTGAAACGCAAAATTGAGTTTTCAGTTGGTGGCCCTAGATGTCGCAAAGCGTTGCAGGCTTCAACGTTCCCGCATGTGGGCGCAACTCATGCGTGAATGGGGTGCGGTCTACTCGCTAAGGAGCTGAGCCCGCCCACTCAGCGTTGCAATCTGATCTGACATTTATTGTTTCGTTATTTCTTCTTTCTATCCCATGTTTCGCTCTATTTCATTTCATTAATATTATTATTATGTATATATGTACGTATATATATTATTGTTATATTTTTTAATTTTTTGCAATACTTTTTAATTTTAATTGGCCTAAATTCGTTGTGACACTTCATATTAAAATCCACTTGGTCTCGACTCTTTTGTATCTGGAATCTCCTCCTTCATATATTTATCGTAGGAATAACATTTCTTCCCAAGTCAAAACGTTATGAGTACATTACTAGATTATCAATGAATTCTCTCCCCTCTGTAGTATGCATTTTATTTTGCGGTACTCAAACAACAGTACTAATATTCTATGCGTGAATATATTTCAAATTAAATTCCTAAGAATTACAGTGCACATGACAGAAGCAATGGACCAGGACAGAAGGCGACCACGTACAATGATTTAATAATACTTAATTGAAAATTACTTTGATGAAAATTCTTACTCGGTTTTAAAGTTTCTGAACGTGCTCTAAACGTAATAATAATAGAGTATATTATACTCTGTCAAAGAATATTAATTTAATAATGATGAAAACGTAATGAATACATCAGTGTTTAACTAAGTGAAACGGTCACTTTTAATTGCATTATATTTCTTAGTAATTAGAATATCAGAGAATGTTTAACTCAGTCACAAGGCCACATCTTAATGGATTATGTTTCTTCTAAGAAGGAATACATTTTGAAACGGAACTCATTTGTGGCGTTCCCCAGGGATGAGCTGGTGTGCATTTTTCCTCTTCCACTCTGTTCGGCTGCCTTTCTCACGCAGCGCACGATGGCCCGGGTCAGCGCGCGGCGGGCGAGTGAGCAAAGCGCCCGGAGGGCCATGGGCGGGGCGGGGGCGGGGGCGGGGCAGCCCTCGCCCACTCTCTCCCGCTCCTTCCACGCGCCGTTGCGCACGCGCCGGGTCAACGGAAACGCTCCCAAAGCACTTGGAAGGGGGAGGAGGTGCGTGGGCGTGGCATTAAAACCGAAGGTGACGGGAGCGCTCTTTCATCAGACGCAGAGAGAACGGCTATAACAACGCGAGCGGTATTGCTCATTTACTCGTGACAAGTGTTCTTTTTATTGGTTTGCTTTGCTGAATTTTCTTTCACATTGCGATGTACGCTGATGCAATTGATTTGGTAAAATAATGCTTGGTATGTACTCCACAGTTCAGAATCAGGCAGGTACTGGACACTTCACTCAAATAGTTTAACACATGGTAAG
Source organism: Teleogryllus oceanicus (assembly GCA_964035755.1). NCBI lineage: Eukaryota > Metazoa > Arthropoda > Insecta > Orthoptera > Gryllidae > Teleogryllus > Teleogryllus oceanicus. Next base: position 60,013,448 of record CAXIVR010000008.1, read on the forward strand.
ATATGCTACTTACGCCCAGAATCGCATCGGTTCTGTCAAATACTAGCCATTCATAAACATGCTCAAATTCGAGAACATGAATCAAGATCAACTAATGTTTTATTTCTCAAATTATTTTTAATTATTATCAGTTAATAGTTAAGAATACCTTAAAGAATTAAAATTGAAATGTGATTTGATAACAGGTTTCTAATCATTCATCAGCATTGTTGACAGATAAACATTTATTATTATTATTATTATTATTATTATTTATTAATTCCTCCACAAAATACAAACTATATATTTAATGCACACTAATTATTTTTGCCTCCAGCAAATAGTTTAATTCGTGAACATTGTGCCATATTAAACCTAGAAGCTCACGTGGCGCATTGAGTTCGCTGACCGATATTCTTGGAAGTCGGTGTGTTCGAAGAGCAACCCAATAAACTGCGTGCAGCGGAGCAATCAGCGGTTGCATCGACGCGTCATTTTACTCGCAGCAGCGGGCGGAGAAACCGCAGCGAGGGCGAAACGGGCGGGAGATTCCCGGCTGCCTCCGCCCGCGCCGAAGCTTCCGCGTTTCTCGGCGCGGCCGCCAACCCGTTTCTACCTTTTTCCCCCGCCCGGCGGAAGTGACGCAGCATCATCGCGCGGCAGAAGCCGAGCAACTGTCAATGGAGCCACTGTTGAAGTATCCCGGGTCGGAACGCTTATTAAATGTCCTTCTCTGACGCGATGGTCGGAAGTTTTCTTGCACTATCAAACGTCTCATCTCTTTGCTCTGGTTTTCATCATTCTTCTTTTCGTTGTATTTATTCATCTTCTTCTTCTTCTTCTTCTTCTTCTTCTTCTCGTTGTATTTCATCATCTTCTTCTTCTTCCTGTTGACACTGTTGTTTTTTGTTGATTTGTTGACAACCTAATTATTTTTACAACCAAGTCCCAATTTCAACTTTATTTTGACATTTTTAATAAAAGATACATTTCCGCTATTTTAATTTGCAAACTTATTAAATACGGAGAAACTATAGAGAATTCATATGCTTTGCTGAAGCTATACATATCGCATTTTTTTACGCAATCATTATATTGCGACGAAAGAGGATTGTTGATTTTATTTATAGCGTAATGATCACACAGTATTTCGCTTCAGTTCTTCGTTTGCAGGTTTTTCCTTTTTTTACCTGTTACACACACCTGCGCGAAATAAATATCCCCGCGCATTCCTCGTGGATGCGTGCCCTCGCCGGCGCGCAAGAAGAATAGAATAAGCGTGGCTGGATTTCAAAGAACCACGGCGATTGGCTCTCGCTGAGCGAGTTTTTATGACAGGAAAATCGTCAGCCGCTGTTGAGCTGTTTCCTACGGCTCCCGACCTTTCGATTCGCAGTATCGCTCTCCGACGGCAGGCAACTGAGCCGTGAAAGCGAGAGACTTTGTCTTCTCCGACGCGCGGACGCCAAGCAGATATCGCTAGGGGCTCATCTGTTTGAGTTCGCCGTCTTTGCTTTGCAGGCCGCAGCTCTCCGTCCCCTCCTTCGCTTCACACGCTCTTTGAAGTCGTCAAATACAGCGAGCAATCTTGGAACTGATATCGTCAAGGCCGCGTTTACCTGTCGCGACGGCGCAGTTTCTGCGCGGTTTCAGGGTCGTTTGGGCATCACGTGACGCGGCGCGGGAAGACGATATGCTGCTGCGGGAGCACTTCGCAGAATATCCAAAAGCACGAACACTTTTTTAGAAAAAGGAAACAACAATAAACAAACATGGATAATAAAACAAACTGGGTAGGCATTTCTTCCATTTAAATATTAGGAATGCAATATATTTTTTACGCAATATTAAACGAACAATGTTGCTATTGTATTTAGTTTTCATTCCGTTGTTTGCGTTAGTTATCGTTAATGAACATTGAAAGGCGGGGGTCGGTGCAGGTTGGCGCGTCAGAACAGAACGGAGCTGGATGGGATACACTGAAAATAAAATCCATCCCTTTGCCTATCTAATAGATGATTAGGATAAATACACGAAAAACCGGAGGTAGTTCGGCTAATAAAATGAAAGCTATAAAATAATCGCAGTCAATATTCAATCATCCCTTCTGTTTCGTAATTCAAATGGATCTTACTCTGAAACATTTGCGTTTCATCTTTTCTTCGCTAATAGGGAATTGCGTAATGGAGTGACAGACGTGAGGTGTGATTCTGAAAATCTGCTGCAAAACACTATCGTATACAAGACTATCACAATAGCCTCGTATACAATAGTGTTTTGCAGCAAGAAAAACGGAATGTGTATTTTTAGAACGAAACGAAACAGGAAATAGAAATCGTTTTCAAAACAAAGGGTAAAACATCAATTATTATCAATTATTAAGCAAAAACGCGTTTCACTGTCGTTGGTTTGGGAATGTGCACTTCTTAGGAGAACACGACATTACTCTTCCAGCATTCCTTTCTACACGAACTACATCAACTTCCCACACAAAAGCTTCTTCGTTTCCTGATAAATGTGTGTGAGGCCACACCCTACGAGTACCTAGTCAATCTGTGTCGCATAGAAAAAAAGTACTATCATCGTGGGAAAAATGCAATTTTGTTCTTGCTGCGAAACTGAAGATTTTCCTTTCTGGAAACTACCAAATGTATAAAACATTTGCCAATGTCCATCAAGCAAATGCTTGTATTGAAGCAATTAAAATATTTCGTATGTTGACAGAACAAGCACGGAATGTTCCGCATTCGAAAGCATTTCCTCGCAGTTTGTGATATCTATTTTTCGCAAAAACACAGTAATGGCTCAAAACCTATTTTCGTGTGCCATTGCGAAGAAATCTAGTCTGCAAAATATTTTTACATGTTTTTGCTCTGTACGTGCTTTCTACACTCGTATGTGCCGTCGTGACTAGTAGTTCCAATCCTTACGTATCGCATGACTTGCAGAGTTCGAAAACAAGAACAGAAACGGGTGCCAACAGGAACTGCACACTCGAGTAAACATGTTGAAAGGTATTAATGAACTGATGATTTCCCAGCAACGTGGTCCGTCTTCACTTATAATGGTGCCTAATTACTCGGGTTTCTGTTGAGGTTACGTTTAGATATTGTAGCTTTAATTTATGACGAGCAAGCTATTTGTTTCCGTTCTTGTTGGTAAACACGAAGTGATAAACGAAATTGTTTGAATGGGATATTCTCGGTGAGCGCAGAAAATATATACAGATGGAAAAGTCTCTTGCTATTATAAATTTAATTCTTCCGATAGATGCATTCCAATGTTCCTGTCTGATATTCATTCAAGGAAATACTCTCTTAAGCATTCAACTTTTTTAAAGCTGAATAATTTGTTTTTTGCACGTTCTTGTATGAACGTGTGCCCCTGTGGTTGAGTTGTGCTGAATGATTTTACTTGACAAAGTTTTATTCCTCGTTAATCTTTTTATCACAAAAAGCCCATCGATTCTTGTTTGCGAAAACATAGCGATAGCAATATTTATTACTATAATATCAAAGTTGAAGGAAGAGTTGTCAAGAATGTTGAAACTTAGGGCGACATCACCAGTAATGACACCACGGCAGCCCCTGGGACAGTGATGGGCACTTTCAGTACAAAATTTGAAAAATAAGAATTGGAGGTCAATTGCTTGAACCTCCCAAACGTGAAGCCTTCTAATGGTGAGGATTAATTAATTAACAAATTAAAAATTTGGCACTTTTAGACAAGGGATCTCTTTAGAAAGAGGTAAGCTAATCTCCCATTGAGTTGCACGTTACGAATTTGGTACTGTAGGGCAAGTATTTTGCAACAACAACAACAACAACAACAACAACAACAACAACTATTTTGTTTGACTTTCGCTACTACTGATGATGACCTAAAATTCTGTGAAACACATTACCCTTAAAGATTATTGTACATCTTCATAGTAAAATTACATTGACAAAATTATATCGCGAACTGCATTGGTGCGTTGACACTATGCCGAGAAGAAAACAGGACGTATTTAATTTTGCATCTGATCAATCAAAAATTTTTCTCTGGTAGTTTCACTGAATGAGTAGCACTAAAAATTTAGTAATTTTAATTTCAACCAATTTTGTATAGTCTATTTAAGCTATTTTTAAATTGGTTTTCAAAGACACGAATTGTATTTAAACCACGCTTTTTCAAACTTATTACTGCGGAACAAATTAGCATTGCCCGAAATGGTTACGTTCGCTGTATCTTCATGTCAAAAAATAGTCATTAATTTTCCCAATAAACAAAGGCCTAAATAAATAGAAAAATGATGACTAAGCTGGGTAATTAATTGGTGCAAGTTCCAAAAGAACGCCAAAAAAGTTGCCTAACCTTCAAATTAGCCGAGCCATTCTACTAAATAATTTCATCACATCTTTATGTTAGTATGTATTCCTGTTTTGCATCTTTCGGTGCTTACAAACGGCCCTCTGCCAGCTAAGATGTATTACGCCTGGTGTAGCCACCGTTGGAGGTACTGTAGCGTCATAGACTTGACTCCCTGCTCCGGAGAGACAAGTTGCAAGGTATGGGAATGAGGGAGCCAAAAATAGGCTCCCGAACAAAGGCCAACCCTTCAGGGAAAGTCCAAAAGGGGAGAGGGCTTGGAGGTGCCGGGTGCAAATTGCAACGGAAAAAGCAGGCGCCTCAAGACGAGTGCGTGGGGGAAAGATGACGCAGGAAGTCATGTGACTCGGGCATATATAAGGGAGTGACAAAAAGCCTGGGTTGGGTAACATTTCTGGTTTCCTCGCGGCACAACACCGCAAAACTTGTCCGGCCAAGTCTGGCGCGGAAGTGCTGTAGGCACGTGTAGGTGTTCGAGTCTCGAGCACTGTGAAGTATGCTTGATACTTCGGGGCAGATTGTCTGCCGAGGCACACCAGGTGCCATTTGCGATTGCCGAGTTGGCTAAACGCAGGCGCGGCCGCAAGGCGCGTGTTGGGAGAGGGGGGCTGCTGCAGGTAGCTCCGACAAACACCTTAGAGTGAGGTCTGTAAATAGTGTACATAATTTATTGTAAATAAATTGTAAATACCCACTCGTGTCTGTTCCTTTGTGGTGTAGATCCCTACTCACGACGTTACAGTACCAGTCCCCCCGACCATTGCGCCGTTGGGGGCGCGTGGACCCACTTCGGAAATTGTAGGTACTTGTAGACTAGCGTAGCTTGTGCGTAGCCCAATATTAGAGGAAGGTAGTCAGCTGGTACAATTAGGATCAGCAGCCTCTTCTGTGTTTGACCCTTGCGATTTCTTTTTCAGGAAGGAAATAAGTACAGGGTTTTTATTTTCAGTTTCAAGGGATAATAAGATGTACTAGGGTAAAAATACAATAATTGTATAGCTTCACATGCAATGAAACTTCAAGAGAAACATTTGTGGTAGAGCGGGACGCAAAATTAAATACTTCCTGTTTTGCTCTCGGAATATCATCAACAAAGGTTTATGCAATACGTTCTACGGTTTTACCGATGGAATTCTCCCTGAAGATACTGTATAATGTTCAAGAACAATAAGTTTCACATCATTTTGGATTTCAGAATATTATTAACAACGCACAATATCCGTTTTTTTGTTCGCGGGATTCAAATTCATAGTCCAGATGTACCTGATTCTTGGATGGCAATGCTCCATGCCCAAGCCACAACACCGACAAAACATCTATGCCCCAAGTAGGATTGCAACTCCCAACCCTTCGAACGGACACTGATAATGCGCATCCACCATTGCGATATCAGGCTGGCAATCAAATTAATATATTTACCAAATAAATTCAAAAATGAAATAATATGTGGATTTTATATAAACTCATCTAAAAAGAAATGATTGAGAAAAAAGACTAGGAAGAAAAAGCGAGTGATGCTAAAGAGAAGAAGAATCGACTTCCCTGTTAAAGTAGCAATCTGTCTTCAAACCTAATCTCCAATGTTCGTATCAATTATGAACTAAAACCATATCCTGTCTTAAGGAATTTTGGCGGTCAAAATTCAGAGAATTGATACTCGGCTTCACAAGTCAACTATTGTGAAAGATGAAGGCGGTTCCTGATAGTTTGGGATACGCAGTGGTTTGCAGATGACACTCATTCACAAGGAGAACACGGCCAGTCCTTACATAAGGTTCGGAAGAACACAAACTGCGGCAGAACGATTGCCGCCACTGGCACCTGCAGCATTAAAGTCAACTAAACACAGGCATCAGAGGCATCTACGGGAATGGTTAAGGTTTGAGACCCCTCCCGAAAAAGGTAATATTGTGCGAATCTTGGATATGTTTTTTAAAGTTGAATATTAGGAAGAATTGTATATGCCTTCTAAAAATACCATTAATATAAGATGTAAAGATATTTTCATTTCCTTGAGATGAAAATATGTTAACTTTCCATATCCAGATTAATCGAACTGTTATGCAACAAGTTTTTCTTTATCTTGAACATAATGTCATATGTTCCCATGTACATTCATTACCGGAAGAACATTCTGGTAACTCAATCGCAAAGATCAAGTGAAACTTTCTCGAATCAGATCTGAACACACTAAGTTAACTCACTTAGCATCTGTTAAACACAGCTCCCTTAAAATGCGAATCATGAAACGAACAACTGTCAGTTGTCTATATCCTTCAGTCATGTACAAAATATATCCATGAACGCTAATCAATCGTACAAACAGACAATCATAAAACTATTTTATTCTCCAATGTTTTCGAGGAAAATATTAAAAATAGGTAAAATATTAAAAGTGTATAACGTTTTATAATTCTGACTGTCAATTGTAAAATACTGTTTCATACCTGTTTAAATTGTATGTACACTCTGTAATTTAAATTCCGTATTAATTATAGTGTATCATGTATAGTTGCAGTCGCTAATAACCTTGTCTTTGATACGACTTTAAATGAAAGAAAGCCGCGCGCTGCGCGTCCTGCCCGAGGCGGGTGCAAGTGCGCAGGTCAGCGCTGCACCGCCCTGCCGCCGGCGTCGCCTGCGTCGGCGCGCGGGCAGTGTCACCGGGCGGTTGGCAGGCGTGCATGCGGGTGTCGCGCCCGCTATGCTAATCAGGTCTGCGTCGCCTTGAACCGCGCTCGCACACGTGCGGGCGGATCGGCCGCTGCGCCGCTACCGCTGCCGCTGCCGCGCGGCCAAAATAGCTCCGCGCGCCGCGCCCGCCTACCCGCCTGCCTCGCTGCAGCCTCCTTCGCATTCGCCGCCGTCTCCGCCTTCGTATTCGCATTCGCTACCGCTTCCGCTTTTGCATTCTCGTATTCGCATTCGCCTTCGCTACCGCTTTCGCATTCGTATTCGCATTCGCTACTGCTTCCGCTTTTGCATTCGTATTCGCATTTGTCTTCGCTACCGCCTGGGCTTTCGCATTCGTATTAGCATTCGCTACCGCTTTCGCATTTGCATTCGATAGCACATTCGTATTCGCATTCGCTACCGCTTTCGCATTCGTATTCGTATTCGCTACTGCTTCCGCTTTTGAATTCGTATTCGCATTTGCTTTCGCTACCGCCTGCGCTTTCGCATTCGTATTCGCATTCGCTACCGCTTTCGCATTCGCTTCCGCGTCCGCTTTTTTAATTCGTATTCGTATTCGCATTTGCCTTGGCTACCGCCTCCGCTTTCGCATTTGTATTCGCATTTGCTACCGCTTTTGCCGCAGCATTCGGTAAAGCCTTCGTACACTCCGTCTCCACCTTGGCTTTCGCCTTCGCCACCATCTTTCCCGGCGCCTTCGCTGCGCCTGCACTTCCACCTCCATCTACGTCTCCATCTCTGCCTCCCACACAGTCTCCTCGTCCGTTTCCATCTCTGCCTCTACCTCCACCTCGTCCGTCGGAATCATTCAATAATTTAAATATATATTTTAATTCAATATTTTTGAGACCTGTTTTCTGAATTAACTGATGTGCAAAATTGCACGTCCAAAGCAATACGTCCATACTTTACGGTATTGACATTGACATTGAAAAACTCGATATGAAATAGCTTCCACCTTTAACTTTATTTCCATTTAGATGAGAATGCCACTTTTGACTGTTGTTTTTCTACGCCTCAACGCAATAAAGTTCTAAAGGGCAGCAAAGAATCGGCCCGGGTCTCGCTTGGTCGGCTTAACGGCTCGTCAGCCCAGCTGTACGCTCTCGCTTCAGCACTTAAAATCCAGGATCTCTTTTAGATATCATTTCTGCGTGCTATAAATTCGTGTAGTATCTCGAACCTTCTTCACCCGACCCTCCTCCGTCATCTTCCCTCTCTTCTAATATGCTTAACTTCGGAATTAACATTGCCCCGGCCATAAAGTTACACGCTCTTGTAGCCATTACTTTGGTGGCTTGCATCTTAACTTTCTCGAGTGCTAAATGAAGGTTCCAGTTGACCTCGCTGGCGGAGTATGCGTGTTCTTTTTCCCTTTGCTTTCGACCATCAGCTTCAACAGGCGGATACGGATCTGCGACTCGAAAGCGTGCGTGCGATCAATTAAGCCAATGCGACTCGGTGGCCTCAGAGAGACTACTACAGGGCCTGCAACAGAGCCTGCAACAGCGCCTGCCGGAAGGACCGTGAATGCTAAAACAACGGCTATTGGAACATGTGAATTATAAAAATAACTGTGATCAAAAATTGACTCTGAAACTAAATGACAAAATAAATGTTTTAAAAATTAGACGTGAGGACAGGATTTAAAAAGTATAAGGATGTTCAAAGAAAGTTTTGAATCCTAATTTCTCATAGGATAAAAGTTCGAAGGAGCAAGTTACATTAGTAACTTACTGGATTAACAATTAATCTTTAATTACTAATGTTAATTTAAAAATGAATAGAATGTACTGTAATTACTTTAGTGTAAAAATAAAGTCGCAAAAAATAAGAATGTTTAAAAATTTAAATATTTTTAGACATTCTTATTTTTTCACTTTTGTGCAATGTATCTTTTTTATAATAATTCTTCATTTTGTAAACGTAATATACCACTATGCTACGGCGTATATTATGAGCGTCTTCTTTAAAGTTTCCAGCTTTCCGACTGTGTGACATTGCGGAGCGAGTATGTTAATGAAGATAACAACTACAAAGTCAAAAGCAATGATATCCTTCATCGAACGTATACTCATCCCATTAATAAACATCAATGTCTGGGAGCGATCGTTTCGCAAATAGAAATGTTCACATTAGTAAAACTCACTGCCCACTCCATAACCCATTGCACTACCTTCATACTGCGAAGAAACATAGATCCCATTGGCAGGATCGTAAAGTTCGTTAATTAACCCTTTATTCCGGTAGTTCATAAAAAGTGATATCCAACCTACTGAGGAATTCGACCTCGGCAACTTCTTAAGATTATTTATAACAATATTAAATCTAAGATTGTCAACACATTATTTGTTTTTATTTATTTTAATTAATTTCTCTGACCTTTGAATTGAAATTTTGCACCGAAATAAAGGACGTAATTCAGTCATGAATTCAGGCCGTTTGTTTTTTCTTGGCCCATGGAAGGAAATTCCATGTCATAGTCGCCTCCTAGGTTCCGGCATGGACTAAAGAGGTACTCTACGGTTCCGGCTTTGAAGGTGGAGGTTGGGGCCGCGTGGTCCGGCCGCCGCGCTGCGGGTCGGTGCCTCTCCCTAGGAAATGGAGCCAAGACAAGGTGCCAAGCGCTTGCCACACGTCGCCTCTGATCGTTCCAAATAGTGATGGTACATTTTAACAAAACATCGATACGTCGACGTTTCGATACATCGCTAAAGAGGTTTTGATGTCGATGAAAACGTTGACGAAAAAACATCGATGTTTAAAACATGTTTTAATTATAGACTAATAAACATGCTATTTTCCTATCCATTTTTAATTACAGTACGTAAAAGGGATATATTTTATTGCTTAGTTACCAGCATTTAGTAGTATGTTAATAAGAATTATTGTTGAATGTAAAGAATAAAATTAACAATACAAAATATCGCTACATTACCCTTTAGTCACTTCCATTCTTACACCATCGAAGGGGAACCAGCTAAAACTCCCTCAGATCGTACTGGCGAAATGTGCAGCGTGATAAAGAGGATGATGCAAAACAACGATATTGCTGTGGATTGCTACTACTCTACAACGTGCATACACCCCTTTATTTAAAAAAATTAAAAACATCGTTTTTTGCATCAAAATATCGATGCGAAGAAAACATCGAAACCAAAATATTGATGTTAATATGTGGGTGTTTCTGGTGGAAAATATCGATGTTTTAAAAACATTGATGTTTTTGCCATCCCCAGTTCTAACGCGGCCACCATACCACGAGCACGAACCTGGAAAAGCCACTTAAGGGAAAACCGTTTTCTGCATAATCAGAATTTTGTACTGGTTTTGTGCTTTCCAAATTTACAAAAAAATATTTGTTTTGTTTCAACGGTTTTACCAAAGATTTGCTAGCTTAAGGTTAAACTTGCAAAAGTCACTTCGGACAAAATCAATGAACCGCAAATCATGGGTGCAAAACCATTTTGGAAAATTTGTTCACCTTCTGGTTGTAAAGAAAATGTTTTTTCCTAGTGATTGTGCCAGCTCAACGGATGTTACAGCAGCACGAACCCAAGCTCACTTCCCGCAGGTGGACGGGCACCGGGCAGAAGGATGTACGCGAATGAGGTGGCTTCGCGGGAGAAGTATTTTAGTCTCCAATGAGTAATGCTTCTAAATGTTTATTCCTATTCACTTTTGTGAAATAGGAAATTTGTGGTATAATTCAATACGACCTTAGCAGTTGGGTTTGACACTTCCATTGTAACCTCCATCTCGATCGGGTTTTTGTCCAGTTTCCCTGATCCATTGAGCAAATGCTGCGATGGCCCCTTGATTTGCTTCTGGACGTAAATGTAGCTTCACTATGCGCACGTTTTGTTGAGCTCTCCTTTTGCTTGTAGTGGTAGTAGAGCTTAGGGTGAGTGTCTATTTTGTTAGCAATACAGAAAAATCAAATATAGTCGTTCGTTTACCGTTAAAAAATAAGTTTTCTATAATTCGGCAACGAAAATATCTAGTTTTTGAAATGTTAATCTCTCGCTTTTTTAAATTTATTATTATTATTATTATTATTATTATTATTATTATTATTATTATTATTATTAATATTAATATTATTATTATTATTAATATTAATATTATTATTATTATTATATTAATATTATATTATTATTATTATTACTCCTATTATTACTTCATCTTTCAAGTATTAATAGTTAAATAGTTGGGAAGGGATTCTGAAACTCAAGGAAGTGTGCGCAGATGATTTTCTCCCCCAAACGTCACATACCGTTTTTGACTAAACACACAAATAAATAAACTTTGTGCATTTATGATCGCGTGTATTAACTTGTATGACGAGTGAATCATTTGTATTCAATTTATGTACAAGCAAACAAAGAAAAAGAGTGAATGAAATTCTCTGAACATTTTACTTTCACAGTTGGAAAAAGTAGTATTTCATAAGATGAAATATATTGAATTACGTATTGTAATGCGTAATTCAATTATGTTTCTCCATCTGAAACACTCTTAGAGGTACGTATTACTGTGTAGCTTTGTCTGTGAAATTAATTGCTCTCTGTATTTTGATGCAATGTCTGTCTAATTAATTTGATATGTGAAATAATAATTATGTGAACTGCGAAATATTCCGGCAGCATCTAAATATTATCTATAAAACCAAAATAATTATGAAACCGAAAAAAATATTAATAATCAATATATTCATTTTGAATTCAAATTATTATTTATCCAGAGATCTAAATAAAAGAGCATGCTTTTGTACCTGTGAGTACTGCCAACAAATTAAAAGAAGGAATTTGTAAAAATCTTCAGAATTATTTGAGTTATTACGGAATCACTAAGTCAGCGCATGAAAAGATAGTTGAATTTGAATTTTTCAAAAAATAGTTTTCAAATATTTTTCAAATATTGTTTTAAGCTAAAAGCAAATTTTTTCTTGCAGAAGCAAGATATTTCTGTGTATCAGTTCATTTTTACTGCAGTGGAGTAGGGTTTTAACGGAGAAAAAAAGTGTAAAAATAATATAAAATTTAACTGTTGTAAGCTGCATCTTCCCCTTCGGAGAAATGAGTGCGAAATCAGGGAAGTTGCCCGTGCCTGTAGAAGCGCCGGGCTTGCAAGGCGGGCAAGTAGCTCGCGCGGGCCGTGTTTGACCTGCCAGTTGTGGAGTATTCCCTGTGCCCAAATCCCGCCGCGCTGCCGAGCGCGTGGCAGTAGGCGCGAACGCCACGCGTCGCAGGCGGATAATTCCCGCGACCTGCGAGCGCGGTGGCCGCGTGTGACGGCCCAGGGAATCCATTGTGACGCGGCTATCGCGTCAATGCCGCCGTCTGCCGCGTCAACGGCTCACCGCAGCCGGCGCCGGGGCTCGTATGCGACGAGGTGGCAGAGTGAAGCCGAGGAAACACACTGAGGGTAAAGGGGTGTGTGCACACTCGGATTACGTGATAGTTAATTAGTACATGCCTTATTTTACGTGGCGAGACTCGGGCCATCAGGCCCGCTCTTCCGTCTAACCACGCAAATTTCGTTACGCTCTTTTCACCACCTAGCGGAGAAAGGAGATATTATCTTAAGTGACGAAACAGGCGGATCTCAATTTTGCTCAGAGGCTTCTTTTAGGTTTGAGGATATTTTACATGCAGTAAATCTACTACATGGGACAGCCGGCTTTACTTCCTCTTCGAAGGAAGGCGTACGAAGGATTTTTTCGCCCTTAAAAATCCACGGCTTCGATCGGGTTTGAACCTGCAAACTCCGGTACAACACTCCGGTACGCTGACCGACAGTCCAGTACGCTGACCGAGTGATAGTTGTAACTGGACACGTTTGTAAGTATCGTGTGAAAGGGACGAGTTGTTACCGAATTATTACCGAAAAAGAATTTTGATCATTAAAAACAGGATATCTTTTGTGAAGTGCTGTGGGATTGGTCGCAAAATTCTGAAATAAACTTTTATCCATCTAGAAAATGTGTTTCACACACGAATGCCTTTTATTGTGTTTAGAGTTTTCAAAGCAAAGCAGAACGTACTTCTCTGATTTACTTCATTCGTAGCAGAGGCTACCATAAAACAAATATATTCACACGACGTGTATTGAAAATTGAATTCCACTTGTAGCCATACGATTCAAAAACGTGTAAAAGATACAAAAAATTAAAACCCTCTTTAATGTCCCCCAAAATATGTTTTAAGCTCTTATTAATCTACAATATAATTGCTTGTACTGGAGAATGACATTATATGTACAAAATTCACTAAATTTTGGGAATTCTAGCACACTTCTTTTAGAAGACCTTTTAAAATCACGATGCTTTCTCCACGTTACTAATACTTCTAAGTTCTAACCTCTCCAGATGGCTAATTGCAGCTTCAGAGGTCAAACGGTAGAGCTTTGACGGTTCATTGAAATCCACAACGTGATCTTTTACGCGTCCTGAAATACAATGGTTTCCGAGTAACGATGGAATGTCTTCTATGTTTCTTAAACCAGACAGTTACGTTGAATTACAGTGCATTCCATTCCTATTGCTTTCGATATCCCCCTTGGGGCTGGCCGCTTAGCTTTCACTCGCCCTAGGTCTCGCAGCTGCAAGCACGTCCACCTTCTTGACCTTCACCTAGACCTCCGCCAACTCGCTCGCGTTCCCCTCGTAAAACTCCGCGCCCCGCCTTCACATCCGCGTCCGCCCCCCCTGACACCAGCGTCGCCGCCGCCGTCGCTGACACCACCTCCGCCATAACTATATCGCTACCGCCATCGCCACCACCACCACCGCTGCCGCCGCCCCCCCTCGTCCGCGCCATCTCCATCCCAGGTCCTAGGTTCGAGTCCTGACGGCGGCAGGTTTTCGACATTAGCTTTTCAGCTAGGTCGAATTCAGTCGCTGTCTGGAGGAGAATTCTAGAGGCCGGCTGCTCTGATCGATAGTTTTCTGTGGTTTCTCCGATCAACACCAGGCGAATGCCGGTGCAGTACCCTACCAAACGGGCCACGGACTGCGCGCGATCTGTCCTTCCTCTTCCTTGTCGTATCCTCTCCCTTTACACACACACTTACACTAACATGCACTACACTACCACATATTCCGGGAGACCGGCCGGAAGCTAGAGCTTGTGCCGGCTGGGGCGGTGCCCCGCTGGTGGGAGAGTCCTGGTGAGGGGGAAACCCCACTAGCCGACGGTAGGTCGGCGCCGGATCTCGCCATCCAGCGGGGGAAGATCACCGCCATCTCCCGCGAAAAAAACATGCGCTACACTATCGGACTAATGACCAAAGCAGTTGACGCGCCCTCCAACACGAAAGAAATTAAAATCAATCCCAACGCCCCCATCAAAACCCCACCCCCGGCCCGGCCCACACACTTCCACCAGAAACAGCACCACTTCCACCGCAAACCACCACTTCCACTTCTACCAGCACCACCACTCCCTCCCCCCCCCACCCCCCCACCTCCTTCCCCCTCTCCTTCGCCACATCCCGGCCCTTTACCACCAGCCCCTGCGTAACCGCCACCCATTCCAATCCATTCCGTTTCGTTCCGGCTTGTCCACGCGGTCCCAGCAGCCAGCCGCTCCCATTGGAGCCTGCGTGTCGCACCCACACGGTCACCGAGCGGTCGCGGTCGCGGTTACGGTCCCGCCTGCGTCCGTATCCGCGTCGGCGGAGCGGGCGAACGGAGGGCCGGGCGGGTGGGCTAAATTTAAGCGCAGCCGACAATAAACTCGGCGACCTTGGGGCGGTAAATAGTTGTTGCGGACTGCAGCTGCGCTTGTTGTGAGTGCGCTACCGCGGAAGGGGAGGAAAAAATGCTCGCGGTCGAAGCCTTGCGGGACTCCCCTACCCGAGGGGATGCTGGCGGTGCTCCGATAAAGCTTGCAATTTACTTTCCGAGTCCCCTCATTCACTTTGTGTTGCAGTTTTAATTGAATGCCGTGGCGCATCTAAAGGGATGGGTAATGGAGCTTCAGGGGGGTACAGTGGTAAACGGTCGTCAGCGTGTTTCAGAGATATTTGGCGGGTTCAGTGGTATAACGATTAGCGTTTAGAGCTGTTGTATAAAAGTTCGCAGGTTCAAATCCGTTCGAAGCCGCGGGCGAAACAATTCTTCGTACACCTTCCTTCGGAGGGAAAGTAAAGCCGGCTGTCCCATGTTAAAAATTTAATGCATGTATTCTAGCTAAATTCAAGCTTCATTCGAGCTGAATTCAAGATCGCCTGTTTCATCGCCCCACTTAATACCTTCTTTTCCCGCTAGATGGTGGAGTGTAGCAAAATTTACGTGGCCAGACGGAAGAGCAGGCCTAATGGCCCGAGTCTTGCCTCATAAAATAAGAAATTAACTAACTTCAGCCCCCTCATTTCGAAGACAATGATACACATTAAAAATATAGCTTTTACTAATTTTCCATACTAACGAAAATCATTCAATATATATCAATTGTTCACGTTATAAATATTAAAGATTAGTCAACAAACGAAAATATATTTTAATTCAACGTAAATGAAAAGTTATTTATAAGTCGGCAGGTAAATAAACCCGTACCCCCCTCCCTCCGAGAAAGATTCTGGGAACGCCTTTCATTGATTGAAAATGTCTTGTGGAGACTCTCAGGCCATCAAAAAGGGACGGCGAAATTGACCAATGAATTTTGAGAATAGTAGTATTTTTCATTTCTCATTTTGAATGTTGTGTGCTCTAACACAGCAATTTAATAACGTCTATTCAGCTTCTAATACGGGATGTAACATTAGAAAGATGCAATGTTTTTGATTGTCACTCTTCTTATTTCCCGAAAATTTACTATTGTGGCATCAGATTTATCTGTTTAGATATAGGTTTTTGAAGTTTCTTATTCACATTAAGAAAGTCGTTTGGTTGTAAATGTCACTGTGCGAAAGGCTTCCTGCATCTAAAACGCAGGAAAGCATTCAGTTTATAATCGCGGTTTTCAACCTATTGTTTCCGTTATTGCCTATATAACCTTCATCATTTTCCGCCTCCGGTATTGAAAAAGTGCCGCCTTTGTTGTCGATTCCGCTTCAGTATCTCGTAATTTCTTGTTAATTCTGCATGGAGTAGATGTGCCTTGTCAAATCGTGTAAATAGTCTAACGGCAACGTGTACAAGAAATATAGTTTGACAGGCGAAGTTGTTAAAAGGCTGCACGAGCAGCATAAAAACAGCGTTCTTGGACTCGGTGCTAAGCAACAAAATGAGCCTTATCTTAGTGACTCGTCAATGCCTTGAAGGCCAATGACACTGGAGCATGCACTGCGACCTAGAATTTGGTCTCCGAAAAAAGTATCTTAGCTGCCAGTGGCGCACATCTGTTCTGAAGGCTTCTCGGCGTCTTCACTTCGCTTTCTTCACAAAGCCCAAGCCTCAGCACAGGACTTCCCGGGCTAGCGATCACAAGCAAGCATTTTATTTTTATTTTTGCTTTTGGGTTCCTTCGTTTTAGTATTTGAACAAAAAATGACACACGGGGAACGATAAACGTACGCCTTTGAAGATAACGCAGCACCCGAGATCGAATTTCTTTTTTATCAATAAGCGGGCATTTTGGTACAAGAGGAGAGTTCCGCCAGAACTTCAAAGTTGGACGAAAGCAATATAACTATTTTATAATTTCCATTTATTTTTAATGAATATTCCAGTAGTTGAAATATTATAAAATTCAATGTAAATAATCGAATTTAAAAAGCTATACAACTGATAAATATGCGAAAAACTACCTTTTATATTGATAAACCAAAAGCATTTTTGTTTGATATTTTATTGAGGCCCCAATTATATAACTATGATCGTGACTCCTATCTGAGGTAGTTCGCCTAGGTGAATGTCCTTCCAAGTCTCCTGAGGTCGCCATGTTGCCTTGTCGCCTTTGACTAGACGCCTTCTAGCGGAATCCAGTTGGCGTACATACAATGATGCTGATGCGGCGTATGGGTTGTAGAATGTTCCTTCCACCTGGCTATCCTATGTAAATTCCGCTCTGGAATTTACGTAAGATTTACGCTGAATTTTACTTTACAAATTTTCACTAAAGTGGCAGTGCATTGTTGGGTTATTTCAGTTAAGCGTCGTCCAAAAATCACATAATGCTAAAGAGGGGAGATGGTTTGAGATCGTTACGCTGCGTTAAACAGGGGTCCGGGGATTTTAGTTTAGTGTTGCCCAACGTTGATATTAATTATTTTTTTAAATTTTCAACATTTGCTCAAATAATTGCGTGTGCACGAATTGTTTTCAGTAATTGTCTCGTCTACGCATCGTTTTTTCACTCACCAATTTACTCCAATCTTATTGTTAGATTCATTCAGCATCAGCAAGTATTTATAAATTTAATTATTATAAATTTTAATATATAATACAAAGAAAAATAATAATAATTGTTTTCACTGTTAAATAATATATTACTACTTGCAAAATGGGGTGGAGAGTTGTCACAAGGTTTTGTATTTAGGGGGAGTCAAGTGTGAGTTACAGGTGCGTTACAAGGGGGAAAGGGGGTATCTAAATTTGCGTTACATAATTTATGGACGGTCCCTTATTAAGGCCGATAGAGAGTAAAGGATGAACGCGAAATGTAGTGCCTCTGACCCGGAGGTCGTAGGTTCGAGACCTGACGGCGGCACGATTTTCGACACTAGCTTTTCAGCTAGGTCGAATTCAGTCGCTGTCTGGACGAGAATTCTACCGGCCGGCTGCTCTGATCGGTAGTTTTCCGTGGTTTCTCCGATCAACACCAAACGAATGCCGGAGCAGTACCCTACTAAATGGGCAACGGACCTCGCGCGATCTGTCCTTCCTCTTCCTTGTCCTATCCTCTCCCCTTACTCACACACTTACACTAACATGCACTACACTTACACATATTCCGGGAGACCAGTCAGGAGCTGACAGCTTGTCCCGGCAGGGGCGGTTCCCCGCTGGTAGGAGAGTCCTGGTTAGGGGAAAACCTCACTAGCCGACAGTAGGTCGGCGCCGGATCTCGCCATCCAGTGGGGGAAGATTACCGCCATCTCGCGAGAAAAAACATACACTACACTAACGGGACTAATGACCAAAACCGTCGACGCGCCCGGAAACACGAAAAAATCAATCAATCAATCAATGAACGCCATAGAACTCGTAAACCGAGCCTTTAGACGAGAGACTATTATAAGAAATAAATTTTCTTTGAATATGAGTACTAATACGCCATCTTTAGCCGGAGCTCGTTTGTTTCGATTATTTTGAAAGACGGCGGACTGTTTAATTGAACGAACCCAGGCCGTTAAAAGTGGCATTTTGTTTACAGTAGGCATTTTGGAGTACAGTATTACGAAAAGTAATGCTATCGCTCTGCCATTCGTGTTAAATGCAAGTGCCTCCCTGAAGTCATTGACAGAAACACGGTAGGGAGTTAACATGCAACACCAGCCACTTTCCTCCGGACACGAACTACGGCACGACGCACAGAGCGCTCCAGGAATTTCGCCCAACTAGTCTCGGGAGAGGGGTAGATTAGGGCGTTGCTTTTCAACCTCCCTCCCTCCCTCCCTCCCTCCCTCCGTACGCCTCGTCGCAAAGTTACGTCGTGAAAATTGGATTGAGGCAAAGTTGATTAAACGCTGTCCTCTCAGCCCGAGTGGAGACCGCTTAGACCAATTTTTGCACTTCACTGATCGCGCGACACAGCTCTAAAATTCCCTCTGTGAGGCGGTGCACCCTCACAGCCGTAGGTCAGGGCTTTAAAAGCACGCCTCCCCCTCCACTTTCGAGTAATCGCGAGTACGGAAGGCTTGATGAGTTCGCTCTGCGCTTTCGAACGAGCAACATCGCTCCGAACGTTCCGCAGAACAGTGGCGATAATTTTTCTGTGCTAGTACTAAACAGTGTTAAGTGGACGGCAGTGCGTGTTTAGTGTTAGTGCATCTACATTTGTATGTCTAACAATGATCTTCTCAGCACAGGGCAGTTATTTACTCAAGCCCTAGATTCAATTTATAATCCAGAATATTCAACCATCATGGCGGCAGCGGAAGGTTGCCCGGACTTCACGGGCAGCAGTATGGATTACATCGAAAGCAACACACCGCAGTCTCATCAAAACGCAGTCAGCCATTCTTATATGACTGTATCACCACCGGCACCTGTCGAATCTGGGCAAGTGCCACCACAACAACAAGCAACTGGATCAACTCAATCAGATACCCAACAAAGCAAGGTAATGCAAGGAAAGCGAAACCGCGAGGACAGAGGTGACGCCAGCGACAGAGACGCCAAACGCATGACCTCGACAGACCCTTCCCCAGAACTGAACACCGACAACAACTTGCAAAAAAACTATAATGTAGAAGTGTCAAATAGATTCAGTTTCTTAAATGAAGAGTTACCTGAAGTGCCAGTAGAAGTAAAAAAAATCCCCCCAATATATTTAACGGGAATTAGCAATCATACAGCATTTATAAATGAAATCAAATCTAAGTTAACAGAAAACTTCACCACCCAGTTCAAGAACAATAAAATTAAAATACAATTCACGTCAATAATAGACTTTAGAGCTGCAGTTAAATATTTCATAAATACCAACAAACAATTCCATACGTACTCAGACCCCAGTGTAAAGAAATATTCGATAGTGATAAAGAACATTCATCCACTATCTCGAAAACGAAATATTCGAAGACATTGCATCTAAATTTCCTTCAGTCACAAAGGTCACGAGACTAAACAAGAACAATGTCCCCATCCCAGTAGTAGCCGTTGAATTCAACGGTACTGAAAAAATAGAAAGTGTTTTGGAATTAAAATACATTTGTAACTCCGTAGTTAAACCGGAAAGAAGAAAGAAAACTGTTGGCCCCATTCAGTGCTACGTTGCCTTGACTACGGCACAGTAGAAATAATTGTAATTACCAAGTTTCGTGTGTTTTCTGTGCAAAAATCACCTTTCAGCAAACTGTCCATCAAAGAATTCAACTCCTACGTGTAAGAATTGCATGGGAAAGCACAGGGCTGACCTCAGGACACATGAATGTACATATTATAGAAAAATAATCGAAAATAACAGCAATAATGTAAAATCTGGATTACCAAATCCCAGATCCCACCAAGCAAGCACGCCACCTCCCAATCACGACTCAACAAACTTTCCATTCTTGCCCACTACAAACAATATTCCTAATTTCACTCAAAGATTAAATTATCATAATCAACCAAGGAATGCAAATAATGCTAATCATCAACAATATTATAACCACCAAACCACCAATCAATTTAACCAATACGGCAGAAATAACACTTTCATTACCAATATCGCACAATTCATAACCAACCACGTAGTCAACCTCATTAACTCCCTAATTCCAAGAATAATACAACATATTCAGAACTCCATTGCATCCACAATTAGCAACAGTTATGGTAGATTCACACCATAAAGCATTTATCATATTAAATTGGAATGCAAATGGCATCGTAAACAAAAATCCGAATTAGAACAGTTTCTACAGGCAAACTCGATAGATATCGCATGTAAAACCCGAGACGCACTTAAGCCCAAACAAATCATTCACCATCCCAGGATTCAAAACCATCAGAGCTGACAGAAACAAAATTCGGGAGGTGGTGTTTGACTTTGATAAAGTATAGCATTCAACATCACCAAATAACCTTGCCACACACTCCAGGTATAGAAAAATCGGGATAAATGTATCATATGACAATAATCAAACATTAACTATAGTCACTAGTATAAACCACCCAACATAAAAATTAATACTACTTCTATCAATAAATTACTTGAATTACAAAATCCATTTATTCTAGTAGGAGATTTGAATTCAAAGCATTCTGCATGGGATGTCGGACCACAAATCCGGCCGCGAATACCTAAACAGAATAAAAACACATTGCAACTTAACATACTAACGCCCACAGAACCAACACATTTCCCATATGATTCCAACAAAAATCCAGATATATTAGATATAGCAGTGACAAATTTGAAAGATTTATTCTATTCTACTGTTCACCATGAATTAGACTCCGACCATATCCCAGTTGTTATAACATCTAAACTAACAAAACCTCCATCCTCTCCTGCTCCACACTGAACACTTACAATATAAACTGGCATTACTTTAAAAAGCAGTTGAAAATCAATACCAAAATTTAAAATCCTTAATTCTTCTAATGAAATAAATCAAGCAATCAGTGAGCTAAATAATATATTAATAAAAACAGTGAATAATTCCAAAATACAACAATACCAGAAATCAGAAAGAGACTAAGAAAACCATTACCTCCTCATATTACTGATTTAATAAAAGTTAAAAATAAAACCAGAAGGCTTTGGAACACCTTAATAAGTAAACACAACCAAGAAAAATTCAATCAATATATTGAAGGACTAAATACTAAAAGCAATTCCTGTGGCAATTCACAAAAAAAATTTTAAGGAAAAAGAACAGCATTCCCCCACTGTCAACTGATAGTGGGAAAAAATATTCACCCACAGAGAAAGCCGAAATTCTAGCAGCTCATTTTGCCAGCACATTCACACCCAATGATTCCATAAAAATGCCAAACACGATGAAATTTTAAAATTTTAAATTTCCTCCAGAATTAAATTCATCTCTCCTAATGAAATTAAACTGATAATAAAAAAAATGCCAAACAAAAAATCTCCAGGACACGACCGAATTAATACTGCAATCCTCAAAAGATTACCGAACAATGCCATCGCTTTTTTAAATAATATATACAACTCCATACTAAGAACAGGTTATTATCCCCAAACATGGAAACATTCAATAATACATCCAATAGCAAAACCTAACAAAAATCAATCATGTGCAGAAAATTACAGACCAATCAGTCTTTTACCCATAATGTCAAAAATCTTAGAAAAATTAATACTTGTCAGATTAAACAAACACTAAATAAAACAAACGCAATTCCACCTCATCAGTTCGGTTTCATATCCCATCACTCAACGACGCACCAACTTCTGAGGCTAACTGAACACATTCACTCTGCTTTTCAAAAGGGATATCACACAACCACTGTATTTTTAGATGTGTCACAAGCATTTGACAGGATATGGCACCCAGCCCTTTACTTCAAACTAGTCGAAATTGGTACACCAAAGTATTTAATTCAAATCATCAAAAATTTCATAGCAGACAGAACTTTCTCAGTTACAGTTGAAGGTCACCATTCTAACCCCAGACAAATTGCCGCTGGGGTCCCCCAAGGTTCGCCGCTATCTCCAACCCTGTTTAATCTCTACACTGCAGACATTCCTACTTCCCATCAAATAAATACCGCCCAATTCGCCGATGACACTGCCTTATACATCTCCGGCACTTCACTACAAACTCATCAATTCCAGCTCCAACAGCATCTAAATTTAATAACAAATTGGGCAAATAACTGGAAAATCAAATTAAATCCTTCAAAATCAGCAGCAAAAATCTTCTCATTGAAAACCTTTGCACATCCATCTCCGCTACTCATAAACAATAACGCTATAAATTGGACCCCAATCACGAAAACAATAAAAT
Source organism: Teleogryllus oceanicus (assembly GCA_964035755.1). Lineage (NCBI taxonomy): Eukaryota > Metazoa > Arthropoda > Insecta > Orthoptera > Gryllidae > Teleogryllus > Teleogryllus oceanicus. The sequence continues at coordinate 60,036,065 of CAXIVR010000008.1, forward strand.
ATCTTGGATTAAATTTAGACACTAAACTTAATTGGAAACAACACGTTGAAATAAAAGCACAACAAGCAAAAACCAAATTAATCCAATTAAGACCTTTACTAAATTCATACAACCACCTCTCACTGTCAAATGCACTAATGCTATACAAATCATTCATTCGGCCAACTCTATTATACGCATGTCCGATCTGGACCAATGTCGCAAAACAATCTCAACAAAATGCAAATATTTCAAAACAAATATTTAAGATTAATAACAAGAGCTCCATGGTTCATAAGCAATAAACAACTACATCACGATCTAAACATAAATGAAATAGCTCACCAAATAGCATACCTATCAAACAACTTTTACACCAATTTACCCTTCATAAAGGCATCAACTCACTACAGACTCGGAAAAGATCCCAGGTACAAAACCAGAATAAAGAACAGATTCCCGCTCCATTCTTTCCTCCAGATATTTTCAAATATCGACTAATTCTGTTGAGGTGCTATTTGTTTCCTCTCCCTATTAAGTTGGTTAAGTACAATTTTAAATTAGATTAAGTTGATTAGATTAAGTTGATTAGATTAAGTGAATTAGATTAAGTCACCTTACAATTGCATAGTTTCTTTTGTAAACTGAACATTGTAATTTCAACTAAGAAAATAAATAAATTAAAAAAAAAAACGGAAGGCTTGCTAGAAAGAGCTGAAGAGCATTTCCCAAGTGTGAAAAGACATGGTGGGAAATTACGTGATCAAGTTAAATCGTCCCAGCTTTCGTGAACTTCTATTAAGTATTCTTATTGGCTGTTGTGTTACGCAAAATTCAAACTGTGAAGATAATTAGAATAAGGTGTTTGCTAAAACATCTGGGAAACGCGATTTTTTCGGGCTGTACAGTTCAGAGTTTGGGTAATTATGGCTCTTGGAAGCACTCGTACTGATAAAGATGTTGGAATCGGCGCTGTGATGAATGGTCAATGTAAACAACGACTATCAGAATGATACATCGATTCAACAAATTAATGAAAAAGGAAAGCACGTGATATAATATATTGCCACATATATTGCCATTTTACAAAAGTAATATAATAATAATAATAATAATAATAATAATAATAATAATAATAATATCATTCCATATTATTATTGCTTTCATTATGATTGATTATTATTGTTATTTTGGCAATCAATTTACCATACATTCGACGTGTCAGTGAAAAGAAGAATTATATGTGAGGTAAAGAGCATATGACTAATTATTATTCATTGCTATCTATGTTACTAAGTTTCAAAGCGCACAGAAAAAAAACTATTCAGTCTCCGATCGCGTGCGAGGTGTTAGGTTTCATTAGATAATCAGGAACTCGGGAAAAATCCGAAAATAATGCAACTGTTTCGATTTTGACTGAAAAAAGCAAATATCCTATGGCGAGATTTCGCTTATTCTTATACTGTGCGTGCCGACTGAATTCGTTCTCCTAGTGTCACTGTTTCCTACCAGGTGATGTGTTGCGACAGTAAATCTCCATGGAAGAGTCTAGTCTCCATTAAATATTTGCAATTCACGCCATGCGTTTTCGAACAGACACATTTTTGATATCCTTGGTACGTAAAGTATTGTTGTAATTCTACACTGATATTGGAGTCTTCGTAAACTGGGTTAAGATATTTAATTTGTTGCGATTAACTTCTTGTTATTGAACGTTGGGCGTACTATTTTTTTTGGAAAACCATTTTGTGTAGTTTTCTGCAGCAGTAATTTTGTTGTTGGAGACGACTAGTCATTATTATATTGTGGATGATGAGTTAATATGAATAAAGGCAGGATGTTGTCAGCCTAAATGAAACAACTATAATTGTGTATGTATTTAACAATAAATATAATACTCCACCTTATTAACATTAATGTGTTTATAATTTCCTTAGCCGGATTTCGTTTCGTTCTCATTGTCCCAGAGAACAGACAGAGAGGTATCATGGAGAGAGAGAGAGAGTTCAATAGTCAATTTCGGAATGATCCCACTGCATTTGGTTGGTATCGAGGAGATTCGTAAATGATGTTGAAATGACCTTTAACCTCGATGGTCCAGTACGACACAACACTGTACTTAGTGGAGTATTAGCTCTCATGTAACATGATGCTGCCACACCCTAATTTGTTTCCCCCCACCATCGACGCCTATTAGCACATCCTAGGAACGTGGAAGCCGACCTTAATTTTGTTGGTCACAATTATCGTAATTATCACCATTATCGTTAAAGCATGGGATGGCCACGGATTCCGCCTGCCTCCTATTTAAATGACTCGTCGACGTTCGTTGTCCATAGGTCTTCAAAGAGAAGCCTCTCGGGGCGATTTAAAGTAACAGATGAGGCGCAACACACAGTGAGGTGGTTGATTCCAAAAGCGGGCAAAACACTTTCGGTTACTTTCAAACACAGGTATCAAGGTACAAAAATTAGGAGTGTGCCACTGTATAAAAATTCACATGAAAATGTTACATAATTATAGCCAGTTTTTTCTTAACCCCTTTAAAGATTTATTTAATTTTAACGTTCGTTTTCTGGCTAAACGTTTCCTAATTATTCACATTATTTTCCCTTTTACAGGGGAAGTCGAGTACATCTTACGTGTAGTAATCGGGTAGCCTGCATATGTGGAGAACGATAGACTGGGACAAATGAAGGGATTGCGCAGGTGGAATTGTGTGTAGTTTTCATAATGTGGCTTTTAATTGCATACATCTGGTAAAAAAAGAGCTTTGAAATTTATGAAGAATACAATATTTGTACAGCAAGGAATTGTAAAAGAACTTTTCAGACTATTTTATAAGTAATTGCGAAATATATACCTTCTTGCTCTATATCTTAATTGTAAGTTTTTGTTAAATTATATTTCCTATTCTAAATTCTATTTAAATTCTTCATAAATTTCTAGAAAATCGTTTCCTTTTTCATTTTTCTTACAAAATGTCTGACAATGAAGTACTTTGGCATAAAATAGACTGCAAATTGTGCTTTGTGCAGACTGTTATGGTTGTTTTGTGTTAATCGTGGAGTCCGAAGTTTAGTGCATCGTTGCCAAGTTGGACATGCGTAACGAAGCGACAGCTAGACCATAAAGTATAAGCTAATAACGTGTCATTCCATACGCAAGCAACCAAACCAATCGTTCGAAAGTTAGCGTAGTCGTTCTCTCGTTTCTGGGGAAAGTGAGTCGATTCCTCCACGTTGGCTACAACAAGAGAAAAGGGTCTGAATTTTTTTTCTTGTCCGAGGCCACGCCTTTAGGTCAAATTCTGGCCAGTGTAGGATGTGGGATGTGCGTTTGGGAACAGCTAGCAAACGCTGACGAGGATAATTTCCTCCGGTGGCCAGAAACGCAAGCCTTGAGCCCGCTCCTCTTCCTGTGCCGGCAGCACTTTGCGTCGCCTGCGCACTGAGCTCTGTCAACACGCCGCTAACGACTGTCATTTATTTTAATCGCCCGAGGCTCGTCCTCTATTCCGCCGCCACTCTCCCCCCCCCCCCCCCCCGGGGGGCCTTGCATCCGAACAGCCGCCACCCAACTCGCTTTCTGCCTCGGGCCGAGCGGTTCAAGCTCGGGGTAAACCGTTTAGGGAAATCGAATAAAAAACAATATTTTTGATGGAATGCCGACCCGGATGGAGTACTATGTAGGTGATGGCGTGTACAGACTTCGTCTGAATATTTCGTGGACTGGATTGGACCAGTGAAAGCTCTTTTCCTCCTGGCGAGTAGTTGCGTATCCTTGTGAACTCGCGAATGAATCGATAACAAAATGCACGTTCCACGTGTGTGACTGAGTACATCTCATTGCTATCGAAGCCTGCATCTTCCACGTATCTTTCTCCCAAAAGCGAACAAACTACAAATGTTGTTTCAACGAGTAAAATCGGGAGTAAAGTTGATTGCTCTCTACGAACTGTTTTTGGAAACGCGCCTCCTAAAGATAAGTTGATGCTTAATTATACATGTAAATACGTACATGTACGTAAAATATACGTACGTTTTTAGGCTGTGGGAAAATAAACTTATTTGTTCCGTTCCTCTTAAGCGAACTCGTAACATCTTGTAGTTAGTCACGACTAATAGTACTTCAACAGAATTTATGGTTACTGATAGTCTAAAAGGACATTTGAATGCATTGGTTGATAGAAATCGAATGGAATGAAATTAAATGGAATGGATAGGGTATATTCCACATCAATATCATTTAACAATATGTCTGATATGAACCAATCAAGAGTGTGTATCTGGAAAGTTTATAGAGTTTTAAAACAGCATTTTCATATCACCATCTCACAGCTGGACAATCACAAGTAGCTTTTCATCAAATACAGGAGGCAGTGTGCACTTAAAGAGCGAGTTTAGCAACAATTATTAATATTTCGCGCATTCTAAAAGTGAAATAGTTCATTCGTAGAATATTTTGCCTAAATACTGGTGCATTCGAAATTTCCAGATCAATTCTCTTGCCTCTGCATGACTCGTGAATATACCGAACATTTCCAGTGCGCTTGTGATATTACCCATTGTAATTACGTAACGTCATTACAACTTAGTGTGTAAAAGTTCGCTTGAGGGCCTTGTCAGCCGATCGCGGTGACTTCATTGCTCGCCGCCTCCACACAAAATATCGCATCGTCGATTGCAGTCGAGCTCTATCAGCCACACGACGACCGGCCGCCGCAGGGGTGGTCGTTATTCCGTTCGTTGCTAGGAGACGAAGGCGGGGCGTAATTGCTTGGAAACATCGGTAATTTCGCAACACCGGTAATAGCGGCGCGGGTCAATTCGTTATAAGTGTTGTTGGGTCGTAATAACGGCCAACCGCCGACCGGCAGCGGCGGCGGCGACAAACGGCACGTGGTGCCTTGAACATCTGGGCAGCTTCGTGACGGACATCATTCCACTTCGATGGAATTAGCGTCAGGGACAGTTTCAACTATGCTGACGCAGTTCCTGATTTCTTAAAAGAAATTAGTCACAATTAGAAGTGAAACTCGCGGCATAGTGTTCAGCAACTGGGGTACCGTAAAGCTATTAGTGACTATTGAAAACAATATAACACAGTGAAATTTCCAAATTTTGAAATTGACTTTAAAAAAAACTAATTTGAACAAAGAAATACTGAATTCCTAAATAAATGTATTTAAATATTAAAGGTGAATACGGGAAATAAAGGATATATAATATAAGATATTGGATATGAAATAAGATAACATCACTTTAAATGTATTAGTAGGAGTAGAAGTATTATTATCCTATTACCGCATGTCTTGTTTTGAAGTATTGTAATAATTATAGAAACACATATTAGTATATGAGAGCGAAATGAGATATTATTCACAATTGAGAAAGTTTGGTAACATGATGTGAAAGAGATGCTAATATGACAAGTTGAAGTTTCCCGAATGAACATGATTCTTTTATTTTGGAGTGATAGGCATTATTTTATCCAGAATGTTAACGAAAGAGCAAAATTTAAAATACTTTTAATCAAATTTCCGAATGTGCTTGAAATAGCATACACATTTAAACTGAAATCGACTTACATAGTTTTTATGAAAACGTTATAAAATGAATTTCCTAATTGTGGATGACTATGATCGGCTTTTTATATTATAATACGGTAAGAAAAGATAGATGATGGATTATTCCCATTTTGAAAGAAAACGTGAAGATTTAGCTCTTCCGATGACTCCTAGGGTGGTCAGAAATGAGCAGAAACTTGAAATCTGTGAAAGTGAAATTAACCAAACGCGTAAAAGTGGCAGTCATAGAAGAACTTCAACAAATAGTTCAAGTTCTGGCCTGTAGTTTGGATTCGATATTAAGTTATTTTCGTTTTCAAAGCAGTGATTTTCAATGCGCGTAATGTTCGAACGAGTCCAGCTAGTATTATTTAAGAAATGAAATCATATTCATCTTGCCAAAAACACTAAATAATGATAATAATTATCCATTATTTATGTATATCAGGTAAGAAATTAACGATTGCATACCGTGCTATTATTCAGAGAATAACTTAAGTTCTTCCGGGTAGAGATTACACATGTAAGCGGACGTAGCTGAACGCTCGACTTGCTGTAAGACGCAACAGCGTCGAAATGCAAAACGGCGTTGGAAGTCCTCACTTCATATGAAAGATTTCCGGGAAGAAGCGCTCCTTTCTCTCCCGCCCCCTGCACCGCCCTCCGAACAGGCGCCCTGCCGAAGTCCACGTGCGCACGTGCTCTTCCCAGTAGCGTTGGCGGCGTTGGCGGCGGCGGCGGCGGCGGCGGCGGCGGCGGCGGCGGCGGCGGCGGCGGCCGCCGTCGTTTGCGTTACAAATGGAGCGCTCAGGTAGGCAGAGGGGGGGCTATTACTCGACCAAGTCATGGAGCAGCATTGTACGACTGTGGGGGGTTCAAGGGCGCGAATGCAAAGAGATGTATACGAGGGCAATAAAGTTATTTTTTCTAGCGTTGGTACCGCGCAGTGGCAGGGTTGCAAGGGCACCCCGACAGCGAATGCTGAATGTAAAGGGGATGTTTACGACAGGACGTATTCCCTCACGGCGCCCCAGACTGGATTGGAAGAGATAATGGGTGACGGTGTTGATGATAATGATGTTGATGATGGTGTTAATAGGAATGTAGTGGGAAAGAAATGCGTGGTTGATTTTATGCTCGCCACTACCTGTAATATTCATCACGGCCGGTTTCTGGCTCGAGTACAGAGTTGTACAATAATCGCTTTTATTTCTTCCATATATTCTCAAAAACATCGATTAACAAAATTCAGGTATTTGAAAATTCTTGCCTCAGAACTTGTTTAAAAGCCACCTGGTTTATTTCTAATGAACAAGTTCATAATGAATTAGACATTCTTCCTATCAAAAATTATTTTCTACAATTCTCCACAAAATTTTATTCTCATATAAATCAGATACAATCTGCACTCCAGTTTCAGCTAGGTAAACATAACCCTCACCGAAACAGAATGAAACGTAAACTTACGAAAAATGTCTTCCATCCTCCTTAGCATTTCTCATGAACAGTAAAGCTCACCTACAAGAAATTATTTTGAATTATTTTTCGAATGATGCATTAGCTACATTTTGTTTCTCCTTCAACTCTTATAATCGAAAATAAATTTTATCTTTTCTTAACCTTCTGCCAAAAGCCTTTCAGGCTAACGCGTGCAAATATTCAATAAAAAAACTCATTCATAATATATTTTAAATCACTAGAATGTGAATTATTATTTTTCAATAACAGTTTTATTCTCTACGCGTATCGATTTACAACTTCCCGCCGGCATAATGTGCAGCTGTGCCTACAAAATGTGCTACTGGGAAGAATCTCGATCATTCTTCGTGCGTGCGTAACTCATAAGCATTGCAGTGCGCCGGCAAACCTCGTTCCGGCTTGTTAGTTTTCGTACGTCATTAGCTGGTTTAGAGATTCATTTCAGACTACCAAATTTCTTTTCATGACTGGATCTAATAACAAATTGTATTGCTAGCAGCCATTGTTATTTATTGTAATAGTGTTGTTATTCATTGTCAATACAGTTTGTTATTTTATTGTTTTAATTTATATCCAGAAAACGAAAATTGGGCTGAGTGCATTAGAGTTTGTAATTCCGAGCTATAAATGATGACTCGTAGACGCGGAAATTTCGTAGTCTAGTTAACATTGTGGGTAATTTTTAACAGCAGATAGTAGTTAGATCGATGTTAATCATTGCCAGAGTTAGACTTTAGAGTCAGCTTACTCATATGGTTTACTTGATTTCCTTCGACCAAAACTATCTGGAAGCCGGAGTAGTAAATTAAACGAACGGGCCACGAATCCCACGATCATCCTTCTTTCGCCGGTCAGCCATCAATCTAATATTTAGGGCAGAACGTTAAGCTGATGTCCCATTCTCATGTGGTGATACCCTATGATCTAAAATGTCTATGGCAATACACTGAGTTCACACAGAACCAAGGCTTCGGTTGAATTGTAACGCTATAAGATGAAGTAATTATGTGTGGAGTATCGAAGTGCGTATAAATATAAAATAGTACATTATGAAACGATGATGTAATGATGTGTATTAATAAACAAGTATGTTTTACGATACGAGCGAGGAAAAAGCAAGTATCGTAAACTTCAGACGAGTGTATTAATATCCATTACATCGAGTTTCTTCCGGTACTTTTTCTACGACTTTTATAAGTTAAACTTTTACAATGACTCGTTTCGTGGCAGTTGACATGCTGGATTCAGCCAAGGCCACCTAGCAACCCTGCCCTCGCATGCTGCCGCAGGTGGCTGTGGTTACCAGACCGCCTGCGAGGGAGTACTGCGAGGGAGTCAAATAGGATCAAAGTGAAATTACGGTCCAATTTATTTTAAATAATATTTCAGGAAAAAATTACCAATAATAAAAGAAATTAAATCTGGTAAGCATAATATAATATCAAATCCAATTTTAATGTACACAATCGAACGAAACATTTACCAGAACGATTCTCAATGGTTAATAAAGAGTCATTACTTGGTTTGTAAACTTCTCTGTTACTGATCAAGAATCTGTATCATAATGAAATCTGTATCGTAATGAGTATCATTATGCAACGGGTTGCAGCCATTAAATGACAGCATTATACAATGGGAGTAGAACAAATTATAATGATATTATTAATTATGATTACAAGTTATTGTATTGAATTTCTATCCCCGTAAGAAACATTTGTGTGCAACTACAAACCATTAAAGCAATTTTTTCCTGTCGATATTTCTTGACAAAATGGCATTTTGCAGAATGGCAACTCTCCCTAAATGGACAGAGAAGATGAGTAGTTCTTGGAAAAAGAAACAATGACAGAAATGGCATAGCTATTGGCATTTTATTTTCATTGCCAGAAATGCATAATTAATTATGAATAAAAATGAAGTAATGAACGCAAGAACTAGGAACAGTATTGGAAACAAACGAAGCATTTAACAGCAAAAGTGGTAATATCAAATTGAAGTGATGTATAAAGCAAGTTGGTTTATTATAACAGGGTGAGTCAATCGTCGCTTGGCTCGACTACTGCGGTCCACGTTTTTCCGTTCTTAAATAAAATATTTTTTTAAATTAATTTTTTTTATTATTACCCTTTACTTATCTTTCTTCTACAATCCGAAGGAAGTAAAAGACTTACACTGAAATATCATATGGTTGAAAACTTTGTTTCCGCAGAATTGCACTAATGCGATTATGGGCATTTAACTGCATTCGTTCAGTAAAATGCGCTTTGCTGGTTATAATTTCTACAAATGAACACGCTTTAGGAGGTCAAATATATAATGGTTAAGACCAAACGTTATCGCAAGAAATTCCAAATAAAACTGTGAACGCGACCAGTAGCGCGGCCTCGCATTGCATCTGTCTTCTCAGGAGCACTTGGTCGCTTGAGAGCTTGGTCGCTTGAGCGCTTGGTCGCGCAGTAGACGGCGCCTGCGTCACTGAGGCTGTTTACCTCGCGGGCGACGCCGCATGGCTGATGGCGCATGTCTAAGCGCTAAGGAGGGACAGCAGCAGCAGCAACGGTGGTGTGCGTGCGTGCGTGCGTGTGTGCGCGTGTGCGCGCGTGTGTGTGTGTGCGTGTGTGTGCGCGCGCGCTGGTGTACAACCGGGAGATTCTGCTCGCGGATCAGCTGCGCACCAGTGCGTTGCTCGGACGAGAGACGCGAATCGATTCCGCGAATCGTTCAACATCGATGCTCGTCAAACAGTCACATATGTGGAGGTATTTATACCTGCCCCGGTAATGACATTATCGACAGGTCCGTGCGGTACCCAGTGCGAGGAAAAACGACGCAGAAGAAAAGATCGCACGACATGTAAACAAGTTAAGCAAGCACAAGAGAAGCAGCGATTGAATTCACTTGCCAGATCTCGCTAATTAGAATTCTGCTCGTGACTCACCATCTCTGACCTGTAGTTTTGGGCATCTTCAATATTTTCTGTTTTGATTTTTTGCAAAAGCAGTAACGGGTGTGATGTGAAGGTTTTTAATAGTCTTATTTACAACACAAATTACTATCTAACCCTTGATTCGTAATTTGAAAAGATTATCCGCTCTATAAGTTCCTAACTGGCTCATATTTTAAGCAGTTTTGTGTGGAGTTTGTTGTTTTGTACGAACGCTGTTTTTTTAAAAAAAATGTTTATGTTCTAAATGAAATTACAAACTTCAGTTAATGTTAAACTTTACATTTGCAGTATGAACGCCGTAACCACATGTAGACTTATCTCTTTGCTATCGTCCGAGTTATTAATAAGAAATACATTAGCCGCAGATTTAATGTCTTTCATCTTCTATTTTAAAAAGTACCACCTAGAAATTCGAAGGACTGAATATAATTGTAAATTTCTTGATATTATTCTCGTTTTGAATTAACATAAATTGTCGCAAACACCAAAGTCTGAATAACATTCAGAGAACAGAATTTGGCCGTTTAAACAAAATATTTGTGCAAACTTTTCTAGAAAACTATACATTTTTAGAGTACCATTTACAGCTGCTTCCATAATCTGCGATGCATAAAGAGGACAGGAAATGATATTCCGCGTCGATAGTCTTTACACTTTCTTCTTTGTAGACTTTTAGCATTGAGATGAGTATTTCTTGCAACTGCAATTCAAATAATTTCGGGTTCGAGACACATCGTTTGTAAATTTAAATTTAGAGGCAAGACATCATCTCAAAAACTATGAACTCATCTCATAGTTTTTCGAACTATCTGAAGGAAAATGAATGCTGTTTTGAATGTTAGGGGTTATAGAATTGCTGACGTTCAATTCCAACGAGTTGCAACTCTATTGCACTCGATAGTTATACAAAACAGGTTACGACTTGTTGAAACAGATATAACTGATTTACGCGGAAAGTTTTCCCTCTCCACTATCCCATCTTGGCGGTCACCACCGCATGTTCCTATGCCCGAAGACAGGCTGAACGACGCGAAAATTGGACGCACAGAGAAGCGAAGAGGATGGGCGACTGGGTTAGAAATAGAAGGAGGAGGAAAAATGTTCTTGATCCGCCTTTATTTTCTGGAGAGAAAAAATAACAGGGAGAAGAGGGAGAGAGAGGGGGAGAGAGAGGGAGAGAGAGGGGGAGAGAGAGAGAGGGAGAAAGGGAAAGTGTTCGATCAGGTGATAATGAAACGCGAAAGAGAAAGAGAGAGCAAAAGGGAAAGAAAGAGTGTTTGATCAAGTGGTAAAGAGAGAGAGAGAGAGGGGGGGAGAGGTTGGATCATGTGCTAATGAAACGCGGGCGAGAGAGCCCTCCCTCGGAGGCCAGGGGCGCGTTGGAGTGCCCTCAAATAGCCAGGCGCGGTAATTAGCGTTTTATCTTATCGGCACCGCCTGGGAGGCGACACCTGCAGGTGACACTGAGCGCTGACGGCGGCCATCGTACCCCCACCCCTCACCCCACCGCGCCCTCTTTCGCCCATCTGCCCGGCCATCCCCTTCCCCGGGGAAGGTTTACAAACACGAGCAACACAAGCGATTGCCTTCATCATATGGGTTTCCCAAAAGAAGGTTCACGAAAGTTCGTTAGAGTTATTACATGACTGAACCTGTTCTTTCTAAATGTAATTTATTTACTTTACATTCATTCTTCAATAAAGTCGTTGAAAACTAAATAATTGAAAATACGTAGGGCATTAAGCTTATGTAAAAGAATTTTCAGTTGAATAACGATCAGTCACAAAGGTAGAACCGTGAAATAATCATGTACTAAGAAATAAAACAAACATGTGTTAAATCGTGTAAGATGAAGATGGTTCACTGATTTAGGGATGTTGTAAATCAACATTTATAAAAGATACAATTACAAATACCTTGCATATATCGTGTACCTTTCATTTGTAACGAGATAGAAGAAAGGAGTTACCTAGCGAAGGAAAAACATAGGATGAAATTGAAGAATGCTGATTGATATACGGCCATGTTAGTATAATGGAAGTCACGTCATACATTTCAAGAAAGGTACACGAATGAGAGTAGAAGGGAAGCTAAGAGGTCAAAGAAAAAAAGCAAGAACAACAACAATAACATGACTACATACTTTCTGGGGAAAAATCTAATGGGCTATGAAGTAAATTACACTAAACCCAACATAGCTTTGATACACTCCCTCTGGAGAAACCCACAGTACTGGTAGAGTAAAATCTCATTTATTTTATTAACTTAAAGTTAAAGAAATTAAAACTGTGTGACGTATGTGGGAAGAGTGTGATTTTAAAAATAAGCATCTTAAATTATTGAGAATGTGAGGGTACCCAAAACTCTCCCTCCTCTCAGAGTTATTACGTAACAGTTCTCAATTTTCATATTAAAAAAGTGCATGGCATTATGTAGAGATCTGCAAATAAATGAAGTTATGCCAATAAAATCCATTCCGCAAGAAAGTAGGACTACTAGATTTTTAATCCTGACGTATGTGCCACTTCACAGCCCAATAGAACCTTAAACACAAATGTTACGACCAAAAAATCTAGACTGTATTGTTAAAGTGATTCGTGAGGTCATGTTTAAAAAAAATCGATTTTAATAATGATGTCACATAGTAGCACTCAAAATCTTGAAGGATTCTCTTTTAAAGGTATCTGCAAAGTGGAAATATGACTCAATTCAAAAACTTGCATTTACTCAAAATACTTGTCAAGCACTTCTTAGTTCGTAAATATGTCCTATTAACATAACGATAAATTATATTTGCTACGATACTATTTAGTAAGCAAACGAAAATAGATTTCATTTCAAGCCGAGTGTTAATTCAGGAACATATTTATTAATCTCAAAAATAGTTCTAGTTTGAATTTTAAGGCTTGTCTTTTTCGCCAAAAATAAATTTACCCTAGAAACACGCATATCTTATGCGAAAATTACTGTTCGCACATGATATGTTAAACTACACACGCGTGGTCTCGTCCAGATAAATAATGTGCGAGGGTGACCCATTTAAAAAACGAGAACTGGGCCGCGTTTGAGCATCCCATGTATAAATAACATCACGTAAATTGTAGACTAAAACATTCATTCGTTTAAACTACATCAACCTTTTTTTAATTTTTTATATTAAACTTTTTCTGTGGTTTACAAGATCGTCGTTTCCTCTTCCGACATCACTTTATAGTAGAATATGTTTCAAGTTGTTCTTTCTTTATAATGAAAACTTCATTTGTACTATATTTTATCCAAACACATTTTCAACACTGCATTTTTCGCGACTGGCATTGCATATTACAGAACGTAATTGTTTCAACAGCTAATTTGAAATTTTCATAGCTTGAAAAAATTGTTTATTTGAAGTTTGAAAGTTTCATTCGTGCACTTTATTTTCTTCTATAATTGTCTGAGGCCAACAATTCAATAATTATTTTCAAACTTTTAATACTGTACACATGAACCATCCTACAAATTTGTGAACGCTTTATTTTCAAATAGCACACTTAACATGCATTCCCGTGCACCACTTCGTAACAAATTACATTTACATACAATTTTTGTATGCCGTTGAAATGATAAAATACTGAATCTTGACAACAGTACTTCTTTCTCGGTGGTCCTGGGCAACCAAAGTGCGTTCAAACGCCTTAAAGCAGCTTTTGAGCGAGATGACATTTGCTTGCTGAGAAAACAATAACACAGTAGAGCAGAATGTTCTCCAGGAGAGGCGCCTGGTGTGCGAGTCTCTTGCTCTGGGACATTTCAGAGCGGGTGATGGCGGCCACATGTGGCGTCTTCGCGTCCACGGGACGGAAGAGTCCTTGGAACGAAGCCAGAGGGCGACCTCGGTGGCTGGAGAATGTTGACATAATTCACTGTTTACACAGCCTTTGATATAGCAAGCTCCAAATATTTATCGATTGCATCTGCATTTAGCCACTGCAGACCAGAAATCATTGTTTTCTATTATTCTTATTTCCTTAATGACTAGTGAAATAGACATCTTTTCTGTCACACTGGGTAAGTTAGCATCCCATCAGTCCCATGCAAATGAAGAAATGTAATGGGATAGCTTTACTTGGTATAAAATTCGCATTACGACGAATTGTAACCGATCTTGTGATAATCTTAAAGAAAACTCCCTTTAAGAATGATCCGAAGAGCTGACGATACGTAAGAATGAAAATTAGGTAACATATTTCGACAGTTCGCATTTTTACGTGAAAATAAGATGCACATGCTTTTTACTCAGAGTAATAAACGTTTCATGCTGGAGTGGAGAGTTAGTTTCAGATCGTTTGAAATGAGCTTAAAACATTTGTTATTTCATCACCACTAATGCAATAAAGATTCGGCAATATTTTTTGCTAGGAATGCAAGCAGTCGTTTTCATATCTGCTCCTGTGAATAGATTTTAAGTACTACATAGCGTACAACAGCGTATTGATCTTCTGCGCATGCGCAGTTAGAGTTGCGTGTCATTTTTAGCATTTGTGCGTGCACGGAAGGTGAAGATTGCTGTCGATTATTATACGCTACACTGTGCTTAAAGTCTCTAAAATCGGTACCACTTCTAAACACAATCAAGACGGATAGATCGGTTTACCTATTATGTTGCTCTCAAACTGTTGGGTAACACTTCTATCGTACAAATATATTTCACTGAATTGCTATAAATCAGCACGGCTACTATTTGTCCACAATTGCGTCTGTTAGTGAGCGACATGTTACTCATTACGGATTATCTTATTACACAGCATCAACTTGAACAAATTCCGTTCTAAAAATAAGTTTCTTGTATTACACATTTTCAAAGAATAGCATCACAATTACGAACGTCCTGCCCAACACCAATACGCATCAATGACAATTATCATTCACTGAACCTTTCCTGAAGATGCGGCGCGGGCAAGCAAGCCACTAGGCAGGCGTGCCAACAAAGGCTTACGTACCTAATTCTCAGGCGTTGCGGAGGCTCATGAATGGCCTTGCGGAATCGCCGGCGGTCGCCGCGAAACAATGTCCATCTCGAAGCGAACGCCCGCCTGCCGCTGGCTGCTCGGCGGCGGCGCGGTGGGAGGCGCTGGGCGGGGGAGGGAGGGGCGCGTGCCGGCGCGCGTGCCGCCTCGCCCACGCGCCGCTCACGCGCACGCTGCCGCGCTGCGTGGGCGCCGCCGCCGCCGCCGAGGCTCGCAGCGCTGGCCACTCGGGAGGACGAGAGAAGGTTGCCTGAGGAAGTGCTGCTGCTTCAACATATGGCCTGACCTGGGAAGAGGGGGGTTGCACCTATGACGTTATTTTCACCTTGTTCCGATTTTTGTAGCATTTTCTTTGTTTTGTATTTATTTTTATCTCCTCCTCATCTTTCTTATCTTTATTCTTCTTTATATCCTCATTCTTCTTCTTCTTATCCTCTTTCTCTTCTTCTTCTTCTATCATCCTCCTTTCTTCTTCTTTCTTCTTCTTCTCCTCCTCCTTCTCCTTATCCTCTTTCTTCTTCTTCTTCTTCTCCTCCTCCTTCTCCTTATCCTCTTTCTTCCTTCTTCTTCTCTCTCTCCTCCTCCTCCTCCTCCTCTCTCCTTATCCTCTTTCTTCTTCTCCTTATCCCCTCATCCGCCATCGTCTTCTTGTTCTCCTCCATCTTCCTCTTCTCTTCCTCCTCCGTCGTCTTCTTCTCTTCCTCCTCCTTCGTCGTCTTCTTCTCTTCCTCCTCCTTCATCGTCTTCTTCTCCTTGTCCTTCGTCTCATCCTTCTCCGCTTTCTTTTTGTTGGAATTAATCATGAAGTATTTTTGCAACAATTCAGGGCATCATTCGGAACGTTATAGTTTCTACGAACCGTCGCAAACCAGTCATCTAAGGTACAGGGATTTTCACTGAGTAGTCGCCTTTCCAAAGTAATGGGAAAAGATGTTGAATGCACAATCAATTGAAGTTATTATAAATCATGTTTGCGCTTGCTGCTTAACGTTTATATTACGTTCAAATGCAACAGCAGAATGTGTGCAGAATAAAAGGCAAATGGGTAATTTGTGACGAAGGAAGATGTTTACCAATCTTTCATAACCCGGAATATAATTGGCAAAGCTGAGGACGCCACTTAATTTTTATGACCTTGAGTGGATACCGTAAAATACGCCTATAAAAGAAATTAGGTAAAAATATCTTGAAAGCGCATGTTCCACAATTAACTTTATTTCGACGTTCATAATTTATAATAATTAATGTAAAATACTTTAAAATAGTGTTTGGAGTTATATTTTAAACATTTGCGTTAAAACACTGTTCTAAGTAAAAGAAATGAAATTATATTTCTTCTGAGCCGGAACGGTTAAAGAAGAGTCCATACAAACTTATGTATTAAAGAAACTAAACAAATAAGCATTCACTAGGTGTTCAAAGGCATGTAACGTATGATCAAGAAAACTAACTTAATAGCGATTTTGCACGCGATTAGCTAAACAGCAAAATTGGTAGTTGGTCAATGCGCACAACGGGGCGATTCGGGTAAGTTTACACAGTAAAACTTGTTTTGTTGTCCTAAGATGCCTTTTGACCAACAAAATCGTCTACACACACAGTGATATTGCGCAATTATGTCGATTTATTTGCAGATACTCCATCTGCTTTAATTGCAGCTCTTCTAATGTCGTTGATTTGCCGATTTCCTAGGGCACCATCCACAGCAACTGTTTCAAATTAAACAGAGTGCCTAGATTTACTCAGGCGCGTCGTTCTGATAGATTAGATCTCAATTTCCACACCGGCAGGCTTCCTTTTGTCAACGACTCGCTTTGAATTGGCACAATATCGATAGTATGGTTCAACCATTAGCAGAAGCCGTCGGGCTGTTGATTGCATTCAATTCATGATCTCAAAAGGATAAACGTCTAGACTTACGGATCGAGTATTATTTATTTATATATTTATTTTTATTTATTTACGTCAAATTACAGTCCATTGTTTCGAAAATGGTACTAGTTTAGGGTATTATCCGAACACGTTTACTTTAAGTTTAATTTCGATAGATGGGAAATGAGTGGGGGTTTGGTTATTTCGACGCAGACTTGTTTTATCTGTACTCGATTTCATTGTAATTCTGTTACACAGAAGCTAACATTTCTGATTACCAGATTTTACAAACAGCGCATGTTATTTCTATTTAGTGTTAATTCAACTAATTTGCTAAAGGAATGGATAAAGGGAATAGAAGATTCAAGTAAACTTGTAGGTGTATTACGTCCGCCAGGAATTGATTTTTGGCTACCACCGACACGATCGAATAGAGCAGCCTACCCCTGGAATTCTGTTCAGTGATCCTTTTCGACCCATCTATTCCACTGGCGGCAAATATCCTGCCATCGTCGGGGCTTGAACGTAATGCCTGAGACCGCGTAGCACACTCACAACTACGCATATTACCAAAGTCGGTAAAGAAAAAGATGTGAATGTCAATCGAGCGCGTGCAAATAACGCAAAGGAAAACTTAATTTCAAGTCATTTAAATCACTTCAATTCACAAATGCAATAGCGTTTACAGAAAGGTTGGAAATGTGCGTATTAACGGCATGAGAGATATTTCAGACAAATTATATTTGCGTATTTTTGGAAAAAACAAAATAATACACCCAACCGAAGTTTATGTCATAATAAACAGTGCAATTAGCACTACCCGTAGGAAAAGTTAGAAGAAGAGTTCTTTGGAGCCGTTTTTGAGAAAACGGCGTTTGAGCTGACAGTTGCGGTTGCTTTGCGCACTTCCAAGATGGCGGGCCGCGCCGCGCGGTGGCTCCCTGAGGACCAAAGGAGCCGCCGTCCACTTTCCTTCCCGTGTGGCATCCCTCGTGTGGCCGGGCGCATGCGCACGGGGCGGGCGTAGGCGCGGAGGCGGGGCGGGGCCCGGCCCGCTTGGCGCGCTGCCCCGGCGGCGCCTAGGGTTACGGCGGCGCCGCGCGTCTCCCGGCCGAGGGGTTTGCCGGCGGCGGCACGGTCGCCCACGTACTCGCGCGGAGAGTTTTTTTTTAAGTATTGCTAACTGTAATTTCCAATTGAATTTTCTGGTGCTTGGTGGCAATTCTGTACTATTTGCGTATGTGTTGCAGAGAACGTGCAGAATGAGTTTAATAGCTGTCCAAAGACGTATTTTTTTATTTCACACATTTCACAATATTTTGAATATTGTGATACCCAAAAGGAAGCATTTTTGTGGTTTGTATATGTCGTTGTGCTTTTTATGTTCAACAAAATACCCTCGACTTGTTTTTCAAGAATTCGTATATGAGCCATAAGGAAACCCGAACGGTGTATCAACTTTATTCTTATCAAACTCTTCACAATATATGGAATAAACATTGACTAAAGTTGACATTCTCGTTAGAAGCAGAAGCGAGCAAACTCGTTGACAAATAGCAGTATTCGTCTTTGCGAGATTTAATTATTGGGATATTTCTGTACTAATTGTCCGCAAAAGAACTTAAATGAAAATGTATTTTCAATTATTGAAACGCTGTCCTCAGTCCAGGCAGTTTGCGAGCCGAAAATGCGTCTTGCGTACCATTGCACTGATTTCTATAATTGCTCTTAGTTTCACTTAAAGAATGTCTGTGCACGACAAATTAAAATCTCGTAGCTTGCAACCGCAATACTGCAACCGCCAATGTTGATCTCAGCTTACAAACAATTCAGAGTTTTGGTCCTGTGAAATTTGCTGACGCACAAATAAATTCAGTTGATGAAAAATTTTAAAATGCGTAAATAGAATTTAATGTTAATAGTAGTAATGTAATAATGCATAGACACTTTTCATTTGCATTGTTTTGGTTCTCACAGTTTTCATGATTTTAGAAGAAGTAGATTATGACGACGCGCCGGTCGCTGGCCGCCGTCCAATTAGAGGGCACCGTACACTAATTGTTTTCATCAGCCTGCTTTGAATTCCTGCTGCGCAGTACTTGACCTCTGTTAGCGAACGCTCCACGTAGAAGGATCCCCACGCTTAATGTTTTTATTTTATTTTTTATTTTTTTGAATCTAAACAAAATAATTTTATATTACAATCTATTTCATATTGAAATGATGTGTTTTAGGAGCCCGGGTGCAACTTGATTCTCTCGAACCTACTGAGTTAGCGTAGGCGTACGCACAAGGGGGGGAGGGGATTCAGGCCGTTCCCCTTGAACATTTTTTAGCCCTACGTACCAAAACATTTTATCTCCCCTCACTATGTTCAATCTGTGATATCCTTCCTTTTTAATGTGACGATTTGCAAAATTATTTTATGGTATTTTGGTAAGAAGCTCCTACAGGCCATTGTGGCAGCCATGTTTTTACATAATTGAAATTATAACTTAAGCGATACAACTAATAAATACATTATCCTTGTAAAAATGTTTTATTTATTTACAAATGAAATATTTCAAATGTAAATAGAAACATTCAGTGGAAAAGGGGGGGGGGCAGAAATACAGTTTGCCTCCCCTCTTGTTTTAACTGCGGAGCGACATTTTTGTTAAGGAAGAAAGTGAGCTGCTTAGCTCGTGGTTGCAACTAGAATACACATGGTTGAAATGGACAAACTGACAAGGCAACGGAAACGATTCGTTGACTCAAGTTTCAGAATGAAACCTCGTTCATTCAAAATGCACATGCATTTGTGTTTAAGCCCGATTTTTTAAGGACCATTAAGGAAGGAAGGCGATGTGCACTTCTTATCTGGTGGTTGCGAGCGGGCCGAAAAGATTGTGTGTTGTGTAAGAAAGGAAATTGAAGTTCCGCAGCCGCTAATGCTGATCTCAGCCTTCAGTCAATTCAGAGTTTTGCTCCTGTGAAATTTTCTGACGTTTAAATAAAATTCGATTGATGGAAACTTTTAAAATTCGTAAACAGAACTTCAAGCTCTTCCACATGCATCGTTTTAGTTCTCTGAATTTTTATGATTGTAGCAAGTAAGTTGTTATATAAATTTAGTTTCATTTGATTTACAGTTCAATTCAACCAGCTTTTTTTCATTTTTGATGTATATTTTTTTCCATGACGAAGGTACGGTTTTGAAGCAGCGCTCGTATTTATTTCCGCACACAATACTCGACGGCATGTTTTGAAGTACTTTGCGCATAGAAAATACATCATTGTTGTATAACTGGAGGACAGTTAATCATAATGAATCTCAACGTAAGTTATATTCTTCAGATGTTAGGATTGCTATTATGTATTTATTTGTTCTGGAGTCAGAGATGAAGTCTCTTTCATCTTAATTACAGTTTGCTAATAATAAAACTATTTTCCCTCTTCATGAAGTAATTTACTTACTGCCGCGAGATAGTGAGAAATGATTATATTATCAGTTGTATTCTAGAAAACGTGGATAGATAGTGCAGCTACACTTATACATACTCTGATATAATCAACATCAATTGAATTGTTTTAAAATAAGGACTATGGCTCTGAGTTTTACTGATTCTTTATTTGCTCAATTGTGTTCTCATTGTGTTCAACGAAATTTATTCCTAGATTTCAAGTTCAGCAATGACATCCACAGAAAAAAGAAATATGTTTTTATACAACATACATGTAGTTTATAAGGTAATGAATATATTCAAATATAGTGTTGAGATTCTAACACTGTTCTAAAGATACCCTCTTACGATGCGCAGAAAACTGAAGTTCCAGCTTCAGAATAGACCATAGATGTTTTCAGACCACGGGCGTGCGCAGTGGCAGGAAGGGGCATACCCCTTTGAACATTTCAAAATTGTCTCCGTAGCTCTACGCAATAAAACATTTTACTCTCGTAAATATGAGTAATTCTTTATATTCTTCCTTTCTTAATCTGACAATTTGGGGAATTGATACAACATTTGGAGAAGAGACTCTCCGAAGTATCTGGCAACCCTGTAAATTGGTTCATCATTAAACAAATTGCATTGTTCAACAGTACCATTAAAGCTATAATTTTTAGTTTACTTGTACGTTTTATATATTTCGTAGTAAAATATGTCATATGTAAACAAAAAAAAGTTGATGGGAAAAGGGAGTCCAGAGGGGCCCAGAAATGCAGTTGCCCTTACCCCCTCTTGTTTCAGACTGCGCACGCCTATGGTTCAGTCACTGCGAAGAACTGAAGACTGAAGGTCTCTGGGGTCGTAAATGAGTGGTGAAGGGGAACTGCATACTGATTTGCTTCATTGGTCCATTGTGACTCGGGCGTTTGGTGTCATGAATTTTTTATTGGAATCCTACGTCGGCTCCATTCCAACTATGAAGATGTCTGAGTAGGTGCCGTTCTTACACGTCCAGAAATCTACAAAAAATATTAGTAGAGGCATTTACTCCACACAACAGAAATATAATTATTATTTTTGTTACAATATAATATTGCGTGCATTATGTTGCAAAGCATAATACACACAGGAATAGATAAAAACAATTCTGTTGGCTGTGTCAAAACATTAAGGACAGTCAGGAGACTGTCATTTATTGTATGCGGCTGTCTAAAGCATAGGACACTTAGTTCACACTGAATATAGTTGAAAATAATATTTCGAGCATTCTAATAATCTGATAATTTTCAATTTTCACGACGCTTTAATCGAGATCCGCATTCCTTGTTAGGCCATTGTGTATCATTCCTGTAATTTATAACAAATTATATTTTAATAGATAGAATGTAATAATACACACAAAACACTCGATATTATAAAAGAACTCTAGTGTGAGCCAGTTAATGTTTTCCTCATTCGCCAGTTTCAACGAAACGCGAAAAGCAGCTCGACGCGTCTGCTGGTTTGGATTTCAAGCCCAGAAGCTACATTTAAATTTAATTTTCTCGAAGACAATATTTTACAGCTAAATTGAATTGGCTATTCTTTATGAAATCAGCCTGATTTGGGGTAATGTTTTGCAACGGAAGCTTCCAGATACCCTGTTTAGAGGAACAAGAATTCTTTGACAGCAATAAAAACAGCTCCGCTGAGAATAAAGCCGGTCGGCAAAATGACCAATTATGGAGATGTCGCACCGGGAGCGGTGGCTCACTGCATCAACTGATGTCACTGCAGCGCCTGAGACCGGGAGGTCCTAGGTTAGAGTTCCGACGGCGGCAGGATTTTCGCCACTAGCTTTTTAGCTATGACGAATTAAGTCGCTGTCTGGAGAATTCTAGTGGCAGGTTGCTCTGGTCGGTAGTTTTCCGTGGTTTCTCCGATCAGCACCAGGCGAATGCCGGAGCAGGACCCTAACAACTGAGCCACGGACCGCGCGCGATCTTTGCTGCCTCTTCCTTGTATCTTCACCCCTTACACACAGACACACGTACACTAGCATGCACTACACTACCCCAAATTGCGGGAGGCCGGTTGGGAGCTTAGAGCTTGACCCGGCTGGGGCGGTGCATCGCGGGTGGGAGATACCTGGTTGGGGAAACCCCATTAGACGACTTGAGGTCGGCGCTGGACCTGGTCATCCAAGACTACCGCCAACTCTCGAGCAAAATCCACACACACTACACTAACGGGACTAACAATCATGGTAGTTGACGCGCCCGAAATCACTAACAAATCAATAGATCACTGAGATGTCGCTTCCTGTTGACTGACAGCACGTGGTGCCATACCTCCACGTATCCTGATCGATTCTTCGAGCCCTCTTCTCCATTTCGGGGGTCTCAGCGCCGACCCGCACCCTCGACGGCGCCCCTTCCCCTCTCTCCCCCCCCCCGCCACCGCCCGCGCGGCTTGCGCCTCTATTTTTAGTCGCCCGTTGCGCCGCCCAATTAGAGGCAGCGGCCGCAAGCTAATTGAGCCCAAGTGGCGCGCGCGCACGTGGTCGCCGCCCGCCCCCTCCCCCCTCCCCGCTCCCTCTTCCTCGCCGCGCCACTAGGGATGGCAACGCTTAGGAAAACATCCGTACTTCGATATACACAAATGCTTCGATTTACATCAATACTTCGACAATACTTCGAAACTTTGCCATTCCATACTTCGTATGGAAACATCAATACTTCCATACATCAACAAAAGGTTTTTGATGTCGATGGAAATATCGACAGAAAAGATGGACGTTTAAAATATCGATGTTTTAATTTTTTAAGTCGCTTTTAAAGAACTTGCTGATACACCGACCACTGTTATTATTTTAGCTGTAGGGTGAAATGTAGAAAGGACACGTAAGGACAATACTAACACAGACAAACATCCATGCCCGAGGCGAGATTGGAACCCACGACCGATCTAGCTGAGGGAGGTCTGACCTTCAACCTCTGCGGCCTCGGCTATCCAGTCCGGCATGTTTTAAATATGATGAAACGTTTGGAAGTAAAACGTCTTTGTTCTAATGTGATAGATAACATTTGCCTGTCATCTTAATTATGTTCTGTGTAGTCAAGTTTCAAATTGCAGTTTAACGATATTACCGTAGAAAAATACCAACATCTATTCGTCCATGATATTACCACGTACAAAATAAAAAAGGGTAATTACATTGGAGAAAAGCTGCGAATAGGAAACGGTTTCGTGCCGCCTGGGGATCGACAATAGTGACAGTTGTCAATGGCTCTTGATTGCCAGCAATCCACAAATGAAGTAGATACAGGAAATTTTATTTACATCATGAGAAATTTTTTTGAACGTAAAACATCGATGTTTCTGCTCGAAAATATCAATGTTTTAAAAACATCGATTTTTTTGCCACCTCTGGGTGCCACAGCTTGCCGCCTTCGCGGTCGCTCGGAAAACGACGGCTGACGCATAACAGTTGCGGCCAAGTAAACTGACACGCCACAGTGCCGCCGCCGCCGCCTCCACTGCCGAGGAACGAGAGCAAATTGCTCGACGGCGCGGGGGCCGTGCCGCTGGCTGATAGCCCGTGCGGCCGCACGACCGTGGACGGAACCACTGAGAAGAAGCGGGCCATCCTTAACGCGGTAGTTTGATTTGAGCTGTTATGATGCGGCTTAACGTAAGGTGGGAGTTAAAATGACCGTTAAAATGTTCTTGCTGACCGCTCTGAGATAGGAAAGTTTCGGTCGATTGAAACCGAGCCCCCGAAGGGTTGAACTTTACAACTGAATTTAACCAGGAAATCGTGATGATTGTGACTTCTTATGTTTTCATATTTTTACCTGAAAAGGCGTGTCCTGTTGAGTGTGGGATGTGGAGTGTGGTGGGTTGCTGTACACGAATGCAAAGACAGAAATTGACTTTGATTTTAACACATTTCTTTATCATAGTAGATTTTAAAAAAAAGTTTGAGCTGAGTAGGTTTAATCAGACATCCATAGCACAGAAGAAATAAACATTTTCGAACTGCTGTGTCATTTGTTACACCAACCTCCCAAATATTACTGAAAATTAAATAATTGATACAGCATATCAATAAGAATATCTTAATTTCTATGCAAATGGGACATAGATGTATTTAGATAAGATCCTTTCGTATACAGGCATGAATCTCATGTTGAAACGAGCAACAGAAATGCAACAGAAGTTCTTATAAGAATGACTGCCGTCTCTGTAGGGAACACATCAAGACTAAACTTTATTTCTACTGGTAACAACACGCGGTCTGAATACATAATGGGTGACTCGTTCTCATTGTTAGCGCGAAGTAAACAGACTCACCATCCGCGCACTCGGACGCGAATCGTCAGCGCATTGTTAACCGCCCGAGGCGCCGCTCAGTCTCTCGGTTCTTGGCTTTGATGGAGTAGGGGAAGAGAGGGGGGAGACGGGACTTCCCCGCCACTCCCACGCTCCAACTCTGTCGTAGCGGCGTTTCTCAGGAGCTTCATTCGCAGAAGAAGCACGAATATTTAATTTGTCTGCCGGGATTGCGTCTCTTGAAACGCCAGTACGGTTCAGTTACCCGGAACAGGCAGAAGTGGCTGAACATAACTGATGTCACTGTAGTGCCTCTCACCGCCAGGTTCTGTGGTTCGGGTCCCCGCGGAGGCAAGATTTTCAACACTAGCCAGGAGAGCTAGGTTGAATTCCCCTGCTTTCTGGAGGAGAGTTGTCTGCTGCTCTTATAGCTAGTTTTCCGTAGTTTCTTCAATCAATAGCAGGCGAATGTTGGAGCAGTACCCTCACGAACGGGCCCCGAACAAAGTGAGATCTTCCTTTATCCTTGAGTATGTCCTAGCCTCACCTTTTACTCTCTCACACACACACACACTTAAGTGCACAACACTACCTGTGAGTCTGGAGACCAGTCCGGAACGTAGAGCTTGTCCTGGCTGGGGCGATTCCCCACTGATAGGTGATATCTGGTGGGGGAAAACTTTGCTTCGATGTTTCTGTTCTTATTAGTTTACTCAAACTGCTATTACGTAATATGATTAAAATGGAATTCAAATAACTTCGAAAGGCAAGTTTGGAAAAACAGTCTCAAAATTCTCTAGTGTAACAAACGTATAGATTTCCCTCAGGCTAGTAAACGATATATTCGGCAACTATCATCTGTTTTAGAAGTCCGCATCACTCTGCAAAATATATTTTTTGCCACCATATGAACAAGTGCAGATTTGCCTAGTTCCTGAACAGTGTCAATTCAAGGAATTTAGTAAGAGGTAAGGAATAATTTTCACAAGGGATTTTTGTATTTTCCGAAATCTTTACTAAAAGTAACGTTCTCAGAATTGATACAAATCATATAAAAAACAATGTGAGACAATGTTAACCTGAATTCTTTGAGACATAAATTCTAAGAGGACGTGTACGTCGATGGTACACGGACAACCCACAATTGTCGAACATCAAAGTGCCGCGCTTTCAACTAAATTTTCCATATACCGATTCTTAATGTGTTTAATATATATTTAAATAGAAGGTTTGAAGTGAACTTTCTAGCTCCATACGACTTAGATTGCCCGCAAAAATTCTCCAGTTGACGGAATGACCAAATTACCAGTAGTCGAGTTTACTTCATCCTCAGAAGTATTTAGCCAACTATTTTGAAATGAATGCGAATCATTTGTACATGTGTCTCAACGATCACGCCTCCAATTACTTGGACAAGAAAGCATGTCAAATAATCGCTACGTGACTGAATAGAGTCTACGCATCTTAGGCTTGTGGCCCACGTAGAACTGATCTCGGGCTACGGTTCATTAATAGTAGTTTAAGCGAATAGTTTATAATGTTAAGCATTATTGCATGTGTACATATTTTGAAAACGAGCAACTTTAGGAGAGAGTTTTCAAATTAGTAGAATGCAATAAAGAACATTTTAAACGAGTTGCATACGCAATTTTTTTTCTATAACAGCATTATAAATATTTAAGAGAATCAAACTTAATTTTACGAAACAACTTCCTTGTGACGTCACGGGTATTTGACGAGTGCGAGAAAACGGTGGTCGGCTGTTCCGTTTACCTCTACCTCCCCCGATTCTCTCGCTGCAATTGGCTGAATGTGTGATGACACAATCATTACACATTGTGCAGTAAATAGTCCTTTTATAGACGTGAAGTAAATAGTCTTTTATAGACGATTTCTTGCAACAGAAGAGGTGCTGGAGAAAAAAATACTATGCTCAGAATATTTCGCAATGATTAACAATATTGATTATTAAAACCATATCGCATTCCTTGTACCTTTTCTCGTACAATGACATGTGCAATCATTTAGATAATCAGAAACTGAAATTTCATTTACAATGCATTCAAGTATATGATATTTTTTTTAATCGAACTACAAATAATGATAAAAACAAGTTGTGGACTGTAAAATTGTAAAACTATTAATGATATTTACTTACCACCAAAAAGAGAAACAGCTTTCAAATTTCAGCAGATAAAAACAATGTATAAAACGTACCTGAAAAGAAAAAAGAATCTATTAGTGCACAGATAATGTACATAAAAATATTATTACAAGCTCCGCTCGTTTAATCTAGCCACTTCCCATGTTCTTAAACTGATGACGAGAGAGCTACATTTGCTACATTTAATGAAAACGTAAAATACTGGTACAGTATTCACGCAAAGTAGGTATTATTGTAGCAATATGTTTCAATGCATATGAAATTCAAAAATCATTTTGTATGTAAATAACGAATGAACACAAACACGAAATAAAAAAATTGCGTGACGATTGAAAGGATATTTTAAATAAAATTTGATCAACCACACAATTTTGTAGTAACTCGTTTTGCCCATTTTGCTTTCAGTTTTCGGACGTCAGTCAGGTTTCCCATTCGCGTCCCATCATTTTAAAAATACCAAAAGGCCGCTTGCAAAGGAACCGTCCCGAGTTGTACTTCTCTATTTATATATCTTTCTGTAACTGTTTACAGATCTTCCTGTATCATTTTGACTTTTTCCTAATATTTGCGGCACACGTTTTTCACCCACTTATACGTATTTTTCACATATATTTGAAATTTACTCAAACTCTGTGATAAATACACGGTCACGTAAAGCCAACATTCGAATAGTTGTTCGGGATGTATTCGGACTCATTATTTCAACGCGACATTCCGATTCTGTGTCTGTTTTCAAAGTTCAGTAAATATTGCGAGGGAAAGGTCGCCGTGCTTTGAAAACGTTTTAGTGAGTGAAATGCAAGCGAGCATGTGAACAAATAAGAACCGTGCAGCTATAGAAAATAAATTTTTATGTTATATCAAAAAATCTGTGACGCGACCGGGTGACCATGTGTACAATGCAACAGGAACAAGGTACGTCGTCACAGCGTTACGTTCAATACTTTCGTAGTAACCCAAAAATGTTGCTTTCATCCCCATCCCTTCATTCATCACAGAGTATTGGATTCTGCGTTGATGTCGAAATATCTCGCGTTCATGGACCTTCGAAAAACTGTATCAAAGGTTGTTTTTAATCCGTACCTACGTTCTATTGAGCTAAAAGCGTTCACAATGAAATATAAGACACGATAATTGTATTCATGTATGTATACATTATTGCAATTAATAAAATTGGAAATATGGCAAGACTCATGAATTGATCATATCAATAGTGTAGGAAAGTAATTTGAAATACTATAAGTGTAAACGAGAATATTGTGTATGATTTTGATTTGTATCTTTTTATATAATTTTTAACATGAGTGATTTCCATAATTGTCGGAGTTTTGGTTGTTGTATAACCCAAAGGACGTAGTCTACATATCCAGTCGATAATCATCAAAAGTAGAATTAACAAAATTTATCAACCAAATTTACCTACTTGGAGTTTGTAATAAAGGGTTAAAAACATAAATTCATGATTTGTCTCCAGTGAATAACAGTATGGATTTCTTTAGTTAATCCTCGATTCTGAGTTGCAAAATTCCTGAAATGTTGGAGACGTGAGGTTCATAAACTCATGCTAGCACGAAGCCCCTGTGCATGTTGGTGCCCTGTGCATGTTGCTGTCTGTATATGTATGTTGACGTCTGTGTGTGTGTGTGTATGTTGACGTCTGTGTGTGTGTATGTTGACGTCTGTGTGTGTGTGTATGTTGACGTCTGTGTGTGTGTATGTTTGGCGTCTGTGTGAGTGTATGTTTGGCGTCTGTGACTGTATGTTTGGCGTCTGTGACTGTATGTTTGGCGTCTGTGACTGTATGTTTGGCGTCTGTGACTGTATGTTTGGCGTCTGTGACTGTATGTTTGGCGTGTGTGCGTGTATGTTTGGCGTCTGTGAGTGTATGTTTGCGTCTGAGTGTATGTTTGGTGTCTGTGAGTGAATGTTTGGCGTCTGTGAGTGTATGTTTGGCGTCTGTGAGTGTGTGTTTGGCGTCTGTGAGTGTATGTTTGGCGTCTGTGAGTGTATGTTTGGCGTCTGTGAGTGTATGTTTGGCGTCTGTGAGTGTATGTTTGGCGTCTGTGAGTGTATGTTTGGCGTCTGTGAGTGTATGTTTCGCGTCTGTGAGTGTATGTTTGGCGTCTGTGAGTGTATGTTTGGCGTCTGTGAGTGTATGTTTGGCGTCTGTGAGTGTATGTTTGGCGTCTGTGAGTGTATGTTTGGCGTCTGTGAGTGTTGTTTGGCGTCTGTAAGTGTATGTTTGGCGTCTGTGAGTGTATGTTTGGCGTCTGTGAGTGTATGTTTGGCGTCTGTGAGTGTGTGTTTGGCGTCTGTAAGTGTGTGTTTGGCGTCTGTGAGTGTGTGTTTGGCGTCTGTGAGTGTGTGTTTGGCGTCTGGGGAGTGTATGTTTGGCGTCTGTGAGTGTATGTTTAGCGTCTGTGAGTGTATGAGTGGGCGCTGCAACATGTCGTCTGGAAGGCGATTAGCACCCGGCGCCTGCCACCTCGTTAGCGACCGCCACTGACGCCAGCGACGCGCGCCGCAAACGCCGATTGACTCTCTCCCGCCCTGCAAGCCCTGCACCTCCCACCACGCGCGCTTCAGCGGTGCACCGAGCGACGCGCTGACTCTTGGAATGTGGAGCATTAAGCGAATTACAGTCGACTCCGGTTATAGTGAACACTTGAGGACTAACATTTTCAGTTCGTTATATCCGATGATGTCAAAATTAAACAGAATTTCTCCATAAAGATTAATTTTATTTGCATAGAGATACAGCAAAACACATTAACAGCGCGAACTGAAAATTTTAATATCTTTCTTTGTCCTTAAAAAATTCAATTTCTTTTCAATTGTTAGCTTCGTGCTTTTTCATTAGTAATTTCTCTAGATTCTTCTCCAGAATTCGTGTTCTCTCCATAATTGATTCTACATTGACCTCTGTGACGAAGTATAGTAATGCAGTCTTGACACCCTTCAATGCCCTTGATGTTGGAATTCAAGCTGCCTAGTGTTGGAATTTGTGGCACTGGGCGATATATTCTTATCCAGGAGGAATTATTTCAGGCGTGGTATTTCCTAGTTTACTATAGCCGAAGTTCAGGTTCACTATAACGAGTTTTCTTATGATTATTTGAATGTAAGCGAACGAACCAGTGATTATGTTCACTATAACCGGGTTTCATAACCTCGACTATATTTGCTCATTTTATTTTAACGATCTGGTGTGAAACTTAACATTGGAGTTTTTCCTCCTCGACGTAAATCAATTTCCTTGCACACATGTTGTGGAGTAATTTCATGCTTGCAGATCTAAGATATAAAATATATAAAATTTTATATATATAAAATTAAATAAACAGTATTTTAATGCACACTCGTCATACACCACGTATCATTTGGCATCGCAATTGCTTCTGTCTGAAAAATACACCGCTGTATATTTTGTCAATACTTCTGATAAACAATATCATACACACTGATCCTACATGTACTATATTTTCTTATCCAGAAGTTTGTAGAAGGGGAGTAACAATTGTTTGCTATCTTCGAATCGAAATTCAGTATGCGAGGGGTCGTCTGCTATTAATACTGCACACAGTATGTCGAAACATTCCCTTGAATATGTTTCAGAGAATTCTTCAACAGTTTCTTCTCGTCCTTCTTACTTCATAACGCAGAAAGCGTTAAATTACAAATTTGATTTGGATTTAAACCGGGACGTACTATTTGTTGAAGTGTGTCCTTTATTAAAGCAAGTACGGAATAATAGGGACATCCACTTATGCCCAAAAAGATCTGCGCAAAAGTTAGGGAGGGAAATGCGGCAACAAAATTGCAGACCATGACGTAACTGAGTCTTTAATATTATTAGCTTGTTTCTTATAAAAAACGTGCGAATATCTGATTGATCCTCACCATATTGATTTTCTTTCTTCCGATCTATTCAAGGTGTAGAGATTATAGGTAGCAAGTGCACTGCGCCGAATGCATTGGCTCATTTACACCAATGTCAGTCTGCGGACGATGCATCAGAGGCACTAATGACAAGGCATTGTCGTCCCTGATGAACTCCGCTTCAACCTTGGCATTATCAGGTTTTGGACCGCAGAGAACAACTAAACAATCCAGTACAAATTTGTAATAGCATGTCTGGCAGCGTTCCGATGTGTGTGGTCGCGAAAGGAAATCTGTATTGAACCCAAGTGTGCAAGCAGCACGTACAGGAGTGCACGTTGCATTATGAAGTGGTAATACTTAACTCTCTGCAGAAGGACTTCGTAAATGTTTAGACCGTCGAACATTTTACTGTATTCTATTTGCTTAAACGATAGCGTAGAGCAGACATGTCTAGGTCGCGGGCAAGGTAACAACCTTACTGCAGATTGTGGGCACTGCGTCCACAGACACTGGCTCGAGATTTGGAAGTAAGGATTGCGCAAAGTGATTCTTCGGATTTCATGGTTCTTTTTGAAACTTCGGATTTGATGGTTCGTAACTGAATACTTCGGCCCATGACTCTTTCGGAAGAAGACATTTGGCAGTTATCACTAGCCACATTAATTCCCACTTTCTCTTTAAAACAAAGAAATGATTCGTTAAAATTGAAATAAACGAAATTGAAATCAGTCAGATTTCAAATTATCAATTGAGAGTAAAAAACTGAATTAAAAGTATTTTGATTTTTTAATCCATTTTAGTTAAGAGTGATTTAAACGTATTCCCTTTCTACGTTCAGGTTAGAAGGTTTAACAGACAAATATTCTGATCCGTTAAAAGAGCTGTCCGACCGTCAGCAAGAATTGTTAAATTGTTGAGACTTGTTAATTTATTTCACATTATGACTAAATACAATAAATAACCTAATGATTTAGAACATAACAGAACATAAAAGGAAAACAAGGAAAGAATTCGTTATTCAAACATATTCTTTCACTTAGTAAAAATTTTAACAGAGAATATCTAGTAAGAAAATAAACATGGAATAGTAATAAGTAATGAAGAATGTATTCATAATACGATTCTTGGTTATTTGATAGAAAAAATGTGGTAAATATGTTTTCGTATGAAGTCACAATTCGCTGCCATCGCCAATCGCCAATTCGATTCAGCATGCGCCTGTACACCCCTTTCTGGATTTGCAGGGAAAATGAGTGGTGAGTCAGGGGAAGTTGCCCGTACCCGTAGGAGTGCGAGGCTTCCCAGATGGACAAGTTGCTCGTGCGGGCGCGGTTTGACATGTCTAGCGTAGAGAATAATAACAAACTATGCCCCCCTGGTGTCGCAGGGGTTTTGGGTAGGTTGCCCCAAGTACGCATTACATCACGGCCATGAACTTGAATTCCACGTAAGGCATGCAGGTTTCCTGCATAATTCAACTCGATACACAGTGAAATATAAATTATAAATTGATACTCCGTTATATACTATATATAACCATATTTGAAAACCGTATTCATGAATTGAAGGAGGAAGAAAGAAAGAGAAAAAAAAAGAAAAAAAAACCTCAGGCGTGAGAGGGGAAATTTATCTAGCGCTTAATATTTAACATCAATGTTATTTCATATTTACAGTCAGTTTGTGTAAATATAATTCGAAATACCGAACAAACATTCAATTTTGTCACTTTCGTTCAAAGTTGTGTTCAAACAAAAAAAATTAATTGATTACTATTTTAAAATTAAATTAAAACGAAATTAATTCTATAGCCTTTTATGAAGTCCAATTCAAGAACTGAAGAACGCAATCTGTTATTAATTATTCGAAAGCGCTTTTTGATTCTCCTGGTTTATAAATAACTAATTCATTTTCATAAATGGGAAATTACACCTCCAACGTTGTACTAAGTGTTCGTATTCAAAAATAGAGAGAACAATAAGAATGTTCTTGAACTGAACGAAAAGTAGATAATTTTGAGACTAGGTAAGGCAATTATTTCATATCTAAACGTTGTAATTTTACACACAGTTGCTCATAATATTTTATCATTAAATTTATAAATATTAAGAACCTCCATCTAGACTGATCTAGGATAAATTCAGTACCCTTGAAATAACGAAAAAAATCGTCCTCTGACAGTGATTTAATTTATTTATATTTCCTAACAAGACTTTACAAAAAAAGAGAATTTGAGAT
Source organism: Teleogryllus oceanicus (assembly GCA_964035755.1). Classification (NCBI taxonomy): domain Eukaryota; kingdom Metazoa; phylum Arthropoda; class Insecta; order Orthoptera; family Gryllidae; genus Teleogryllus; species Teleogryllus oceanicus. Next base: position 60,068,940 of record CAXIVR010000008.1, read on the forward strand.
CACATTTAACGTTCAATGGGAATGCAGGTACATGAGAGGCGCAAACATCAACAGGTTTTTACAAATATCCCTGGATTTATGAACCTTATCTAAAGCGTTTTGCAGTCGAGCTGTCAGACCTCTAGCCATGATGATTGACGACCATGGCATACGCACTGATAATCAGCAGAGTACGTTGGTATCTTCGAAATTGAAACACAACTTTGAACGTGATTGACCAACAACAACAAAAAACATATCAATATTCACCACAGCAACAAAAATAATAATTACAATGACTAGAGAAAAAAGTTCATTCCTAGTTTTAATGTTTAGAATACTTCTCATAATATGAAGGAAACAAAGTTCAGTCCGCCAAGTTTAAGAATCACAGAAAAAAAAAAACGTGAAAAAGAACTGGATGTATTCCGTTAACCCATATAAATGGGAAGCGATTTGTTCTCTTTACGATTCTCATTAAAGAAATATTTTTGTGACATTGAATAAGGGACCCGAAGGAAAAATTAACGAAACAAATATGCAGAGGGAAACTTATTACTAACGAATTAGGGAGAATTGATAGCGGAATACAGAAGGGGGGAAAATGTTTGAAATAACTGAAAATGTAACTATAGTAATCTGAACCTTGCTTTTGACACTGAAAATGTCTCAAATTTAACAATTGTAATATCATATTATCTCCATTCTGTATATGGAAAAGGAATAATTTCCAATTTCATTCTTTTGATCCACCAAACCATTAGAACATAAAAGAGAAATGTTGAACTTTATATTAACGGTTTTTGAAATTCTATAACATTTTGAGAATTTTTTGAGAAAAAGACATTATTATTATTATTATTATTATTATTATTATTATTATTATTATTATTATTATTATTATTATTATTATTATTATTATTAACTACTAAAAACTTTGAACACGAAAAGAAAAATACTCACAAATATCAGGAAGCCTCAGACAGTTATAAGATAAAACATCAGAAACGCTAAGCAACCAAAAAGGCCGAGAAATGAAGAAAAATGGACAGAGAGAAAAAAATGTGGAACATTGAGAAGGAAACCAAACTTCGTGCTTTTTACAAATCCTTCGTAGTCTAGTTGTCTCATGCGGAAAAGACATTATGTACTTTGACGTTTCAGATTTGTTGACAGAAATCCTGAATAGCCATAATTTGAAATGAATGTTAATAATCCTAACAATACAATATTTACAATAATCATCGATATTATTATTAAACATCGCTTACATTATTATTAATTATCGTAGTTTACATTATTATTAATACTCTTATTATTTAATGCAGATTACAAATAAACTTGAATTGCTTGCACGCGCTGCGTATCGCGTCAGTGCTTACCTTTGGCGTGCCTGTTATCATAACCGCGCTGTCAACAAGCGAGTGCACGCGCGAGAGTATGCGGCGGGCGCGGTATCGAGCGGCGGCGGCGACGGAGGCAGGCGACGCGTCTCCAGGGCGACCGACGCGACGCGACGGGGTGTTGGCTGCCGCCGGCACGTGGCCTCGCGCCGCCGCCGCCGGGAATTCATCTCGACGCGCTTCATCCATTTGGAGTCGGCAGCGAGCGCACGTCACGCAGTCACAAAGAGAACGCAGGCTGTGGCCATCACCGAATTAGCCCAGCTTTTGTGAAATTGAAGTGTGGGGTCTGGTTTTTGGAGTGGTATTTGTTGGGGAGCGCCAGTGTGGTATTATGTCAGGTGTAAGGGCCATTCTGGAATTTGGGGAATCTACGTTTCGTTGGTCTATAAATGTTAGGCCTAAATTCTTCTTCTCAATATAATCGAAATATGGCCTTTGGGAATAGCAGTTAGGGTATACGGAATAGGTTCTACTAAAACTTTTAATATTACAATAAATATTAATATTAAAATACATTTAATAAACATTCTCTTAAAATTTTGTGGTTTTGATAAAGTAAATCTCTTAATAAACATTATTTATAAACAATGATCTAGTCTATAATAATTCTTACCAGCTAATAGGATAATAATTAATGTTCTTGTATGAAAGTCGTATGTTGTCTCATTAATATAATTGTAATAGGAAGAAAACGTACTATTGTCCAATAAACGACTATATTCTACGCGACTAACGTCAACTAAACGACTATATTCTTTCAATTTGTGAATTCTTATGTAACAAGCAATTTTTTAAAGAGACTTATATTTGCAATGGTGAACACTTGTTCTGTTATATATGTCCCTTTTCAGAATAGGAAATATATTTTTCAGCTCATTTACTGGGCATTAAATAAACGATTTAATTCTCACAGTAAGCGAATATCTGTGTTTTTATTGTCATTTCACACTTTCTCATTAGTTCCCTGCTAAGTGTAAACTACTTCTTTCTTGCTCTAAATATCTCAGAAATGTACGTATTTGGATTTTGGATTGATTATCCGACTTTGTTCGCTTAGCAAACGGTGACCCATGCCTGAGTTGGATTCAAGTTCCACGCTTGGCGGCAAGAGAGGAATGTCGCTAGTATTACGTATTCCCTTCGACGTATCTGGAAAACTCCACCTCCATGAGCTTTTCTTCGTCGCACAGCTTCGAAATCTGAGACGATTTCTTTGGAATGCTCCAAAGAAACAGCTCCTTTTTGTCCCTACCGGAAATCAAACCTGGGATGGCACCACGGAAAGCTAGGAAGCTGTTTATGAGACACTCCAGGGTCCTGATCTTACATAGAAGTATGTTTTCAAAGTATATTGTACAAGCTCTCTGATTTTTTAACAAGACATCGTAAAGTGCGACTGAGAAGATGTGATCTATTCTGCAGCCATATTGCTTCTCCGGTCTGTTTCCGGTCAACAAGATCTCCGTGCAAGAAGCCCGGGGCACAGGATTCAGGTTGTGTGATCTCCTGGATTTGCACGGCGGCACGCTAATGTAATGAGCGGTTTGTGTGATGTGGGAAACCCTCAACCTGTCACTGTATTAGCTTTGTCATCCAGTCATGTTCGATATCATTCTGTAATAGATCATTGCTTACGGCCGATGTTACCGTTTTGAGAATAATACGGAACTAAATAAATAATATCCTGGGAAAAAGCACTGGTACATTTCTACTTAAAATACTGCAAATGCAATTTGTACGACAGTTGAATTTATACAATAGCTTTCAAACGCTATTTTATTCAATACCTCAGGTGTAGACTGAAAATATGTCCGTCCCTTAGTAATAGTATTCTTCAAAACCTCCACCTGACAGAGTTGGAATGCATTTTTGAATTAACACATACTTTTTTCACTTCAATCTATGCATTTATGAACTTATTCATTGAATCGAAACGCATGTCAAATAATAGTTTTGAGATATCTAGAAGGATGATACTAAGCAGTCAGTTTTAATGTATAATCAGCATTACTGGACAGAATCAAATTTCTATGTAGTCTAAAATTGAAATTTTATTAACAAAATTCAAAGAGAAAAGTCTCATTCCATATATCTTACACACGAATTTGACTGTTCTATTTTACCCCTATTCCCTCTCACGAACACAACACACATAAATTGCTAAAGGTAGCATTAGTCCGCCAGCAACGGAGCATTTCAATTCGAATTCTGGTTATACACAACGCTCTGCTTCTCGTACACGATACATGCGGTCAGTTTCACACAGTCGTTCCCTCACAAATGCACTCTAGTGCGGAACAATGACCTGTTTACTTTAGAGATTCACTACCCAATCAATGGAGGCTCGGAGCATTGGATAAGAGTTGGATGACAAGTTGGACGATACCGACTGAATATTCCCTTCCCAATTCGCAGACGCGAAGGTTAGACAATTGCTGCTGGTGAGGGGAGGTGAAAAGGGGAGACGACAGGCAGCGCGAAAATATGTAGAGAGGATTCCTCGAAAATGAAACTGAGCTGCCTAAATGTACTGAGTGGACTGGACTTGTAACTGCGTTGCCAACCAGCCACGCGCAGGTTACAACCGAGCATGTAATCCAACGCTGCGAAATTTTACATGATGCCGCTGCTTCTGCCGCCTGACAACGAAGGAGTCATGTGACATGAGTGGAAAGGGAAGTCTGAAGCGAGGTTGTTCCCCTCCCCAGATATAATGACAAGACACGCTCGTTTCTTGATTATTCAGTTCGTCTTCACTTCAATGAACCCAGCACGGCGTAACGAAAAGTTTTTTTAAATATTTGTTGTTTATTGTTTGCTGTATAAAACCGGCTGCGGTATGATGTGCAACTGCAGTTTTTTCTACTCATGCTCCCAACAAACACACACACACACACTCACATTCTCACACTCTCACACATTCTCACACTCTCACACCTACACTCACTCACATTCATTCACTGCATTATTACCACATGTCGCGAGATTAGTCGTGAGCTTATGGCTTGTTTCGGTTGGGGCGATGCCTGCTGGAAATATAACTGGTGTGGGAAATCCCACAAGTTGATCTGGAAGTCGGCACATAATCCCATATGCATTGGAGGGGGAACACCACCACCTTCCGGGATATAACATACACTATACTAACGGAACCAATGACCTTAGCAGTTGACAAACCCGGAAGTCCTAAAAATCAGTCATTGGATGGAGGAGGAAGCACGCGATCCTGTGTCCTACCGGCAAAAGGTAGCTCACAGCAACAAGTGATGTCACTGCAATGTGTCTGTCCGCGAGGTCCTAGTGCTGGAAGCCCGATAGTGGCAAAGAATTTCGACACTAGCTAGACAGTTGGGTCGAGTTCATCCGCTATCTGGAGAATTCTAGAGGCCGGCTGCGCTGATCGGTAGTATTCCGTGGTTTCTCCGATCAGTACCAGGCGAATGGCAGAATAGTACCGCAACAAACGGGCCCTAGACCGTGCACGAGCATTCCTCTCTCTTCCTGGCCCTATTTCCACCCCTTACTTACGCGCGCGCGCCTCTGATCGGGAGGTCATAGGTTAGAGTCCTGACGGCGGGAGGATTTTCGACACTAGTTTTTCAGCTAGGTGGAATTCAGTCGCTGTCCGTCTGGAGGAGAATTATAGCGGCCGGCTGCTCTGATCGGTAGTTTTCCGTGGTTTCTCCGACCAACACCAGGCGAATACCGGAGCAGTACCCTACAAAACGAGCCACGGACCGCGCGCGATCTGTCCTTCCTCTTCCTCGTCCTATCCTCTCTCCTTGCACACACACACTTACACTAACATGCAATACACCACCACATATTCCGTGAGACCGGTCGGGAGCTTAGAGCTTCTCCCGGCTGGAGCGGTGCCCAGCTGGTGGGAGAGTCCTGGTCAGGGGGAAACCCCACTAGCCGACGGTAGGTCGGCGCCGGATCTCGCCATCCAGCGGGGGAAGATCACCGCCATCTCCCGCGAAAAAACATGCACTACACTAACGGGACTAATGACCAAAGCCGTTGACGCGCCCGGCAACACGAAAAATGTCAAATCAAATCAAATCAAATCAATCAAAACAAATGAAGCGCTGCAGGCCCTCGCAGCGGTGCCCCCAGCGCGCACCTCCGGCTTCCTGAAGGCGACGCGCGCGCGGGGCCTCCCTCGCCTTCACACACACACACACACACACACACACACACACACACACACACACATGCGCTTATCCCTCCGCGTGGCGGCGCGGCGCGGCGGTGGCCTATCGTCTCCCGCGGTTCCGCTTCCGCCGCCGCCACTCGCCGCGCGGGTCACCGACCCCTACGCCCCGCCCACTGGCGAATTTTTACTACGCCGCCTCGCCCCGCGCCGTCCCGGCGCCCATTGATTGCCCGCTGCCGCCCGCCGGCGACGCTTTACGACTCTCGGGTGCCGATCTGGCGCTTTCGCGGATCGCGCTTACGTCGCACCCCCTTACTTCCACACACACACACTCACACAATTATTCAGATCACGGAGAAAATATTCGTCCATATTCGGGGCGAAATCGATGTTAATAATTTCGTGGTGCTAATGTTTGCAGAAATTGAGTGACAATATAGCCTCTGCGTGAGAGGTGACTGGTTTCGTTACATACCCTGGATCTCGGGAGATACGAAAAGAAAGACAGTTTTGAATTGGAATGGAAATGCATACCGCATATTCTCATACTGTTCTCCGAATGCCATCTCTTTACGACTCAGCTGACGTAATGCGACAAGGTTGGAAGGAAGAGGCCACCGTCATTAAATATTTGCTATTAGATCTGTTGCGTTATGATAAAGCAACTTTAGATTCTTGGTGCGTAAAGAAGAGTTGTACTATATATCCGTATATGCTGTAATATGTTATTGCAGTATTCGTGTAACCTGTTTTCGTGTAAATGTTTAACTTATTGCTGGGTTATATGAGAGTATTTTGTTTGTTGTTCCTGAGCAATGTGCGTGCTACTTTTAAAAAAATATTGTGTGTAGTTTAGTTCGGCAGCATTTTTGCTGTCGCAGATCACTTGCTATCAAGATTGGTATCACTTGATACCAAGTGACATCAATACTGGTATCGAGTGTACCAAGTGATATCGAGATTTAATGTCGTGATAAACCAACTTCCATAATTTTATTTTAAATATGATTGTCTATACTTCATGGAACTTTTTAGTAATATAAATATGGCTGACAATGAACAGAATACTGTTCTCTGAGTGCGCCATCGGCGGAGGCAAATGAGTCAGCGCTATTTTCCGGTCGGGCGCCGCGCGGGCGTCCCTGTCGCGCCTGGGCGCCGCCGCCGCGCCACATTCGCGGAAGGTCGCGTTCCGCGGAAGGGCGCCACCGCAGAGGGGCGGGGGGGGGGGCGCCGCCGGCCGCGGAAGGGCGCGTGCGCCGCCCCGCGCGCGCCCAAGGGCGGAAAGGAATCGAGGGCGTCTTGGCTTCGGAAGTCGCTCGTGCGACGAACCTCCAGGAGCGGAATTACAGCGCGGAAAGTTCTCGTTCGATGCGGCCGGTGAGTTACGCTTCGATTGAAAGGCAGTGTCCCTTCAAGGTCACGGGTTGGAAGGAGATTGGGGGGGGGGGTTCTGTCATCCAATGTGGAGATTCAGTTCCACGAAAAGAAGTCGCAACGAAGCTCCCGAGTGGATGGTAATGTCTTCCTCATCTTTTAGCCCGTGGCTTTGGAGAGAAACTACATTTCAATCGGACTATAGTTGACGAGAATTTAATCCTAAAAGGACGGTTCGTCCTCTACCAATTGCAGTCCCATCCTCTAATCACAACGAATTTCCTTATCCATACACATGAAATATAGTTCAGTAAACCCTTGTTAGCACGAATTCCACTGTAATACGAACAAAACTTCAATCCTGGAAAGGGATTGCTGTTTTATGGACATTTATCAGATTTTTATTTAACAATAATTTTATAACACGAACTACGGTAATTTCGGTTCCTTGGAATTCGTCTTAAAAAATGTGTATAAAAATGTATAAATAACTGTATAAAAATTAATAGTGCCCCTCAAGAATCTCATCTTATCATTGAATTATTAAATGACAGACATTAAGTTAATCCGTGGTTGAACCATAATACTAGCGAATTTTTAGGGAGTTTCTGCACGCCATAGCGGACAGCACTATCGATTTTCTGTGCAGGCGCAGTTTTGAGTTTCACATCACTTTTGTGCATCTGCGCATGCGTAGAAGTTGGATCCTCTCAGGTGTGCGAAAACTCCTTGGAATCATTGAAACTACAAGTATGGTGTCATTAGTAATGAGAATATTACATTATATTAACAATTTTTAATCAATCCCGTTCTGATATTTTAAAATTTTTGAAGACAGAATTGACAACCCTATTTAGTTTATTTTCTCAGAACAACAGAACCTTATTCAGGATGGAGCCGGAAAAGGCACCAGCAGCATTAGACATTTTTAAACATCCACGCCCGCTATCGAATTCGAAGACATGGCTCTTCTCAATGTTTTGTCTGGGTATTCCACACCAAATTATTCAACAAATTCGGTTGTTTTGGGTCATTATTTTCATTTTTATGAATCGCAATTGATAAAAAATAGTGATTTACAAAAAGGTGTAATATTAAATTTGTTTTCATAAACAAAACCCATCAAAACAACTTAAGAAAACATAGCAGAATTCTGAGGTATTGTTCCAATCTGAAATTATTAGAAAAATATAAAAGTGAAGAAGTATGCCGCAGGATTAGTAATGACACCTCCATAATAATTTTCGAGCACTCATATTACCTCACTGATGTTACTGTAGTAAAAACTAAAAGGTGGTATGTATAAGCACATATGTCGCAGGGACGTAAATATATGGCCTAAGTAGATCAAGTAAAGGAAACTGAGGAAAAGTAGTGCCCTGGAGGAACTACTCGTAAGTAGATGGCGCCAGAAATGTAATGTATGCCAGAATCCTGCAAGTTTGAGTGAAAAAGTGGATCACGTTGGAAGTAAGAATGCGACACACGACTAGTCTTGTAGGAAAATCCAAAACACATACATTATTTTCTTCTAAAAATTAGTTTTTACTTTAGTACATTTCGATAACTTGCGTTTGGGATCGCTTATCTGCACTAAAAGAAACGTAGCATAATTTCTCTGTTTAAAATAAACTGTGATCGAGGAACATACCCTACTGTTATGCGACACTTCTTCCTTAAAGACTGCTCGTTGGAACAGTGCTGCAAACAAAAAGAATATGAACCACAGGGTGACCGATTCTTGGAAAACTATTCTGCTTTCTTTTCGTTGCCACTAAAAAGACCATCCGTTTGCGCAATCTGCTCCCGCGTGGTGTATTCGCGGGCAGAGAACGGCGGAGGAGCAAACTGATAACGCGTCGTATTCCAAATAAGAGATAAATCGCTTGCATCCTCTATTGAAACGCACAAATGTAAAGTTGGTTTTGATATGCGAGAGTGTAGGTAAAGAAAACTATATGTGATTGAATTCAAATTTGAACAGTCACTTCTTGCGGATGTGTAATGTTGTGTACAACTTTTAATGGTTTTTAATTAAAAGCACGCCGCTCGGGTTAATAACGGTATGCTTCTAAAGTGAAGATGTGAAACTGAGCACGTCAAATAATAAATAAATAAAATGACACATGTTGCTTCAAACTTCATTCTTGAACATGGTAGTATGATACAAAAATGTGGTAATTGAAGTCATAAATTTCAATGAATGTCTGTTACCTAACATATTTTACTGTTTTCGTCTCATTACTGTATATTTTCAAGGGAATATTTATCATTTACTATTATTGAAACGTCTAATCAACCAGCTTCCCCCAAAGAATGCGGTTACCTCGATTTATATTTTTTCATCAGTCACATATTTTTATCATCTTAATAGTCAACAAGCCCCCCTCCTCCCTCCCTCACCCCACTACATACACATTCACATACCGTTCAGTTACAGCATTTCATCACGTACATTTCCAGCTCATTCATTTTTTCCAATAAAAGTAATTTTTTGTTGTTAGTTTTTTATTTCTATAAGTGTTATTTTTAATTGAGAAAATAACGCTCCCATGTCCAAAATACAAACGTCCATTAGTGGTTGTGTACGTATCAGGTTTTCGTCATGGTGGCGTCCTCCTCCCGCTGCTCGCCGCAACTTTTTTCGTATTGTCTTCCCTGGAAATGCGCGCCCTCGCGCGGGGGTCTTCACCTCCCCCTCCCCCGTGGCGGTGCGGCGGCGCCGGAGCGCCCGGCGGGTGGCGCTGGCGGTCGCGCTCGCCCCTCGAGGCGGCGCTCCCACCACCCACGCCACCCCCGCTCAGCGGCCGCGTCGTTATCGGCTCTCCAGCCAAGGAGCTCTCGAGCGGGCGCCTCTCCAGGCGGCCCATTAGCGCGCCCGCCGTCCACTGCGCCCACTCCCGTCACTTCCCGTTTGTCCCAACTTCTGTCTTCTCTGTATTCCCATCTGACTTCTCTCTGTTCCCTTCCGGCCTCTCTGTTCCCTTCCGGCCTCTCTGTTCCCTCCTCTCCTCTCTGTTCCCTCCTCTCCTCTCTGTTCACTCCTCTCCTCTCTGTTCACTCCTCTCCTCTCTGTTCACTCCTCTCCCCTCTGTTCACTCCTCTCCTCTCTGTTCACCCCTCTCCTCTCTGTTCACTCCTCTCCTCTCTGTTCCTCCTCTCCTCTCTGTTCCTCCTCTCCTCTCTGTTCACTCCCCTTCTGTCCCTCTTGTACTCTCTTTCCTCGTTTTGCTCTCAGCCCCTCCTGTTTCCTGCTCTTCGTTGTCTTGTCTGCTCTCTGCTGTGATACCTCTCCTTTGCTGTCTTCTCCGATCTCTACTGACTTTACGTTCCCCTAACGTTCTCTCCGTCTTCATTTGTCCTCTTCATCTTCATTGCCCTCGTCTGTTTCCGACATGCGCATGCACCTCTCGCTCTCTGCTTCGGGTGTCGACCCCCCCCCCCCAAGCACTTCCTTCATTTCTGGAAAGAGTTAATTTTGCCTCCCAACGTTTGTGAAAACAATTGATGAGCACCGAGAATAGTGAGGCGACTGTTCTGTAAAATACTCCTCAGCTGTGACTATCTTTGCAAACACCTGATAATTTTTAATTTCCAAAAAATCAGTACGTTGTTGGCATCGCAATTATCACAAGAGCAATGTGAATTTTTCCTGTTTTTGAGCCATGTTTTGTTTGTGATTTTGTGTGTTTTATACGCGAGTACGAAATGCATGTCGATTCTCTTTTAGCCCTGGCGCAATGGCAAAGCGAGTAGGGTTTTGGCGAGTACGGGAAACCGCATCATCCCAGTAAACTAAAAACCTTTGTTATGTTTGTTCACTCAGTCGCTGACAGCGTCCCTTTGGTAAGCAGCCAATCTCGTGAGTGCTAGAAGATTTTCATTGGCCCTGAACACAGTACACTTCGTTTCACACTGTAAATTTTATCCTATTGCTTCGCCATTGATTTAAAATTGAAAGATGAGTTGTGTGTGGTGCAGACTAATAGTGGTTTCGGTGAACAAGAAGAGCGCTGGATAGAGGATGTGTGTGTGTGTGTGTGTGTGTGAAGGACAAACGAGCGGATAAAAGTATACTACGTCTCCTCTTTCCTGACAATATCCTGTTTGTTTTTTTTTTAAAAAAGTCTCCTTTTCCCTTTTTCTCTCGTTCTCTCTCCACTTCCAGTATTATCCCGTGTCTCGCTCTTTACATCCACACTTCTTTTCTGTCACTCCTCTTCCTTCCTTCTTCTCCTGTTTTCTCTCTTTACTTGCCATCTCTCTTCTTTTTTTAATGTTTCCTCTCTACTACTGCTATTTCTTTTCTTCTATTTGTTGTCCCTCCTTTCTCCATGCTCCTCCTCATAATCTCACGGTATCCTCAATATTTTTCTTTTACTATTGATCCTCCTCCTTCTACTCCTTTTCTTCTCTCTTCTTTCCCTCGTCTTCTCTCTTCTTCTCTCTCTCTCTCTCTCTCTCTCTCTCTCTTCTCTCTCTCCTCTCTTCTCTCTCTCACACACATACCCTTTTCTGTCATACTTTCTTCTGCCTGTTCAGCCACTCCCTTCTTCTTCCTTTCTTCCCTCTTCCGAGCTACAGCCCCTCCGATTAAGGAGATGTGACCCCCACAGGCTGTGCCAGCGCACGCCCCGCTCCCGGTAGGCAGGAGGGTGAGGCAGTGGCAGGGGGAGTGGCAGGGGGAGGAGGAGGGGCAGGGGGCGGGGGTAGGGCTAGGCGCCGGCGCCCCGGCCCCGGGGGGGGCCGGGGCCCCCCCCGACATTGTTTTTACGTGTTTTCTCGGTAAGCTGACCTCGCTGGGCGCTTCTCAGCCGGGTGCGCCCCCCCCCCGCAAACTTCTTCTGAACCGGGCGCTGCCAACTTTTTCCCGACCGCGAGTCACTCGGCACTACTTAGCGCCGGTGGCCTAACCTTCATTCAACAAACGAATTCCTGATTCCCTTTTTTTATTAAGAGGATTCTGTGGGAAAATTTGTAAGAATATGATTCGCAAATAAAAGGTGGACGACAATTGATTTATTTTGATTGATAGTATTTTTATCGGTCACATGCGTCTTTAACCACTGTGAACACGCATCTCTGCAGGTTTGTTAAGTGCATTTGTACCTACCTATATGTTACGAAATTTAACATTCTTAGAAACGGATTTTAACATTGTTAAGGAAAAAAAACTTTCAGAAGTAATTCATATTGGTTTGGGGAGTAATTATTATTAATTGTAATATTATTAATAGTACAATTAGAAAAAATGTATATTAAGTAAATTAACCTCATTTTCCTCACATATCGCCAAATGAAACTCTACACTGGTAACTTATTTAAGGAGTTACATATACAATAAACCCTCTTTAGCATGTAGTCGCTTAACACGAATTTTGCCATAACATGAACTAATGTTTGCCCGCGTCCAAATTTTGTTCAAGTGACACGGATATCTATATTGTATACGAATACAAATATCTGAATTACTAATTTTCAATGCGCACAGGAACTTAAAGAAACTATGCAACCTCCGGCCATGTGGAAGATGTCTATGGTTTCATAGATACCCAGAAACTGGAAAAATACAGTTTTGATTTTCACTGGAAATGCAAATATATGTGTGTGTTATTCTATCTACTCTTATAATGCGCATACCGACTGAATTCTCTTCCATAGTGCATCACTGCTTACCATACTGTTCACGTCATGTGAAAGCAAGACTCCAAGAAAGAGGCGCCCTACATTAAATATTTGCTACTCTCTTGTAATTCGTGTTAACAAGGAGTTACTGAAATTATGTATTCAGCAAAATTAAGTGCTTATCATTGATAATGTCATTTATTTGTTTAGCTCGGAGCATACCGTTTTTCATTAATACATGAATATAAAAAGAAACATCCAAACACAAATGATACTACAGAGTAGAAACAATTTATACTACTTGCTATTGCTATATTCTGCGTCTATATATTGTGACTGGTCCAATATTCAAAAGCCAAATTATTTTTTCTTTGAGTAAATCGCCCATTCATATCGCTGTACTGCAACCCTTATATTTCTCTGCAACAAAATAGATGTTGAAATGTGCATACAGAATTAATGTGAATAATATCAAAGGTAGACGAACGTAATTTTAACCAGTTAATGAGAAAGAAAGTCAGTTACTGAACCCGTGCAAGTGCTGCCAATGAAGAGATTTTGTTATGTCGGGAACCTTTCTGAACTTTACTTCTCGAAGAGTTCCAACTCGATAGGAATTAATGTGACTCTCAGACTTCCTCAGAAAACCAGTAATGGAATCTTTCCGAGAGTTTAAGGGTAATGTTACGCAAATTACACCATTCGAGGGTTGACGACGGAAATTAACTTTATATAAGGTGCCCTGGGTTGTGTAAATGTCTCTAACCTTTTGGAGCCGATCCACAGGCGAAAGACCGCCCCTCGCCTTCAACTTTCCATTTAGCCAGATTAATTCACTAGAATAAGTTCTAAACAAAAAAAACTTTTATTATTTTGTTCAGCAAGACGTGACAATACACACAAAACGTCACATATCTGGAGGAAACTTCTTGACTAAAGCAAACGTTTATTTCAACCTTCTGTCGCATCGTCCAGTAGTTGAGATCGTCATCTGATCGGGCATCCGCGTACTTGTAATGCAGTCGGAGTCATAGTAGGCTATGAGGACAGGATAAATAGAAACGACTAATCAGAAAATTGACCAGTCTAAATGATGGCAGACTCCTAACAATGAGAAAGAAATAATCACGCGCTGACTGGACCCATTGTTTGTGGCTCAGGCAACCACCTGGAACTAATACAAGGAAAAGACCTATCAGAACAACTGATTTCTAGAAATCCTACGAAGATAGTGGCGACATCCTTCGTTGAAAATGCACTCTCATCGAACCTCACCTCTAGTCTCCTTGCTTCTGGTGGTTGCTTCAGTTGCTGGCTGGCATAGGTTACAAACATCCTGTCGGAATCATTATTTCCCACTTTGAGTTCGGCATAGCACCATTTAACAAGCAGAATATTCAGCTGTAAAATGTAGGCAAAGTAAGTGTGTCGGTCGTAAATCGGCGCTATCTGAAGGCAGACGCGGTGGCGTTGAAGCGGCCTAGCAGAGGTGGCAGCCCCGAGGCGTTTATCGTGGCCCCAATGCGCGCCCAGGCGCTTCTGACGCGCGTAGACCCCGGTGGCGCGGAGCGGGGCGGCGCGGAGCGGAAGGCGGGACGGCAGGCGGGGCGGCAGGCGGGGCGGCAGGCGGGGCGGCAAGCGGGGCGGCAGGCAGGGCGGCAGGCGGGGGGGGGCAAGCGGGCGGCAGGCGGGGGCAGGCGCGGGGACGAAATAGAGGGCAGGGGGCGGCGCGGGGCGAGCAGGCGGATCTGACGGAGGGGGGGGGGGAATGGTGCGGGGGCGCGGGGTGGCGCGGGGACGGAATGGGCGGCAGGGGGCGGGGCGCGGGGCGTCTCGATAGGAAGTGCGCTTATCGTAGGGAAATTATTTCATTGCACGTGCCGCCCACGTCATCCAGACAGAGGGACACATCGCCCGCCCACTGTTTGTTCCTTTCTGTCGTTACTTTTGTTTATCGGTTTTCCCTGACGGAGGCGTCCGTTGATTCGTTTGCTTCTTCATATGTTTGTGCGTACAAAGATCGTTGCCACATTCGTTTTCTCGTTCGCTATTTGCTTCGCATTGAATTTTCCCCTGTCACACGTCGAGAAAAAAAGGTCAACTGCTCTAAAAAGTTGGTGTCGAGATTTCGGTTGAAAAATCAGTTTAGAGGGAGTCCGATGCGATTTGGGCGTAGGAATTTGTGTGTGTAGAAACATCATGTACTGCGGCAGATTAACTATTTTGAGTTTTAACTAGGTACACATGTTACCAGTAAATTCCCCTTCAAAGATATTTAAAATTGGTGAAAGTGCGGAAGATACAAGGAGTTTTGTACGTGTACCTTAGTTTTTTAGTTCCTTTCGTTAGTTCGTTTCCTTCGGTTCTTGTTCGTGACCCTTCAGTCCGTCTATAAGTTAAAAACTTGAAAACACGTCCATATCTCTGTACAATAAATAGAATATTGCTTTGTTGTTAGTTTTCTTCCTGGGGTTGCTTCTTTTTCGACTTGCCTACTTTTCTCCGCGTTTCCATTCTCCTTGAATTAAAGGATACATTCATGCATTTTTATCACTAAGATCATTGACGAACGATTTCGGAGTTTCGTTGAACGCTCGTACTGCTCCGTGCGCGTCTGCTAATTCTCATACTCTCGCCGCTTATTCGTGTTACCTGCTCATTCGCTCGCTTGTTCATGTGGTGATCTGTACGTCGAATCGCCCAACAGTTTATCGAAGGTATGAGGAATAGAGGGAACGTCAGGTATCTGGTTCTGCATCTCTCTTCTCTGTTCTAACAATGCTGACACGCAATAAGATTGATATTGAAATGGAAGTCCACGGGGACTTTCTTATCTAGTTTTAATCACGGAGATGTAAACTTCCCCCATATTATATTATCTTCAGCAAAATTTGTATTTTTTGAAATGCCCTAACTGTCAGTGAAATATTTTAATCCCCCAATGTGTATGGTAGGTAATGTTTCACCGAAATGCTGAATAGATATCCATAAGAACCTTAGAACATTCATTCGAGAGAATGAGAGCACATACGAGCACTCAGAAACTGCAAATAGGCAGTTCCAACCGCTCCTGACTGGACGGGGCCAGAGAAATGGGTTGCTACGCAGGACACACTTGCACATTTGCTAAGAGATACGTTGAATCAGAAATCAGCTCGGCAACGGCAATATTGGTTGGATTGCGTCACTGAATCAGGATAAAAATACCACATTGATGAAGAGCCGTGTTTCTTTTTAAATTAAATTATCACTCACTGTTAATAATGTTGATTATTTTTTCATTGATTCACTTCAATTAAATTGACTTGCAGTTTTTATATGATCATGTCTTAAAAAACTCATTAACACACAAATATGATTATGTATCCTTCATTTATTATATTGTTATTTATATATTTCTTGAATTATTCTACTGAATAATTCACTAAATTGTGACTAAATAACTTGAAATATCAAATTGAAACGTGATAATAATGAAAAGTGTTTTATGATCCGCGAAGATGTCCAATACGATCGTCGCTATATCATTTGAAGTTTAATTCACCCAATTACTTTATATTTTAAAAATTTGAATAACAATAATCAATATTTATGTTTATTAAATATATTATTTGTTATTCTTGCGATAAGTATTTCGCATAGGTATTCATATTTCAATAGGAACTTAAGGTACCATAAATCGAGGATATGGTTTTTCAATCACCATTTCTTAATGTTAAATAGTAACTATGATTTCAATAATAGTATTTATAGAAAAAGTTAATTTCTTCTCTGTACAGAACGAGTGATATAATTTATTATATATATATATATATATATATATATATATATATATATATAGTTTTATAGTTTATAAACCTACGCAGACACAAAGTCCCGTAAATGTGCTACTTTCGGGTATGCACCAAACAGATTGAAGATGTAAAAAATGTAGAATTTTGTATTGTGAAGGAATCTGCTGTCATGCATGCTACTCGTCTTTGCTGGACACAATGCAAACGCTGCATGCTGGATTGCTACACTCGGACACAACTCACAAATGGTACATGCTAGGTCCTTAAAGGCAGATTTTCCTTTTTTCTGGGAGGCCCGAATAATTTTCTTTTGCCGTAATCTATAAATGGACATTCTCTTGCATTTTTGAAGATTTCTTGCATTTCCAACTACCTTCAATCCGAAAATTTTGAACAGAATTCAACTTAGAACCTGTGGAAAATCACATCATATACCTGGCCACAAACTTCCATATATGACCATATCGGTTCCATTGCAACAAACTGTCTTACCAAAAGAAACGAACTGCAACACCAGAATAGAAAGTAAACGGCAAATACCTTTGCAATATATACCTTAAAAATATTAATAAAGGAACATGACTAGAGGACCCAATCGGGCATTTTAACATAAGTAGTATTCTCTTAAAATGTTGAGTTACACATAAACTGAACAATGTACAACAATAAATTAAAAACTCCACTCCCTGACACAGTTGATTATAAACGAGATGATTCTCGATGAAAAATGACGGAGCAACATTGGAACATTTTGTAGACGCGCTTGTTGCAGCATGAGCCCAGCTCATCCATTTACTAGATGGCTGGGCTGCCGGTCAGCTGGCAGTGAATCGCGAAAGCTTTCATTTCTTACCAGAATGCGATCGCATACTTTTTAGTTGCCATTGGCTGTGAAGGAAATAATTAAAAATTGCCTTTCAGTGAGTTAGCTCGTAGTATATTTTCAATGGAATTTCACAGAATGTAAAATTGCTGCTAAAATATCAATGTTTGTTCAAAATTATAAATTCTAAGAATATGATGATAATACGTAAAATGTATTAATATTAATATTAGCGTAATTAGAAAATATTATAAAAAAGTACGTAACCTAGATAAATATCTAGTTGTATCAAAAAATGTATAAATTGTGCATTACGCATAGATTTCTGTAAAAGAATACACCGAAATATACAATTACTCACGGAGAAAAGACATTTTAAATGGCAATAACATTAAATAAATACACATGTTTGAGATGAAGTACATATTTATGAACTTTTAGAGCTGCAGTAACATTTCTATTGTGCCTGGTTATTCGAGAAATTCGAGCAAATCGCTTAAATAACATGTGTTCCTAGTGTGAAATGATCATTAACGATTTTTTTAAAAAAAACGACTGCATATGAATGTAACTTTGTGGCGCACTAGAATGGTTGTTGTATTGTGTTCATTCAGTTCATTATTCGATCAACGCTTACATACAGGATAAAAAACAACGCTCATGAAACTGAATAAACACACTGCCCATCGACCTCACAGAGGTAGAATGTGTCAGCAGTTTTTTTTTCCGAAGCGTAAATGATTAGTTGCCCAGGCCGCTACGCGCGGTGGGAAACAAAATTTTCATTCGAACAAGGAATTCACTAGCGTATGTTCATCGACATCGCCTCCGACGGAAGAGCGTCGCCACTTCTGAAGAAAAGGTCTTCTCCGGGAAGGCCGAGCTCGTAAATAATTTATCCCACGATTACGAGGAAATCGCTGTCGAAGGGTTGGAGAGGGGTTGGGGGAGAGGAGAGGTCGGCCACGAGGCAGCGAGTTGGCTGACAGGAAGGGGGGGGGTCTAGACGGAGCGGCGGCAGTATATCTGGGAGCAATGGTGGTAAGGATGTCGCCTTAAATAAATAAATAAATAAATAAATATAAATAAATAAAAATTAATATAAATAAATAAAATAAATACTGAATTAGGATAATTCAATACTGCCGTATATTATTCCAAGGGAGAAAAGTTTCAGGGACGCGCATATCTGACACGCTACTTTCCACGAGTGGAATACATTATTGTTTTATAGCCTGCAACTCATTATTAGTGCTATTTCAATACTATCATTTTACATCCATGCACTGTATACGCGAGCAGTTTTGTTTAATGAAATGTTCAATTATTACTTATAACTCCTCAAAGGCAAACTATTTTCTCAGTTTAATTTACGTTATGTGCCGACCTGGATGGCCGAGGTGGCTAAGAGCGAGTACCGACTCAGCGCTTCGGTCCCTAAGGGTCGCGGGTTCGAGTCCCGCCCTGGGCATGGTTGTTTGTCCCTTGTCTTTGTATGTATGTGTTGTCGCGAAGGGCCTCGCGTTCTGCTGACCCCAGATCAGAGGAGCCCGCAAGTGTGTTTGTGTCTAGTGAATGGTCGAATATGCGTCCCATCGGGACGTAAAGGGTAACCGCCTGTCGGCTGGATAAAAACCCTAGAAAGAAGAAGAATTTACGATGTGTTAAAAAATGTAAAGAAATCGTTTTCAATTTAAATATTTTGGTGCGGCTTATGTGAAAATTTGAATATAGAAATATATACACATTGAAATGAACGCATATTTCCTTCAGGTGACGTTTGCTGGTTTTAAGTTGGAACAGGAGTTTACGTTAAAAAAAATTTAAAACGTTAAAAAAAATCGTGGAAATATGGGGTAAGCAACTCCTGTTCTGGCAAAGCAAATTCTTAGACGGTCTTCTCAATGCGAAAACAAGCTGCAAAGGTTTAGAATTGTGAATACATTGTCAGAAACGGGATGTCTAATATTATTGTCAGAACACATACAAACAATACTTTTGGAAAAATCAATATTGTATAATCCTTCGTAAGATTTTCAAAATAGTTCTATATTATATAGTAATAGTGCTATATTATTTTAGTAATACACATACCTTTTGCGGCCCTCACATGCAACCGATCTTTATAAATGGAGGTCTCTAAAGAAACAGAATTTCACGGAGACGTGACGAATTGCATTTTGACTTTAAAAATATGAACGATTTGTTTAAAACAACGCATCTAAATATTCATGTCAAATACAGCCCACAACACTCCGTCGATTCTTTTAGCTATATCGTCAAATGTCTCCTAAACTAAGCATTCTAGGGCCTTAAAAACCAAATTGTGAGGCCAAAGGCCTCAAAGGAACGTTCCTCACATCATAATCTATAGGATGAGATTTTCTTGAATCTTCTATTACATTTGTGCTGATTCGGTGCTTCTCAATTCTACCCCACCTGTTCAGTCTGAATTTTATGAGTAATAAATTATATTTTGTGCTTTATTGGTTGTATTTGTTTGAATTCTTCGGTCATAGCTGCATGCGTATTTCCAGATCCGGTCCTAGTTACGACACGCGCGAAGGAGAGGAGAAACTAGAGAAACATTATTGAGAATGATTTTAGAAACTCGTCCACTATGATGATAGTGCTAGTGGTGGTAGCTGCACCACATGCGGCAAATTGACGGTGAAGGGAAATGGATGCATACAGGAAAGTAGGAGGGGAAACTATTCTACACTTTTCACTGCGATCTTAACTGTATGTTAAATCCACTACACTACCACATACTCCGGGAGACCGGTCGGGAGTTTAGAGCTTGTCCCAACTGGGGCGGTGCCCCGCTGGTGGGAGAGTCCTGGTTAGGGGAAAACCCCACTAGCCGACGGTAGGTCGGCGCCGGATCTCGCCAGCCAGCGGGGGAAGATCACCGCCATCTCCCGAGAAAAAAACATGCAGTACACTAACGGGACTAATGACCGAAGCAGTTGACGCGCCTGGAAACATGAAAAAATCAATCAATCAATCATTAACTGTATGCTAAGGTATTCGAGGGAGGGTGTAATGTGAGTTGAGACGTATTTTCAAGAATCAAGGTTTCCCCATGAGGCAGCACTTACCACTGCTGCTGGAAAACACCAGAAAATTACTCCCTGGATGACCAATGAAGAAGCGACCTTAAATCATGTCGCTCCAATCACCTGTCCAAACAAGTTCTAAAATAGGACCTAATTGACGTATAATGGGCTTTATTACGAAAAATGGATAGGGACTGACGTATTACAGCCATTCGGTCTGGAAGGAACGAGTCTGCTGAATATGATGGGGGCGAATGAAAAAACACGAAGTTAGACTTAGAGAAAGAGGAAAAGTGAATCGCTCTTGAAAATTAAATTAATTAAATGTTTAAAGTATATTTTCAACCCCGGGAAGTAAAGGGTGATTTAACCCAGTAATTACGACGACTTGGAAGAATGTATAGAATGCCACATAAAACATACAATTATATTTTATATTATAAATTTCTCTTGATGTATCATTAACGTATATAAATCGTAGAAAGACTGCAAAAGTATTAAAACCTTTACGACACATGGAAAAGATTTCACATTTTTGAATACAAATTTGAGTCAAATCCGTTCCGTCTGTGTCATTGCACAAAGCATGCCTCGACTCCGTGATTTGGCGAAAGCGAATTGCCATTATACAATTAGTCCTGAGTTTGCGTCGTAGTAGTTTGGTCCTGATTCCCTGCGACTTTCTCAAGGAACGGAAGCGTCACTTCCGGAGGCTAACCGCTGCTTCAACGCAGCAACGTCACGATATCAGTGATAGACACGTTGCACAATTCATTACACATTACGTGCAGCCTGCAGTAAACTAACGAAGTAAGAAAATATCAAATTGTCCTGTTGGATGTAAATAAACGAGAAGCATTTTCTAACGGCATTGTAAGAATAGTCTTTTTTTTTTTTCAAAACTTAAGTAGTATATGACTTAGTGTAGGGATCACAGAATTTTGAAAATGTGCACACAATTCACTTTTCCCCATGGCACGTCATACGCAGTTTTTAACTGCTTTTTATACGTAAAATAAATAAAAAAAATAAAAAATGAATGTTATGAATTATAAACTAGTATAAATATTGTACATATTTTAAAGAAATTTTTGTGAAATTGTTTGTTATACTAAGTGATTTCAAGCTTGGCTATCTCTAAAGTCTATATATCATTTTATGTGAATGCCTAAATTCAAACTTAATTATTTATCCAAGTAAACTCTTGTTGTAAATTTTGAATCACAAATATCTTGAACTTAATATGCATAAGACATGCATTGTATAAATTATTTGCATACAGTGTTTTGAAACATTAGTAAGAGCATGTTTTCTCTAGACCCAGGGTAGTATAAAATTCTAAACATTATTCTGAAAAGATCGTAATCGTTCTGTTTTTACTTGTTAATACAATTGCCAATAAAACATTGTCATTCCAATTAGTCTTCAACTAAATCCAACGCATAGCACTAGAGCATCGAATGATGGAGTATCCACTGCTAGTTTCACTCGTCCCTGGAGCGCCCTGTCATTCGACTAATTACACGTAATCCCAGCTCTTGCGGTAAATGAATATCTCAATTTCATTATTTCGGAATAATGAAATTCGAAGGGAGGTTAACTTCACCCAATATTCTGGGAATCCGGAGCTATTAGCTGCTTTCAATCCCAGCGATGCTGGTTCATTAGAGTGGCGTTCGAAAAACAAAAACAGGACACACACGAGATCGTGATGAGGCTTATGTTATTGTAATCGAGGGGAGGTGGAGGTTTTAGGGAACGTGCATCAGGTCAGCTTGAATTCGATTCGATATAGTTCATTTCTACATTGCTTCGCGAATGAACATTTGCTTCAGATTCTCTTACTCTCGGAAGTGCAACAATATTAGTAGACTGTCAGAAAGATAATAGCAATATCACCATTTACGAAACACTTCTGCAGTGCAGTAGTAACATGGAGGATTATTTACATTTTCAACCAGTGTGAAAATCGTTGACCTGGCTCAACTTTCCATAGACGACGTGATAGCAATGAAATTTAATAGTAGATTCATACGCTTTCATTAAAATTTTAGTATTACTTTAATGGACGTTTTCAAATGTCGCCCGGAAGTTAAGCAATAGTTTCATAAATTGTCA
Organism: Teleogryllus oceanicus; assembly: GCA_964035755.1. Taxonomy (NCBI): domain Eukaryota; kingdom Metazoa; phylum Arthropoda; class Insecta; order Orthoptera; family Gryllidae; genus Teleogryllus; species Teleogryllus oceanicus. Next base: position 60,091,280 of record CAXIVR010000008.1, read on the forward strand.
TTCATTCAATCAGATGAAACGAAGCCCAAGTTTTCATTTGACAGGGCATTCAGCATCTCAAAGGAGAAAAAAAAACACATGGTGATCAAACATAACTTAGAAAAATATAAAATGAAAATGAAGAGAATCCCAAAAAACACCATAAAAATCGACAAAATACCCTCAAAACTTGCCTACATCTTAGCCTTCTTATAGTATTTGGACCTCAACTGCAAACTTTCTCACCCCTTGCTATTCCGCTCGGAATGCCCGAGTTGAGAATCCATTGCATTCATTGCACTCTTCAGTCGATGACTCTTGATACCATTTGGCCGACGTGTATCGGCTCGCAAAGGCGCTCCAGTACATGCATCTTTTTGTTTTGTTTGTTTGTTGCTTTTTTTTGCGCTCGCTCCAAAAATACCTGGCTTTACCGCCGCCAAGCAGATAACAGCGACCGGCGGCGTTGCGAGCGGGAACAGGTTTATGCCAAAGGCGACCGCTGCTCCTGTCGGCACACAGCGACCGCACTACACGTCTCTCCGCCTGCAATTACCCGGCGAAATAGTGCTAAAGTGCATACTTTGCAGGTGGCTCGCTGAATACAGCATGCGATGCATGGGGGAAATGCGAAACACTCCAGGCTATCGTCGAACTTTGTTTTGTGTACTCCTTTCTTTGCCTGTGGCTAGCCAGTGCCCAGTCCGGTGTGTACGATCGTATGTCCTACATGCAGTGGTAAGGAGTATTCTACTGAGCTGAATTCCAAGGGAAACATCGATGAGAAGTTCAGAATTTTAATACGAATACATCCACTCCGTGGCGAAGGCGGGGAAACTTTGCTTTACGGGGCTTTATCCCTATAAGTCGACGTCTCGTTAACAAATGTAGTATTTACTGGTTTTCTGTAGTAATGAGAGTCATTTAACATTTGCATGGAGACGAAAGTAATTCCAAGTCTCAATACTGAATACGTTAGAAACAACTTTATAAAATCAGCAAATAAAATCATTCTTTTAAATTCAGAACAATGAAAAATAATTTTTAAGAAGGGATCAGGTTGGGTGGACATTACACCTGCAGCTCCCAATAGAACTATTCTCGTTCCTTGGCTTGGAACAGTCTCCAACTATGCTGAGTGAAAGCTGGGGAAGTTGTTTTCACCATGTGGTTGTAGCGTGGCCAGCCTCTCACATTTCCACGCACTATGCCATCCGTTGTCATTCATCATCATTCATCGTTATTCACCACTCGTGATCACCTTATCATTACACATCTGGTGGAAGGCCGAGGCAAACAACCGCTGTGATAATATACGCAGGAAAGGAGAGGGAACAAAGGTGCTTTCTCCCTCGCGTGGTCTCGGCCATTCCATGTGCCATTTATGATCATCACAAGTTGATACCATGAGGTAGCAGAACATGTTTTGACTGAAGTACATTGTACCAAGTGTTCAATAGTACAAAATTAAGGAATGTATGAAATGAGATTAGCAGTAAATACACGAAAATGGAATCGGAAGTTAGAATCCAACCCTTTCCCATGTGTCAAGAATTATTCGAAGTGACCCAAAGAAGAGGCAAAATAATTATTTAGAGAGATTGATAAGGAGGGTCAATGCAGAGAGCGACCAAGAGGGAGAATAAATGTAGTAAATGTGATATAAGAAGTTAAAATTACAAAATTTGTATAACAGTTAAATCTCATCGCCATTTCTATCGACTTACTACTCAAAAGTTTCATCTGAATTGATTCTAGGATACTTTTATTTTATCTCCCCTTTAGCGTGCCCGAAAGAGTTAACCGGAAGAGAGATCATCGTCTATTATGGATTTACTAGACTTCCATTTTAGTCTATATTTAATATGGACGTATATTTATATTTTAAATATAAATGTAATATTGTGTAATATTAATCAAACTATTTTAATAATTTATTCTTTTGATATAAAAACATTTTACATATATGGTTTGGAAATTATATTTCGTTAACAGAAAACACGGTACGTTCCGACCATTTGATGTTGCGTTGCTCGTCAGCCATTTACGAAGTTTTATATCCCTCCTGGAAATTTATTTGCTGACTCTATTCTACGGTTAATTTAGCAAAACTAAATCATATTATTAGTTTTTCGTTATCTATAAATTACTTCAAAGAAAGGTTTGCTATAATATTAATTACCCCTAATTTCACTAATCGTATGCAATTATTATTTCCACAATACAATGCTAATTTTCTCTGGTACTGGTTGAGGTTGGAAAATTATATGCATTGTCATTTCATTTATAGAAAACTCAGTTTATTAGTTACAGTTATTTTATTTCTTCCAATTATGCGGCGATACAGAACAGTAATTGAACTATTTATACTAAACATGTTTAGATATTTTTTTGAAAATACCACCAGCAAACGAATTCTGAATTAAAGGGCAAACGTCAAAAGGGAAATAACAAAACAATTTTCTAATATTATCAGCATTTAATCATAGGGTAAAAAGTTATCAGAAGTAAAATATGCAATATTACCTATCATCTTTCATCTTTCTGTTTTTCTCTCGCGGTAGGAAAACCTTTCGCGTCCTTACCTTTTTGCAATGTTCTTGGGTCATTTTTCTGATAATTTTTTTTTGATCGTTGATGAAATTTACTCCTTTTTTGGTAAGTGATTATGTTACGCTGAGTAATTATTTTGTAATTCGTAAATATCTAGCTGAAATGCATCAATTTAGTGCCAAAATTCAGCTTAATACATTTTGAAATTATTTTTTTCGATTTGAACCTCTGGAGTGTACTACAATAAACTATGCCCCTAAGATATTAAACTCTAAACTAAATCGAAAAGTCCCGAGAGAAAGCTTTACGTCAATTGATGTTTTGTTCCATTCAAGAGTTCCAGTGACTTATTAATGCAACATACTTTTAATATCTTTCGAATAATCTTTTTTGTGACAATAGTAAAGTTGTAAATAATAATCTATTTTCATGTATTTGTTTTAAAGATGTGTTTATTCTACTCAGTTGTGTCACATGTATGAAAGTGCTAGTGCAGCAAATGCGAGAACTAGTAATTGCACTCGCATTCTACTGACACTCTAATGATAGCGGCAACTTTCCAAATTGAAAGACTTCTGGGATACCGAAGGGAAAATGCCTTCATAAAGCTTTGTGTACAGAAAATGAGGGAATTATTCGGAGACATTGGTTAAGTAACAGAAGAAAATAGGAAGGGATGGAAATGAAATTTAATTTTGTCGACATAGCATAGGTTATTAAATGCAGTCTTATCTACATCAGATTACTTCGCGGATACAAATCTCGCATCGAGCATGAATGTTTGTGTGTGTATTCGTGCATTCGTTTACATAAATGTGTGTCATGACTATGATAACTGCTATATAAAAATGGCGTGGGCTCGAAAAATATTCTCTCCAAAATTGTGGATAATCCTCATACTAGTATTAAGATTCCCTTGCGCCCATATGTCCGTCCGTCCGTCACTCACAGATAGGCCTCTTTCCGTCCCCAATGAAGACAAACGATTCGATGTGTCTCAGTCTCTTGGTGGAGAACTGATTATTTGTTTTCGGATCCATCCGGTAAATTCTTGTAAGAAGTTTCTCCAAAAACGTGTTTTGCATTTTGTAACACTGCAATCTAGTGGCGACCGTGCGATCGACGTGCTCTAGTGACATTGCCTCGAAAGATGCCAAAGTCAGCTGTGATGACAGCTGAATGTGACGACAATAAGGCGATAAATGAGACAGGTCGCTAGATATTTTACAGCTGGGACGCCGCTGTTTACAGTTTGCTGTATAGGACTTGGATCGCTCGTTAGCGTTGTCACCACGTAAGATTTTTGTAGTTTTATACGATAATGTTATGTGAAGCATATACGATACTGCTAATAAAATACTACCCTTTTGTTGGATATCGACTACAAAATTATATTCTAATATAAATTTATAAGAATAGATCGGTATGTTGTAGAATAGGAGTTTGCAAGTGTACAAATGTTCTTCAATAAGCCGTCTGATAATACACTAAAAGAAAGTACTTTTCAATACCACTTTTCTGGAAGCGTTCGGACTAGGTTCTTCAATATCGTATTCTGAGGTGCAACTCATGTGAATGTGAGAGCCAGCAAGAAGAGCTTAGTCTTGCATTTGTGGTATTTTCTAGTACTTAATTTTAATTCTTAACATTCTATTTTCTAAGAACAAGACAACGTATGTTTAAAGTTTCTTTGTATTAAGAACTTATGTAGTTGACATTTTAACATACGAAAATATTTTTTAAACATTTTTAAGTGTGGGCGACGCCACATGCTGCTAGTAGAAATGTTATCAGGCCATCAGCGTAAATGATTATAAAATCTGGGACTGGTATTATCTACTCACGGTCCCTAGAATTTAAAAACAAAACTAATACCTTACAATATGCCCACAAACCACTGAGGACTTCGTCGTCACAGGAAATGACGGCGATAACCGACACCGACGGTCAACACCACAGTCGCGACTGTGGCGGCAGCGGCGGCGCGGCGGCTTATGTAAAGGAAAATAACCGGCGAGTGATTTGAATACAATCGCGGCGATTCCGCGTAAAACTCAGGAAATAGTTTCCGTTTTGCTGGGCGCGCGGGCGAGCGCCGAGGCCTTCTCGCAAATGGCTGACGCCGCCGTCGCCGCCGCTGCCACAATGGCAGCGCCGTTTCACTGTTGGCGTCGCGGAGAGTGACAGCGATCAAAGTGGAGCCGATTTCGGCCGAAATTTTGGTCGGCCGATGTCGAAGGAACGAAAAACATCAAATCCCCCAGCCGATGTTTTCGGACGCCGTCGGAAGAGGTCGTTCGGGGTCAATGTGACCATTTCTGTTTACCATTACATGTTGGAACGAATCTGGAACGTCGGACAAAAGCGGTCAACCGAAATTTAGGGCAAAATGTGCTCCAGTGTGACCGTCTCTTAAGGGGTAGGATACGTAATTCGACAGCTGAACATTATACGAAAACTCTCTGGAGCAGGGGTTCCCAACGGGATCAGAATCGACCCCCTGGGGGGCGATCACATTTTCAAAGGGGTCAGTGATCACCAAGAGATCGATTAGGGATCAATAAGCCAATACGAACAGGTGGACTGATCATTCAATCATTTCACTACAAAAATATATTAATAAACATTCTTCCTTTCGTAGGTCAAAAAATAGTTTTCTCACGTTAAGCGACATAATATGAAAAAAACAATTACAAATTCGCTCTTCTTCGTTTGTATCCATCGTTCATCTTTCTGTTAGCAAACTCAAGAAATTATAACTATACAGTCATAATGATATTCTGCCATAAGAAAATATTTACCGCAATACGAGCTGGAAAAATGTTTTGCCGAGTTCATAATAAATACTCAACATATCGTAACCATTTCACTATTGAGGGGATAAGGATTGTAAACTGAGCAGCTCAAACGCGGCAGCCTATTTGATTATTAAAAATGACAATATTGGTGTACAGAATTGTCACCTTTATTTTGTTTTATGTTTGGATGCTCTGTTTTACTGAAAAAACCTAAAGGGTCAATGAAGAAAACAATTCTCTTAAAAGGGGTCTGAGAGAGAAAAAGGTTCATAATCCTTGCTCTAAAGCGTCTCTGAAGTCCTACCACGGACGTTATTAACACGTAATATGCGGAAGGGAGGTTCATAAAAGGAAATGAATTAGTTTCTTGCACTTCCTCAGAACTTTAGTTTTAGCCACAATACTTTTATCTTCTTCTTCATGCTTCGGCAATATTGCCTGTTGCATCTAGTGATCTTTCCATCCCGTTGGTGGTCGACCAACATCTCTAATATAGCATATTTTTATTGATTTATTATAGTTAACAATGTGCAGGGTGGAGGGCAGTAACAAGATAAGCCATACCTGTCACAGAAGGCCCCGTATTCATAAATGTGAATAACTCGATTTTGGTTAAAGGGTAGCTTATCCTGTTGCTGTACAAGTCTTATTCATAATTATGAATATCTAGTTCAGTGACAAGATGAGATACATTTCGACTAAAATTGAGATATTTGCATTTACGAATACCAGGGGCTTGTTGTGATAGGTGTTGCTTACTTGGTTGCTACCTTGTATTACCTACCTTGTACCTTTTAATTCAGTAAAACACCTTGAAAATAAATTTAAAAAGTTATTCAATTCGAACAAAATAATTGCACATGTATTAACATTAAGTATATTGGATAAGGAGGAACTAGACTTCTGTAACATTCTACTGATTTTGTAGAGCTGATTACATTAATAGAAAGAAACAATATTAGAATACAGCTACTAGATTTGATTTGATTTTTTCGTGTTTTCGGGCGCGTCAACTGGTTTGGTCATTAGTCCCGTTAGTGTAGTGCATGTTTTTTCTGGGGAGATGGTGGTGATCTCCCCCTGCTGGATGGCGAGATCCGGCACCGACCTACCGTCGGCTAGTGGGGTATCCCCCAAACCAGGACTCTCCCACTAGCGGGGCACCGCCCCAGCCGGGCAAGCTCTAAGCTCCCGACCGGTCTCCCGGAATATGTGGCAGTGTAGTGCATGTTAGTGTGTGTGTGTGTGTGTGTGTGTGTGTGTGTGTGTGTGTGTGTGTGTGTGTGTGTGTGTGTGGAGGAGACAGGAAGGACAGATCGCGCGCGGGCCGTGGCCCCTTTGGTAGGGTACTGTCCTGGCATTCTCCTGGTGCTCATCGGAGAAACCACGGAAAACTACCCATGAGAGCAGCCGGCCGCTAGAATCCTCCTCCAGACAGCGACTGAATTCGACCTAGCTGGAAAGCTAGTATCGAAAATCCCGCCGCCGTCAGGACTGGAACCTAGGACTTCGCGGTCAGAGGTGCTGCAGGGACATTAGTTGATGCACTGAGCTACCGCTACCGGTCAGGAACTAGATGTGCTTGAAAGTATTGTATTGACGGGGTCCTCCCGTCACCCTGTCTCTCTGTCAGCGACACCCGTGAATCTTACTAGGCTTTCGCTGTCGGAGTCATGTGCTTCTTCTCGGTTGTCCGGGCGGTACAGCGTAGTGGGCAGAAATGAAAATGGTCGAAACATTGCCTAACCAGCTCTCGACATACCAAGTCTCGATCGTATTTCTCCACACTTTAGACAAACAGTACCATTCATATTACTTTTTAAACCTCATGGTTTCGAAGGCCAACATCTTTTGTTTGAAAAATATTGGTGTGTTTCGACACGTTGCCAGTATCAAACCATGTTTAGGAAGCCCCGACCTTTGGTACATTTTCGTTGCCTTCAGAAACGATGTGGGAATATTAAACACTGTCCATTGCCTGAAGAAATCTTGCTCGGATTTCTGTTTTAAATAAATTATGCGAAATTGTAATTGAAAATGTAAATGTAGATGGGTCCACTGTATCAATGAATTTTGCTTTTCCCAATCAAGAACACCAGTATTCTTTTTCTCGGACTTTTATCCTCAAAAAGGGAATGTTTGAAAACTAGAAATAATGTCTTTCAGATTACTGTTTTGTGCTACTACCTTATTACAAAAGCTTTTTGTACTTATCTGAAACATGACACTACGTATTACATTTTTCGTTTCCAACGGAGTTATACAATGGAACCGCGGCTGAGAATCTACGTGAAATAAGTTTTTCATTGTGGTATTTTGTAGTGTAATTGCTCAATCGTTTTTTAAGCTTCCACAGCTTTTACTTTCATTTCGTTGAATATACACATCTACATGTGAATATGGGTAAATAATTCCACAAAATTATTCTTCAGAACATTGAGTCAAAGGACAGTTTTTGAGCCACTAGCTTACCAACAAGATACGTTCATTGCGATCCAATTTAATCTTGTTGACAGTGCGTATCTCCCTACACAAGCGGAGATACATCTCAGTGTCCTTATCACTACGTTCTGTCATGTACATTACACAGCCATTACAAACATGTTAATCCAAATATTGAATGAATGATGAATTGATAATCTTCTCTGTAGAAATACAAAACTCCTGTAGAAATAATTCCGTTTTAAATGTTAAACTAAATTATAACACACGCAATGAAAAAAGTGTGTGCGAACGACATGTTTTATAATCGACATTAGTCAGAATTACATTTACGACAAACTGGTTGCTAATTATGGTGTATTCCATCGAGTTCAATCAAATAAAATCATTTGAATTAGAATATCAGTTTTAAGCAAATTTAATAAATTAAAATTGTGTAATGGTATTGAGGTTCGTCAAATTTGTAAATCACGTTTCTTTATTCAGTTATTGCGATTCCTGTTAGTTCTTCCTATTGTATTATTCTATTATTCTATTTGTACCATTGTACTAAAAGTAAAATTCGTTTTTAGAGAGAGAATTCTCTCTAAGAAATTCTCGGAGAAAAACATCTCGGAAAAGTTTCAGCATTTGACTAATATAAAGTTAGTCTTATAAACGTTTCTCAATTTTGTGTAAGGTAGGGGTTGTAAATGTGAACTGAATTGATGCAGTTACATTCTTATCTGCTATTAGACTTTCATAGTAGGCTCAGGCACGCAATTATTTGAAATAGACATCGTACAATCTTCCGAATATGGATTAATAGAAGGTGCCTTTTTCGATGCTGGTAAATTAATTGAGTTATTACCCATTCGAGGCCTAGTGTGTTTGCTATTGCAAATGTGTACTACATACCTAATGTAAGAGTAATTAAAATAGTTTCTGTTAATCGTCAATGTCTGTATTAAAGGATTCAAGTCCCTCTTGAAGGTCACCTATTTTTAGAAACGCTCATTTAGAAGAACAGAACGTTCTAAACTATCAGAGGATCATTATATTTCGTCATGTGAACTGTGACTTGGAAAGAACAAAGAGAGAGTTAGCAGAGCGGGCAGGCTGAAATGAGATATTATTCAATTTGTTGCTCACTGTAAATTGTGCTCAATCAGGATGATTCTTCTCCTCACTCAAACGAAAGCGATATGTAAGTAGCATGGGAAAGAGAGGATAAGGGAGTAAAATGGTCACCCTCAAGCGGGATTTGCAAGCTTAGCTTCGGCCTTTCGAAAATCTGTCACCGTCGCATTCCCTTAGTGAAAGTGTGGAAATAATATGTACGAATAACCCTTTGACGCTGTTTCTCCATTACTTACGTAGACTCTGTTTGGGGTCAGATTTGACCCCACACATTTTACCCAATAGTTTACCGGTATTTGATGCACGGATACTATTTGGAATCATTGATTAAGAAAACGATGCTATTTATTTGCTTCATTTACTATATCGTTCTAAAACAAAAAGAATAGTATTTGTAGAAAAACATTCTAGCATATCTTTATAACTATACATAGGTATCTACCATACCAGCATGAGAATGTCGGATACAAAGTTACCAACTCGTATTAGACAAATGTGCCAGATTTTCATTAAGAAAGAACATAATATTAAAAAATAGAAATGTACACTTTTATAATTTTTCTTATAATTTAGACATTTAACTGTGGAATCTTATTTCGGAGCATTTCTAAACCCATCTGCATAAAAATCAAGTCACTTCAAACCTAGAAAACTTAAAAAACCGAAAAGAGTACAACACATGTAAAAATGGTCAAAAATAGCATATCTAAAAGGAGAAGTTCATGTTTCAGTGTCTTGCAAAATATTATTGGTACCTGGCTCAGAAAGAAACCCAAACAGAGTCCACGAATTAAAACAGACATCAGTCAGAAATGCACGATAAACGAGTTGCTCATTATGGTATTGATTAATCATTCAGTTAAAATCCTAGGATTATACTATTGAGGAATTTATATAACTTACAGTTTATATATTTTGTTGAAAGTTGTTTTATCACTATTACAAACCTAACAGTGTTTTGTTATTTGCTATTTATATAACGACAATAATACATCACAAGACTACCAACAAGAGCACTAGCAACCAAAATATCCACCAAAGAACCAAACAAGATGCAATGAATGCAGTGACAGAACCCCAGATAACATAACTAAATGATACAATAACCTACAACATGATTGATAATCGTGATTGTTTAGGTTTCAAACAATCACTGACTCACGCAATCATATGTTTTTCAATGCGTTTTGATAACTCTGTTGTCAGCTCATCAAAAAATAAAACTTCAGATTAGAGTTCCCTCTCCTGCGCGAACCAGCTGTCATTGCTTTGAACGGCTTTGCGAGAGTGATTGCTCAGTGCATCAACTGACGTCACTGCAGCGCCTCTGACCGGGACGTCCTAGGTTCGAGTCTCAACGGCGGCAGGATATACGATACTAGCTTTTCAGCTAGGTCGAATTCAGTCGCCGTCTGGAGGAGAATTCTAGCGGCCGGCTGCTCTGATCGGTAGTTTTCCGTGGTTTCTCCGATCAACACCAGGCGAATGCCGGAGCTGTACCGTAACAAACGGGCCACGGACCGCGCGCCGTATTTCCTTCCTCTTCCTTGTCGTATCCTCACCCCTAACACACACACAGACACACTAACATACACTACACTGCCACACATGCCGTTCAGGGACCTAGAACTTGTCCCGGCTAGGGTGGTGTCCCGCTGGTGGGAGAAAACTGGTTCAGAAAAGCCCCGCTAGTCGACGGTAGGTCGGCGCCGGATCTCGCCATCCAGTGGGGAGGTATCACCGCCATCTCCCGATGAAAAGCCTGCACGACACTTAGAGGACTAATGGCCTCAGTAGTTGCATGCGAGTGCCTTTGAAGATTCGGGTGGCCGTGCTGCTTGGGTTGGTGGCCCCGGGCGGAGTGGAGGTGGCGGGTGCGCGTTGCTGCCGCCCGGGGCGGTGGAGCGCGGCGGCGCCAGGTGCGCTCTCCGGCCGCCGCTCACGGCCGCCCACGGCCACCCGCCGCGCCGCGTCCCTCCACGCCACTCAATTCAGGCCTCTCTTTCCGATCGCATTCCTCTCATCCCGTCTCGGTCAGTCCCTTTCTGTCTCGGCCTGTCGCGGCCTGCCCCGTCCCGTCTCGGCCTTTCCCGTTCTGTCCCGGCCTGTCCCGTCCCGTCTCGGCGTGTCCCGTCCCGTCTCCTGGCCTGTCCCGTCCCGTTCGTCTCGGCCTGTCCCGTCCCGTCTCGGCTGTCCGTCCCGTCTTGGCCTGTCCGTCCCGTCCCGCTCGGTCCCGTCTCGGTCTGTCCAGTCCCGTCTCGGCCTGTCCCGTACCGTCTCGGCCAGTCCCGTCCCGGCCTGTCCTGTCCCGTCCCGCCCCGTCTCGGTCTGTTCTGTCCTGTTCCCGTCCCGTCTCGGTCTGTTCCGTCCCGTCTCGGTCTGTCCCGTCCCGTTCTGTCCTGTTCCGTCCCGTCCGGTGTCCCGTCCCGCGCTGTCCGTCCGCCCTACCCAGCTCGACTCGTTTTGAACCGCCTTGAGCCTTCAACCCGTCTCGATTCATAACGATCCTACGGAAAATGACTCGACTCGATTTTGCGTGACCTCACCCGTCTCTACTACACTATTCCATAAAATATCGTCCTAACTTTTTGCGTCAACGTAAATCAGATTTAGTACCGCCACGCCCTAACAGCACTGTTTATTTTACTCTCTGTGTATATTCTAAACTTCTACGATTGGAATATACACAGGACGAGACATCTTCCCATCCTGCAGCTCTCTACATTCTCGCTCGATGGCGGTGCATTCAGATCCAACTGTGCTCAGCGTGCGATACCTGTCATCCGTGTTTCTCGCTGTGTATTTTCTCAGTTACTTCAGCTCCGTATCCCCAAGCAGTTACCCCTCACCCGGCACCCTGCTCTGCCGGGACTATCTTGTCTTATCCTTTCGAGTCTCTCAGATTGAATATATGTCGCGTTTTCTCTTGCTGTCTTCCAGATTGCAAATAACCTCTGCTCGCTGTCTCAGACAAAAACGTTCCCGCCGAAAGGAACATCTCTAGAGATTTTAAAAGTCTGTTTCCCTCCCTGTGCGCGCGGAGCTCTTACGTCTGAAGCCTTAGATTCTTCCTCAAGATGCCTCGGGCGCTTCTAAGCATCAACCCACGTCGCTTCTCCCTTCGCCATCAAACCTCGAACCGTGGCATGCGTTCCTTTTTCCATTGTCATCTAATTTATTTGCCTCAAATGAAATTGGACGGGTCCACTTTATGAATTCCATTCTTCGTACTGTTTCAACCGGTTTAACCCTACAACACTAAACATGAGTCGAATCGACTCGCATAGTACACATAACTGCCCATGCGCAGCCCGCATGATTCACTAGCTCTCTGACCGGTCACCTAAGGTTCCACTGCGTAGTGCCTCTTGAGATCCCACCTAGGTTATGTCTCTGAATAACTGTCTTGCTTCGACAATTACTAATTCAATATTAGTTCAGTCACTCCATTATATGTAATTCTTTGAAAAGCAAGGGAAAGACAAAAACGTATTATTTACACTTATTTTACGTTGAGCGAGTCGATTCGACTCTTGGTTAGTAATAACATACCTATCAATATGTTTAGTGTTCTAGGGTTCATGAGGATCACTTCCCGCGAGTTTCCGATTCCTGACTCCCTCTGTTTCTTCTCCCCAGGCCTCTCTCAGCCCTTTTTTTCCTTTTTTCTCTCTTTCTTTTCCTTCTTTCCTACTGCTTTGACGAATTGACTGCTTCTTCGCCTCCGCCCGTGCTACCTCTGCCTCAGTCTATCCAACATCAGCCTTCCATGCTACCTCCGGTTACTCTATCACCTCAGCCCTGTCTGCCGTCTCCACCGCCACTGCCTCCGCAACCTCATCTTATCCTTTCTTCTTCCTCAGGGCGTTTCGCCCCCTGGCGAAGGTGGAAGCATGACGGCCGAAACGGTGGCATCTGTGCTTAGAACGCGGCGTCGCCCGGACAGCCAAGTGTTTGATGCAGACTCCGGCCGCGGATGCCTACGCTTTCATCCGTCTCTTCCGACCGCGCTCCGCCACTACGTAACACCATCCGCCGTCTTAGAAGCCGCCTCCCACTCGACCAATCGTCTCCATCGTCACCTCTCCACCACCGCCACATCCGTCAACATCGCCGCACCCACAGCACTACCCCCAAGCCCTTCAGTTCACATTCTTCCGCCACCATCGCAGCCTCCGCCCGTCCTCACCGCCACCGTCACCGCCACCCCCCGTCTCCGCCACCGTCACCGTCACCGCCACCGTCACCGCCACCACCGCCACCACCGTCACGTCACCGCCGTCACCGCCACAGTCACTGCCTCCGTCACCGCGTCTCCATCACCGCGTCTCCCCCGTCCCCCTCGCTTCTCCCTTCCATCCCCACCTCCTTCCGCCATCTCCAAAACGAACATCGCCCTTTGCGTCTCAGCCCCACAGCAGCTCTCGCTGCCTCTCCTCCCCCCACACCCTCCTTCTCTCCTCCTCCTTCCGTCGTCTCAGGCCACTGCTCTTCCACCTCCACCTTAATCCTCCTCCATCCACCTCCGCCGACTCCACCTCAAGCCCTACCGCATTCGACTACGTCTTATCTACCATCTCCACAGCTGCTCTCTCTTCTAGTCACCGGCATCGCCAACGCCACCTCTTCCACTGCTATCTATAGACGTGGCGTTCCTCTCCTTCACTTCCATCGCCGTCACCTCCTCCCCTACCTCCATCTCCGTTGCCATCATCTCTATCCCTGCCACCTTTGATTACCCCTTGTCTACCATCTCCACAGCTGCTCTCATTGTTAGTCACCGCCATCTTCAACACAACCTCTTCCACTTCCCTTTCCACACGTCGACATCACCACTTCAATCGCCGTCGCCTCCACTTCAGAATCTTCCGCCATCTACCTCCGTCTCCATCTCCATCCCTGCCACCTTCCACTACGCCTTCTGTATCACCTGCACAGCAGCTCCCGTCACTGCCATCTCTTGCGCAGCCGCCGCCGTCGCCGCCCTCCCCGCCGCCGCCGCCGCCGCCGCCGCCGCCGCCGCCCTCGGCGCGCCCGTCGCCAGCGAGTCTGCCTCGGCCGGCGGCCGCCGCCGCAAAACCAGTCCCGCCGCCGCGGGTGCCGCTGACGTAACCGCGTGCCGGCGGGCCCGCCCGCGCCCCGCGGCGCCGCGGCACCCGCGCACCGGCAGCCGGATACGCCGGCCGCGCGGCGGGCGGGCGGCGGCGCAGGCAGACCGTCCCGCGCGCGCGGGCTCCGGTCACTCCCCGCCAGCGCCGCCGCCGGCGACCGCGGGAATTAGACGCGCTCGGTTTTTTTTGTTTTTGTTTTTTGCTTTCGTTTGACGCTGTTCTTTTGTTTTGGTGCTCGTAATGCAAATCGACTGCGCGAGGGAACTCGAACTCGATATAACACAGCTGGTGGAAAGCTTGTTAATATCGAGACCTGCTCAAACATGAGCGCAATCCGCCGGCAACTGTTATGTCACGGGCCGCCTATGCGCATGCCCAATACTTGCCACTCGCAGGTTCGTGTTGCTAAACATTAGGCTTCGCGCGGAAGTGTGGTGAAGTTTTTCCTTCTGCCTATGAGGACAAATGCTTCGTGTATCCTATTTCTTAATGAAAATCTCCTAATTAATAAAAGTCATAATGGTAATTACTAGCAGCTGGCATCAGCAAAAGACCTGCTGCTGAACTGATGATGATAAATTGTAAATGCTTTTCTGTTTTATGTAACGAAACCATAGACAATTTGCTCGGAGTCTCCATAGTTTTCTTTCAATTTTTGCCCGTATTCAAAATTAATAATGGACTGCATCAGCAAAAATGTTGCTAAAAAAAAACAGTCTTCCAAATGTAGTACACGCATTGTTCAAGTACAAGAAATAAAATACTCTCTTATAACACTGCAACAAATTAAGTGTTTTAACAAACTGTGTTTCCGTATACTGCAATAACAAAATATAGTAGAGTACAGTAGAACAGTTCTGTACGTACCAAAAAAGTGTTGTTCCCCCACGCAACACATGAATAGCAAATATTTATTCGCAGGTGGTCTCTTTCTTATAGCTTTGCTGTCGCACGAGGTCAGCTGTGTCGTGATTATTGAATCGGAGAATTCAGTCGGTAAGCGCAGTGTGATAATAGGCAGAATAATACAATCAAATATTCGAATTTTCAGTCAAAATCGTAACTTTCATATTGTTAGATTTTCTCTATTTCCTGAATATGTAACGAAACCACCGACACCTCTCATGATCGGAGACTGCGTAATTCATTCTCTTTCGATTTCTTGCTCGCGAGGGAAATTAGTAATAGAGATATTTTTTCTCTGAAAGCTGCGAATATCATATATTGAATAGTTTTTGACACATATTGTGATGGCACTTCGAATATCATTTCCTCAAAGTGAAACTGAGGTGATTTAGAAAATCCAACCTGAATGTAATTCAGTTGTCTGAGAACTTGTTAATCTTGAAAGGTAGTAATATACTATCTCCTCACACACGATGACTACGAGCGAAAATTTACACAGTTGTTCTCTGCGAGGTTTTGTGCATGTTGAGTGATGGACAACTCAGAGAGGAGGAGAAAGCAAAAAATCGACATCGGAACAGGTGTTAGGAGTCTCTCGGCCTTCTCATGATGTGGAGGCTCTTTCGAGAAACAAAATAAATAGAAGGAAGAGAGAAAAGGTGGGCTTGCCAGAGGATGCCATGAAGCGTAACTGTTAAGAGAAACTTGTTAAATGTGCGACGGGGCTTCCAAATTCACACCTCTTCCCTTTAGATTACGGAACGACCGTTTTCAAGGGGATCCACTCGAAACCTCCAGATAATGAACACTCCTCGAGAGATCGCAGCACGATAGTGAGAGTTACCAGACAATGAGCCGACTTAGCAATGAAGGTAGTTATGGATTATTAAATTTATTTTTTTTCAATTCTTTTTTCCTGCAATATTTTTTTTTCATTCTAGTCTTTTCCCGTTTGTATAGAGTCTGCGCTATTAGGGGCAGGCTCATCTTCATTAACTTTTCCACACCTCAGAGGGGATACACGCACATTACACATAGACAACACCCACAATCACGAAACGCACACAATCATGCCTGTAGCGGGATTGGAACCCCCATCCTTCCGTTCGAGATCGCCACAAACCTGCCTTAGCGATGTCGGCCACCAGATCGGCTTATTTGCAGTACGTACTGTGTAATTATTTTTTTGAGACTTAAGTCATTTGCATAAATGTAACTACAATGTTGTACTTCCCTCGTGAGAGCTAACGAAACATTAGAGTTGGAAATTCATAATAATTTGCTGACTTAATGATATCAACTCGTGTCGTTTACGGGTATCAAAATAAAAGTTAAAATGTTTGTTGTAGATAATAATACGAAGTTTTAAAGCACGACAGTTTCGAAACTTACTTTTCCATAAGAGGTAATTTATGAAGTCTCAAACTGACTTTTGTAAGGGCTGTATGTAAGTATCAAGTGAATAGCTATCTGAGAATAGCAAAAACTTTTTTAGCATTTATTCAAGAGGCAATGTACAAAATACATTCATTACAGAGACATATATAAGAATGATAGAGGGAGAGTAAAAGAGAGTAAAACATTTATAAAATTGGTCGTTTTTCTTTATAAAGTATTGCGAAGTTTGCGTAGTTGAAGCTGCTGTGCCAAAACTGGTATTATTTGAGTATTTAATTAATACATAGTTGTTGACAAAACGACTAAAATTAACAATAATCACCAGATCAAGTCTCCTTTCTCTAGCTACAAACTTTGAAACTTAACAGGTATTAAATATAGAATTGCCTCGTTGGATTTAAAATGTTGTAGGCAACGTGTATTTAACACGAAGATGATTCAATGAGGGAAATGTTCGCGGCGCAGGCGCAAACCTTACATCAAATTCACTCCTGCGACTGTGCTAAACGTCAACAATTATCCGCAAAATTGTCTTATACCTAATAGGGCATGAAGTAACTGAAATCACATAGTTGGAAATTGAGTACATTTGCAAGTATAGCACTAACGTTTGTGGAGGAAGATCGCGGCAACAAGGAAAATATTGCACTAAACCGCAACAGCTGGCAAAGTCGCATCTACAGAAAAGTATTTCGCAGGAAGCATGCGAGTCCACGTTCCAGGCTGACTCGTGTAAAGTTTTGAATTGTGGAGATGAAAAATGACTTTCGTCGCGCTACGCCGGTTGCTTCTTTCAAAGAGCGACGCTGTGCTTTGCGCTGTATCTCACACGAAGTTGCCACAGCAAAGGCATCGTTGCTTCTTATTCATGTGAAAGTTTTCATGGGTTATTGAATATTTATAACTTTGAGGCGAAAGAGTGGCTTTGGTTAATCTGGGTGGACAACAAATGAAAACTCCTGTTAACTCAGCGGTACCACAGTTGAAACTCTAAAGAAGGGGTTCTCAACGCGGTCAATGTCGATCCCTATGCAGCTATGATATTTTAAGGGGAGCCAGAATTGGCAAAAATTATTTAAATATCATATTGTACTTATTTGAATCATTAATTTATAGTTTTCTCTGTTAAATAAGCCAAATTTTATCTTAAATGTATTTATTTATTTATTTTACGTCAAAAAAACAGTTGAAACTACGTATGACGTGCTATGGGGAGAAGTGAATTCTGTGCACATTTTCAAAATTCTGTGTTCCTACACTAAGTCATATACTACATGAATTTTGAAAATAAAAAAAAGCTCTCATGTAATAAAATTTCTTTTCAAGGATAAATAAGCAATACATTTTGGGCTCTTATCCATTATGTCCTTCGTCAAGGAATAATATTTCCTGCCGCAACAATATGGAAACTATAATTTGAATAACTATATTTCCCAAAGAATTCTAGAAGACGTGCACAGATAATGAAGTTACATTTATGTCCAGAAGCAAAACAAGGGGCCATCTCAGCATTTGCTCAATGGATCAGGGAAACTGGACGAAAAACCTGATCGAGATGGGGGTCATTGACCTGGAGGCTGCAGTACAATACTTGTTACAGGTTGTTTATACACATTTACACAGTCCAAATGGTAAATAATGCATTATGTATCATTGTTGAAATTAATGTTACTTTTCTTGTGATGCCAGTATAGTCTCTAATTGTATAGAAACAGTTATGCAGCAGAAACGATTTCACTTTGGATTTAAACTTTCCTATCGAATTTAATGGTTTAATGTCATCTGGCAAAGTGTTGTAAAATAATGTTCGTGTATTGTATGTGAATTTTTTGTAATGAGCTGTTGATACTGTCACCTGATGAATATGATTTCTACGTCGAGTGTTATAGTAATAGACATCGGCATTTTCTGAAAATATTTTCCCGCCCTTAAGCAAGTCATTTTGGACAAAAGCCACTGATTCGTAAATCAACAGACAAGGTAATGGTAAAATTCCTAGATTAATAAAGAGAGGCTTACATGAATCACGTGGGTGGGATTTGGTTATTATTCGTACAATTCTTTTTTGTATTCTAAAGGTCTGGGAGCTATAAGATGTATTTCCCCAGAATATTATGCCATATCTCAAGCGGGAATGAACATTCGCGAAATATACAAAACGAGCATATAAAGGCTAATTAAGAATTCAAGTAGATAATGAACTTAATTAATTTTTTAAATTTAAGGTTTTAAAAATTTTGTTGCCTTAACATCAGTCAATGGTACACGTTCATTTTCAATGGAGCACAGAATTGTTTATTTGAAATGGAAAACTGCATTAAAACCATTTTCTTTTCGTTTACTATTAATTTGTTATTTCGGAACCAATTTGAAAATCTGATATTGTACTATTTACGATTTCTTTATTGCAAAGGATGTTCGTATCATCCGCAAAGAGATCCGTTCTTCCGTTTCGAATCGTCGAGGGTATATCGTTTACGTAAAGTAGGAACAGAATAGGGCCTAAAATCGATCCTTGAGGAACTCCACGTGCAATGGTCAAAGAGTCGGAAAGGTGCGTACGTAATGTTCCATCATTCCAGTAAGGTATTTCCACTCTCTGATATCGTTGTTTAAGGTACGAACATAACCAATATATAGCAATACCACGGATTCCATATGAAGGTAATTTTGAAAGTAAAATGTCATGATCAATGACGTCAAGTGCTTTTGAGAGGTCTAAAAATAATCCAATAGGTGTCTCGTTTTGATTCAATGATGAAGCGACATCTTTAAGAAAAGAAAATTTGGCTGTTTCCGTTGATTTTGATTTTCTAAATCCATGTTGGCAATCTGAAAGCGCGTCGTGTTTACTGAGAAAGGTTTCCATTTGTACGTTAAAAAGGTCTCTCTAATATTTTTGAAAAAACTGATAGAAGAGAAATGGGTCATCTCTAAGTTATTTTTTTAAAATGTTGAAATTCATGTGGCATAGAAGTGAGCGAGGCCATTTGTGCACATTCTTGGTGTTGTTTGAAGTTTCTTTCTGCTTTCGATATGTGGTTAATGGTTTGTTTCTAGTGTTGGACAAACTGTTTTTGGAAGCAAGCATGAGTTGAATTGTGTCAAAATATTGGCATATTTGTGTTTACGTTTGGGCAGCATTTGGACCAGGAAACTTTGGGAGCCATTTTCCGTAAATTTAAAATTCACATCTTGAAAATTTTCTTAAAAACTGTTAATTGAAGGATACATAAATTTTAAAGAATTAACAAAAATGTATTTTAAAAAATAGAAGGTTTAAATAATTAGACATGTGAAAAATGTATCATACACGTCTTAAGAATGAATATACATTTTTATCAACATTACGTTTTTGAAATTTCTTGTGTAAACTCTATTGTAAATTAGTTAAGATTTAAGTAGAATTGGCACTTCTTTACTCACATATGGGATGAATATTAGAACGGTTTTCTTAAGCTGCACAATGTACTCACCTGAAAGCAAACAGAAACAACATTAGTGTGTTATTTTAATTAATGACAGCTGTGAATCCAATCGAAATTTTTTTATTGAATTAAGTCAGCATTTAAAATTCGAAAAAAATATATTTTATTTAAAATAAGCTTTCGTTACGGCAGACTACTGAAGAGCGTTGTTTCTCTCGGTTTGCAAAAGATTTTCTAATGAGAGACTCATCTTTGGATTTGTGATAAGTCTTAAAAATCTTTACTTAGGTATTTTCATCTTTAATAAGAATTCCTCAAATGCCAGTCAAATGAATAAATCCTTTTTGATGTTATAATGCATTTCTGTATCATCTGAAAAGGAAAGCCTGAACCATAAAAATAATATTATGCCATATGTATAAATGAAACTCATTTAAGATAAGTCAGAATTTTAAAAAAATATATTAAAGCCTCACAGTTTTTCTATTACGTCGTAATAATAGAACAGTCAAAGCTAAAAATTAAGGGTTAAAAATCCCAGTTTTTTTTTTAAGTATAATATCGAGGATGGAAAAGGGTCAAAGTATTACACAATTTAGTGTTTCCTACGGTTAGTTTGCTGCCAATTTTATCAATACAAATGGAAGCTGGAATGGAAACTCCTCCTCCTGCTCCTTCCTCCTCCTCCTCTTCCTTCTTCTTCTTCTTCTTCTTCTTCTTCTTCTTCTTCTCCCTTCTCTCCTCTCCTCCTTCTTCTTCTTCTTCTTCTCCTCCTTCTTCTTCTTCTTCTCCTCCTTCCCTTCTTCTTTTTCTCTTCTTTTTTCTTCTTCTTCTTCTTCTCCTTCCTTTCTTCTTTTACTTTTCCTCCTTCTTCTTCTTCTTCTTCTTCTTCTAGTTTCCTCCTTCTACTTCTCCTCCTCCTCCTTCTACTACTTCTCCTCCTCCATCTTCTTGCCCTTTTTCTCCTTCTTCGCGCCGTTCTGTATCTAGGAGCCGGCCGTACTCCTCGCGTGTCGACTACCGCCACAACTCGCGCGGAGAGGAGATGGAGGCTTTGTGCGGGCGACAGCAGGGGCAGCAGCGGCGGCCTCCGCGCGCGCCACAAAAGGGCGGCCATTAGGCTCCAACCGGCGCGGCGGCGCGGGCGGCCGCTATAAAAATTACTCCCGTCCCTTTGAGGGCGACTACCCTCGGTGTCGTTGGCGGAACGGCGGGCGCGCAGTGCGGCGACAGGCCCCGACGCGGGCGACTGTGCTCTTTGGACCAAAGCATGTGGACGAATGGAACATGTGTGGAACGTAGTGTAGAGGTGGCGGTGGTTAAATTAGTTGCAACGATTAACTATTTGTGTTATTTCAGTGTTAAGCCGTGCCTGTAGTTTGGCTTAAACAGCATTGGAAATGTTGGGTTTGGCTGGATTCAAGGCTGTGGTTGTCATGTGGTTGAGGCTGAATGTCGAAGCTTTGCCGTTGACTTGGAAATGGGCAAGTAAGCGAGAAAAATAAGTTGTAATAACCCAACTACGTTAGCACATATGTTTTGAATCATTTCTACAGCGTATTACACTCATGTTCCATTTATTCATATAATAAAGTTGTATGTCGAGCTTCATGTTGGAGAAATACTCGATCGTCACGAAATTATCGTTCCAAGCACCGCAGAATAGCTGCCTCATATATCCACCTGTGATAACAAGATCTCGTGTACATCCATGAACTACTAGTGTTGCACGACGTTGGCGTTTTGTGGAAAAAAATCCCTTGCGGTAATTGTAAATTGATACGTTCGAGAGTAAATATCTTAATCTTATTTTTTCACGTTTCGTAGGACATTGTGTTTTGGTTTCACTTGTTTCACTAAGTACGCGGCACCTACTCCCACCTATTCGTCATTTCCATTCTGTCTTGAGACCGTTCTTGTTTCACCTCATACATTTTCCCGAACGTACATGCATTCGTCAATGCCACATTAAATGTTTGCGAAAAATTCACTAAACATTTTGTCATTTCTTTAAAACTATTCGGGATACTTTCAAGAAAGCTAGTGAAATTTCTGTGAATGAACTCAGTCATCCCTTGTGCGTCTATATTCTTCCTTCGTTCCTTTCTTTCATTTGTAACGTCGTGGGTAGAGATACGCCACAAAGAAACAGACACGAGTGGGTATTTACAATTTATATACAATAAATTATTTACAGTAACTAAAACCTCACTCTAAGGCGTTTGTCGGAGCTACCTGCGGCAACCCCCTCTCCCAACACGCGCCTTGCGGCCGCGCCTGCCAGTAGCCAACTCGGCCGATTCGCAAGTGGGCACCTCGTGTGCCTCGGCAGACCATCTGCCCTGAAGTATTAGGCATACTTCACCGTGTCCGAACCTCAAACACCTACTCGTGCCTTCAGCACTTCCGCTCCAGACTTGGCCGGACAAGTTTTGCAGTGTTTGCCGCGAGGAAACCAGAATCGTTACCCCCGAAGGGTCCTGCGACGCACCTTAATATAGGCCCGAGTCACATGATCTCCTCCGTCATCTGCCCCCCACGCACTCGTCTTGAAGCGAGTGCCACCGACGCCGCCTTTTGTGCCCGGCGTCTATGAACCAGCCCCCTACCCTCTGGGATTTCCGTGAGGGGTGGCCTTTGTTTGGGAGCCTATATTTGGCTCCCTCATCCCCATACCTTGCAACTCAGGAGCAGGGAGTCAAGTCTATGACGCTACACATTTTTCTGCCTTTACTTATATCTTCGTTTATTTATTTATATCTTCGTTTATTTATTTATATCTTCGTTTATTTATTTATATCTTCGTTTATTTATTTATATCTTCGTTTATTTATTTATATCTTCGTTTATTTATTTATTTATTTATTTATTTATTTATTTATTTATTTATTTATTTATTTATTTATTTATTTATTTATTCATTTCTTTTTTCCTTATTCCTTCCTTTCCTTCTTTCTTTAATTCTCTGTTTCTTCTCGGCGGCGGTGTAATGCGGTGGCAGAGAAGGCAATGGGCGCGGGGCGTCTTCCGCAAGCAGTGGGCGCCGCGGGCGTCGCGAGGCGACCGACGGGACGCCGCTCGGCAGCGAGATATTTTGCTCCAACTCATTCATTTCCACCCAAGGTCGCGCTTGTAAAAGTGGGTTTTCAAAAATGTGGGTCAAGGGAGGGTGATTTAGTTGTTGCGAAAAGATGCAGAGATCAAGCGCGAGCGAGCAGACGGCGAGGAGGCGATTTCCAATTGCTGCGTGGTGGAGCAATATACCTTATGATTATTTGAAACGATGGACGTGATATAAGTATTTTCGAGTTTGTTGTCTGGAACTTTTGCGATCCAGAACCACGTTTAATATTCATTTTTGTGTTTCTTTATTTTGCAGGTAAATATTTTCATCGACCGAGATATACTCCCTCATATTTACGTCAGTTCAGGTATCACTTCAATTCGCGCAAGAAAACAGAACTGATGGAAGCCATTATTGAGTGTATTTTTATTGTATCTCGTATATTTTTATTTAAGAATGCACCTTCCTAAAGAATGTGGTACTCAAGCAAAAAAAAAATATTGACTTCATGTTTTCTAATACTTGCATACCTATAAAACACAGAACACTTTTTATTTCGGGTACAAGGACACCTTGCGTTTGGAGCCATGTGATACTCTACCAAATGGGTTAAAATTGTAAACGCTCTTAGGATTTTTGAAAGATGTGAAGGTATTTTATTATTTTTCTTACAGTTTGTCACAGAGTATTACAGTTTATGACGGGATAAGTAGCGCTAATACCTAACAAGTGGGAACGGAATCAGAAAACTTCCCAAAGCAGTCCAAAATATTAAAATTCCATTTCCAACCGTTAACAAATATATTGCTATCTGTGTTACTAAATAATTTTTTTAATATTAGACCAAATGTCTCCAAATATTACAAATTTCTCGGGCAGATGAATCGAAGATGACTAGTTTTTACCAATGAGCACAGCATGTGGTGAGGCATTTCATGTAAAGAAGTTTCACACAAAATTACATTTCCCCTGATTATGAGGCAACCCGTGATGCAATGGATGCTGGAACGAAATCTCTTTGACTGCGTCAGAACGTGACCTACCAATCACAAGTGCATAATGAGTTGCATGCAAATCAGGGGCCAATAACCTGAGTGTAATTTCGTTGTGTCAAATTTCCCTTCATACGTTCTTGGCAAAAAGAGATATTCGACCTCATATACTAGAAGTTTGTAATATTTATTCTTAGGCATACCTTTACCACCAATTGGATGGTAAATTAAAGTTAGTGACTTGTGTATCAATCGGAATGTTTCGCCAATTTTCCGTTGATTTTGGTTGGTAAAATGCTGCTGTTGATGCAGGTCCCTTTCTTTGCTTCTGAGTAGCAAATGCTATTTTATTCCTTCCTTCAACCACCACATAGTTATTACAGTTCTTTTGACGAAAAACATGCAGACATAATAACCAAAACTAATGAATTTTTAAATATGGGCTGTGATTATGTGATAAAGCGAGACTGCGTCATCACCTGGTTTCTTTTATCATATACCAGTTGTGAGATGTGTGAATTTCACAACAGTGTTTTCGCGAAGAGTGCTGATTGGTCGTTTGCAAATGAAATACTATTATTCAATGTATTTATATATTTAGAGTGTTCAGAAGAGATAAAACTTATAGAACCCTTCACTCAAAATTTAAAATTGAACCCTTGAACTCTAACGTCCGTATTTTTACCAGATGATACGGGACAAGAACTTTTTGAAAGTGACAATTCGTCCATTTCTATAACTCGGAAACAAAAATAAAAATATTTTGTGAAGATGAAAATTAAACAAAGAAAACTCCAGAAAATAACTATAAAATCACTAAAATAACACATAAAAGATAAGATAAATAAACATAATCACCTACATTGAAATTCACAGATTCACATAATGGTTCTAAACTTTCTATTTTAGACAAGTTTGTAAGTAACTGATATATTTAAAAATGTGTCTTTCCTTTACAGTAAACTATTTTATACTGCATGGTCTATCTAAAATTACAAGTGAATGCTTTGTTATTAATTTTAATTGCAGTAACTATGAATACCCGTTATACAATAGTATTTTGAAAGAAATTTCACTTATTTTACCTACTTTTCAATGTTTTTCGATTATATTCTAATATGTGACTAAAGTAGAATTACCTAATTGCATTGTTCAAAGTCTTTTAAATAATACGTACTCAAATTTGTATCATTGCAATTTGATTCTCGTGTTCGGTTTATTAGTTACAGCTGGAATATTGAATCGCAATAATTACTTGCCCCTGAGAATGAATGGAGCAGTGTTTCACTCCAATGAAGTTTGCGATAAAGCCGACATAGATTCCAATCTTCTTTGCTAGAACCGCCGCTCACGCAACATCTCAAATCCTTGGGAAGTCGCCCCAGAAGACTTGTATCCTGCACGAAAACAGGTCACCGGATGTCCTCTGGAGGTTGCATTGGTCTTTCCATACCTCGAAATTTAATTAGTCACCGTCGTTAGGCAACGATGGACAGAAGTGAATTTCTACTTCAGTAACCTTCTGTAAGCGCCTACGATATAATGAGCAGCTGCTTCATATTGTGATGTAATTTATTTCCCAGCGCGAGAGGATGAATGTCAGAAAGCTCAGAGAAAAATACTGGGTGATCTATAGCTCAGATGGTGAATATTTCACAACGTAGTCATACCAACCAGATCTTCCATTTACTGCGTGAACGCGATGTAGTTTCGCTGTAAATAAAATCGAACACTTGTAACTGACTTTAAAGCAAAAAATTAATTAATTAATTAATTAATTTAAAAAATAGATTTCTCAGCTACTCAGAGAAGCTTGTAGAGAATGTTTCGTGGGGTGACCTTAACACAAGTAAAATGTGTTTCAGTAGCGTTTAAGGTCAGGGGTAGTAACTGTTCCTTGCCTTTCCTTTTACGATTGCGTTGTCATCGAGTCATTAACTACCCCAGGGCACGTCCCTATTTAAATAATGAGACTAGCCATTGAGAAAAAATGAATTGATGCTAAAGTGTTCATGCAAGGGCTTATGTTTCTGTCCAATTCTTTCACCATCACAGAAATCGTTAAGATGTGAAAATTAGATGACAGCATTCATACCAATCAAATAAACATTATGGTCTGCAGAACAATCACAAATCTCAGTAAAGATCTGAGTATTAAATCAGCTCATCCCTCGGGGATTTTGTATAAAATTTTCACAACCTTCCATCAGAAAAATTGACATCTTTAAGGTTTTTAAATGTGGATCACATAAAATAAAGAACTGAAATAGGTTGTCATATTCTACTCGATCATGGCAATAGAAAGATTATTCGAAGTCCGTAGTATTTAGTGAATTGTTTTCAGAAAGCTTCTGTATTCATGATTTGCAACTAGTTTAAGGTATGATTCTTATTTTGTTTGATGTATTATTTCCATTAACATAAAGTCTTCAGCTGCCGATAAAGATGTATAAAAAAATCGCAGTGTCATCGATTTCTTTGACTTGACAATAAATGCGATTCCAGTTTACAAAAGCACCTGGAGTTTACATTATCCTCCTCGATGGCCTTTCCGCTTTCGCCACGAGGGTGTTTTCAAGAGATTCTGGCGCAACGCATTGATCTTTCTCGGTCGGTGGGTCCTGTTTAACGCCGTGCAGACTTCCTGGACGAGGACGGACAGCGCGTAGCGACGCCGCTTTGCTTTCGCCGTGGAAGACGTCGGCGCCTGCTCGGCGCGCGCGCTGCGGCGGATCGCTTCGCTACGCGTCTCCGGCGGACGCAGGCAGCTGCGGCCTGTCAAGCCACACAGAGTGACGTGGCGCCACCCGCCGCCCCGCCTCCCAGCCGCCCACCGCCCACTCGCCACCCTCCCGCCGCCCTCCAGCCGCCTCCCACCGCCCTCCCGCCGCCCTCCCGCCGCCCTCCAGCCGCCCTCCAGCCGCCCTCCAGCCCCTCCAGCCGCCCTTCCAGCCGCCGTTCCAGCCGCCCTCCAGCCCCCCTTCCAGCCGCCCTCCCAGCCGCCCTTCCAGCCGCCCTCCAGCCGCCCTTCCAGCCGCCCCTCAAGCCGCCGTTCCAACCGCCGTTCCAGCCGCCGTTCCAGCCGCTCCGTTCCAGCCGCCCTCCAAGCCCCCACCAGCCGCCCTCCAGCCGCCCTTCCAGCCGCCCTTCCCCGCCCCTCCCCCTCCAGCCCCCTCCAGCCGCCCTCCACCCCCCTCTCTCTCCACCGCTCTCGCGCGCCCTCGCCCCTCGCGGCTCCGTCTCCCCCCCCCCCCTCTCGCCGCCGTCCTGCCACTCTGGTGCCGCCCTCCCATCGTTCACTCGTCGCCTTTTGCCGCCTCTTCTTCTCGCTACCTTCTCGTCACCTTCTCACCGCGTTCTCGTCCCGGGTTCTCGTCAACTTCTCGCCGCCTTCTCGCTGATCTGCTGCCCTCCATCTCTTCTCGAATTCATTCGCCAGTTGGTTTTTCCTTGTACACACAGACCCTCAGAGATTTGTTTTCTGGCTTAATACTCTTTAATAATTACTTCATAAATGTTAATTAATAAACAGTATTTCTATGAAAAGCTACTCTAGAGTATTTAAATTTTAATAAGGTTTTTGTTTTTTGAAAAAAGGGTTAATAATAGTAATAATAATAATAATAATAATAATAATAATAATAATAATAATAATAATAATAATGTCTTTATTACTGGCGAAGCTCAGGCCATAAGGCCTGCTCTTCCGCCTAACCACTATGATATTCATCATTGATTCAAAATGATATTCATCATTTGCAACATTTTCCAAAATAAAACAAAGATACCGTGCCTTTTTTTCGCGATGTGGTATCGACCACTACTTTATATAAACTCTGTCTCCTTTGTTCGCAGCATCCAGCACCCGAGCCAAGTGAAGCTGCGTGCCGTGGCGAGGCAGCGGGCCACCGGACGGCCGGTGAGTGACAGCCATGGGCTCGGCCCGTGGCAGGCAGTGCTAGACGGACCCTTCAATTCAGAGGCACAGAACGGGATAGATGAAGGAGGAAGGAAACAACGGGAAACTAGTGGAAATTCGCGGTTTGCCGAAACATTACGAACTGTTAGTTATTACTCAACAACTCTTCACTTGTTTTAGAAAACGCTCTTGACATCATTTAAAGACCTTTGAAGACACTTGAAGGATACACGGCACTGAGAAAGAAATCTTTGGTTTAATATTGAAGGTGTACGAAATATTCCAAAACTTCTTGAACATTTGCAAAATTTTAAGGTTGAGATTTAATGAAAATCGGAACTATACCAATCTTAACCGTCTTCGGAACAGCGCTAATATACCTTAATTCTGTCAACATTCTGTTAAATGTTGTCAAGAGCGTTTTCTATAACAAATGAGTTGTTGATTAATAACTCTAACAGCCCAAACATTTTCGGCATACCGCGCATTTCCACTAGTTGGGCGTTGTTTCCTTTTTCCTTCATCTATCCCGTTCTGTGCCTCTGACTTCAAGGGTCAGTCTAAGATAGCCCTCAGTGCATGGGTCAGACCAAGGAGGAAAAATAAAAATACTCTAATAAAATAGTAATCTTAGATTTAAACGAACTCATTCAACATTACTTACATATTTTTTTATTAAGTACACTAACAAAAAATTGGGAATGCAAACCTGATTTTTTAATAATTTTTTTTGTTATTTAAGGTCGCATCAATATCTAGGTTATTAGCGGCCACTATTGGAGTTAACGTTTTGGTAACTGTGAATATGAAACGATATGGTGATGATAAAGAGTGAAAGGGCGAACACAATTCAACTATGCCCGAGGCGGGACTCGAACCCGCGACCCTTTGGTCAGAGATCGTTACGGCACTACCTTGGCGATCTCGACCACCGGATCGGCGAATTTTAATATTGCTCGGGGCACGAAGTTGTCTAACTGCCCTGTCCGTGGCGACGCGTCGCGTCGTGTGTGTGTGCGTGTATATGTGTGTATGTATGGTATGTGTGTGTGGTGTGTGTGTGTGTGTGTGGTAGAGTGTGTGTGTGGTTGTGTGGGTAGTGTGTGTGTGGTGTGGTGTGTGTGTGAGTATGTGTGTGTGGAGTGTGTGTGTGTGTGTGTGTGTGTGAGAGTGTGTGTGTGGTGTGTTGTGGGAGTGGTGGTGGTGATGGTGTGTGAGTATGTGTGTGTGGTAGTGTGTGTGTGTGTGTGTGTGTGTGTGTGTGTGTGTGTGTGTGTGTGTGTGTAGTGTGTGTGGTGTGGATTTGTGTGTGTGTGTGGTGGCGGTGGTGTGTGTCAGAGCGCGCGTCGCGAGGTGAACGTCTGCGGCGCGCGGTGTTTGCGCAGCACTTGGCAATGGACCTCCTTGCACGCGCCACGGGGGCGGGGGCGGGCGATGGAGGCCGCTGTACCCTCGCGTTGGCAAACAGGCGCCCGGTCGCCCGCCACTCTTCTTCTCTTCGACGGGCAGCCGCGACGGCGCTGGCGTCACTCGTCGCATTGCGGGGGGCCGCTCCAGCCGTGAGCTGTCGCGAGGACTACCTCATTCGGTTCGCAGAAACGTGTGATGGCAGCCTTCGTTTGGATGCCGGAAGCAGGCCTTGCAATGTGTGCGGTTTGGGATGTAACCCCAACGCAAATACTCGGGCGTAATAGTACGTTTGAAGAGGTTATTTTCAAAGCTACGTGTCTCCATGAAACACAGATTTTTAAGGAAATAAAATAATTCGATTTTAGCGTTGTATTTCAAGATAGGGTTCAACGGTTTTCGCATACCGTTTAATACAAGAGAATCGCAGTTTCGAACACCATATTTACTAATTATAGTAACAGTAGTTTATAGCGAAGTGTCGTAAGAATATTAAGAAATGTAAGAATAGAACAAAAACGGAAACGAAGATGCATCGTTATGGAAAAAGGTTAATTTCTTCGTGCAGTCACAAAGTGTGTAAGGCAGTTACAAGACAACGGAAAGTAAGCTGATAGAAGCAGAGAAACGAATTTGCAGGATAATGTTACATACGCCCACTGAACAGTGACGTTTCGTCTTACTGGAACACTCACGATTTACGTTCAGTCTCATTTCTCTCGTTGCACTGCGGACGCACTACTCACTTTGGGAGGATCGTTTTGCAGCATATAAAACATTTTCTTGAAAGTTTTATAAATGCAAGGGTCCAAACAAGAGAAAAAGCTCTTCGCAGAATTTTGTTTTCACCATCCGCCATTCAAACCTCACATGGTGTAATACGCTTCATATTTTATACCGATGATGTTGAAGACGTGATGGCAATTCAATGCTATTTAATATTTCAAATGAAATGGGAGTCTCCAAAGTAGGCCTAATACAAATCTGTTATCCACTAGTAAATCATTGTAAAAATCATCGTCTTCGAAATTTGTACAGATGTAATGATTTAGAAAAATATCAGACTTTAGTTCATGATAAAGAATAAAAATAAACAATAAAAAGAGAACTGGCGAAAGGCAATCACAGAAAATCTGAATTACGTTTATTATTTTGTTTGTTCAGATGCTATTCAAAGAAGCGATTCTTGACTACAAAGAAAAAATATCCAATTCTTGCCACTGATAAAAACAATCAAGCATCAACATGAGACCGATGAGGAAATATTTCGAAATTTATTTGCGAAAACGAAAACTTGCCACAGGAGTTCAGATGCATTGAATTTTTCCCCCAAATTCATTACCATTTAAGTATTATAAGTATTTTATGAGAATATTCGATGAGAATATAGTAAAATCTATTTCGCAAATAAAAAAAAAATTATGTTATTCTGATGCGAGTATAAAACCATGGTATTATTTATTTTATTATTTTATCTTAAAATTTTTCTACTTTGGAGAGACAGTACATAAACATTTACGTTGCACACATACAAAGTTAGTTACGTAAATCTTCTGAAATATGATTTATCCAATATTGGAATTACTTTTCTAAGCTATGACATTAAGCAATGAGGCCTTTGCAAAATGGCTTTCGAATCTTGCATCTGCAAACAATATAATATACCTGACCATGGACGTACGAGAAAACGATATGTAATTTCCATGTTTAGCGTTGTTTTTCAAATAACGAAGGTGAATTATGAGAGTTAGTACTATTTCACTAACCATCCTTCTCACGACTGCAGTTCTTCTTGAAGCAGATGTGACCTAAGAGTTTGCGAGGAGAAAAAGGAGTACTTTTCCTTCTTAAAGGGTGCAATAACCTTGACAAAAAAGATTAATCGTAATTGAAAATGTCTCTGAATAAATTAAATGAAATTATGCCTTTTAACACATTTTATTGAGCAATGTATGTGAATTTCATAACTAAGTATTAACAATGTTGTAGTCGTGTATAATACACTAGTAGATATTATAATAATATATTAATTATACTCAATACTTTTCGACTTCAATAATTAAAAGCATTTGATAAACATTCTCTTACGAGTGGTAAGACATCTATTTCAACAACCTATTCTTTAAAACATTAATTAGGAATTACAACTCTATCTTAAGAAAAACAGTACTTGTAAAGTCTCAAATTGCTTATTAATGCCCCATATAAATAAATAAATAATTTCAAAGTGTATAAATGTAGAACATAGTATGCATATGCAGTACATAATTCACCAATGTATTTATGGATAATGCTGATAAATTCTACCAACAAAGCTTCTGCGATACACATATTTCAGAATAGTCCCATTAAGTACGTGGACTACTTTTCCAAATTTCCAAGAATTTACAAATACAGAGCTGATAGGAATTATGATTTAAATATAGAAGAGAAAATACTGGAGTATTTAGAAGTTTAAGGGTAGTTCTTCACTACTTCATCCGCAAATTTTATCGTTATATTTTTGTATCAAGATAATTGATTTTTTCATCAACCCTTTATATGCCAATTGTTCTTATTTGCAGTTCTTATTTGCGGGTGAGTTTCATATATAAAGGGCGTGGTAGAATGTAGGTATTGTAATGGCTTAAAGGCCTTCGACCTAGCCACTTAGCATCAAGTTTTCTAATTTGTCTGTAATAATTACCTTTTAAATATTCCCATGATTCTCCTATCAATAAAATAATAATGGGGAAATTATGCAATAAGATTGACACTTCTGATACTTTGGACTAAGTATGCCTTATGACCTCCATAAAATGATAATGGGTGATTCGTAATGTATGATGAAAATTAAATTTGCTGCTCTCTTCACTTGTTTATTCAGTTATTCGCGGTTGTAGATGGTCCAAATTAGTTGGAATAAATCGATATACTACCGTGTAAAACTCTTCGTTTTATTTATTTATTTATTTTACGTCAAAAACAGTTAAAAACTGCGTATGACGTGCTATGAGGAAAAGTGAATTGTGTGCACATTTTCAAAATTCTGTGAACCCTACACTAAGTCATATACTACTTAAATTTTGAATTTTTGAAAGGGAGAAAAAAAAACTCCCATGTAATAAAATCTATTTTCAAGAATAAACAAGCAATAAATTTTGAATTTGGAAAGGGAGAAAAGAAACAAAAACTCCCATGTAATAAAATCTATTTTCAAGGATAAATAAGCAATAAATTTTAAATTTTGAAAGGGAGAAAAAACAAAAACTCCCATGTAATAAAATCTATTTTCAAAGATAAATAAGCAATAAATTTTGGCTCTTATTACTTCTGCCGCGACAACATGGAAACGATAATTTGAATAATTGTATTTCCACTGAATTCTAGAAGACGTGCACAGAAAATGAAGTTACATTTATGTCCAGAAGCAAAACAAGGGCCATCTCAGCATTTGCTCAATGCATCAGGGAAACTGGACGAAAACCTGATCGAGATGGGGGTCATTGACCCGGAAGCTGTAGTACAATAGTTGTTACAGGTTGTTTATACTCATTTATACAGTCCAAATGGTAAATAATGCATTATGTATCATTGTTAAAATTAATGTTCCTTTTCTTGTGATGCTCAGTATAGTCTCTAATTGTATAGAAACAGTTATGCAGCAGAAACGATTGCACTTGGGTTTAAACTTTTCTATTGAATTTAATCGTTTAATGTCATCTGGCAAAGTGTTGTAAAATAATGTACATGTATTGTATGTGAATTTTTTGTAATGAGCTGTTGATACTGTCACCTGATGAATATGATTTCTACGTCGAGTGTTATAGTAATAGACTTCGGCATTTTCTGAAAATATATTCCGCCCTTGAGCAAGTCATTTTTATAAAACCAATGATTCGTAAATAAAAGACACGGTAATGGTAGAATTCTAGATTAATGAAGAGAGGCTTACATGAATCACGTGGTGGGATTTGGTTATTAGTAATCATTTAAATGGACGTTCATTGTACAATTTTTTTGTAATCTAAAGGTCTGGGAGCTATAAGATGTATTTCCCCAGAATATTATGCCATATCTCAGGCGGGAATGAACATTCGCGAAATATACACAACGAGCAGTATGAAGGCTGACTGAATTTGCAAGAATTCTGAACGCGTAGCATAATGAACTTAATTTTGTGTTCAATTCATTTAAATGGACGTTCCATTTAAGGTTTGACTGAATTGAGAGACCTAAAAATTTTGTTGCCTTAACATCAGTCAATGGTACACTGTTCATTTTCAATGGAGCACGAATTGTTTATTTGAAATGGAAAACTGCATTAAAACCGTTTTCTTTTCGTTTACTATTAATTTGTTATTTCGGAACCAATTTGAAACATCTGATATTGTACTATTTACGGTTTCTTTTTTGCAAAGGATGTTCGTATCATCCTCAAAGAGAACCGTTCTTCCGTTTTGAATCGTCGAGGGCATATCGTTTACGTAAAGTAGGAACAGAGTAGGGCCTAAAATCGATCCTTGAGGAATTCCACATGCAATGGGCAAAGAGTCGGACAAACTTCGTCTGCACAAACTTCCAATGACAATAAAAGTGTTCGTAGTCCTTCGAAAAATGTTTGTAAACTGTCTAGATATTTCCTTCCATATTCACTGTGCATTTCACGGAGTAAGTATTGCGTATTACTTTGAAAAACGTGGAGAGAGACCTTTTATTCTGAATGTGCAAAAGGATTGCTTCAAAAGGTGAACCCTAAAACCTCCCGTTGAAAGCATAGATTGAATGACACAGTAATTTCCGCTGGGTCTGCCTTACGAGAGAAAGAGCTCTCCAGCGTGCTGGGCTTGACCTGAACTGCGCAAGCGCCAACATCCACTCCGCTCGAGGCAGCTCTCGCGACACGCGCACTCGCCGGCCCGCGGCCCACACACGCTGGCGATATGACAAAGTTTCGCCCGTCCGCTTCAACCGACAGGGCGAACTGCTGGTTGGGGCCACGATTTTCCGAGTACAACAGGCACGAACGAAACTTGCCGGCTACCAAATTTTGACAAGATTCGAGCAGTGGTGACCTGCTGACCTGGGTGGCCGAGGGGGATAGACCGTGTGGCAACCCAGCGCCTCGGTCCGATGGTTCGCGGATTCGAGTCCCGCCGTGGGCATGCCCCTGGGCTTTCGTGTATGTGTGTTGTCGCGGAAGGCCTTGTGAGTCTGCTGACCACAGATCGACGAGCCCGTATGTCTGTCGGTGCCTAGTGTAAAGGTCAAGATGTGCCCCCGTGAGGACGCGGATAACCGAAATCGGCATCCCCTAAAGTTGGAAACAGCCCGCGGAAGAAGAAACTCGTACTGTGGCGACATAAATTACGAAACCATCACTTGAAACAGCCGCGTATTTAAACGAAAGCGTTTTTCAAAATACGAGAGGAATGGGAGAGACATTCAACCACCAACAGACCTACAGGAATCCATAATTTTCTTTAAACAGCCCAAAGACTTCAGAATTTGGTAAGGTTCACCGTATGCTATATGAAAAACGGCATACAGAATACGTTCGGGACATGGAATTGTATTGCAGCCTCCGGGTCAATGACCCCCATCTCCATCAGGTTTTTCGTCCAGTTTCCCTGATCCATTGAGCAAACGCTGAGATGGGCCCTTGTTTTGCTTCTGGCATAAATGTAACTTCATTTTCTGTGCACGTCTTCTAGAATTCATTGCGAAATATAGTTATTCAAATTATCGTTTCCATGTTGTTGCGGCAGGAAGTATTATTTTTGACGAAGGACATCATGGATAAGAGCCCAAAATGTATTGCTTATTTATCCTTGAAAATAGATTTTATTTCATGAGAGTTTTTTTTATTTTCAAAATTCATGTAGTATATGACTTAGTGTAGGAATCACAGAATTTCGAAAATGTGCACACAA
Source organism: Teleogryllus oceanicus (assembly GCA_964035755.1). Classification (NCBI taxonomy): domain Eukaryota; kingdom Metazoa; phylum Arthropoda; class Insecta; order Orthoptera; family Gryllidae; genus Teleogryllus; species Teleogryllus oceanicus. Next base: position 60,126,308 of record CAXIVR010000008.1, read on the forward strand.
TTCACTTTTCCCCATAGCACGTCATACGCAGTTTTAACTGTTTTTTGACGTAAAATAAATAAATGGAAGACGTGCGGCTTCCCTCTTTGAATGGGGAGTGGTGCTGTCGCCGGACTGGGAGTGTTGTGCTCCCCAGACTCCGTGTCACTTGCAGAGATGTGAACGGGCAGCTTTACCGGGGCTCAGTCGAATTTCCTATATCAGACAGCGACTGCAATCGAATGAATTATGAAGCTAGATGTATATTTAATACTCCTAAATATTTATGTTATTGTTTTGGTGATCCTTATAATTGTAGCGTGTATTTTTTGTATTTTAATCCATGTGCACTTGCTATCAGTCATGTAAAGAAATAAAATGCGCTGTGATTGCTAGTATCCTGAAGGTCTAAACGCGTCAGCGACTCTCGTCGACAAGGACCGACTGCTTTAGATTAACGGCAACACCTGAGCATTTGAAGGGTCGTTAACCGACTAGTTCTAAAGTTCTGGTCCCGACAGTGGCGGATTTTGACACTAGGTATACACCTGAATAGAATTCCAGCTCTGTTTAAAGGAGGATTGTGGCGGCAGGCTGCTCTGATCGGCAGTTTTCCTTCGGTTCTTCGATCAATAACGGGCGAAAGCCAGAGCGGTACCGTAATGAACGGACTACGGGTCATGCGCGATCTCTCCTTCTCAATTCTCGCTCCCCTCTTTTCCCCTAGCGCGCGCGCGCGCACACACACACACACACACACACACACACACACACACACACACACACACACACACTCACACACACACGCACACACACGCACACACTATCTCACTTTTGAGAGACCAGTAGGAAGTTCGTCTGGACTGGGGGAGATACCCGCCGGCGGAAACCCCAGCAGCTGCCTCGTACGTCAACGCCGGATCTCACGCTCTAGCGGGGGGAGAATATTACAGTCTCTCGGGATAGATACTGCACTACGCTTACGGGATTAATGTTCTACGTCAGGACCGGGAACGGTGGCTCAGTGCATTAACTGAAGTCCCTGCAGTGCCTCTGACCGGGAGGTCTTAGGTTCGAGTCCCGACGATGGCAGGATTTTTCGACACTAGCTTTTTTGCTTGGTCGAATTCAGTAGCTTACTGAAGGAGAATTCTGGAGGCCGGCTGCTCTGGTCGGTAGTTTTCCGTGGTTTCTCCGATCAACACCAGGCGAATGCCGGAGCAGTACGTGAGAAACGGGCCACGGACCGCGCGCGGTTTATCCTTCCTCTTCCTTCCCTACACACTTACACTAACATGCACTACACTACCACATATTCCGGGAGAAGGGTCGGGAGCTTAGAGCTTGTCCCGGCTGGGGCGGTGCCCTGCTGGTGGGAGAGTCCTGGTTAGGGGGAAACTCCACTAGTCGACAGTAGGTCGGCGCCGGATCTCGCCGTCCAGCGGGGGTAGAACAGCCACAAAGAGAAAGCATGTACTATACTAACGGGACTATTGACCGTAGTTGTTGACGGGCACGGAATCACAACCAACCATTCTACGTCAGAGTTGTCCAATTGGCGGCCACATGTGGCCCGCGGTGCCATTTATTGTGGCCCGCGAAAGGTTACTTGTCAAAAGAGAGAAACTCCATTTCAACCACGTTGGGGAAGAATATTATGCGCCAAGCAACACGCACCCTGTCGGAGTCAACACACCCTTGATGTAAAAGTAGGTTAAGCTTAGATTTTAGGATTTTTTGTCATAAACTCAGACATTCAAAATCACCCCAATGTTTCACTGCATTATGCAAGGTTCGGACTGATATGACGCAGAGCACCCCATTGCAGGGCAGCCGGGCAAAGTACCAAGATCAACAAGACAGCATGTCATATGGATCGCCCGAATAATGAAAATATGGCCCGCAACCATGTTAAAGGTTTTGGTTGTGGTCCTTGAGGCCTTGTAAGTTGGATACCCTGTCCTAAATAGTAGTAGTAGCGCTGAATTACTTGTCAACTGATGGGTAGGACGAGCCCTTGCCCATGTTGGGACCAGATAAAATTGGCATTTCCCGAATGATAGCGACCAACGTTTGAACCGGGGGAAAAGAGGGTAAATGCATTCAGACGATCGCTTTTGTGGAGAAACGCATACGAGTAAAACTGGGCGGCAAAACGGATTGTTTGTGAACACCTTAGGGAGACGATTAAACAGAAGACATTGAAAATTGGACAATAAAATCGAACATGTTTGAACCCTTTATTGGTAGTGATGAGTAAACCCATGATCTAGTACAAACAAGTAGTGCGGGGGGCGATATAAATGACACCTACGATCTGGTATGCCAGATGGCTTTAAACATGGTCACAAGTTCACAAATATTTTTAAATGTGTAATTATTTATACGCTGCTAAAACCACTGAAGACGAGGAAACGAATGTTTTTGGTTGACATTTGAAATTTAATATGGTACGTATTATGTAATACCTATATTGTGGAATATTACTTCTTTTTCCATACCTTCAAAATTATTGTATCCTACAAAATTACTTTTATGCACTTTTAATTGAAATATGGAAGATTTTGGAAGGTAACACGCTATTGATATACTTCTCTGAATTTGCGTGTAAATTATGTAAATATTTAATTCACAGTGGTGTGTACTTCAATCCCCTCCTTAGGTGTGTGTATGTATATATATATATATATATATATATATATATATATATATATATATATACACACACACCACTTTTATTGAAAACATTTCCATGTCGATTTTTTATAACTTGTCTCTCAGTACTGTTAATATAGCAATATGATACACGCAACATTAAAAATAAAATACCGAGAATATAAAATCGTTCACAGAGTAACAATTGACTTCAAAGCGGCTGAGGTCACGAATCAGTATTAGCAAATCATAATTTGTAGTAAAATGTCAAACACTGAACGAATATACACTGTTAATACTTTTCCTTTTTATTTGTACCAAATACAGAGCTGTCATATGCATTATCGGATACCGGGAACGCAAATGAACGATATTAACGTTTTGACGCAATTCTGTGTTATTAATTTTAATGCGGTTTCCGTGAGAATGGTCACAATAAATCAACAATTTCTGCCAGCCCACACATAAAGGAAGTAAATTAAAAATAAAACATTCATAAATGTGTCGCGTTTATAATGCAAAAGTCGTGGATGCTTCAATGAACCAACACATTCAATTGCCTAACAAAACGATGTGCCGGGTTTGAAAAACCTCAGAAGAGATTTTTATTCTGTTAAAGCGTAAAATGTTTAATTCTCGAAATGAAGAAAAACCTAAAAAACTCTTTTTTAGAAAATAAGTAACATCTTATTTCTATATGAGGATGGAGAAATGTCAACGAAACAGTTTGGTAGTTTGGTTTCCAATCGAGTGTTTTGAGATAATGTAAAATGAATGAATTGTATGTTTTATCGTCATTTCAAAATTTGGAATCTATTTTAGTATTAAAGTGGAATCGTTTACAATGGAAGGTGTCACTAAGAAAATTAGTACCACAGAAATGATTGCTCCCAAATTTGACAGGAATAATTTTAGCGACCACTAATAAAATAGAGCGTATTTACAATACCAAATGTTGACTCCAGAATGAGTTTTGTTTTAGAAAAATATTTTAAAAAATATTTTGATTACACGAAGTTGCCACTCTAGCCTGGACGTGTGATCTAGCTTTGGCGTGAAAAGTCATGTGATGATATAAAACAAGAATGTGGAAGAATAAACTTTGACTAGACGTGTGATATTGGCATACCTTACTTGGACAATGATGATCTTTAGAACAGCAAGAGAAGAAAGCTCTCTTTAGCAAAGTTGATCTATCAAGCACAGGTCGTGGTAGCTAGGCCGCGAGGTACAAGCCCAGATGTTCAGGTCGCAGTTGCTTTGTAAGTGGAGACGTACTAGGTTTGGAAAGATTGTTACTCAGAGGCAAAGCGGCTCAAACTATGGGTTGAGATGTTGAAAGCACACCTAGTAGTTGCGCAGTAGAGTCAGGAAGTCTTGTATGAATTAAGTGGAAAATATTTTAAGGCAAATTATGATTTGAAAATAAATTGAAAATTAAATAAATTATCAGTCTTAAATTTTGTACGTACATGAATTAATAATAATAATAATAATAATAATAATAATAATAATAATAATAATAATAATAGTGTGGAAATCTACATTCAGTTTACAGATACACAAGTGAGGATGAACCGTCAACGAATTTATAAAATTACTACCATAAATACATCTCATCTTGTATGTTCTTGTAATATCTAGCAATTAGTTAGGTTACTAAGTACTACAAAGAAAATTTAGTGCCCTCGGGCAATTTTATGAAAGGTTCCTCCACAAAATTACAATGGGAATCTTGAAACGTCGAGCCGAAACACGTTCGTTGAAGAATGGTTGTGAGTAGAAAAAAAAATGTAGAAAGCTTTGAAGTAAGACTTGTATCGTAGAGAAAGGAGTGTATCTTACTATCTCTATGGTTGTACGAATAGAAGAACTGTAGTAACTGGAGCGTCGCACGACAGAATGAGTCGAACTATTTGCTCCTTCCCTTTCCGTACTTGACGGCAGTATCAGTTTAACATAGTATGTTCAGTACTAGATAGCCTCAGGAAAGGGCGAGCGTGAAAAAGAAGGGGGAAAATGGTAACAGATTTTGTTCTGAATTTTCAAAATGAAAACCAAGATCCTCATTTTAAAGATTACACCGAATGCATAAAGGGAGTGAGCATAAAATGCAAATCTACAAAATTCTTTGCATTTTTAGGCCACTATAACTTAGAAACGCGTTGATTTCGTACTGCGAAGGTGGTGCCATTCGAAAATTAAGAAAATATAAGAAAACTAAGATATGACAAAAACATTGCAAACGATATTAAATTTACAGAGAGGGAGTTTCCAAAGGTTGCAAAGTGAACAATTTCAACGAATTATGCACTATACACATTCATTCTGCCAGATAACCTTCTAATTTTCATTGAAACATATTCTTCATTGCATCCAAAATCAATATTAATTATTTGTACTTTTTCATTCAACTTCAACATAGTCTTAATGTCCAAAGGCTTGTGGAGTAGATCTCTAAAACCAACTACTTTTTTCTCAATAGAAGAATCGCTGCGGAGAGAACGAGACAACTTGCAGGCTCCTCGTCAAACTTACGAGTTTTCCCCGCACGTCATCGCGTTCCGACAACCCGCTGGCAGCTCCGAATCTTCAGTCTGCCCCTCCCCCTCCTCTGTTCTCTCCCCCTCCCACTTCCCCTCCCATGCTCCGGCTCCACGCCCCCCGAGCAGCGGTTTCGGGCGTGCTATTCTCGGGGATGACCTCAGCCGGATTGGATGCCGCGGGCGTCGCCACCCGCACCCTCCCCCTCCCCTTCCCCTCCCCTCCCCTCCCCTCTCCTCGTGGTGAGTAGCGCTCCAACTGTAATCCCCCCGTCGAGTCCCGTCGCTTTGAGTTACACGGCCTGCATGCGAGACTTCAGACGGCGCTCCCAAGCGACAGGCGGACACTCGGCGAAACAGGTGGCGGATGATGACCAGAATGTTGTTACACAGCAGAAATGTAAATAAAAACGGGGTACAAAGAAAGAGGAGATACATATCAATGAGTTGTCAAGGACAAACATTATTAAGATGTGGAATATCAACGAGTTCGTTCTAATCATAAATGTACGGTAATGGAAGATGTTGAAGCAAGAGGGTGAGGACAGCTTTCGAACTTTTCTTTCCGAGTTATCGCGTGATTAATACGTTTCTTCACGATATTTTCATGAATCCTAAATAAAACAAATTTGGCCAAAACATTGAAATTTAATATCAGAATAAACAAAAATTTACTGTATTTCAATGAGTACTTTAAATGAAATTTGAAAAAGAGTTGTTGTATAATCTATAAACTTACTTATTTTTGGTCACCATAATTTCATGGTTTCATGTAAGACAATGGCTATCTTCCTTATGTAAGGGAGGTAGTAGATCGGCTAATGTGTGTGTTAACGTGTGTGCAAGACGCTGTGTGTGTAACTCAGTGAAGAGTGTTTTGGTAGAATGCTATATTACACATATTGAAAATAGCAATATAATCTACATGAAAACGGAATGTTATTTACTTGGGTATTTACACTTGATAGCGTATTAAGCGTACTATTGATGTAATAATGAATTCAGTAATATGGCGGTTCGAAATGCATGCGGTTCGACTGATGTTGTTATCAGACATAAGCAGCCTGAAAAGTCAAACATTTTTCAACTTTCCATACCTTTGTGGTTAGGCTGGACGTTTCAAAATTTACTTAGTAAAATGCTGAAACTCTTCAAAAATTAATATGTGTAATTATTACTTCAATTATAGTGAAAAGGAAAAGCACATGTGGAAGCGAGCGCTCTTCGCTTGAGTTTATGTCGAATTCCGCGTAAGACATGGTGTTCGCCTTCTTAACTTCGAATGGAAAGCAATCCCAAAGCCCCTCGTATTACCACAAATGACCATTCATCACATCACAATTGGCCAGAAGATCCTGATATCCTGCTGCTTCGTCACCAAAAGCACTCGAATAAGGCACAAGCAAGAGGTGTTTTTTCAGAAAGTGTGTATGTAATTGCATCACGGGTCTACGGATTGTAAAAGGAGCATCTTTTCATGAACATTTCTCGGAGAGAACCACCACGACCGATGTTAACGGGATTCTGTTGCATCGCGGTGGACAATTCGCCTTCCGGGCCGACCATGAGTTTGCTGGGCAATCCGAACGACCACCTGCGAGGCCAGTGGAATGAACTTGGCAGCGGAGTTCGGCTTCTCGCAACATGTAGCGGCGGAGTCTTACAACACTGTCGCTTGTTCGCGGCGGTTAATCGCTCTCTCTTTACAGCAAACCTCATTACGTTCGCCCGATATAGCCCGCCATTACTCAGTGACCACTAGTCGTCGCTGCCGACCTTCGCAGACCCAGGGGAAAGAAGCGGACGGTAACGAAGACTGGAAACGTGGGAGGGAGGAGGGGGGAGGGGGAGGGGACGGCGAAGTGGGCGTGAGAGGAGGAGGAGGCAGATTTGCTTTCGTAGTGGAGCGGAACGCACGGTGATTCATGGCGAGGAGCTAGTTTTATTAGGTTTCGTGGTCATATTTGCGGTGTATTGACAAAAACCAGGATATTGCTACTGGTGGACCATCCGTTGCCTCTAGAATTACTAATAATGAGCAGTTTAGGTTAAGTAATTGCACCATTTCCTAATTCTGTTAAGATAAAAGTGGAAGCCACAATCCGGGACTGATAATAATGTAGATAAATGGAAATAAAGTGTATATGTTATCAGTGTTACGTTAATTAAGTATGTTTTCGGAGATATTTCGATGTGTAAATAGAACTCTTACGTATTTAATTTGTAGGAGAACATTGCATTCGAAAATTAAAAAGTAAAAAAAAAAAACATTGAAAAATTAATACTTAAAATAAATTTAAAATGCTATTCTAATAAAAATTTTTATACTATTTTGAACTCTGTTTCTCTCTACAAATAATGAATTTTACAAATTTTGAAGAGTTTCCAAAGTACTTGAAAAGAAGGAACAGAATGAGTGCCTGAGAAGGACTCAATGTTTATTCTTGTTCTCAAATTCTAGTGGAAACTGTGAACCAAGAAATATTGCTTGAGATAAGACATATTGCGCCAACATTTGCAGATAGGTTCTTCGGAGAGGGGAGGGATAATCTGATAAGTGAAAAGGTTAAATTAAAGTCGTGTCTCTGCGGTTAATTGAGTGTACATTATAGTGGTTCCCCAGGTCGCATAAAGTGTGTAAGAGTGCGCTCTAACCAAAAATGCAAACACCGGTAATAGAAGAAGGAAAATGAAACTATCCTAGATTCAAAGTTCATTAGACAACTGAAAATGTTGAAGAAAGGGATATCTCGATTATTTTTATAATTGTATTTGAAATTGACGTCCTAATAAATAAACTGCAGCCACTGAAGTAAATGGGAAGGATAGCTTGATTATCATGGAGCCGTATTGAACCAACGAATAAGTATGATTTTTTAAAAATTAAAAACCATCTCACTTTGGTGGCACTCATCATTCTTGTTATAATTTATTTTCTTCTTTAACACTACTCATATCCATTCGTTACCTACTCTTCCTTATCTCCCGTGAAAAAACTTCTACCGCAGAAATAAAAAAAATAAGAGACTCTACGCTATCAGCAATGTGCAATTTGTCCCCCCCCCCATCTTAAACGTTACAACTCTCCATAAATACATATTCAAGTTATTAGACGAAAGAGTATTCCTTATCGCCTGATTCTCAACCATAATGAAGGCATTATTATTATTATTATTATTATTATTATTATTATTATTATTCCTCTACTTCACGGCTAAAGATATTATAAGTCGGTTGAATATGAATTGTACTCCAGTTCGCATCCACCTTTCTAAGGAGCAGATCTACGGACTGTCGGTTCCTCTTCAATTCTCGCACTTTGTACAAAACCCTTTGGGCTGTTCCAAATAAAGCAATTATTATCACTTCCTGGTGTTTTGAATGACGTGAAAGTTTAGGCAAGTTCTTACACAAATTTTGCGGAAGAAACCTCAGAGCTCGGATATCTATCGGAATGACCTTTTACGCCTCACATTGGGCTGAACTCCATTTCCGAACTCTTGTATTTAAGACTTGGAGCATGTGTTTGGATTATTATGATTATTATTGTAGTTATTATTATTATTATTATTATTATTATTATTATCATTATTATTATTATATTGCTAACCAGCGACTGAAACGTTAATTCAATAGACAATCGCATCCTTATGTCACAAACCATCTTAGGAGATCAACCTATCGCCCTTGGAGTCGTACCTAAGAGCAAAGGGAAGCAGTGGACGTGCTCGGACGGTGGAGCAACAGCGCCAAGCAGGCTGGCGGCGGCGGCGGCGGCGACTGCGCCGGCATCCGGCTGCGAACGCGAAAGGGGTTGCTCGGGCGTCGGCGTCGGCGTGCGCGCCCGCCCCGGCCTCGAGCACGCGCACGCAGGGCCCTGCGGCCGACATTTCGTGCGCAATGAAGTCTCACGCCATTGTGAATAAGCAATGATGTAGATCACTATGGATAATAATTTACTTTATTAAAGATAAACAAAGAAATAGATAGTAAATAAATAATAAATAAAATAAAAATAAATAAGTAATAAATTAAAATTAAAATAAATAAATAATAAATAAATAACGAAATGAATAAATAATGAAATAATGAAAAGTAATACAACTATCTGTCATTGAACTTTGTTTCTTATTAATCACTTTGTTAAAACATATTTTCTTAGTTTTTAATTACTTATTATTCACATTTTATTTTTTTTTTTTTTTTTTTCAAAATATTTTTATCTCTTCATAGTTTATTCCTCTTCTCATTAAAGATGACTGATAATTTTTTTTTTTTAATTTATTTTTATCCGATCGACCATATGGCCTTACAGAAGTGAGAACATTATTTATTAATTAACGTTATGGAAACTTCCTAAAGTTTTTTCGAGTGTTCTTACTCGGCAAGTAATATATAATATTGTAATTTGATTTTATTTTTTATTAGCTGTGGAAAGATTTTTGAGTAAGGATTGGTATAGGTATAAAGGTTTGAAAGATTTTGTTGATTTTGTATTTTTAAGGCGGTTTGAAAATGTCTTTAGGAAATCTAGATTTGATTCGGTTTGGGGAGTTTGCTTGTTGTCCTAGTTGAAAATGGGCTGTACTTGGGCAGGATGGTAAGAGATTGAAAAATTTGGAGGATAAGTTAATCAGATGATCAGTGATTGATGGTATTTGGAGTTCATAATGAATTTGTTTATTGGGTATAAACCATGATGCGTTAATGAGTCTTCTGAGAAATTTGTTTTGGAAAGTTTGTAAAGCGTTTATATTACTGGGTGCCGTTTACCCAGCGGGACAGGAAATTTCAAGGTGGGTCTGATAATACTTTTGTAAAAATTTGTTTCATTTTTAAAGTGGATGGGGAATTAATAAGTGGATATAGTTTGACTGTTTTGCGGGTTTTTTTTGTAATACTGCCTTAATGTTTTGCTTCCATGTTAAACGTCATCTTTAGTACTCCCAGATATTTTGGGGGTGGGAATTGTTTAACCGGGGGAGTTGTGAATTATTTTTTTTTAAAGGTGGAGGGTTTTGGGTTTTTCGGGGGGTAAAAATTTTTGTTTGTTTTTTTGTGGGATTTATCTTGGTCATTTTTGGAACCGGGTGGTGAGGGAAGGTGGGTTGAATATGGTCATATGCTAATAAAATTTTTTGATGAGATGAGAAAATGCTGTATCATCTGCATATAAGGTTATTTAAAAAATCTGATGATGTGGGATGATCTGCTTAAGATATTAAAAAAAAGACAAGTACAGATCCTTGAGGGCCTAAAATGTGTGTGTTGGAAAAAAATGGGGACTTTGACCGAAAGTTCTATTTGTAAGATAACTGGAAAAATTTTTTTAAGATAATCAGAAATCCCAGTTGGAATTTTTATAAAGAAAACCCTTGACAAATGCTGTAAAATGCTTTAGATTTTAAAAAAAAGCTGCTATTTGTCTCTTTTGAATGGAAATATTTGCTATTTTTTCGACTAGACGAATGGGGTGATTTGTTGAAATTTTTTAAAACCAAATTGTTTTTTTGGTAGGGTTCATTTGAGTTTAAGAAATGAACTGGGCGACTGAGAATTAATTTTTAAAATTTTTTTAGCTTTTTTGGGGAAGCAGACTAATGGCCTGTAATTTAAAGGGGTCATTAGGATTAGTTTTTGGTTTATTGTTTGGGAATATAATAGCGTGTTGTTTGGGGGAACAGCCAATTCGGGGCAGCATTGAAGGGCAAAGTAATGCAGCTAAAGGGGAATTTTTTAAAATGTTTGGTTTGAAAGTTGTCGTGCCCGGTGATTTTTTTTTTTCAGCTTTTTGATGTTTTTGGGGTTTCTGGGGAGATGAAATGAAGGGGTGTGGAACTGTGGGGTGATTGTTTCAAAAATTCTGTTATTTTGATTGAATTGCTGGTTAATTTTGAATTCGGTTTGAATGTTTCAGGGGGTTTTGCTATTATTTCGGTTTTTTTGATGTTCTGGAAAAATTAATACATTGTTTAAATAAGAGGAGGAAATTCTTTTCTCAGTGAAGTATTTAATAGTTTGCCATTGCTGTCAGAGTTTGGGGGGAGTTGTTGAAGTCTGCTGGAATTTGACATGTTTGTGATTGGTAATCATGATTTTAATTTCTTTGGTAATTTTGTTTAGTTTTTTTTGTCGTGTGCGTTTTTTTTAAAATCCATTTGGTCTAATCCCCGTTTTTTTTTTAATGTGATTTATGATATAATATGGAAGTGCATCAGCATTTGGTTTTTGTTGTAATGGGGGGGTTTTTCGGGGGAGCTTTTGTGTTTGGGAAATGATTTTTGTTTGGGTTGTTGAGATCATCATTATTTTGATACGATTTGGGAAAGATTATTTTGAACAATTAACTTTTAAAAAATATTTCCCAATTGGTATAACCTTTTTTGTTTTTTTAAAGGGAAAAAATGTCATTTGAATGTCAATGGTAATTTTAATGGTGTGATCTGAGCAATTTGCTATTACTTTTTTTTTTAAATTGTTTGGTGAAATTTTTAGTTATCAAATCGGTATATCAGGGGTACATTTGTTTGAAAAAGAACGTAGGGAATTTGGAGCATAAAATATATTTTTTGTAAGGCTGTTTTGAGTATCTTTTGCCAGGGTAATTCGTTGATTACATCCCCGGGCTTGTTTTTTGCATTGAGATCAAAAATTTAAAAGGTTAAAATGTTTTAAAATATTTATTTAGTTCTTTAAAGGGGAAATTTTTTGGTTTGGTGGTCTTGGCGGCAATGATTTTATTGGTCCGTTATTGGTATAAATTTGGTTCTACAGTTTCAAGGTTATTAGTTGTGGGGAATGAATTTGTAGTGTTTTAGTTTACTTTTAGCTTTGCTGTCCCCCCAGAGGCAATTAGTCGGGACCTGTCATTTTATATATTTTGTAGCCGTATAACTTTGGCTTTTTTTGGAACAAGATGGGTTTCACTGATGCAGGCAAGGTTTTATGAGGGTTTAAAAGTGGAAAAGAGAGTACCCTTTTTTTAATACCTTGTTTGAAAAGAATAGTTAAACTCTTTGGATTATCCTTTTTTGGTTGTTGGATTGGTGGGGTGATATTTAAGGCGGGGGATATGTTAGTAGTTTTGGGTTCTTAGATTTATTGATTTTATCGCTTTCCGAAGGATTGTAGAACCCCAAAAAAATTTTGGAAGTTTTGAATTTTAAAATTTAAAAATAAATTCTTTGTTTCAAGATTAAATTTTTGATAAGTGAACTTGTTGGAAAAGAAACTTGGGAGTGATTGAAAGTATGTTTATTGCGGTTGTTTTTCCATGTTGATTGATTGACGAAAAATTTTTTAAATTTTGGGCATTAGCGTTGAAGAACGGAAACTCTTTTTAATAATGTTAGTTAGTAAATTTCTGGTTTTTTGGGGGGTTATTCATTATTATTGAGGCTTAATTGGGGTAATTTTTAATTTGGTCAATGGGAAGTGGGGGAAAATGTTGACTAAAGTTTGTGTGTAAAATCAGCATTGGGGGGAACCCGAGTGATTAAATGTATTCTTTTTGGAGGTAGTTTATTATTTGTTTTCGAGTTTTTTTACGGTTTGTTCAATTTTTGGCAAAATTTTTTTGTTTTAGGACATCCTTTAATTAGCTGTGTGGTTCAAAACAATTAAACTTTGGGGGAGTTGCTTCATTTTGGGTAGTTTACATTCTGAGTAATGAGATTACCTATGATCTGAATCTTGGGGGTGGCCGCAGTTAGCTTGTATGGGCCCTAACGCTGCTTTTTTACATTATTTGGGCCCTTTTATTAGTTCTAATATATACTTTTCTACAATATAAACTATAAGATTTAAATTTTTTTTGGGTTCTTCATTTTCAATAAGATCTACTGCCACTGTTTATGGTATTTTATCTTTTTTTTATCTGGGGCACTTTAAAATGAAAAGTTTTTTGATTTGAGTTCGTTTATAATATCTTCGTCTTTAAGTATGGGGAAAATCCTTGGGAAAAACTGCAAATTTTTTTACTGTAGGGTTTAGGATGGTTTTACATTGTTTTGATCCGAAATGTCTGAAATCACGAAATTTTGATTTCTTGGAAAAAAATTTTAATATTGTTTTTTCAGTTTTTGTGAAGTTTCCCGGTAACACTTTTTAAAGTTTAAAAAGGCGGTTATAGTTTTTTCTCCGTGGTTATTTTGGGGGATTTATTTTTGTTGCTGTTTTTTTTAGTTGAATATTGTTTAACTGGTTCATTTGTTTGAAATATTCATATCTTTACTCACTTTGGGATAACCACGTGTTCACTATCATGGTGCCTTTTTAAATCTTTTTTCGCTCTTCTGATTCGAGATTGAAGCTAAACTTTTGTGGAGTTGGGTTTTTTTATTAATGTTTACGTTTTGATTGCACTTCAGGTTTTTGATGTTGGGAGCTGGTTTTGGTTGTTCGGCGGTAATGCTTAAACCATTTTTGCTTTGAGGTTTTGCTGAGTAGTAATTTTTTTGGTTTCTGGTGGGGGATGAGTTCTTCCCCTCCATATCGCGAGGTTCTTCATTCATACTTGGGTACCAGAGAGCCCGGGTTTTTGCTGTTACTTCGTGGGGATATGTTTTTTCCCTCACGAGATTTACAAAATTGACACTGGTTTCATATACCCGGAAACGTTCATTTTTTTAGTTAAATTGGCCCCTTTTTTCTGCAATGCAGCATTTTTGGGCCTGGGCCGCCCCGAACGGTGCGGGTTTCACTGCGCGCGTCCCGGTTACAACTGATAAGCTGATCAAACCCCCAGACTTTTACTACTGGAAAGCGAAAAGGGTTAATGCGGGCGCTCGGAGAGGTGTTGCCTCGACGAGAGCTGGGCTCGAACTCCTGATAATTTTTGAAATCGTTCTTTGGGACGTCGTGTTTTAATAAATGCATTAAAACGTGTAATTATTTAGTTGTTTTACATTCCTTCTTAATTTTTTTCTATTCTTCTCTTGTTTTTGGTGTTGTTGGACTGCGTACGTCAGTGATTTAATGAGCGCTGACCCACAAACATTTTTTTCATTAGTCAGAAAAGATTATTTACAACCGTCTTCTATCATGAGTACTTGTGATATATGAAAAGGAGTAATTATGATCTAGAATCTTGTATATTGTTGGATATATGATTGTAAGCTGAAGAGTTGAATTTGGATAATGGAAGATTTTTGATTAAGTCTGGAACTCAAATCTCCGTTTCTTCTAAAAAATTCAGGTTGGGTGCTTACAAGGAACCAACATTAGCTTCTCAGATACTTTCTGTATCCAATTGTCTATTTATTGGGGGCATTTTTAAAAGAAGAAAGGGGAGTAAAATATAAAATATTTTTCTCTGGAAAATTTCTTATTATTTTTAAGTACCCCGCTATTGAAGTAAAATTAATGCTATGTTTTGGGCGGCTGCATGGGCGCATATTTTTTAAATTAATTACAAAGTACATTACGCGCTTTTTAATGTTTATTATTTGGTAAAATCAAGGTCGTGTTTTCTTGAATTTTTTTCATTATCATTAGTTTTTCAATTTTTGTGCCCTTTAAAATCTTAAGAGGCATAGAAATCCTGACCTTTGTCCCCAATTATCACTCTCTTGTTGGCCCTTAACGTTGAACATCTGTATACGTCTTCAGTGACGTCATTGATTGACACAAGAGCTTGAATGAGAGTAGTTTCGTGCTGCCTTTCAAACGCATATGAATACAGGGCATACCCCCAATACCTTTCTCCACATCCCAATATTTCCAGCCAAATTTAGAAAATATAAGACATTTGGAAGTTGGGTGGTGACTACAAACCATATTGCCCTTTTCTTAGCTTCTAGCATTGTTCCCTATTGTGTCATCCCTTATCTTCCACGATAGTTATCATTCAATTGTGCTTTACACTGAAAATATTTCCCAAATGACGTATTTCCAAAAAACATTTTATCAGAGAAATTATTTTACATTTAGCTTTTGTTGGGAAAAGTTCAACGATTTTGAATACAGTTTGCCATATGAGATTCAACGATTTTCGAATACAGTTTGCCATATGAGAAACGCCATTCTTGAACATAGTTTTTGTCATTATGATGGGGAAACGCCTTAAGAATGTATTGGCAGGTAAAACAAGAAAATAAACGGAAATGGAGATACTTCACGTCGAAAATAAACTATGTAAAAGAGTCGGGATGATTTCTAAACAATATACTGGGTGGCCCAGTTGTCTGTCAAAACGCAACGTCAAAAGACTTTGAAAAGGGACCGAAAGGGCTAAAAACTCCTTCTGCTCCTTGAAATCCTTGTGAACTCCTTCGGAACTCCTTCGGGAAATCCTTCTAACTCCTTCTGAACTCTTCGTGATTCCGGGCAGATTTTTAAAACCGGAATTTAAACAGGGGACTTTGCCCCTTTTGAAAAACAAAGGGGTTTGTTTTCAAAACTTTGTTTTATATGTTAAAATGTGTACATTTGAACTTACGTTTTACGTTACGTTTACGTTTGAACATTAATTGATTCTAAAGATTTGGCAAAATTTATTAAATAATTTTATGATATACCAACCTGTGCCTAATTTCTCATAAAGTTTACTCACCCTCTCTTTGTTTCCTGCCCCCCATTTTTGGGGGTGGGGCGGCAGATGACTCAAAGCACCCCTGATGTCCTACGGGCGTCTGACCGACGGTCTAGGTTTTTGGGCCGACGCGTGTTTAGACCATTTGCATTGTTTCTCTGACGCAACTGATCACGCCGTACGACTTTTGAGATGGTTGAGTAACATCATGGAACGAAACTCCCCTCAACGTTTTGCTGTCAGCCTATAATTTGGGATCGCGTATGTTTTATCATCGTAGCGCTTGGTTGTGATTCTGAGGCTGCAGTTATCGCGCGGAGAGTTCTCTCGTGTCTGCCTTACATCCTTGAAAATTGTATTGATTTACTGAGCTGAATTATGAAGCTCAAGAGTAATATTGTGTGAGTGAAGTACATGGATGTTACATACATGAGTGAAATATCTTTAAATGGAAAACATTACTGGTAATATCGCAAACATGCTGCAACAGACACGAGTCTCCACAGCCCGAGTAATTGATTTTCACATAAGAGTAGAGCATTTTGTAGTAGTAGAGCATTTTGTAGTTTTCAAAAGTAATGTTGACTAGTGTCATTATTGTTAATAAAAACCCTAGTTTATATTGAATTTTTTTAGCTTCCAAAACTCGAATTACTTGCGTTCTTTCTTATTTTAGTAACAGCTAATTTAAAACTACTTTCAATTGAAAATATTTTGAAATAGTTCATTGGCAAAAAATGAGATAGACAGTTGAATAAATGAAATGCAAGTGTGCTCAATAAACATTCATGAAATCACATTGATGCCGAGATACGGGTGCTGACATCAATAGTACTAACGAGAGAATGACTGGCACACACGTTGTTATAGAGTGACGTGAGCCACGCCGTACTAATGAATACAACAGTCTTGTCTGGATATTAGTCAGTTGATAAATTAATTAGAAGGAACGAAAGGGAACATCTGAGCAAGTCTAATGGAGCCAAAAACAAAGAAATATTCTAACATTTAAGAAAGATTCACAATATCACATGCCATTATTTACCTCTACAATCAGTTGGCGAGATCATTTCAATTATGAATCTTTCAAATAAAGCATAATACTACGAGATGCAAAATTTAGGTATTTTATTGTTTCATTAGAAATATGTATTACTGATTGTATGAATATAATTTGACAGACTTTGTTACTAGGAATATAACAGACGAAATTAATTTTTTCAGTTCATTAATGAAACAAAATCCCTCTAAATTATTCCATGAGAGTAATTTTAGGTGATTTACTTTATCTAAGAAAACAACATATTCGAAACAATGGCAGTAGAGCAATACTGTCTTCAGATATCTCAAATCGAACCTCATGCATTTCAATACGTGATTGTACGTAAATCGAAAATTGCAAAAATGATTTCAACAGACGAATTATCTGAACCGAATCCAGTGTCTTTGCTCAGAATCCTTTTTAGAAAGCCGTATCAATAAGTCATCGTGGTGGGACAATAGAATAATGCAAGTCTGCTTGCCAACTTGTTCACAGAGAATGAACCACTAGCATTGCAGGTTTTCTCACACATGTGAGAAGGAAGTGTAGTAGAACGGTGATTCATATAATCGCTCATACTTATCCTTCTCTACACCGCCGTGAACTAAGAGGCAGGCGAATCCACAGCTGCGGTACAACAGACTGCCTCCGCCACATCCTTGATCGTGACGCACATTGGTCCGAAATGGAATCATCGATGCCAAATATTGCGGATTCGATGGTATAACGATCAGCGTACCAGACTGTTGTACCCGAACTTGCGAGTTCAAACCCGATCGAAGCCGTGGATTTTTAAGGGCAAAAAATCCCTCGTACGCCTTTCTTCGGAGGGGAAGTAAAGCTGGCTGTCCCATGTAGTAGTAGATTTACTGCATGTAAAAGATCCTCAAGCCTAAAAGAAGCCTCTGAGCAAAATTGATATCCGCCAGTTTCGTCGCCCAAGATAATACCTCCTTTCTCCGCTAGGTGGTGAAAGGAGCGTATCGAAATTTTCGTGGTTAGACGGAAGAGCGGGCCTGATGGCCCGTCATGTAAAATAAGGCATTAACTAAACTAAACATTTAAGGTAAAATATTGCACGAATATTCATTCATTAAGAATTGTGTAGATATTATGAGAGCATCTGCGTGGTCCTAGGTAGTAATGATTGAATGATCGATTAATGCCTCGGGCACGTCAACTGGTAAGGTCATTTGACCCGTAAGTATAGTGCATTTATCGCGAGATGAGGAGGTATCTCTCACAACCGGGGCACCACCCAGCCGGGACAAGCTCCAAGCTCCCGGCTGGGCTCCAGACATGTGTGGTAGTGAAGAGGATGTAAATGTGTCTGTAAGTAAGTGGTGAGGATGGGACAGATCGTGCGCGGTCCTTCGCCTGTTTGTTAGGGGATTGCTTCGGCATCCGCCTGGTGTGGGCCTGACCGTGATTTCATTTGGTCATCCAGGCGAATGCTGGGATTGTTCTATTGAAATTCTACGACCACGAAACTGGCGGTACTAGAAGAATTTGTTAACTACGTGAAGTCACGAAGGTTAAGCGAATTCGAGATATCGCGGTTTCCTGGTTGGGTGACCGGACTGGAAACCCCGGGATCTAACTGCACCAAGGCCAATTGTCCGTTACGGGACATGTAATGGCTAAATACAAACACATGTAATGGCTAAATACAAACTTTCGCTCATAACATCAAGAGATGAACCGGGAGTGGTGGGTCAGTGCATCAACTGATGTTACTGAAGTGCCCCCTACGTTCGAGTCCCGACGGCGGCAGGATTTTCGATACTAGCTTGTGAGCTAGGTCGAATTCAGTCGCTGCCTGGAGTAGAATTCTAGCGTCCGGCTGCTCTGATAGGTAGCTTTCCGTGGTTTCTCCAATATATACCAGGCGAATGCCGGAGCAATACTCTGAAAATCAGCTCGTAGACCGCGCGCGATCTTACCTTCCTCTTCCTTGTTCTATCCTCACCCCTTTACACACACACATTTATACTAACATGCACTGCACTACCACACATTCCGGGAGACCGGTCGGAAGCTTAGAGCTTGTCCCTACTGGGGCGGTGCCCCGCTGGAGGGAGATACCTGGTCGGGGAAAACACCGTTAGTCGACGGTAGGTCGGCGCCGGATGTCGCCATCCAGTGGAGGACAATCACCGCCACCTCACGATGAAAAACATGGACTGCACTTACCGGACTAATGACCTCAGTAGTAGACGCGCCCGGAATCATCAATCAACGAAATGCAACGAAGAGGTGGGCTGCTTCCGCCCCACTTGGCTCGCGCCGGCCCACTGCGCGACGCGCCCCGTCCCGCGCATAATGGCGAGCGACTGGCGCGCGTGCCGCCTGGCGGCTGAAAAGTGATATTTACTCTTGTCGCCCCGAGCCGCTCTTTCGCAACGCGCGAGGCAGCCGGCGCGCTCGGAGCAGCCGCCGGTTCCGCGAGCCTCCGGGTCATTCATCATTCTTCGATGACGCGGCGCTGGGAACTGTGACGGCGAGCGCCGCGGCTGTGCACGAGGCGGAGCGAGCGGAGCTCGAAGGGATCGGGATTACGTGGAGGGGGCAACGGGGGGATGAAATTCTGGTAAGGTGAAACACTGCGGTGACCAAGGATGAAGTCGATGATCGTTAAGGCGGTAACGTTGAATTGGTTGGTTGGTTGGTTGGTTAGTGATTCCAGGCGCGTCAACTAGTAGGATCATTAGTAGCACGTGTAGTGCATGTTTTTCTTGGGAGGTGGCGGTGTTCTTCCCCCGCTGGATGGCGAGATCCATCGCCGACTTACCGTCGGCTAGCGGTGTTTTCCCCAATCAGGTATCTCCCACCAGCGGACCCTTGCCACAGCCGGGACAAGCTCTAAGCTCGCGACCGTTCAACCGGCACGTGTGGGTCTGTAATGCATGGTAGTATATGTGTGTGTAAGTAAGGGGTGAGGATAGGACAGGGAAAAGGGAAAAAAGATCGCGCACAGTTCATGGCCCGTTTGTTTTGGTACTGCTCCGGCATTCGCCTGATGTTGATTGGAGAAACCATGGAAAAGTACCGGTCAGAGCACCCGGCCGCTATAATTCTCCAGACAGCGACTGAATTCGATCTAGCTGAAAAATTAGGGTCGAAAATCCTACCGCAGTCTTGACTCGAACCAAGGAACTCCCGGTCAGAGGCACTGCAGTGACATCAGTTGATGCCCTGAGCCACCTGACCCTGTCGGTAACGTTGGATGATGAGGATGCTGTTGCTACGGTATGGAAATGTTTGAACCCGACAGTGTGCATGATGATAATCGTATGATGGGTATATTTTTATTGTAACGATGAAAGATCAATGTGGAGTGGGTAGTGGGCATTCGAGAATGAGTGTGAAGGAGTGGGCAAACTTTGTGACGATAAACGCTGCGGAGACGTTTGAGGACTGCTGGCATTTTTGACAACGGAGAGCAACGAGAGACAATGGTTGCTCTATCGGAAAAGACGAAGGTCATTGTTTCTACAAGTGGCAGTAGAACGTGAGGGGAGAAAATATAGGGGGTGTGATGACAGCGCAGGTGATGCGTAGTAACGAATGGGATTGACGAGTGCGGAGACGATCATGGCAGGCGTCTTTGACATTACGAAGAGACGGGAGAACGGTGATAATGATCGAATAAGACAATGGGACAGCTGGCAGGGACTGCTGAAGACAAACGCGTAAACCGATTCGAGGTTGTTTGAAGAGAAAGGTCGTTACAGGAAAAGGATGTAATTGCAATGCGACAATCACATAGCCTTCTTGTGTTTTTCCAATGAAACAGGTGTTCGCTGTGGAATTGTCACATGCATCAATTGCTTCAACTGACTCACGCGTTGTCTGCTAGTCCTGAGGGGATGTATTGTAAGCGGCGGCGGTGTTCATGAATAGCAGATCCGGTTTTACTTGGGTGGAACTCGATATTCTTGTATTTTCCCATAATCTGGACGATCAAGGCAATTTTAAAAACCGATATCACTATCCGCTTACTTATAATCGTTATTCTGAATTCTCGCAAACTCTTACTCATGTTTTATATCTTCCTATTTATTCACGATATAAATATTTAATCTATTTTAATATCCAGAATATATAGTACGCTATGCAATGTCACTTCCGAAGACATCCGGTTTTCTAAACGAAAATTGCAGTTAATTGTCGTTTTAGAACAAGATTTTTTGATTGATTATACTCTAACTCTATACTGGTTTTGAAACTGAAAGAAAGCGTGAGAAATATGTATTTATCAAACAGATAGTTGAATTTATTTATATGAATAACAATTAATTTTACTATTTTAACGATAGAAATTCTTAGAGCAAGCAGATTCTTCAGCTTTTCCGAAGTCGTATTTTCAAGGAAGAAATATACAATATGTTAAAGTCCTTGGAGATATTTCAAAAGCACAGGCGACATCAAGTTTTCTTATTTCATTCGGCAATTCTGCTCGGTGATTTTTAAATGGACAATATTCCATACAAGCACAATTCTTGTGATTCCTTCCGGGTTTTTCTCTCGAATTATTGATATTCCTTACCTAATATAATGTTTAATATTTCCGTTAATATATAATTATTAATGTATATTTTAACAAAGGATTACGTTACTAAAATTGCGCTGAACATTCGTGAGAATTATTGTTTTCTAAACAATAAAAAAGATCTTAAACCCGAACTCGTTTCAGCTACCATCGTCAGTTGCCTGGTAAGTGCTTCAGGAAGACTACCAAGACACGTCTTCTTGACCTTTTCTCACCTCTGCGCTTATTAGGTATAATTTTTCCTCGCGCAAGTTAAAATTAGTCGACAATTTTCTCGGAGCTCTCCATTATCACATTGATTTGTTCGTGCAGAAAAACCGTGAGGATAAAGTTCAAAAGATTAGCTGGCGTGAAGCTGACGCAATGTGATATTTCATTCGTCAATATTGCGTTGCTGGCATCGCAAATCAATGAGACCCGCGGTCGCGTTCTGTCTCCAGGAACTGGGAGCTCGAACCGCCATTTTAGCGTGGTGTGATTGAGGATCAGAAGGCGTCCGAGGATATCAAGATCCGCAATTCCCATTTTAGCATGCCATGATATTCCTTTACCATTCAGTATTATTCTAGTTTATTTTATTTTGTTGTCAAATGGCAGGATAAAAACTGATAATTTTTTTTGCTTCTGAACTCAATTACATGTCCATCCAACTATAAAATATCTGTATATCAAAACTGTAGTGATCTGACTTGATTATATTTTATTAATTTCTTCTAGTTCCAGTAGATGAAAGTTCGTACTTCTCTCAAGACAGTACTTTTAAGGTTTTAATATAAATAATTATTGGAAAAATGACGCTCTGTAGATTTAATTTCTTTGTTAAAAGAGCAAATGGGCAAGGTACATATTTGAAACAAAAAGTACGGATTCAAAACTAAGTATATATTGCTTTTAATCGAAATGATGTAACCGGTTACTCCAAATTGCGGAGGATGTAGTAAAATATGCAAACTGACGAAGTTCATGTAGTGTTGACAATATTAGGGAATTATAGTTATCGTCGCATAACTACTAAATAAAAGAAGTTTCATAACTGAAAACTATCAGGAATTGGATGTAAAGTTCCAACTACCAGTATAATCACGCACATCCGTGTACACAAGGCTACAATAGAAAGTTCTTCCTCCCGAACATTCTCCAGCCGCCCCATCAACGCACCCGACACGCCCCTGTCGTGTCTGCAAGTCGGACGCAGTAACGCGGAGCCGGGAGGGCCAACAGCATTGGCAACCACCTGCGCGCTTCAAAAAGAGTACGGTTTCGCATGCCAGGCGAAGGCCGTCCTGCAATTTCGCCCCGCGCGGCTGCGTAATGACACGGAGGCCCGTGACGTCACCCGCGGGCGCTCCTAATAATACGCGTGCGCATGCGCAGAGCGAAAAGAGAGCGCGAAAAGAGAGCAGCGGCAATCGCCCGAGAGGGCGGCGATGCCTGCAATCATGAATCGTTGCATTACCTTTTAGTTTTTTATTTTGTTGTCAATGAATGTTTTTAATGTTTGGTAACAAAGAGGCAACAATTCAGCTTTTTCTTTTCTGGTTTTTTGCTTATTTTTTCTTCTTTCTTCATTTCTTTCTTTTTCTCCTTTTCTTTTTCCTCCGTTTTCTTATTTTTCTTTTTTTCTACTTTCTTCTTCTTATTATTGCTATCGTCAGTTTTTCATTATGAATATTATTAGAACGTTATTGGAATAATAGATAGAATAGGAATGTGAATGGTTTTGGGGATTCATATATATCAGTGTGCGATCGTTGTCATTAAAATGTGTGATCTTGGGTTAGGAATTAAGTGTCGCCGAAGGACTGGTCATAATAATGGACTAGATGGAGAAATACAATACGACAAATATGGAAAACATTTATTGTAAAAACTATCGATTGTAATAGTTACTACATAAAATCAAGTATAAAATAAGAAAAAATAATGCTTCTTAATACATGATATATTCAATATTTATGTAAATGTGTGGCCTGCCCTTTATTGATTCTTGCAACGTATTTGAATTTCGCAATATGTTCCTAAGAATGTATGGGTTTGCCTTTGGAAGGTGAAATGCTCGGAGGATAGTCGAGAGTGCCATCTAAGCAGAGCAGTTGTGAATGAAAGAATGAATGTCGCACTCATAATACAGCTTATGAGTGAAACGTGGAATGGATGTCTGAATGGTGGAATGAGTTAATCCATGGGGAAATGGTTGAAAGGAGAACAATGGATAAATGAAATAGTAAAAATGAATGATTTAAATAATGAACAAATGTTAAAGATAAATGGCGATGGGAGGACCGGTGGAATTAGACGAGAGGAGAAACGTGAGAACCTGGGAACCAATTTGTCATTGGAAATTTGTCAACTACAAATTTCAGAAAAATCTTCCGCAAGAGCTTACGGGGCGGGGCTTGGCGGGGCAGGGCTTGGCGGAGCGGGGCCTGGCGGAGCGGGGGGGGGGGGGAAAGAAGGCGGGGTAGAGAGAAGAATGGCGGGGTAAGAGAAGAATGGCGGGGTACAAAGAAGAATGGCGGGGTACAGAGAAGAATGGCGGGGTACAGAGAAGAATGGCGGGGTACAGAGAAGAATGGCGGAGTACAGAGAAGAAGCGGGTGCGGGGGGCGGGGGGGGCGCGAGGAGCGCGGTGGGCGCTGAGTCACTTCGCGGAACGCGCACTTGATCGCGCGATGTTTCCGCCGGCGGCGGCCGACCCGCGCTCTGCGCCCGGCACGGTCACTTTCGCCTGAGCGGGCTGGATACGCATTTGCCAACATTCATTCGGTCTTTCATTTATTCATTCTTACATTCTTCTATTCGTTCATCAATTCATCCTTTCCACGTTCGTTCGTTCATTCTTCATTACGCTATTGATGTATCCATCTATGCACCCACTCCACCATTGATTAATCCATTAGTTAAACAATTAACAGTGTTAGAGAAACATAAAAAAGTGTGCCCCCAAACTTTTTTGGCCATTTTACAGTAGTTCATAAACACGTAAAAATATTACAATATAAGTTTTTAAATTGCAATAGTAATGGTTTATTTTGTATTCCTTTCATTGGAAGTGTTCGTTGTTATTATTGTGAGGTCCCATGGGGTAGGAATCGCTAGAAACTATCGTACAGTCGGGTCCTGTGGACAGTGAGGAACAGCACTTGCTAGTCAAAGAATCAAAGTATGGCTCTGAATGTAGATATTGAAATATATTCAAGAGAATGATTGAGTGAAATAGAAGCGAGTAAAGTAGTATAATCAATTTAACTTCTCGTAGGTTTCTGATATTTTCGACTATCAATAAAGCAATTTTCTAAAGTCATTTGAGTGAGGCTATGGCATTTGTATCAGTGAACTTATAGTTAATGGATATGAACATTCATTGATACATAAAGAAGCTGAAACGGGAATATTTACGTTTTATACTACTTTCTTACTACGTACAAATGAGGTAATTTTCCTACATTCAAATTATTTCTCAACAATATATACTACAACATTGTGCGAATGGTTCCGTCGATAATAGTGACCTAATCAATGCCAATACGTACCACAATAATGGTTCATTTTAAAGTGTACCTACAATTTGACTTCATTATATTATTCTGTAATGAAATTTAGATCTTATTAATGTTTTATTAGATATGGTTTTAAATTTAAATAGGAGAGTGCAGTAGAATTGATGCACGAAATCTCCATTTCCAGTTCTGTATGTTCGTAAATCTGTGCGTAGCTCTAGACTCCGCAAAAATCCGAACGAAAGCGGCTGTTGGCCGCAGGCAGAGGTCGTGTTTGGCCACTGCGCACGCGCGCTCGCGCATGGGGGCGGCGCCGCCGCGGCGTCTGGCAGGTGCGCTCTGGGGCGTCCCTCGACCTCGCTCACACCCGCTACGCGGCGCAGGGCGTCAGCTGATGTCACTGCGCTGCTTCCGGCCCCTCACTTCCAGTCCCGACAGCGTGGCGGGATTTTCGACTCTAGCTCCGTCGAATTCAGCCTCTGTCTGGAGGAGAATTCTAGCGGCCGGCTGCTCTGATCGGTGGCTTTCCGTGGTTTCTCCGATCAACATCAGGCGAATGCTAGGGTAGTACTCTAACAAACGGGCTTCGGAACACGCGTCATCTTTCCTACCCCTTGTCCTATCTTCCCGCATTACCTACACACACTCACCTCACTATACTATCCCACAATGATTCACGGCGCGTCAACTGCGAAGATCATTAGTTCCGTAAGTGTAGTGCATTTTATCGCGGGACGTGGCAGTGATTTTCCCTCGCTGGAGGGTGAGATCCGGCGCTAACCCACGTCGTGTTTGCGAGGATTTTCCCAACCAGGGCTCTCTCATCACCGGTGCAACCGCCCCGGCCATGGGCGAGCTCTAAGCTCTCGACTGGTTTCCTGTCAGGTGAGGTTATGTATTCAATGTAAGTATAAGTGTTTATGTAACGGGGGAGGAAAGGAAACATAAGGTGAAGGAAAGTTGGCGCGCGATCCGTGGCCCGTTTATTAGGGTACTACTCCAGCATTTGCCTGATATGATCACCCCTTGTTCATGTTGTTGAAGCATCCCTTTGGCCCGAGATAGCCACCACATTGCAGTTACAGCGATCAACGCCGGACCCAACAAAAGACGATGCAATGAGACATCAAAAGAAACAGTTATTTTTCATTAAATACAAGTATGCAGTTCGACCCAAATCCGAATGCAATGATTTTGGTTTCGATTTTTAAAATTTCTTCTTAATGTCGCGCAAATTGTAATGTCGTGTTGAATTTTTAAGACATGACTTTTGGTGTGGAACACTGGTTGCTCTTCCCGAATATAAAATTAACTGCATTTAGCAAATTAACTGTATACGAAGAGGTGTGCGTAAAAGTGGGACTAAAACAAGACTGGGGCAATCTAATTTTTATGACGCCCTGGGCCTCCTTGCCCATTACAAGTTTTTAAAATTTACATATGACTTATTTTATTAGCAAATACCTAAAACATACTACAAAGAGAATGAAACCATAGCTTTTAATGGCATAATTATTTTATGTTCAACCATTTTTCAGAGTTGTCATATGGTTTGGGGGTTTCCATTTCCCAAATGTCGTGTACCAATTCTCCAAATTATCAGTTTAGAAAGGTCAAAATAAGGAATTGATCATTTTTATGGAAATAAAGTTTTAATACCTAGAGCTATGAAGCGGCTTCCAAAATTGTGAGGTTCCTTCCTGGTTCTCCCTTTCCCCTGTGCGTGCACCTGTGAGCACAGCGATGGACATAGCGCTCATACATGGCGAAAAATGAGGTAACATTTGTTTTCAAATTCTATTCGAAGCGTACATTGCTATGTCCGGATGTATGTCGTGACATAAGGCAAATACCAGATGAACGGATTAAATACTAAAATGACGACGTTGGACTTCCGTTTTTAAATCAAAAGATAGGGAAATCAATATAGAACTCAAAATTGTTTTTTCCTAAAAACAGAAATCGAATCAGAAAAGTTTTAAACCAAACTGTAACCTGATTTGAAATAATAATAATAATAATAATAATAATAATAATAATAATGTCTTTATTACTGGCGAGGCTCAGGCCGTAAGGCCTGCTCTTCCGCCAAACCATTTAAATATTTACATTTACATAATTACAATTGAGGCGTTCGGGCGGAGATAGTGATAACTGACATTTCACATTACTTACGAAATTGCAACGATCGTATTAGTGGAAGTGTGCGACACATAACTAATAAAACATAAATTGTGAATGTGTTTTCATTGTCAATTTTGTGGATTCTAAAACGAATATGATACAAAGATAGCCCATGTTTTTTATTTAAATGAGCTATGGTAAGTCAATAATTTTAGTTTTACAAAATGTCAAAAATTCTCGAATACGCGAATGCCTCAATTGTGAACAAATTTAAACAAAAAGAAGGGCATATTTTACATTGAAATGGTTTGATGCCTTGGATTATTTTTCTCTCTCTGATGCTATAATCTTCAGAGGCTTTCGGCTTGACGCCTGCGTACTCCAGTAAATTGAGAGAGATTATATCGGTTGAATTAGGATATTTCCCGCGAATACGTGACGTCAGTGACTTGTTGACATTAACATTTCACCGAAAAGTTTGGAGCTAAAAGCGAACTGCTTTGAATCTGGATGATGGGTGCACTTTCTTGAATCTCGGAGAGCGAAAATAAACTTCGTCTTGACGAATTCACTTCCCATTATCAAGTTTGTGTATGCTACCATCAGTATTTTGTCAACATATAAGCAAATGTATGCTCTGATGAAGGAGCAAAAACCCGGCATTGCTTTCAAGCTACTTCAGTCTTAATCAATGTTTATTTCTCCAGAAATATCATTCAGAAGAACTCAGTGTTTGAATTTGTATTTCAGAGTAGATACAACTCATAAATTAATTAAAATTAAAAATTAAAAAATAATAAAGCAAAAAACACCAAATTAAGGGAAAATAATGTTTTTGAACATAGTAAGAATGCAACATTCGTTCATAAGAAAGGTAGAATGAAATTAAACATTTTGCATAACCAACGTATTTTAAGTTGTTAATCATTATTTACACACAGAAGTTGAGCTATTTATATCGTGATGTATAACATAAAACATTCCTCTCCGCAAACCCCGTTATACAGATTCGAAACCGCTCTTCTGGGGAATTCCCTCAAGCGGTGTCTCCTCCATCTGTGTGTCTGCTCTACGCAAAATCCAGAGATGAGGCGACAGCGTTGGCTTTGTGCTAAGAGGCGGCGAATTTACTGTGGAAGCTTCGCCCACCAACGCAATGTGGCTTTCATGTTCCTCCTCAAAGGCGTGCCTCAAAGCTTAAATTTTTTAATTAATTTAGTATTGGTCTGAAAAATTTAAAAAAAAAAATTCCATCGTTTACAGCAATAAATAACTTCGACTATGTGAAAGTTTGTAATTTTATCCACATATTTTGGGAGTTAATTAACTAATGAACGAAAAAAATATTTGTTATACTTCTTTGTAATTCAAGTTGTCAATTTCGAGTATCAGATTTATATTTGCTTAGGGATTGTGTTGTTAGGGATTAAAAAGAAACTTTTAACGATATAATGTAGATGTAATAATTATGCACATTTGTATTAAAGTGCACTTTAGCCCGACCAGTACACCATAGTGCACTGCGCTCGTCATTCGTTAAAAATTGTTCTCATACCAAGGTTTAGCATAGTGCGAAAACATGGTGTGCAAATAGTTGTCAAAGGGATGAAAATACTCGTAGAGTGACCTATGACAGTCTGTGGTATCACATTGGACAATATCTTTATTTCAATGCCTAGAGCTAATGAAATACAGCTTTATTTTTTGAAAGTTTTGTGCGTGATAGGGCCCCGCTCCACCGAAGGAAACACAAAAATTGAAGTTTTTCGGCGTACAGCTTCTGTCATGCGATAGTGTCTATTGAGAATTTTTTGGTTCTTCTGCGAGCCGTACCGGTTTCTTAGGAAACTCACCAAAGCAGCGAACTCATCCATACGTTGATACTGTACGACTCGAAGGCGTGCAGAAATAGTTTTGAAACTGACGACACTCACCTGAAAAATAGAAATAGATGCATTAATAACACAGCTTTGTAGTAACAATCTTAATACATTTTTTCAATCGTTTTGCAAGCAAAATGTTAAAAAAATATTGTAACATAAATGAACGGCATTGTCAATGAACGAGTCAGCGCACTTGAAAAATAACACGTCTAAAAAAAGTGCTCTTTTCCGGGTGAAACTAAACCGTAAGTGTTTATTCTGCGATCAAAGACAATATTTTTTCCTCTATATTCCTGCTGTATTGTTAGTTATCTTTAATATATTTACTTTTAAAAATACGCTTCTTTCTAAACGTGTTTCTTCACTTAACTGAAAAATGATCTTGAGATTATCACTTTCGTTGGGGATTGAAAAAAATGTAATAAAATATTTCTGAATAGTGTGTGAAACTCTCGCTTTGCATTTAAGAATTATTTAAGAAAGATCGATAAATTCCTTAGGACAGGTATTAATCAGAACATGCACGTATCATCAAACAAGCAAATATATAATCTCGATTGGGGTGAATATTTGCTGATGTGTTCGAATTACTCTCCGTATTTTAGTACACCGCATTGTAAAAATCTTCGCCCCGAAGTCGCGATCTGCCGTCCAGAAGCAGTTATCAGATAATTCGGATCACGATTAAAAATATTTTGTGGTATGTAAATTGTGACAAACAGTATTATCAACTAATAAATTTGACAAGCATATTTTGCGAAAAAGTGCACAACAGAACAAAATAAACCATTAACAAGAAATAAGTAAAGGAACAAATAATCGAACACCTCGTAGACGCTACAACTTGAAACAAATTCTATTTCTTTGTTTGAGTTCTTCGGTCTCTTTGTATTTGAGACGGCCACTTTGTCAAAATCTCCGTCATCCAAGTTGCCAACTCTCCTTTGCACAGGAGCAGTTCAATCGCCACTTGAAAACAGATTTATTCGTGTTTTAAATTCTGGTAAACCCTATAATCTACTAACACCTCAAGATATTATGATGAAAGGCCTAAATGTGAGAAACAAACCATTAACAAGGCCGCGAATAAATGTAAACAAACTATTATAATTATAAAAATATAATTAAATTCAAAAGATGCCACAATATATGAGAAATATACTGAAGAGAAGTATCTTGTATCTTCGTTTGTTTGATTATTGCGTATTTGTGGGTGCGTCAACCAATAGTATCACTACCTCCATAAGCGTAGCGCATGATTTGTTACGGGAGAGTGTTCTTTCCCCGCGGGATGGTGAGATCCGGCGCCGACTTACACATCGACTTGCGGGTTTCCCTTTTTCAGGTATCTACCACCCGCGGGGCACCGTCGCAGCGCAGACAAGCTGTAAGCTCCCGAATGGTCTCCCGACAGTTGGGGTAATGCAGTACATACAAGTGAAAGAGTACGTGAGTGTAACTAGGAGGTTGGGATGGGACAAGGAAAGAAGAAGAGAAGAGCTCGGGCGATCCATAGTCCGATTATTAGAGACCTGCCCCGGCATTCGCCTGATGTTGATCAGAGAAAGCATGGAGACTAACGATCAGAGGAGACGACCAAACTCAGCCTAGCTAAGCTGCCAGTGTCGAAAACCGGCCACTGACCGCGCGCGATCTGTCCTTCCTCTTCCTTGTCCTATTCTCTCTCCTTACACACACACACACACACACGCGCGCGCGCGCGCACTACACTGCCACATATTCCGGGAGACCGGTCGGAAGCGTAGAGCTTGTCACGGCTGGGGCGGTGCCCCGCTGGTGGGAGAGTCCTGGTTAGGGGAAACCCCACTAGCCGACGATAGGTCGGCGCCGGATCTCGCTATCCAGCGGGGGAAGATCACCGCCATCTCCTGAGCAAAAAAACATGCACTACATTCACGGGACGAATGACCAAAGCCATTGACGCGTCCGGAAACACGAAGAAAAATCAATGATCCCCTGAGCCACCTCACCCGGTATCTTCGACAGGAGTTTCTCTGTTTCCGGACATCTCAAGCGGACCCACTCTCAAAATGTGCGTCCGCGTCCTCCCAGCGGCCAAGTGGTTTGCAGGAGGGGCGTTGGCAGTCTCTTGGTCTCTCTTATCGTCGGCTGGGTTCGGCCCTTGGGCCGCTGGCTCGCTGCTTCCGGGTGCGCGCTTTGAAGTGGCCCGGCGCCTGGGACGTGGCTGGAGCGGGCGCGCGGCGCGGCGGGCCTCGGCCGGGGACGCCGCCGCCGATTGAACGGCCGACAAAGCCACCGCCCCGAATATTCCACCTTATTACTTCCTCCGTAATAAAGCGCAGTTTACCCGGCCATGAGTCGCCAACGCTGGAGAAAGGGGGCAAATCCTCTCGTGAAGAAGGAGAAGAGCGGCAATTGTCTTGAAAATTGCCCAAGAGTATGAGGTTGTATTATGCCTTGAGAAACATAATACTATCTCATTAGTAGCCGCTTAGCTCACACTTTCATATTTTTATTTATTTCACTATATTCTTTTGTAAATTCGTATACATGTTATTATCACAATATGTTTTATTTGCGTATAATCTATACTCTGGCTTTCACTTTTCCATAAATCAAAATATCACCTGGATGTTTTCCAAGCTGCCGAACAGAATTTGTGTTTTAAAAATCGCCAAAACCTTTATTAGTCACTCCTTTTAACTTAACAGAATGCAAATGTTGCGTTGAGATTTCTGAAGAGGAAAAGGGAATTTGGTAATCCATTATTGACGGATTTGAATAGTCTCTGAAGTAATCAGTGTGATGTCAAGTCGCACAGATCACCTTACACCCAAGTGACAAACGCAAGGAATCGAGTTTTCCAAAATTGCCTAGTCATGCATTTTCTTCCTAGTGTTTCAGTATTATTTCTTTTTTACTGAATCATGATATTCTATGATGATCAAACGTCATATTACTCTTACCTGTGCATTGTTAACTCTATGTTAAAGAAATATAGTAATAATTTCGTCTGTTGGACGAGACTAATTGTAGGTGAAAAAACACGTTTGGGGATTGACCACAGAGTCCTCTCCTCTAGGACACCTATGAGCATCTCTTCCCAGGAGATGGTGAAGACATCTCAACAGATGGCGCGACTTCCTATCCTATCGGCCCCGGCGACCTCCTCTGTGGTCGAATAGTGTAGCAACCAAGTGCCAGCCATTAGAGTCAATTCCACTCGGAGTTGGCAGCCTGTTAGCGGTTGACAGCTCAGAAAACAAACGACGGCCTCGATGGAGGGGGCTATCTTCGAAATGAACGGGAACTCTGATGCAACAGTGTCAATATTTGGTCTGCCCCAAGTTATTTCTTTCTCGCATATCTCAACTAAAAGTAAAATTTTTGAAACCTTTTAATTTTTGTAACATATGACACATTGAAAAATTTCCTTAATACGTGTCGTTTAAAGTAATTCGATTAAGTTTATGAAATACTGTCTGTACACATTAATGATAATACAATAAATAATGGTTACTATTTAATACTAACCTTGTTAATTGCAAAAATTGTTTCAGGCATTCAGTATTTACTTTGTTAAATTTCCTATAAAAATTGTTTAGATAAAAACCTAAGTATAGAATACGTTCACAAAGACAGAGTTCAGCGCATTCAATATGTAGTACTATTATAACATCTGGGTCATTTTTATCTTCTTTGTCTTAAGGTCTGAAGGGTACGTTAACTACATTTATTTCATAGCGTTCTCGTGTAATTAAATATTTTAAAAAAAACATTTCTACGTATTTCTACACATGATACTCCTAATAATAATTTAGTTCATTGTTTAAATGGGATTATGTACGAATGTATTGTTATATATTTAGTAATCCTTCGCCAATAACTTAGAAAGGGGTCTGATCGCTATAAAAAGACAACGATTATATAGGAAAGTACGTACACGCATTTACTATTCTTAGAATCATTAATTAGAAGACAAATTAACAAAGTTCTCAATGGGGAATCGTTCATTTGCACATTTAATTACAGTCTACAGGACCCATTCATGCAACGTAACTACAGGACGATTCTCAGAAGTTCTTCTGGTTTGAGCGTTTTATTCGCAAATTTAATCGTTAACAACCTTAAATGCAGGACACCTTAAATGCTTCCGTTCTGACAGTAGCGACTGCAACTTCCAAGGGCACGAATACTCCTCAAGTACGCACAATGGTCGCGAATCGGAAGAAGTTGATAAACCCCATTCCTGGAACGAAACGTAGCACCGCTCCCTGAGTTCCAACAATTCGGGAATCTCTTGGGGACGGTAGAATTTCAAAACAAATTGACAAGTGTCGCGTGAACCTAATTCAATTGCTCGAACTGCGAATCATCTCGTTTGTTAGCGATGAAAGAACCAAGAAGATAACGATCACCAATGGACTCTGCAACAAGAGACGTTTTTAAGTTGAACTTCAAATTAAAAATATAATCTGTAAACGGGTAAAATTTGGGTACAGAAAAACTATACAGAAAGAACGAAACTAGTAATATCACAAGCTTGACGGTTTAAGAAAAATATACATAAATAATTTTTCCATATTAATATTTGATACAGTACACCTAAGACTTATCAATTGTACTTATCAATTATTAGTATACATTTGTAGGAATTGTAAGCAAATTCGACAAACTAATTCAAATTTATAACAGACGATTCATTTCATAAGCTTCTAAGGTAATGTGTAAGACTGAAAAGTTGTATATTTTTGTGAGCCTGGAATAGAAATGTGTTTAGTGAATCAAGTGAACAATACAATACGTGCGCTAAGCATTTCGACGAATTTTGCAAGTAAAATATCATTAACGAATTTTCATAATTACCAGTGAACGTTCGGAAGCGAAGAATATCCGGTAAAAATTGATCATTTCTAATTTTCCACCAACTTTGCTAAACCGAGTGTTATTCCGCCATGTCTTGAATTTAGGATCCATGGTAATAATTGTGTTTTACCACTCAGGCAAAAACAAGAATACGCGCAACACCTAGATGATTCCTTGAGAGAAACAGCAGCGACCGAGGACCGGCGCGTTGGACCCTGGGCCGGGCCACCGCGCCGGGACAACAGGAAAAGAAATTATCTCCGCTTAAGTAATTCGCGTAATTGCGGTTGTTATTAAATAATCGGAGCGGTTTACATGTCGCAGCCCCCGCCGCTGACGGGCGCGACGTCAGCTTGCTAAATATACGGCGCCTGGAGAGACCGCTGCTCGCGAACCAGAGCGGGGGCAAAGGTTGCACTCGCAGCTTTTGCTGCTCTTGGGAAAAGGGATGCGAAAAAGCTGAAAGGGGAAAGCCAGGCGGTAGGAGACAGGAGAAGGAATGTGAGAGAGGTGGACAATGAAAGGGAAAGCGGGAGATTGAGGGGAAGGGAAATAAGAGAGAGGGGAAAACGAGAGGGGGAGGAGAATGAGAAGAGGAGAGAAAATATCCGACATGCAGGTCGCCACTGGATCCTACCATACCACTGAACCAGTGGTTCATAGGAAACACCGCCTCCTCCTGTGATAAAACACTTACTACACTATGAATACGAATGACCAAAGCAGTTGACATGCTCGGAAACGATGATCAAACAATCAGCCCAATATCAAAAGAGAAAGCAAGGCAGGCCTCCTTATTTGTACCCAGCAACAATTAAGAACTTAATTCAGTAGTCAACGAGCAATATAGGCAAGCCAACAACACCGTTTAATGTTCTGTCGTCTCGGTAGCTTAGTGGTCAGAGCAACTGCGTGTGAAACTGGAGGTCCAAATTAGATTCCGTTTGGGGGACTATTTTTGAAAATTTGAATTATTAGATATTAATCCCGAACAGAGTAAAAGAAAGAGGGAAATGTAAGAAGCATCGAGTCCATAATAAGCAATTCGTTTCGTTGGCGTGTGGAATCTACATTTTCTGTAGTTTAATTTTTCCTCTGACAATTTCATAGCGCCCTTCTGAAATAGCAGTGCGTATTTCTGTCATTAAGGGCGTCCGAAATCCGAGCATTCCTTTATCTAGAGCGTCATAAAGACGATGGAAGCTACTCTACGGACGTTGAAAGACGATAAAAACTAACTCTTGTATTTCTTTTTTATATATGCATAATACCACAAACATTTAACGTATTTCTTTTCTTAAATGAACGTTGTTCTTAAAGTTGAATATGGGCATGGGCCAGAGTGATGTTTCTTAAGAATTCCACAAAATGAGATCTTTTTTAACCTTCTATTGTATTTTTGAAGATTTATTTGTTCTGGGGCCCCTACGCCGTAGGATGGGTGGCCAGCTACCGGCAGTAACTCTATGTCTGTAAAATTAATTTGACGGAATAGAGACAGTAATAATATT